>OU893350.1:10116381-12616381 GCA_918026875.4 Diatraea saccharalis
TTGGAGTTTTTTTTGTGTTTTATTTATAGAGAAATTTGGGGCGAAGGAATCATGTACCGTACAGTCATGATATAAAATTGTGCTGCTGTTCGTGACTTCATCAAACCGGTTCCAGCGGAAGATCAGCTCTGGTCGCAAGACCGGAATATGCTGAGTTGGAACTGTTTTAGGACGTATCTTTCTATTTTTGTGTAACATATATGAGGTTTAAGATATTTATTTTTAGCTCTTACGAATTTAACATCCACGTACATGAGTCACATAAAAATAATTTTCAAAAATATACATTGTTGGGCTTGCATTTTCACTAAGTATATACAAAAACAAAAATAACATTATCAAATGATGAAGGTAGATTTAGTCTCATACGCAAACCTAAAGAAAACACTGATGCGAGCAAAGACACGACTGCATAGCAACTGCAAGCGTAATTGGTAGCACTCGGTAACATGCGTCGGCAAAACAATGTAATATATATTTGTATGAAGTATGTACCTTATCCCAAATAAATTTTTATTATTATACATACATATGCATTTAGTAAAGAGCGGTTATTTTAATATTACAAATAGACACTCCAATTTTATTTATCTGTATAGATGATCAATGACACATTTCCTATATGTTTTATTTCCTATGATCAATCGAATTTGAGTAGGGTCCGAGTTAAACCTGCTTCATTGAAGCGCTTATTAAGCAGTTAAACACCGTAAAGTCAATTTACATGGGATCCAATAACTTACTGGGTTTTGCAATGTTTGACTTATGTTTAACGTTAAGTAATACATTCACTTCCTCGATAGATTAACATAAATGTCATGGCAAATTTAGGGTCCCATATCCGTGTGACATGAACTGATATAGCGTGTTATGTAATGATGATGTTTTGAACTTTGCTCCTGTTGTCTTAGTATTATATGGGGCCGGTTCAATCATAACGTTTACTTTTATAAACTATTAGCTTTTTCCCGCGACTTCGTCGATGTGGTATAGTTACTTTAGTCAGCAAAAACACAAAAAAAGGTTAATCATTTTAAAATACATGAATATAAAGCTTCATGATTTTATCTTTGACAATGACGAAGTTCCATACAAACTTTAATTCCCTATTTCAATCGTTATGTGCTATCTCAAGTCAACTATTTTAAGTGGGTTAGGCGTGATAGCTTAACAGACATATACAAAGACCTGCTTTCATTATATGATATTAGTTAGTATGGAATAATTAAACGATACTCTTTGTCGCTCATTATATTATATAATAAGACAGTTGCCAAAATAAATAGACTAAGAACATATTACAATTGCTTAGTCGATTTTTAAACTCACAGGTGTTTTCTGTTTTTTCGAGTTTACGATTATATTGAGGAGACTGAGAGAAAGATATGCGAGTGAAGTAATGAAAACAACATTGCGATTAATATACAATGAATATGTTATAAGGAGCTCGATGGTGCAGTGGTTAGAGTGCTTGGTCTGCGATACGGTTGTTAAACAACTTTCCACATGGCCGGTCACAGGATGGATGACCGATATTGACTATCGGTGTAATTAATTTCGGTCCTCTTTTGGCTCCTCCGTGCTACGGGAGGTATGTACGTTAAGCCGTTGGTTTTTCAATCAATCAATCAATCAATCAATCATTTATTGCATAAAATATGGTGTAACAGATGTCATAAAATAAGCGTATCACATATTTACTGTTTGACAGTGTGCAATAGTTTTAGTAGTTATATAAATTTACATTTTAATCTATTCATGCATTAACTATGATATTATTTTATTCGCACATCATTCACTTAAAAAACATTTCATTTAGTTCCTATTACATATTATTTCAGTCTTATAGTTTAAAATTAAGTAATAGTAATAATGTCAAAATTCGAATCAATTTATATGTTACAAAAATAATAAGTCAAGTAAGCTTAATACATAAATCCATGTCAATTACAAAATAATTTTATCATACACATTATAAAATATGTCATTGTATATAATTTATTTATAGTGTCGTTGTATATAATAATTTATTTATTTATAAGCGATTTTTACTCTACTAAAATTGCTTGCATTCCAAATATTCCTGTATCGAGTAAAATGATTTGTTCAGAAGCCACTCCGTCAAAGCTTTTTTAAAAATGTTTCTGTTAATCGGTAAGTCTACTAGTTTCGATGGAAGCTTGTTGAATATATTTATAGCCATATAATATACATTTTGTTTGAATAATGTCAAATTACATTTCGGAATAACAATTTTATTTTGTCTCGAACTTCGTGGGTCTTTTTTTATCTCTCTGACTTTAGTAAAATATTGTGGATTTTTTTTTACAAATAAACACAGTTCACAAATATAAATGCAAGGCAAAGGTAATATTTTTAATTCTTTAAACATAGGCTTACAGGAGTCACGTCTTTTTATACCACATATTGCTCGTATGCATTTTTTTTGAGCTATAAATAGTCTTTTCATATCCACGCTATTACCCCATATTATTACAGCATAACGTAGCAAGGACGACACGTATCCATGATATGCTTGTAAGGCTATATTTTTAGAAGCGACTATTCTGACTCTATAAAGTGCAAAAACGAATTTATCTATTTTTGTAGCTAAACTATCAATGTGATTTTTCCAGTGTAAATGTTCATCCAGAGTTATGCCTAAAAACCGCGCTGTACTTACTACGTCAATATTGGAATTTTTATAATGTATATTTAAGTTTATTCTTTTAGATTTAGCTGTATGAAATTGTATTATGTTAGTTTTTGATATGTTAATTTTTAAATTGTTTTTGTTTAGCCATTCTATTACATTGGAAATTGTGTTATTAATTTTGTTTTCTAGTTGGTCAATATTTTTATTTTGAAACAGTAGTGTACAGTCATCAGCAAATAAGAAACAGTCATTTGTGGTTATATCAGGGAGGTCATTGATGTATAGTAAGAAGAGTAAAGGTCCTAAGATGCTGCCCTGTGGTACACCATTTTTTATATTTCGATAATTTGAACGAATGGTTTCTTTGATATTACTTTCCATTCTTATTATTTCTGTACACTGTTGTCTATTTCTCAAATAACTTTCGAACCATTTGTACGCTGAGCCTCTCATGCCATAGTCAAAAAGTTTTTTCATTAATATGTCATGATTCACACTATCAAAAGCCTTTGACATATCAAGAAATACTGCCACTACAGGGACTCTATTATTTAAAGATTCAATTACTTTTTTTAACAATTCAAAACAAGCTTGTGTAGTAGACTTTCCTTCCTGAAATCCGAATTGATTATTATTGATTACACTATGTTTATTAATGAATGATTTTAACCTTTCAGCCATTACTTTCTCAAATATTTTTGAAAATACTGGTATGAGTGTAATAGGTCTATAGTTTCCTATATCACTAGTGTCTCCCTTTTTGAATAATGGTTTTATTACTGAAAATTTCAGTCTATCCGGAAATGTACCACTTTCTAATGAAGCATTTATTATATGTGATAAAGGAGATTTAATACTTTTGGAGCATGCTTTAATAATATCTGTGTTCAGATCATCATAACCCACTGATTTTGTATTTTTCAACTTTAATATTATTCTTTCTATTTCTGTTTCTGTAGTTGGATATAGAAATATACTGTTTTGGACTTTATTTTGATTTGTGTTTTCTATTTTCTTGTTTTTATTTTCAGTTATTTCTGTATAATACTCATTAAATGCTTCACATAGGTCATGAGCGTTATTTAGATCTTTATTTTTATATTTTATGGTTTTAATTAAATTTTTTGTTGGTTTTCTATTTATATTATTATTTATAATTTTCCATGATGCCATACATTTATTTTTAGCATTTATAATGAATTTTGAATTTGTTATTTTTTGCGCCGAATTGAGGCATTTATTTAGTATCTTATTATATTTCTTATAATATGTTTTGTTTTTCTCCTTATCTTTTTTACTCGAATGCATATATTTATAATAGTATTTACGCTTTTCCCGACAGCTCTTTCTTAATCCTTTTGTAATCCACTTAACTTGTTTTGTATTATTACTTAATCTTATTCTTGTTATGGGGAAACATTGGTCATAAAACATGGTAAAAGTATCATGAAACATATTATAGGCTTCATTCGTATCTTTTATTTCTAATACATTTTGAAAAGTCAAAGAATTAATATATTTTATGAATTTCTCTTTATTTTCAATGTCAAAGTTTCTTTTCATTTCATACCAATGAAAATTTCTAATATAGTTGTCAAATGGAATTGATAGTATCTGGCACGTATCATGGTCTGATAGAAGCATATCATCTGTATAACCTTTTGCTCCGTAGATATTACTCACTATTAGATCTAGGCAGGCTTTTTTCCTTGTTGGAGTAGTAATATGCAATGTTAGATTGTAATTATATAAAATGCTTGTTAATATTTTTGTATTTTCGCTATTTTGCAAAATATTAATATTCCAATCACCACATAATATTATTTTATTTGATTTTTTATTTAAAGAATGTAATAGTTTTTGCAATTTTTCAAAAAATATTGATATATTTGATGTAGGGGTCCTATATATGCATATTATAATTAAATTAAATTTTTCTATTAATATTCCGCAGCACTCAAAGTTATGTTTTTCCGAAATTGTATCTGTTATTTGTATCCTTTTATGATCACTATTTTTATGGAGTAGAATACACGTACCTCCTCTTTTTTCATATTGCCGGCACCATGATGCTCCCATTTTATAATTGTTCAGTGTCAAATTTTGTTCATGTCCCCTTTTAATAAATGTCTCTGAGAGACAAACGACATCAATATTTTTGTTTTCTTTTTTTATAATTTGATAGTGTAATTTCTAATTGATCTTTTTTCCTAAAAATACTACAAATATTTTGATGTAACAAATTGAAGTTATAGCTTTGTGGCATGTCGAAATAAATACTTTTCCAAATTACTACCTATATCATTCTTTTTGTTCAATCCCATCCACAGGGAAGGCCAGAGTCCCAGCAATGGGAACATTAATAGGCTGGTGACGATGTCGTCACCGACTGGTTAACTGTCAAGGATCATGAAGACAGTGATAACGTTGTTTAGTTGAAACTAAACGCCGAAAAGTTCTTACTATGTAGTATTATTATCAAATTTGACCAAAACAATATTAGATAGAATAAATACAATAATACATAAAATGGTAAACAATGGAAACATTTTGATTCGCCATAAAAACTTTTACTCCTTTTAGTACTAGTTTTCGGGATAAAACATATCCTATTACTTTCTTAGGGTCGTAAACTACCCAAATATCGATTTTCAAGCTTTATATAAACGTTTATTCCCTTCGGAGTGGAATTCCCAAAAATCTGCAGAGGTGTACTAAGACACCGCTACGTAAAAACAGAAGTGTACTCTTCGAATTTCAAGTCTTTACGACCTGCGGTTTACGCCTGTGCGTATGTCAGGACATCGCTTTTTACATATGTATAATGAACTAGGATTACAAATATTCATGCGCTAATTAAAATAATAGCTTCTTAAAAAAAACTAAAGAAAAGGTACATGATATAAAAAAAATACATTGATCAATTTCAGTGTTATTGAGTAAATTAATAAAACACAAAAATTCTTATTCATACTATTAGTCTATGTTTTAATTTCCTATTTCGACATAATTTCAGTAACATTAACAAGTTTTCTTGCGTTATTCCAACGGGCAATATCTTCAAGAATATTTTTCTTATTCGCAACTCGGAGTGGTCCCTCCCCAAGGGGCTATACATCCAGTTGACCTGGGAATTGTTCCTGAGTTCCAATGTTCCCTGGCTAGAAGTAATATTGCTGCACTAACTTCGGACTATAAACCCTTGCTTGCGTAATAGCACTTTTGTGAGTTAAGACTTTGAGAACCTTTTTCTTTGTTTCATACTTGGAGTATTTCATATATTTTAAATAAACTCGAGGGTATTTAACAGTTTCATCAGTATGACGTATGTAACTACAGATTGTTTAATTTGTTCAGATTTTCTAAATGATTTTAGATTTCGTTGACCTAAGCCGTCTAGTGGCAGTTTCTTCATTCCGTTTTTAACTTATATATTTATTAATCTAGAACCTTTGAGTTGCTATTCATCAATTCTTGTCTACCTTTACAATTTTGATTAGTAATTTGTTTTAGTAACACCTATATTTGTTTCAATAGTATTCGTTCCTTTTGGTTTAACTTTGATAAATCTCTTTGTGCGATTCGTACTAAAGGTATATGTAGATATCTAATATTATTCCTTGATCCCAAAGGAATTACGTTTATTTGCTCCGAGGCAGCGTGATAACACTATCTTACCGAAGGCCGCGGTAAAAGGTCCGAAGCTCGTGAGAAAGGATACTGCCATAATCCCAAAAGTGTATTTTCGCTTTTCTGAGCGTTTCTGTACAATAGGACAAAGTATTTTTCTTTTTCTCTTTGCATACCTATCGTCCAGATCGACCGAAGTATCTTATGCCATAAACATTTCGTGTTGTTGTGTATTTTTTTGGATGAAACAGTATGATTTTGTCAGTCGAAGCTGTATTGACTTTGTTATTTAGCTTGAGGAAGGTTCCGATTCAAATAAGAAGAAATTTAACAGCTATGTTAGTCATATTTTTAATGTACTAGATTATTTCATAATTTATCACAACTTGTCATAATTTGTATAGTTTTGAATATTTCTAGATTGCGCTTATTCAAGATCATGCTCGAGGAATTACGAGTATGTATGTATATTAAGTTTGTAAATATAACGTCGGAACATTTAAGTGGGGACTAGATATATGAGATTGCAATCAGTTCTTTCTATTTTTGCGTTGAAGTATCTCATTTAATTAAAGAGTTAACTAACCTTATTGATTACATTGATGATTTCATAGATTTTCCAATTTTTAAGTAGATACTCACCACTCTCACCACTCTAAAAGTATCTTAATGAAAATGCTTGAAAAATGCACTTTGTCTCTGGCACTCCGAGATGGAACTCGAACCAATGACTCTCTTTAAATAAGTCTCTTTAAGTTATAACAAATTGTAGTTCCCTTGAGTCTTAGTTTTACAAATGTCACTATATTTATCTTTTAATATAGTACTATTAAAATGCTATACGATACCTTTGTTATACAGAATTTTTCACAACTTGCCCCTTGTTGACATATACTTAGATGTAATATTAAATGCCAGAAAAGTGTTTTTTCGTTAAAAGTATAACTTTTCAAATGTTATCGTAAAGTTGGTTTTATTTTAATACTTTATAGGTTTAATTTGTTAAGACATCGTTTGCATAATATAGGTTGAATACAGGTTTTTGTTTACAGGTGTAATAGTCCTAAGTTTTCTATTGTCAAACCTACTGGTGCTGAAACTCATCTTGGAGTTGCTCGTGCTCTAGGAAAGGGTCATGAATTATTTAGCAAGGTTCTGTCAGGTTGCATCACTAATGTGTCTCTTCGTATGACTCACCATCTATTGTTTGGTTTGTGTCACAAGAGGTCGCGTTATGTAGCTTGGAATATTTTTGAAGTAATGCTAATTATGCAGTACATTTTTTGTATAAAAGTTTGGAAGTAAAGGTTTCTTCTTCTTAATTTGGGGGCCAATGTAGAAAAAGGACTTTTCTTTGTTGTGTCGGGTCTGGGTGTTGTGGTACCTTTCTTGTCTCAGATACCCCATAAAACGGGGGCTTTAGCTACTCATCTTGAATGTGAGCAATGTATGTGATGTTGTTTAATATTTTTCTACTATTTTTAAAAAGTCTGTAGTCAAATAAAAACATTTATATATAATTTATCAAAGTTACAGTAAAATTTCGACCACTGAGTTGTATTTAAAATAAATTCAAATACGCTTTGAGTTTGTGACAGAGCTTCGTATGCTATTGTGGATGCTTGCGTCATCTGACGTAGGTACTAAACTGTCAACATTGTTATAGTTTTATTTGGCAATTGCCGCATTAATATTTATTTGGGTTAATTGTAATCTAATTAGTCCCGAATGAATTGGTTGCCGAGTATGTAGCGCGTTAGTTTTGTTAGGCCTTATGGACATTGGATGATAAAAATGTTATCATTAAATGAAAACTGTTTATTTATAGAGCTTAATATCAAACTAATTTATATTTGGCGAATGAATATTATAAGGTTGGCAGTAGAAGTTACTATTGGCGCAAATGTTAATTAATTTCCTTAACCTAAGATATACTTAGGCAGATCGAACGTTTGATCAAAATAAGACTTCTAATATATCTGTCATTCTCTCAACATTCACTCTGATAGTTAATTGTTACTAACTTAATAACAGGGACGAAAGCTCTTATTATTATTACTTCAAAAACAGTTAGCAGCCCTTTTATACCCTCACTGCTGGGACTCAGGCCTTCCTAGGGATGCTTATGGAGGGTGGGCCACGACCTAACTACGCTGATCCGATGCGGATTGGAGGGTATTAACGACTGTAAATACAGCAGGGACCAACTGCATAACGTGCCTTCCGCAGCACGTAGGAGGTACTAACTTTTTGGTCACCGATTCTTGCGTATGTTGCGCAACGATCGTATTGCAGACCGAGCGCACGTGTTAGAATATGAGTTAAAATAAATAGGTAATATAAAAGTGATCAATTCAATATGATTCCTAAAAAGTATTTACGTTTATTACTTTCCTAGCTATCATCGAGCTTACTTACTATGAACGCTTGGTTCACTATATTATTTCACGATAAAACTCATATAAAAAGCGAATAAATTGCTTATATCTTAAATAACTCCCCAGTGATCGTTACAATCTTGACGTCTCTATAAAAACTAAAACGGAGAATCCTTTTTAAAATTTAATTATTAAAGTATGATTTAGCATGTGAACATTTGAGGTTCTATTGAAAATTTAAACTGTTTTTGCACTCCTGCGAATGCGGAGTGCATTTTGGCAAGACCGATAAAATGCCCAGATGTGCTGCATCAGCCTTCTAGCCGATGCGACCTTGCTAAAAGGCCTTGTTAAATATTAAACTGCTACGGACGGCGTCAAACGGCGAGAACTAATAAACATTACGAAGTAAAATAGAATGAAAAATGTTTCTTCTGAAATACAGATCAGTTTTCTTTTTATCGAGGCAATACATTGTTCCTATTGGCTTCATACGAAATAAAAAATTACAAGGAAATGTAAAAAATTGATGGAAATAAACACACTTATGTCGTCCGTTACATGAGTGGAAAGTGTTAACTATTCAAATGTTACGTCATTTAAGAAGCAAATAAGATTTATGTTATAGAAAAACACTTAACAATATAAGATGAATATGAATATAGTAATGAGAATGGTAAATTAATAAAAAACACTTAATAGGCAAATCGATGTTTTTATTTTCTCCATTCTCTCCATTTAGATTCAATTACTTACTTTCTGTCCGATATCCTATAATTTACTTAAAAATCTTTATTGAGTACAAAATGCTTAAAAATAAAATTAATTTGAAACTTAATTTATGCTAAGTCGTCTAGAAGATAATGGAAACTATTCCAATTCAGAATTAGAAGTTTCTATTTGCTGAAGTTCAATATCGTTTATTCGGTCTACTTTGTTAACAAGAACTTTTGAAAGTCAAGACTCTATGCTATTGGTATACGAAAACGGGAGACATCGAGAATAACAGCCGGCCATCTTAGCTGTTTCCCCCGAATTCATTTTAAAGATTTTAGGTTGAAAACTGACTCCAAGAGTCCTCTTTCATGCAAAAGGATAATATATACAATTTTGCTAACATGTATAATTATTTTTACTAAGACTTTATTAATTACTAGCTGTTTTCCGTAATGAAATCTTTCCTTTATAATATTAGTATAGAAAAACCACGATATAATAAATAATGGGTAAAATTTTATATTTGGATTCCTTTTATGAAGAATGAAAACGAATTTAATTACTTAATAGTCAAATTAGTCGTATGTCTCCAATATTAATCTTAGAAGAATCAATTGTAATTCTCAATCCATTCAATCAACCCCAACTTCCAATTTCATTAGATGGACGTAACTCTGCACGATCTCGAGTAGTATAAGCCACTGTAAATTGAATAAAGGAGTCTCCGTTTGATCTGAAACCTCCTTAAGCCATGCGCAGACTGATACGAACAGAATAGGAGACGTTCGAGGTAGAGCTCAACGAATAGTGTGTAGTGTGTGAGGATTAGCGTTTAAAAACCAGAGCTGTTTTATTAGCCTTTGGCTAGCTGTATATGCTAAGCACTCAGTTTTATAATGTTTATTTTGATAGTAAGATAATTTTTTCTTATATGCATATATTAGAAAGAGGTTAGATTGTATATGGTGTGACAATGAACTTTTTATATAATTCATAGTCTCAAACGCATAAAACTATTTTAAGCAACTATATATTTGGAGCCACGAAGTTATTTTGGCAGTTTTGAAACAAATAATAAAGCATAGTTAGGATAACATTTCTCTTCTCAATCAACGAATAATGAATTGCAATTACACAACTGCTTATTTTATCTAACAGATGTACAAATGAACTACAACAAATTATGATTATTGTTGTCATTAGAATCACATTGTAATTAACATAAATCATAGGTGGGGCTGTTAAAAACATAAAAGTTAACTGGATTACCGAGTTCGAGAGCATTCGTGCGCTTTCATGAACCTCGTATTAGTTTGTACAAGGCTTTAGGAGGCAGCTTGCCGAGTTAACTTGACTGACCCCAGCCGCACTCCCCGCGGCTCGCAGCGTGACGTCGCATTGACCTTTTATTGAGAACCCTGAAATCTGGAAGGATTTTTATGTGTGTTTTAAATTTTATGAGGTAGTGTATTATTAGGTTGGAACTAAAGTGATATTGATTGGTTAGTAACAACTATAACTTTGAGTTCATCAATTCTCAACTGCCTTAATAGGCATGACTGGGTAAAACAAAAGAAATTCTATTTAGTCCAAAGTTGAGGAGTGAGGCACACTACGTGATAGTTTTGTAGGAAATGTACAGCGTGACATCATAATTATTTGATAACGCAAAAAATAAATAAAAAATACGTGTTTAATATTTTTCAATAGTATATTTGACGGACAGATAAAAAAAAAAATGTTGGCATCCCTATTGTCCTATTGAGTTTATGTATGCTACTTATATTAGTTATACTTTCAAAATTGATTGCGAAATGTTGTGATTTTGTGGTAACCTAAAGTCTTACTGTGTAAATAAATAAAACTTCAAACAATTGTAAAAAAAATAATATATTACCTACCAATGATTTGCTTAATATTGTTCTCACTAGGAAAATATTTTTGTGCTCATTGATTCGAATCATATTATATCAATCGAATCAATCATATTTTATTGTATTCAGTACATTGAGTTGGAACGGAATATAACAAAAATAAAAGAAGAGAGTCGTGATTATAGGACTGTTAACTCGATTGGCTCTCTCAAAAAATATCGATACTGTCGATACTCTTCAGTATTGCTAAGGAAACGAACTTTCTTTACACCTTGCAAATTAATGACAGGTAACATTATAATTCTGACGAACCGGCGCGTATAAATGTGTGTATATGTTACGCTCAAAGATCAAAATCACTCGTTAATATAGAAAAAAATAACGAAAGAATAGTTCACAACGTAACACAGTAAAATATCTACATAGCGAAAGTCGCTGACGACGCGTTTAGCATTCACAAAATAACCACATAGCGAAATCCGTGTGGTGACTGTCATGATGTTCGACTACAACACGTTGTGGCAATGAAGAAAAACCCTGAAGCGTATTAAACCACGTTTGATAACATTAGGTTAGGTTAGAGTATGACACGGGACGACGAACCTAGAGCGGCGGGAGTACGTTCCCATACTTGAGGTCTCGAATCCGCGAAGGTTACCTTCCTGCCTTGTTCCATTGCCGGCTTCCGTTGGCTGAAAGTAGAAATTCTAAAAATCTTTCGTTTTCCTCGGTACGTTACATTCTGATAATGAAATAAAATAGAAATTGTTTATATTTCCCAGTTCATAAAAGTTTTAATGTATTGTGACGATCCCAAAGAGTAATTGTTGTACTTGGGAAGCACTGAGTAGCTACATGAGTGAGTGAGAGTGTGTGTCTGATAGATGTGCGACACGCGTATAGATGTGATGTAGTGGTCCTAAGGCTTTTTGGCTGATGACCTATAAAAAACCAGGTCCTGTAAGGAGAGCTCTGGTTTCAGATTCGAATCATCCTCGTAGCTATAGTCGATAGAGCATATATCTGGGGTAGCGTCTACTCATATGGTCGTATCGTGTCTCGAATGGCATCTTTCTTAAATTAGCAGTTGCTAATTTAAGTGAGATTTTTTTTACGATTAATGTATTTATAATTAAACAAAGTTGCCTATGAGTGGAGTTCTATTTTAATTGTACTAACTATATAGCATACGAAGAATTGCAGACTGACTGAATACCTATACAACTTTGTATGGTATTATCACGAAGAGATTATGCAGCGAGGTACGCATGGCCGCATGTCGCTCTACACACCACCACCGTAAGCAGGCCTCTGTTAGTAGGGAAGTTCTATACGAGGAGGCGCGGTTAGTACAAAGTCCAAAATATATATTCTGACGTGCAGTCGAGTATACATGAAATTAATGTAAATGTCTATTCTTAAACAAAAGTATGTAATCAAAATAAAATGAATATATCGAAATGAAAGCCCATTCAAGTGTTTTTATTAAATATATTGTTGTAAAATATGTCGAGAAAACGAAAGATATTATTTATTACGAATGTCAGAATAATATATATTGATTCATTGTGATTTACAAAGACTTGTAACCTACTCAAGTCCTTGGTGATGTATATAAAATCATTATATTGGTTTTCATTGTCTATAATACTATTCTATTATATAAGGGATTCGGCTTGAAGATATCGATAGATAAGTATTTGATGTGCATTTGCTATATTTTTTTATACAATCTTCCTTGATAAATGTTTAATATACTATACTAATGTATATACTAATGTACGAAAAATTGCCAATTATAAGTCCGTCATCCAAGGCGCTTATATTTCTTTTAAATATTTGTTAGTTGTACATTTCTGATATTTCGCTATGTAAAAGTGCTATTGAGTGCTATCGAGGACCGAACTAAAAGACGCAGTTTAAAATCATAATTTAAAATATATACTCTAAATAAGGTTAGTTGCCAAAGTCGAACTTAAACATTGAATGCATAATGCATAAGTTATGATTATAAATTTTGGTATTTTGCTACCCTGGAAGCAACCGCCAAAAATTGTTTTTATACATATCTTTAACGCGCTATGAAAATATATATTTTTTTGCAAATACCTTCATTAAATTGTACAGTACATAATGTTTTGTGTACTAAATACTAAATATCAATTATAACTCAAATAATAATATTTCGAAACATGAAAATTAAGATCAAATTTTTTCTTTTCCGAACATAGTCCCAAACTTTTTCAGCATTTTCTTTTTAAGTAATCTCAAAACATAAAAAAGCGAACGTCTGCTATTAATATAAACTGATTCGTCGAGTTTCAAATCCGGTCGAGATTCAACCTTCAATTACTTTAGCAAGCGCCCCTTGAGATGTTTAATTACCAGTATCCTTTCTCATTTAAATTTAACCAAGTCTTGATACAGTGAGACAGTACGGAAACTTCTTGATTTGATAACTAGAATTAATTGTTTATATTTGATTAAATTCAAGCACCTTTGTAACATCACTCTAAAATGTACAATCAGACGCAATAAGAAGGCATGTAAACCTAATATCAACAAAACAAACAATTCCACCGAAATAGTAAAGTATCGTTTAAATTCATTGGCAATTAATTTTTTCGTTATTATATACTCGTATTTTATGATGAAAGTTGATTTATAATCCATGCTCTTTGTAGATGACTAGCCGTCTCCCGCGACTTTTCCGCGCCTGCGTAAATTATATCCTATGTTACCCGCGAATGATGCAGCTTATCGACGATGAATTAATTTTAAAAATCGTTCCAGTAGTTTCAAAGTCTATTCGATGCAAAAAACAATCAGATTTTTCCTCTTTTTGAAATTTTCTATCTATGCATATGACAATTGATAACAATGGAACAATTTATCAAATCAAATTTAATCGTTTTTCAAAATCTTTCATCTTTATCTTGCTTATTACTACGATGGGTAGTAAGTTTCAGAATAATGCGGGCTCTGAGCGTAATGCATTGGGCATTACAGAGAGAATGAGATAGAAAGTGTTTGAGTTCTACAAATGTCGTCTTGGGAAAAATCCCAGTGAAATACAATTATCACCTTTTTTACGTTTTCCTCATTAGATAATTCTCATAAGATAAAATAAAGTCATACGAGTTATTGCAAACATTGATGTTAAAAGTATACCCAAAATAATTCACCTGTTTTAAAGTAATATACTTAATTAACGAACGCTTTGATTTTAGTAAATAAATACAAAAATTTGTCTATGTATTTTAGTAGGACTTTCACATTATTTTCGGTGATAAATCTTTTTGTAGGTATTCTATATTATAAATTTATAAAACTCTTTTTTGTTACTTGATAATGATTTAAAAAAAAAACTAAAAAGAAAAATAGAAGAGAAAAAAGGAAGCAAAGATAAGACAAAAGTTAGTTATTTCGTTTCTTTTATGATGTTGAACATTGTTTCTTATTAAGACGAAATATATTTCGAATAAGATAGAGATGATGGTGCCTATTCCATCAGCAACATTTTTTTCATATAATAAATATAGGATGAAGAAGTTAAGAATATTAATTTCATTGTACATAATTTATATAAGTATTATCACATCACATATTGTTGACACAAGATGGCGGGTAACGTAATTGAGTTTGACCCACATATTATAACAAAAGTCACAGTACAATTAAAACATTTATTTTTGATGAATGTCATTTGATGTCATGATTACTGGCCGACGTAGTGAACGTAAAAAGATAAGCTTTTAAAACATATATACAACGTGGTGATATGTGTGTGAGCGTAAGACTATGCTAGCCGATACTCATAACAATTGTGTAATGTTAAAAAACACTTTGAATCTCGTAAGAGAATAATATTTTACGTCGAAAATTTTTATTGGTAAAATTTTTAGATAGATGGTATCATTGTGGTATTGCCCTACATACATTTTTAGTAGCAGGCTAAGCCGTAATATTGACGTTGGATTTGTAAGATGTCCACACTGTTACCCAACAATTAGTATAACTGTGTCCATACATAAACAATGTTTTAGTACATGAAAGTACGTAGTGAACGTAAAAAGATAAGCTTTTAAAACATCAGTAATTCTTTGTGAAATTGTATAGTTCAATTAATTCGTATTCGCCCGCATGATCCATAAGAAACTGTTTAGTGGGATAAATATTAGTAAGATTATTTACTGCTGCATAATCAGCAATTTGGATATCTATATAATTAAACAGTGACAAATTTAATAGTAACTTTTTTGAATTCCTATACAAATTTCCACGCCCATTTTCATGCCTTTATTTGCAGGTTTTCGGGATAAATTATATCCTATATCCACCGTTTATGATGTAGCTTCCTGTAGGTGAAATAATTGTTTAAATCGGTCCACTAGTTTCAGAGCCTATTCGTTACAAACAAACAAACAATATAATATTTCCTCTTTATAATTATAGAATAGATATATATCATCATTAATTTCTTGATGAAGTCTCAACAATGAAGCCCTTAAAAAGGCTTACATTACCGTCGGTATTTTAACTAGGACTCCAGGTATTAGTCTGAACCGTTTTGTTTGTTCAGGGCTGTGGAATTACGGGGCCGCTTTTTTACCTCTTTCGGCGACGATTTAGGGATTAAGGGGCTTTGCAAGTTCCGCGAGGGTGTTATTAAAGGGTTGGCTTAGCCGTCCTCTAGATCTGTTAAAGTTCTCTTATACTGATCCCGAAAAGGCTTCTGTATTTCTAATTGCTTTAAAAGTTGTTATTAGTAATTTTGGGGAAAGGGGAAAATTTACATCTTCGAATATTCGAAGGTGATAGACTTGTTAAGTTTTTTTTATCATATACTTTATTAGTAATTTGAAAATGTTGTTAGAGAAGGTAAGTTATTAATTGAGAAAACTTTATTTTTGTCTTTGTTTGCATGGTTTTTGTGTTTTTAGTTGGAATCAGTTGCCTTCATCAGTTCCATATAAGGAAACACCCTTAGTCATTCTATTTATGTTCTTTACTCAAACGAAGTCAGCTGAGATCACCACTCACATGATCTCAGCTGACTTCGCTCGTTCATCGTCAATCTTTCAAAATAATATGCAAGTCTATTTTAATAGTTCACTAGAATCGTCGATCTTAAAGCAGAAGTCGGCTAAAGTTGCACGCAGTAATTTCTTATTTTGCGATAGAGCTTCCATGGAAGCTTAAAAATTAATAATTTTTATCATGAAAAAGGTGACATATTCACATTTTAAATAATTATTAGCTTTGGCGTTGTCTACTATAAGTGCATACTCTTATGTGGCAACTTGCCATTGGCAACATACCCGGAAAGTGAAATTAAGTCTAAGACTGAAACTTTAGTTAAAGTTTTCGACTCTTCTGTGGATTTTTTTGTTTTTTTTTCGAATTGTTTATGTTTCAATAAAATTACTATCATCGTTTCTCCTTCTTTAAATAGTATAAATCCTATGTTTATGCCTTTGCGCTTCCCGCTGTATCAGCTCTGATATCTCTTTAATTACACAACGGATTTTCATCATTTTCATCAATATACAGATTGATTCAAGAGGAACTTTTATAGTATAATATGAGAACACGCTGGCGAAGGAGCTGGCGGAAAGCTAGTTTTTTTAAATAAAACTAATATAACTTGGAATTACTTTGCAATGTTTGTTTGTTTTATTTTTCTGTTCTTTCAGTTTGATTTTTGATTGATTTTTGATTTTATTTTTCTGTTCTTTCAGTTTCATAATTAATTTTGTTGGCGGCTTTTAAGAAAGAAGCTCGCTTACTAGTATGTCTCTCGTATATGATGTAGCTACCCGTAGGTGACTTTTTAAATCGGCCCAGTAGTTTTGGAGGTTATTCTTAAATTCAATCAAATCTTTCCTTTTTATATTATTTGTATATTTTTGACATCGTCTTCGCTTTTGTAATAAAAATATTTCCTGTAGTCCATTCTAACACTGCATATTCACTAGTTCTCACTTATTCAATTATACTCTGGCTAGTTGTAACATTTTTGGTTTAAAATAAAATTTTCGTGCTCGAAACGAAGTTAAGCTTATGATTGTTAATACTTGTTTTTTTTTTTTTAATTTATTTTAAAACATCATTGGATCTATTAACTGATTCGACAGTGCTTAACTAGTATACTAGTTTAGGACACAGATTATTAAACTAGTTTTGGACTTATTTTTATGACTTAACATGGCTGAATTTTTTAATTATTTTTCTATACAACGTGTAACACAATTAAAGCACATCCTGAAAGTAGTTTTAAATCAGATACTGATTCGATTTTTACTTATTATAATGTATTTTTTTTTGCAAAATTTAATTGGAATCAAGTAAATTACGGTCACCTGTAACCGTTACAGCCATCACAAACGAAAAATCATTGTTTTTTAAAATGCACTATATTCTTAGCTTATTGTAGAATACAACAAGAAAAAACAAAGAAAAGCGATCTTTATTTTAATGTGCTTGAGTCTAAAATTTTCTTAAATGGTTGTTTTTTCCACGGGTAAACAAACAGTGATACAATTTACATTAAACTTACAAAGTCAAACAGATGAGATATAATTGCACACCAACACCGTTCACCACATCATGTTATGATGCACAAGTTCATAAGTTAAGAGTAATAAAGTTAAGAGTTATATAATTCATAAACAAATAGAAAAATACAAATAAACATGACATATGTGCCAAACATGACAGTGGCAGTGGATAATTATTTAATTGCAATTTAAATTTATCGAATTTCGATGTCACATGCGATAATTATTCGTTATACTAACGTACAGTAAACAAATCGAAATGTTTAAAGGTTAGGCACATCGTGATGATACTGTGCGCTCCACGTGTGATCGTAACACTTTGCTAACCGATACTCATAACAAGTTAGAATCATAATTATTGTCTAATGTTAAAAAAATACTTTGAATCTCGTAAGACAATAATATTTCATGTCGAAAATTTTTATTGGTATATAGATGGTATCACTGTGGTATTGTCCTACATACATTTTTAGTAGGAGGCTGAGCCGTAATATGACGTCATTGTGTTTATTTGTAAGATGCCCACAGTGTCACCCAGCAATTAGTATAACTATGTCCATAATTAAACAATGTTTTAGTACATGAAAGTAAAATTTCAATTTTCGTTTTACGATTATAAATGCATTTTCTTATTGGGATGTTTAAAAATGTGCGTTTAATTCTGTAACACCTTGTATAAAAAGCAATATATAGCATAATAATGCATTATCAAGTCCAAAAATCCATAATAATTATAATATTCTTAAATGGCGTTTGGTGTCTCACGTCTGAAAATTAACAAGCTAACTTTGAATTGTGGCAGGTATCTTTTTACATAAACATATTACCTCGTTTGAGGCTTTGCAGCCGTGGCGAAACCTCATTAACCGAAATTCTAGGAGGAAACACCCTTCGTTGCATTCCTGTTCACAATTAGGACGGCGGTGATATAAGGCAGCTGTCTGACCAATGGCGAGTAAGCGACTAGCTATAGACTTCTTTAATATCGCAATTTGATACGTCGTGGGCCGTTTTGTTTTCTGTCTCGCTCATACTTACGTATTTTATTGTCATAAAGTATGACAGAGTGATGAAATTGGAATTCAAAGTACAACCCCTGCATAATCGCTTATCACGACATATGTACATAACTCACACGCTGGTTTCAAGTTCTCTCATCTATTAGGTTTCAGCTCCGATTATGGGCTAATCAATAATTTTATTACTAAAGAAGACTTACTATATTATATCAATTTGATCTACGCATTAGGTCATGTCTGGATCGCGTAAATCAAAATTACAAGTTTTTATATAATACAAGGTACATGCACGATTATCCGCAATGCTTCTCAGAAAGATATATAACATAAATTACTATTTGTCTAATGTAAGTTATTTAAAATATTTTAACTTAATAAATTAATTAATTATTTTATCATCAAAAGACACAAATTCACTAATATTTATATTTAAATATTTACTATTTGTTGATAAAGACATGTATGTATGTGTGTGAAGAAGAAGAAGTTATGTACCAACAACCACCCAATTGTTTAAGATTTCCGTAATACATTTGTGGCATTGGGATATTTTTTGAACAAATATCAGACAACGTCAGATGCATTACTCTGATCTCATATTAAGTAGCTAAAGCACTTATGTTATGGATATCTAAAATAAAGAAGACACCATAAACACTCAAATTTGAGATAATATTGAAAGTTCATTTTTTTATATTGAAATGAGCTCGCGACATCTTGAAACTGACGTACGAGCCACTCAGCTACACTAATCAAAATACAAGTCTTTGAATAATGTATGTGATTTATTTATTTAACACCTCGTTTCTCTCGTTTTCAGTTTCGTATTTTCTTCTCGCATGTAGTCGACGGTCGGACAACTTCCTAAATGGGATGGGTCCTGTGAGGTGAAGCGGCCACCGCAAACGAGATAGCGTCACTCAGAGTGAAATAGTCTTTAGAAATGTGTATCTCAAATTCTGATCCGTGGAAAGTTTATCTCTCTTTAGGAACATGCTTTTAATTACGCGAGTATCATCCTTTTTTCACAATCACTTGTAATGTGATAATAATGTTGATTAATGTATTTCAGCACCTTAAGCATAGAGTTTTATTAAGTCAGATATACGTTTAACCTATACTAATATTAGAGGAAAGATTTAATTGTTATTGTCTGAAACGACTGGACTTATTTGAAAATTTCTTTCATCAATGAGAAGTTACATCATATAAAAAAAATGAAAAATAATTCTTAAAAAACTAACATTAAAAAACTACAATTGCGGGGCAAACTTTCAGTCGCCTCATTTCGGTAAAAGTTATTTGAATTATTAACCGTCTTTGTGGTTTATCAGAATTATTTTTAAAGTTTTTCTAACTCTGTATTAGTTGTTGAATTTTTTATGGATACGATACACTGTTTACAGAATTTAGACGATCAAGTTTCTTTTAGTTACAATATTTTGATATTGAAAGAAAGACTCAAAATCAAACTCAGATCAGTACTGATCTGAGTTTGATAAAATTTTAATGGGAACCATTTTTTAGAACATATCCTTTGAAACAACAATCATCGTTTATTGCCGACTTACAGGTACAGAAAAAAAATGTTTCTTTTTAGAACCTATGTGTTCTCAAATCTGTTAAAATAGTTCAGTCTCGCGTATGGAAGTAATCGTATTAAAACATGTAAGTCAATGAATACATTACTTAAGCAAGTAACTGTTCAGTAAAGTTTGCTGTAAAGCCATTTAGTTTCCAATCTAGCGAAGAGAAATCAGTTCGCAATTAAGTAGGTTGCTACCTATTGAGTTTTCGGCGTAGGTTATCATGGGTATTAAGTGAGATATATTCGCACATTACGAGACTATGGAATTATGTGTGTGTATGTAAGGGGCGTCCTCAGTAATTACTTAGTTCCCCGAGGCGCTGACGTAGATTATTCCACGACGTGGTACTTGTTGTATTAGAAACCTAGCCGAGATTTTGCGGGTTTTCAATGATAAAGCGATATCTCAAAATGTGTCATATGTACATCATTATAAAAACAGAAATTAATTGATTGTTTTTTATGTTAATGGTGGGTACAATAAGTTGTCGCAAGGTGAATCATTGTTGGCGCCGAGACCTACTGATTCCGTCGATATTATTAAAATATAGCCTTTCAAGACACCTTATTACTTTTATTGTATTTACGATTCTCCTCAAAGTTATTAGACTTGATATTATTTCGAACTTAATATGCCTAATGCTTTTTTCAATATTTTTTTTGTTTTAATACAATAGAAAAATGATCTAGACGTAGGAAGTGTAATTTTTACTTTATTCCTCTCTATTTCGTACATTTTTTCTCTCTCTAGAAGATTAATGCTTATTTTATGATCTATAACAAGAAGGAAAGTACCTAAAACGGAATACTGAAATTACTTTTAAAAATTATTCTTCAAAGAAAAGTTGGTACACTTTGGAAAAAGACAAGCGAATTCGTAAATTAACCCCGAATTTACTAGATTTATTGATGATTTAAAAATATTTTCCGAATAGGAATAATTTTCAATATTTTATAGCGGGGATTATAATTCCGTATTCGGTTACATACTTTTCTTTGACATTTTTGTCCAATACGATAGAAACTATTTCATAAGTCGCTAAAGGATTAAATAGTTGATGGTTTATTGTCTAATGATAAAGGTTTTTGTAATTTTTAAGCAGAAAAAAGAAGCAAATTTGTAAAAGGTTATACGCGTAACACTTTTTATCCGGTAATCTCATCTTTAGATTCACTTAAAAATCATTCTTATTTTTTTCTTTGCGCGAGCTAAAGCCAAACGGAATTGCGAATTCATGAAAATGTTAATAATTTTTATGGAGGTTTTTTTTAACTGATAGGAGGGGGAAGTTATTTATCTAAGGGATTGGTGGAGGCAGTGCTTGAGTAGATAGACAGTAATTTGAATCTTAATACTTAGCCATTATTTATTTTAAGTAGAAAAAAATGCATGGCCTCTCTCCGGGTGGGTGACAAAGATGGCATTCTCATCTTCAGCGTGGATGTTTTACTTAAGATGCTTAAAATGAAACGTAAATACGCTGAACGCGTTTTATCGCCTAAAATGTTATTGTACGCCGTTAAAATGTTTATAACATAGTAGATTTATGGACTTTTAAGATTTGTGTTGCTTGTTAAGATAAGAACACTTTAATCGATTGCAGTACGTAATAATTTTAATAGCAGGCCTTCCCTATGGATGAAATTGAATTAAATTGGATAGAGAGAATGGACCGTGACCCACAAGTGCGGATTGTGGATGAACGTGCTTTCCGAAGCACGGTGGAGCTATAGAAAATAAATTTTTGGTCACCCATCTTATGACTGGCTATTGGTAAAACTGCTTAGCAACCGTACAACCGTATATCGATGAGCCACATCAGTTGTATTTTTTCACTCAAAATGTCGCTTTTATTTAACTACAAACTCGCTTCTCGCCAATTCGATTATATAGTTTATGGATGTGCTTGTTTCTAGCAGATAACTGCTGCGACGTGATATTTTCTGATTATATGGTTGGACATTTAATAATATTCAGTTTCAATACTGTGAAAATATCACGATAGCGCTCCAACTTGCGTCCTCTAGAGCTAAATTTCTCAAAGCCGTCCATATCTATATGTCACGTTCGACAAACACACGGAACTCTGTAAACGGTCCCAGTTCAAATAAATATGTATTTCGCTCTTATCGACGAGATCGCAATACAAACTCTGTGTATAAGAAATATTAAATATAAGAATAAAGAAGGGTAGAAAATATAGTAAATGGAATCTTTTATATTCTGAAAAATAATAATAGAGAAAGGAAACAATATTCGAGTTATATTTTCGTTATTGGAACGTTGTTTTGTTATCCATAAAATAATGATGTAGTGGAACAGAAATAACAATATGATCAATAATCTGGTCTGTGATATAAAAATGCAAATCTAACCAAAACCGTAAAACACTTTATAAATGCAATATTTTATTAAAACATAAAATGAAGTCTGCAATAGATCAATTGGAAGAGTAAATTACCAGGTTAACGAAAGGTCATGGATTCGGGTCCCGTCTGGTATCTGAGATAGTTTATTGTTTCGAGTATGTTTCACTTTTATTGCATTCTTCGTTTACATCTTATAGATATTATGAATATAAATCAATAGAGATTGATTTTACTAAGATTGATTCTGTTATTACTAATCGTACCGAAGAAATTTGTTCTTGTGTCTACGATTAAAATAATTTGAGCTACGATATATTAGATGTTAATTTATATTTAAAATAATATGACAAAGAAAATAAATACTAATATTTAAATTTATTTTCAGTAATGGAGTCTGGAGATGAACCTGCCGCATGTTCTGGAAGAAGGACTCTAGTGTTAGCTAACCATCAGAGTACAGCAGATGTACCGATGTTAATGGCAGCATGGAACCCCCGGCCGGGTGTCCTGCCCAATCTCATGTGGATTATGGATAGAGTCTTCAAATTCACAAACTTCGGAATCGTCAGTGTATTGCACGAGGACTTCTTTATTCAAGCGGTAAGTGATAGACTTAATTTCCAGTAAGCACATTCTTGATTTCGATTCAGCCCAAAAGCAGCCTATTCCTTCTAAGACATGACTATATGCTGTCAGAATTATAATTGCTGACCGGGAATGTCACTCTTGTAGTGCGCAGTATAAAATATGATAAAAAGTATTTTGTGTGCAGTGGCTCGAAATGTTGGCCAAGAAAGGATGGTGCGTCTTGCAAATGGTAAAGGAGAGACGAGCTCTTGTAGCACTTGAGCGCACAAAACGTAGTACTGTCTATTAGAGACACGCACACTACACCGCGTACATGGATAGAAAGACAAAAGTCAATATATATAAATATTGAAATAAAAAACACATTGGCTTCTCAAGTTGCTATTCAAGAAAATTTAAATGTATATTTTCCTTATCCTCTTTGGTGTGATGAACTCAGATCAAAAAGGTCAAGAGTCTTAGAGACTCTTCAGGTGGCCGCGTTCAGTACGAGTGAACTACTCAATGTAAAAGGAGGAACACGATTTTTATATGAAATCGAATATTATTTTCCTGTAAAAACATTTTTTAGTTTTTGTGTTTATATTTATAAATTTCTTACTTTGTCACTTCATAAAAAAAAGAATTTTTTTTTTATACAAAATAATATGCTATAATCTTAGATTTTGAAAAGCTAATTTTTGACCTCCGAGGCCAAGGCACTCGTATGCCGGTTTCAAAGTGAGGTATCGGGTATGATTTTCGATCGTCAAGGTAGAAAATGAACTTTTCTTTAATTTCTGGTCTGGATGTTACTGTTTCATATTTCCAACATCTAGCTACTAAATCTGGGATCTAAGCAATATATCATGTTGTTTGATATTTATATATGTATACTTAATCATTTTAGCAGCTAGAAGACATTAACAAACAAACAATTACGTAAATTTTGACATAGATGGCATCCTGGTGATATAAGGTTTCTTTATTTTACGAGTATATATGTATATTTTTTATTTTTTTGCAGTATTTGATATAGTTTAGTCAATCAAAATTTGGAATAGTTTAAATTTTTTATCGCAGTCTTCTTCTTTATGATTTGATCAATTATAATTTGAATTTTATTTAGCATTTATGGCGTGTATCTATCGTTGAGCTGGTCAAATGCCTTAGCTACGACTAAAGCACTGGGTTTGTCATAGTTATTATCTTGATGCCGTTTCAAACTCTGTAACAAAGCAAATTCTCTTTCACCCTCTAGGTGTGATATCGTTCCATATTCTAGCTATCTCACTTTCTCAATCCAATCTTGGATGAGCCCGGGGCCAAGATCCGTTTCAGCGTTACGCAAGCGTCCATCAAAACAATGATCGTGATCATTAATCTTCAGTTGTAACGGTTGTTGATTGATTGGGTACGAACCGATTCAGAATATTTGATAATCTCCTTGGTTTGCAAAATAAATAATTGTGGGCTATCGGAATAGAAGTATAGCGTGCATATGCTGTTGAAAAACCTTTAACCACTAATGCCTTGAATGCACCTACAACTGGAAAGTCAAATCATCCTGCCCGATATGTACTCGTACATTGTGGATTAGACAATGGCGTGTTGTGCATAAATAGAAGCGCTAAATTCATGTCTCATTAATGACTCTTAAACCATTATGAATATTGCCAAATAGCATGTCAGCTTTTGGCTAAGAGGTGATTCACATATTCTTCGTATTTACTTATAAAAAAGGTTATACAAGTCGAAAAGATATTGATTACCGTTTAATTTTAAAAGCAACATTGTAAAATTTCATAGATTATTTTATAACTATTATGATGTAAAGTCTTTCTTAATTGTATTTAAGAAGTCCTTAGACATTTTGAATAATAATACTATTACTTATTTCAAACGTCTTGGTGCTGTATTGTAAATACATTTTAATAGGAATATGAATTATTCTTTATTGTTCTATATTTATGTTGATTTCATTCATGACGTATTAGACTAAGAACATTATTAAATCATGGAAGTTGTTTAAGGTAAGAGATAACCTAGAGATCCTTTATGGCTTCTCTTAATTTGGTACAGAACTCTAAAGTACAATTTAAAGATAACTTGGTATCTGAAATAAAAACAGTTTTTCCAACAGCTTCATCAGATGTGAGTATGCCTCTCGTATTAACGGTGTCCATCCGATTAATTCTTATCAGCTCTACCATAGTTCACACATACAGTATGTAAACCTTTATTGTTTTGAAATAAAGTATTGATTTATTCAAAAGACTAACGGATTTGTTTTAAAATTTCTGTACAGTAACATTTTATTACAATTATCTTACAAAACATCGAGCTACTGATACCTAAAGCTCATACTTCAGCTAATCATTATTTTCGTTATTTATTACTTACTATAATTAGAAAAGTTTATTCTATGATATTGTTATCGAAGAAATTTATCAATTTTAATGAAGGCTTAGAAATAACATCTACATGTTAGGGAAACGGTCGACACTGGTTTTGGCAATTGTCCAACGACGACTGTTTGCAGTACAATATATCAAAACGTTGTGGTTTTAATTTGATTTTTTTATAAACATTAGTTTAGGTACTTGAATACTATTCATGAATACTTTAAAACATGTTATTAGTTTTATTTAATTTAATTCAAAACTTAACGATAACAGAAATATTACAGTAACAGTAAGGTGCAGATTCATCTCTTCCAATTGGGATCATTAGTACGATGTTAGATTTGCTTAAAAAAATATATATTTTATAAAATCAGGTGCTATCTACGATATCAAGCAACTTTCACACTCAATTGGTATCTGCAAGACCTGCCAGACACCGCCCGCAAATGAAATTACATGCACAAATGGCAGAAAAACCTGCAACTACTGCCCCTCAGGATGTTCCGTGCCAATGTCAATGGTGGTTACAAGATTTCTTGCCACTTATGCATGTGACTTGGTTTATGAGCGATGCACAGCAGAACTTGCAGATACTGACTGAGTGTGGAAGTTGCTAGATAATATAGTTTCACACTGTAAGTATATACCTGATGTTTGTCTAAATCTAAATAGAAAAATATTTAACATTTTTAACCTCTCACGTGTCTGTAAACCAGTCCCGTGTCTTTTGGCTAATAAGACGACTACCCTATATACTTTTTTATATAGCCGGTTTCTTACCGGTTCTTCTCGGTACAATGTCTCCCGCCGTAGATTTACGAACCGAAGGCATAGAGTTTGTAATAGCCTAGAGTCTAGGCCCTAGACTAAATAAATAATTTTAATTTGCTCTACTGATAGATAAACTATCGGTATAGTATTGTGAATTCCAGAAACAAATACAATAAGCGTTAACTATTTATAATAATTTGACTATTCAGATGATGTTGAAAGTTCAATAATTCACGACCATCTCAAAATACATAACAGTTTAAAAAGAAAACTTATTCTCATTTTTAGGGCGTGATTTTTTATTAGACAGACTTTACATTTAAAAAGAAAAAGGTATGAAATGTATATAGACAACGATCGATTTATTAAGGCCAATAACCGGTCTTATTCAACGTTAAGTCAACTCTATTTTAAAAGACGATGCAAGTTTAGTGTTTATAAAAAATAAATAACCGAACTGCTATAACTACATACAGGCTATTTACTGTTTTCAATAAGGCAGGTTTGGTAATGTTTTTTTTTATTCGTTATGTTGACACAATTACTTATACAAAGTAATATAGTCCCACTTAACCAAGCGACAGGTTTACCAGTGAGTCTCTTTAATACCCGCTGTAATTGTTTGCTGCAAAAAAAAACATCAAATTTAACAATTATACTTCTTAACGCAGAGTATGTGTTACATACATGCAACACTGTTTTAGATACAACTATCTTGTTGTTAACATACTATTGTAAGTTTTTGTATTTATTTACTTTTATATCTTTTCTCGTTAAGTTCAATTCTAATTTCCACTGGTAGGCTGTATTAAAATACATACTGTCGTTCTTGTTCTATCGGCACAGTCAAGTATTGACCAGTGCCGCTGGGTGTGTTAATGTTATTTCCCCTTTTAAATCGATTCGGTGCAGTTCATTAGTTTTAATTATACAATTATCGGACTTTTGTATTTTTGGACCCCGGATAGCTGTTACATAAGTGATTCTTGCACACCTTCCCAATTATATTAGAGCTTTAAATTCTGTAAAAGTGAGTAAATATCTTTTTGTATTTATGTTTTTTTCACCTGTTTTGCCTCACAATTTACGTAATACTATTTCTATCTATTTCTTGTCTCCCTAGGTTAACTTTCTGGGAATAAAAATATCCCATAGTTATATAAAAAATCATATGGTAAATATCTATTTGTATGAAAATCTGTTTGTTACTTGGTAACACGAAAACGATTCAAAGGATTATTAATACTTTAATTGTGATTATTTATTCATATCACGCGATTGAGCAATGTGACTGTATGTGATAAGTAAGATTTCACATTTATGAACTATGGCTTCAAATTTTCCACGATCATAATATGTACTTTGTTAGTCGCGTCGTTCCGTCAACCTTTCCATCTAATGTTACATTTCCTGTTTGGCAAGTTCAGAAAAGTTGTCGTTAAAAAGTTGTGTTATTTGCGATTAGGTTTAAGCTTCTGAGTAACACTTTCCAAATCTCCTACGACCTAAATTACTTTATATTGTCATGAATTATAACATGATATTTCATGTGAGATACAACAAACTTACTCAAGAGTTGACCTTATTGGATTTCATGGAATCCTATCCTGTTGTTACAAACCTTTTTTGCGTCATTATATGACTTTTTAATTCACGAAGGTCGTAAATGACGCGATTTAGCGTCATCAAACACTTCACTTTATGGCTTTATATTGCTGTTATATACTCGTAGCTAAATACAAAGTTACTTAATATTACAAAGTAATTCGAATTCCAAACAAAATATCTTAAATTACCATTATTATATTGTTAAATTACCATCATTAATATTGTCTTTAATTAATATTTGTAGGAATATAATGATATTCCATTTGATGACGTTACATTTTTCATATCTTGTTTTTTTTTTAATCGAATTCTATACGAAGAGATGCTTTTGTTTATATTTTACAGATTTTCGCTCTAATGGCGATGAAGCGTCGTAATATTTCCGTTATTAACTCATATCTGTCTTTGAGGCGATAAGGAATCAATAAATAATGACTTTCTTCCTTACATTAACGTCGATATGAATTAAACATGGCCGTTCACCTGGCACACATCAATTTTATTGCATACTTAACGAGGATGCGTGGTTTGATGTCCTTTATATTATCTCCATCTGGAATTCATTATAATAATACATATAAGATGTTGAATCCTAGACGTATTTATCTACATAACACATATTAAAAAAGTTTGCCCGTAGTAAGGAACTCCTGGATCGATTGTTCTTTATTTTTAAATGGCAAAAAGTTTTTAATTCCACTTAAAAAAAAAGTTTTTTATTTACTTTAAGAAGTATGCATTTCGACTTGCCCCTGTGATTTTGATGAAACGGCCATATCATAAGAAATTTCAAGAAAAATTCAAGTAAAATATAAGAAATATGTAGTTAGATCTATAGTTTTTATAAGAAACCACAAATTGAATTTAGGAAATAAGTATTGAATATTAATAGATCTTAGATTACAACATTAAGATAAGTCTTTTGTTTTGATCCTGAGTTAGTAGCCAAAGCGATTGTGGAATGAGAATACAATACAATCACCAATATCTGATATGAAATATAAAAAAAAAACAATTTTTCACGTACTTCGTAGGGAATTGGAATAGAGTCCTGTTTACATTATTTTATTAGTATTTTTCTTATCATATCTAATTATATAATTAGTAAGTAGATGCTAACTCGTCTTCAATCTAAACAAATTTTCTGGCGTGAATGCATGAATATTATTTTAGTGAGGAAATATTTGTATGTTACGCTTTGCTATACCAATGAGACCGATTTTAATATTTTTTGTACAGAGATAACTTCAATTTTCTTCTCAATCGTCATTGAAAGTTACTCGTGGACAAAGTCGCGTCCAAGAGTTAGTATATTGAGTCTGATATGTTTTTTACTGGCTGTTATGTTAAAAGCAATACATGGGGTAAGGATTTGCTAACTAAAATATTTGAAATTCACTTTTCATATCGTAACAAATACTGTTTAATTTATTTTATGTAATATTCAGTTTCTATATATTCACCCTCGTAATAACCTAAGTAGGCGATTTTCATTTTCAGAACAAATAATTTATGAGGATTTTTTTTTCAAATCAACCTCCAATACCTCCCCTTTAATCTCCTCTTAGATTACTACAGCCCTCCTCGAGCATTTGTCATTGCTCAAACAAATATCAACAAAAGAAAATCAATGTCTTATTAAAAAAACATACAACACTCCGCCGGGTAAAACGCTAACGGAAATGACACGTCGGCCGGTGGCATTACAAAGTTAGCTGGTGCACCTATTGCAGGTTTTATGGCATTGCAACAAAGTTTAAACTTAATTGCCGGCGTACGTTGGATTTTAAGGTGAGCGCGAGTCGCTTGGAGTTGGCGCATGTCAAAAGAAAAAGCTTGATTGAACTCATGATTTTTCTTCGTTATTCCGGTTGGAATCTCGTTTGAGGAGTGACGCTTAATTATATGTTTTTTAATTTTTTGATAGCTTTAGCGCGATTTCAAATCAAAAAGGATCGTTACAATTTTCTATATTCGTACTTAATTTTGAAACGTGATTTTATTATTTTGATATTTGATATTGTATTTCTTAAAAGAACTCATATTTGCTGTTTTGTTTTATTGCAACGGAATTTATTAAATTATTAATTAGTTATATAGTCTTTTGATGATACTAATAATTAAATAAAACTTATTTTATGGTGGTTTACGTCGATACAATTTTCAAACGTTTCTGATCCTTTATTACCTTTAACCAATACCTTTAAACAATGAGTAATAGTAATGAGTAAGTGTAAAAGTGTGCGAGAAAGTATAAGAGAAATGTAAACTAGTAATCATAATTAATTTCAATTGATTAGAGAACAATATATAGTTGTCTATGCCGCTTAAAGTTTTGACTTGAGCCAAACCCAAAAGTATTAAAAACAATGTATCGTGCTGAGTTTATAGCCCCTACCCCTTTATATAGACAGAACTAATAAACTTAAGTCGTTATATAGTAATGTTTTAAACTAGGGGGCACAACGGTAATGAGTGTCCGAAACCGAAGATTCCCCGTACAAATACAAATGTTTGAATGTCGTGCGCTATTGTATTATAAATGGACGGACGGAAGTTGTATAGGATATTAGAAACTTTTATTTATCGATTTCCTCTGATATCGGGGACGTATCGTATTGGACAATGTTTGTTGGATGCATTATTTCGAACTAACTATTGCCCGAGCACTGCTATTGTTTGTGCACGGAGCAATTCTCTCAGGTATTATTTACTTCGGTTCTGGTTGTTATTGTCTTATGATATTGAGGCTATAATATCTATTGAATTGTAATACTAGATATATATAAATTGAACAGTAGAACTGGCTCGAGAATCAGTTGCTTAAGATGGAATAATAGTTTATAATGCTGAAGAGGAGCTTTTTTATGGTATGGATGAGATTAGGTTAGGTATGCAGATAGGCATTCCTATTAACAAAAAATAAGGTAGGGTAGGGTCTTCGATCACTAGTGAATCTTGGTATGTGTAATTATTTTTTTACAACAATTTCACAAATTATTCCGTGTAAAAGAACTTGATAGCGGTTTGATACGAAAATGTGGGAGTCAAGCAATTTCTTAATAGCCAGTCTTTAGATGGGTGACTAAATATTTTGTTCAATTTTTTCGTGCTTTTGGAAGCCGCTCCGGGCTGGACCTGCTTCCATCCGGATCCGCACTGAGGTTTGAGCCGGTCTCCTTGCCTTTCTCTTCATGGGCAAAACCAATGTCCTAGTAGTGAGCCTGAAAAAAAAAAAAATTACGTTATTGATTTTTTGTTCACTAAGATTTTCTATTGAATGAAACTATCATTTAATCAGTTTACTAGTACATAACCTAAATTGGCGAGTAAAATTTTATATTTGATTAATTTAGAACCCATGATCTTTCGCAATCCTGGTGACTGCCGATTGCGGGCGACTGCGGATCGCTAAAGATCATGGGCTTGAATTCCATCTTAGGGTGCCAGGGACCAAGTGGATTTTTTAAACATTTTTCATAAAAACAAAAATTTCAATTTACCTTACAGATTTAATTTGGCGAATATAATCTGGTTGGCGTATTGTACCCAAACGGTTAGATGCTGCACTGCTGTATGCCAATAAAAGATCTAATATATCTAATATGCCAATTAAAGATCTAATTAGAAAGTAAACTGCTCCTTTATCGGTGTCGAGCCGTCGTTACAGGCAACAATCACGGGAATACTGAAATTCTATTACAGCCCAAATCCCTTATAGAGTTACAGCCTACACAGCCTTCAGATGAACAAGTGCTTGCTTTTTTCAATCTCTGGAATATAAGTAATAGCAAAGTGGTCATTATATCTTTAACAAAGACCTCATTACAGTCAAAAAGATTTTGATTTAATCTGTGATTGTTCTTTGAGAACTTATAAAACTACCAAGTCGACTCTATTGGCATCATTCGAGGTCAGCATTAACACTTTATTATAATGTTATTAAAATTAAAATTCATCTTAATTTATTTTAATTGCTATTGATAAATTTGTGTCAAATCTATGCTTATATGACAATTGAATTGTGATTTGATTTGTAAAGTGAAAACTATTATTTAAAGAAGGCTGAAAAATGATTAAAAATTTAACCGTCTCACATCCGATAAGAGAGAGAGAGACTCGTAATCTTTTACTGACTTTATTTACGAAAACTAAATGAATTGTGACCACATTTCATTTAGTTCCAAATAGAATCAGATATGATTCTATATTATTTCGTGCAATTTTGTAAATAGTTTGTTACTCTGTGGTTGTGACCAAAGCCGCGCAATCTCGCCTGCGGATAAATTTCTGGATGTTTGTTTATTTTCGCCGGCGTTACGATAATTGAGTTTCTTCGGATGTCGCCCGGACAACTCACAAATTAAACTTAGCAATTCCTACTGGTATTGGGTATGGCATTTGGTTCTTACGTAATTGGCTGGAAGAGAATATCTGAAACATAAAGCCCCCAATCGCTACCATGATGGATGTTACTTTGAACTAATAAATGGACTATAATTTACTTAATTTTGTCATCTAAAATACGCGTAGGCGTATTAACGCTTTTGCTACCAAACGGGAGTTTGATAGATCGGAATAATTGTTTGAGTTTTACTGTTTCTGTTGTATATCAACGATATTACTGAATTTGTGGCACATTATTGTTTTACTACTTCTGTTATGAAAGAAGTAAAAAGGTTGGCAAAATGATACGGTGGCGCCAGAATTGTATCACTGTCTGCGCTGACCTTGTTCACTTGCTAAATTCTTAACAATTGCTATTAGAGCTTCTTTTATAGCAGGAAAATGCATTGTTTAATTTTCAATGCATGTTCAATGTACATTATAATAATTGTGAAAGGTTTTTATGTACTTTTTTATGGATGGCAACATTGCCATTTCTTTCTTTTTGATTTTTGTCTTAACTTGGTGAGTATGATAAAGTTAAATTAAATTATTATTATAAATAATTCAGTATATTTCCTCATACAGATAGTTATGCCAACATAATATCTGACGTGCATTACTAGCTCAATCTAGGTTGGACGAATTTTCTTTTTTTGGTGAGTTATTTTTGGAATTTGGAATATAGATATTTATATCCTCACTTAGTAGGTCGTAATAACACTTATAGGAAATATGTTTTTAATCGATGATTCACTTATAATGAAACGCAGAACCTTATTATTCATCATGCAAAATCGAAAGTCACTGTTCTGCTCCAATTCCAGGAGTGCTAAATCTCCCAGGTCATAAAGTATCACCGTTAACGCTTGAGCCCAGGTGGGCGGGCAAACACCTCGACTGATTTCCGCCTAATTAAACGGGAGATTTTCACTAAAAGGGTGCCAGCAACTGCCTGGATTATTCACCCATTTTGCCTTTTTATTGCCAGAAATGGTCGACATGTGCAATTTGGGGGTATTAATAATAGCAGGCCAAGGGACAGAGAAACTCGGTTATAAATTACACAAAATATACCGGAAGATTTTTCAAATGTGCCTCTTGTTTTGTTTATAAAACAAACATAATTTAACGAAGCGAAGGTAAAAGTTTTAAGGACATTTTTCGGAACTTTTTATTTGCCAAGATTTGTGAAGCAGCTACAGCTTTTATGCCGATTTTTCTACTGCACTGCGGTGGTAATAATTGGTGACACAATTTTGCAATCTAATGCGCATGAATAAAATTCAAAATGAACTGGCAACTGAGTAAAATTTACTTTACACCATTCATTACCTGAATCAAAATTGCTATAATTAGCAATATTGTAAAAAGAGATAAAACAGATGTTACCTGAAAGTCCACGAATGAAAAGTAATAGGAAGACCACAGAAAAGACGAATATGGGAACTGAAATGAAGGTATATACAGTGCGATAGCGGTTGACAGAGGAAAATAAAAAAGAAGTCCGACTGTGCCGACCCTAAATCAAATTAGGGCCAGGCTAGGAAGATGATGATAACACATTTTTTGCAACATTGTATCATTAAATACCCTGGCATAGCATCAAACTAGCTACTGATCTTTTTTATCAAACTTTTCTTGATAGACTTTCCGTTGATGGTTAAGATAGTGAAATTTTACCTGCTATGTAGGGTTTATTGAAATTGTTGCTACAGAAGATGATGTTTGTAGACAATAGAAAAGCGCATTCAATATTATTTTCTATTTTATATATTCGCACCAAAACTCTTCCGGAGACAAAGGGGCGAAGCAACGTCTTTGTTTCCTTAATTTTTGTCAAGTATTCTCAATACAAACTATACATGTAAATATGATCAAATGTTGCTTCTTAAGGCGTGAAAATAAGACAAATCTTTAAGAAAACGAGTAATTCGTTTTGCTACAGATCGTTTTAGTATTAACTTTTATTGTAATCGGTGATTCGAGGCCCCTGTAACGTTATATAAGGTGTTAAGAACCTGACGTTTGACGTCACTGGCCGCTAAGTTGGCGACCTGTTTGGCACATCGCCAGTGCGGTCGTGTCGCGGTCGGCGTTAGATTCGGTGCCTGGCGTACCCGCGTCATGTCCACGGTCCATTGTGAGCGGATTTATTGCCAACAACCCTGCTGTTGATGTGCTTTGTCTAAATGTCAAACTGCTTGGAGGGAAGAGTAAGTATAAAACCCATTAGGTCTTTGAATACTTACGGCTATAAAGCCGTAAAACACATAGCATATAAATGCTATGTGTTTTTAGAAATAAAGTTGCTTTGTTCTTTGTTTCTATTATGTAAGGGATCCAGTTATAAGTCATTTGGCAATAAAAAAAAACAAACGTAAAAATTCTTAAGCCTCCAAAATAAATCATAATACTTTTTAACTGCATTCCTGCGCACCTAGTAAGTGGCATCGTAAGACTCTAATTTTACGTTTAGCACTCAAGGGCTCAATAGTAATATTGCCTAACACTTACTACCAAGTAGCCCAAAAAGTGCCAGTATTGATGTGTTATTTTATTTGTTTTAAAATAGTGGTATCGTCACGTTTTATTGTGGCTCTTATTTAGAAAATAATTAAAAAGTCTTACATCACAATACACGTGATGTGATACTTTTAAGTCGATCCATCAACTACTCTTCGAGTTTTATGCGCAAATCATCTGCATTTTAATCAATATAGAAATAGTATTTTTTTACCTAAGCAAAAGTTTTAAAACTGAAATGTTTGCTATACTTTAGATTTAGATTTAATCGGTCATATAAAATTTCATAATTTTGATGTTACATGAAAGAAAAACAGGATATCACAGCTAACAGGCGTCGGTCGCTTAAATAATTTAAGGGGGTAATTACCCTTATACGTCCACCTCCACCCATTAGCGTGAGTTGAGGAATGTCAAATATTCCCTGCATCTATCTGTCTACTGAATAAATTATATGGATAAAATGCGGTAGGAAACAGCAAGTTTCAGACCTTTTGCATTTGTTAAAGATGGGACTATCGGGATGTCGCACGATAGTTTAGTTGTCTTTTATAATCAAGTTATTATAATAAAGTTAAGCTTAATATCGAAACGATTAGTTTGCCTACGAGTATATATTGAAATATATACATATTATTTTTCCTATAACATTTTAAAACGTTAGGCAATTTACTTTGTAAATATGATACAGCATAATAGTAATAATGTACTGAGAATTATGACAAGAGCTTAGTATAAAACACATCAAAATCAATATGCCGTTATTAAGTTTTTTAACCACTTCTCGAAAAATGTTACGAGTATTATTCGGTCGTTGAAACACAATATACATATATTTTTGTATATAAATTGTATAAAATGTAGATAGGTAATTTATTGAAAATATTTAGCATCGTTCGAAAAAACGATTCTTATATAAATGTGATTTTCGAGTGATATGAGAATACTATCTCGAATAGACGACGGATCCTTCTTGCGGGTTTCGTTTCATTGGTTCCACTTTTAAATGGCATTCCTTGTGATTTGGGCCTTATGGTGCATACTTGATTTGTTTCCTCCACTGCTACCCCTAAAATTGAGAGTACCTACAGGATGATGGTAAAAACGGTGGGCGAAATCAAAAAGGAAATATTATTTTCAATTTATTTATAGGAAATAGCGTTGGTATTGGGACAAGAAGACCAAAATTAAATAAATTAAATATCCTTCATTTTACAAAGAAACTGAGGTGGTCCCTGATTATACTAAAACCTCGTTCTTATCCTTAGATCTTTAGCCGTTCGTAGTCTACCAGACATATACTATGCTAAACATGTACTAAAACATGAAGTCGACTTATAAGTACTTAAGAATAGAGTCCTCCCAAATAATTGTATTTTTCTTAAGTTTTACTTTCATTAAGAGTAAGATGTTTACAGCCTAATTTGTAACAACAAAAAAAAACCGTCTACGTCCAAGTATTACATCGAGATCGTATAAATTATTCCACGTGAATGTAAGAGCCAAATGAAAATGTTAATCACTTCCCAACTCGTCTTCGATTCACACAGAGATCGATGACCATATTTGTCCTATATTCTTTGTAATATCACTGTATGATACAGTTGTTTCACAAAAGCCTGTGCCGGGATCGGTGCTTGGGCCAATTAATGAAAGGCTGACTAGCTTGAGAATGGATTTATTTATTGTATTAAGGATAAAGTAAAAAAACTGTAACAAACAAAAAATAAATATAAAAACAGTTCGTATGTTAAACTAAATATAAAAATAAAACGAATACATACCCCTTTTTGGGTTTCTCAATAAAAACTTGGACGCTCTTACAGGATATAATTTATTATTCTATTTACTATTTTTATTTTAGACGCTAATAATTATAATATTTATATTTTTAAATTTATACGATTTACATATTCACAACAAAAGAATTTTTCACGAACTGACATCCGTAAAGAGTATATTTGATTAGTCAAAATTTTAAATTACGAAAGATGAATAATAAAAAGAAATGATGTTGAATATCAACGACAAATAGTTTTGCATGCTGAAACCTAGGAAAATAAACGGTGGTACGGCACAAGCCGGTCATAGGATGGGTGACTAACTAAATTATTATCTCGATCGTGTGCTTCGGAAGGCACATTAAGACGTTGGATCTGCAGTTGTTAACTCTTATCAATCTGCACTGAGCCTACGTGGTGGGTCATGACCTATTCTCCCTATTCGATTGATTCGGTTCCATCTATAGGGAAGACCTGAGCCCCAGAAGTAGGGACATTAAAAGTCTGATGACGATGATTAAAATAAACATCAAAATGTAAATTAAATTATCAATTAAATCATTTCTCTCTGTTACTACATATATCACTTATCAGAATCACAATTGAAATTCGACAATACGATTGAAAATTTTTGACTATTCGCGTTCAAGTCAATCTATTACTAATTCAACGTTAGCAGTTCGTGGAACACCTGGCTAACACAGTGCATTAAATTATTCGTAAGAGTAGATTTTGAACTTTGTCGCAGCCCCTTAAATTCCGTAATTGATAGTTGAGTGCTTACTATGTATGTTACTAGTATATCGAAACTGCTAAAGTAAAGCTATCAGCAAAGTTGGTATACTTTTATGTACTCCTCCCAATGTTTCTCCAACATCGTGAGTCGGTTACCACCAGTAATGTTCACGAGCAATAAACTTTTGTTTATGACTTTTAAAGACAACTAGCTGTTATCCCGCAACTTCATCTGCGAAAATTATAGCCGGCGATATAGCCTACATATGATGTAGTTTCCCGTAGGTGAAAGAATTTTAAAAACTTCCCGGTAATTTTGGAACTTATTTAATGCAAAAAAAAACATTTCCTCTTTAGAATGTTAGTATAGATAGAAGAAGTCATACTATTATAGATTCTTTCCTTTGGTCGCTATCGCTGGTTAGTATCTAATAAACAGAATAAAGATGCACCCACTTAAATAATTAGTAAGTTCGTGTGATTCTAAAAACACTGGGAGTCAGTTTTCGGTGATGTGCACCAGTTCTAAGATTTTCGCTTTTTATGCGCAATAAATAATATTAACAAATTCATTAATTATAACTTCTACCTCAAGTCAGAGCCTGCAAGCCATGCTATGGATCACTGGCCCAATTGCAAAGAAATGCACGTGCACAAATAGCAACGGATCTCTCAACCACCACCAAATATCATCCTACTCGTTTTTAATCCTTCTCCTCAGGAGCTTTTAGACTACACGCGCACTGATGACATTCTTTTGGCGTGGCTTTTTATATCCTGTCACCGTACCTGAAAATGCTTATGGTAGTTACTTGAGCACGTGACAATTAGGTGATTTCTATACAAATGACAGGAGCATAACGATAGAAGCAAAAATCAATGATGACAAAAAGTCACTAGTATGCGCATAGCTTAGACCTTACGGTATCTACCACTAGACCATCGAAAGGCTAAAAAAAAATATTTTCGATCACGGAACCTATAAAGGTCCGAAACGTCTAAAACTAAATCCAAACGCGATGAAACGATTTAAAAGTTGTTTCATTTCTATTCAGTCACATATTGTTTAGATAAATAATTTTGCGAATTTGAAACTCATTACTAACTTTTTATTATATTTTGAAACATTATATTTAAATTGTGTATATTTTCACGATTTGAATTCTCTCCACAAGTCTTCACTAAATACAATTTCTAGATTAAAGCTATTAAGTTACACTGGGTCATCAGGAAGACTTACGATTGAGTATAGACTATGTAACCTGTCCCATTGGTCTCACGGGCAACGTTTTAATGGCGGCACGAACTTTGTGTTGTCTGTGACGTGGTCATTTATAACTCTAGAAACAGGAACTGGTTAACATAATGTTGTTTGCATTGAAATTAGGTTAATGGCTAATCGATTATTTGAAATATCCTCTGATGCTTTGGAAGTGTGAATACTCATTTGTATAATTTGTTCAACTTTAGGTTCATATATTATTTTCAGTAGGTCTTTTGTCCTACGAGAAGCGTGTTCGATTGTTAGCCTCGGTTAAGTAATACTTACATTAATCCACACTGGAACCGCGTGTTGTGGTGACATGTCTCGTCCTCCCTAAATGTAACACAAGCTGTTTTCCCGTGATTTCACCTGTGTAGACTATTTGCTATGTTAAACAATATATGACGTAGCTTCCCGGAGGCAAAAGAATTTAAAAAATTCAGTCTCGGTCCATTAGACTTGGAGTACTTTCATTGCAAACAAACGTGTTTGCAATATTAGACTACACAATTATTGGGTTGAAAATAATAGTAATTATGTTTTAGGAAATCAAGAAATTGGTCGTGCTTATAATTTAATAATAATAAAAAAGGAGTTTTTAGTCAAAGGTGGCGTCGGTTTTTTGTCAAGGTACGTCGTCGAACTCGAAAAGGATCAATATTGTAGCAGGTGTCCGTTGTTCATCTAAATTCCCTAGACTCTTTGCATTATGCTCTAATTGAAATACTTTTGACCCTAATTTATTGTGTCTAGCCAACTTTAATAACTTCTTTTTATTTTTCACATTAGCGTGATTTAGAATGGAACCTGATAAAATCTCTCTATTCTGAGCATATTACTTGGAAAGTTATGTTTACAATGCATGCATGTTCATTGTCTTACCATTCTAGTAATTTTATAAAACAGTAAAAAATATACTGATTTGAATATTTTTATACTGAATAGACAAGGCTAGAAAAAGATTTATGACGATCAAAATCTAGAAAGCAAGCGTCGCGTTGAAATAGCATACACATAAATTTCTTCTCAAGCTCAAAATCTGCAAGCTCCAAGTAGAGAAGAGCAAAATGAAGCAGGCTATGCTCGGTATTACACTGCGTGATAGAGTAAGGAGCACGGAAATCCGTAGGTGTACTTAATTGACCGACATAGTATGTGTCATTGCAAGCGTTGGGCGGGACATGTTAGCCGAAGGACGGATGGAAGATGGAGTCAGAGAGTGTTGAAAAAGAGACTAAGGATAGGAAAGAGATATGTCGGTGGACAACCAAAAATATGGTCTGACGGTATTGCTAGTGCGGAAAGAATGCACAAAGCCCAGAATAGGAAAACAAGGCGTGAGTTTAAGGAGGCCTATACCCAACTGCGGGTTGCGGTGTGCTGATAAAGAAATTGTCTTCTCTCCAATTCTCCAATCTCATTTTGAAAAGGATAGTAACAGTTAAATCTCCTAAATATCTGACGAGGGTTCGTCGCGTATAGTCAGAACTGACAAATATATGATGACATTAAGCCCTTCCATAATCGTAATAATGCATACTTCCTTGAAAGTAATAATGCATTTTTTCTAAGATGTGAACCGTCAACCCTAATATCTTTAAACGCAAGTGAAAATCCTCTCAAGATTTCTATTGCTAACATCACTATTCAACTATATTAAGAGATTTAAAGAGCACGCCAGGTTACTACATAATATGTTTTGTTTTTGTGTTACTATTTCTTATATTTTAATTTAATTTCAACTTCTTTAAAATTATAATAATGTGCAGAGATTTGATAATTTAAATGTTGTTGACAATTTTTTGTCTAGGTCTATCACTATTAAAAGCAAAAAGATTACTTAATCTTAACAAATTTATCATTTCATTTGATATGTGTAATTAAGAACTAAAATATGTCCTTTGAAATATCATAAACCTCATTTACAATGAAATTCATAACCATTATCCGACTCGTGATAGCTTAAATCATAGTCGGTAAGCCAAACAGATCTCGATTCCTCTTGTTAAGGGGACGATAAGCGATAGTGACCTTGGCTATAAATATCAAATTTATATCTCACACCTTCCACGTCAGCATAATTGAATTAATTTGCATATTCATTTAAAACTTCAACCCCATGAATCAATAACAAATAAAGAACATTTTCATTTTCATGAACGTAAGAAATAGATAGTGAAATATTTATTTTTACTTTCTTTAGAGTCATTCGCATTTCGAATATAGACGTAATTTCGTTTTTCAAAAAAACAAAGTAGTAAATAGCATTAAGAATTTACTACCATCGAAACGAGAACTAGATAGCATCTCGAGTTCTATTTAATCACATCGAAGCTCACCTAATTTTGTGCCGAGATCGAATAATTCATCGTCTTTGTCACCGCACTAATGGAATATTCAGTCTCCGGGACTTAGTTCTGTTATCTGACGCCCGTCCTAGTTACCATAATACTTTAATAAGAAAGTTTGCGGGGCCCTAAATTTTTCCTGATCCGAATAAAGCATCTCATTTGCATTCTAATGGTATGTATTATTATAAAACTTCGTTATTAATAAGAAAAATTTTATTAATATTAATTATTGTAATTCTTTAACGTCAATTTCCCTTGATGTTATTGTTTATTAAAAATGTTTTATTTAAAAACCGTGTGACATTAAATGTTTTAAAAGTCTTTTGCACGGTATTATTACCTATTTTTTGAATTCATCTTTCACTAAAAATTTAGGTTAGGCTAAAGATAATTTTCTCTTCAATTGATATATTTAAAATTACATTGTGCGGGTTCCAATAGTTTAATAGTTAACCCAGCAGTATAAATGGCGTGAAACTAATTATACGCCAATTTCAATGTAACAGTAACATCTAATAGGCTGATATGTACGTACATACGTTATGAAATCGATAAATGGTGATGTTCATAAATCTCTTTCAGTAGAATTTACTAAGGAAACTACACGTTGTACAAATATATTTTGATATTTTTAAACAATTGAATACTTACGGCAATTCAAATTATCAATTACGATCTGGTACAAATAAACTGAATACAAATATTGTAATTGCCATCTAAATAATGAAAAATTAGCTCTGTCACTTTTTCACTTCTCAGGAGAGACGAAGATTGTTTCCTGCTTGCGATTCACTTAGAATGAGTACGTTGCCAAGAAGACTAGAGTTTTAATTTACTATTCTTTGTAATTTATTGTTCACTGTTGTATTAACTATATTTAAAATACAAGTTAATGATTATGATAATTTGTTTTAGCATCTAAAATAATTATCATAATATACCTACTTATTGATAAATCTGAAATAATGTAAATTCTCTTCGCCTAAGTAAGAATTAATTAGCTAAATTATGTAACAACATATTCAATGAAGATTAATTTGAAATAATGAAATGTGTAAAAAAACCTTTCAATTTTAAAACGATACTCGTGAATTTAGTGAGGCGACATTTTAGCGGCCAAACCTTCAATAAGCTCTCGCCGTCCGCAACCGCAACTGATTGAAATTCCATTATTATCGGGCCCTCCTGTAATAGTAAATCTTTATAACTTAGCCGGTTTTTTCCCATTGGCTGCCTTCTTTGTGCCAAAGGATTTCGAGGCTCTTTGTGATATATAAATATAGTGGAATTTCGTGACATAAACTTCTGAAATGTAATGTAACATTTTTTGTGAAGAATTAAATATTGCCATGAACAAGCCGAGCGTCCTAGCAGGTATTGAGGGCAAATAAAATGCGTCATTTTTTAATTCGAAAAACCTTGACATATATAATGAAATTCAAAATTCATTCAGATTCAAAAACCATTCTAAAGATACCCTCATTTGATATAAATACTTCATACTTTTCGAATAAAACTTAATATCGTTATTAAACTAAATTTACAGTCCCATCTTTTGATGATAATATAGACAATATAGAAAAGTTCATTTTCTACATTAACCCGACCGGGAATCGAACCCGGGACCTCAGAGACGGCGACACCTTGAAACCAGCGTACGAACCATTCGGCTACGGAGGTCGTAATGAAAAATAAATATGTCATAGATGACATAAAGAAATACTTTATTTATGTATGTCAATTAAACTCAATACATTAATGTATGGCTTATACAGTCATTTAAATAAATATAAGACAATATTACATACATAGCTCAGATCACTAATTGAAAAGCTTTTGAGTAGTTGTTTAAACATGCAAGCCACTCAGAAAATATAAATGTAAATACAAACTTGGTAAAAAATTAATGATGACAATTTTTATAACATTAATTTGATTAGAAGTACCTAAATCACAACCAAAATGCTATATTGGTCTTTATTAACTTATATCCAGGTACCCAGATGGGATTCGGAACCATAACCTATTGCAATCTATGCGACCATGTCTAATCGTTGAGCTACCTAAGATCTTGCTAAGACTGATGATTTTAAGAATTTATCTACAACACGGTATGAAATTAAACAACAATGGTAGTACTTTTTAATACCCCTTTTGCTAGTCACAATTGACAAAAATTACGAAAAGCAATTATGTATATCCTCCTTAACCGTCCATAAGGAAGGCCCGAACCCCTGCAGTGGGGACGTAAAAGGGCTGGTGATGATGATGATGATTATGTATATAAAGACAACCTGAAATCTTACTCGGAAACTCAAATATTGTACACGTCCTTTATCGTGGAGGTCGTTAAATATTTCCATTATTAATAATTTAATCGTCTAGCAAAAATATACATGAACTTTTTTCTGTTCTGTGCACATAAACTATCCAGTTAACGTTAATTGAAAACTTCGTCAGTCATACCGCTGCGACATTATCTTTTTTTTTCTAATAAGGAACTGATCAGATATATTCTTTAATGAAGCGTTAGCAAGCATCAGTGGTACTGGTTTATGATACAACAGTACAAAGCATATACTTTCAAAACGTACGACTATTAACACAAAACCTATTTGAACTATTATGAGAAGCACTATTCCGTCATAGACGATTTTTTTTTATTTTCCCCTTTTTTTTAGAAATCTTTTTCATTTGGTACTCAAGTCACGCATAACTATAACTAGGCCGCCATCTTGGGCAATCCATTATATGTGTTTAATATGTTATAATTTAGTGAACCGTGATTAGTGTCATATAATCCATTAGATTGGGTATAACTAAAAATTTAGTTGTACCATTTGTCGAGCATACATACATTGCAACTAAAATAAAAGCTTGTAAAACATTATAACTCATTTTTTTTGTGCGTAAAATACAATAATACATTTAGTAATACTTAGAAAGTGTAACGTGAACGTCCAAACTCTAACTTTATCAGCTATGCCATTTGTTGTTTGCACAAAAAGTGTATTTTTTTTTATCAATAATATCGAACTTTAGTTTTTAAAATCGAATAAAAGTTGAAAACATAATCAATCATATAATAAACAAAGTGAAAAATAATAGAATAAACAAAGTGAAATCATTGCAACTGCCACAGAACTTTTCTATTGAAATTCATTTTGTTGAAAAATTTAAAGTAATCCGCTGTAGCTGGGAGACCGATCCATCAGCAAATGAGGCTCCGGTGTGTATCGAGCCTTTTTAAGATTGATCTCTTTACTGGGAATTTCCCGACTGTTACTTCACCCCTACTACTGAAAAGTATCCATTAAAAATCATAAAAATATATTTTATTTCTCTTGCTCAACGTCTGTCATTAAGGCGTACCAAAGCTAGACTGAATTATCATTGCCTGCTCGCGTAGCATGACAAACTCGAGAAACACTTTGTCTACACTCAATTGTAATTTTCTCGGGTCAGGAGTGAGATATAGTATGGGCGCATCCGAGAACGTTTGAGTGTAATTTGAGCGTAGACAAAGTGTTTCTCGAGTTTGTCATGCTACGCATGCTGGTAGGAGAGAAATGAAGTAATTTTGTGTGTGCGACCAACTTACCTACAGAAAAGTTTTTATTCATAACTAAAATCGTAAGACTCGGTTTATTAAATTTTCATAAAAAATAATATTTTGTTTTTGAAACGGAACTATTATAAAAGCGGCGATGTCGACAGCGAGTGGCGAAGTGGCTCCAACATAAAGAAGAAAATGTGTTGCCACAAATGTAATTTCAATTTATTTCACAAAAAGTCGAGAAGACCATTTTTTTTTAATTTGAGCTGTGAGTCAAGACAATAAACTTAATTTATCACTTGAGGTATGTCGTTTTATGCTTATAATATAATATAGTTTTTTTCTACTTTTATATCATTATCACTATCTATTTAAATGAATCAAAGTAAAGTTTTTGATGACACGTATATTATCCAAGGCTAAAGCCATACTTAACCCAGCTTTGTCATGGGAACCAATAAATGACCCCGACATCCCATGAGATAAAATTAATTGGTATCCTAATTGATACCCCTATAAAATGGACCGTAAATCAATAGTAGGGCACGCGGAGGTGAAATTGAAAATGCGGCCTTTTCCAATAAGTTCCTCCCTTTGTAGCATCAATCAATTAATTCGGGTATTTACCCCCTTTTATCTGTTTCTTGTTCCATGAATCGCAGTGCGGCAGCAATGGTTACGATTCCACATGCCTTCCGATTGTTTTTCTTTGAAGTAAACGATGAGAGAAGATATATAAATGTAACATCATGATGTTACATTTGTATTTAAGGTATTAAAAATATCCTATAACACATGATGATTTTTTATTTAATCTTAATTGCCTAGTGAAATAGACAAATGGCGGACTTATTGCCAAAGAGGCATTAAGTCCGCCATTTGTCTATTTCACTAGGCACTAGGCATCAAACCCCTCTGAAGGGGACACCAAGGTAATTAGGTTTCGTTTGCATAGAGTATCTAATTTTTTTGTCTTTGATAACAGGACTAATACATGTAAATTTAAAACTAGATATTGCTACGACGCTGTGCTTATTGTTAGAGATTTGATTATCAAAACTTAAATTTAATATCTTTAAACAACCGTCTCAAGAACTGAACAAGATGATACAGTTTATAAAACTTTTCTCCCTTTATCTTCGAGATTGATTTTCTGGATATAAATTTATAATTTTCACCCGCATTAATGGTTTGGTTACTGTCGATAAAAAAATACGAAAACTGGGCACGATTCACGCCTTCTATTATGTTACTGGCCTCGGAATACTATAAAATGCAAAGTAGCATGATTGGGAATGGAAATACATTTTGAAAAGCGAGTTTAATATAATCAGGATGCTTGACGTATTGTAATTTATTTCCGATTATAAGGAGTGAGTTTAAGTTTTTTTTTGTGATGAGTATTATATTCTATGATATTAAATTGAGAGAAGTAACTAACTTTGCTTTGAGATTTCGACTTTCATATTTTTGGTATTATTAGCGTAGCTATCTACATAATAATTACGGTGTTTAAATCAGGATATGATTTAGTAATTTTATAAATAGTAACAATTGTTGTCTTTAATTGATGTTTATATTGCGGAAGTGATGTATTCATTTCGTTTTTTTCCTTACTCATTCGATAAGAGTCTGAATAAAAGTGTAATCATACGAAAGTATCCAAACTTTAAAGTTTCCTATCAAACCCCTCTGAAGGGGACACCGAGGTAAGTATGTAATTTGAGACAGATTTAAAATCCTGATATCTTCCCCCTCCAATACATCAAGATCACCAATTTATTTTAGCGTCCAATTGAACAGTCGCAAGCTATTTTAGCTTCTACGTAAAAAGGACTAATGTTGAAATTGTATTTGAACTCCGCTTATTATCAAGTTTGTGCAAAAAAGGAAACTCGAGAAAAGTGGTCCCTTTGTAGGCAACGTAGGCAGGTGTATAAAAAATGTGACGTATTTCGCTCACCTAGGCGAACCTTAAAGAATGAGTTTTCAAAGGGAGTTTTTACGGTTAAGAAAACGTTTGTATATATACTTTGATTACTTGGAAGACATTTGACTTTTGTGTTTTAAAGAAAGATTAACAATAATTAGTTTGTAATTTTTTTAATCTATACTATATATAGAGAATAAAGTACACATCAGTGTTTCGTGAATAAGATTTTAAAATTAAATGAACCAACCACATATGATCCATCTTTTAATATAGTAAGATGCTTATTCTATAAGTACCATTAGTGGAAGTTTATAGAAATAGTATTGAATTTCATCTGCTGTATTTATTCTATAATTATTTCAAACTTGTTTCACTTCAAAGTAATTGTATCTTATTCTGTTGGATTGGCCAATAACAATCGATCATAAGGTACAGACATCTTACAATGAAGGTTCGCTGTTCCACTTCGTGTTCCGATAGAAGTCACTTCCTTTTCCTATGTCTTTTGATCGTTTCTTTTTTTGGCATGTCGGTTCTTTTGTAGGACTACAATGTAATACAATGAAGAAATATCACTGAAAGTAATATTTAATAATGTAAATATAGAAATGGTTTATTTGTTGCTTCTCCATTTTTTATATGACAATCCTTCAAAAAAACTTTTCTGCATAAATAGAAATCGGAACTATTAAAGATAACGTTTTCCAGAACGTTACATTTCGCTGATATAAGTTAACAATTGTGTCACTACAATATAATATTATATTTCCTTCAATGAAGTAAATTTTCTCTATCAAATTTGTTAGATTTAAAAGATGAACATAATAAACATTCATCCTGGATTATGTTCTTTTTAAAATATTTCAATCCCTTTTATATATTTTCAATCTAAATTTCAGTTGGAATTTTATTGATTAATTTTCTTCATATAATGCTAACCGGGTCGCTGAAACGTCTTAATTAGACCGAATCACACGTGACGTCCATAATTATATCGGTAATGAAATCTGTAACAGACGATCGCGTCGCCATTAACGAGGAGTTTCAAACTGATCACGTAATCGGTGCCCATGAGTCCAAAGGGAACGCACAATCATCGACAACTTTCGCCAGTATGCTTTCTTTTAAAATTTTTGGCTTTGTACGTTCACTGTTATTTCTTTGTAAGCCACGTTTTATATGAGCTTTAAGATATTTCATATTAATGTTTTTATGGGTTTTGTAATTTAGTATCTTACCATGTATAAATCCAATATTATTTTAAAATAAGCTAAACATAAAAAAGTACTTTTGGGAAATATTGATATCATTGATAATTTAATAAGATATAGTATAAAATATTATACTAATCAGCGCTGGGTCTCTGTGATAGGATATAATTCGATCTTTCTATGTAGTTCTATTCATAGCAAAGCCCGGAGCATTAATACAGCGATGATAATGATATCATTAAAAATCATGTTCTTTCCAAGTTTAACACATTGCTAGTTGGTATAAAATTTACCGATTCGACGACAACTGTGCCACTCTTGCTCACCGCCAAATTAATCCCGGGCGAACCCCCGGGCATTAAGCATTCATGCCTGGCCAATTTCGTTATACCTCCCAAACGCGCCGCCTCCGTTATTCTTTATTTCTATCCCATCTTTATCCGCGGTCGTCTCGTTATTTCTTTTCGTATCAGGCCTTAGGTGAACGAGTTTATCGTTTATGTGTTCCTCTGGTCCGTGAGAAGGGTTCGTTAACAATATTATTTACAGTCTCTTTTTGGTTTTCTGATTGATCGCTCGGAAGCCTAACTAGTCCACTTTCAATGTATCCTTTGTTACATTATTTCCTTTAGATTTTATTCTTCTTTATTTTTCCTTATATTGAAGTGAAAATTAACATAAAGATATTATTTTTCGTCACTTTTTCAGATATGTTTTAACAATAATCTAAAGTAAATAAACCAGACTTTATACATAGAAACATAAGTAGCTTAATATATTATACACACAAATGTTGTATAATTAGTCAAACGTTAGATTAGAAATTGAATTCTTCGCTTAAACTGTCCAATAGTTTTAGTCCTGATTTTGTAATAAAAGTCCCCATAAAGTCTCGACAAAAAACAATGATCAGGTTAGGGTGAGTCGGTTTCAAATTAATCGTTTTTTCTTTTACAGGGGTCAATTAGTTGCCTACTGTGACCCCTTATTTCTCTCTCTTCTACATCATTTGTCTCGTGTCAAACACAGGTGTATATGCAAAAGGCGGTGGACCATTAGTTATTATATAACTTCGGGTAAACTACCTAAGTTGATTGATTGGAAAATAGTTATTACGACAAATTGCAAAACGATATCAAAATATGTAATGTGTATTTGAACTTTCGATTATTGTTTTTCTAAACGTAGTTCTAGGAGAATTCAATAAATTATGTCAAAGTGCTTTTGTTGTTGGAAGGACTATCGACTTACTTGGTCTTTGTTTGGCTAAATATAGTTTGTCGGAAAATCAGATCAACTTTTATTTTATCTTTTTGATAAAAATCATTCTGATAGCCAGTATAAATACAAGTGCACTAAGCCCTGCTTATTATCTTCAGATTTCCTGTGTCGTCATACAGATGTCAATTTGCTGTGAAACAGCGTGCTGGGTTATGGCTTGTTCTGCGTTGGTTTCCACTCATCTAGTCGACCATCGATCGATCGGCAATGGGCCGACATGCTGATTAAATCCCCCTCTGTGATAAGGAAGCCTGTGTTTTAAACATAAAGACATTAAACTAATGTTGATAAAGAAATAAGCTATCTGGAATATTAGGTTAGTATATGAAAAATTACAAAAAAAAAAAAATATTTCTCTCACTACTGGCGATTTATGTCTAGAATTCAATTTAAATGTATTTGGGTAAACCTAGCGGCCATTTTGGTAGAATATAAATAATATTTATATTCTAAACTATGGCGATAGTATGATAATACAGATAAATCATTCTAGACAGCTCCACTTCGACGTGACAGAGGAACGAACAAACACATTCAAAATGTTAGTATTAGAGAATGATGTTAGTAACATAAATTTACATAAATTAATTATTATCATATTTATTAATAAATTAGCATCCCCTCAACCTTGAATTGGTAATAACGTTTCGTGGCATGAGTGAAGTGAGTTTCGAAATGATATAGGATTAGAATATCTGAGACACGTATAATCAATCAATTTTGTTTTGTATTTTTATACAAAAAGTGAAATCAATAGAATTTCTCTACTTGACTTGAATTCGAACACATGAGTGAATTCGAATTCGTGTCTGGATTTTTACAGAATCGCAGGGCTGTAATAGTACCTATTACCCGATAAAATTAAGCATGCCACATGACACTAAACATGGCATGGCAACAAACATGACATCAACGTATTGTAGTTTATACCACAGATAACACTATCAAGCGCTCCCAGTGCGGCAAGGCGCACTGTCGTTTCCTGCTTAAATAAAAAAAAGCCCAATTGGTATTTATTAGCTGTAATAAAATATATATATTAAGCGTAAAGCAAAAAAAAATATTAAAAGGGTTAAAAAACGATGAAAATTAATCATTGAAAATAAAAAAAACAACTCGTTGTATGTAAAAAAAGTAATAATAATACATACAAATAAGAATAAATCAATTCAATGCAATTAGTGGTACGTGATTATACTGAATCGATCCCGCTGCTCGATACGTAATAGTGAGCAGTACGCATATACGTAATGCTTTAATGTCGTATTACACGGTACGAAATGTTATGCCATATGGCATTACTTTTTAGCGTATTGTTTTTCACATGTCTTAAATAGTAAGGACGGGCCACAACCTACCACCGGACCAAATATGATTGACCAGAGCAGATTGGTGAACTTGTGCTTTCCATAGCACGAAGGAGCTCGAGTTAATACTCGTAAATTGTTGGTCTATGACTGATCGTTGTGAATGTTGAGAACGCTTTAACGTTTACCAAATACGTAACGTTATTCTTTCCCAAAATGAAATATTTATGCGGGAGTATATAAAATGATCTTGTACTAGTATCATAACAAAATGAATTATCGTCATTGTCACTTTGTTTCTGTTATATCATCCCTTGGATTATGTTCTCTTAAAAATATCTCTGTAATGGATCCCGGTTTATGTGACATAATTCAAAACAATTTTTCGTTACCATTGTTTACAGGCCCCGCATTGTCTAGACCGTCGCAAATATTACGACTAGGCTTGGAAACTTCTCATATATTTCAGTTAAGTGAGTCGATTATGAGAATATCTCCGTGTATAATACGAACATTAAATTATCCAGCGTTTTGTTTTCGTCCAGTGTTACTAACCAGGGTAGAGGAAAGTTTCCATTTCCATATTAAAAAAAAAAATACTCTAGCTTTTTTTGCAATGTATTTGGGAATTCACACGAAAATATGTCACTTTGTTAACTCGAGCAGTTTTTCGATATATTTTTAATATTTTGTTTCTGCATTAAATGGCGAGACTAACGGTCAATTGTAAAAACCATTGTCCATTGAGGTTTGATGATTAAGCTCTAATGAATTTCAAATTTGTATGGGTAATATCGCTTCAAACTAATGAATCATTTGTGCAACTGGTTGTTATGTACGAGTACTTGTTTTTGATAAGACATTCCAGAATTAGATGATGCTTATCATTTCGTATCTTTAGCAGCTACTACTACTCATGTTGTTATTAATATGTGGCACCTAACACAAAGGAATTTTGATTAAAAGTGCCATCTAGTGTCACGAAGAAATGACAACTTTTGAAATGACAAAATGATGCTTTTGAAACAAAAACTGCCGTTATGATGATTTTTAAAATTATCTTTGAAAACTAAGCTTATATTTATCTTGTGTATAAAATAAGCGTGTTTTAATGTTTAAACATCATATTTTTAAAAATATCTCGCTTATAAAAAAGTTAATTGATGGTGGCATCTATAATATTTTTTGTACATTTATAACATAATATTCATGATATAAGAGAGATTACGATAATACCCAAAACGTTCTGAATTTAAAAAGAAAACAATTCAATTGTTTTTCTAATACTTACTCGGTAAATGGAACTGTTTTTTTTCAGAATTCCATAGAGAAAGTGTAATGTGAACAGCCAACATGTACCTCTCGAGACTGAAACTCCCCGAGGCAATATACGAGACAGCCCGCGAAGTGGCTTACTACAAATTTCCAAACTTCAACAGATCTGTACGGATATTAAATTTCATTAAAAGGAACTTTTTGTTTGTTTTCACATCTACGAAGCTCTGTAAATACAGTTTAAAGTACATAATGCTTAATTAAAATCCAGAGATTGTGTTTCACTAGACACCGCCTCTTAGTAACGCCGTATTTCTGTTGTTTCATACTTTCGTCTGTGAATTCTATTTATAAAATGAGCTTAATACTATATCAAAAAATTCACCTGTAATAAAAAAATGTTATTATATTTATTTAATTTTTTCTTGAAATTAAATCCTTTTTATAGGGAATAATGATACATATGGCTTTTAGTCGAGGGAACTATCTAGCCTTTTTACAATAATGTAATAGTTTACGACTAATTAAACTGTTTAGTTGTGCAATTCGCACATCACATCTCCTTATGTATCTCACTGCGGGGCGTGTTAAGATAACGAGGATAGTATATTGGCTTTAAACCCCCATTTAACTTAAAATGTAGCTTATCTATTTTAAAGAATTTGTGTGTACTTTTGTTTACTATATAGACGGTTTTCGGGTTCGCTTGCTTTTTAACTCCACAATTATCAATCCAATCACTGTGTATAATTAATTATACGTCATATCTGTGGAAAGGATATATAATAAAATATTTTTAGGATACTTAATCTTTATAAGAAAGGATTTTCTTTGGAATAGTATTTTTATTTTATTTCTTTCATAGACAATAGTTATTATATTCGTACTTAGTTCGAAAGCAGCTCGATAATCTCTTAGATACTCACGACAATAGAATGATAATATTCTTTCTTTTTGTATATAACATTAATTGACATGAAAGCGTCATAGTTTGTTTTGCCGACACTAGCTTTAATATTTTATATATGTTTTCCTGCGATCGCACGCTTATGTTATATTCTATGTCAACCGCGTATGATGTAACTCCCCGTAGATGAAAGATTTTTTTAAATCGCTCTTGTAGTTTCGGATCTTATTCAATTCAAACATACAATCAAATCATCCCTCTTTATCATATTATATAATAGATGTCAGTTTAAGTCAGAACGTTAGCAGACATACACATAATTTAACATTGTCCTAAATAAGCACTTTTTCCTTTACCATAAAAAGTTAATCTTTAATTTCTTTTTTTCATTACATTTGCGATTCTGTGTTTTATGTTTCTCACAAGGGTGAAATTATTACAATCCCATTATGGTAAATTTGGAAAGGTATATACTTATTTTCGATGTTTTCTCGTAACCCCGAAAGCCGCACAATATTTTCCCGTAGGAATAGCGCCTTCGTTTTAAAAGCAAAAGTGTATGATCTCGTTGGAAAAGTATATGAAGTGTGGGGTGTGTCAGAGCTACAAAGAAGGTGGGTTCTGTCCGATAAATTCGATGGAATTGTATTTAAAATAGGTATTCCATATATAGAATTTAATGTAATAAAGATGTTGTTTATTTTAATGCAATTACTTCGACAGTTAGTAGTATGAATGATTTTTTACAACCTGATTTTTGAAGAAGTCTTGGGAATTTAATGAAATATCTATAAACACATATATTTTTTGCAAAAACACATGATTTTTGACAAAGTACCTATTATTACTTTTGTTATTTTTTCAATCTCAACATTGCATTGCATTAAGATGACTTTCATAGTCGAGTGGTTCGCATTCCGGTTTCAAGGTGTCGCCATCTCTGAGGTCGAGGTTCGATTCCAGTTCGGGTCAATGGAGAAAAAGGAACCTTCGTTGTCTCAATAATACGGGGGCTTTAGCTACTCATATTAGAATCTGAGCAATGTATGTGATGTAGATATATATTATTAATTAATTTAATTTATTGCAGACCAAACCCGTTAATCACAACGCCACGGATATCCTCTCATATTAATTTATTATCTGGCCACCTATGGATCCCTAAAAGAGCAAAAGGCAAGATCAACACCGCTTAATATTCGCAACACGGATGAAGTTTGCGTTCGCCTCATTCATTATTTCCAACAAAGAATGCTTAATGCAATACAAACACCTAGACTCTAAAGCTCTGGAGTTACTGTATAATAAAATCCTACATCCACTCGGATTAAATAATTCACATACTTGTGGTTACCTTTTTAAAAAGATGCTGTTAGACATTGTTAATCGAACAATTTCACAATATTTCTTTAACATAATCATTGTTTGGAAACTTTTTAGTATATAAGTTTATTTACATTAGCAAATTCATCAGTTTTACATAAAATTAACTTGATGTTTTATAGAATCTCCATGTTATGCGTATTTACATATATTAGGAGGTTATTTTGTTGACATAAGTTCTCTTTTTTCAAATCTTTCGTAAAGCATGACGCTTTTACTTATTTCTTCACAACAACACACACACACACATACTATTTTCTTTTTTCTGTTATTGATAATATTTATACCCTCGTCTTCATTAATTGTTATCTCTTGCTCTCTCCATCTCATGGTTGCCTTTAAGAAATCGCTTTAAGCTATATTTAAGCGATAAGACGGCCAATTGTTACATAATAACGTAAAATTGTTTTAAATTTGTATACGTACAAGTAACATGTGTTATGTTAACAATGAAAAAATTCTATACTAATCTATAATATTTAGTAATTGTTCTATTTAACAGCTAGATGTATGTAGTTGACTTCTGATAAAAATATGATGATTTAAATCAACGTATTTCATCCTCGTGGATGGCGGACTAGCTATTCTTAATCCACAAGCAGGTGACGGAGCGAACGTTTGCAGAGAGGGAAACCTCGTCCCCTCCACCCCCAATCACGTGACGTTTGATTATAGCGTGACAAAACACGTCCCGTCATCCCTCATCCTTTTTTTGGCCACCGAAAACTGAATAACTCCCTTTTAATTCGTACACTTTCAATCCTTGTGTTTACATGTTATCTTTAATTATAAATGTTTATTTTGGATACGTAATCGGCCTCGGATTTTGTTGTTATAATGTCACTTTTCATTTGTTCTTCCGAAATTGAATGTGTAACTCTTTTGTTTTTTTAGCCGGAAAAAACAATGAGCGTGCTTTTTTTAATTATGACCTCTCTTCTAATATTTAACACTCAGTTGCACGAACAAACCGATAGATATTTTTTAAATTTAGAAAAGTAATTAGACTGTTCTAAATTAAAAAATAAATCTATCGGTAGTTTCGCTTTAAACTTATGTCAATTTTAATGAACGTTTGTTCGTGCAACTGAGTTTTAAATATTAGAAAGCTCTAATGAGCTTAATGTCGTCTTGATTAATGAAACATACGTTCATTTGCAAGTAACTCGATTTTAATATTACACTTACTATTTTAACGGTGTATATTTTGCTGTATTCTTAGGATCTTTTTAATTTTATATAATGTTAAAAGACTTTTTGCTCTTAAAGTCGTTTCTAATGAGACATGTCTGTATGAAAGAAAATGAAAAAAGAACCTGTCATTGAGGTTTTTCCAGTTCTGGGAACAGTAAACAGGCTCCTGATTTGCGAATAAACGATGCTTTTCGGTTCGCAAGTGCTTGTTAACGACCTAGACTGAATAAAAGATTTTCAATGTACTTTTCAACTTGACATTTCTATATGAATAAAAATATGAAGGAAAATAAATTCATGATATCAGATTGTAGACTGTCCTTACGAATTGCGTAGTATATTGAAGCGATTTACTTGTTACATACTTTAGGTTAGATCAAAGAATGATTTAAAACTACAATAGCCCAACCAAAATTTTAATTATTGAAAATAAATTTTGTTTTTCATAACTCATTTAGTTTCTCATGGACATTAAAATGTTTTTCAAAATCAATTTGTCAATCAATATGGGGCAATAATAATTTTATTAGATTTAATATTTTTTTTTTAATGCTAAATTTTCATTATTATTTAACCATTTGTAACTAATTGTGGGTACGTTCACAAAATCTGTGTATAGCCGGTATACTCGTATAATATTTTAAAAAGGAACGTTTTTACAGATATCTTTTTTATTTCTGTCTCCGATGTTACAGATTAAGGGAGAGATAGTAAAAAATGTGTTCATATGATTTCACTGTAACGGTCACAATTAATATTGTGTTCTAACTATAAACTTCTGTATAGGTATATAAGTGACAATAGTGGAGTTTAGCTAATTCGTCCATCAGCTGACCCCAACGGATCTTAACCACCTGCGTGTCATTCCCTTCACCAAAGTTCTATTTCCCTTTCTTTTCCCCTATTGTACATATAAGAGTGTTCTTAATTTATGGGCTTTGGTCCACAGTCGAAAAGTAATAGTAAAGCAACTCAAATTGTTATTTATTGTTCTAGAAAAAGTTTTTACTACAAATGGGAAGTGTGTAGTCATCTCGTAAGAATGTAATATTTCGTTTCGATTACAAGAGATATCGCTTATCGCAAATATCACTGAAAACTTAAAAACTTTAATCCCCTCATTTACCCCCTTAGCGGTCGAATTTGGTGAAATCCTAATTTTGCCCCTTTGGGATTCGGGGAATTTTCAAAAATCCTCTCTTAGTGTTTCTCTACACTTCCTAAGGAATCTTCACTCCAAATTTCAACTTTCTACGCTCAGTAGTTTCGTTTGTACGTTGTCTGTCAGTAACGCAAGAATTTTATATATATATATGTAGATTAGATTTGATGATTTGAGTTACTTTGTAACTAAGAGCTAATATAAGGGATTCTATAATAATCGTAATTGGTTTGGGATTATCTAAGAATGATTTTGACGTGTCTCTTCTAATGGTGTGATCAGAAGTAGCTCAGGGTTGCTCAATGAAATCGTGGGTGTAATTCTTCAAACTCTCGATTTTGTTAGCAAATAATATACATCAAATCACTTATAAGTAAATTATAAGATACTGACTCTATGTCGGTCTCGATCAGAAAGAAAGATTATTCTACCAGCAATCACGACCACGCGAATTCGAACGCGGAAAAAGTAATAATTCAAAATATTAGCGGCCAGCATCGACTATAAATCGTCCGGAGAGTAAGCCTACCTATAGTAATGTGCACGAACGTTACACTATTTATATGTATCTGTCACTTTAAAAGACAAAATATATATTAAGAAGAGGAATATCCTGTGACTTTAATATTGTAGACATATTTAATATGATTAATTTTGCATTCACAATGCTATGTATGAAGTGGCAATAGGCGGGATACATGTCTAGAAGAACCGATGGTTGCTGGGGCAAAAAAGTTCTGGGAAGGCGACCATGCACCGGACGTCGCTCAGTAGGGAACCCCTTTTCAAGTGGACCGACGATCCGACAAAATTTGTGGGAAGCCGCTGGATGTGGGCAGCGCAGAACGACCGTCTTCTATCGATCTATAGGGGAAACCTCTGATCAGCAAAAACCGTAGTACGGCTGATGATGAGGATGTTAAGAATAAATGTGTATTGTAATTTGAATTCTTGACAGTTTATTTAGCAGTAACTGTATAATAATCTTAATTCTCACTTGTAACTAAATAAATCTCTTTTAGGTAATTTCTAGACTAGAAATCGGATGTCGTTTAATTTATTTTATGTGTGCATACTGTGCCTTTCACAACTGTACAGATTTCACGAGTCCGTCTGTGCAACGGAGATACAGAGCTCTCCGACATTGTTATAAATGACTGTAATTGGTCAGCCTATCGCTTTGTGTTCCGTCCGAGCTTCGGGCAAATTCCGTAACGTCCGGGATTATGCTCTCGTCTCGGGTAGAATTATCGGGAGTACATATAAATACGTTTTTGGTTATTTGTTTATGTTTTATACATAAGATTATAATTCAGATTTTATAGTTCTTTTTTGTTGTTTTAGAGATTTTTAAGGACTGACAAAAAATTGTGCTCGAGATCCATTAGAGCTTCTAATTCATTCATTGAAAATAAATAGCCTTTTAGAACCAAAACTCTAATTTGGACGCTGTTAAGAAAAAAGGTGTATTAGGTAGTTGGTAACAGAGATTTTGTTTTATTTTGGTAAGACCTTACATACTTAACATGTAGCTAAAGAGCCTTAACTCATATTAACGAAATAAGAATTTTTATCATAAAACAAAGCGTTAATATATTCTTAGACGCCATTTTCTCGAAATGTTATCTGTGTGGGTTGAAAATAATTGCTTATCAGCGTCCGTATGACTTATTTTTTTTTAGATTTATAAATAATTCTAATCAAAATCTTGAACAATGCACAAGAAAAACGTTATAGAAATTTCTAGACTTTAAGCAAAATTAGGTTACATACTTCTTCAGTGTCTTTAAAATTTTGACTCAAAAATCCGAATGGTTATGTATACCGGTCGATTTATTTAATATATTTTATGTTAGAGTTAGTCATACTAGGCGATTACCATAGTTGTAATCCTGACGTCATAGTCTATTTTTTTTATGTGAGTTTTCTGCAATTTTTCCAACCGCAGACCTGTCTTGTGTAATTACATATTTAATTTTACTTGTTACTCTGCAAAATTACATAGACTGCCATTAACCTTTTACGACGGAGAAAGTGGCATATATATGTAAAAGTCACCTCTCTGAAATGTTTGAATTTGAATCTTTCTCAGTTGCTATAAAGTTTTTATCTCTTTGCAGTGACAGTGTATCTAGGGTTGTCTCCATTTTTTCAACACTATATTTTTTTTGGAAAATAAATACTTAATAAATAATAATTTGATACTCGTCAAAAGTAAAAAACAAAATTTATATGCAAAGAAAATAAAAAGTTAACTATTTCTGCTAAGTTGTCCCATCCAGGCAGTGTAGTATTTTTGAGTATTTTTATTTGTTGGATTTTCTTCGCCCACAATAGAAGTATAGTTACTACTCAAAAATAAGACTACCTACTCTAAATTTATTAGGTTACGAGTAGTTATGTACGCGCAAAGGCAATTGAGGTTATGAAAAATATGAAAACTGATTTGTGATTTGCGATATGAATAATTATTATGGCATAATAGAAGCATAAGCAAATTTAGAGAAGTCACATGTGTCTTAACACTACGTTTATGAATTTTTGATAAAGTTAGCGATAGGGGCTAATTAGAATAATAATATAGTACCGACGGTTAGAAATACCAACCCTAAATGTAACATCACAAAATTCTTCTAGGCCTTTTAATGGTTCGTGAGGGTATACGGGAACTGTCGTAAAATGGAGTTTGTGGTGGCCGATGAAGGCGTTTCATGGCGACGCTTTTTTTTGCTAACGTTTCTCATGAATGTGTTGATTTGGTGGAAAAAATGGTGGAATTATTAGTAATAATAATAAATATCTGATATTTTTTTTTTACTGTATTTATAGAGTCGAATGTTTGTAATTATTTTTGTATATATTTTAGGTACTAATTCGTTTTTTTTTTTTGTATTACAGGTAAGTTGTTTAATCCAAATAGACATCGAGTTGGTGAGTTATGTTTTCACATTAGATTTTTAGTTTTCGACTGCATATGTATTATGAAACTTCAACGATTACTTATCTGAACGACTCAAACTTTTAAATAAACGAATAAATTGAACGAACTTAAAGCTCCCTTCACTACATTCTACCACCGCCTAAGTTACGTTTTAAAACAATATACACCAGCATAAAACAATACAGATTATATCGGACAAGCTCACCTCGCGGCAATAAATCTAAAACCTAAACCACCTGAGCGTTCGACATCCCCGCGATTATGAATGAGGAGACCCCAACACCCCCCTCTCTCCCCATCCTTGTGACGTGCCACCGCTAAAGAATCCATTAGCGACCTTATTACGAGCGAAGAAGAAAGAGTTTTGCGTTCTGACAGGAGCAATAACCGAATTAGTGTTTGAAAAGCAGACCGTATTCCGTGCTGCATAGCATACAGATCGCTAATTCAACTTTTCCGTCTGTGTACGTCTGAAATTCGCCCTTTTGGTGGTGTTAGTAAAGTTGCTTTTTCGTTTGTATCGACTACATCACTTATAAAAGGCTGTTTACACCCCTCGGCCCGGGCAAGGCTCGTCTCCCGGACGACCGAGCTGCACTCTGCACAGGGTGCCGAGCGCCCTAACGCCGTCGGTGGCTGGCCACTGTGAAAATAAAATTAGAATGATGTTTTGTAATTTTGAAATTAGAATCTTCCGAGTTATATTAATTCCTCTTTCCTTTTTTTTTAACGGACAGTTATTCGACTTTGATCTGAATTTTCTTTGATTTTGAAATTGCATTTTAATTATGAATTTTGTTTTACTTACAAAGAGACAGGTTATTTCTTCTTTACATTAATATTGAATAAAAAAAAAAACATCAAAGTTGTTTTTTTTTCAACTCAAATTTTTACGTAATGAAATTTTTAAATTTTATTTGCTAGCTTCCACATTATTTTTTTTTCTACAAGATATTTGTTTCACCTGACAAACTCATATAATTTTATGGGGACGCTATGCAGTGAGTGAGGGCAATAGCACGTGAATAAAGACTGTTCGCCGCTGTTATCGCTGGCGCCGAACGCTCGCTGATTCAACCACGTGGCTTTCCCCTCCTAAACTACCATAGACTAACGAGCAGTGTGGCATAACTATAAACTTTTGACGTTTTAACAAAAAATAACAAACAGCCGTCATCTTATTATTAATAATAATAAGAAGACGGCTGCTAATTCTTATTATTCTTATTATTATATTTGTTCTGTAAACGAGCGAAACGCCTTTCATCGAAAATTTGTTATTATTTAAATTAAAACTTCAGGTTAGATTCTCTTTTAAACTTTCATGATTATTAAAGTAATATCATCCTCCTGTCCTTTATCCCACGTTACGTTTACATTATTAAAATAATATAAATATAGGAAAGTTGATAATTATAAAGTACGTGGTAGCAATCCAATAATAACCAATTATTACAATTTCAGATGGCACTGTTTTGTTAATTTTAATAAATAAAATGATATAATAGTATGTTTTGTGCTTCGGGCACATGTTATTTGAATGAAAAATATTTTATTTTGTGTGCCGGCAAAAATAAGCCGGTGTTGTTTGTTCAGTGAAACGATTTAATTTAAAATACGTGCTGTACGCGTAATCTTAAAAGACAACCCGGATTTATTGTAAAACGAGGACTAAAGTTTGTGATTTGATTGAACCGTTGGTTGACTAAAGCCAATTGGCAATGACAGATGAGTGAACGTTAAATTGTCTGTTCACTTATTTTGGTCGGTTAATGGTGTTGAACCTGGTACTTAAGTTAGATCCCATTTCATTATAAGATGCTTGGAGTTTCACGTCTATCCTTTATTAGATCTATGAATGTTTCGACTAGAAAAGGGCGTATCAAAGAAAGCAGCCCGTAAACGTATGTCGATATACCTCCCCGTTCCCACCTTATTTCCTCTTTTTGTTCACCCTCTTGCATTTTATTTACTAAGAACTAAGTAACAACTCCCCTTAATATGTACGCTACAATGATCTGTGGAAATTTTATGGGAACACTTTTCTAATTAAAACTTCTTTGTTAATTTTGAGCAAATCCAAATAATTTTCAGTGATTATATCCTTCGTTCGCTTGGTTTTTTATTAAATAAACCTTTCTGTTGAATCACTATCTGTTGTTGAAAACCGCATTAAAATTCGTTATGTAGTTCAAAAGATCTTAGCTTACAGACAGCAGGAAGAATACATCTTATTAGTTATATTTACGGTCTAGGGAATCTCTCAGAAAAATATTTAAAGATATAAATATTTTGACTGTTGCCTCTGAATACATCTATGACAATATTGTGTACGCAAGAAAACATTACAATTCTTTCACATAAAAGTAGTGTTCATAATCTTAACACAAAAAATAAAAATAAAAAGCTTCAGACTCCAAAAAACCAGAGCATCATTTCTGGGTGAATGCATTGCTATGTTCAATAAAGTTCCACAAAATGTAATTGACCTACCCATAAATAAATTTCAAATTTATGTAAACAACTTATGAGTATGAAATTAATAGCCTTCGCTTTGTTCTATATGTACCAACCTAAGTTCTACATACTTTGAAAGTTTTATTTATTATTGTTATAATACGTACTATTTTGGTAATGACATGATTTATTTTAATGTCATTACTTATGATAAAGAGCTGGTAAGTTTCTTTCGCTTGTTTTTCTTGTTAGCTTAAAGACGTCGTGGACAAGTGGTAGGGGAAAAAATTTTATGAACGATTCAAAAGTGCTTGAAACAAGCTTACTTGAATAAAGAAATTTCCATTTGATTTTATTTCATATGATGTAGCTACCCGTAGAACAAAGAATTTTTAAAATCCAAGGTAACGTAAGGTCCAGTAGTTTCGGAGCCTATTCCATGCAAACAAACAGTCAAATCTTTCCTCTCTATAATATTAATATAGAAGTATAAAGTATAAGAAATAAATATTGACATTCACACACAATTTCAAAGAGAATCCGGTATTTAAATAAAACCTTATCGAATCACCTAAGTGAATTATGTGAAGGGTAATTAGATGTCATTGCCGTGTAAATCGAACATTATTCATTACAGATTACGGCCCATTGTTTCGTAATAATATATAACCAAATTAATATCTTAACATTGTTGCAAGACAAAAATAAAATCTGAAATACTCGAATGAAATCAAACAGCGCAAGTAGGCGCTCTTCGACTCAGAAGCACTCTTCAAGCTGTAATTGTTTGTCAGATTTTTGCTTATTTTATTCGACTTAAATTACAAAAGTTTATGAAATCCTTAAAATTCATCTTGATGGAAGTTTTAAATTATATTTTCTTTTATGAAAATGGTGTCTGTTCGTTCATGATTCTGTTGTTGTTGTTGTTTCGGACTATTCTATTTTACGGTGTTATTGATTTACTTTGCTTCGTAAAAACTTAAGCCTAAGGCTGGATAATAATCTTATTTCTTTCTGGATTATGTCTGTATTGAGATTAATATAGGTAAACTGTAACGTATTTAATTCACGAAAAACAATTTTCATTTAATCACTTGCGAATCACAAAGATTATTTTCATGGCTTGGAATTAGCAAACATATTTATTTGATAGAAGCTGTTTGTATGTGACTTAACCTGCGTAAATTATAGCCTTTATCACTTGCGTATAATGTAATTTTTAGAAGGTTTTTTTAAACCGGTTCAGTACTTCGATGCAAACAAACAAAAAAAAAACTAAATTGAAACTCAATAAAGATGTCAAAATCATGGAATAAATTTAATATTAACTGTTTCGGATAACCCGATGTGTTATTGACTTTAGAAACATAACCTTATTTGCCCGTACACCGCGTGTTTTAGTTAAAAACAACTGTTATATCTTTCACTTGTATATCGGATACAAGTGAAAGATATGACAGTTGATTGCTAAATTAGAAATATTATCATAAAAACTAAAGTAAAGCCTGTTGTTAGCTCAATTATTGTGACATTATACGTTGATTGTTATCATATCGTACTCATTATCGATTTCAACGATGACTTTCGCCTCATCCATTGTTCCTGGCGTTGTTTGCCTCATTTATGTTGTGCAACTGTTGTGTATTCGTTGATAGCTCCCACGCGCGCCTACGCACCCTATCAGCCAGGTGTCGAGTCAGTGATGTTATCTTAACACACCATAGATGCAAAATGGTGTCAATTCGGTCTTGTGCTCTCTAAATAAGAGAAGATATTTGTTTTAATGTTATTCCATAGTCCATAGTAAGCAAAGAATATTAGTTTTACTCCTTATTTAAAGAGCTATAAATAATAAAGAAATATAAATATACTACTATGCACTGACCGCGCTTCGTATAGAACTTCACTAATATTAGAGGTCACGGTGGTGGAGTGTAGCGTGATATACTACGGATGTGTGTAATATAACATAAGAAATACTGTAATATATAGTTATTTTTAATAGAAAACGTAGTTTGAAAGGACTAAATTTTATGTTCTAGTACCTCATTTAAAAGCAAATAAATCATTATTATTATTATTATTATTATTGTACAACAGGATTTTTTACAAATGAGTAGATAATTCATGCTTCCGATGTTTAGCTGAGAGATTTTGATGTTTGGTTTACGCGTCATACGCAAATAAAAAGGTTTTAATATTGAAAATGTTTTATGAATGTAGTACACGTCCCGTTCGACGACGAAGAACTATAGAAAATGTCTGATTCTTTAATTTCCAAAAAAAAGGAATGGGTCCTGACTGTTGGTCCTTCTATTCTGCTTTTGAATTTATACGTTTTATGTGTCTTTAGATTTTAAACATATTTCAATGGAGCAGTTATTCAGTAGTACTTAATGACATTTCAAACTACTGGGCTTGTTTTTTTTCTTTTTAGATTTTAGTGAAAGTTCTTTTTTTTCACTTCTTTTGTTTTTCACGTAGTCGGGTTTTTTCGATTATTATAATTATTTTTTTTAGAGTTTTTGAACGAGTAGCCATGTAAGGTCATTATTAATAACCCCACCAACCCCTCGTATTAAGCTTAACATTTCATTCGGATATGACGTCATTATTTCCAACGAGCAGTTTTCCTTAATAAACGAGTTCCGTTACGTGTTTATTTTTAATCCTATTATCATTTCCTTCATCGCGACCTCTATTTTTTTCAGTAGTCACTCTTAAAATCGTCATATTGCACTAAAGAGGAGAAAAAAGAGGGTGGTATGAAAATAAAATAGAATAAATGATATCAAAATAAATCCTAAGCTATATACAATTACAAAACATTATTAAACCCAACAAAATACAAAAAATAAGTGTGAGTCAGCTTGGTAAATTATTTAGGAGACTAGATTCGTGTCCTATATTCCGCAGTGGTCTAAAGACCACTCTGGTGGTCCCTTAAAACATTCCAAGTGACTGGCGGACCCTCATAAAAGTATATCTATATAAATAAATCGATTTTATATAATAAATGACGCAACATCAGCTCGGCGCTGCCCTCTATGGTGGATGGAAACGTTGGGCTTTACTTGGGTAGAGTCGCTACAGCGATGGCATCGCTTAGTATCGATTATTTAATTGATTTCCGTTGGCAACACTATGGCGCATAGACATTCTGTGGATTCTGTTTTCAACTGTTGTAGCGAACGCACGTGCTGAGTCTTTGCCGTGGCGAACCTACCGGGTTCCCATTAAGTTGTATCCGTGTAAATCGTTGTTATTCGTAATTATTTTGTGGTAAATTGATATGGACAATACAAATAAATTGTGAGATTTCCTAAGCAACTTTTATTTGGACTGTACCGCCATGCACAATCCTTCTGATAACGAGAATTCCTATCCACACACGTTTTATAATTTTATGCATATTTTATTTACATTATTTAGGTTATTATTAGTGATTTAGGTATAGTATATTAAACCAAAGTCGCTCCATGGCTGCTCTTGTACTTGAAAAACCTAATGAAAAGTTAAGGAACCACTGATGACGAAAATCTGATTTACCCTTTTTTTAACGGACTTAAAAATCGAAAAAGAGAGTATATTATGAATATTCCCGCCTAATTGGCGTGACCGCTTTTCAAAATTATTTTCTTTTTATTCGATAGCTTAATAATTTCCTTTTAACACAACAAATTACGCTTTTCATCAGATAATACCTAAATATTTAGATATTAATGTTCATCAATAACTTTTTGAATTAAAGACCATTTTTTATCAAACTAGCTGTTTCCCCGCGACTTAGCCTGCCTAATTTATATAACCTATGTACCCCGTGTATAATGTAGATACCCGTAAATTGAAGACGTTTATAAATCGGTCCAATAGTTTCGGAGCCTATCCAATGCAAACAAACAAGCTATCAAATCTTTCCTCTTTATAATATGAATATAAATTATTGAAAAATAAAAAATATGTCGAGCAAATAAACAAAAAATCATTTTCTAAGACTTTCACTCACTATGATGAATATTTTTATTTATATAGACATTTAATATTTTTAGTGTTAACTATTACACAAAAAATATATCAATATCACTAAAAAGCATGAACAAACTTCAAAAAAGTGATATATAATTCATATCTCAAAAGATACTTATTCAAGAAAATGCTATTGAAGTCGGGGGCTTATCATTGAATCAATTAAACCTACAGAAAATCTTTACCCGACTTCAATAGCATTTTCTTGAATAAATCGCTTTTAAGATAAGTATAATTAACACTTTTTAAAAGTGTGAAGTCAGTTATTAAAAAAGATTTTGAATTTATTGCCATATTAAAATTTTGTGTCACCGATCACTACGTGGCTAAAATTACCTGTCACACTTCTCAATTAAATTCGTATTTCACGGGCGGCTGTTCACCAGCCTATTGAAATACGACACGTGCCTATTATGGGAATTAATAGAATTTGACAGTTGCACAGAATGCCTCTGAAGTGAATGACAGTCGCATAGTAAATTGACACGATCAGTATCTATATTCGGTTTTGTTTTCAAATTAAGTTAAATTTTAGATATATAAAAGTGTTTATTCAGTACTCAATTACAACGACATAACTATGCTCATAAATCATTTAAAACTTAGTTACTAAAATGGTCTCCACTCAGCAATATGCCGCAGTGTTTAAGCTGCGATGCTGATTTTCAGCGGATGCCATACCTCATACAATTCACATGAAATTTAAAAGACACACTTATAAAGTTATTACGAAATTAATTATCTTACAAGCATTTCAGTATAATGATTGAAATATTTAAATAAAATTGAAAAATGTAATAACTTAATTACTTATCAATAACTTACTCAGCTATTATCTTTGAATCCTCATAAATAACCTTTAAATTTGGTCTTAAAAGTTTCAATTTTTTCAGTATTTATAATATAAGAGATACACAAAGACAAATTTTGATATCCACGCTGAGATGTCTACAAACGTTAACGTGCCTTCTGAAGCACGGAGGAGATCGTGGTAATAAATTTTTCGTCACCCAACCTATGACTGGCCCTTGCGAAAGTTGTTTATTAACAGTATCGCAGACCGAGCGAGCTAACCACTGCGCCATCGACTTAACACACTTTTAACGAATTCGAAGTACCGCAAAGGTCCATTTACTGTAACTATGTATGAGGGAGCCGGGAAAAATTGCATCGATTCCCCGGGGGTCGTGGGAGAAAGAGTACCCACGTACGATGTACCCATTGAGCCGTTCAATGACATCGCATTGGAAATGAATCTTTAAATAAAACATAATAGCATGGGATTAGATGGAATAGAAATAAATGATAGCAATCGATTGAGTTGGATATAAAAGAATTGCAATGAGAGACAGATGAAACGTGTTAAGTGTTGAATAAAAACTAACCATGTAGTCAAAGTTGGTTTGCCAGTTTTATATTTATTGTTATATTCAAATCAGAATTTCATTAACACAATATTAAATCCACCGAATTTTTCCTGTTGGTACATTGTATACTTGAATAGGTACTTAAGTAATTATATTATTGCCCATTTATTTTCGTCTGGCTTATGCGTCACAAACCTTTAAGAAAGTAATACATTATAAATAGAGAAAAAAACTATGATCTTAAAATGATAATATAATAATGGCAAAATAATGAGTTTAGAAGAAACGACCTATCCAGTTGCTGGACCATCTTAAGTCCAAGCATTTATAGTTATATAATCAGATACCTTATAATAAGCATTTTTAATAGAAGATTTAAACTGCATGATATCTTATTGTTGTATTTTGCTTGGGACCTTATTGTAGAAGCGCACACAAAGACCCCTGAATTGATTATTAACTTTTTGCAGTTTAGAGACAGGCACTGTTAATTTATTTTTATTTTTAATATTAAAATCGTGTACATCATTTTTTAATTACCAAAACAATATTTTTAATTAAACTAAGTGTTATAAAAACCCAATTCTTTCAACACTTAAAATTTTCAGATTTATCGCAAGTACGATATTCCGCAATATCTCTAAATTAAGTATTTCAAAGCTCTTTCCTAGTTAATAAAGTGGAATACATTATTTACTATGCCGCTCGTTGTGTTTAATTAGCTAATGTCTGCTTTCGGTGTCATGATGAGATTCGCATAATTTATCCGGATTCGTATAAATAGAATCGATTCGATCAGTTTCAAATATTATGTCAAAGCGAATATTAATGAAACAATCGTATGATGCAACTACCTGGTGCTCTCGACTTCGCGTGTATATTTTGTCTTTGACAAGAGTTTTTGTATCCTCAATTTGAAATTTAATTGATTTGACTTGCGTCCTTCAAGCAAAAAAGGTCTTTTCCTCCTTCATGATATACCTACATCAGCTTAGTAATGTTCCTATTGTTCGAGCACAGGCCTTGCGAATGGATGAATTTAAATAGGGAGAACGGATGAGACCTACCAAGCAAGCTCAGTGCGGTTTGGTAGATTTTTACGAATGCAGATGCAGCCCGGACCCACGGCTTAACTTGCCTTCACAATTGTAATAATAAGATTTTAAATTTTTGGTCGCCCATTCGATGGCCGGCCTTGCGAAAGTTGCTTAACAACCGTATTGCTGAAATGTATTATCTCGAGTTTCGGAAGGCACGTAAAACCGTCGGTCCCGGCTACGTCTGCAGTCGTTAACACCAAGCAAACACCACTGGGCCCGTGTAGTGGGTGGCCCATTCTCCCTATTCGATTTGAGTCGATACATCATCCAGTGGGGACGTTAATAGACTGGTGATGATGATGATATAAAGTGTAGTGATTTTATAAAAACAAACTATAATAAAGTGATGGAATTTATTTTTTGAAGTCAAGAGAATTAATTACTTGAGAATAATGTCATAATTTAAGCAGATATTTTACCAAATAAACAAGAATTTGAATGAAGTAAGAATTGATAAAAGTTAAAATACTATTTTTATCAGCTATTATCAGTTCTTACTTTTTAAATTTCCCGTCTATTGGATAAAAATATGTGCTTAAGTAATTACTCAGACTCGAGTTATTACTTCAACTCTACTGTACTAAACGAGTGTTAGCGTTTTACAGTTTATTTATACACTAAATTAGTCTTACTTTAAAATACGACTACATTTTTATAGTTGTTCGTGAGTATGCTAAGTGGCATTTACGAAAAATATACAAATTAAATAAGGATTACGGTTGTACACATGCTATTTGTAACAAAGTGTGTTTAAGTTTTAATTTTTTAATTACGTAATTTCTGAAAATTGTACCGAATGTGTTTTAACATTTTGTATTAACTTTATGTGCCTTTTTGGATTTAATTATCTGTTTTTATGTTATTTCATGATTTTATTGTCACACTGTTTACTGTTTTTAAGTTGATACTAGTTAATAAAAAATCATGTTTTTATAGCTTATATAATTAACTAGCTTATATTTAGTATTATGCATATAAAACTTCCTATTGAATTACTCTGTATTACATTGATGAAGACCGCGTCAATATTCGTTGTTGAGTTAAAAAGATCTCAGTGAACAGATAACCGAAAGCAACTTTGTTTTATACGTTATTATTTATATTATGTTAGATTAGATTTAAAAAATAATTATTGCAGAAATACTAAAAGTTAAGTCACGATAAGCTACATTCTAAAAACTCATGCAAGTTATCAAAAATTGAATGCTTCTACTGCTTGTAAATTATCCAAAGACCACTCTGGCGACCGAGAAATCTCTACATTTTATTCACATCAGAGCAGGCAAAAATGCATGAAATGGAATTTTCCAGTAGAGACCGCCATTTTATGTAAACTTTGCTTTTTCTCAATGTAAAGGCTATTTCAGGCTATACAGGATATAAGTGTAATCAGTGTACTTTTAATATTGTTTTCGTTATTGTAAATCAAATTGACGTTATTTTCTCTCTTTTTCAACCACATGGGAAATGAAAAAGGAAATAGAACTCTATAAACACGTTGCTACTTATAATAGCGATTGTATCTGGAGATCGATGACTGAATATAGTCAATTACTGATTGTCTTCATTTTGAAATAGTAGTAAGTTTGTTTACTACTATTCCACGATTTATTTAAATATTTTTGTTCTTTAATGTGTACCTTATATAATTTCCACCTGGTGCAGGATTGGAGAGAATGGTTATCTGTACACATAAATTACCCAATGGTACGTATTATTTAAGCTTATGAGATGTCATTAGGTTAGGTAAATAGTCTATATTAATAATTTATTCTCCAGAATATTTCTGACTTTTATTAGACATTATTAGTTTTCTTATTATGATTTTGACATTAACTTGTTTTTATTAACTTAATCCAAAAGTATTCCTATGATCTGCCCCGCTCACTCTCGACTAGACTACTATTGTGTCAATTAACCGGTTGTATAAAAAATATTCTCAACTCTCACGCTCTAAACAAAATCTTTATCGACCAGTAGGTATCTTCAAATCAGTTCAGAGTTATGATATTGTACACCCAACTTTACTTTGGTTGTGTAAATTTGATTTTCATTGCACTACTCGCGTATTCTTTCACGTCTTCACGTTTGAAACTAGTTAGAATTTTAATAAAGTTTTTCTTTAATGGTTTGCCTTTATTTATTTTTGTGACTCTATCTTTTTGCAGCTGAATACGAAGAGTAATTACATTTATGAATGAAATAAAAAAACAAGAAAAACCTTTTTCTAGAGAAATTAGACTAGTTATGTAATTTATTTGAACAAATTACTTACTGTCTTAAATATTGTTTATTATACATTTTCGGCATTGTATTGTTTAAAACATAAGTAATATTTATATCTAATTACTTGTTTTCCTTAATTAATGAAGATAAAGAGAAAAAACTTTTATATATTTCATTGTGTTTTAATCTTTAATACTTTTCTATTACCTGTGATTTTAATTATTTGTTACTCATATGAACGATATAACAAGAAAAACAACTCTATTATATTTATTAATTTTATACTAAAATGTACATATTATATACCTATTATTATACTGGCGTGAATCTCACCAATGTCAGAGTGACAGTGACAGCTGACTGGCAGATAGTCTTGGGATTTACAGATTTCAATTCTATAACGGAGAAAGTTATATGACGGATCTAAAACTGTCTAAGAAAATTTGTTTATTTTGATAAGTTTACTTTCAGTATAAGCATTTGCACAGTAACATAGTAATTTGCTTAGGTTTTAACGAAACGATCGCTGGAACTTGAACGTTTGTTTTATAAATTTGGTTCATTTTAATGTATAATCAACATCACTAGAGGTTACTAAAAAATATTTAACTCCAATGTTTTTGAGCCTTATTTTGAAGACAGTGGAGCTCAAAATTAATTACAGAAATTTGACTTTTTGTGCGACTGTGGGTAAATAATAGAAAGAAGTTTTTTTAAATACAAATAATATAATACGAATAATTAAAAGAGGCGTGCAATGAGAAGCATTTATAAGTATTACGGGTAATATTAGTTATTTGAGTTATTGCTTCCGTATATAATATATGGTTTTATTAGTGAAATATTCGTGGCAATTAAATTTCAATCTGAAATTTGATTCACGCATTAGTAATTCATTGTTCGCACTTTTTTAAAGTTTAATAAAAGAATAATTACTGTTCATAAAATGTAGCGACTTTGGATATCACCGCAGATACCTAGGGGTGTTTTTCGTCGGTTGGTGCACAATGTAGCTTAATGAATGCATTCCGGGATTCGGGGTTCGACCCCCGCTCACTGGTGGGGTGAAATATTATTAAAGGTCAGTGAAACCGATTCAGGGGGCGAATGCACAATTCGGGACGGTATTGTTTTGCGTTTATATTAAATATCACGTGTCTGTTTTCTTTTATTTCGTTTGTGAGCAGAATTTTATACCCATCCTTTATAAGTACGCTTTTCTGTGACACCTTTCTTCTGTAAAAGCTTTGTAGCAGAATCGCTCGTACGCCAGTTTCAAGGATCCCCGGTCGGGTCAATGTAGAAAATATTTTTTTCTATATTGTCGCAGGTCAGTGTATTGTGATGCCTTCATTGTTTCAGATACTGCGTAATACAAGGACTTTACGTCCTCGGATATAAAATTATTCATATATTTATAAAAAAGAGTGTAATTATGAGCAGAAATTGAAAAAGGTGAATTTTAAGTTTGCATTTTGATTGTAGCAAAACTTGGAAATTCGATGTAGTTTTTTCATTTTACATTACAGATTATTTGGCATTTATTTCTTGGTACAACAAAACCAATTTATAATTAGTCATTTTTACGTGGTATTCATCATTTTCATCGGTGATTATTCCACCTTCAGAGAATCCCCTAATGCTGTATACCGACTAACTTATGACGATGATCTTTAACAATGCTTGTGTGGTGGTTTGTGTGAATGACGTCACACAGCCTCGGCTGCTGCTCACGTTCGGTGTGACATCTTCTAATTTAGACGGTGCATTGCAAATGAAAACGCCCCCCCCCCCCCTTCGTTTAATGAAATCTCAAATCATGCGATAATAATATTAATATGTTACCTGTTGACTAATAACAATTTTTGCCCGCCTGTTCTCAGATAAAATATTGTTCTTATTTTATTCTGCCAATTAAAAAGCTTTAATTCTGTCAGTCAAAAAGTGTTAATTATATTACCTTTGCAGCCGCGATAAGTGAAATAATTGTCTTGATCGGGTTAGTATTCTACGAATAAACATAGATAGATAATTTGAGTCTTTATAATATTAGAAGAGATGCTTAGGTATATATTTTTATCATCATCAATCACCAGCCCTTTAACGCAGGGGCTCAGGCCTTCCTTTTGGATGGTTAATGTGTTATGATGGTTATTTATTTATATATTTTTTGTTTTTTGTTGCTATAAGTTTTGCGATAAGAATACCATTGATGTAAGTATGAAAATCTCATATAAATATAATAAGAAAATATACTATATGCCTACTCTACATTAATGAGATTTAGACCCTGATTATACTCAAATGTTGTAGACATAATTATTGCTATTCCACTGTATATTTGTATATTACAATAGACATGACAACATTTAAAGCCCTCTACCCTCAGCTCCCATATGTGTGAATGACAGTTCTTGTTTGCCGACCACTGCCGCCCGCGGCGTTCCGTTCAGTTGAAAGGCGCTAATGAAGTTATAGATTATGAAAACGAGTAGACTGTATCATGTTAATAATTCATATCGTTACTTATGATATAATGCCTAATATTTGTAAATATACATTGCCATATGTCTCAGTACCTACCAATAATATTTGTGAAATTCATTTAAAATTTAAAGTTTTGTCAATAAATTAGGGTGGGTAACAGCAATAGCTCTATATTAATGTGCGTGTATTTACACGTACATTTTTAATGAACCAATTTTAAACACTTCTTAGTAAATTATTTATTACATATTTTTAAATTTTAGAAAATATAGTTATATATCATGGTGGTAAAAGGCAAAAGGAGTGGAGACCTGTCATGACGGATAAATCAAAAATTAATCCGTCATGATAGGTCTCCACTCCTTAGTAATGACAGAAATATACCAGGAGTGTAATGTAAAAAGTCAGCGTCATACATGTAATTATAACTAGCTGTTATCCCGCGATGTTGCTATCCGTTGGTGAAAGAATTAAATATTCTTCGAGCTTATTAAATAAGCTTATTCGATGTAAACAAATAAACAAACAAATCTTTCCTCTTTATAATATTAAATATAAATAAAGCAGAAGCTATGGAAAGCTGTTGCTTTCCAGTAGGTAATGAAATCAACTTAGGGAGAGAGGTGTCATAATTTCCTATGAATTCGTGTATCTATAAATTTATAGTATTAAAATATCTATGATATACAATGGTACGAATAATATCTGTACTGTAAAGTCCATATCATCCGTTCGAAGTAATGTAATTTCCAACACAATACCAGAACATTACACATACGTAAGTAAATTGAAACTCATAAAATTTCGACGTGTTTCTGACATACAAACTATTTCTAAAAAGACTACAAATTCACATATAAAAAGTAAGTAAAACACCCCAAAAACGAACTGCATGTACCCTCTTTTGTATTCAGTATCCATAAATAAACATTATTCAAAGAAAATGGAACAAAATATTGGTAATTTCATCCCCTTGTTGTATTAACGCGAAGGGTTATGTAAGTATGCGGCATCGACCGAAAGGTCTTAATTGAGGCTTAGGATCCTTCTCCAGGTTCCTTAGGGAAATCTAAAAGATTTGCTCGATTTAGAAATTTCATTGGGGCGAAATAATTACTGATATCATCTAGGATGGAAAATTCAATTCTCTAGTACACATTTTTGCAAAATTGACTTTTTATACAAAAAAAAAGGATTATATTATGTGCATTGAAAAAATAAAATCTACTACTACTATAGAGTCTACTATTAACGCATTGGTTCTTTTAAAGTTAAAATTTCATATCTAGAAACAGAATAAAATAATCATTATTAATAATCAATCTTTGAATATTTCTTTTACGTTTTACCAATCTGTATTAGAAGGCAATTTTAGGAATGATCTTTCTGTTCGGTTGTTTACTCTTTGAGTGTTGTTCTATTTTAATTAAGCTTTGCAAATGCTGTCTGGATTTAGTTTGCTGTTTCATAACTACAATATGCTTAGACAAGCCAGTATTTTTTATGATAGTGCAATTGCAGTGTGCTATTTTTAAATGTTTTTATGATTTTGCCTAAGCACGAAGTAGCACGAGATAATAGTTTTTGGTCACCCATCGCGTGACCGACCCTTGAGATTTTTTTTTAATTTTTTTACTTTACAACAACGATCGCGGGCCGCGGCGCTCATCCATTACGTCACTGAGCGTCTGTCTCGAAATGCGTTGGAATTATAATGAGTTCGTAACCCCCACGCGTATGTGTCGTATTCTCGGCCTATATATGTCGAAGTCTTTTCAATTCAACCCTGTACTAGTTCTCATCACAGTACGCCAGGGAACAATTCTGTCTGGTTCGCGCATTGCGTCGAGTTAACGAGATGCTCCCGCGTTCTCTGCAAGTTTTTGTTGAAGAGTGAGTGTCAACTTCGAACTGACAATTACGACCTGTGCACTTCCATATAATGTTTAATGCTAGACTTATTTCAAGATAACGAGTCCCTTATTTTTTGTGCTGGTAAATATTGTAGGAAACTTGAAACTACTTAAACTTGTTGTTATGTGTTTCTTTAACTATATTCAACGGGTTAAAAAGATTTAACCTAGCATACAGGATATTTTTTTGCATACTGTTCTCAACCAATTAAAAATAAGGAAGTTGCAAAGTCACAAAATTAATTATGATTAATTAGGTATTTAATTTTGACCTATATTTTTTATCAAATATTACATATAGGTCAAAGTGATTACCTGCTTTTTTAAAGTCGAATAATTAAAAATAACAAATCGGTCTGGTTTTTTACAGTGCAATCAACAGCATAGATTGTATAAACCTGTTATAATTTTTCACTTTATTTTAACTTTAATACGCTGCTAATAATTTGCAGTTTTATAATTTTCAGGTAACCTATACTGTATGTACATATAAAAATCGAATTTATAATCTTGTAATAATATACAGCTATTGTTTTTACCTGCTCTATAGTAATAAACAGAATATTTCCTCATCAACCAAGTTTATTATCTGCCGTCTATTGCTTTAGGTGCGTTGAAGGATTTGCGAGAAGAACTCATATGTCTGGCTTTGCTTTATCCTGAAAGCTGAAAATGTTTTAGAGGGTAACTGAATAAGTTGTTTACAACAGTAAATTGGGTAGCTTATCGCGTATTTAGAATGTCTAGCAGGGTGCATTTGTTGAAAGAAGCATTATACAATATTATCTTGCTCTCTATTTTAATCTAAATACTGATTTCAGTACAACAGCGACGGGGTTTTGGTCAGTTCTTTCGTGAAAATCCCTATAAATAATATCTAGCTATCTATACCTCTGTGCTTGCAAGACCCGAAGGCATACTCAGTTAAAAAAAAAAAAATTCGACAGTTTTATCTAACCAAATGTCTAATACATCCTCTAGAAAAACCTAAATAGACCATTGAATTATTTTTTTATATTTAAACTTCGATTTGAAGTTGTCCCTTAAAATAATGTTGATTATGTAAAACAAAATTCCACAAGACCAAATAATGACTTTTATTTATTTTTAAGTTAATGTTGAAGTGTTCATGTTTATTAAATGATTTATTTTAAAAAATTACAGTCGTGTCATGATATAAAAACATTTTAAGGTTACCATATTTTTACGTCACTGAAACCTTTGAATAGAGTTACTTGTATCGTATAGAGCATGTTATGTAAAAAACGAGTCAAAAAATATCTGTTGCCCGAATTTGCCCCTTTAAAAATGAGATGAAAAAATAATTTACAGAGCAAAATAAATAAACATAAAAATTATTTTACTGTTTATTTATTTGAATGAATGAATGTGAAAAAATTGACTAAAGCATTAGTTTAGATTTTTATGTAATGGTCTGAAGTGATAAATATTTCTTATAGCTGTGAAATTAAAATTTCCCACGCAAAATATTGTACTTGATGGTTGAGACCTAAAGAGGAAAAAGTGGTTAAAGCGGTAAATTTATATGATATCAGTATTCATAGATAGCGGTTAGGTATTGTAAATAATTAACAACCAAATGATAATTATTTTTCCCACCAAACTTTACTGTAAAAGGCATTGAATATCATTGGCATTTACCAAAATTTTAATGTGATTTGATATTCACACTATACTCGGTAAATAAAAATATTTAAGAAATACTGCAAAATGAGTGAATTTGTTGTGTCTCGACGAGTTCTATGCCTTTTTTTCATTATCCATGGAACAAAATCAGATTTTTAAAAAGAACGTCCATATATTTATTAACAAAATATCTTACAGACGTAACCTTGTTACATTTTTATTATAGGTATTATAATTACTGTCAAAGGTTACGTCAAAATGGTTAAAATGATGAAGATAGAAATTATATATGATTAGGTGTATGGAGTTAATTTTACACGTTTCTTATAATCTTTCTTTCCAAAAAGGGGGGGCGGCGAAAATTCCGGAGGATAAAAAAGTAAAGAGGATAAGAAACAACTTCTACAAAGTCTATTTCGAAACCGAATGGGACTGAATATTGATAAACCCTGACAATGAAGCAGAAACAACAATGATGGTAATACAACTCGACTTTTTTTTTTTGAGAACTATCATTGCTCTTCAGAACGCGAACGCGCCACAAGTAACCACTGCGCCATCAAGTCAATTGAACACCTAGAAATAACAATAAAAAAGAATTGAGAGCTAGATTAAATTTTGTTCTGTTTCGCCTCTGACATAATAAATACAAAAAGACAACTCTCCAGCATTGTTTAATCCTTCCCCTTCGAGTTATACTACACAAAAGGTAATATTTCAGTGTGTTATCACCCTACACTATGAGATAGGAGTATTAAATCACTAGAGACCCCTCAGAAACATCATCAGAGAGGTTGCCGTGTGTGACTGGCGTGAACGCATATCTTTACACCGTTGGGTTTGCGTTAAAATTGTTTGGACTGGGCTCAACAATGTACGGACTGGTATCAAAAAATGATACCACAAATCATTATATCTGTACGCTAAATATAATGATGAACTGAGATTACATTTTTCTGTCTGTGGTAATCCTTTCAAAGCACTTCCTTGGTAGGTATTAATAAGAACTTTTACTGTTCAATTGATATATTTTAAAATCAAAGTGTACTTCCCATATAGCTTTACAAGAAAGATGACTCGAAAATATATCGGCGCGAGAGTGATCAAACATCAAAGTAAAAGTGATAGTGACAGCTAATAGAGCTATCGATAAAAGTGCTGCCAGAAGTAGTCGATCCTTTTTTATCTATCAGTATTACAACCTATGACTATTCGCAATCCGGACGACCGTTCTAACCACTGAGCTACCCAAAATTTAACAGGACTGACGTATGTGTTTGTATATTAATTAAATAATTATTGTGGTAATAAGTCTGTTTTTATATTCTTAATAATGTAACAGAAAATTTGTTTTTTTTTTTTAATTTTGAACCATTATCAACAATACTTTTTGAATCATTGGGATCCGGTCGGGATAAGTTCCAATAGCATTTATTGTACATTTTTTTTTATTTGTATATATTTATTTACATTATATTGTTTGTCAATATTACTAGTTTCGTTAAAGCGATGTTGCCGATCTTATCCGTTTACTTGATACGAAAACGAGTAACGTAACGTAAATAAATTACCAACGATTATTATTTATAAATAAACATATTTATATGCAAATAAATATTTAAGCTCGACTAGTACCGATTCAATGTTAGCTCATTAGTAATTAGTAATTTAAATATTTCTTACTGAATCAACTAACTAATTAACAATTAATATCTAAAGAAAAAATATAATGACAAATTTTAATCAATACAATTCAATGTATATCCAAAATAATATAAAGAAATCGTTACTCTAGTATCCTTTCAATTAATCGACTTGTTGTTTTTCAATATCGATAGTAAATAACTTTATGTCAATCACTAGTGTGATATGTCAAATTAAAATGGCTTTTACACGTTTATTGCGCACTATAAATGTCTGTTATGGTTAAGCGTGATTGGTTATAGTTATATTGGAGCGTTCTGATTGGCGTGTTAAAAATGCAAGTATGTGCATATCTTTTGTATAATTGGTCTAATATTTCGTCTGATGTACGACGGCCTAAAAGTGGGGCAAGACTGGCGACATCGGTTTTCGTACAAAGGATGCATGATGGCCTTTCTAACCTCTTTTCCGTGTTCTGTGGATGAAATAGTTATGGTTCGCTATTACAAACGTTCATAAAGCAACATTTTTTTTTTCACATTTAAATAAAACTGGTGTTGAATAAGTTTCATCAAATTTGTGATCATGTGTGAACTTTTGGAATCTGTACTTAAATAAATAAATAAATAACATGTTTGGTGAATATAAAAAATATCCCTTTTATATCTTTTTTTCGTTAACAATACCTATGTATATGTAGATACTTCTTTGGGTTGTTCCACCATCTTGTAATCTAACTTACACTTTAATCAGTAGAAAATATTAATTCTCACGCCGCACAATTAACATGGGCGTAAGGGTGACGGTTATCGATGGGTTAATTTTCGTGAATTATACTCATTGGGTCAAAGGCGACTCGACTTAATTCGTCGGCTGACATCTGCATACAAATGAATGTAATTTCGCAATGTGACAGCCCTCAAGGCGTTAGACAAATGTTTACGGAAAGATTCGAGGGGTTGACTCCGGGAAGGACGGGCGTACACGAAAAGGTTGACAATGTGTTATTTGTAATAATAAATAATCTGTTAAATAATTTGAATACAGTACGACATATATTTTTGATTTATAACAAACTCAAAGATATCTGAGAAGACAAGTAACTCGCATTTCTACTTCTCTATCTCACAGGGCCGGAGTTAAGTTCCCAGTCTGCTTAATATACAGAATAAATTTGTAATCAAGAGCACATAATATAGTGTTTGTTACGGTAAATGTTCACCTCTTTTTCTCTCATTTTTAATTAGAGATTAAAAGAAACAGATGTGTAGTTTCTCCTTAAGTCATACAGCCTACTAATCATGAGGTCGATGACCGATTTTTGTTAATAAACTAACGATTTTTGTTTGTTCAGTATCGCATTATACCTAGAACTGTTAAAAACAAAAATCTGATTATTAATTTTTATGTTTTAATTGAATTTAATAAAAATAAAATTAATATGTTCTATTAACGATTATTATGAATTGAGTACTGATATAAATTTTTCCTGTTTGCGTTGTAGCGGTACCTTCATTATTTTAGATTTATATAATAAAAGGGTAGAATGATGTATGTTATGTTGTTTAATATCTATTTATATATTCTACTATTTCCGTTGGGTTTCCGTTGGAAGCATACCCACTAAAACACACCGATGTTCCATTCTATGGCAGGCGATGCACGGTAACTACCGAGGTCTTTTGCCGCGCAATTCGCCACCATCTTGCTTGTAAAATTTGCGTTTACGCAACTGTACACTGTATAATAAATACTGTAGTGCTAATATAACACCAGTGAAATAAAACCGTTTGAAGCTCTATGACGTGATAGCGCAGTGTTCGAGGACGAGCTCGAGGCTGCTTTTGACAGTATAGCTGAGCCCGAGATGAGGGGTGGGATTGGAGCCCGATTTTGCAAAGCAACATTCTAGCGAACTTTATAGCTTCCTATGCCCTAGGAAAATTAGATTGCGTCCAGAGTTGAGTAGACACAGTGAAATAACTAATGCACGTTTCGAAATTGAAATTGCATCTGGAACTGGAACTAGGACTGGAGCTGACTTGCCGCATGTGTTCACTGTATGCGCCCAGCCTAAAACGGGGTAGAACAGGGTAGCGGACGATTCTCTTGTTTTATGTGATAATGAGTTGCTTCCTATCTTTTTTGAAGTACGAAGTTAATTAAAGTCAGCTCTGTCGTGCTGTGTAAACATTTTGATCTGGCCTCATCCCCCCGCGCGATTAATTGTCCATTGAACAATACGTGTGATTAAAAGCTTTCACGGGGCGAAGTGCTCGTTGATTAATTTTGATTAAATTGTAAATACTTCAGTTAAGCGTCTCTTTATAGACGTGATTAAGTTTTTATTTGAACAATTACTTCCATGAAAAGGGCTCTTTTGTGATACTGACTAAGATTGTTTTGTTGGAAACAACGTTGTTTACGCAAATTAATTTAATCTTTTTAAATGTTTAAAATACGAAGTTTTTATTTATCTTTTAAAATTATTTTATTAGAAAAACTACCTTCTGAGATTCAGTTTTTTAATATTTTTAAATCATACAATCATTATTAAAATATAATTATAATTATACAATGTTAATTTTTACGGTTTTTTATGTAACTTAAAAACTGAGTACAGAATCATGAGGTTGAAACAACTTATTTTTATTGCTAACCAAAAATTATGACAAATCTTTTTATTATTTTTCTATCAAGAAGAGTTTAAGAGTGCTTGTTACCGAGTACATCTTCTGAGAACGACTTGATCAATTGACTGAATAAATATTCGTAATAGCCTTATAAAGATCTTTAAGGGAAGACAAATTAGAAAACATTCTCGGAAAATTGGAAGTTTCGAGAAAAATTTAAAGCGCTTTTACACATGATATTTATTAATATTTAAATGTAATTCAAATCTCTCCGATCGATTTTAATCATAATTTATTGTAATAAGTTCTGAAAGCTGTGAAACTTTGACACTTCGTGTAGTTAAGTACTGTTACAGTTTATTTGTCAATTAATTGTGATAAACAAAATTTATTATTATTATTTTTTTATTCATTTATTTATTTTTCTTTTGATTATTGAATGTAACGGTGTCTGTGATATTTGAGAGGTGGAGGATTGATACTCTCGAATACAGGATCTCGCCTAACGAGATGTCAATCCGCCATAACCTAATTTGATTATACATATTTAACCACTTCATTTGTAATGATTATGGTGAGAAATAAATAAATTATTATTATTTTGTTAATACAAGGTATACCCTTGTATGAATAAAAAACTAGAATTATCTTACACATTTTATTTTCATAAAAATACTATTATGTATTTATCAGTAATAGGAGATGGGCCGACTAACCCAGACAGGGGTCACCTCAGGGGTGAGTGACTCGAGCTAATGAGGTTGTTTTGTGATTAACACCTTGGATTTGTAACTCTATTAATTGTTTATTTTTGAGCAATAGAAAATTGTTGACCGCCACTGTTGGTCGAATCCCAACGGATAAATAATATGGAAAGACTGCACCTTATTAGAGGGTGAGGGCGAAGGTTCAGCCTACTTTGATAGGTTTTGCTTGTAAGGATTTGCTTGTAGAAACGGGACCAGAAGCGAGGAAAATAAGGGAGTTGTACCACCATCTGGTACCAGGAACTTCTTGTATATAATCTTGGCGCTGGAACCATAGTGTAAGCTGGCCCAGCGGGAAAGAATACGACCTTCATATACCTAATGATGAGTGCAGGGGTGCAGTATTAACTAAACCCTCTAAACATCATCTGAGGTCATGAGAGCATCTACTCACCACCTACCCTCTTTTCGCTTCAGCGGCAAAAGTTGGTTGTCTATCGGTTTATAAGAAAATCGTACCTTTTGGAGGAAAACACTGCCACGCGATCTCTAATCAGCGATGTCAACTCCGGAGAGAAGATAGGTCAAGGGCCGTCGTGATATTGACACGCCACCCACGCGTTCGACGTCGCGACAACACCAACGCCTAAGTCAGCTCTCTTGAACACAGCTAATCTCGAAAAGGAAGGCTGTTATCCGGCACAGTGACTAGCAATTACAATTTTGACAATTCCTGTCAGACTACTTTTTTTTAATGAAGGGAACAATTTATTGAGCCCACCTGTCGTTGACACACATGTGTCAAATATTCTATGTAACAATACCTAGATATTATTTGTGAATTTGCTCACAGAAACATTAGCAGAACAAAACTTCAATGCAGTAAAACAATAAAAGTCGGTACCGAAATGTTATGATTAGAGGGTGCGCGAATTTGGCAAGGTCGGTCGGGTCGGATTATGCAAATCGTATGAAAATCAGGCTCTGGGTACCGTGTACCGTCGGCCTAACGAGTGTTCGTCATATTGTGACGGAATAATCAAGTGGCGGGGACGTGGCGAGGCCGCTCTATGATTTGTTGTTCGATTTTGGACTTGTACCGCGCAGATGCTTCTGATGCAAAGTATTACTTGTAAGACCAGTTTCTCAAAGTCGAAATACCTTTATTTAAATAAACTTATTTAAAGTACTTTTACCTACTAGTGCCTACCTTCAGGACGCTTTTGGTTGATAAGAAGAACGAGAAAGAACCTCACCAGCTCTAATAAAAGTTTTGCGTGGTCTCACTAAATTATATTCGTGTCGAATCTTCTCATTTGTAACCATGTCGTTACTCAATCAATATTAATTACGTGAAACAAACAAGTTACTTTTTATCTTATTCATATTGTATATTATTACATACAGACTAGAGCTTACATACCTTATAAACTTACAATTAGATTAAAAGACGAAAGTCTGTAAGCTTGGACTTTTGTTACTTCTTTATGAAAAATTATTATTTATTGTTGTAAGGGGCTATGCAGTTCCCTGAGGAACTGTAGTTATTGCGACCTTAAAGATCTATTGTGACTCGCCGCCAGAGCTATAGTAACTCCTTTAGTCCGGTAGACTTCAAAAAGTCTTTCATGCAAAAACTACTGAACGGATTTTAATAAAATCTGGTATACTGAATTAACATATAAGCTACTTTTTATCCCACTGAACAGTTCCCTTTGGGACCACGCGGGCTGAGCCGTTTGCGGAATTTAATATAAAACAATAAAACAATCTCACCCTTAATATAATTCATACCGGTCAAATCGCGAGTTGTATTTTAGTTAGTATTAAGAATTTGTTTATTATAATACAAACCATCATTAATTTCCCTTTTCCATTCCATTGAACATACATCTAAATCACATGAATAATCTCATTTCAAGATGCACGAACATAACGTATGATATATACAGAGGGAAAAACAAAAAGCAAATCCGCGAATAATGACGCAGGGGCAAATCAAAGAGACGATAAATTATTTTAAAATCAACCCTGATTTTGAGGTTTATTGAACGAACCTTTGTGGTTGTAGACATGCTTTATTTATTTTATAACCGTTTGTGAAGGTACAGATTCAAGTGTTATGTGTATATTCATTCGGTGGTACGTTTTTATTTTACTCGGGTCGTGTCAATGTAGACTGACTTTTATATTTTGTCTTGGTCGGTTAATTATCTAATTTCAAAATTTTTCGCGATTGATTTCAGAAGGAATGATCATTTGAATGATCAAGAAACCTATTGAAAGTAATTTGAATTTAAGTGAAATTTGCGTTCAATACTTTCCTTTGACAATTCCAATTTACGTTAGATGAGCGACATCTTTCATTAATTCTCTTTTAAAGGAAATTAGCGATCGTAATTGCTATCAATTGTCAAATATTTTTCAAATATTAAATGGAATGATATTGAGATAGATTTTAAAAATATAGTTCCGCGACGTCTGTGAAGACTCTAAAAAGCTTCTGCGGTTCTGGACGGAGATTGGTTGACTGGAGTAAGGGCAGCTCAGTTGGAGAAATTGAGCCCCCCATATTCCAACGGCTTTAGCCGCTTGTCTTGAAATCCAAGTAATATATGTGAATACTTAGTCTTTCGCCTATACGAATACACATATTCTTGTTTGTTTATAGATTTTTAATTTTACGTCATATTAGTTTTTTTTTCCGGATACCTATTTTTTGGGTATATTAAATAGGTATCTAATAGTACCTAGTACTATAAATCAAATTTGTCATTTATATGCGAAGTTTTCTAATTCGTGTTCTCGCCAAGAAATTGAATTCAGATTCACACGAGTTCCCTATCTGAGTCGGGGGTAAATAATACCACGTTAAAATTTATGTCGGCGATATTACATTTATGAAAACGCATCAAATTTATAAACAAAGACATTATATTGTACTGTCGCGGTCGTAACAGTGTCCGTAACTTATTGATAAAAGTGTTGTTTGTGTTCAGAGTAATTTTATTCAACCATAAAACATAAATATTTTCATTTAGAATGAGTTTCATATCATAAACTAGTAACAAAGGCCAAGAGTTATTATGGTTTGTTACTCTGCTTCGAAAGTCATCGATAATATATTATTTGTTTTTGAGTCGACATTTACATTATCAATATAATATTATAATATATCTAAACAGATCCGTAAATTACGTGTATATGAAGCAGTACTGGCATGCGATTTACACGTTATGAGAGATATATAGAGATAATAATAGGTTGAAATAAGAATATATTTTGCCAACTATTAATTATAAAAACTGCAGTTATTTATAAAAATTAGGCTTTCATAAGTATAACCACAGTTTAACAAGTAATTAAAAAATATTAAGTTATAACTGTGCATAACGCGGTGACTGTACTAGGTAATAAGAGCTGGAATCGTGGTATAAGTAATATTTATTGCGCAAACTGCGCTCGTAATTATTTAGGAAGCTACCTCCACCCCTCCGCATTAAGTGGGAGGCTATTAGAAAGAGAAAGCAATTGACTCGAGTGTCGGATTGCTTTTTCAGTATTATCGTTTTCAATCTTGATTTTTAGAATTTTGATTTACAACAACTTTATTTACTCGGGTAGAGTTTATATAATTAAATCGTAATCAATTTTAAAGGGCAGAAAACATGTATTTTAAGTACCTAATATAAATATTGAAAGTCTTGAAAGATATTAGAAATTACGAAAATTTCTCAATATAGTTTGAAAAATATTCACAGTATTCTAATATATTAATAAAAGTAGTCGGGAAAACATGTTTCTGTGTAGGTACTGTTATTGTACTTTATTTTTTCGGCCACATCATGCAAAGAGGAGATGACAACACGTTAGTCCGACAAAACTCAGATATGAACCGGCACAAATGGAGAAGAACTGTGCTGTTCTGCGAATCTCATGACCACGATCTTAGTTATGAAGAATTGACTAGAAAGAGCAGTATCCCCGTGAATTCCTTGGCTTTTAACGGGGCCTAGATTATACGAGATAACAGATTTGGACGGGCATGCCAAGGGCCCTTGACCAGTAAGCCGATTTTGTTAATGTTTAGGTAATCTAATCTCTATATTATAATCTCAATAACTTAAAATTTATAGTGAATAAAACGACAGTCTAAAATTAATTGTAGTTAAAATTGGTTATAATAGAGTTGTAATGTGTTTATAAGTAACGCTGAGGTATCTGCGCTGCACAGAAAAAGTGACACGAGTTATTGTTTGAGTCAAATCACAAATAATTAGGTACACTATTAGTGACAAATATCCTGGAAGTTTTACGACAATGTCAGGTCTTTATAATTATAGTAGTGCTTTATCAATCCTGTCCATGCCATGAGGTGGTAAGTTTACACAGAGCCAATTTTGACGAAGTTCAATTTAAATTGAAGTGAATGAAAACAGTGCAGTTACGGATTGCATCGTTCGTTTTATCGATAAAAACATACATAGAACTCGTTATAATTTTTTGAAGTGCGTTCGAGGTCACCGACTTTTATATACAAAAAAATCGAATATGATTCAATTGCCTACTTAATGTTGATGTTTGATAAAATAGTTTCTTATTCTTATAAAAAACAAAATATCATGCCATAAAATATTAAACTATTTTTGCTTCCCTTTAGTTTGTTAAAAATTAAATCTGCTAATCCAATTTCGATAAACATTTATAGGTTTATATGCTTCTGAATAAAAAAAATCTATTTTGAAAATTTGTTTAGACTTGGAAAACAATCAGTGAATATACAAAAAAAAAATACAGACCCATCGAACATTGAAACTACTCTATTTCGATTTTGAAGCTTTATTTAATAACATTTAATTCACATTTTGCGATACATCCTTAAGACTAATTAATTACACATATGTTACACATTTATCACGGTATAATCTAATATTAAAACTATTGCACTTGTGTGCGGAAAGGTAGAGGATATTTTTATATGTATTTCGTTAAAATATTATTAAAAATCGTTTATTAATACTGGTATAACTAATGAATATGAGTAACAACACTATTGATACCGGAATCAATTAGCGTAACCCCGGATATTGCACGCGGTGGCTGCGCCGTACAGATAACCGATAAACGAATTGAATGCATACCATTCACACCTTAATGGATCACGCGGAGCATAGTTTTTTTAACCATTTGCTTAATTAATTTTATTTATTTATGTTTAAACTCGAATAAAAACTCAAATGTTTTGTAAAACTAATTTAACACTAAAAATGTGGTGCTAGTACCATTGTTTAAGCATCATTATCATCACCAGCCTATTAGGTTCCCCACTGTTGGGTTACAATTACTGTCTTGGGCACTCTCCACCAGTCAACCTTTGGCTGATATGGAGATTTAATTAAGTGAGCGTAAGTACTTATTTAAGTACAAAATTATTAACATACACGAATAACGTGAAGCGATACAACGTGGTTACAAATTAAAATATTATCATAAATAAATATGGGAATAATATGGGATTTTAAATATAATATATACGAGATTATTTATATTATTTATACGAGATTTATTAGATTATTTACACGAGAGTGTATTTTTTTTAACTTAATGAAGAAATGCAATTAATCTCAATTTTCTATTACATTACTTGAATATAAGACAAATTTAAATAATATATGTTAATTACATAGTGTATATTCCAACTATCTAAAAACTCCGCTTATTACACAGTCACCATTGTAATTTCATTCATAATTCAATCTAAGATCGGAGACTGGTGACTGGTACTAGAATAATCCTGTTCCACGGAACACCTTCCATAACCCAAAAAAAAATAGGTATATAAAAATACGTATCACGGAACCGATTTTAATCACATTTCACATGTGTGTGTAATTATGTTAAAGTTAAAAGATAGCATAGTTTTTCTCTACGTATAATTACTGACCCACATTTGGGTATCCAGCTAGTAATGTTTATTGCAAATGTATATTTTCCGTTTTACAGCCAACCAGGCGATTATATGACTTCTTCCTACCTTTAACTATAGTTTAGTTACTATCCCTGAAACTACTTAAGTCTCCATATTGCTTTAAATGGTCTAATAAAATGTTAACGGTGGAGCTATAAACGTCCAAAAAGATGATTCTGATGTTACTGTTCCATAAATAATCACTATAAGAATTGGATATGATTTTCTCAGTAGATATTTTATGAGTAACTATTTGTTGTTTATAAAATATCCCATATGATGTAATTATTTGGATTGAAAAAAAAAAGTACCAATACCGGTATTGTTAATTATTATTTCGTATAAAATCAATAGTAACAAAGTCAAAGTCAAAGTCAAAATAATCTTTATTCAAATAGACTTCTTAAAAGTACTTTTGAATCGTCCAACATTTTTTCCCTACCACTCGTTCAGGACGTCTTTTGGCTGATAAGAAGAACGAGCAAGAAACTCACCAGCTCTAATATGAGTAATGACATTTACAAAAACCATGTCATTACCAGATCAATACATTATAAACAGAGATAAAAAAAAAAAAAAAAACTATGGTCTTATAATAATAACATAATCATTTAATAATAATGGAAACAAGATAATGAGTTTAGAAGTAATCACCTATCCAGTTGCTGGATCATCTCAAGTCCAAGCGTTCTTATCTGTTACATAATCGGATACCTTATAATAAGCTTTTTTAATAAGTATTTTTTTAATAGTAGATTTAAACTGCATGATATCTAATTGTTGTATTTTGCTTGGGACCTTATTGTAGAAGCGCACACAAAGACCCTTGAAAGAGTTATTAACTTTTTGCAGTCTAGTGACAGGCACCGTTAATTTATTTTTATTTCTTGTATTAAAATTGTGTACATCACTTTTTATAGAAAACAAACTAATATTTTTACGAACGTACATTAAGTTCTCGTATATGTATTGAGAAGCAACAGTCATAATGTCTATTTCCTTAAATTTCTCCCTTAAAGAGTCCCTAATCCTAAGATTATAAATTGATCGAATTGCTCTTTTCTGAAGCACAAAAATTGTTTGTATGTCGGCAGCATTTCCCCACAATAGGATACCGTATGACATAACACTATGAAAGTAACTGAAGTATACTAATCTGGCAGTATCTATGTCAGTTAACCTACGTATCTTCATTACGGCATATGCTGCAGAGCTAAGTCTACTCGACAATCTATCAATATGTGGGCCCCACTGTAGTTTAGAATCTAATGTTATTCCTAAAAATACTGTGGTATCCACAAGGCCCATGTTCTTATCTTTTACATTAACATTTATATCTACTTTTTTAACATTAGGTAGTACAAATTTTAAGCATTTTGTTTTTCCTTCATTAAGGAGAAGATTATTTACATTAAACCAATGTACTACTTTAGCGATAGAATTGTTCACATCGTCATTTAGAGGTAACCCTCTTTTAATTTTAAACAAGAGTGAAGTGTCATCCGCAAACAAAACTATTTCGTGATCATCCCTTACGAAATAAGGCAAGTCATTTATGTAAATCAAAAACAAGAAAGGACCAAGTATTGAGCCCTGCGGAACGCCCATCTTAATTTTCGATCCAGGGGATCTTTTGCCATTGATATCAACCCTCTGTACTCTGTCAGTCAAGTATGAGACAATAAAATCCAATGAGTTATCTCTAAATCCATAAAAATGCAGTTTCCTAATCAATGTTTCATGAAAAACACAATCAAATGCCTTAGATAGGTCACAGAAAACACCTAACGCATCATGTGAATCCTCCCAGGCATTAAAAATTTCTTGTATTAACTCGACACCGGCTTCGGTTGTCGAGCGACCCCTTGTAAAACCAAATTGTTGTCGATTCATAAGCTTATTCTTGTAAAAGTACGTTTGTATTTGATCCAGCATGATTTTTTCAAAAATCTTACTAAACGTAGGTAGCACGGATATAGGTCTAAAGTTAGTAGGGTCAGATGTGCTACCCGATTTATGTAAAGGAATAATTTTACTATATTTCATGAGCTCAGGAAAAATACCACAATCAGTACATTCATTAAATATATAAGCTAAGATTGGAGCTATTGTCTCAATTACCGATTTAGAAACTTCAATGGAATTACCCCATAAATCAGCAGTTTTCGTTTTCTTTAGCTGATTAAAAGATTTTATTATATCTTTAAAATCAATGTGTTGAAACTTAAATTGGCTATTAGAATTATTTAAACTTGCCTTTAAAATAGATTCAGCAACAGTGGAAGAGGAATTCAAAGATTGTGTAATTAAGACTGGAATTTCAGTAAATAAATTTTCAAATACTGTAGCAACTTCAAGATCTGATGTTACTTTTTTATTATCAATGTTTAAATTAAAATTTATATTCCGGGATTTTTCTCTTCCAGTTTCACTATTTATGATATTCCACGTCATTTTAACTTTGTCTTTACTATTTTCAATTTTTGCATTTAAATAATTACATTTGGCTAAACGACACACTTTTTTAAATAATTTAGAGTAATTTCGTACATATTCTTTGAAGTCCTCACTTGTGTTATAATTACGTTCATCATATAGTTCATAGAGCCTTTTTCTGCTTTTGTAGATTCCTGGTGTAGCCCACACACTAAAAGTTATAGGATTACTAATACTTATTTTTTTTGGGACAAAAATCTTATTGAATTCTGTACAATAAACATCAAAGAAATCTTTGTACAAATCATTGGGATTACTATTATGTTTCAAATGATACAATTTACTATCTAATTGATTTTTAAAACGTTCCAAGCGACTCATACTTTTTGACACAACTGTAATGTCTCTCCTAGCCACAAACGTACATTTATGCGGAAAGCTAACTAGTTGTCCAAAATGATCTGACGGTAGTTGTTTAATTATCTGTCTTGAAAGTGGTACTAGATCTGTAAAAATGTTGTCAATACATGTGGACGAAGTAGCAGTTACTCTAGTAGGCTCCTTAAACATGTGCGCAAGATTATAGGACATAAATAGATTTACAAGTCTTGTACATGAATTGGAGTTTCCTAATAAATCAACGTTAAAATCACCCCCAATCACTAATCGTTTGCCTTTGCTATATACCTTTTTTAATGCTTCATCCATAAACAAAATGAGAAAATAATAATGTTAAGCAAGTGCTCAGAGTACACAAGTAAATTTTCCATACAGCTATTGATGTGTCCGTCAATGTAAATTGTTTCAACTTTTTTTTTTATAATACGTAATATTAGCCCGTACAGCCTTCCTTCGTATGCATCATACCGTAGTAACCGGTATTCGTAGCAGATACTGTAGCACGTAGCGCAGACTATCACGTAGCATGCTACGTTTGGCGTAGCAAAACAGCGTAGTGGCATCTACAGTTTATATTACAGCTCTATTTAGACAATGGGAATCAGCATCAAAAATCTACCCATTAGTTATAGCAAGAACAAAAGAAATCTTTGGTTGATCACATCAAATAGGGCATTAATTATTATGTTAATTATTTCTTCAGATAGGACTGGTATCCGTTTAAGTAACATGAAACGTCTAGGGTACGTATTTTAACGTGATGTCATTATTAAGAAATGGGATATTTAATTTTCCAGTTGATAATCTTTTGCTATTCTTTATTATTTACATATGTATGCAAGTGCGATAGTGTAATGCTTAGTCTGTTTGGTCTGAGATTCAGAAGTTAATCATCATATATCAATGGTTAAAAATGATTATCTCCTGCACATGCATCGGAATGGTCGTAATCCACCAAACCACACTAAACCTGAGTTGTGAGTCATGACTCTTTCTCGATATTCGGTTTGATTCAATTACATCTATAGGAGGGACCTATTACTTTAATAAGCTGATGATCAGACATGCATTGATAACTAAGTAAATTATCGTATATATTTTTCATAATTATTACCCGTTTATTTTCTCGACTCCGGCGTAACCTCATTTACCGACTAACTACGTTATTCTCTAATAGACTGATGGGTAAGTATTAACTGCATTAAGTTCGCTATTTATATAATTTACCGTCCAATAAACTTTAAATTTAAATAAAATAATTCAAATTGTAACTCTCTTTTGCTACAACTTTTTAAATACAATAAAGGTTGAATAATGACACTGATACTACCAGTTTTCAAGAGAAAAAAATAAAGTTTAAGTTGTCACCTCTTTAAGAGTTGAATCTTCCGTCGTAATAACGGGTTTTGTAAATAATGACCTTTGAAATTTGATACAGACACTTTAAAACGAAACGAGATCAACTCCATTTATTAATAGTTCACTTTAGATATTCCTCGAGACCCTCTTTTTAACATTGTAATTGGATTTTACGAGACGACTTTAAATTCTTCAAGGAAATTGATTCTGCTTTGATCTGTAATGTATTTTCAATAGTACTTGATTTTGTGTTTAGTTTTATTTGTTTATTTATAATATTTGGCATGTCGTCGACTTGTTTGTTGTTAGCTTTTTCATTTTACACGAAACAGTAATGTTGCTAGGTTTCCAACCTTCAATATGAACCAAACTTCATTGTAAATTTAGATAAGTGTTTACACGAGCCATATAGTGTTTTTCATTTGAATTTTTGTGACATTGTCACTTTGTTACCTTTTATCTTTTATTGCTGCCTATATTTTTGTGTACTTATATCAAAGTGATTTCGAATTATATTATTTCGTGTGTAGTTTTTTTTTATAAAAGTCTACGCTTCTCTATCGATAATAGTAATACTATAATGTTGGATACTTTTTATCTTCGTCGAAACGCCACGTTCAGAAAGCATCATTTTAATGATTCCTTGTTATTGCTAACCTTTTTGTATTTCCATTCCTATGTTCAGTATTATATACTAGCTGTTTTACCGCGACTTAGCTCGTGTAAATTATAACTAACATTACCTAGGTAGGAAGCTAGTTCTGTAGGTAAAAGAAATTCATAATTAGATTAGTATTTCCATAGATTACCCCTTATTACTACATTAAGTAAAAAACCACATTATTTTGTTATATTATTACAATAGCTCATTCGTGTGTTAAAATGTGTATTGTTATGTTCTGTTATATTATTAATATTTATTAGCGTGTTAATTTTGTACAAAAACATAACAAAAGTTCAAAGAATGATGTTGTGATTCCCAACTTAATTTACTGAATAAATACTGTATAATTTAGTAAAAAGGGTCACTTAATTATAGAAGACATTCAAATATTTTTCCGTTACACATATAAAAATCTCACCGCCGCGCTGTGAGGTGTATACAACGAAAAAAAAGCGGAGTCGTGAATTTCGTAATGAATTCGTTTGTCGCAAAACATTTTGGGAATGTCACACGCGTGTTGCTTAGCGAGGGTTCGAGTTTTTCATTTTCTCCGTGTGAATGCTTCTCGGTATATTGTAAATGTAGACAGTTTTACGCTTAATACAGAATATTTTCGACGGCAAATTAATAGAAGTTTTGATTGTAAGTTTTATTTGTAAAGACGATTTCTGTTACCCAAATTATCATGAATATTTTTTTTTTTTTTTTACTAAAGATTACAGAAGATAATATTATTTGTCAGTCATATATGATATTTGCAATATCTTTTTTTTATTTTCTAGTTATATCAAGTCGATTTTTTCTTACTATAATAATGTGTCAATAATTATGCATGATATCAAAAATATCTCATGGATGTGGATGCTTAATCGATTATATGTTCGATGATGTGTTATAAAAACAAAAATATTTATGCTTTTCCATGACAAGATTCATAATAAGATGTGACAGACTTTTTTCCATCGCAGTAAGCTCAACAAAATAGTAAACACTGAATACTGTTCTTTGTTATTGCGTACATGCATTCTTTTTTCAAATTTGAAATATGAAAAATATGCCGCGCGCTGCACTTATTTAAAAAAATAATGTTTAAATGCGTGTGTTTGTATAATTTTAGGTATTCATCTTCTTATAAAATAAGAAGTATTGTAAAGAACTCTGTAATTGACCGCTTATGGGGTGGCTGTACAATAAAATTAAAAAAAGCATACATAAACATGTTAAGGTGTTGAGTTTATAAAGTTAAATCTTGTATAGTGCGGCATGTAAGTGAAAAAATGACGGCATGTACAGTGAAAAAATATTATCTAGTGAAAAGCTTCCCACTCCTACATAAAACTTGGAATCTAGCTGTATAGTGTGGTCTTGGCAACATTTTACATGAAATCTTTTTTGTGGGACATTTTTGAAACTTTCCATTATGATGAAATTGTGTTCTAATTGCTATATTTCATAAATTTTGCATTTATATTTCTGTGCTGATATTGAAGATTGTTCCACGTTATACTCTGTAAAAAAAAACAAACAACAAGCATTGATTAGTAGTCGAGTCGGGCTTCTGTAATAAATGTCTAATTTGTCAAATTTTACGGCGGGCCGGCGGGCTCACTGGGTCGCACCGTTATTGATGGCCTTAGATCACTTGTTAGGAACTAAAGCCTTTTGTGATCGATACTCTGTAGCACGCCTAATGTTCTCGCGAATTTTGATACTGATATATTATTGATCTTGAAAAATCTGTCTGTTCTAAAAAACAATTTTTCAAAGCCCTCTTGAAAGATTTATGTTTCTTCTTCATATAGTTTTTCTTAATTAGATGAAAAATGATTTTATTCATTTCTTTATTTACCTGCAAATATATCGTAATATTTACACTTCGTTTTTGTATTATATTTTGCTTATTTGTTGATTGTAGTATGAAAAAGATTCGTAAAATGCTCTAATACCAATACTACTATCACTAAGTAAAGGATAAAACGGTAACAGATAATTTTATACGTAAATATATAAACGGTAGACATTAATATTGCTGTTTATTTAATAAACAGCAGGAACTTTTGTTTCAACTACGATAACATTATTTTCATCCTCAAATATACATCGAATACCAATAGATATAAAGGCTATTGAATGTAAATATTCTATTCAAAGGCAGCAAAGCGATAGGTTACCAAACCGACGTCGGTAACAAAATCAATCACAACTGTATTAATAACGGAAAAATGGAATCGATGATTTTTTTTTTAGCTCTCGCAAAACTTCAATTACCACACAATCTCCATTTTCAGGTTAACCAAATATTTGGACGGTCGCAATTTAATATTTCCACCAGCCAGACCGACAACGTGAAATCTTAATATTCGCAATCGTGCCGAATACAACCAGGTTATGAATTTTTATTAGATTCCCGCGAAGAGGTTTCTTTTCGGTGGCGTGTCCTGGACGGATTTAATTAATTTGGCATTTAATGTAATTTATCGCGGGTCTCGCCTCCATCCTGGGGGTGGGTATTTTTTAAATTAGCCAACCCTTTTTTGACGCACCTCTTTAATATCAGTAAAAGATTAGCTGAGGAGGCGGAAAGTTAAAAAAGGTTGGTTTTGTTTTTTCTTTTCTTTTTTTTTTCAAATCTGCACGGCGGAAAAAATATGTTTTGACCTCTTTCCTGTTTCCGTGGCTGGAGATTTATTATGAAATTAGCATAGTCTTTGTTTTATCTGCTCTTTAGTTATTTGGGCGACATGTACAATATTAACTGCATTTTCTCATTCGTGAATTAGGTACGGTTAGAATTTATTCATAATCGTGATTATTCTATTAAAGTATTTTTTTGAAATTAATTATCTTATTAGAGTGATGATTTTATTTTTCTATGCCAATATTTCCACTCTAAAGCTAAAATGTAAAACACTATGGAAATATAAAAGTAATAGGCACAACAACCAACAGTCCTATGATAATGGATTTTAATATCTTGTTTTAAGTACTAAATTCGTATGTACCGCACAAGTGCTTTTTTTTTTGTTTAGTTTGAAGGCTTCTGTCCGGTACCATGTCAAACACATAAACAAAACTCCCATCTTTATAAAGGCCTTGTTTGTATAGGTCCTCATATAAAAAGAAATAGTTTCAGTAACAGCGAAAACTCGAGCTACGCATAATATAGTGAAGGTTGTTAAATGTTACTATGTAGAGTTCCGTAGTATATTGTAGATATTGGTCTGCGAACCGGAAGTTAAGCAATTTTCGCAAGGGCCAGACATAGGATGGGGGACTAAAAATTTTTAATCTTGAGCTTCTATTTGCTTCGGAACACATGTTAATTCATGATCCCAGCAATTCGCAATTAATTTTCTATTTTTTCAGTGTTTAGTTTCATCGATTTGTTAGAAATATCTAAAGTAAAACTAAATAATTGCGTACAATATACGGTTTCACATAAGTTAAGTTTGACAATATGATTTTTATAAAAAGAAAAGATGAGAGATTTTTTGTTTACAGTAGGTATACAGTACGCAAAATAAACTTTAATAGAAATATAAACTAGAATTTAGAAACTTCAACTTTTCTAAAACTAAATAAAAATATAACCTTCAGTCAAAAATGAGTACATTCCATATTATGTCTAACAGCCAGTTGCACGAACGTCCATTAATATTATATTTAGTTTAATGTCGCATTAACCATACAAATTTTCATATTTAGAATATTTATTAGAGCTTAAAGTCGTCATTAAACCTTAATGGACGTTTGTGCAGCTGCCTGTAAGTGAAGTAAATTCGTAACCCATCAGTTAAGGCTCAAAAATATCGTGAGTCTTATTAATCTATTAACGGAGTTGTAATTCTGAAACAGATTGTTTATGGCGTAAAAGAAACGTCAAAGTAAGTTATTTTTATAAGTGACATTAAGTTTTACAAAAGTAATGTTTTGACAACATCAGTTAACGTTAAACAAAACTAAACTAGCGACATATTGGCGAAGGCGTCTCGTTGAACGGTGCAAATGTCATAAAGGCTAGTCACCCAATTGGATGTCTGTTTTAACCAGTTCACTGCGACATACATATGATTAGCTAATACTGATTTCAAACCAATCAAACGTGGATATTTGTAATACGTTCCAAAGATGATTACCTGGTGCTGCTGCTTGATTACCGTTTCTGAGATCCAGGGACAATATAAAAATGTTAATAATCTTTTCTATAAAACGACGGTGTTACTTACTTCAGATGTTACCAGAATATGTGATGTTATCCAGATATTTGTTTAATATAATTTATATGCCTCTTTTAGTACTAGATTACGGAACTCCAAAACGGGAGGATATCGTCTGGCATGCCTACCACGGTAACGTAACGTGCCCCATTCACTACTCATAACTTCTACTAAAGCTTTGTACACACTATGCCTTTCCTTTGGGCCGACGGATATAGATTCGTCTAGTGAATTTTTCTTTAGTAAACATTACACGTTCACAAACAGTTTAAGGATGTAGATACAGTCAGGATCATATCAGGTTATAGATAAAAACTTCTTTATATGCTACCAGATAAGCTGTTTAATCCTGAGCAAATACTAACTTTCTGTTTTCCTTGGACATTTTGAGTTTTTATAAATTCTGAAATATCCTGGATGCTTCATAAGCAGTCTCCAGGATTTATAGGTGCCCTGATAAGATTATGTTTTAAAATTAACACGATGCTTTTACGACTGGCAACAATGCGTGGCGACCATGTCCTTTTTTTGGTTATCAGTATTACTGCGTTTTGTAATTAAACTGAGTTATTCTGGCTTTATAACTTAAAATCACATACCGATTTTAAGCTTAATTTTGTTAATTTCCAAATAGAATATTTAATTGTATGTAAGTTCATAGAAAACTACATATCCGAATAGTAATATTTTTTGAAAGAATGATTACTGCATAATGCCTTTTACATTGTAGACTATCCATTATGTTGACGATGATTTGGCGACCAATGAATAGGTGACGTATTAAAGGAGGCGTACGTGAACGCACCCTCCCGACGGAGGCGCAAAATTAGATTTACGACTTCGGAATTGTTCGGAGTTTTTCGTCTCCTCGAAACTCGACGGATCAGAGCCGAACGCCCGCGTGTCGTATTAACATATAAATGCGGGAGTTGACGCAAAAATATGGCGGCCGGGCAGGCTCACCTGGAGTGACTGCCTCAATACGTGATCCAAATAACTTGATATTTAGGCTGTACCGCTCCTCCGTCACAATCCCCGTCACTACTCTGCGAATACTTATTAGCCGGGCTCATTCACACAGGCAGTGTTAAGGTTTATTGAAACGTTTTTGGGCTGTTTCATGTGCTTTTGGTTATTTGGATCAGACAACCTTTTTGAAGTTCCTTTTTATCGATCTGGCGCCATCTAGTTAAAAGAATCAGTCATGTTAAATGACTGAGTTTTATTAGATCTAGAACTGTGATCTAGGGATTACCTATTTATTAAAAATGAGTTACAGAATGCCAAAACCGCGCCGTGACGGCGTTCGATTGTCCTCAGAAGTTGCCAGAATTACAGAAAAAGCACATTGGTCTTGTTTCAATTAGAATAAGAAATATAATTACTATAAAAATAAATTGTCAACGTAATCTATTTTTTATTTTATTTACACGAAATTACACTTTGTACAATAAAATGAGCCGATGGAAATGAACTAAACAAAATTTTCTTTATACCTTACAAATTAACGACATTAAAGTAAAACGGTTGGTTGCATACATGTATTTGGTGGATTACATGTGTATTTTATACAGAGAATTCTAAAATGCATTTATTTTGACTGGGACGAGTTTCATTCTGAGTGATTTATTGGACCTTTATGACTTTTTCAAATAATCTTCACATTTTTTTTCATTTCAAGCGCTTTAATACTTTCTGGTTTTTTTTTGTTGCCTTGAATATTAAGGATCATGTTAAGATTACGTAGTCTTTCTTGTCTTGGATTAAAAGTTACGCGAGCTAATAGGCAGACCAAGCATCCTATATAAATTTTTGAATTCTTTTCTGGTCAGCGATATCTTCATCTACATACATTCATTATATATCACTAGTATTTTCATAAAGTTTATTTACCAGCCACTGGTAGTGAACGTCTTCTTGAACTACATATATAATTAAATGTCTAAACTCCGCGTACACAGACAATCCCATATGCCAAGTAATGCGATTCAAAGACACCTAATTTGCTAACGTATTATTACTCGAGTAACGTCTGATGAATGACGAGATTACGTTCGTCTCATTCGTCCCCGTCGAGACTTAATGTACGGGAAAAACAGAATGTACGTCATACGATATACTGAACGTGATTTTACAGCTTAAGTTATTGTCGGTGTCGTACGATGTTAAGTGTGAATCATCGCTGGTTCGCTGTGAAAAATTATGCAGCCTAGTTGAACGTTATTCATGATACCATTTTTTACGTTTTACTATGTTAAGTTGGTTTTATGCTGCTGCGTTATGATGGCGAAAGATTGATAAACTGGTATTATTGGTAATAGGCGACAACGGTTAGTGGTTTGTTTGGTAGTGTCATAAATCTTACTCATGAACTTGCCAAAAGTGGTGTTCTCTACCGTGTTTAGGCAAATTATCAGTCTAATAGCATTGGGATTTCCTGTAAATGAACTTAAATAGGGATTTCTAATGGATCAACCGTCTCCAATGCAGATTGGTAGTTAACAACAGCAGATTCAGCCAAGATCAATGGAAAATGGAAATTAATAATGTTGATTCCAAAGCACGAGGTAAATTGAGAAATATTTTTGGTCGCTGGCCTTTCAGAGATTAACGCACTAACCCATTGCTATCGAGCTTGTTTGATAACGTAACAATTATATATGTATGTAATAATATTACTACTCTTATGAGAAATTGTATTTGTATTGAGTAAATCTCTATTTATGGATCTGTGTGTCGTTAGGCAAGTAATAGTGTAGTCACTCTTGAAACTCTAAAACATTGAGGTAGAGTTTAAATCTAATTGTGGGATTTTGACAGAACCAGATCTGCTCGGTATTTTGATATTGGTTTTCGTGCTGAATGAGTTAATTGACTTGTTAGATACAAATATTGTAATATGAAAATATAAACTTGTTACTTACAATAAAGTATTTTCAGTACTCGGAATCAATAAACATACATAGTAGATATTAAAAATAAAAATCCGCCATAAGAAAACGGAACGTAACGATGTCAATTGGTTATTGGTAAATTGATCTGTCTGAGTGGTACTCTTGATTTGTTACCAATATCAAAAATAGTATAAACATATATACTGATCTCTTTCAGATATTATAAATAAGCATTCATGGCTCCTCGAATGCTGACTACAGTATATTTTCTTGACGAATAATATTGAATTCTTCTGTCCATTCGCTTTTACAGCATTCTAGCTATTAGAATAAAATAGAACCACTATATTTTTACATTACATCTTTAGCCCTCTTTCATCTGGGATCAATTGTTTCGTCATATTTTCAGATAGTAAAAATATCCTTGGATTCCACCTCCCTACCTCAGGATTAACGTACCATAGTTTCGGGTTAGGGGAAATTGCGTCGACTTGTATAAAGTAAAACACGGTAAGTAAAAATAATACCTCAGTTTATGTAACTAATGTTTGGTGTAATTTTATTGTAACGTTGGAGATCTTTACGTAATGGAAACGTTGGAGATCTTTACGTAATGGAAACAAATAAAGTATTATACTAAAATATGTAAATTGTAAATAACATGCCCAAATTATATGCCTAATTTAATTATAAACAATTTACAAACAAAAAAAGAAATAATATTTTTAAACTCACACGATTTGTATACATTATAATTATATGCAATCGGGTCTTGTTCGTGCATTTTTTTAAAACAATTATTTACCTCGACGTTTCGGCTACGTTACAGCAGCCGTGGTCACGAGGAGACTGGAGAACTGGCGGGTGTCGTCTTCTGATTTTAGTTGAGGGTAATCCGGTAATAATGTTTTTAACTGATTTTCAGATGTACCCTCCACTTGATTTTATTATACGTAAAGGTGGCGACACACTGCACTTACGGTATCCGAGAATATTGTTCGTGGTTGTTTGCGATCGCGACACTTATACATTTTTATAACCGGATTCCACGTTGGTGAGAGTTTATATCCACTTTCCCGGTTGAAATTGTTGTGTTTTTTGATTTCAACCGCTTCACGAACAATCCTTGGATAGTAATGTCGTTCAGTGGAAAGGACATGAGGTGTATGTAACTCGATCCAGTGGTTTGATCCAGATGATAATAAGTGCTCTGCAATCGCGGACTTCTCCACTTGACGATTTTTGACCGCTGCTATGTGTTCTCTTACACGTTCGGCGATAGTCCGCTTCGTTTGTCCGATATATGAACTACCGCAGCTGCAGTCAATTTTATAAACGCCAGGTTTTTGGTAAGGAATACTATCCTTTGGTGATCGCAATTGGTGTGACATTTTTGATAAAGGAGTAAAAATGGTGTCTATAGAAAAATTTTTCCTCAAAATGGAACCAATTTTGTCCGTTACCCCCTTAACATAGCCTAAAAATGCCCGTTGCCTGGGAACCTTAGGTAGTCTTTCCTTACACCTTCGGATAGGGTATGACCTCCTTGCGCTGTATCCATTTTTCCTTAGCACGTCCTGTACATGGGACAACTCATCTGCTAAGAAGTCAGTATTACATAAATAATTGGTAAATAATTGTTTTAAAAAAATGCACGAACAAGACCCGATTGCATATAATTATAACAAAAAAAGAAACTTCGGGAAGACATACATATTCGAGATTAAAATGTTATTAGGGATATTCCTAATCCAAATTTAATTTTAGTCAATAAGTAGAAAGTGTTACTGCGTTTTGTTTTTCCGTAGCAGCGAGGTCCCCAGGGTGATCCTAGCTGGAGAGGGAAAGGGGAGTAATAGTATTTATAATGTCGGGACGCGGGATTAGTCGAACGCACCGCTTGTTAGGCGTATACTGCAGAACATGATAGAAAGGTAAAGAAATATATCAAATTTTGTATCATCCATAGAACATGTTCTGTAGTATCGTCAAAGACAAAACATCATACAATTCTTCTAAATAATCCTACTTTGGTTTCTTAGCGCTCACTACACTTTTCATCCAGGATTTTTGTAGCTAGACAAGAAAAAAAAAACATAGTATTTAGTTAATATTTTTACATTAGACCACCGTTTATCACGGCACCGCTTTAAACCACCATTTAGATTTGATCATTAAATCGTATATCATAAAATTTAAAAAACTCCTTGAAATTAAAGGAGTCTTAAAGAGCAATAACATTTCGTCATCAACCGTTGAGGTTTAACCCTGGGTAGGTAAGAACAGATAGAAAACTGACATTTACAAAACATAAAATGCGTTACTTGTCATTCAGCGTCACAATCATAAAAGTCCCTTATATAGACAACAGGCAGGCAACGGTTCACTATCCATGTTAAAGAATATCTTGTCGTTGATGGTATATTGACCCCTAACCCAAATATTCATCAAGAAACTCTTTGATGTATGATTTTCTGTTACTGAGAACTTTATTGAAATCTTTAATCGTAACAGCATTTATTTAGAATTGAAATTTCTCATTTTAATTCCTAAAAATTTGCAATAATCTTAAGTATAAAGAATAGATATAAATAGGTGGGAAGTTTAAGTATGTTGAGCGTAATTTAAAGTCGAATGTAATATGCCAATGAATAAATAACAAGATGTTGTAAGTCTAAAAATGTATTGAAAATAGTAGAATTTAAGCTATCATCATATAATGCTATAGCATTGTTATCATATGTGGTGTATTATCTGAACCCAGATTGCGTCTGGAGAAAATGTAAAAGGTTGAATTACCGGTTAATTAAATTTGAGGATAGCATATTTTTGTCAGAGTTAGTTTCTGTTATATCTCTCACTATTTATACTTATTATATAAATAGATGAGACTACAAGTTTATTATCTCCAGTTTCCAACGCCTACATATAATCTATTCACACATGTAAAATATTGTTCAACTCGCAGGGTCGAGGGGCTTATTGAATTAGCTCTTATCCACCATTGTTGTAAGTTTTAATTAATGGTAGCATCCGCACGTGAGGTACTGAGCATTATCGTTATTAATTTATGGTCGGACTTTACTCAGTTTTGGTTTAAATTTACTGCCGATGATAATTTCGGTCAACTTAAGTTCGGGAGTAATTGATATTAATGTACAAAGGATATGATACCTGTGTTACATCGCTGATAATGGATAGGTGGATTAATTGAAGAAATAATAATTAATTCAAAAATTAATTACATATTAGAATTTTGCTATAAATTATGTCTGAAAATAGATTGAGACGTTTAATATTGAGGTTCACAACCGAATCTTTAATCCAACTAATTGGAGAAATCTCCTTAATTGGCCAAATTTCAAAGTATAACTCCATAGTAGTAGTCGGAAGTTTCCACGAACAAAGTTATCAATTAATTACCTGGTTCTAAGCCACATTATTGTTTCTCAAGCAATCTACAAGTAATATAACTTTTGTCAAAGCATCCGTTTGTAATACCGAACGACCTATTTATCATCTTGCAACCGCAATTGGGTTTCTCTAGTTTTCGTTTCATTGTTAGTTACTTGGAACGAGTCAAAATTAATTGTGGTTAAATTTCTATTTGTGTAAACAAGTGTCTGATGGCTTCAAAAAAGCTCCAAGTCAAGTGGAGTTCTCTTTTGAAGAGTATTCATCGAAATCTTTGTTGGGTTGGGATCCTGAACTTTCTAGACGATGTCGTTATCGGCGAACAGCTGCACAATTTTCCGCCCCAACGAATGATTAATTAAACCAACTAGCACTCTGTGGTCTCTGTATTAAACATTAATATTTGCTATAATAAACACTATTTCACGTTAAATAAAGTACATTTTACATTATACGGAGTATTTCATAAAGATTGAAAGATTTTAATATTAATACGTGGTTCATTTTTTCTCAGCGATTATGTCGGTTTTTCGTGAATGAGTTTGTTAACCGGAATTTTTAAATATATTAGACCAGAAATGGTACTTATTAATCTACAATAATTATTTAATATTATACAGTTGCTTCTGTTGTAAATTTTCATTGTAGTCAAATTCTTTTCAAGACAGGAAAAGCTCTAATTTTTTACAGATATTTTTGGTTGTTGTGTTACTACGTACGTGGTCACGTGGAAATTAAGATGTTCAGAAATTACTTGAAAATTTGATTTTTTGTTAATCGTAAATGTATTTCAACTTCAATTCGATTTCAATGATTTTTTTCACTTCTGAATAATCTCATTAGTGATTTTTTTAGTATATATTTTCTTTTGAGATTTATAAAAAAATGCCAACATTAATCAATCAACTGCTAATTGATTTAAGAAACATCTTTTGACGTAAAACAAAACTTTGTATTTTCAAAAGGGAAAATTATATGACTACGTACTATCAAACAATTTGATGAATAATATACCACATAAATAATGTATGAAGAAGCTGAGAAGCTCTATCCGATTTTATAAGACAAGTTCTGTCTTTGTTAACCGTCTTTTTAGTAAAGTACTTACAATTCTTTAAAGATTGGTCGAATTGATCATATAGTTATCGTTATATGTAAGCAAACGCTATAGTAATCTTAACTGATACATTTTGAAACCTATATATTCGTATTACATTCATTCTGAAAGTTATTGTGCTCATTGACTTTGTTTAACGCACCTTTGTTTAATTACACAGTGTAAAGCAAATTTATTCTCAAGATAGCAGTACTGCTAATTTCAAACGGAAGCATGCCCGCTTCGGCACGACGTGATATATTTGCTCGGAGCTCGACCGCGAGTGCTGTCTACATAAAACTTGGACTCTCTTATCTATCTCTAGTCTATGCCGTCATGAAAGCGCGGGCGCGCGGGACGGGGTGCGCCGTACCTGCGCCAAGAGCGCGGAGGGCTCAGTATCGATTATTTGGGCCTGCTCACTTTCGCCACTGTTTTAATGCGAGCTATGAAATGTTTTTATTGGCAACTTGGCGGGCCCGCCAGAATAAACATTCGTATAAATGTACAGAGTGAGCCCCCTTTTAATGCGCGATTATTCATTTTCTGTCGTTCGCTCCCGCTTCACGCCGCGGGGCCTGACGGCGGCGCGGTCTTTTTTTGTTTTTTTTTTACGTCACCATCTTTGGATAGACGCGGTTAGGTAAAACTTGTAACATCAAAGTAAGAAACGATGTTCTATTTTTCACTTAAGCTTTAAGTATTACGTTTCGATATAAGAAAGCGAATCTATCACTTGGAGAACTTACGCTGGTATGTCAGTGTGATTGATCGGTCGTGGCCCGACTGATGTCACTAGGTGACACGCCTATGTCTGTTTTCAATAGATGGGAATTCTCCTGAAGTGTTTTATCTTTTCTTCATATTTGTATTGAAGAGAGCAGCAAACGATAGTTATTTAGACAATGAAATGTGGGCATAAAATAAATTGATATATTAATACTATAAATTTTAGTAATCTATTTTCAATAAAAGCATTCTCAATGTTTCATAGAGTCAATAATGAATGAAATATTTTTTATTTTGTTTTGTATCGTGGAAATCTGTTTACTTTAAAATGTTAATATCTAAATCCTTAGTAAATTTTGTTTGTAGCTTATATACTTAAACTTATTTAAAGCTTATGAATTTCAGGATTATTTTAGATAAGCATACCGAATACGCAATAACGCTGAAATTAGATAATACTAATTAAATTGAAGCAGAGATAAGGTTAAACATGTTTAACTTATTTTTAATAGAAACACGTACAGTGTCTAAATTTATAAATACTTTTTTATAAATGATGTTATGTTTATAAAAAGTAACTATGACAAAACCCGTGATTTTGCACGCATAAATTGTTAAGGAATTTTAAAAAATGTAAGGTAGCAAAATTAACGACATAATTAGAATGTAAGCCCATAGTTTACAATTTATGTAATGCTAACTGATTTTCCGCGACTTCATCCGTGAATATCATAGCCTATGTCACCCGCGAATGACGTGCCTGTATTCTATGTCACCTGCGTGTGACGTGTGTATTCCCGTAGGTGAAAGAATTTCTAAAATCGGGGCAGTAGTTTCGGAGACTATTCAATGCAAACAAACAATCAATCAAATCTTTCCTCTATATGAAAAAAGAACCCTTGGTGCATGTAACAGATTTATATTCTGATCCTGCCCAGCAATGATATTATGACAACGACCTATCCTAAACTGCCTCATATATTGCTCTAACATGACGTATAACGTGAACATGCCAGTTAATATTACCACGAACCGATTGAGAACACGAAACTGCAACACGCAAATGCTTAATAGGAATTATTAAACCTCATTTAAAGCGTATTAATTTGAGTTTATTCTTTTTTTTTACAAGTACTAGCTGTTTTTTCGCGACTACTCGCTCGTAAATCATAGTCTATGTCACCCGTATATGATGTAGCTTTTAGCAGGTGAAAAAATATTTAAAATCGCCCCAATAGTTTTGGAGTCTATTCGATGCAAACAATCAAATATTCCCTGTTTATATTATTAGTCAAGATTATCCATCCATTTTTCCATCGAATAGACTCCAAAACTACCCTAGTTTTAAACCATAACCAACCACGGTCTCGTGGGGTTAAGTAGGTGTTAACGACAGCACATGCAACCGCGACGGCTTAACGTACCTTCCGAAGCACAGAGGAGATCGAGATAGCAAATGTTTGGTCAATTTGATTCATCCTATACCTACATGTATTTAAAAAAAGCAAAAAAGAACTATGCAAAGTTATTTCCTATGCAAAGAGAGGTATGGAACGTCCGCCGTCCTCATGGGTAATCCAGTATGACGAGACTACTGTCCAAAGAAGTCTTACCTGACCCGACTTCTTTTTCTTCTATTTTAACGGACGTCTCCGCAACTCAATGTCAAAAATACTTGACCCGACAAGCCTCGACAGATTTTCGTGGCGGGAAAAGATTAGGACAGCCCACCCTACCTAAAGTGGGAAAGCGCAATGAAGAGGGAGAGTTATTTATTATGCAAGCAATACTCCACAATTGTTTTTCAGATTCCAATATCATTTTCTACATTGACCTGATTGCGGATCGAACCCAGTGGTTATGGCGGTCGTCTGAATTGAACAAATTGACTGTGACAGTTGTCAAATTTTATACTCTTAAAGTATTTTACCTAACATTTATAAATTTAAAGAGGTTTTCTGTTACATAGTATAATTCATCTTCTTTTCCTCTTACAGGTAAGTCTTGGCAGAAATTTTCATCTACACCTTGTAAAGAGGTAAGTAAGAGGTTAGCATATATTTTTCTTCATAAACAGGATCTTTCAACAGACAAATAGAAAATAAAACTATAAGTAACTCAGAATTCGACACTACTCGTAACCGACCTTCAAAACGTATATTATTTATTGACATTTCATTAAGAATATATTTCAGTGTGGCATTGTGAATGCAAAATCGATGAAATATAATAATTAGAACAAATTTTCATATTTATCGAAAGTAAAAATATTTCTTTCGGCTGTTTGGGTATATTGCCTGAACATTAATGAAAATACGCTCTGTGCTTGAAAAAATAACAAGTGCTTGAAATATTCGTCAGCCCTGTTAGGTTATGGATAGTTCAGTGGCTAGAATACTCGCTCGGATTGCAAAAGGTCATGCAAATTGCAAAGATTCAAGTCAGGGATAAAGTGGATTTTTTAAGCATTTTTCATTAAGAATTTAAAGTATGTATTGTAATATTAGTAATAATTGCAAACTCTGCACATTTTGCTTACTAATGCATACCAATGCTAATTATTCTAATAATTGAGATTTTATAAATTTTATGCGCACAATACCAAATTGGGTTACTACAAATGTGCTTCTTGTGCTTTATGCACTATCCCTGCTGCTAGACAGGCCCTGAAAGCTAGTCAAAACGCGGATGACATACTCATTAAACCCCTCCGATGCCCTCGCTTTTGGAGGAAGCCTGGGCTCTAGCAGGGTGTGCTCCACACCCAGCCACAGTTCGGACCAAAGGCCATCCTCATAACGGAGGAGACTCGCGTGCATCAGACAGATGAGGACTTGCAAAGACTTGCAGGTGTAGCATGACGAATTCGAGAACGTTTTGTCCAAACCCAAATGTCAATTTTGACAGATACGCCTACACAATAATCACTCTTCAATTCAATCACGTTTGGTCTAGCCACAGCGTTTCTAGAGATTGTCATGCTACACGTACAGGTGTTTGTCAATCAACTGGTCTGCCCCTCTACTGCAGGTGATCTAGATTCTGCGATCAATTTTGAATCTCACTGAAACAGAAGCTGTCAACTTTACCTACTTCATAATGCACAATATAAAAGAAATAAATCACGAAGCGAACTAATTTAATTTGCTAAACTTGTAAAATCAGTTGTAGATATTTTGCAGTATCCCCCATGTAGAATTTAGAATGACGTGATGCTTTACATCACCATTATCATTACCAGCCTATTAATGTTCTCAATGCTGGGCTCAGGTCTTCTCTATGGATGGAATCTATAGAACAAGAGCTTTTTCTGTAGCAATGACCCACCACGCCCGTCCAGTGTGTATTTATAGGTGTTAACGACTATGCAGTAAGAGTCGGGCCGCCGGCTTATGGTGCCTACCGAACCATGGAGGAGCTCCAGATAATACATTTTGGTCACCCATCCTATGACTGACCTTTGCGATAATTGCTTAACAACAACAAAATACGCGCGTTGCTAACCGCTATGCCATAGAGCTCATCAATTTCACCAAACACCTACCGAAGAATAACTGACATAATAATAATAAAAACATTAAAGATGTCTCATATCATAAACAAGATTACTTGAAAATGATATGAATAAGAAAATGTAAATATTTTTAGATGCATTTCTGATGTTAATACGGGAAAATGTTACCTTTACGGTACAACGAACAGCAGAGCGTTGTAGTCAGATATATAGATACATATATTCTTATATCTGCTATAGTCATCCAAGGGGAAATGTTAATTTCCTCGAGGTAACGCGATCTTTCCACGTGCGTACCTTTGCCAGGGTTTAGCGCTGAAATATGATGGGGAACCTGCAATTGACAACTGCTTAAAATGCTGCGTTGATTAATTGTAGAATGTGGACGTCAGTTATTTTTACTGAGAAGAATTTTGAAAAGAGAAACAGGTATTAAATTTTAATTAAATACAATAAAATTACATTTTATAATGTCATTTCGCGAAATAATGTTGCCACATTGTTAAGTACCACTAGTATATATTTTGATTCAATGTTACTTACAGTCAGTTGCACAAACGTCCATCAAAGGTTTAATGACGCCTTTGAGCTTTAATGAATGTCAGATTTGTATGGGTAATGTCGTTTTAAACTAATGAAAAATTTTATGGACGTTTGTGCGACTGGCTGTATGTTTGGCAACAGGTATCTTTTATTGCCTTTATCGTTCATTTTGCGTATCAGAAAATATCACAACATATCCGTAAATCAAACCATAGAATAGAAATTTTGCCTCGTCTACCATGTGTTAGTTTTGAATTTATACGTTTGAGTATGAAATGTGTACTAATATTTTCATAGTCGTAAAATTTCTAACTTTGTTTGTTTTGTAGGGGGTAATATTCAGTCATACTGATCCGTTTTTATTTTTATTTTTTTTTTACATAAAGCTACATTATACGCTAGTGTTATAAACTATAATTTATGCAGGCAAGTGTCGGGAAAATATATTTTATGATTGTGATCCTGAAACAAGTACAAATGGTCTTAGTGAGATTCTTTATTAAAAAAGGTTAAGAAATGAGAATAATTATTTATCATTTCTCTTGTTAAAAAGTCTATCATTATAGCGAATTACAGTGGGGCTAAAATAGTATTTCGTACTCGTAAGGAGATTTTTTTTTATTGTGTATTGGAACTGATATATTATGGCGTAGTTCTCTGTTAGGTCGTGTTATAATTAATTATTAATGTAAGCTTTTAAGGGTATCAAATTATGTTTTCAGTCAAAGAAAGGATAAAATAATGAAGTGTCTCTTTTTATATGAGGCGTATTATTAAAATTTCTGGACTGCAGACCTTTAGTACCACTCAAAAATTTCCCTATAACGTTATTCAAGATAGCACTTTAGATTCCGACGACACTCGAGTTATTCGATTTCTTTGTTCCACGTTTCCGAATTGTTTATGTAATTTGTGATGCCTTGATGTTTCACGGAGGAAATTAACGTTGCTTTCGAGTTTGGTTACAAAACAATGAGCTTTGGAAATCTTTTTGATCTGAACAACGATGTCGGTACGACTGTGACGTCTCAGGAGTTCGGAATAAGGATATTAGAAAATATGAAATGTACCTTCAACAATCCAATTTCTGCGTTTGTCAGAAACGATTATTCGATGGGTTGCCTTTGAAGATTCTTCATCGGTTTACCTTTTGTGTTTTCTTACTTATGCTTAATGTGTAATAGGAATTAATTAAACTGTAAGTAGATCATATTAGATATTTCCTGGAAAATAAAGAGAAATTTAGCTTCCTTGTATGAAATAAAGTTGTAAAATAGACTGATAAAGTTGATTTTCGAAGACCTCTCACGCCGGTTTCAAGGTGTCGTCACCTCTGCGGCAAGGGTCCAATTTCCGATCGCGTCAATGTAGAAAATCAAATTTTGTGGTACCTTCGATGTTTTTTACTAAAATGTAGTAAATTTACTGTTAACAATACATCTTTTAATATTTATCTTCAATTCGGCTTAATATTTATAATAAAAATGCATCTTTCTTTGATTCATTTTTGATTTTGAGGGAATAGCGTATATTATATGATAAGAACCCTCAACAGACATAAGAATAGTAATAATTTTCACATTAAAGAAGACCTATTCTATCGTTCGAAAAGACAAAACAGGCTTCCCTAACAATAATAAGTTAAAAAACCTCCCTACGTCCTAATATCGTACTCACGGCGGGCCACTTAAACGAGCAATACGTGACCGGCCTTTTAATATACACCTTTTCGTTTATAAGGCACTCTGAAGAAGTTATACAAATTGCTGTGACACAATATACTTCGTCAGAAACTATGCTCTGAACACAAGAATGGACTGGCTGTCAAAATTTCTGTCTTAAAACAATAGCAGAATTCGAGTAATAATAACGCTGCATGGTTTGTGTTGAAAAATACACCTATGTATGTTAGTAAATGGAATATATAAATATACTTTATTGAAATAATAATTCCATTACCTAAATATAAATATTTAATACCTAGTTAATTATGCTATTTATAGCTCAGAAAATTTAGCTTCTCCCTTTCAGATAATCATTTAGTATTGCGTTACTCGAAATAAATTAGAACATATTATTTTAAGAAATATCCGATAGGCAAACCATTTCTACTAAAAACAGCATATCAAAGATTTATTTACCAAAATTACACTAAACATTGTAAAAACGCTTCTTGATGGTGACGAACATCTCTTAAGGAAGAATAATATGGACCCCGGATTTTATGATCCAGAAACTCCATGCCTTGGCTTAATTAAACTGTTGTTCATACGTTATCAGAATCTTAACCACAAACGCCTCGGTCACAGAGACAATATGACGCGGCAGATTATCGCGTCTACTTATTAAATACACAGAATGTATGTTGTTAGTTTAATAAAACAATTCTTCGGTATATTAAGAAACACCCAATTAATGTGAGATGTTATAACCCAAGATAAAGAATAAAAAGTTTTGGCGTTAATAGATGTCGTTCGCGTTTTCTTTGTTTTAATATTACTGGACATGTCCATATTATTCTTTAATAGTTATATGTATATGCTCTACATCACTAATTGAAAACAATAACGGCTTATAAAAGATATAGGTATATACTTACTAGCTCTCCGCCAGCGGCTTCGCCCGCGCGGTCCCTAGAAAAATGTTTAGTGGGATAAAAATTATCCTACTATCTAAGTCAGTAATATAATACTCAATCTGTACACCAAATTTATTAAAATCCGTTTAGTAGCTTTGGCGTGATTGACGGACAAACATCCAAACAAAGAAACTCACATTTATAACATAAGTAGGAAAGAAGAATTAGCTTTCCGCACAGTGGCTTCGCTCGCGTTGTCACTAGGGAACTGTTCATTTGGTTATCCATTCATATTACAATATCAAATTCAATAGTAAACAATGGTTGCTATGGATACATTTTGATTCTCTGTACAAACTTACACTCCCATTCCCATCCCTTTATTTGCTGTTTTTCGTGCTACAACATAGCCTGTATTCACCGCATATGATGTAGCTTCCCGTAGGTAAAAGAATGTTTCAAATCAGCCGAGTAGTTTCGGAGCCTATTCATTGCAAACTAACAACAAGAAATCAAGTCATTCCTCTTTATAATATTAGTAAGTATAGTATAGATTACGTGTGTAAGACATCTTAACCTAACGAATTTATTAAAGACAATTCCAAACTTTAAATAACCTCATTCCATTTTGATACTGGCATTTAAAACTCTTTGGAACATTCTTAAGATTGAAATTACAATCCATTAAATAAATAATCTACACTTATTAATTGCCGGCGTAATTCTTGAAAGCACTCAGATTCTGCCGACCCGAATTGCTCGTCCCTTCATTGGATATTAACATTATGAGATAGGTTATTACCGTGATCAACAAAAGCGTGACGTTACATTTGGAACGTTAAATTAAATAAATTTTAGGCCCGAATTCATTATTATCTTAGCAGAATTTGGCCCTCAGCAACTATGATATCTTAAAAAAACTAAAAGTTCGAACAAAAATGAACCCTATGTTAGAGAATATAAGGGTAACGATACTGGCGTAACGTAATTTGGTTCAACTGTAAATAATTTCGAGTCCGGAATAAATAATCTCGAATTCTCTAAGTTCGTCCTGGAATTTAATTTTGCTACCGCTCTGTTGCTTAATATCTCTTAAATTTAAACGGGAGAGTAATTTTTGAAGATTTTCTGATTGGCCTGTGAGCTGGAAGAGATTAGAGGAGATAAAATGTAGGTATTCCAATATTAATTATCCTGACAAATAATAATTTCGGAAACAAGAATGGGCAATACTGGTTAAAATAAAATTGAGACTTTAATATTTGAAACACGTATTTCAAACTCACGAGAAACCAAGATTCACACATGCTCATGTAAAGTCGAGTGCCAAACCCGGCAATCTGTCAATGCTGCTACCGGAACGGCCACATTAAATTGTAAAATGAACCTTGACGACGAGGCAATATGGCTATGAATCCAAAAATGGGTGTAATTGACGAGGTAACATCCCTTTCGTACTTTATAAAGGTAAACGTATACTCGTTTTGCAGATAATGATTTTCGTTTAAATTAAAACTAAAATAACAATAGTTGCTAAAACTTTTCTGTTTTTTTTCAAAATCTTTGATAGCTTAGTTACACTTGTATTTAATTTATGTTTCGTAAAACAGCCTAATTTCTCTTTCTTAGATCGTAGTATGATTTGAAATAGACGTAATATGTGTACACTGATATAAACTGATATAAACTATACTGATACACATACACTGATATAAAAAATATTATAAACACTTACCTGTCACATGTATGCACATAAAGCTTCCTTTTTTTTTCAGAAAGAAATATAATATAATAGGATGAAAACAACAAACTATTCAGTACAAGCTTTTCTCTGTTAATCATTCTATTAATGTCCCCACTACTGGGGCTGTGGATATGGATGGAATCGAATTAAATCGAATAGAAAGTATGGAAAATGACCCACCATGTGGAGCTTGTGCGTATTGGTGGGTATTAACGACTGCAGACGCAGCCGGCCTTATCGGCTTAACGTCTCTTGGACACCAATTCTATGACTTTGAAAATTGTTTAACAACCGTACCGCAGACCGAGCTCGCTAACCACTTTGCCATTGAGCTGCTCTCTATTTAATCATGAAACATTTATTCATATCCAATACGATTTGTGTGGTAGTATTAAATTTTTTTTTTCGCTTTCGGATATCTCATGTTGATTATATCTCAGTACACGTTGTTCTTTAATAGGGTTGATTGTGAGAGGGTGACGGAAGTGCTCTGTTGTGATGTAGGGTCATCCCTACAGGTGAATTGTCTTTTGTGACGTCACCGAAATTAATTGTTACGCCCCTGTTAATATTACTTAGCACCAAGGTGACGTGAATATGCCATTTGTAAAAAAGGGGTTGTGTTTATTAGACTCTCTTTTTTAGGAAAGGTTATTTTAAAAGCACTCGATCATATGAAGTTAGAAAATGTGTGTAATAATATATATTTCTATATAACAGTCTTCCCGATGTGGGTATGTGTTTTAATAATGGAATAAACTTAATACTAAGGCACGCCTTTGTTCATTTTAACCATAAAATTATCTGTAAATTGTTATACTATTACGTGGGCAATATAGTTTTTTTCTATCTGTCTATTTAAGTTTCAGTAATGTAGGTTTTTTTAGAATCCCAAACTGAATTTAGCAGAGATTGTTTGCCCTTTAACTTTTCCATTCCGGAATTAGATACTGCAATGAACAATGTCGGAGAGAGTAAGTAATACCACTAAAGTTGCCACTCATTCATTATTACTTACATCCCTCAGGCGTTGTTGGAACTTCTCAAAATGGAGACCAGTTGTTACTTCAGCCATTAGCTGCATTAATTCCACCATAAGGGCCTCCGACACTTAACCACCTAACCCTTTTATACAATCAAATTGGTTCTAATAACTCTTAACAGTTTCAGAGAAGAATAGCATCCGGCTTGTTATTCAATAACCTTACTCATGTTGATTTTATCTGTAGCGAAAGTGGGATTAGCTTAAGTTGTTAGGGACGGTCATAGATTTGGTTGATAAAAGTTTGGTGTAGATGGAACTAAAAGGGTTGGTAATTAAGATCTTTCCGTTTATCCCTTGTAAGCGCAACCTCCACAATATGCTTTAAAGGATATGGATTGATTGACATACACAGAATTTCGGGGAAACAGTTTATTTAAAAAAAAAAAACCTGTTTTTATGATAAACTCTTTATTTTGTTGTATTCTACAAATATGTATCAGCGTAGTCGCGAGGAATTATGAATATGCACTGAGTGACTATTTCAAACCAAATGTTATTTGAATTTTAATTAACTCCCACTGAAATGATGTATTTTTTTATTAGTTTTACGTGTGTTTAAAGCCTTTAAACGAATGATTGAATTATTTCTTGTTGTTCACAAGATTAAAGAAGAAGAAGAAGAGAACATATCGACCGAATTAACGATGTTTTGAATAAATTTCAATTGATAAGCATCAACATTTCGTAACATACTGCATGTCGTTTAACATGAATATCGAAAAAACTTAAGAGGTGTATCAAGACAGCACCAAGGATAATATCTGCTAACCATTCTGAAAAAATATGATTCGATAAAAACCATTTTTTCTCATTTTAATACACAAGTATTTTTATATATTCTGTATTATAACTAATTATCTTGATTTAAAGTTGAGTAGATGAATAGTTTTATTTTATAAAATGTAACGAAAACAACTTTGTCGGAGAAATTTTTACATATCCTATGGCACTACAGCGTAGGCACTTTATCACGATATTATAATAATAATAATTCAAGTTCTATAACTATAAATGTATGAACTACCTAATATAGATAAATAAAGTATCACGTATAATAATTAGAACAAACTTTCATCTTTATCGAATGTTTAAATATTTAAAAAAAAAAAATTTCAGCCATTTGGGTGGTTTGCCTAAATATTGATGAAAATACATTATGTAGTAGCGAAAAAGTAATAAGTGCATGAAAAATTCATCAGTTCCGTTAGGTCCTGGGTAGCTCAGTGGTTAGAGCAGTCGCCCGGATAGCGACAAGTCATGGGTTCGAGCCCCAACTTAAAGAGCCAGTGATAAAGTGGATTCTTTAAGCATTTTTTTTATTAAGAATAAAGTGTCACGTATCTATAGATAAAACCTCATCTCCACGGACTACTTGGGATGCTTCCAGGGACCACCAGTGGTCCATGGACCTACGGTTAAGAACTGATCTAAACGGAACTCTATTGGGCTCTTAAAGTTAAATAACGCAATATCCACCCGAGTCCTCTGCCGGTTTTTTCATTTATTTCAATTTTTCCACGTTTATGATCGAATGGAATGCCTGCTATTTAGCGCTCGCCGCTCCAGTTTTATTGAGAAGAAAATATTTTAATAAAAACGATTTTCTTTGAAAGCTCCCAACGATTTTATCGTTGCCGCTGTAAGGAATTATTCGTTGGGCGTCGACTGCTGCTTATTTTATATCTTAAATGCAATGAAATGAAATAAGGGACTCTTACTGTTATTTATCTATTTTCGTTTTTAGAATCTTTGCTTCAACTAAAGTTAGTAATGGCGTATTTTCCAAGAAATAGGAATATGATTTCTTTGATATTTATTAGTTATGTTACATATATTATAATTTTAGAATAACAGGTGATACGTAGTTACATTATTGAATAAGGAATAAAGACGGTAAAACAATATACTATGTTTACTCAATTCCATACCTTATTTCTTATAAATAAAGAAAGAAATCATTTAAAAAAGCTCGTTTCTTTTTTAATTTGAACAAAGGAGGTGTGAAAATGTAAGAAAACACGATTGTTTATTCAATTATCAACCTAAATTTCGGCGTAGAGAGTTGAATTTGTGAAATCAATCAAGGCAACACATGGTGCTGAATCTGTCGTCCCCCGCGTATTGCCATCGGACATTTTCTTTGTCTTGTTCCGAACGCTAATTTATGTCTTGAAACTTCTACGTGAACGCGTACTTAAGTTTGGTCCAAGTCACAAATACTGATATTTTTTATGTCATACTGAATACAATATTCATTGGTTTTGTTGATTTAAAAGTCGAAAAATAAAAACCTATTATTTCCCTGTTTATAAAAAACTAATATCAAATTACTTAATAACATACAACAACCTCTATTACAAAGCATTACCAAAACAAATCTCAAATGTAAACTTAAAACATATTTTTTGCACAACCTGTAAGTCGATGATTTGTTAAAAGCCAGTCTTGGGGGTACGCGTGAATTTATACTTTGTGTTGATGCAATATAACATTTGTGGGATTTACGCTTACCTACCGATAAGAATTTTGTAACCGTTGTGTATGTTTGTGTAATTACCTAAAGCTCTGTTCATATCACACTAATGTCCTTTCACTTCAATTTAAAAAGACAAAATACAGATTAATCCGGATAAAGTAGCCTATATATTAATCTCGACTAAACATTATTTATATACCTAATTTCATCAAAATCTGTTCAGTAGTTTTTGCGTGAACAAGTAAAGATTAATTATGGTAACTTATACATTCTTTCGTCGCTTCAGTTTCCGCATTCTCTTATGATACGAGACCCAAAAGAAGGTTAAGTTCACAGTGGAGACACGGGAAGGTGTTGGCGCAGCCCGTTGGTGGGGGTAAGCAACCCCTGATAATTTATTATTGAAACATCGTCTTGGTACCTTCTTTTCCTTATATTATCTTCCCAATGCGTATATTGTGTCATTAAATTTTTCTTTTTTTTATAAAACCAAGAATATTTGGCGTTTGAAGAGTATTTGTTGTAAGCTCATTCTGGATGCTTGCTATGGAAATCATCATATAAAAAAGTTATGTAATAATAGTAGGTCATTATTATCGATATAAAAAAATTAATCGTTATTATGTTTACTTTACGCTTCGATATTTTTTTGCTATTTTATTTTATTTCATTTCAAAAAAGCATCTCATCCAAGAAATGAATCAAATGAAATAATTATTGTCGTACAAAATTTTTCAATTGCTACAATTAGTCAATGTTTGAAAGAGTTTTTGTCTGAAAATATTCAATTTTCTAATAAAACTAGCAATTCTGATGCACAAACTAGATAAAATTTGGGTGTAGCCCTGTGAAAATATTTGTTCAATTGTAGAAATAACTAGGAATACTGATGTAAATTATATTTTAGTATATACAGAATTGTACAACTGAAGAAGGGATTGGTCACTGCTTAAAAAAAAAGCAAAATAACATTACAGCGTGGTAGGGCAGTTACGCAGACTAATATATCCCGACCCCTTGCTATTTCATTTGAAAGACTGCAAAGCTTTGGAATTCATAAAAATAACGAACCTCAATCATTAGTTGCTCGTGAAACGGTTTCAAATAAATAAAAAAAAATAAAAAATAAAAGTATTGCTCAGTAATTCTGAGTCGGCAACAACTTCCAAATTGCGCTCGGTACAGGCAACGCCAACGATGAAACAAATAGCACAACAAAAATCGTCAATCCAACAACCATTTAAAGTGGATCTTTCAGAATTCCCTCTGCAACAGGATACTCGTTTGAGAGCAAAGCTGGGAGGCCAGTATAGATTGGTTGACTCTACCGGTTGCAACAATATACCAATTGAACAAACGAGGTCGATCCCCTCATATACGAATGCCTTACCCTTAGTATGAGCCACAAAAGCTGCTGAACAATTTAATACAATGCCATATTAACGCATACGCCAGTTTTCTGGTCTGTCAAATTGGTGGCATGTCTTTTTACAATATACGTACATATTTTTTGACATCAAAAGCTTCGTGGTGTTTGTTGCCATAGATATTTTAAAACGTAAAATAAATTAAATTATTAACCATTATTTTATTAATTCAAAGCGGTGTGTCAATATACGATATTAAGAAGCTCGATGGCACAGTCTAGAGCGCTCGGTCTAGTATATATATACGATATGATTGTTAAGCTACGTTCGCAATGGCTGGTCATAGGATGGGTGACCAAAAATTTTTTATCTAGAACTCCTCCATGTTTCGGAAGGTACGTTATGCGTTAACGTTGGTCCCGGCTACATCTGCTGTCGCTAATTACACTTGGTCCACGTTGTCCACGGGTCATTACCCGTTCTGTCTATATAATTTGATGCGAATGCAACCATAAGAAAGACCTGAGCCCAAGCAGTAGGGACATTAATAGGCTGGTGATGATGATGATGATGATGAAAGCGATGGATCATTGGTTCGAGTCCAGCCTGGTATCTGAGTCAGTTTTGAATTATTTTAAGATAATAACGAAGTAAAAAAAATCTATTTAAAACTATTAACGTGGTAAATGTAAATAGTATAATTTTGAAAATTTATTGTCAATTAAAAAACATTCAAACATACCTTTTAGGAGAGCGGGAGCTAGTTGTAACAGGAGTAAGTTTGTTACTTCTTATCCCTGTTACAGCTAGTCCCCGTTATACAACTACCATTTTTGACCTACACAAAAGAAAAATATTCATTTGATTTTCAACCCAAATATTTATGCAATGTACTTTCGCAAGGGTCGGTCACAGGGTGAGTGACCAAAATATTATTATCTGCTTGCTTCGGAGGGCACGTTAAGCCATTGGTCTTGGCTGCGTTTGCATTAAAGAATTTAATACCTTCCAGTCCGTATTGGGACATCCTCCTTAACCGTCCACGAGGAAGGCCTTGAGCACCTGCAGAGGAGACGTAATAGGGTCGATCATGATGAGTATTGAGAATATAATTACTATATCACACTTTTATCGTATTACATGATGAAGTCTGTGATCAGAGACGTGCCCAAAATATTGTTTTCATGCTATTAATGGCGCGCGTTGGTTCACTATCCCTGTCCTATATTAAATAGAAAACTGTCACTATTTATTGACACCTAATTCTGTTTCACCTTTTATTTTTCGATCGTTAAGCGTCACATTTAAATTCCCAAATACCGACATAGACATTTACTATCCTGGTATTAAAATAGCCAAACCGTCGGCAATTTCAGTTCACAAAGAGATTAGATCACGAGATTATTCGGTAATGTAGGTAATGGGCATTGCATCCGTGCGTTTGATTTTGAAACATCATCGGATTACCAACGTTGCGTCGAAATACAGTTTTCAATTAGGACATACTAGTGGACGCCCGCGACTTCGTCCGCGTGGAAGTCGGTATCCCGTGGGAGTGAGAAGTTTTCCCAGTAAAAAGTACCCTATGTGTTATTCTGATGTATAACCTATATTGCTGTAAAGTTTTATCCAAATCCGTCCAGTAGTTTTTTCGTGAAAGAGTAACAAACATCCATACATCCATACTTACAAACTTTCGCCTTTATAATATTAATAGGATACAGAATAAAATTGGTAACTGGTTTTTTTTTTTTGTTTATTTAATCTTTATCACAATATAGTAAATAGCCTTACTTAATGCCATACATCATTATCTACCAGTCAACTAGTAAGGGTGTCTGATAGAAAGCCTATTGGCGCATTAAAGAAAAACAAACGATGGCTTTAATAAAATAACATATTTACATAAATAAATCTAATACAAAGGGCTTTATTTGCAAGATAAAATAGTGTTCACGTACCGTCTCTTAAATAAAACTTTGTTGGGAGCTTTTTTAATGTTAAGTTGTAGGGAATTCCAGTGTCGTGTGGCAGTAAGAGTAAATGAGTAAGAAACGAAAGCAGAAGAATGGACAGGAGTTCGCAGACAGAGCCTATTTGAATAGCGAATGTTAAGGGTTTGACAGGATACTGTTAAGATATACTAGGTCAAGTGAATCGAATAGAATGTTGAAAAGCTCATAAAAAACTCTCACATTCTTATGCTCACGAATAGAAAGCCATTTGAGTTGCTGTCGATATATGGACATATGGTCGTAATATCAATTTATATTAGACACATAATACGCAAATCTAAAACGAAGCTAAGTTACAAATCTCTGTTAATGAAAGTTTTATAGTATTCTGAGTAAAATAACGAAGATTTTGCAATCCGGGATAATATAGTAAGATGAATTTTCTTCGTTGACTACACTGCGAATAGAACCGAATGTTTCAGAAACGGCGATATCCTTACATCAGCGTGTCATATACTTGGCCACGGTGGTTCTAAAATAAACAAAGATCGACAAGACTCAATTACAATGTCGATACCAAAAATATAAATTAAAATTGCACCTCTGCTAGACAATTGTTTTTGGACGAATAGTTTTTCATAGGTAGTGTTTTTTAGTCTAGTGTCAAGTATTTAGTTTCATATACAGAAAGGATTCGAGTAGATCACGTGAAGAGAAAAATGTTATTTGCCGTTTTCATTTGTTCATCATCAACCTTTCAATGTCCCAAATACTGGGGCTCATGCAGATACAGCTAAGGTCAACCTTGCCTTCCGAGGTATGGATGAGCAATCCCGATATAATAAATGGTGGTCAATGATCTTTATGCTCCCCAATCATTAACCGAAGTCACTAACCAATGAGCTCTTCATTTGCTACTAAACTATTACAAAATGTTTTAAAACATTCAAAACATATTTCTCATTATGTCTGCTTAAACATGATAAACTTTAAACTGCTTTATTTTTTTTAATTCGAAAAATATAATCAAATATTGGAAGTCTTTCCTAAATTATATGTCTACGAAAAAATATCGATGATCGCGGATTTGCTGGACAATTTACAATTAACATAAATTTTACAATTTTTTTCTTACTACTAGCAATTATAAAAGGCATTCCAGTGTAGTGACGATTCACAAAATTATTTCATAGATCAAAGTAATTTCTTTAAAATTAAATACTGATTCGATTTCAACAATTTCTAATTTTTTTTTTTTTGTTTAATTTATTGGATCAAGTAAATTATGGTCATCTGTAACCCCAAACTGCTGCCACAAACAAAATATAAACTTAATAGGGCTTTTTAAAATGCACTATCTATATTCTTAGTTTGTAATAAAAGACAACATAGGAAAAAAACAAAGAATAACTAGCTTTCTTTTAATGTGTCTTGAATCTAAAATGCTCTTAAACACTTTGATGCAAAAGTTCATAAACCAAAGAGTAAAATAATTTAAAAACAAAAAATAATATACCACAAATAAACATGTCATTATGTGACAAAAATGACTGTGGCAGTGGATGATTATTTTATCGCAATTTAAGTTTATCGTTTTAACTTGGGCTTTAACTACCAACATACAAAAAGCAGAGTTTATAAAATACTAAAATATGAAACAAACTGAGCGAAAAACTGGATTCTGGCTAAATCCACAAAGGCGACGCCATTAATCAAAAAGAAGAAGAAATTTATTGAATTTTCAATTTTACATGCGATGATTCTTCATTATACTAACGGACAGTGAATACATCGAAACGATTAAGGTTATAGTTTAAATGCATCCATACGTAAACAATGTTTTATTACATAAAAGTGAAATTCCAATTTTCGTTTTATGATTATAAATGCATTTTCTAATTGGGGTGTATTAGGATGTGCGTTATTTCTGTTATACGTTGTCTGTACATATAAGTGTAAGATTTTAACATTACAAAGTTTAAAAGTATGCGGTGCAATATAACGTAATCAACACATTAAATGCACAGCTACTACAAGAGTATATTTGCAATCTATTTAGTATCCAAGATAAACCCCATATCGATTGACCCCAATATATTGGTAACATTAGACTTGGTAGCGGTCGAACAATGCTAAATAAGTTTGGCTTCCATCAACGGAAAGTATCAAATTGACTATGAATTTATAATGAGGCTATCAAAAATACGGAAGTAGGATCTCCATTCGGATATAAACCGAAAATAGATCTACCCGACGGCGGTAAGTATTAAGCGAAACCGGGCCGGGCTTCGTATAGAAATGTGACACTGAAGCACGACAAATGCCGGCCCCAATTACCTTGTTCTCGGGTCGTTTGACACCACAATAATACCGTCATTACTGTTCATTTGTACCAAAACAAAGGTGAATGTTTGAGGTACGATTTGAGGCCATTCAATCGTGCTATCAGCTGATTAATTTTGTATACGCGTCAGCGATGTTACGGTCAGTGTGGTGTTGATGGGTGTTAATAGTCACTATGGGCCTGGGTTAATCCGTTTATTATTATTTGAGTTATCCGAGTATCGACCATTACGACAGTTGCTTAGGGAGCGTAAAAGTAAAAAACTGTCTCTATCTCATTGCGTTCGACAATGAAATACATAAATCGGAGCAAAGAAAGACGAATGGTGTCGCGACTTTTAATTAATTACTTGCAAACTATCAAGATTATTGTAAAATAATGCACGATTCGCTCGAATAAGTGAATGACGATTTATTATTAATTTCCTCTTTAAAAAAGGTCATTTAACTAATTTAAAAAATGCAAGAATAATACTTACACTAAAAATATACCCTAATGTCGCTAAAATTCTTTTTATTGACAGTTATTGCGGCCTGAATCGTTTAATCTGTTTTTGAATAAAAGTGACTTGAGGTCAAATTGTACTGAAATTCTAACAAAGAAAAAATATTGACATCTTATTGACATGTTTTTTTTTTTTGTTCTGGAAATTAAAGCTGAAACGTTCTCACATATAGTCCAAAAATATCGCTTAATAAATTTTGCCTGTGAACTGTCGTTATGTTTATTTCATTAGTATAACGTTATGTTTGCAATAAAATTGTGTAACAATGTCTGTACACAGTAATACATTTTATATTTCCATGGAGAGAAAAGAAAAATGGATTGCCACTTCAGTTGCACCTGCTCGCTTCATCTACATTCATTAATATTCCTCCACACGCACGGCACTTGCGCTGTTTTATTCCAACGATAGATCTCATGATCGCATGCATCTGTAGCAGCATTGGTTTCATTGTAATAACGGTGTAGCAATTTAAGTAGAAAGTGATTACTTATATTTTCACGCGCGCTAGTAAAAGGTCCGAAACGTTGTTTCAGTTAAGTAGAAACTTTTTAGTTTCATTATTTTTAAAACATAACCTTAGGGTTTTAGTTTATTCCTGGCAATTTATGCGATTGAATTTTTAAGTACATATTTTTATTTTATAGTGAAGTATTTATTCTATAATGAATGTATGTGATTGTTTTTTTTAATTCCACTATAATTTTCGAATAACAAAACATATTTGAATGTTTGAGTTTAGGGTAAATAACATTAAAGAAGTTTCATCTTTCCGAGTGACACTGTATTTATTTTATTACATATACAAGACGTGGCGCCATGTAAGAAAAGTATATTTAAATAATATGTAATTTATATACATAAAAGATATGTTCAGCGTTAAACTGATTACTAAAAGGAATATACAAAAAAATAAAAATCTAAAAACGGGCTAAAATTTCAAAAAGTTTTATTATTGTATATTGGATTTAAAATTGTAATCGTGGTCGGAAACGCTTTTAGAGTATTGAATTGAATAATGTTATTGTGTAAATAGTTAATAATATGGAATTGGAAGTCCCAACCAAGGAGGACAAATTTGTGATTAAAGTGACCAGTACGACAAAACGTCAATTTCATATGTAAGGACGCAATATTACAACAACATCAGAGCAAAAAGTTGTTCTATCTGAAGACTGTAAACTCACCACTAAATTGTATTCAAACATGAAAAACTATAACTTTAATATCAAACATACTACATTAGCAAATTGATGATGAATAGAGCGACAACTCGTTAATTATACAATGCGTAATGTAAGTGTTCATACTATTAACATCCAAATACATGACGATGAGGTATTTCCTTTTGGGGCCTACTAACAATGGTCGAATTTCACCGATTGTCGGACAAACTTGGCAATCAGCTATTCAAAGTAAAATTATATACCAAGCAATTATTGGGACGGAAACTGTTTGGTGCCCAAACAAAGAACCTAAATCTAGCAATACTGGATGGTGCAAATCAATTCGCACTGTTTGTGAAAGGTTGGGAATTCGAATCCCACTACCTTAGGTTTTTGATTTTTTAAAGCATTTTTCATTAATTATATAACACCGTGGATGCAAAATTGATAATATTTATTGTACATGTTCGATAATCAGTCGGTCCAAAAAAAAACTAATACCCTTACAGCCAGTTGCACAAAAGTTCATTAAAATGTTCATTACTTTAAAGTGGCATTACCCATATAAATTTGACATTCATTAGAGCTTAAAGGCGTCATTAAACCTTAATGGACTTTTGTGCAACTGGCCGCTAGTGTACTGACATTTAAATAATTCAATGAAACTCACAAATAAGTGTATCTTGACACCGCTATTCACACAAAACTATAACGCCGTCTATTAGAAACTAACGTAAACAAAATCTATGTTAACATTTTATAGAGTAGACAGCCGCAAAAATAGTAGATATCGATATATTTATGGAACTTAATATTAGGTATGTAGTTATATACATAGCACCATATTTAACGAGGCCCGGGTCGCCATTTCTGAGGCCCGGTTTCGACTCCTGGCTGGGTCAATGTACTTCTACTTTCACGATGTATTATGAGCGTACCTCTGTTAACTTTTAAACCTTTCTTCTTTTGTTTATTTATATCAAAATTCCCTAAGACTCTTCCAGTAACTCTTCCAAGACGTGAAGGCACACCCCGGAAATTCACAGTCAGGGCTACCCCCACCATCCCGCAGTTCAATCGCTTGATTAATACAAAGTCACCATTATTTTAATTGAAGTATCCGAGTTTCTCCGATTTGTTTTAATTGATAATTCCTGTAGCCCTTCCAGCGTCGTTTGGCGTCATATATTTGTAATTTGACTGCGGCCTCCCGATTATTTTGTATAGTCTAATATTTATTTAGTTAGTGTTTGCTTTAGGTTCAGTTTTGTTTGTTGACTGCTTACTTTATGATGTTTGATTTTAAAGTTAAACAAGTAAGCTTTCGTTTCATGTTAGTTCTATTTTTCATTAAGATTATTTTTCATTATAGCATTGTTAATGCAAAACTGATTAAATATAATAAATAATTATATTATTATGTTCGCTTTTAGCATAGAGAATTAATGTTCATATTTTTATTAGTTTTGACTGCTTGACGTGCTTCACTTTCGTGTGTAATTTTATTAGCATACATTGTGCAAAGAATTGATTAAAAACACAATTCTCTTATCGTTTTTCTTACATTCGGATAAAACAACATATAAATAATTACCTACCTATCAAGAGACGCAAAAAGCAATAAAAAAAAATTGCCAGTTAACTTCTGAAAGGTCGAAAGTTTCTGGCAACACTACTTGCGTGATTACAAAACTTGATTTCTAAAGGCCTCAAATTGTATAGACAAGGAAACTTTGCAGAAAGAGGGCATTCGGGCATGGAGAAAGGGGGGGAGACGGCTTCACCCAAAGGGCGCGAAAGACAGGAAATGAAGACCACAACTCGCCTCCAATTTGCTCCAAGTTTTCGCCTGTAGGAAATTAACTAGAGATACTTTGGAATCTGCAGCGTTGCTGGAGGAGTGATTATTTTTTTTGCTGTCGCTACATTTTTTTACAAAAGTTTTTCGTAGACAGGAAATTTTGTTTAGTGCTTGTTTATTTTGATGTGAGCTTTTGCTATAAATAGGTTTTTATTTTATAAAAGACTCAATTGTACTCGTGATAGAAAACGAAGATTTTGAGGCAATAGTCGTACCAATGCACCGATAAACGTAAAAGCTTTACTCGTTAAACCAAATTGGTAAAAATTATGTATCTTGCAGCTTTTAAATCAAAGAATAACATGAATAATATAAAAATACAATCAATTTCAGAAGTATATTTTGTAATATAGTGACTATGATAACAGGGAATTCATTTGAATTTTTAATGTTGAAAAAAGAAAATAACTTAGGTAGCAAGCTCGCTTACAGGTTCTCTCTCTGTTTATTTACTGAACCAGCGGAGCAAGTATCCTGCGTTTGCTGTCATCATATGCTCTTGCCACGTGCTTAGTGGGGCCGAGGGTAGATTTCGAATAATTCTCATAAAATAGATAAAGGAGATATTTATTTACAGACAATCATTTTTTCATTTATAACATTCAGATATTCTCCTTTATAAAAAAACTCTACCCTGAACGTGAATATGCCATTATCGAGTTATTTTATAAAATGACTTTAGCACTACGAGTATGTCAGGCGTTGGCTCTTTCGCTGTAAAGTTGTGGCTCTCAAGTTCCAATTACAAAAAAAAATATTGTCAAATCCATTAAAAAGTGTAGTTGACCCAAAGTTCAGTACTGACTTTTAAACTATCGCACTGCATTATTAAATACTTATAATACATGGTGAGTACTTAACTTAGTTTAGTACATTTACTACAACACAGTTGAAATATACTATGGCTAGACATCGGATTATATGCACTATCAAAATGCCGAAATATGCATGCAATTATGCACTAAAAAAGGATGAAATATACACAAAATATGCACAATCAAAAAACCATTTAAAGTTAGAATTTACATTATAAATGAATTATTTTATAAATTTGTAGAAAAGATAAGGAAATTATAAAAATATAACGTATTATTATTCAGTGCTATAATTTTTGTAACAGTAAACAATTATATACTTTTCCAGGTTTTCTACAGCAAACCTGTGACGTTTATCACTCAATATCAACTTATAGGCCGAAAATGACCTTTCAACGTCAACTGACGTTACCGGACAGTACTTAAAATTTAGCGCCATTCCTACAGAGACCTCTTCAGGAAGAGTTTGTCCTGTACCGTTGATGAATGCGTCAATTTTCTTTATTGACTCAAGATCGGGGTTTTTATACAAAACTTTATTTAATTTGCCACGAACATTTTGCGATATTGAACTCGGACGGGCGTTACATTTATCAGTCATTTTTTTTTTTTAATATTTCCATAGACTTGCACAGAGGAAGATTTTTGGTTTCAAGTATTTCAATTGCATCGGGTATACTGCTGAAATGTGTTGCGATAAGAGCAATATTTTTTTTTATTGAAGGATCCTCAAATGCCAGCTGGCTTGAATTGATAGCAACTGTCAATTTTTTTATTTTGTATTTTGGCTCTACTGCCTTATAAAGTTGCCGACCCCTGCACTCTCTCGATGTACCAGAGCCTCTTTTTTGCAACGGGGGTCTATAAAAGAGGGTTCTGGGAGGGGTGATTATCCTGTTGACTCGGTCACGGCTTCCCAGGTCTCATTCCCAAGGGAGGAGACACCGTAGGGGTTTTGGTCGGTAGACTTTCGGGAACTCACCGCGCGACTAGCCACGGGGTGGGTTCACGAAGGAGAGTAAAATATAATAATTTATGGTCACTACTGGCTTTCTTTGTTGGCATATATCTTAGAATCGTAACGTTTAATTTTTGTCTAATTCATATGTCTTTAAATTAATAACTCCTAATATTTATTTAAAAAAGAAAACAATGGTAGATCTGTATCAAAATACTATTATTAATTAGAATGCGTTTTATTTAATACGAAATTCACCTACACTACTGACTAGTGCTGTCGCATTTTAAGTGATACGCTTAACAAAAAGTAGTAGTAGTAGCACACCTGTGAAATGTTATGTGCACTCGCGCGTAGTGCCGCGTCATGTGTACAGGAACGTAAAAAAAAACGTAAACGCGAGTGGCGCGTGCGCGCTGCTCTTTAGTTTTTATTGTATCGCACGGTAAGTGCTTCAATAAATAAACTCCTAGGGCGTTATTAAAATAAAAAATGACGTTTACTTGGTTACATATATGTATACTTTTATATACAACTAGTTGCTATCCCACGACTTCGTCCGCGTAAATTATAGAGTATTATGTAGTTATAAATCTTTTAAATCAGTCTACTAGTTTTGTAGACTATGCGAAAAGACTAAAAATTAGATCTTTCCTCTATACCTTATTAAACATATAATGTGTAATATAATTATATACCAGGACCTCATAGGGTAGATTAGTTAAGTACACAGAACAACTTTAATTATGTGAGCAACACTGAATTCACAAAAAAATTATCAGCTGTTTCATACTGTCAACGATTGTAGGTATTACAATTTTGTATGAAATAGCTGATTATTTTTTCGTGAATATTTTTATCGAGAACAAAGAAATGTGTAATTTGGCACTGTTAAGAAGTAGAAAAAAATCTTATATTTTTTCTCGACTTTGCGAGTTTTGCATTTAGCAACTCATTTAACGATACATTTTTATCTATCAAAAGCTTTTTCACGCTATGTATTTGTAAATGACGAAGAAATCAACCAAGTATTATTATTATCATATCTCATAATACATAAATTACATAGCGTTGTTCAATCATGTTCTTTAAATATTCAAATATTAAACACGTGCCATTCATATGGTAATGCGTGGGCGCCTCGGTCATGGTGGTAAGCCACGACGCGTGCGATACACAAGAAGTAATTTTTAGGGTTTCGTGCCGCCAAAGGAAGTAACAACGCAAATGCTCCGGGTTATTAAAACGTTTAAAAAATTAAAGATATGGCATTACTTTTAAATTTTCTGATTGTTATTATTTAATTAAATGCAAAGGGATTTAGCCCATAGAGCCGTGTCTTAAGTAATACTTTTGACTATAGAAAAATAAATCTTAATTATTGTACTAACTAGGAATTCTCGTTTTATGCTTGGTGGCATTTCAAACTGATCTAGCCCTTATTGTACGCATCGCTTGGAATCGCAAATTATCGCTCCTTCAAAGAGAAGGCCCCTACATAGCTTTTTGCTGCAATTTGAAATAATTAACATGTTACATTTGCATAATTGGATCTCTAATACGATGGGGTGGGTGACATTTAAAAATATCGCCTGCACTCACAATTTTGGTTGCACCGACAAAAAAGTTTTGACAAATAAGTACATACTTATAATAATAAAAAAAAATTGGTGTTCATAGTGTGAGTGGCATGGTAAATTATTACAATGATTATGATTTTTAACCGACTTCAAAATCCAAAACGAGGAGGTTATATGTTCACAGCGTGTATTAATTTTTAAATATATATATTTTCAGTGATATTTCTGCCAATTAATGACCGATTTTCAAAATTCTATTTTATCATATTAATAAATTACGTATCAAATTGATTTCGACTTATCATTCATCTCAAATAATAATGTAATTTTAATTATTTTTGGCGATTTTATAAATTTTGCATCATCAACGCATTCTACTAGCTCGCCGACTTAGCAGTGATTAGTTTGATTAACTTCGACTAAGTATCATATAAAATGGCAGTAGGCAATACGTATACCGTAAAATTAATAAATGTGATAAAATAAACGAGCGCCAATTTTCCCCGGGTAATTGTTTAATTTCAACCTTATTCGGATAAGGCCTTAATGAAATAAAAGGCAAAGTAATTGGTCAAACAGTTCGATGTTACTTTTTCGTTTCGTTCAAAGGACTAATTTAATCGAAAGTGCTAATAATTTTCAGTGAAGTCCTCTCTTTCTCTAAATAATAATTATTATCAAAGTCATTAAGAACACAGGAACAGAGGTTCGTTGTAAAGAATAATTAAAAATAAGTTTGTAACAGGTTCTCAAAGGAACGACCTATTTTATTATTCCCTTTGTAAATAAAAAAAAAATCTAATTGATTCATTAATCAAACTTTACTTTGAAAATTGTTTTATGTAAATTTATATGGGAAAAGTTTTTAATATGAAAGTTTTGATATGAGGTCATTAGGTTGTTTCATTTTTTTGTGATAAAAATAACATCAAAAATAAAAATAATGCGTAAAAGTTAAATACAGATAATTAGACGTGCTTGTCTAGAAGAAGAGAGCTCACGTTGCAACTTTAACTTTACACTGGCAGACAAGAAAATGTGAATAATTAGATTTTTTGTCCAATATTCATTGAACAATTTGTATATATTATATTTACAGTTACACATTTCCAATGTTGTATATATTTAGCTTGGAGAAAAAAACTTAAAGAACTCAACCGTCTGATATAGATTTATTGAAAGCTTATCGACTTGAGTTCCATATCAAGCACTTGAAGCAATACAGTGAGTGTTTTTTGTATTATATTTTTTTATGAGTATCAATCAATAGATATATATTGATCAATAGTATGATTGATCAATATATATTTCCATTGCTATTTAAGGCAATCAAATGGAAATAAGTCATACTATAAATAGTAGTACACTGTTTTAATCTGCATAAAACTTTTTATAAAATAATGCTCATTTTATAATTTTTACGAGTAGATCACTATGTTTAGTTGACTTTTTAAAGATGAATCACTTTTCACAGAAAACGCAGAACTATTAAGTATTATAATGAATTATAACAAATAATTCTTCATGCTCCAATTAAAGTTTTGAAATAGAGAATTAAGATTTTTTTGGAATCATTTTATATATAAAAAAAAAATATTTATATTATTTTGGAAGCCGTCCTGACAGCGGTGTTTGGCCATATTATCCATTTATGAAACAATTTTAATGCGTTTCGCATGTATGTATATTTTTGCTCGCCACTACACACGTTCGACGATGATTTTTCTCTTATCTCAACGTAGCTGTAACGAGGTGAAAGTTTCACGTATATGCCGTCGTTAGAGACCCTTAGAGTTTTTTTCGTTTAACGAATTTTCTTGGACAGTTGTGTGCGCAGTTTTTATGTGCGACATTGTAATAGTTTTACTGACCATCTCAAAGAAATGTGAGCTTAAATAGATTAGGATTTCGTGTATTATGATTTTTTAGTTATATTGTTCTTTATATTTTTATATATAGGTTTTATCTAATAATAATTGTTGGTAACTCTTTTATTCTTCTTTTTATCATTTAAATATAATGCAACCATAGATTTTATATGTGGCAATATTATTTTCTTGCTTTATGAAATAATAAAATATGGAAAATATCTTTACCACTAATCAATATTCAATTAAAAAAATCAGTGAGATTTTAGGTAAGTACTGCTTTTTAATGCATTTTCATAGATACATATATTGCTTGCTATAAAAGTAAAATATTAAAATGGTTGTATTGAAATCGTGTAACTGGATTGTTTAGGATAAGCTTGTATTTAAATCAGTGGTTCTTAACACAACAGTGGATAAAAGGTAGCCTATATGTTTATTCAGGAGAATTCTTCGTACACCAAATTTCATCAGTTGATTTTGAACGTATTTGTTTTACAATAGTGAAACACTTTTCCCTAACTTACATTCGCATTACAAATAAAATAAGTGTAAACGATTAGCTCTTAACACTGGTTACGACAATTGCCTAAGCTTCTCACTACCAAATCAATAAGATTATTAGTTAGTGAATCGTTTGAATGTTTCAATCAGTTCATGTCGTATTACTAATGGATGAACAAACACTCCGTGGATTATCAGAAGCGTAGACTATTCAAAAGCAAACTAATGAGTTAAGTCAGACGAGTACGATTGATGTCATGTGAAAAGAGATTGTCTATCTCTAACTATCATTGTTGGTTCGTTGAAGTACTGAATTTACCTGAATGCCATTCTGTGAGTTCCATAGTGATGTGCCAACTCGGAAAAAACACAACTCGAGTTATCTCGAGTTAAAATCCACCTAACTCGAATCAGAACAGGACGCAACTGAGTAATTTTACCAATTAAATGATTAAGCTGAGGCATAAATATGTATGATTAATTAAAGTAGCTAGGAATTGAGTTAAAAAATAACTTAAATTATCATATATTTATGTATTTGATATTAAATCTGTGGCATGAATGAAGTATTTATATTAATATTCGATAAAACTAATTATGTTTCATTTTAGCAGTCTTCAAAAAATATTTATTTTTAGGTTCCGGCATTTTGTTTATACAGTACTCAATAATTTGAAAAACTAACAACAATAACAACCGGCCCTCCCATTATATATACCCTTAAATCCGTAACGATTTTGTGTTGTTGTGATATAGCTAATGAATATAGTCATATATGATCGGCAAACTTCGCACCAAGTCTGTGACAATCGGCTGATGCGCTGGGGCGGGAGTATACAAAATTCGAATTAGAGAAAATTCAACTCGAGTTAACTCGAGCTTAGCCTAACTCGAGTTAATACATAAAGTTGACACATCACTAGAGTTCCACAGATAAGATATTTTATGTTTTTTCTCGCTACGAACAAATTTGTAATTTCGTGTTTTGAATAGAGTTTCAGTATTAAATAAATTCAGCCAGACGAACAACTCATTTGAGATTTCAATCGAATTCCATTTTCAATTTCGATATACGTTTTTTTTCCAATTAAATTTACGACCGTTTTAGGGTTTCCTACAAAAAAAAATTAATTAAGATCGCCTGTCTGTCTGTTACATCCGATTTTCTTAAAAATTACTAGATGGAATTGAAATTCAGTACAAATTGAAAGTCGGTGACCCTCAAAATCAGTTATTATTTACGTCATACATGGATATGAATATAATAAATAGTACATTCTATATTGCTTCAGTTACATCGATCAATTACATGGTTATTTTATGCGGTGTTTTCTCGAAGGCGGGTAATGACAAATGAAAGACAGTATAATGCCGCTTACAAGATTTATTATTGCACTTATAATAATAATATTAAGCAGTACCAGTAATATAGTAATATAACAAACATACATAACATAAATTTACGCCTATGTGCAATAACAAAACAACCAAGCCATATGTTATATGTAGTTTGTAAAGACTTGTATAGATCATGTCGCGTGAGAAGTTTGGCTGTACATTAAATCAGAAAACTGACGGTACGAGCCATAGTGGTGTCAACTTATCTTCGAGAAAAAATCAAAAAAATATAAGTATGTAATTGAAAAAAAAATCAAACAACAAGAAAAGGCAAAAAAAAGCTGCTGATGAATAGGGAGACCTAGAATTAAAAAAGATAATAATAATTTTGTTAAATAATAAAAAAATATTGTGAAAAATAACATAACAATATCATAATAATGATTATAAGCACTGGATAAAGTTAGAATGAGGCTACAACAATGTGAAATACAGGAATTGAAGGACTATCGTAGTGTGATGGGACGTCGAGAGTGAATCGGTGTGGGGTCCAAATGTGCACTCTCATCGGCCAATGTCCATTAATTCACAGGGTTGCCTCACATATAATAAAGTTATGATTAGCTTTATTAATCTATATACAAAGTTGCTTCCCGTTGTCTGTACGGTGAAGATATTTTAAACTATACAACGGAATTTAATGTGGCTTTCATCAATATACAGAGTGGCTCCAGAGGAAGATTTATTAGATTATATGTATAATATACATGATCATACAGATAAAGCCGCTGGTGAAAAACCAGTTAAAAGTAAAAATACCAATATAGCATTATGAATATAAAATTGATCAAATGTTATAATAAAGTTAAAGGTGTGATAAAGTGAATGGAGAAATCCATTAGTCAATAAAAAACTTGATTTTCATACTGAAAATATAATAAAAAACTCTTTTTAAAAGTATATCCAGTTATGCTTTAATTTTAGATATTGATTAGCACAATATTTTCTAGATATTTACAATATGCCATGTGTATTAAAATCCATAACTAGTTTGATGAATCAATAAAATAATGATGAGAATAACATGAGAATGAGAGATATTTTGCTTAGATTCATTACAAAATATCAAACTTTATGCAGAATTTATCTTTGATCTCTCGATGTTATAACGTAAAATTGTACGCCTAAACATAAATAACCGATTCACAAAAAAGGTTTAATATTACACCGCGGGTTGCAACCCTACTGCACCCTAAAGCTTACCGTAATAGCGGAGAATACCTTTAATAGTTAACATATTGTGCGCGTACCCGCATTCCCGGAATTATTGATTGCGTTTGATTGGCATTTGTTGCTCTGTTCCAATATTTGATAAGGCCTCTCATCAAGACGGCATACTGGCACTATATATTTTTACGAGGGAAAGACGGTAGAATATTCGTTTGTCTAAGGTTATATCCGATAGCTTTATCTTTATCTAGCGTCATGCCTCGGCTTCGATGGGGTGCAATCTATATTAGTAGATTGAGTCGATGTTTTCCTTATATATATTTGGTAATAACATACTAGAAGTTAATGTCGTTATTACTGTTTTGCCATTCTATAATAAAACAAATAAATAGCGCTGTCACAGCATAGAGATTCAATAGAATTAAACCTTAGGTTTTAATTGATTGAATGTCTTTGTGTGCGCTTCTACAATAAGGTTCCAAGCAAAATACGCGATATCATGCAATTTAAATCTATTATTAAAAATACTTACTAAAAAAGCTTATTACAAGGTATCCGATTATATAACAGATAAGAATGCTTGGAATTAAGATGGTCCAGGAATTGGATTGCTGATTTCTTCTAAACTCACTATATCTCAAAAATTTGCTTGTTGTCATTATTATTAAATAATTAAGTTATCATTATAGTTAGAGCGACAAGTCAATGAAAAGCAAGACATTATAAATAGGTTTAAAAAAATATGCACAGGAACTATTGGCAGTGTAAACACAAAAAAAGTTGTAACTAGGAAAAGAAATTGCAGCCAAATATTGAACTCAAGTTTTGCTGACCTAAGAATAGGCGAATCTTTGACAAATAAAAACAATATTTCAAGCTCACAAAAACAAAATGCGGAGAAATCGAATAAAACAAAGCACGTAATAAATACCAACGAAAACGTAGACATTGATCTCGCTAGTAAGTCTTCCTCTTCACACCACGATTTCCAGACTTTTAAGAGAGACCACAATGTAAAAATACAGGAAGCTGTGCAAACAAAACCACGTTTGTTAATATTAGGTAGCCAACAGCTAAAAGAACTATCATGTGTCCTATATGATACAAGGAAAAGTCACAGCTACTACGAAAACTACGAAATATCATCTATAATCAAACCATTTGCAGATACTGAAAATATATTGAAGCCATGTCTTAACCTAGAATATAATGAAAATGATCAGATAATTATTTGCATTGGAGAAAATGATAGAAACCCCACCAAGTTATTGAATATATTGTCAAGGGCTATGATGATTTTGGGAAAATGTAATGTAATTGTTATTAATGTTAATCAAAGTAAATACCTTAATGAAAATAAGTTAAATTATGCATTAAGAAATCTAAGTAAAAGGTATAAAAATTGCGAATTTCTATACATGCATGATTCTCAAGATACTTCTAATTCGCAATATTTATTAAACTTATGTAAGAAAATTAATGTTATACTTGATTCGCGTTATTATGATAAACATTTTATTAAATCTATTAAGCTCCATCTTAACCGTAAAAATACAAATAATAGCTTTAAATCAAATTCGCCATCTAGGGGAACTATTCCATATTATTTTAAAAAAATTGAAAAAGAAAACTCTAATCCTTTATTGTATCCTTACGGGGCAGATGTGGTTAATATTGAGAAAAAAGGTACAATTCCATACTATTTTAAAAGAGTCGCAAGACAGGAAAAACGGTAACAAACTCGTCATATGCATTACCTAGGCTCTCTGAGGGTCGATTTTTTCGAGGGGTCACATAGCGTTACCGTTTTTCACCAAAATATAGCGGGTCTTTTAAATAAGTTGGACACTCTAGAGATATGTATAAATGAATTTTCGGAATGTGGCATTGAAATTGATATTATCTGTTTAACTGAGACTTTTGTTAAGTCTGGAAGTGAGACAAATATAACATTAAAAAATTTTACGCTTGCTGACTCGTTTTCAAGAGCAAAAGAGAAGCGTGGTGGTACATGTATTCTCATTAGAAAATCTTTATCATTTAAAAATATTGACATTCATAAAGACATTCCTCTGGAGAAAATATTTGAAATATCCGCTGTTTACATCCCAATATTAAATTGCGTAATATTTTGTATCTATCGGATTCCCAAGAGTGACATTAATATATTATATTTAATAGACTCGAGACATTACTAAATAAATATGTAATAAAATTGAAAAGAAGAGTTATGATAGTGGGAGATCTTAATATTGACATATTAAAACAGAATAAATTGACATTAACTTTTAAGGAACTTATTTTGAATTATAATCTAATGTTTCATATAACCGAACCTACTGGGCAAAATAGCTGTATTGACCATATTATTAGTAATCTGTCAGATTCAAAGGGCTTAACTCATAAAACATATATTTCTGATCATAATACAAGTCAAACTTTTACAATTCCAGTCATAAACAAACAAAAAAACATGTCATACTGGTTTACCACTATTAGAAACTATTCTAATGAAAACATTAAAAAATTTCATGAATGTCTTAACTCTTTAACCTGGTCGGATATTTTGTGTGAGCAAGAGGTAAATAGAGCATTTGACAAGTTTCATGATACATTCTGTCTTTTCTATAATTTGTGTTTTCCAACCGAAACAAAGAAAATAAAAAACCAACATACCGCGCCACGATGGATAACGAAGGGTATAAAGAAATCGTCTCGCTTTAAACGTTATTTAAGATTTCAATGTTATAAGTTTAAAATGCCTGAAATAATTATTAATTATAAAAAGTATAGCTCTATATTAAGACAATGTATTGATAATTCTAAAAAAAAATTTAATCACAAATTTATCGCGAACTGTAAAAATAAATGTAAAGCTACATGGCATATTATAAAGGACAAAGTTGATAACAATGTTTCCTTACGTAACATCGATTCAATTAAATATAATAATCAAACAATTACAGAACCATTGAATATCGCAAAATCGTTTAATGAATACTTCATATCCACTTCAAATAAAAATAATGTATCATCGTCTCTGCCCAGTATGAACAATAATCACAATAACATACAATCGATAAACCCTAGCATCTTTCCCAAACCAGTGAGTGAAAATGAAGTTTTAAAAGTCATACATTCTTTAAATAATACAAAATCTGTAGAATTCGACGGGATATCAACTGAGATAATTAAGGGAACTGGAGATCATATATGTCTAGTATTAAAGCACATATTAAACTTAACATTAATAGACGGAGTATTTCCTGATAGACTGAAACTATCAGTAGTAAAACCTTTATATAAGAAAGGCGATCGGGAAGATATAAGTAATTACCGACCTATTACTCTTTTTCCAATTTTTGCAAAGATTTTTGAAAAAAAATGAAATAATAAAAAAGGAACAAAATGGCTTCCAAAAGGGAAAATCGACTACCTTAGCTGCTTTCAATTTGATCAGTGCTGTTCTTAATTATATAGATAAACGTATACCTGTTTCGGTGACTTTTTGGGATATGATAAAAGCGTTTGATTTTGTAGAGCATAAGACTCTACTAAATAAATGTGAGAAATATGGCATAAGAGGTCCAGCATTAAAATGGCTGCAGAGTTATCTTAAGGATCGTAAGCAACACGTAGAGATAATCCGACTCAATCAAAGTAATTGTTTAACAAGCTATGCATCAGAATCTAAACTCAACAGATACGGTGTACCCTAAAGTAGTATTCTGGAGCCATTGCTTTTCTTGCTCTACATAAATGATCTGCCTTCTGCAATAAGTCATGAGTGTGTTCTCTTTGCTGATGATATTTCAATCATTGTTGCAAACCAACCAAAAAGAAAGGACAATACATACAAAAATTTAATGAGTTCGGCAATGGAAGAAGTTCTTGACTGGTTAAAAAACAATAATTTGACAGCTAATCTATTTAAAACTTAATACATTACATTCACTAATTATAATAACAAAGATAATTTAATATTTAATCTGACGTGCTTTGGTGAAATTATAGAGAAAGTTAAAAAATGTAAATTTCTAGGTTTAATATTAGACGAAAATTTAAATTGGAAAGAACACATTGATAACGTTTGCAATAAGTTGAATAAGTTTGTATTTGCCTTAAAGAAACTGAGGATAAATTCTAGTAAGGAGACTGCTCTTATAGCATACCATGGTTTTGTTGCATCAGTATTAAGGTATGGACTTGTACTTTGGGGCAATTCTGTAGACATAAATAAAGTCTTCATTGTTAAAAAAAAATGTATACGAGCGATATGTGGAGTAGGACCTTTAACATCATGCAGACCTTTGTTTAAAAATTTAAAACTTTTAACTTTGGCAGATATGTATATTTTTCAAATTTGTACTTTCGTGAAAGAAAACTCGCAATTATTTCATAAGCATGGTCACCAATTCTATTCTGTGGTCCGTAAACGTGATCCGACTAAATTAATCATACCACATAGAAAAACTGCATTATGCCATAGGAACTGTCAAATAATGGCAATCAAAATATTTAATAAAATTCCACAAAGTATAAGGGAATTACCATATAAACAATTTAAAACAAATTGCATGCATGGCTGGTATCAAAAAACAATTATACTTTAATGGAATATTTTTGTAGACCTTGACATATTATGACAATTCTTATACTATATAATTTTTTATGTGAAGATTTAATTAATGAACTAATGATAATTGTTAATTGACATTTTATCATCTATTTTTTTTTATTCGAATGTAATTGCAATTTAAAATTCTATGATAAATAAATTCTTATATTTAAAAAAAAACTTGCATGTCGGGTATCCGGCGAAATATGTGAACCTATTTATGACAAATGAACATCCATGTATGTAACCATATTTCAAGCAATAAATATCTTTTTCTTTATCATACTTCTTTTTTCTCTCTATTTATAACGCATTGATCGGGTAATGACATGGTTTTTGTGAATGTCATTACTCCTATTAGAGCTGGTGAGTTTCTTGCTCATTCTTCTTATCAGCCAAAAGACGTCCTGGACGATTGGTAGAGAAAAAAATGTTGGCTTCAAAAGTACTTTTAAGAAGTCTATTTCAATAAAGCTTATTTTAACTTTAACTTTACTTGGCTGCGAACACGTTAAGTTCGACGTTGATTTTACACAATAATACTGATCATAAGTTTCTCTTGCCTGTTCCTTTTGTCAACCAAAAAAAAGTCCTGAAAGTGAAAAATAGTGGTCATTTCCAAAGCACTTTTTTAACTGTTTATTCTCATTATCATACTTAAATCAGTTCACGCCAAATTGTAATGAATTATTCATATAATCCATGCAATTCTCGGTTTATTACTTGGTGAGAAAAAAATACAAAAATATGTCAATAGTTTTTGTGTTAATCTTGTTCAGAAACGGGCAAACTATCTCATAAACTGTTTCTTGAATAATACTATATGATTTTACGATCTTCTTAAAAATATTCCCTCGTCTATTTATTTATATCTTGATTGTTAAATTTTATTTTTAAATATTTTTTAAAATAAAAAATGTCATATATACCTATAGACAAGTCTTTATTTTTATCAAATATTAAAACGTCACATCTATGTACAGTGAACTACTCTTATTTATTTGAGAAACAGCTTAGTACTTAATTGTTTAAAAATCTTCACAGAGTGCTATATTGTTTTTCTCTCTGACCTAAGTGATAAAAATATATAAAATACCATAAAATTTTAGTCAATACAAAAACTGTTTACTGCTTTTTACGGTTAGATAAATACGTAGCTTAATTTATTATTATATACGTAGATAATTCCGAAAATTCAGTAATAAATATATATAACTATTTTTTTTTTCTTCTCCTAAACCAGGGCAAGGCAAAGCGCGACCAATCATTGGAACACCTCAGAGAGCACATTCATAAGTTCTACGTGCCTCTTGGCCGCCAGTTTATGGTGCTATTTCCCGAAGGAGGATTTTTGCATAAGAGAAGAGAAGTTAGTCAAAGGTAACAAATACAGATTATTAACATCGATAAATATTCTTTTAGTGTGACAACTGAATTAGTTTTCGACAGCAAGTCAGCAAGTAAAAGTAATATAACTTCTATATTTTATACTATACGTTTTTAGTAAAAAGATAATTAAACGTTGCAATTAACATTTTTGCATTTGTTTTATGGCCTCCTATTTATGATATTTCACGGCTGCATATGTAGCTTTTGATACACCACTGCACATGTTGTAGTTTATGTCCCGTCTCTGCTTTCGTTGTGCTATCCTAAAAGTAAACATGTTCTTTTAAAATGATTTGGTGGTTGATAACGACATATATTCGCTATACTTTTAATGTCATCGTAAAAGAAACAACAGTAAATAAATATAAATTTAATGATAATAAAACATCTGTATATTATAACTAGAACATAAAGCATTGTGAAAATAAAGACAACTTTATAATGATAAAAAAATAGATTCGGCTTATATTGACTTACTATAGAGTCCAACATTTCAAAATGTACATTATAATTATTATTGTCAATAGGTTTGCTGAGAAGAATAATCTTCCCAAACTAGAGTACGTGTCGCTCCCTAGAGTCGGGGCTTTGAAGGTCATTATGGAGGAAATTGGTCCCCAAAGGAGCTCAGTCGCTGGTTCATCGAAAGAAACAGCAAATAAAGGTTAATTTGTAATATCATTAGATTAATGCTTGATAAAGTTTTAACCTGGAGACATTGTGATGATAGGGTATTAGTGGGTTCGAATTTATAAAGTACTTGAATTAGATTGAAAGTATATTTTTCTATGACGATAATTAAAAACTGTAACAAAAATATTCAAACACTAGCTTTCCGCCAGCGGCTTCGGGATTTGGATACCGATTTATATCAAGGCACGGATATAATTACAATGACAAACTGAATAGTAGACAATGGTTACAATAGAAAAGTTTTAATTTCCTATTCAAACTTGCACCCCCATTTTCATCCCTTTATTTGCCGTTTTTCGGGATAACATATATTCACCGCATAATAATATGATGTAGCTTCCCGTAGGCGAAATAATTTTTAAAATCGGTCCAGTAGTTTTGGAGCCTTTTCGTTGCAAACAAACAATTAAACCATTCCTCTTTATAATATTAGTATAGACTATAAGAAGACGAAATTTAAAATACAATGGTTTATTTTATTATCATGATAATTTGTAGATACTTTTCTTATATTAATTTAGATACTTAAAATATGTCACTATAGCAGATTATGAGAAACTATACGTGTGCAAATAACACAAAATGACATCTGAATTATTACTAATCATGTGTCCTTTGTTAACTCATTAGACCGCAATTTCAACCAAAGCATCGACAATAAGATCATCGACTACAAAATCGGTGATAGCGTGGAGTGGATCCTGGATGTTACCATTGCCTATTCTGAAAGGATTCCACTGCACTTGCAAGACGTGGTGTGCGGCATCAGACCACCTTGCACCACGCACTTACACTATAGACTGTATCCTAGTAGTGAGGTAAGATATAAATAAAACATTATAGTAACATGGATGTCAATTCTCATCGTTGAGTTATAAGAGATTGTTCGGAAAGTGATTTAGTTTTTTCCAACGGAAGATCTAAACCACATAATCGATAAATATACTGATATAGTAACGCTTGTTTGATAAAAAAAGTTTGCTGCTTGCAAATGCTTGTTTTGTTTGGTGCTCGCCCCATGAAAGATTTTGTTGAAATTTGTAAGCAACATTTTCAGCATATTTTGGGTTCTATCTAAACAATGTAAATGTGGATTTATTGAAGTGGATATGATGTGATATATCTGAAGAAAATTAATAATGTGAAAATTGGTTAGCAACTTTTTTTGGATATCACTTGAATCAGTTTTTTTTTCATCAAGGATGTCAAAATTTTATATACACCTGCTCAAAACCGGAAAATCTATCTAAATAATGAATTATTAAAAAGAAAGTATTTAATTTTCACCAAAAAAAAACGAAACAATTTTCCAAACAGCCCAATATATTAATAATATATTTTCTTGCGGAAACAAAATCAAAAGTGACATGAGTTGATATTAAGAACAGACATCCACACTAATATTATTATATTACACGAATAATATCGATGAAAAGGGTGATAGTATCGATTGTGTAAATAAAGTTCAGCATTGATATTAAGACCACAGTACCCTTGATAGTACCAACGACACTAATGGAAGCACAAAAAAACCTGCTAACAAATATGATAATATTTCTCTTGATTAAAATAAGGTGAAAACAAAAGGGATTTGAACTAGAAAATTTGGACAATTCATCAAAATTTTCTAGCTTCATTAGTAAAGCAATAGGTTGGTGTTAGGCTCATGAAGTCTTTGTGTTTTATATTCGTAGAAATTTAACTGGTATTTTTGTTGACTTTTAACAGGTACCTGTAGATTCTGAGGGCATGACCAATTGGCTCTACGACAGGTTCATAGAGAAAGACAAGATGCTCGAAGAGTTTTACCGCACTGGGAAGTTCCCCGCTGGGTCCACTACTAATGTCACTCGACGAGTGAGGCAGGATAATCTCCGGTATCTGATACTGCACATGTTCTTCATGGCATCGACCTTTGTACAGTATCAGATGTTTACCTCCCTCTTAAGTTACTTCTGGTAGCGGCTGTTCAAATTCTGTTGTAATATCAATTTTAGGGTCAATTTGATCCATTACTTGAGGTATGCTTAAATTTTGAAATTCGATGCTGGTAGTGAATTCATTTTATTTTTATATTGTTTGTGTGTGTTTTAATTTTAGCGATATCTTTAGATAGTTCGAAAATTTTTTGAAAATTTTTCAAGACCAACCGACTTGAAAATACACATATTTTTTGTAAATTGCAAGTACCTTTCTAAAAATAGATTGTTTGGAAAATAGGATATTATTTCCTATTGCATTTCATTATATAGGCATGACTATGGAAATTCCAAAACTTAACAAAATCTAGATAATACGATATCCGATATTTGTCATAATCGTATTTTTTTTATTTAGTTAATTGTCTAATACACCTAGTAGTAGATGATTTGCACATTCAAGAAGAAGTGCGTGGTGAAGTACATTTTTTTTATTATTTACTTTTATTTTTAGCATTAGTAATTTACGTTACCTCGTGTTGACATATCGAGTGTTATCGATAGTGTGCTATGGTTTTTTATTTTTGTGATTAATGGCACATTTTTACTGTGAGAGTTTGCAAAGATTCCACACGATCAGTTGGTCATTATTAGGTTGTTTGATTTGACGAGCGCTTCAATTGCACCGTGTGAGGCTTGGATTTAATTAAATTGATTTCATAATTATTTTTTGCAGTTTATTCTAAATCGTGCTGCCCGTAAGCCCGTACTCATGATCATAGCGAGATCTAATACTAAACTAAAGGATAGTTATTTTAGACCGTGCTGGGTATAATCCATGCCCCATACGTGGCACAGCTTCATATGTTAAGTGATTTTTATTTCAACTCGATATTGGTGGTATTGCTTACTAAAAAATATTTAATCGGAGGCATATTTATCATTCCTCTACTTAAAGCACTGAAATTTTCTAACTCGTTTGGAGATGGGAAATGTTACTTAATTGTTTTCCTATTCTAAAATTTTCAGTGGACACATTTTCAGCTTTTTTAGTGTTCCATAATAATTATAACTGGTCGTGTGACAGGCTTTCCTATGAATGTGTTAATCAAAGCGTGCTGTGACATTTAAGTCAGTATGTAAGTATTAGCATAAGTCCTGTACTGTACCGAAAACAATATAAGGTCTCATGACAATAAGAAAATACCAAATTCTTGCTTCAATACTTTTCCACGTTGTGATTCGACAAGTCTTAAAAATTCTCTCCGGAATTCCAGTAAAGATAGATAGATAAATCGTTTATTGAACCACTACTATCACTACATTATAAGTTATTGTAAAATACTTAGTTGGTGTATAGAAACATTAAAAATTACAACAGACAATGATTTATATCACCGTGCTAGAGTGTGAAGCAGTATTCCAATTCAAAGTATAAATTTGAAATTTTCCCATTTGAAGACGTGTCCAAATATGGCGTTGAAATTAAATTCATATAATAATAACTCAGTTTTCATATGTCAATGTTACTTAGTTGAGTCGGGGCCGTAATTGAAATTATTATAATAAATTTCAAACGCCGTTTTTGGACAGTCCAAGGACCCAAATAATCATTCGCTTTATCTAAATTAGAGTAAGACAAACTTAAATAAGAACCTTAATTAGTGAAACTGGTTTTCTTCATAACGTTATGATAAATAGTTCACTATAATTTTCTGGGATATTATGCCAAATTTCACAAGTTTTGTATTGAAACATTTATGACACTGAATATGTCAAAAGATATTTGCCACAAGTGCCTAGGCTTATTCTATTCGATTTAAGGGCTCACCTAATTGTTTAGTTTTGACATATTAATAGTCAGAAATTATTACAATCATAGAACGATTCAATTTAATTAGGTTATAGCTGTAACTATTATATTAATGGTGGTTTTTTATAATAAATCAAGGGCTTACAATTTAGAGAAAATTCAAAAAGAATTGGTGAGGTTACGTTTTTGATCATGAATTATAATTGGTGTTGTATTAAAGTTTTCTTATATCATAAAGAGAAATTAGTCGTCAGCACATCAGATTATCGTAAAAAGCCAAGCTTCACCAATGGATTTTTATCCATATTCTACTGATAGTTTGAAAATATTTAACCTGAAGTGTTGCTATCTGTACAATTATTATATAAAACGCTATGTCTAGAGCAGAAAGATCAGTTAGGTATTGTGACCTATAATTTTATTAGGACCCTTTCTCACTTAAATTGCATGTCAATAGAAGTTACGATTCAATTGAAGGAGTTCGTTTGCTAATTGTTCAGAGACGTGATACATTTCACAATGACATCCGATCCGACCAAGTTCCATGATTTTGTCCAAACTTGTGCCTTTTTCAAATCAAAATAGCGCTTAAATGTGAACAGTAGATTTGAATTTGTAAAGACAATTACCTAATGTCTATTTTGTGTTTGCTTAATTGATTTTCTTGTGTCTTCTCTTTTTTTTATTTTCACATATAGTTGTTTTAGTCGTACTACTGTAAGCTTCTAAGGTCCTTCTCACATGAAACAGACGTGCTTACAAATTTAAATTACGAACGAGTTGCTGCATCGTAACATTACATTCTCAAACTGAATTGCACAAGACGCTGATTGGCTAATCGACATTTATAAAGATAAATTACGAAATATATTCGAAATGGTACCTAGTATGTAAACAATAACTATTTAAGTATATTTTATTGTTTCACAAGAAACGAAACGCAGGCATCCATGACGGAGCATCGTGTTCCCAAAAACTGAACGTCAACGTTTTTGTTACAAGTTTATTGAGACGTGACGTCACGACAATATTATTCACAGGACAATTTAAATTATTGAATAAAATTATATCTTTAAATCATAAATAAATCCGGTAGTTGTTTAATAATCTAACAAAAGTCAAAAAGTTTTTTTTCTAAAAAAGTCAAGTACATGTAGTTCTTTATTTCTCTTTTTTAACCTCACCGCATGCAGCACCATAGTAACCTTGCCTTGTAAATTAATATAGTTTGCCATTTATAATTGTGATCGATGACTAGTCCATCGATTTTGAGTAGCTTCATGTGCGAAGGGTCTTAGCAAACGTGCATTGCAGCCGGGCGATTAAAACGAGTATATGTAAAAAATGCACATAAATTAATTTGTAATATAAAATTCAATTAATCAGATTATTTCAATTCATACAAATACATCATAATATTTTTTTAACGTAATATTGATACAGAAATAGACGCTCATTTAAATTATAGTAAATATGATTTTTTATTTGTTTGATATTATTGCTGTCAGTTTAAAATCATTCATTATCTTTCTAAATTGGTAGTGGTTAAGATACAGAATATATAATGTACTTTTGTATCATCATAAACAGGGATTTAAACTGTAAATGATACTTTGATAACTATATTAATTAATGATTTAGAAATTTTTCCAAAATAAGTCCATGAAATTGTGTGAATAAGTGATATTATTTTATATTTTGCTATATTGTGTTTCTATAGAAGATTTCTATAATAGGTAAAATCACACGTAGAAAATGTTTTTAATTTATAAATATTCTATGTGTAGTGGAAATAATTATACTATTATAGTTTACTTATTTTCATTAAAACCCGACCAATATAGTGTGTTGTGAAACTTGAGATATCTCATTTATCATCAGGCTGCATCGTAGGACTTGGTGATCCAACTCCGATGATGATTGTATAATGAAAATTTTCAATCTTGATTTCGTAATCATAAGATTTAAAACACAATGCACTAGGTTTCCTATTTAGTTACACTCAGAAAACGCAGGCGCGCGGATCGCCCGATGGCGCACTTGATTTCATTAATTCCTAATGACCAGGATATCTCATTCTTTAAAATTTAGCCTCCTTCATAGGTACATACAGCTGCACGTCAGGTTACTACAATATGTCAAATTATTACAATTGAATTTGAACTCCATCCTCAACGTGTAAAGGTTTAAAATAAAGTGGAAAATATTTCCAGTTTTGTATAACCTGACATGCTGTTGACTGAATATCACTGAGCCATATTGTGTTTTACTCTACTATAAAATAGATTTAATAATTTTAAAGTTTGTTTATTATAATGAAATTGTACTGTCATAATGGGTTTGCACATATTATAATTTTAATATCAAATTAATAGAAAATTGTCATCTTTATTCAATAACGGTCATTTTCAGGCATTAGGTTAGGGTGTACTATATTAAAGATTATAGTAACGATTCGTATCGGTGTAATAATTGTGAGCAGTTTAAGTTGTTATTTTATGTTCAGTTAATGAGTTAAGTTTGATTTTTTAGAAGTTAGATTACATGATTTGTGATGCTTTTTAGTCTTAATTTGTGTAATGTTTGTTGTTACAGCGTGTCATATATTCAATTTCAAGTTTCAAATTTCAACTGTCATTGAAAATGCTTAGTTTGCCAATTTTGCGTGTATCAATACAATCAAACTTTTGTAGAACCGATTAATTGAACCATGCATAACACTAATGCCGGTGGCGTGGTTTCGTGCATGTTCTACAAATAAAACCTGTATTACCTACAAACTTTTTAATGTATCATTGTCGGATCTAAGTACCAATATCTTGCCTATAATTTTTACCCAAATGTCAAGAGATAAAGAGCCGAAAATTGGACTACAGTCTATAAAACGAATAAATTTTTGAGTTCAACTATTTGTGTAGACAGAGGCGTTGGTTACGGCCGCGCTTATATCTGGCTCACTTAATATCATGTAAAAGTAGTTCAAATAAGTCAATTCGTAACCCAATGAGTAATACTGTGAATAAGCTTATCAATGGTTACTGTAATTGGCGTAAATATATCTATATTAGCGTTGTTGATAAATTGTAAGTGATGAATTGTAAGCGGTGTAAATAACGATTTTGAGTCCTTCTAATGAGTGAGATGAATTATTGTAAGTACAGCATAATTATTAGTCAGTGTGACCTAATCGTTAAGCATTGCAGCATTTCAAATGCTAGTAGGTATATGCGTAATATTAAAAAGCTCGTGTGTTACCTTTTGCAATTTATTAATTTTAACTACACTTATATGTCCCTGTTTCATGGAATCATCCGACATGTGGGTCTGCTTTGCATATATCAAATTTACTATTATTATTTTAAGAATAATAGAGTATAAGAATTTATAAACCTTATCGCCTAACGAAAATTGCTGTTTTTTGACAGCTGATTTTTGTGATTACGTTGCTATAAAAGATATGAGATACATAATAACTTGATTATATTGTCACCCATCGATTGTAGCTGAAATTTTTACGACTCAGTACTTAGAGAGTAAGTCAGTCAAATTTGGTGACATCTAGGTTAATTTTCTTGGTGTTCCTTTTCCTCACTACTAGTAAAATCCAAAATAATGTCATAGACCTTTTTTCTTACTACAGGTATGAAATTTCATAGCCCTGCTGGAATTACTCATATGAATTTATTCTAGCAATTATCTTACATCAGTGTAACGTCGAGATGAATTTGACAGATCCGCTACGTGGCTGAACCCATTGCCAGAACAGACTTAGGTACAATTTCGTCTTTTCGTTCTGGCTATTCATAAATATATTTGTCAGTGTTAATAGCTAATGCTACGTAAATGGATATAATGGCCCCGACTCTTAAATATGACGAATTTTTCTAGTAGTACACGAGCCCAACTACCGAATTGTTGTATGTTTTATTAGGGTTAATGATTTTGTAATATGAATTTTAATGGTCTTTTCATATTGGATTCTAATAATTCTTGATTTAATTCAAGCTACTTTTTATGGATATTACTATAGTGATAATTTATTATAACTTCATTAATAACATGAACATTATAGATTTGATGTGAATAGGCCTTTAAAATTTTAGCTACTATGGGTAGAATTAGTACTCCAATGAATGAATACTAAGGCGTAAATACTATAAGATTTATTGTTTATTTTTGTATGTTATCTGTCACGATAGAACCTTTTTAAGGCAAGAAATTGAGTGGCACACAGTGAGGTGTTTACATCATACTCTCATATCTATAGTCGAGCGAAGTATACTGATTTTAATATCGAGAGTTATTTAAAGTAATGAAATGAATATATGCAATATATAATCGGACAAATGGGAGACTGATGTTCTCTCTTTCTAGTTGACTGATTTCTCAAGAATCAAGTTTGGCTTACATACTCTATTATAGTAGCTCTACGGTTTACATCCATCTTTAGCTTCCTTGATGAACATTATTCTTTCGGCATATGCATGTCAGATTTTGTGACATCATCCAATGACACACGGACATCTTTATCATGAAAGGTAGCCTTCCTCGACATCTACATTCAAAAATATATTTTTTTTTTATAATAAAGAACTTTCGTTCATTCATTCATTGGAGATCTTACTTAACTTTCTTTTCCTCAATAATACTAGTTTTATTTGATAAATAATTTCACAATAAACTCTTACACTAAGCACTATTAATAATTATTGACATATTATCTGTAATATGTTTATTAAATGAGCGATGCGTTACCTTTTGTTTATACTACCTATATTCGTTATGAGTACATTGTATAGAAAACTAAAACATAATATTATAACATAATTTCGAAACGCAACGCTCATTTACTAAGGTTTCTAAAAGACGGTGAGATATTTGAAGACTTTTTTTTTGCAAGAGAAAATGTAACACTAATGCATGAAATATATTATTTGTATTTCACATACGATGCGTGTATAGTGAATGTTGGTTCGTGTTCCGTGTTCCTGGCAGTCTACTTCATAAATAGAAAGTACTGAAACTCACCCCCATTCACATGGCATTGTCCTGTATATTTTCTAGACTCTTTTTGTAACATACGTTTTAACTTTTGTGCACAAAATTATACAAAATTTGTACGTGTAAACGGTTTTATATAAGGTGTAAGATTATTATGTGTCAGGATATCGTGTGGCGAATTAGTTAAATATATTAAACAACTATACTAAACATAAATACTAAACAGTGCTTACAATAAGCATTACAATTTTGTACGAAACAGCTGTTTATTTTTTCGTGAAGTAAGTGTTGCTATTCTAGCAAAATTTATTCAGTGTATTTAAGTCATCCACCACACGAAGTCCTGGCGTACAATAATATTACACCATATATATAATATATGTGCCATTAATTATCCTTTAAAACGTATAAACGTAAAAAAGGTGCAACTATGCAATTCTGTAATAGATCCTCAAACGAAGTTAAGCGTAACGCGTTCACAGTAGCGTCTATGCTATTCAATGAAATAAAATTTATATGGTCGATTGAAATAGATGTTATTTGATCGAACCTCTTTGCTGTGACGGTGTTTTTCTCGACGTCAACTTCGAAGATGATTTTATTACAGAATAGTACTGCGGAATAATGTTGTGTCACAGAATTTATTCTGTGGTTGAGTGAAGGGGATACGCTAGCGTAAAAGAAGCGATGCCCGATTTCAACGTAGTCTTTGATTCTTAAAACAAATAATGCTGAATGACATGTCATATATGTAGAATATGTCAAAAAAAAAAAAACACCAGATTGTCGCCAGTAATTTTTATCAAATAGAGTTTATGACTAATTTTTGTTTGTATCTCCGTTAGTTAAGATAATTGAAGAATATTAAACACGTTTTTTTGCGTAGTCATTAAATTAAGATGATACGTTAAGTGGAATTGTCGCATGACGTCACGTTTTACATTTTATACATAGTTGTGATGTGACTCCTCAACTTTAATGCCTTTTATCTAGGTCAATTTTTGTTGAATTGAAGCAAAAAGGACGTATCTAACATTTTTTCATTATCTGACTGACGGACTAAATATTTTTTTTTTACACAGTTTACATGTCTAAGTATGCAAAAACATCGTCTATTAGAATCCTACACTAAATACCTTACTATTCTGTTCACAATAAAAGCTCTTACTGTGAGACCATATTTGGATACTAGTCCAAGTGGACTTAGGCACTTGTGTGAACAAGTTGCTTTGCAAGCTGTACATAATGACATGCCCGTGGTTGGTTAATAAAGCACGTTTGTGGCACTCGGATGATGTTTTGTTTCTTTTTACCTTTTTTACTGTTGATTTACCAAGCAAGAGTAGCTGCACGCGATGGAAGTTACAATAAGCCGTTGGTCCCGGCTGCATTTTCAGTTGTTAAAACTCTCCAATTCACATTAGGCCAGCGTGGAGGGTCATGGCCCATCCTCAGTAACCATCCACAAGGAAGGCCTGAGCTCCTGCAGGTGAGACGTAAAGAGGCTGATGATGATAATTTACCAAGCAGTAATCAATACATTAGAGACAATATTTGTTAACATTATAAAACTTCTTGCGCACTCACTGGCAACAATTAAGTTATCTATATTTATATTTGATCGTTTGCATTGTATAGGCCGGTGCCTATTAAATAACTGGATCGATTTATAAAAATTATACCAGACCTATTTTAAAAATTCACCTTCAGGAAGCTTATTATGTAGCGACATAAAACAAATATTTTTTTAATCGATTCCCATAAACGTTCTGATTTCTTATATTTCCGCGTTTACATTTAATTTCATGATATTTTGGACCCTCTATTTAATCTATTCCAATAAACGTTCTGATTTCTTACATTTCCGCGTTTACATTTAATTTCATGATATTTTGGACCCTTTACAGGTTCCGTGTTCACATAAGACTAAGATGTCGATTGTCTTTTTCTAATAAGAAAAAGTCAAGATACGAATTCATATGCTGTTCCTAAATCATAGGAGCTAAAAAAATGGCGGCCAACACTATATGACCCAGGCTGCCCAAGTCTCGAAATCCGCCTCTGAGCACATGGTAAAAGACGAGCTTCACGAGAAGATCACGAGAAATTAATTAAGTGTACTAATCGAAAGAGTTATCACACAATCAACGTTTAATTGATGATATAATACACAAGAACTCTCAGTAAATAGTCTTCTCTTTGGTAGAAAACAACGAACAGTAGATATTATCAAAGAAATCCAGCCAGTTTCGACTTATCGAAGCGTTCCCTACATCGATTCGGTCGGCCCGTTCGACGGCACGTAGCGATGTTTGCTCACGTTTTCATCAAAACGTATATAGGAATTTCGTAAGGGTTTGTACGGTGAAATAAATGGGGGTTTCAAAGAAAGAAAATGAAAATGTGACGATATGTGATAAAAGTGGAATTGAACGTGCAGAAACAATGAAAATAATCCCACTATATAACCTTACCTTAAACTGGGTAAATTGGTATTTCCTTATCATATTTGCGATTTAAGTATTCTTGAGATTTAATTTCACTATCAAAATACAAATTATATCATTATGACTATCATCAGTTTCTTCACCCACTTGTGGGAAATTATGACTATCATCAGCATCATCACCCACTGATGGATCATAAGCCTTCGCTATGGAAAACGCAGGTAGAATGTGTGTGTGGATCTAGTGTGGATCTGTGTGTGCTAAAAACTATAAATACACCCCAGACTAACGACTGGACGTGCCATCCAAAGAACGGTGGAATTCAAGATTGTAAAATTTCGGTCACCCATCCGAATCTGTGTGGGCTCAGTGTAGATCTGTGGGCGCTAACTATTATTAATACAGCCAATATTGCAACGGTTTTACGGCTTTACATTCTTTCCAAAGCAAAGGAATTCATCATAGTAAATGTTTGATCACCCATCCGATGCCTAGCATCTGCGAAAGAAGCTTAACCTCGACAATCGCAGACCGAATTTTCCAGCCAAACGACTTGTCGGCATTTATTGTTATTCCTTCATCGAGTGCAGTTAAAAAAGTGTATCCATATTTGTCTGTAACAAGTGGTTCTGATTTCAATCTCATTGCAAGATTAATGGTTGGCGGATAAAATCTCGTTTATTGAGAAATCTATCATCGTCAAGGGTCCAACCATGAGCTCTCTCGCCCTCTCTCTCTCTCTCTCTCTATAGTAACGCTTAATCCGTGAAGCGAGAGGGATACTGTTACTGTTCGTATAGCGCTGCTTCACTCGCTGCACAGATTAAACATTACTATTAGAGTTGATGGTAACCCCCAGGACTTTTCCATCGCTTCGTATGAAGAAATTTAGTTGTCGGTTATCGAAATATGAATTTCTAGTTTGAAGAAAAAAAATTTTTTTTATACTTTATAAAGCATAAATCTATACTAATATTTTAAAGAGATAAAGTTTTTCACTTTGTACGTAACCTTTGGAAATGCTGCTTTGATCAAATTTATTTTTTATCTACGCAAAACTTATGTCATATACAGGTGACATAGGTTATGAATCACGGGAAAACGGCTTTATTTCCAACCCTTTTTCCATCTTAGTTGCTAATCTAAATCATATTTTATTAAAGGCTAAATCATATTTTTATATCTATTTCCTAAAATCTTATAATTAAATTTTTCTCGACATTTTGCTTCGTGGGCGGTAGGACGTGGGATAACAGTATTGCGTAAGTAAAATGTTGCTAACAAACACAAACTTAATAATAAACAATACAAGAGTTATAATTAATCATTTACAGTAGGGAAATAATCTTAAGCTCCGTACTTCGGAATCCTTATGTTCACTCCATGTTTGTGCTGTCCGTTCGTCCGTCTTTCTTATTTAGCTAGGACAAAAAGAAATTCAAAACTCTTAAAACTATTATAACAGTATTATATGCATACATATCTAACCGGTTTAAAAATTAGAAACATATTTTTACGTGTATATAGTTCATATCATCAAAACTACTAAAGCCATTTTCATAAAATTTGTGCTAACTAATCAACTATAAAAATTGCGAGTAATATGTGGACAAACATTCAAATTTGCGCGTATTTAGAATAAAAATAAAATTGTCGTTCCCCGGTACCCGAGGCGTACTCCGGGTAACAACTGTAATCAATTGAGCTACTTTAGTGACGCTAACAAATTTCACATTGAATACAAAAATTCACATTTAAAAAATCCCAATGAAATCTATTCCTTACATCATATAATGTCATCTATTCGTAATTAGCAGTCTCGGGAGACCTTGTACTGCCACATGCAATCTCTTATCGACTTAAAGCTTCTAGAAGTTGATTCTGATGCTCCTCTGTTTACTCGTAGCTTTGATTGACATCAAATGTCTGACAGATGGAGACAGAGTCTGTACGGGAAACAAAAATAGTTGTTTTTATAATTCATCTGAGGATTTTCCAATTTCCTCATATTTTCACATTTTTTTCTTTCCATAGAACCTTCATTGAACTCAACAAAATTGGAATCATTTGTATTTAGATAAAATAATTAAAATTGGTGCCCATTATGCAAGGATTTGAACTTCAAATCCAAACATACATACCACTTCAGCACGCTCAAGTTAATCCAGTATTATTTGACGAGGGTATTTCTGTAACATCTAGTGTTACTTGACCCCAAATAACCCAATACAATTGACAAATCTCATACACAGTAGGAATGAAGCAGAGGTCTGTATAAAATAGACGCAATATAACGTAACAGACTATGAATGATAATGTCTTCGCATTGTTATATTTTACATCTACTAGCAGTAGGTAATATCTCGAAATCTCTTTGCATTGAAAATGTATGAATATTAAAGCCGTTATTTATAGAACCGAGATTATTTTTTTTAATATAAAAACACATCTAAGTAATACCTTTTTTGTTGACGCAACGGAAATTAATGCATCTTAAATTAGCAGGCAATTATCTCTAGCCTAGCCTCTATACTCTAGCCTCTATAAATCGATGCTATTTTGTCCAGGGGGCCAATTCTACTAAATAAATTTTGTTTAAATCATTAATTTATTAAGTTCTATTTTAGCTGGAAATATATCGTATGTCACTAATAGAATAGAAAAACCATTAAAAACTGTATTTTCATTCGGTTTCGATCCGTTTTCGATTCGATTTAAACAAAATTTATTTAGTAGAATTGGCCCCGTGATCATTCTCCGTGGGAACAATAAACTATTTGGAACTATTTAAAGTTTGACTTTTAGAAATAACATCAATGATTATTTATTTAGTTGTTTTCTTGATGCTGATGTAAAAGACCTTCTAAATTAACAATATTTTCCAGCTGCAACACAATGGCCAGCCAATTTGTGCAATATTGCAGTTATGTCCCAGCCATAGTAGCTCGGTGGCGTAGTGGATTGTTACCGGCTGCATTTGTAGTTGATAATCCTCCAATCGGCATTGGGCCTGCGTGGAGGGTCATGGCCCATCCTCCTTAACCATCTATAAAGAAGGCCTGAGCCCCTGCAGTGGGTTCGTAAATGGGCTGATGATGATGATGATCCCGGCCATATAATTAAACATTTTGGTCCGATCGATATTGTATTGTTGCTGGACATCAAAAAACATTCATGTTATAGCCACGCAAAATATTAAAAATAACTCGAGCCATTTTAATGAATATCATGCACAGAAATAAGGAATAGTATGGATGTTTGTTCATCACCACCCAATTAATTTCACCACTGCTGGGGCTCAGGTCTTTCCTCTGGATGGAATCTAAACAAATCGAATAGGGAGAACGGGCCACGACCCACTTCGCGGGCCCAGTGAGGCTTGGTGAGTATTAACGACTGCAGATGCAGCCGGGACCAACGGACGTACCTTCCAAAGCACTTAAATGCTCGAGATAATAAAGTTTTAAACCACATATCGCAGACCTAGCGCGCCAACCATTGCGGCATCGAGCTTCTCTTATAAATATTTTTAGCTTACAAAAAAGTTTCCTGTTTATTTTAAAACCTGCTTAATATTCTACATTTTACTCAAATAAACTCGCACATAATAATAAGTTTCCCCTTTAATTATATTAATTACTCACCAGCACGTTTCGCAGAAATTGATTATTCATATTATTTGAAACAAGCAACGAGCCCTTAGCGGTTCTTATTACGAGAATCCAGACTTTAGTTCATTAATTACTATTAGCTTAAGTTTTGTTACAATTAATTAAAGTAAATAAAATTCATCATCATTCATTCATCAAAAGTTTACTTGGCTAAAGCTTATACCGTTCCTTTGATATAAGCTTATTATACTTAGAAAAATAAAATTATCATTTATACAGTGTTTTTCAAACTTTTTGAATACGAACCCGTTCCAGGCTGAAAAGTTCTGGCAACCCCTTTGAGCTATAGAAAGCCCAAAAATGTAATGTAATTAAAACTTTCTTTATTTAGGTGATTTTTATTCATTCAATAACATTTAAAAAATAGCACGATGCTTTTATATTCTATTGAAAAATAAACAAGTACATTCTCAAAAACATATTGTTTTGCTGTTGTGTTGATATTTTTCTTTTGCCGGCGACGCCCACGACCGCCGAGGGTTCACGACCGGTTGAATGAAATTGTTTTTTTATCAATGAATTTGAAACCCTAGTATGTCACAGCTATAAGCAAAATATTTTATTGTTATTGTTATAAGTCATTTTTTTACAATTATCTAATAAAATCAATTACGTACATTGATCTATGACAAGTGCTCATAAACGAAAAATAAAAACGTTAAAATAAAATATCAATGTTTTGTCTTATACGTATTAACATGTACAAGACATACCTACTGTTCGAACATTATCAACGTCATTCAGTCAATCAATGCTACCAAAAGTCAAAATATAGATGTATAAGGACTACAGTCGTTTGGGATAATTAAATCATAATTATTTCAAAAGTTCGGAAACTTTTCTAGTGTTACAAATTATGAAATATTTCTATAATTATAGTTGATGAATTATATATTCACAATACTAAATTGATATTTTTCTATAATATTAAATATATAAAAATGCTAAACAAGATCACATACATTGCTCAGATTCCAAGATGAGTAGCTAAAGCCCCCGTTTTATGGAGTATCTGAGACAACGAAGGTACCACAACACCCAGACCCGCAACAATATAGAAAAGTTCATTTTCTACATTGATCCGACCGAGAATTGAACCTGGGGCCTTAGATATGGCGACACGTTGAAGCGGGCGTACGAACCACTCGGCTACGGAGGTTGTGTAAATAATATTGCCATCTGTCATCTTTTCCGAAATCCATATTTCAAACTTAAGCATGCTATCTGCATAAAAAATATAAATCGGCATATAACAATATTGCATTAAAATATAATATGTTTACACGCTGACCCCTATGTATTCAATAAACCAATCGACATCACCAATGTTCCACGACTGAGGCACAGACCCTCCTTTAAAAGCGGGTAGGTATATTTTTTGTTGCTCATCATACAACCGACCATTGCCCCAGTTGCTTACCTCACGTGTCGCGCCATCGAACTCCTCAATCCTTAGATGCACCAATAAAATCTTTATTAATTATTTAAAGCCGAAAAAATTCGTCTACATTTCGTTAAAAAAGTCATTGGATGTCATTATAATATTATGGGCTTAGGCCTTCCTAATGGTTAAGGAAGATGAACCATGACGCACGCAGGCCCAATAATTGGAAGCGACTGCGACTGCAAATTCAGCCGGGACCGACGGCTTAAGTTGCCTTTCGAAGCATCTAGCTAGTAGCTCGAGATAATAACTTTTTGGTCATCCATCACGTGACTGACCTTTGAGAAAGTTGCTTAACAACAACGATCTACGCCACCGAGCTACTTTTACTACAATTACGTTAAATTTCCGCAACTATATTTAAGTCAACGTTTAAATAAGACAGCCGGAGGCATCATTCCAAACAAGATGACGCCTCCTTACGACCTAATACAATAAGAGAACACTTCCTAAACATCTCCGGTAGGGTGGAAGCTGAAAATCGTTCCTTTCAACCTGTAAATAACATTTTCAGGAGTGTCGTAAAAATATATAACTTCACGCGTTACCTTCAAATATTTGAATTCCCTGGAAGTGGCTTACGCGTGCTTAATATCTGTACCACATAATAATATCTGTACCATGCGTGCTTAGTATAGGACGGCATCCTTACTCTTGAACGCAATCGCAACCAATCTTCATAGCAATTCCGTACTCTTGATTGGTTACATTAGCATACTCTGCTAGTTGAACTGTTCTGTGATTTGTACAATTGTTTTTTTACTACAATAATAATGCACCTGGACATCAAAATTCACCATATTATTAAAAGTTGATATTGAGACTATATTAGGCAACCAATATTCGATTAATAATAAAGAACAATTATTCATCATTGATATTATGAACTTTATATGACAACTGAGAACTGACTCAGAATTAAAAAGAAATCTTTTTTTTTTCTAAACGGTGAGAAAATATCTAGTTTTAATTTATCGATCAAATTAAAAAAAGATTATTTAGTGTTTCTTTAAATTAGCATTGGTTTATAAATGATTAAAATTAAGTAATTTTGGTAAAATAATAGTTAAGAAAGTAATTTGAGGTCAATTATAATAAAATAGTATGTCTTTAAAGAGAATTAAGTTATTATATTTAAAGACATTGAATTCTTTGAAATCGTTTCACACGGTTATTTCAATGAAAATAGGTAAGTCTACTACTACTTATTTCAAATTAAAAGATCTCTTTGGAAATAACTAGCGGTCGAATTGTTAACGAAATAAGCTAATGCCGTTTCCAGTTTATCTGTATCATTGTATGAATACCCATTTTCGTTTGGACCGGCGGCGGCGTGAAGAGCAGGAGACTATTTCGTATCGACAAAGGGAACCGAGTATTTGTATTTTTATGATAACATAAATGGTTTTCATCTTGTATTTTTTTATTATCACGCAGTATTGTAATATTGGATGTTGTCGGTGTTCTGTAATTACGAATCTTCTTACTTTTTTTTTTCTTTTTTTTAAATATGTAATTGTAAATGCGTCGGAATTTTTATATTTTCTCTAATAATATTCTATATAAATGAAATAATTAGTTAATCAATTATTATATTCAAGTTAAATAAGTTTTCTTTTGAATAAAAATGATTGTCTCGACTTGTATATAAAGTAACGATATCTTAGCAACTAAATCAGCACCCTTAAACCGATAGAAATCACCAATAAATTCCCATAACTTTTATTTTTATCGACTAATGTTATACTAAGTTTTTAAATACAAAACTTTCGTAGAATGTTATAACTTAAAATTCGTAGTAAAGACAAATTAAACTCTTATCATACATATCATTCATTCTATAAACTAATGTCAACGTTTAACCATATTACAAAGATGAGTTAGCTGACGCAACTAAGCTTCTTGGAGATACTTGAAAAACATTAAAAACATTTATTTATACTTAAATATATCATCGTAGTTATATAAATCGATGTACATAACGACCCAAAGCTAAAGCAAGAGAGAAAAATGTTGCCACAATCAACTAGAACCGAAATAGAATGGGAGCATGTGACAAAAACCTTTATTATCTGTTGAAGTAGGTTTTATTTGATTGAATCTCTATGTTATGACGGCGCTACGCTCCAAGACAAAGTCAGGCCGATCTTATAAGAGAACGCTAATGTTTACGTTATCTCAATAGAATCTAAACTACTTGCATTTTGCCCTGTGCTATCTACCCGACGTCCGATAATATTATATATCTGTGACCATTGATGTGTGGAGAAGACATTGCACTGATAAAATTGGACTTTAGGTGGTTAGTACAATGCAAAAATGAAAGATTCTATTATTTTGCAATTATTACATACTCGGTGGCGTAGTGGATAAGCGCCGCGGGCCGCGATCATTGTCGTTAAGGTCACGGGATGGGTGACCAAAAAAATATTATCTCGAACTATTCCGTGCATCGAAAGGCACTTTAGGCCGTTTGTCCCGGCTGCATTTGCCCTCGTTAATACCCCCCAATCCGCATTGGGCCAGCGTGGAGGATCATGGCCCATCCTCCTTAACCATCCATTAGAAAGGCCTGAGCCCCTTGCAGTGGGGACGTAAAAGGGCTGATGATGTTGATGATGATGACATAAACATTAGCAATTCTGTTGATGTTAATGCCTGCATAATAGCTTAAAAAAAAATAAACTGCAGGATGTAAAACTTTTACATCCTGCAGTTTATATATTAATTAGAAATATAGTAATTAGATACACGTTTTAAATTATAAGTAATACTATAAATAAATTCATCTTGGTAATTTCAATGTTATTTGATGATTTTTTTTCTGTAAACGCATAAAAACTTGTAAATTTATTTAAGTGTAATAAAATTTCTAGATTCAACCAAACTTTCACACTGCCCGATATATGACTTAAAACTAGCAACTAACTTATAGCAAGACTAGGGAAATCAGCATTTCTTACATGCATTTCCGGAGAACTGACATTATTTTAATGTCGACTAATAAACCAAATTATTTAATGACATTCTCCGTAAATAGTGCTTTTCTGTGAATAAATGATTTTTTTAATAAAAAACCATATTTTGGGGACATTTTACGATGATATGATTGACTCTAATTCCAGGCCTCTGATATGCATTTTGTGCATTTCGTTTGTAAATTTGTTTTACCTTTAAAACACTCAGGAAACTGACGACGGCACAATTTTTATTTAATTTTCTTTTAAATAAGTCGTTGACATCCACCGAAATTCAGAACCAAGTAATAATCTGACATAATCAAAGGTTGTCGGGTGTTCTATGCCTGTGACAGCACCAGGGCAGAACTAAGGCTCGAGTATTGAAAAAATATAAGCCAATATTGTTAGAACAGACTTTAATTCCTGTTACTTTTGATTTTCTTGTTATGATCAATTCCAGGCACAATTATCAATTATGTTGCAGCTTTTTGTTTGATTTAAAAGTTAAAATCTAAAATTTGAAGATAATGAGGGTTGTTTGAAGTTCAATAGGGATGACGACTGCGTAAAAAAAAGAAATTCTATTTGGTCTGTCACTCATATAATAGTAAAATATTATATACGTATTTCTTTTTAGAGACATTAAAGTTGAGGAGTGGGGCCTCGCTACATCATGGTTTTGTAGAAAATGTACAAAAGTATGACGTCATGCGATATGTCAATTCAATGGACCGCCGTAATTAATTGATTAGGCAAAAAAAAACTTATTTAATATTCCTCAATAATCTACCTGATGGATAAACAAACAAAAATTAATCGTTATCCCTAATAGTGACGTAGTAGACCAGTGGTTTTTTGGAATGGAATTTTCATATTTAGTGAAATATTTTTTCACTATTATAAAGTATTTTGAAACCGATAATATTATTGTCGTTATAATTTTATAGTGTCGAGATGTAAGTATTAAGGTATTAAATATTAAATGAGATAAGCGAAAAATGACGTGATAATCTTGGCCCCAATACTGCCCTAGTTCCACTCTGTCTAAACGAAACGAGGTGAGTGCGGAAATGGAAGTCTGTTTGTCTTCCTCTACCGAAGCGCCGGGAATATCCTGGATGGTCCTTTTAAAATTTCCTATTTTGAATATAACGGTCTTTATAAAATATGACTACGAATCGTCATATATTTATTAAGTAATATAACAACCTCCGTAGTCGAGTGATTGACACGCCGGTTTCAGTGTCGCCGTCTCTGAGATCCTGGGTTCGATTAGAGATCGGATCTATATTGTTTGGTGGTACCTTTGTTGTCTTAGATAATAAATTATGCGGGGTTTAAGCTACTCATATTGGAAATTGAGCACCATATGTGAACTTGTTTAATATTTATTTGTATGTATAAGTCCAAATATATTTAAGACTATTTTTCTCATCTATTATTTATAACTGATGTTTATAGAAAAATAGTATAATAAAATAATTTCATTAGAAGTGCTTAATGAATCAGAAAAAGACAGTCTCTCTAAAATGAGAACAATAGCCTTGTAACTAAAATCGATTTATAAATTTGGAAATTATAATTTTATTATGTAGAAGCACCGTGTCTCGCATTTCGTTTGTAAAACTAATATGATAAATATAAAATCTTTAAATTTTTCACCATAAAATTATAAAAAAAAAATTAAAGTAAGTATTACCGCGTTTTTAACAAAAAGTTTATTTTGGGCTTACTTTATTAAATTCTCTTAAATTATAGGAGAAAACAGTTTTCTTTAATAAGCAGTAAAAACAGTTTAGTTTCAGAATAACATTTCTCTTCAAAAGATCACGTATACGAATATTATTCTAACGTCCCACATAACGAATTCAATAGTCCCTTGGAATTGCCCAACGCATTGGAAACTACGATACCACAGTATGGCCCTTTTAAGGCCACCCTCTAAAGTTGCCGTGCATAATCATGCTACCCTTGACACGAGAAAAATAGCATGTTAAACTAAAAAAAAATGTTGAATTAAAAAATGGTTCCGTGAATATTATTCAGGCACCTATTTTGTGAGTAACAATAAAATATGTAATGGCTAATGTTTAATTATGATCAGTTAATATACTAATGCAAAGAGCAAAAGATTTGATTGTTTGTTTGTTTCCATCGTTTAGCTTCCGAAACTACTTTATCGTTAAAAAAAAACTACAGAAAGCTACATCATATGTGGTGGACATAGGCAATATTTTATATTTTTTCAGAAATTAAAAGTATGAAAATGGCAGTGGAAGTTTGTGTAGGGAATGAGAAAATATTTAAAAATTTAAAATAAAGCACCTGTACTAGATGGCGACTCTAGCAAAATTTGATTTTTGCAGGAATTGAATGGACCAAAAATAGTAATTACTTTTCCTTTTAACTGACAATGTAACTATCTTGATATTTTCTTATACAAAATATAAGAAAAAACGGGATATGGAATTCTGTACAGGGACGCTGACGATTTTTTCATAGAAATTGTTTAATTGTAAACTATGAGATTTTTTCAAATACAATTATTATTTATATGTATATTTAATTTAAAATTCTTCTTTTGAGGTCGATTAAATAACATATGAAAATAATTTTTCGTTAAACTAATCATTGACAAAGTATTATCAAAGTATGATAATGTATGTAAGTTTATTTGTAGCAACTTGTAGTATAGTCATCGATAAATCTTTTTACAGTTGGTGCTTACGTTATTTTCCATCGTAAAAATAAGTTTTTTTTTTTCATGAACATTAAAACTTTGGACATAATTCTTTGGCCCGTATAATTTATTTGTTGTTGCAACATTGTTACGTATCTCCGTTGTAATATGTTTATTTTGATGTTGTTCTAAAAAGAAAATTATTTGAAATAGCTTCATCGAAAAAAAAAAATAGAAACTAATAGATCGGTTTTCATTTACGGATTACGTAGGAACTGTCAAAATAACGTCAGGTTTACAGAACTTTGCATTTTTGTAATGTAATTTTTTTCCTAATATCAACATATTCTTTGCGTTAAATGATATAATCCAACTACATTATGACTGCGGTATAGTACGTACAGTCAACAACATCACTATGTGGTACAAAACTGTAAAAATCTCCAATTCATTTTGTACTTAAACGCTTTATTAATGGATTTTAAAATTGATCTCTGGTGTGTATTAAATTTCTATACGTTGACGTTAAAGATACCTCTTACCGCGTCAAAAGAGTAAGCGTTAAAGAAATGTTTTAATAGCAGAGAAAAGAAAAATGTACAAGATTCCTTTCTTGTATTTCGTTGAGATAAATTAGCTGAGAAAATTAATTACTTTATTAATAAAACCTTGTTTCCATTAGGACATAATGTCTAAGAAGAATTCTTTTTAGGCATTATCTTCATAATATATAATATCATCTCCTGAAATATAATTTTAATAACGTAGGTGTCGACGAAAATATTTCAGTGTTAGGTAATTTAAATTAATACGGGAACTCGTTCTATTTATAGAAATTAATATAACTAGAGAAACATAAAATTTAACTCCATTTGCCTTTATGGAAATGGTCTAAGAAAAAATATTGTTTAAAGCATGTGAAGCGTAATAATATTAAACAAGAATAAGTGTATAGAGGTACGTTGCTGCACATGTTGTAATAAGCTAGGGAATGCAATCTCGTTCTCGCGAGATATTTTAGCGAGATTGATCTCGGTCGAAAAATGGGCGAGATGCCGTTAGTTTGACGAGATTGCACTCGATCTTAAAAACGATTTATACAAAGGGCAGCAGCGCGAATATATGCGAGTCCGGGGGGCTAAAGGCGAAGTTTTACACTTTTACAGTTCTTGTATTTTTGAAAGGGTCTTCTCGAATTGGTTATCTGGCCAGTACGAGAATAATACAAATAGTAAAGATTCTTTGGACATTTTGTGCTTAAGAAGCTACTTTCAAAATTATTCGTAAAAATAATTTTTTATTTCATAAAACCTATAATTCCTATTATTTTTCTGTAATTTATTAAAATATTCTGATTTGAATAAATATTATAATAAAACAGTAAACCTAAAAAAGTACCAATCTCGCGAGATCTCGCGCGAGTCCCAATCTCGCGAGATTACATTCCCTATAACAAGCCCATCCTTGAAATTTTGTGCTGTAATACTTCTAATTAAAATAAGATAACAGTTCAAATATAGTTCAAACCGATTCAAACACTGAATAAAAAAGAGAAATCTAAAAAAGCAGATATTATCTTATATTTATGCGGAACCCTACACGTCACGCTTGTCGCCGTTCAATTAGCCTCTCAACCCTATGCGTCAGAATAGTGACGTATGTTATTGAAAACATGACACTTAGAAGCAGGGAAGTAAAACTGCGGGGATGAAATCCTGTCTCAAACCTTATAAGTAGCAAGTAAATTTTTAAGATTACTGATAGCTAGTGGGAGTGAGGGCTGTACTCGTATAATAAGAAAGTAATATATGATGAACAAAATAATTTTTACTTTATATGCACAAAAAAATCTTGCGCCGCTGCGATATACTCGGCAACTGTTAGGTTGATTAAAGGCTTTTTCTAATTATAATAACCTATCACTTTTGCGAAACCCACCATGGCATTGAATCCTCTAGACAGGCGATTGCTCCAAGAGGTCAGTAGTGGCTTCTAGCCTGTTCTTACTATAAGTCTATTCTCATGGAAGTTTTGAATAATTTGGACATTGGTATACTGATTATCCTGTATTACTGATAATATTTCAATGATATTTTAAAATAAATAATTTGGCTTATTAAATCAATAAAATAGTATTTTAACTATAGTTGTATCTCCTACAATCAAGAATGGTAAACTTTAACGTGTTAAATAAACAACAAAATCAAATGCCAACCCGCAAATAAAACAGTTGTCTAATTGGCAAACACAAGACGAATCCACAACTCAAATAGGCTACGATCAGGGACGAATTATTGTTTGTTTAGGCTTCGAATTTTGCTAGTTAGTAGGAAATCGTTTAATTGTGAATATTGTGCTAGTATTAATTTGCAGTTTGAAGCAAGTTATTAAAAGTTAACACCACTGAAGGGTCACAATTTATTGGCGTTACCAATGATTCTGCCTCTTGAACGCCCGCAGGAAGTTAAATTGTATATTTGAACATGCCAATATATCGATTTTTTTTTATTCGTTGAAGTCAAGTCCTTATATGAAGTATAAACATAAAAAGATAGTAAGGTTTTAACCTTTTATATCTTTACGGAGCGCAGAGGTGTTTTCGTCTGCTCGTTACTAGATGGCGCAGGTCATATACGTATACGTCGGTCAGAAAGGATGATTCCTAAAATCAGGAAGAGATGGGTAGCCGATATAGAACTTTTTGATAATGCTTCTTTATACATCGGTAAGTATCGTCTGGGTAAATCTAGAATGATCTAAGTCCTAACCTAGAACATTCTAGATGTTGTATTGGTTCCCATAAATACTCGATGGACTACCCATCCCGACATTCCTTTTATCAGTGAACTGGATATGAGAGCGAAGACAAGCGGAATTCAAACCGAAAACTAGCGAAGATTATGAACTATCTTTAAGATCAAATAGTGTTAAGGGATTATTTCTGTTATTATACAATAAATTGTTAAAAAAAGAGTCGGATTATATATATAACAATATAAATATCTTATATAAATTAATTATAATAACATGTGATTGACAAACATCTGATTACAGACGGAATATAATTTTACGTTGTTTGGCTTTTAAGTTGGCGTTATTTTAACAATTTCCAAAAGTCGCCAAGATTGCTTATACTTCAAGATAAACCTAGGATAGGCTTCAAAGTATAGTCAAAGTTCGAAATAATATTGCAAAGCTCGATATGAAATATAAATCAAATGATGTTACTGAAGAAGAAATATCTTCTATCCGAACATTCAACTTTGCAACTGACTGGTGCAAATATGTAAATACTTCTATATTAAACTCTGTTCCGAAGTAATATTATATCAATAAGTACTAACTGTACATGCAAAGTCACGGAGAAAGCAAATTAGGCACATTTCTACTTTTATCCATTCAATTACGAAGGTCGGTCATATTTTCATAATGGGATGCTGACTCGATTCTCTTTTACGTATTATTTTCGGCTTACCTTCGGAGATGAAAGGGAATTTTATTATTAGGGCAATTTTTTATTACGCTCACTAAACATTATGTAAAAAAGGTTTTATTAAAGAAATATCTCTGTGCACATTCTTTGCTGAGGATCTGTGGAACTTTGGGTATGTCTAAATAGTTTTTGTCGGTATCCTCTTTCGGCGAAGCTTGCGACGAAAAAATCGGGAAAATCAAAAATGTAACTGTCTTTTTCGTTTATGACCTTGTAGGCAAAGCAAAAATGCCTTTAGGAGAAAACCTAGTTCCACAGATTTACAAGTTCTGAAACGTGGTGATCAAAGATCAAAACAAATGGTATTCTGTTTGTCTAAGTCCAATCGTCAGTCTTGGATTCATTTCCTTTAACTAATAACTTCAATGTGTCTACATATCTGGGTCGATTAGGTAATGAATAATTAAGTTTGTAAGAGCTGTCGAATAATAATTCTTCTTCTCACAACTTATTCCAACATGTCTCATGTTGGTCGTTGTAGGTGTAGCTGCAAATGTACTAAAGCGTCCTAATTGACAGGTGAAAATTAAGCAATTAGCTGTTCCAAAATAAAACATTGAAAACGCTACTTGGAAATTTAACACTACGTCAATTACTATCTTGTTTAAAGTTGGTAATGTTGGTTTTCACCGTTTTTGTTTTAGAACTTATCTATTATTTTCTGAAAAGTAACTTCGAATAAACATATATGTAGTATATGTACGAGTACCTACACAAAATATTAGAATATTTTTCTCGGATGAACTTTTCCCATTATTACACAAAATGATATCAATCGTACTAAATTTACTACTAGATGAAACTATTATTCGTCCAAATTACGTGAGCACGCCTCAATTTGACGTTTCATCTGTCATTGTCAATTTGTTTAAAACCATGTCCAATTTCAGTCCAGCCCCCTAATTGTCTAATTTTAAATCTATTGCAATCGCTTTCAGTTTGAAAGGTGTTGCACAACCATTGCTGCATAATACAAATACTTTTTTTTCAACTGTCTTCAGAAACAAGCAATGGTTGTGCAATACCTTTCAAACTGAAAGTGATTGCAATAGATTTAAAATTAGACAATTAGGGGGCTCATCTTATTAGACGATTAATCACTAATTCAAAAGTACGCTTTTCAGTATTTATATAAAAATACTGTCGAAGTTTCTACAATATTATACAAACTGATCAAATAAAATCCCTTACTTGAAAAATACATTGCTTTGAATGGAGATGGGAACTTCCTTTATGATGTCGGTTAAAAACAATTTCCAGGGACGCTCAAAGGAAACTACAAATGCTATATAGCGCCAAAGGCAGACTGGCTTTGGACGTTGATAACGCTTTTATTCATGAACTTCGTTATTAAAAGTCGACAGCGCTCAACAACTGTTTGTGACTAACGCGATCATATTAAGTTTGTTGATCTTTTCCTGGAAAAGATATACTAAATGAAGTGGGCGAGTGCCCTAGCAACGTACAAACATTGGATCAAATTATTTGTAATGTTGGATATCAGAATATCCACATATATTATTAAAAAGAAATGTCAGGTAATTCTCATAGCTGTATTTTTTTTTTATAAAATGGAGGGCAAATGACTGCGCTCCACCTGATGGTAAGCGGAGGCGCAGTCCAAACGCGAGGACAGCTAGTGAAAACAGTACGTAGGTACTGCACTAGCCAACCTCACCTTGCCGACTGCAAGGTGCTTCTTCACGCCCCGCTTGAAGGACCCCATGTCATAGGAAGGAGGGAATACATGGGCCGGGAGACAATTCCATTTTTTGGAAGTTCGACAAAGAAATGAGTCGCCAAATTTCTTTGTACGCGAAGGAATCGTTGCCACTGTTAGTTGGTGGCAACGCAAACCAGCACGTGTGGTCCTGAGGAGGAAGGGAGATGGAGGGATAAGGGAAAAGAGTTCTTCAGAGCATTCACCATGGTAGAGACGGTAGAAGACGCTAAGCGAAGCAACGTCTCGGCGCAGTTGCAGGCTTTCTAGGTTCTTGGTGACTTCGCCATTGTCAATAATGCGTACTGCGCGGCGCTGCAATCTATCCAAAGCATCGAGTAAGTACCTAGCGGAGCCATCCCAAAGGTGCGAGCAATACTCCACGCATGACCGGACCTGTGTTTTGTATAGCAGGCACAGTTGTTCGGTCGTGAAAAAACGCCGCACCTTGTTCAGGACACCGAGTTTACGTGATGCTGTTTTAATAACAGACTCGATGTGATTTTTGGGATTCAGATCACAGCGCACTTCCATCCCGAGCATGTTGATGCTGCTCTGTAGAGGCAAGGTTATGCCCTGAAGAGAGGGAAAGGAAGGGAATGGAGGGGTCTTGGCGGTAAATGCGCAAACTTGAGTTTTCTTGGCATTGAACTCAACCAGATTTTCAGCACCCTATTTTGATATGAGATCCAGAACGTGATTGAGCTCAATGACAAGATTCTCTCTTTTCTCCAGAATTTCCGCCCTTCCGACCGTAGGAGCCCCGTGATATCCCACATGCACTGTGCTATCGTCTGCATAGCAATGGATATTTCCAAGTGGAAGCATGTCATTGATATGCAGCAGAAAAAATGTAGGGGATAGAACTGAGCCCTGAGGCACACCGGAATTGACTGACATAAGCTGTGAAGAGCATCTGTCAGAAAGAACACGGATTTTACGCTCACGCAGGAAGTCGGCTATCCAGGCGCTGAGTTGAACGGAGAGACCGTAGGCCGGAAGCTTGGAGAGAAGTCCCTTGTGCCAAACCCTGTCAAATGCCTTAGCAATGTCAAGACTGACAGCCAAGGACTCGCCGCGCTTGTCTATAGCTTCACCCCAGAGGTGCATGACGTGCGCTAGAAGATCACCCGTTGATCGTTTTGGTCTAAAGCCATACTGACGATCATTTACAAGGGAGTGATCTTCTAGGTATCGGATCAGTTGGGAGTTAATGATCCTTTCCAGAACTTTACACAGCACAGAGGTGATAGCTATAGGGCGGTAGTTTGCAGGGTCTGACCGATCTCCCTTTTTGGGCACTGGCTGCACAATGGCCTCTCTCCAAGCCAAGTACACGACCCGAAGAAAGAGATAGCTGATATAGGCGCGTAAGTACGGGAGTCAACTAATACCGGACATTTTTATATCTTTGTATGACCTGACATTGTAATTTTACAATTCTGAAAATAAAGCCGACCACGTAAACAACATAAATTAGGTGAGTTTTTTAAAGAATTCCTCTGCTATGACAATCTCTACAAAATATAAAATGAAATATTTTATTTAATGTTACCAAACGTCAGTAGTAACCACAAATCATTAATGTTTACTTAAATAAATGACACTGACTCGTGATGAAAGTAACCAAATATGGATAGTATCTATCACTTTAAACTTTTAAGATGGCAGTTTTGTGGGACATATTGAAGTTAAGCTATTTTTTCCCAATAGGTACGAGTAAGAAGGTAATAACTCGTACGAGCACTTTAAGAAGGAACTCCAGTATTCTACTACGTATTATGAATATTAATATATATATATATATATAAAATTATATTATATAATACTATTATATAAAGGATACTATTTCATAATTGATTATCTTCCTCTTTATGTAGAATTAGCTTTCCGCCAGTGGCTTCCCCGCGTGGTCTTATATCATACATAAAACCTTCCTTTTGAAAAACCCTATCTATTAAAAATACCACATCAAAATCCGTTGCCTCGTTTTAAAGATATAAGCATACATAGGGACAGAGAAAGTGACTTTGTTTTATATTATGTAGTGATAACGAAACCTATTAATTTATGTTAGTGATTAGTGATTAAATACAAATGCTGTTTTTTTTTTAAATTATATAATATAATTTATAATTTTTTATTGTAATAAACGCAAATAAGTAAAGATTTATAGTCCATAGTTTAAATTAGATTGAAACTCAATGAGGACATAGTAAATTATCTGATTGAGCTTAATGTTTATAACAAAGAAATTTTAAACACTTTACTTTTTATAAAGGAGTTAAATCCAAACGAACAAGTGATTTTTCAGATTACAAAAAACAGATAATGTATAAGGTGTAATATTATTATATACCAAGATTTCGTGGAGTAGATTAATTAAGTATACTGAACAACTTTTACTATGGGAGCAACACTGATTTCATGAAAAAACAATAATATTACACCTTATATATCTAATACTTAACTAAAAAGAAAAATAATCTTTCATTTTGCATAATTCACATAATACCTACACAGAAATTGATGTTCTGAGAAAAAGCGTTTGATTTCACATCTTTGTCGAAAGAAGAGGCTTTGGAATATGAAAACCAATTTCTCTTGAAAATCTCTGATTATTATAATATGAATGTTTTGGTGATTTTTACTTAACAGACGTCATGTTTTGATTTTCACGAACTCCGTGTCCGAGGGGTTTGCTAACAGCATTAATCTTATTTAAATTGGATTTACGGTTCTATTTTTTTTTTCAAAAATAACATTAAAATAAATAGGGATGACGAAATATTTTTGTTTGTTAAATACGTATTTTTTTTTTCGTATCCATCAAATTACGAAAAGTTCAGTTAAAATATCACATGACGTCACGCTTTGGCAGATTTACAAACCTGTAACGTAGTGAGCCCCCACTCCTCAGCTTTAATGCCTGTTATCTAAGCTATTTCTTATTAAATAAAAGTAAAAAAATATATGTATCTAATATTTTTTAGACTGATGGATTAAATAGAATTTGTTTTAGAATTCTATTATAGATTTTATATTATATATAAATTATACAATGTAATATTGGTACAACAATAAAATTTTTAATAAATTAAAAATTGAATTATGTTATATATGAAATGGCGGGAACAGTGAGTTACCATCTAGTTAATGAAACTAAGAAGGTAATCTTCATCAGCTCGTAGCTATAAAAAAGGTTGTATAAAAGTTCCCAACCTCGAAATAAGTCCAGAACTCATCATAACTCGAGAACGCACGTAACGCATTTTATTACAACTCGGATCGAGCGTTAATGACGTGGAACAAGCGGTAACGAGCTGAGTTTGTGTTGTTATAAATCGATAGTTTCGTGTATCGATAAAGCAGAAGTTTAAGTTTAAGGAATTCTCCCTATACGATTTAATCCTATACACCTGAGTCAAGTAGTGGGGATATTAATAGGCTGGTGATAAAAGCAGAAGTGAACAAAAATAAAAATACCTGTATTAAGTCTATGCATAATTGTTAACTTTACTTTAACTTGCCTTACTGTAATTATTAGTTCATTCATAAGCTTGTGATTAGTAAATATGTATAATATATGCAATAATATCGCTGCCAGCTTCCCAAAGAGATTCGAATTAAATAAAATACATTTGAAATCATATATAATTGGAATAATCGTCATTCGTCATAATAAGAAATAGAGTCATTCTCTATTTCTTTACGCGAATACAAAAGAAGACCACAGAAAAGGTGCATAGCCTTTTCTGTGGTCTTCTTTTGTATTTACCTTCCACTTATGCATATATTACAAGGTTTTCTCTTAAGTTTGTATTTTTCTTGTATTTTTCTGTAAGCGACCTTCCGTACTTCCCATCTACTGTCGTTAATATTCACCAATCGAACTTGGCCCGATTTGATTCTATCTAAAGAAAACCTGTGCTTTGGCAACTCATGATACATCACTAATTAAAAATATAAATATGTTTTTATCAATGTTAGTGTAGCGACTGAATTTTCAAATATAGATTATTTGAAAATTCAGTCGCTACACTAGTTGCAATCGCGTCACGTCCTCGTCTCGTACTTGTAAACAAGCCTTTACGAGATAGCGAAATTACTATGAGATTGGCATTGCGGCGGAGACAATTATTTTTTGTTACATTATTTGTTAATTTGTTATTTAATTTTTATTTCTTTAAAAGATACAAAAAATGTCCTCTTGATTCTTAGACGATTTATGCAACAGTTTCTCAGTATAATAATCAAGTATAGAAATAAGAAATTCAAGCATTATTTCACAATCAAACCGTGAAATGGGTCCAGACATATGTTGTTTACAATATCGTCCCTTTTCTCCCATAACCTTAGCAGGATGTGACATCCCAAATATCTTTTTGGGTATAATAAAACCTGTACAATAATCGTTTTGCGTGGCAGCTAGAATTATTCGCATGAAAAGGCCGGATAGTGGAAAATTCTTGTGTATATACTTAGGTATTCTATTATTATTTCTTATTTATTCCAATGACGAAGAGGTGGAAATTGTTTTTTTTTTTATAGACAGTCACTTCATATTTCATCTTATTTATTTGAGTAAACGTAAATGTTTGAGATAACGTTTAATCATAAATTTATTGATTTTAGTAGATTATTTGTTTTTAAGATTTAATTTTTTAATTTTGGTATAATTTTTACCCAATTAAAGAAATCATACCACTGGACTGAGGTAACCATTAACGTGAACAACAAAAATTTAATATACATATATACTATACATTATATTGTGTTATAGTGTAGAACTTGAAGCGTATATACCGTATATACTCTATACTGTTTCCATAATTATGTTGTGGGCTGTACTGATAGGAAATCACGCATGGTAGTCAGGCAAAGTTACGATAAACTTTATCAGGGCAATACAGAACTAATGGCTTAGGAAATAAGATTGTAATATGAAGAAAACGTAGATCGCCTCCTCGTCATTTAATGATGCCGTGGACGACATGCTTTGATCTCGTTTAGGTCGTATGGTACAAGTGACAAGTGTAATGTTACTTATTTTAGAGCAGCATATAGATACGGGAGAAATTAATAATTCTACGATAATTGTTATGATGAAAAGTGATTTCGTATTTTAATGAAGTTATTTTTCAATATTGACATCTCTGTATAAAATAAAACAGGGAGAAAAAAATCTGCCACTGCAGAGTTTCTTGCTAGTTCTTCTCGTTACTTCTCCCGTGGTATATTTAAGAGACTAGAGTTTCGACTTACATAAATACATGTCACAGCCTAGACTGAATAAATGAATTTGATTTGATTCATTTAGATTTATATTTTTATTATTAGAATACTTATGTATAAATGATAATATATATTCATATAAACCAATACAGTAGCACACCTATAGCGAAATAGTATTATGAGGATTTGAAATAGAATTGTTATTGATTTAAACCATTAATCAAGTCTGTGATATACTGCAACAGAACAATTTTCCGTAACAGTTGCCAATTCTCTTTTGATATTCACTAATCTAAAAATCTTATAACATATCATATAAAAATAAACTATTGAAATTTCAAAATAATAATAACACACGTATCTTATCTGTTTAATTAGCTTTTAATTCTGATTACGAATGAAAATATGAAATAATAATTATTAACATATTATGCCTTGCACCACAATCAGACGCTGTGAAACTTACCACGACCAATAGTTGCCGACTATCAAAGGAAGCATCCGGAGCAAGTTCAGCAACTCCCAGAGACTGAACTGTGAGTCTTTTTTGCTTACTGCTACCGTGAATGTACATAATTAGGATAACTTGATGGTTTTATTTGCGGTTCAAGAAATATGGTTAGGTCTGCTTATTATTACTTTTGTACAAGAAAAGTATGCGAGTGATTAGGCGTACCTAGTCCGCATCTTTGTATTTAATGATCTTTGGTTTTCGTATGACTTGCACATCGATTTTATCTTTATTTGTATATATTGATTACAGATTGAAATAGAAATATTACCTGCTGTGTGCGTTTATTGGTTGGTTGAACCTCATAATTACTGCGTCTCATAACCCAAAGAACTTGGGCATCTATATCTCAATGTTATTGCAATAATAATAGCTTGTAGCTATCACGTTTTTAGAATACCTTAAAGGATAATGATAGTAGATGAGCTACTGGCCTTCTCAAAAAGTATCGGCAGGACCATATTGTTAAATTATTATATTTTACGAATTTTTATAACATTATGAGAGAATGGCTTATCACGCATCACGATGGGCCAGGGCTGTTTACTCAAAGTTCATCTTTGAATATACAGTTGCGACCAAAGGCTTATAATGCCTTACGAAACACGAAGAGGCTCAAGATACCAATTTTAGATCACTAATCTTATATTCCTAATGAAAAATGCTTAAAAAAGGTCGTTTCAAGTCCCATCTTAGAGTGTAATGCATCTTAAGTCATAAACTAGGGTTCTTCAACCACTGTTATGAAAAGAACAAACGTGGTCAACCTACCTGGTAAAAGCCGCTGCGGAAATCTCTCGAAGGGGCCAAGCATCCGGGATCCAGTAAGGAGCCCGCCGGATAATCAAATTGAACCTACTTGAAAAAGTAATAAAGGTTTCCCACTATCCTACGACAGTCCACAACCTGATATCGAATTTGAGGCTATTATTTAACAGAATATCATAGCTGATTTCTTAGTCTTACCTAGATTTTATTTATAGGCGTTCTAAATCCATATTGACTAAGCATTATTCCTTCGCCATAAAAGAAGGCAATATAATATAGGTACTTGTATAAAAATGCACTAAAATAGATACGTTTGACTTTCTCAAAGTGTAGTATCATTTTTATCTCATCATTGCTGCAGTATAGACTTTTCGACAAACACAACACATAAGATGAATAGCCCTTAATCTATTATGTGAACCCAGTGGGGATTGGCGAGTGTTAACGCTAGAAAACGCAGCATTAACAGCTTTACAAAATGTATGAAACTGAAACCACCCTGATTCCGTAAACAAAAGATGGTCGACCCTAAAATAGATTTATAAAAAAGCAATTTCACACACATGTGGTATGATGACAACGCTAAATCAGACAAATATTATGCAAACACACTTAGGGGTGTTAAATAGAAAACCCCTAACAAGACATTAGAGCGCCGCAACGCCCCTGAGACGGATAAAAGTGGAGGAATTCAGATTCATCGCTAGGGTTCGATGCAATCTATATGCAAATATGCGTTCCATCCAATTAGAAATGACACTTTTTCTACTCATTCGCCAATTAAAACGCGGCGTGAAAACGCTTCTTCACTTTTAAGACATCGAGCGTTCAAGAATAATCAAGAATTTCTATTTATAAATCCCCATCCTTGTTTTCTTAACACCAGTATAAAATATTAAACTATACATTAAAGATACTAAATACGCCTCGCTTTTAAGTATTATTATTAGCATTAACTCTAGTTTTTGACTCGGGATTGAGGATTACGATGCGAAGAGTTCATATTTCATGTATTTTTCTTAAATAAATTAGTAAATTAAAAACATCCATAGTTAATTGTATTATTTACATAAGTTCAAGTATGGAAATAAAATTATACATTAAGTTATTTGTTTAGATTTAAAATTACCAGCAACCTATCACTTTACACTTTACTATAAACATATATGAAAAATTTATAGCGTTTTTCTTACCCAGTGTGGTACACCCTCTCAATCCCAGTACTTTATTCGAATAGATTATGACATTGCGACGTCATTTGCATCTGTTATTACACCTATTGGAGTATCCACTGAGATTTATTATTTGTTAATAAACGTGGAAAATAAATTGGTTGTTTTGATTATACCTACATCTATATATTGAATATTTTGGTATATTACAATATAAAAATTTAGTTCCAATTTCCGACATTGTCCTAATAATAAAGATGCATAAATTTCAAAACGTCAAAGTAAAATCCAGAACATCCAAGCAACTTTCTAAATATGCTGAAATATTCCGAATCGCTTTAGAAGGTCCCAGATCCTCAACATCCTCGAAAACTATCCACCCATACTCAGCTATTGGAACAAAACTAATAAAGGTTCTAACTGGTATTATTACTAGTGGTGTATATTATTGCTTGTAGAGTCGCTGGTAGTGGATATTACATTAAATGTTAGTTTATTGTATTGAGTTTTTATTACGTAATAACAACCGAGTGAGATGTGTGCGTCTCGTGAGGTAGGCAGCGAAAAAAAAAAAGCGCGGAAACATCGGCGCGGCTATTTATTGTCTTTATTTACTTTATAGTGTTGAAAATCCTGACATTGCTTTAAGACAGTGTAAAAGTTTATTCTTTTTTTTAATATTGACTTACTTATCTTAAGTATCCAATTGCGATATTCTCGTTTTTATAATACGAAAATCCTGTGCTCTAATGTGGAAAACCCCAATCTGAATTCGTGCAAATTGAATGAAGAAAACCTTTTTATGAACCGACGATTCAGAAACGGTTCACACCGGATATACTCGAATATTTCCGTTGGGCTGGTCAGACACTAGACTTTATTTGTGAGAATGTTAAACTTTTTTTTTGTAATGAAACTCTTTACTTATTTTTTTTTTACTAACGAGAAAGACGTCTGCTTAATAACTTTTGTTAAAAATCTGTCAAAAGATGTTTGTTTTTGTAAACATAATCAGCTCAGTATAGTACTGTACAATAGACTGTTTTGCTGAAGTTTACGTAATAATAGCATCTTAACAAAATATCAACGACGTGAATTTTACCATTGTAATATCGACCTAAAGTCCGATATTATTTGTGTAATATCTTTCTCACACATCTATGGTGACAGGTATATATACATATAATAATATTGGACTTCACGCCGAGATCTGTGATCGAATTTATACAAAGCAACACTAAGACTTTCTTCTATTCGTTGGAAAGGAAATGTGAACTTCAAAGTAAAAAAATAATCAATCGACAACGTTACAAGTTATATTATAAGGGCTGTGTTTATAGTGTTTTTTTTTCTTATTTACAAACCTTGAAATTAGTCTTCTAATGAATAGAAAGTATCATATTTGAAAATATGGCAGTAATAATCATAATCTCGAGATTTAATACTAAAAGTGGTACTTTTAGACCTTCGTTTTAATAATATTACTCTCGTAAAATATTACAATTTCGAATTAACTGTTACGAAAACAATTAGTAGTCTCTAAACTCAATTTTTAACTTCACAAACGATTCCAAAAGATTTGATAATCCCTATTATTATAATATTATATTAATTCCATATTTTATCATGTGTAATGTTCATTGAAATGTAATAATTTAATGTGCAAAAGGCTTAATAAGTATGAGCACAGACAATATAATACTGTGTAGATAAGTAAGGATTCTATAACTCCAGATTATGTGATGTCCAATGCTATTATTACATTGGAAGGAATTCGAGTGGTAATAATTATTAGAAATTCTATACAATATTATTGGAATTTACACAACTAAATTAAGTGAATTTATTCCAGACCTCTTTTTAAGTTTGCCACTTTGTTAATTTCACTTTTCAACACAAATTATTTTGTATGAAATAAATAGGTAGAAAAAGCAGCCTTTGCCAAGTTTCTTGCCGTTCTCATAAAAGGTCTCCTGAGTGATGCACAGTGCAGGGTAGATTGCCAAAGACTGGGCATTTTGTTGCTGGGAACATTGCCGGCAGCATTCACAATTAAAGTATTTATTTATTTGTTATGAGCTATATAGCAGATTTACTGGTATGAATATGTGAGAATGGTGAAAATAACCTCTGTATTGAGAATGATGTGGAAGATATAGTTAAAATTAAGCATAATTGTAATTAAAAGTACGCCACGTTTATATTTTGTCTAAATATTTTATGCAAATAAACAGGGACAACCTCTTCTAGTACATCCGGTGGTTCTGCTACACAAAAACTCCTCGATATAGTATAAAGCTTAGTAAAATAAATGTTTCGTCTATTCGCTGGATGCACGATGACAGCGCCAACTAGCGGTTTTGGTATGTCATATTCAGTACTAAGAGTAAGTAAACAAACAATGATTTCAATGAAATATCGTAATTGACTTTAATAATGTTCTATCATGTAAATCTATAGTGTCGATAACAATGTATTTTTTTTATTTGCCATCTAAAATGCCACAATCACTAAGTTGCAGATAGTACATATGGACTTTTTTTTTGCGGATTTCATGGGAAATAAGTAAAGAAATTAACGGATAAAAACTTGATTTCGTACAATCATAGACGACACCATTTTCTATCAACAAACAAGAATAAAAGTAAACAACGAATTTTAGTGAAACATTTTAAAATGTTAAGATGATAAGGTAATGTGTTAAATATTAATAATTTATTAGTCATGGTTACATGTTAATTATTTGATATTAAAATAAAATACTTACTCTTTATACTATTATTGTTGTGGTTTTAATTAAAAGTAAACTGCATTATGGATTTTTATTTCTATTTTATTCTTAAAAATGTAATAAAAACCTAAAACATAATAAAAATAAATACACTGGCTTTTTATTACAAAATATTGAGAACTGCAAATTTACTAATAGTCAGTAAATATGGAAAATATCATCAATACGGCATAATAAATTCTAAGGAATTTAATTAAATAGTTATATAGAGATTTACCGTCACATACAATACCAACAGAATCCGTATTCTGTATCGCAGCCATATTATGTTAATCCGGCAACCGCGAAAAGATTTTTATCACTGGATTCCAAGACGAGAGAGAATTTAAAACCATCTTCAGGATTGACATTGCTGATGATATTTTTTTTTTTAATTCAATCGCCTCATTCTCAATCCTCAATTATAAATGGCATTACCCGTTTCGAGCAATCTAATATAATGCAACGCGAAAGTTAAAAAGTTTTGTATACAGATTCTCTTTTCGACATCGATTACTGTTTTTGCCATTAACTACGCACCAGGTTTCGTGACGCATGTTTATTTATTTTATTTAAAACACAGGGATGTGACAATTTCTCTAGTTTTGTTTTTAATAATAATAATAATTTAATTATAAAATCGAATGTAATGTTTTATGAGAGAAACACAAGAAGAAAAAAGATAAAAGAAGATCACTGACATCGAGAAAACGCATAAAATCTACAGTTTGTCAAACGAAAGTCCTGCGGCATAACTCTTATTCCCATGTAATAAAAGCGAAAACATTGTGATCAGAAGTGAGGCAGACTTTAGATGGCCAATGGCCATTCCTGACCGGTGAACCACTAAGGAGGTTCGTGGCTTAATAATAAGTATGTACAGTGACGAGTTATTTTTTCCCTCTGGTGGTTGGCGCAATAAATAAGCACATTGAAGCTTAAAACGGGCTTTAGACTACGTGCACTCGGTGATTTGTATTATCGAGACATTATTTCTATGGATAACACCTCTTTTTTCTGTTCTGTGGAAGTCCTACAAGTCGGGTGAAACATGACATTAGAATACAAATTCATAACACGTTTGCTAATTAATTTGTATGAGGATTTGTAGTTCACTAGGGCGTACTGGATTTCTTACTAAAATCTTAACGCGCTCGCGATTAACAGTGAACGTTAACGTCAAAAAAAAATATATATAAAGATACCAATAATTTTAGTTTATAGTCTGTTTTATTTATTTTTTACAAAAACTTTATACTTGACTTTCTAAGGGCTATTGCACATCTCACAGAAGATTACGAGTTAGCACGTTCAACGTACTCGCGGATTATTGGTTGATTGGTTGAGGTATTATGTTATATTTGATATTTATCTATTCTGACGTTACGCTGCTGATTATAAACGATGTATTTTCCGTCAGGTAATATGCACCAACCGTAAATTTAATTTACCAATTTGTTCGTAATATATTACTGATTATGTATCACTAGCTACCGATAATAATTGTTTTCATTTTATTTAAAAAAAAAACGAATTTCAGCCTGTTAACGTAACGATCAGTCATGGTAGACGCGCTGAGTCAGTTCACAAGCGTACGAGCGTAATCGCGAATAAGCGCTCGATCGAGCGCAGCGAGCGAACAACGAAACGATTCAAGTACTACAAGGATCCATGAAAACTAGAAGTGATAACTTTTTTAATCTACAGAAATGATAATAACTATGTGTTATAACGATACATCAATCAACCACGCTATTCCGTTAAAAAACAACCCCGAACTCGGTGTTGAACACAGCGCTGTCACAGCACAGAGAATCAGTGGAATGAAACTTGCTGCGCACGACGTTAACATCCAAGCTATTTTTAATTAAGAACAGCATTGCAGGTTCATGCAAAAGGTTGCAATCGGTTTTGAAGTAAACGACTTATAAATTAATGCTTATGTCCTATAAGTAATACTTATGTGCACCATTTTTTTTATATTTTTTAGCCTAACACATTGTGTTGCAACATTCGAAGACGAATAATAATTTTATTTGCATATATCACACACACACATGCCAACAATTATAAAGTTGAATGAATACAAGATTAAATATTAAAGAAGAAAAAAATAAACAAAAAGACATACACAACTCTGCATGTGTGCCGGAACGATGCAAAAAGGCAAAAGCTCAGTAATATGTTTGCTTATTGAGCAAACTACTGATTTTCAGCTTTAACCTAAAAAAAATTGGATTAGCGGTGATGCAACTAAATAGGTATATACTATTCGTCAAAGTTCAAAATTAAATATTGATGATATATACTTTGAAACTATTTCAATAAATTACATAAGATTATAAAACTTGGAATACAAAGTGAATTGGATTAGGAAATAATAGACTAAAAATGAATTGCATTATAAATTAAATAATAATAATTAACATAATAATAAATTGAATCATGTTTGTTTAGTATGAAAATTGATTATGAAGATTAAGGTAAATGTCAAAATTTTAAATAAAATGATTATATTAAATCTTGTCATGCACACACAAACCAAAAACAAAATGAAGAAGAGCAAAGGCCAACCGTCACCTCGACGACACCTTACCTAACACCTCTCTGTTGGGAATCCAATAACAGATTCTTAAAATGTGTCTTAAATGAGTTCCGCGTTGGAATCTGCCGTATTGGAGGAGGTATATTATTCCAACATTTGGTCGCCTGGTAACGGAAGGAACCAGTAAAGGCAACACTCCTATGGCTATAGGTAGCTAAAGGTGGCCTTACCGATCTTGGCTCACCCGATCCATATATACAGTGCAATTTCGAAAATTTAAGTTTCTCATAAAGATAATTGGGATTTTTAAATTTCATGATGCCGAACATGAGGACTGCAAGATGTAGTTTCCTACGTGACTCCATATTTAGCATCAAAGCACTATCTATATACGGTGAGACATGAGTTCGGGGAGGTATGCTGAAACAAAACCGACAACACGAGTTTTGTACACGTTGAATCAACCTCTGAGTTCTTTGCAACAGACGAGGTCCGTAGACTAAATCCCCATAATTTAATCTAGAGAGAACCAAGGATTCACAAAGTGCGATGCGTGCTTTTTCCGACAGATAATTACGGATTTTATATAAAATTTTCAGGCGATAGAAGCAATTACGAACTAAATTTAGTACATGGGTTTCAAAGCGCAACCGACTATCCAAAATAATGCCCAAATTCTTTACTTCATTGACACACTCCAAGGTTTCTCCCGATAGCTTAATTATCAAACCTCTGTTCAGAATACTGGCAGTCTGCTTTTCTGATCCAAAAAGCATGAACTTTGATTTAGCCGCGTTCAGCACCAGGGCGTTTTTACTTGACCACGAGGCCACAGCGTTCAAGTCTTCATGCATTAGCTGCAGGGCCCGAGATATACGAGAGGGATGCGCAGAAATATACAATTGTACATCATCGGCGTAACATTGATATTTACAATGTCTGATCACATTAGGCAGGTCAGCACTGATTGAATACTAACTAATTTTATATCCTTAATAAGTTTGTTAAATCCATATACTGAAGCATCGATCGATACGAAACTCTTACACATTTTGGTAACGACCTCTCTGCCTAATAATTAACTTTATTCCGCTTAAAATTTCTGTCACGTGATTCGTGACTAAAAAAAAATATCTAGAACTGTTTAGGAAGGTCCGCTAGCCGTTGGTCCCGGCTGCATTTACGTAAAAGGGCTGTTGATGATGATTAAATTCCAAAATCCACACAGGTGAACTCTTCAGAAGATCTGACTTTACAATTCTAAGCTAAATAATATCATTCTTAACGTTTCCAGATTTTTTTTATGCGCGTCAAATGTCTTAGGGTTGGATTGGATATTACTTAGACGACGTTCGTGGCACGAGTGCCTGTATCAGGTAACTGGTCTTTGAATACTGGGATTCAATAGGCGAAACATAACTATCATAGTGTCCTTTTCTTCCTTTTGAAGCTTAGTTATTAGCGGGACTGAGAAAATGGCAACTACCTGCTATAAGTAGATTTGCCGTGTGAAATTGTATAAAATTTAACAAAACTTCCATAACAGTTCTAAACAGATTTAGCAACCAGAATAAAATAAATATCGTATTTAAAGAGATCCCGTAAAACAAATGTGAATATTTTTTTTTGCTTGATTTTGCTCGATATTAATAACGGTATAATATTTACATAATATGTATTTATAAAGTAACTTTAAAAATAAATAATTAAATTAAAATTAAACACAATATTTAATCCCATACAATAAAGGTGATTTTTTGCTCGTTTCCAATACGGAACCCTTGGTGCGCGAGTCCGACTCACACTTGGCCGGTATTTATGTTTCCGAACTTAATATCAGTTGTGATTATTCTTTTTACGTGAATAATTGTACAATTTTGAATGTCAGTTAGTGGCGATTTTGTAATACTATGTATCTGCAAACTAGCTTGGAGTAAGATTAATGTTTGTATTCTACGTAGAAATCAAATGCAATAATAAAACGAACTGCTATATTTTTTATTTACATACATACACTTACCTATATACGCTTTTATAACTTTGTTAGTGTGTTTACTTCTGCATTTCTTTATTTCGATATAACGACTTACTCTTAAGATGTGCAGTGGCAAGATGGAATAAAAGATATTGATCTTGATATTTTCATTGAGTATCAATTGAATTAACTATAAAATCAGTAGTGTTACTTCAACACCCCGAATTTAAGCTATTCAAAACGTTTGCTAATTAAACAGAATTTTCTCAAGTCCACTGGATACGCTGAAACTTTTTAATTAAACAAGTATTGACGTTTCTTGGAAGTTTCCGAGGGACGAAGATTGATTTCAATTAAACCATCGGTAGGTAACCGATTTATTAGACTAGAGAGGAAAAATTTTAACTCCTTTGGGTGACCGTTTTAAGGTTGTAATTACAACGATCTGGAAAATAAATCAACTCTAGTGCCCGTTTCTAAGATTTTAAGATTCCGCCGAGGTTTTTAATTTACGGACCAATGTATTTATTCGGAATAAAAGATTATTATTTTTTTATTTTTTCTTATGCCTCGTGTCTTTCTAAGCAAACCCCCTTTTTTTTTGACAATCACATTTTAATAGTGAATAGGTATATAAAATAAATAGGTAGTCATCTTGGGGATTCCACCAAATAGAATTTAAAATGATGGAACTTACCAAACTATGCATTGTCGTCTAAATGAAACCTGTATGCAAAATTGTAGTTTAATCGTTTGAGGATAGCAGCTTTAAAATTCTATTGCAATTATGACGTAAACAATATTAAAAAAAAAATCAAACGTCATAATAAATCTATTTATGTAACGTGATAGATAACCAATAAATATTCTCACATCAGTGAGACTCAATTATTTGTCATTTAGACAATTGAATAACATTTGTCACTTCGTCATTCCATTGCTTGACTTTGATGCTTTTCTTTACAGGAACGGTCGGAACTTAACTCTTAACACGACGGAAGAAGGTATGTGTAACATGACCGTTGGTTGTACAACAGAGTCTCACGCAGCAGGTACGTGAGTTAATAACTCAAACTTGCCGTCACAGCCGTGTAATATAATTAATAGAGAGTTTGTCGCGTTCTACGAGCCACCCGGTATGCCTCCCCGCGGGTATATTCCTCTTAGGTCTTTAATAATATTTAAAAAAATACATAAATTAATAAAATAAAGATTAGATTTTACCTTAACGCAGTAGTTGGCGCGCTCGATTAGATATTAAAGAGAATTTGACTTATAAATAGTGGTCAGGTGACGTAAAAATTAACATGACTTGTTTCTCTAAAGTTCGAAGTTGCTGATTATTAAATATTATAGTCTTAACTATATTTGTTAGTATGTCCGCACTAGGCCTTGTGGCATTAGTTATTAATTATCCATATGTTTCTCTACGGATTATTTCTTTTGTAAAAGTCTGATATCCCAACTGTCGGAAGATCAAAATATGAAAGTGCATGTCCAATCGATTTCATAATTATTCAAAAGTGTAATATAATTGAAATTTACTGAAGTTTTAAAAGAGAGTTACATAGGTATTTTAAAACTTGTGCGTTGAAAAGTATTAATATTCAATAAACTTGGAACAAAGCTTAAGAAACATAGCGGAACAAACCCACCCTCATGCTCGCGAAATGACAAACTTCGAAAGCGTTGGCAAATAGGTATTTGTCGACTAAATTCTGAAGTTTGTACACAGCATGACTTTCGGCTATGTATAGTCGTCTCTAACGCTCGAGCATTAAGGTATAAAATGTTTTGAACACAAATCACACGTAGGTAACGTTTGGATCTTATGATAAATCTTTCGATTAGAGTTATGGTGTGAATAGAACCTTATATTTTATTGTAATTGTTTCTTTTATTATTTTTGAAATTCTTTGTTTTAAATGTAGTGAAATTACATGTTTTCTACTTAAAAAAAATATATGTTGTGTATGTTCATAGTTGAGACTCATTTGTCCGTATCTTCTCATAAATTATATAGAGGAAGAAGATCAATTCAAAATTTGCTTGATCTTTTCTATAAATAAGGAACTTTAACTAAAGTAGACCTTTAGTTTAAAGAGCTGCCTAGAGGCCATGTTGAAAGAATGGTCATTCCTGTTGTTTAGTAGAGAGTAAAAGTTTAATTAAATTGAGTTTTACTTAGTTTTCTGGCATTCATTGAGTGATCCTTAGATAACACTATCAAATATTAAAATAATCATACATAGATATAAAAAATATAATAGTGCTTTGGGGTAATTATGAAAGCGGGGAAATTCGGAAAATAACATTAAACAAGCAATACTATGTTTGTTCTCTCTAGTTAAAAATTTGTTTATTTTTCAACAGTTGCTAAAAAGATGCTTAATTTGGTGGTAATTCGTCATTTTCAGAATTTCCTTTTTTTCGTTATTACCCCAAAGCACCTTAGTTGAAGTTTCAATGTTCATAAAACGTCAGAGCATGTTTTAAAATTCATTTTATTGCAAATATATTTGCGTTCCGTATCTTTTGTTAAAGCTCTAGTACTTACCATAAATTTCTCTTCTGAGACATAAACGTTATTAAAGTTCAGACAACGCGCAAACTAAATAAATCAAGCGAAGCTGCTGCTGTACCGGCTTTTGTGTCAAGATCGTAAAAGTTAAGCAATATAAAAATAGGCTTAGATTTAGATGGATGTTCAAAGAGGGATTCATTTTTTATGACCGTATTTATATCATTTTGTATAAGAACTTGTAGTAATGCACGGAGAGATTAGAATGGAAGGTATAGACTATCTACTTTTGATTAGTAGTTCTATTCTGTTATAAAAACAACGTCACATTCGTCGTCTAGTACAGCGCTGTTATACCATAGAGTTGTTGTAAATATATTACATGTCATCTTTTTCCCAATCTATTATTTAATTATTAAAGCTGTTTACGCAGGATTAAATAATGTTTTATAAATAATTCAAATCGGTACAATCGTTGTCGCTAATATTGATTGCTGATGTTATGTTGCTTAAGTATACCACGATGTTAAATTTAGTTGACGCTACTAATCACTAGACGACACTACGGTCGTTTTAGAACGATTTTTTTTGGTTATGTTTTTAGTCTTTATTTTTTCCGATTTTTATCATAAAAACTAGCTTTGGTTTTCAATTTTTAGGTTTTTCAAATAATATAATTTAATGGGGGGTTATTAATAGGGCAAAAAAAATGTTATATTTAGCTGACAGTACTGATCACTAGATAACGTTACTGTACCTTTAAACCAGGATTTAAATTGTTGTTCTATTTTTTTTTTCAATTTTACGATTTTTCCAGTAACATTTTTTAATGGGGAATTATAAAATGTTACTATCAGCGGTTTCGCTAAATGACGCTACTGTATTTTTAAAACGGGGTTTTGATTTTTTTTTATGTTTGTTATCTTTATTGTTCTTCTCCATTTTTTATTAAACAAATTCGCTTTCATTTTAAATTTTGCGGTTCCATATTCAACAAGGAACCCTTATAGTTTCATCGTGCCCATCTATCTGTCCGTCGGTCTGCGGTTTAGCTCAATAATGATTTGTATTAGAAAGGTGTAGTTTAAGATGAGTATATACACGCCGACGAAGTTGCAAATAAAATCTTGGAATTTTGTTCGGGTACCTCCCCTCTTCCCATATCGTGAGGTATCGGTAGATAGGTCTTTCAAACTATATTTGGGGTGTGGGATGACTGTTTTTCGATTAAGTTAATCATTCGTGACGTGACAAGCTTCGAAGTCCTTAGAGTCAAATGTATCCCCCACCCCTCCTCTACTAACTAAACGGTTGTTATTGGAAACTTAAACGTTGCGGCAGTAGTATATATTTTTATATAATGAATTTAATTGGATAGATTTCCAATTAAATTCATTATATAAAAATATATACACACTTAAGTTGGCTTTACAATTTCTCGTGTAAAAGTCGACCAAATGTATTTAACTCGAAAATAAGGAACAACTTCTATGAGAACAACAACAACAAGCATTATTTTTTGCCTTTTTTATAGATAATGGTACTCTTTGTGCACAAGCTCGACTTGTGTTTGTTTGGTTTTTTAAATAATATATTTTAATGGAGAACTATTCTTCGGACGACAAAAAATGGATGACTATTAACGAGATACTTTAATACTTAATCGATGGCCGTTAAATTATGTTTCCGAAAAAAAAATACTTAACTCCCGATAATTATGAATGACTAAAAGCAAAAAAAAAAAATACTTGAATTGAGCTACTTATGGTAGGAAACAATAGCAATTTAAATTCAATGAATTGAGAAAGCAAGTGAACAAGCCGATGTTCTTGCGTCTTAGGAGGTACTGAGGGTAAATAAAACCGCGTCATAAACTGACCCTAGTTTTGTATTCCAAAAACAAAAAAGCCTCACTTACAAGGAAACTGACATTATATATATACCTTTTTAAACAAAACATAACACCGCGATATTCTAAATGTACAGCTCTATCTTTTATTGAAAATAACAAATATATATGTCATAAATATCATTCACATAACCATACATACATTATTTTATAAGCATTCTATTTGTGTTAATAATTAAACTAAATACATGCATAAACGGCTTATACAGCAAAAACAAACTGACTATCAACTTACTATTGTAGAACAACCTTAGAAGGTATGTTTAAATTAAACAGGGGATACTTATAAACTTCTTTTATTTCCTTCGAATTTATTACAATAATGAGTCTTTTTTCTTAATGCTAACCTTACTGCCTATTACTACCAACCTATAATAAAAATGGTAGCGCAATAGCTATTTGCAGGATATTGTTCTCAACATAATATTCCAATTTAGAGTTTTTATATTTCAATTTGTAAATGTATACAATAATAAATTGTATATTCATAATTTCCGTTTTGGAGTACGGTTGTTTGAATTTAACAAGAGTAGAAATTACTAGTAGTATTTTATTAAGAGTACTCTTTTTGTATTATTACGTACTTATGTCAATATTATGTTTAATATTACGCTGTTGTAATCATCAGTGGTCTTCTTTACAAAAGATATTGATAAGGTACAAAAATAATAACAATATGTTTAGAATAAGCCAAGGAGATGTGCTTTAATAGAAATTATGTGTTTTAAAAGAAGTACCTAACATTTTTGTACCATTTCACATTCGGTCAATACAACACTTAATAATTAATTAGGTAGACATAATCATTTTATGAGTATTTCGTTGTTAATAAATTAATAAAAATGTAACAATAATAATAATAGGCTTACACTACGAGGATCAGGCTGTTTTAAACCCTTCTAATGAAAGTCTTTATCTGAAAGTTCAGAATTAGCACAGTAGTTAAATAAAGTCAAATTGTATCTAGCCAAGCAGAATGGCGGCATCATTATTTAAGACTTCAATAAAACTATTATTTCAAAGAAAATATTTGTTTGTATATTTTGCAAGGCGTGTCGATTCTACTGCGCATTAAAATGGAAAGAAGAGCAACTGGACCAATTATATATATGAAGACATTGCGCGTTTTTTACAGAAACACCGGTAGATTTTTCTTATTTGCTACCATCTAGTGGGCGGGCCTATGTCCCAGCAGTGAGGAGGCTGATGATGATGATAATATAAAAGTAAATGTTTACTAGCATATATTTAAATAAGATTAGTTTAACACTCCAGTATATGTAACAGGCCAGTGTGCATACAGTACCCTCGGACCACGTGGGCGCGCCGCGGGTTGCAGCTAGTTAGAAATAGTGAAAGTACTATACACAAACCGAAAGAGAAAAAAAACTAAAAGTAATATCCGTTGGACGAATATTTCTCAAGAAAAAAAAATACTCTTCATTGTGGTAGCTTTCCAGCCAGTCGCCAAGAGCCTTATTGAAAATATATTCGGTGCAGGTAATTATCACATACATCTCTATCTCAATCTCTATATAATTGGAGACGGCACCTTGTTTGATCGCAATTTGTAAGGACACACCGAACGTGCCTCTCGAACTATTCAGCCACTCTGCGGCAAAAATACCAACCAAAGCCCCAAAGGGGAACAAGTACGTTAATCCTCAAAATAACCTGCCAACAAAACCTCTCCCTGTGCGACTAAGTTTCAATTAAACAGCCCCTCGGTCTGCCCCATTCGTTGTGAGGCTTTATCTAAGCTTGTTTTCTTTTACATGACACGTCACGATTGTGATACGACTCTATTACGATAGTCATAGTTTTCCAAAAATCAAATAATATTTTGGCACAATTACTATAAACACGCAACCATCTATATTCTATGATCAAAATCGAGAATGATAATCAGACAAAAAGAAGATTCAACTTCTCTACTTAAACGTCTTTAATCATATTTAAACGTCGAGCACTATTCATAAAAATAATTTAGTAGTTTTCGGAAACGTCGTTTCTCAGTAGTTCCATAAGTATCAGGGACTATTATGATTAATTTATCACCCTATTCGGACAGTAAAGATTTTTTCATTACTTTTTTTTTTGAAATAGTAGAAATATCCATAGTTAGAATTTACGACTAAAATAACACACTTAAACTGAATCGTATCTTGTAAAAGTCCCCAATGTAAGCCTATTTTCTGTAAACGCCTATGTAGAAGGTTTAAGTAAATAGATTACAGGATTTATTCCACAGGGCCATGAAGGTGAATTTGACGGAGAGTGGCGTGTAATGGTCTTGGCGATGTTTCGAACAGGTAACACTAGCTGAAATTCAAGTGTTGTTATTTTAATTTAACAAGTATCAATTCGGGGATGAATTGAATACTTTAATTATATTTTACCTATGTGTACATTCTTCTATTCTTTGTCTGATAAGTTGTATCTTACTGTTCCACTTACGGTTTTCTATACGTAAGTTAAGTGACTATCGTAAGAGTGGGTTATACGATGGGTGACCGAAATTTTATTATCTGGAGCTTCTACGTTTCGGAAGGCATGTTAAGCCGTCGTACCCGGTTGAATTTGTAGTTGTTGGCATCTATGTAATAATCGGCACTAGGCATGGTGGCTCATGAGTTCATGACCCATTCCCTATTCGATCCATTCTTAAGGAAGTTCTGTACATTAGAAGGCTGACAATGATGATGTAAAACAGTCATAAAAAAATTTATATTATGTGACAATTTCAACTGTCTATCACAGTTCATGAGATATATCCTGGTGAATTTTAGGTTCAGCCTGGCGACAGACAGACAGACAGCGGAGTGATAGTTATACTAAAAAGCACTTCAGTATAATCTGTTAACGGGTTACTTCGACCAAATTTATTTACTTTTAATCTTAAAAATACATAATAATGAACCCCGTAAACTTATTGAAATTTCAACAGCCCATCACAAATTCAAACGTTCCGAGCCAAAATGCGGTCTAGTCTAGACACCTTTTCAGCGTGATGTTATTACCGAAAGCCCTCCAATAGCGAGGGCTCGGGTTTCGAAATTCATTCAGAGAGGATCAGCCGTTTTTGTCAGTTCCCTGTGTCCGCGAGATTGAAAGTTGTTCGGTCATATTATGGAGACACGACGACTACAGGTTTTGTCGTTGTAAAGGAAAAATCCAATTTGTATTTATGTCGTGGGCCAATCGTTGAATAGGACCGATCCAGTTCTGCCTGGGCATAACACGATCTGCCGCCATTTCTTGATTTGGCCATCTATCATCCGCCATTTAGTTCAATGCATAGCGTTTGACGATTTGTCCGACTATACTCAGGCCAATCGATTTTGTAGGGTGACTAAAATACTATGTTAGCAAAGATGCGCACCAATCTGGGTTTTCTTCAATCTCTGCAGGTCGCAAATTAAATGAAGTTTAAATTATAATTAATTATTTAAACAATAAAAATCTAGAAAACGAGAATAAGTTGCTCTCATAGATTTGCTAAAATTTTAACTTTCATTTATTTATTTGCCACAAACATATGTAACATATGTACATCATGTTTCACCTATTACTAAGCATGCAAATTTATATAGTCTTGTTATTTAACTATTATTGAATTTATAACGTCAATATGTATAATATAGATAACCGGGCCGATTGTGATTTTCCTGGCCAAATCAAGAAATGACGGCATATTTATGCATAGATATTGGTAGTTGTAATTTAATTTTTCACATTGAAACTGTTTGGCTCTCTGTTTCATAGTTGCACCGCCCTTTTTTTTTTTCTCTGCTCTCTGCTAAAACTCTCCGGTTGACTGGTAGAGAATGCCCCCATGGCATTAAGTCCGCCATTTGTACATTTTAATTTGTGCAATAAAGCTTAAATAAATAAATAAATAAATAAATAAATATCGTGATATGCCCAGGCAGAACTGGATCGGTCCTATTCAACAATTGGCCCACGACATAAATATTCGATTAGATTCCATCGTCAGGAAAAAATATTAATGATGATGGTGAATGGTATATTTATCGTAAAGGAAAGTAGTAACGGAAGTAATAAGTGCGTCTTTTCAGATTTCGGATACCTCAATCAGTACTTTTTTCTTTAAGATAAAACAAAATGTCTAAAAAATGAAGCTTAAACTCCCAATAACGTAATAAAAATTCTTTTTTTTTTAAACACAGTTTAATAAACATTTGAAATAAGTGCATCAGATTTTATATCTGATAGCAATTATAAAGCTTTATTTAATATGCTGATTTTATTGTAAATATTTCGATTGTCTGTTAGAATGATGGAAGAAGGACAAAAATCATTTCATGCATTACCAGCCTATTTTATTCCGTGGCAAAAAAAAAATCATTATTTTAGTGATATGGACTTTTTTGTTGAACAGAAATTCCTCTATACGGATTTTGAATGAATTTAAAATATGCTTTGTTTTGTTTTGTCGCAGGTGATATTTGATTACAGGCATATTTTGTAAGGTTATAAAAACTAAACTACCAATTCTATTTCGATAAAATTTATAGTACCATATCAGGCACAAAAGGTGTCTAATAAAAGAAGAATAATTAAAATTGGTTCATAAATGACGAAGCGAACAACATAAAAAAGCATATATACGTTTAAATTGAAAAGTCTCCTTTTTTGAAGCCAGTTAAAAATAAGAACATCATTATTTAGTCAAACGTTAGAAATATCACTAATAGATCTGACAACATTTCTGTGTCATAAAATTTCACATCGTTCATTATCGTTCCTTTTATAACTGTCCGGTGTAAGCTCCCTTAATAGGATTTTGATACCGTACCGTTGGACACTGAAGTTCGGTTCCAATTATAGTTCACCCTTTGAGACAAGCCTATGGGATCGGGGATTTCATCGCCATTCTTATTGCGGCGATTCAGAGGTTTCGCACAGATTGGTAAGTTATTTTAAAACTGCACCCTGAAAGAAATTATATCTACTAGCTTTTACCCGTGCGTGGTATTAGTATTATATAACTTTGAAAAAAATAAAAGGTTATCAATTTGATTGTTTTCCTGTATCCTAGTTACACGATTTTTATTTGAAATAGTATATTCTTGAAATAATCCCATCATAACTTTGTCGAAATTAAATCAGTAATTTTGTTTAAACATTGGAAAACTACAATACATCCCCTCAAATATCTGGACGATGTAGTTTTCACAAAGTAATTGTAATATTATATTAGTAGGATTTGATGAATTATGCGTTCACAACATATTTATTTTTATTATAAAAAAGTACTCAAAAATCTGTGTTTTTTAAACATTATAATTTGAGTCATAGTGTTTTTTTTTTAAAAAAAGCGTTCCACTTATCACTTACTTTAATTGACATTACGTCTAAATAGGGATTTCTAACCTGGTCTGTTTTTTCTTTCAAATACTGGAAGCTACATCATTATGATGAAGAGATATACTGTAATTATTATTTGACTTAAAGATCCATGTCTCAATTAGAACACTTGTGGGCTGATAGCAGCATTTCTCGAAAAACATGTGTGTTAGAGAGACATGTCTGAAATTGATTGGACGGGAAATCGGACCAACAAATATGCTTTGATCGAATTAAAGGCAAAAATGAGATTGTCCTTGTCTACAGAGAAGTTCCGATTTATTCGAACACATCGCTAGAAATACATGTGATGATCTCGAAAAAGTTTTACAGACAGAAAAAGTATATAGACGAAGACCGTGAGGACGAAATACTTTACGATGATCATATCAGATCCGTACTACAATCAACACTACTGTCATTGAAGCCATCCATATCGCCGAAGATAGTTCAAGATGGCAAACAATAGTCAACTAGAGAATCATTCATAGAGATCATTTACGCATAGCAGTAAACAAATTAACTTCCAACAGATTTTCAGTTGTTCCAACGAACCTCACTGCAGGAACATGACGCACACCGAGCCTTTAGATCTTGTTTAGCCTTCAAGTATCCACTTAGTAACCCGATCACGTACCGGTGTAGTGTTTCACGTGATATTTAGCGCTGTTCCACATGTACTGGTATACTGGTACCGTTACTGAAACATATTATGTAACATTAGATAATATCAAAGAGCTTACTGTAGACTCTGTAGTATAGTCACGTTCGTGTTTTACTGTTTTGAACCTTACTACCCATTGTATTGGGTTCTTTCTGGATTTTGTGCTATGATTTTGATGATCAATACTTTTAACTGCTGTTTAACATAGTAAACGATATACTGTCTATATTTGTTTTATTATAATACAATTGTGAGGGACATAAAAATGAAACCGACTAAGAGTTAGTTAGACTCGCGTCCTAAGGAAAACTCTTACCAATATTACAAAAAGCATACTTTTCATTATAAATAATATTTTTTGCTAGCTTGGTGGGGTAGTGGATAAGCGCCGCGGCCCGCGATCGTTGTTGTCAAGCAACTTTCACAAGGGTCGGTCACGAGATGGGTGACCAAAAAATATTTTATCTCGAGCTACTCCGTGCTTCGGAAGGCACGTTAAGCAGTGGGTCACGCACGGCTGCATTTGCAGTCCTTAATACCCTCCAATCCACGTTGGGCCAGTGTGGAGGGTCGTGGCCTATCTCCTTAACCATTCATAAGGAAGGCCTGAGCCCTTGCAGTGGAGGCGTAAAATGGCTGATGATAATGATGAATATTTTTTGTATAATGAAAAATAAAGAAAATATGATTTGAAATACTGTTACTATTTAATAAAACTGCTGCACTGACAAAGAATTCCATCGAAAAGCTCAAGAAGCACATAGAACCTATCGATTTTGATACCTTTGAGAATGTCGAAATATGCGGTTTTCGTGACATTAATGGCCATATCTTCTTTATATTAATTTAGAAGTCTCGTTTTATTTAGGTCCTTAGTTATTGAAAGGTCACCATTTTGAAATAAACATAAATGGCCAAACGGTATATAGGAAAACCAGAATAATCTCATATTCTAGTTTTTTATAAGAATGAAGCGTGGTTATGATCAATATTTTGGAAGAAGCTCCTGGTTTTATGAAATTTCCCTAAATCGGTATATTTAAAAAGATAACGTTATGTACTTAAAACATAATATTTCACCGGTTCCAGTTTAAAATGTTATAGATACCAATAATTTATCGTTGTCCAAATTTTTGTACATATTTTTTATGTATCTTTCTAATGACAAAAGTAGCAAAATTTTTGCACTTATAATAGTATTTTTTGTAAAACAACCTACATTTTCTGATCGTTGTTAATAATGTTTCGAAGTACGTCTCCGCTTATTTAAATCATTCGTTTTAAAGGCGATATTCATCTTCATAAATTCGTCAAAATGCAATCAGTCTAAGAGTTAGCTTTATTTATTAGCTTTCGACAATAAAGCGCTTGTCTCTCTTGCCATTTTCAGTATTTATTTGTAGCCAGAAGTTCGTTACGGAGCATTTATTAACCTGCATTTTAAAATTGTATAATTTATCTTTTTAAATGAAACTCACGTTTTATAGTTAGCACGTAAGTTGCGATATGGTTGTTAACCAACTTTCACAAGGGCCGATCATAAGATGGGTGACCAAAAAATTATAGTTCCTTCGTGTTTCAGTAGGCACGCTAAGTCCGGCTGCGTCGATAGTCGTCAACATCCACCAATCCGCAATAGGACCGCGGTCAGTCATGGCCCATTCTCTCTATTCGATTCGGATCGAGAGGGAAGGCCTGAGCTCCATCAGTGGGGAGATTAATAGGCTGGTTGTAAAGCGATATTATAAATACTTATTCTAAATAACAGTTAGATATAGAATAACAGTTCTTATTTAAGTAATCAAAGCCAGTAGATGTTTAGATAAAAACTATTTAATAACATTTTCGATTAGTCCATTAAATGACTATAAAATACTTGCTCAAGAGGCAATAGCTGTCTATGTATTCCTATTAGTACAAACGAACATGCTTCATAACATTAATAGGCATATAATTATCATTTTAATTATCAGAAATAATAGGGTTAAATAATGTTTTAGCACATATTTTGAATATAGCAAGAAGTACTTGGATAAAGATTGCCCTTAGGTAAAACACTTCAGGGGCAATAAACGGACTAATCGTATATTTTAGTTTCATAAAAAAATATAGTGATTAAGCAATCGAGTGTTTATGAAAAGAGTACTGAAAGTGAAAAAGGCGAAAGATGTATGTAAGGACAGTTCCTTGTGGCAATGGGTCCTCTCTGCTTACTCTGCAAGGGTTACGGCGCACTATGGGAAACCGCCTAACTAAACCATGCCATAAATGCTTTTATCAAAATTCTTTAGAGATACATGTATCATACCTAAAATTGTATCAGAAATATGGATCTTAAAAATTATTCTGGAATTACGATTTCTTTAGCATGGTTTTTTCGTAAAAACTTGAATATTGTATATTTTTATAGTTGTGTACTTTTAAGTCCCATGTATATTTGTACTAAGGTATCATATCTAACAGAATATCCAAAAATAACAACAACACTTTAATGGTATCTGTTTAATTAATGTACCTAGTTGTAACTTTATAAATTTTCACATTATATTTTTTTTATTACATGTAATATTATTTTAAAAAAATATTTGAAAGCATGTATACTTAAATATATAAATAAAAAAAATTTCATGAAAGCATGTATACTCAATATTATCATGGACAAATATTATTGAAATATCTTTTATAATAAAGATGGTACAGATTTAAGTCATGAAACCGGCCCGATTTCATCAAAGTGCGGCGTAAGATATAGATACAGATAGATCTCTTACCTCCTCTTCAAAACAATATTAAACTACTCCAGACATTCAAAAGAAAATATTTTTAAAATGTTACAAATTAGCAAAGCATCAAGTATATAAATAAAAATAAAAAAAACAATCATTAAAAAATTACACAAATAGTAATTTGATCAAGGTCATTTTACAACCGCCTTCTTAGAGAAAGTTAAATATTTTAAAAGTAAATTGGTACATAATCTTGCCTATAAGGCTCTTGCTCTGTGTAGAAACGTTATCTGATATTATTTGTTCTTCCCAATTCCCAATTGAATAGTAACCTAAGCTATATGAGATTACTGGATTTGATATGTCTACGATAATATGGCGCAGGTTATAGTATACTTAAAAATTAGCCAGTAAGTGTGTCTGAAGTTATGTTATTGTTTATACTAATATTATAAAGGTCAAATTTTGATTTGTTTGTTTCCATTTAATAGGCTCCATATCTACTAGAGTAATTAAAAAAATTCTTTGATCTACTGGAAGCTACATCATACGCGGGTTACATAGATTATAATTTACACAGATGAAGTGAAGAAAACAGCTAGTATTATAGGTATAAAATTCCCAGCATTTATAAGTTTAATTTGAATACTTCATCATTGTTTAAGATTTGTAATATTTTAGTTGCTTACTTTACAGTTTTAGTTGTTACTAAAACTGGGTCGCTCGCTCTCAAGTTCGCAACATTCCGCGACATTGCCAAATGCGATAATGATAAGTAACATTATACGTTCAACTTCGTCTTCAGTTACTGAAGTGGGATGTAAGAAATATTACGAATGTTAATGAGCTCTTCTTTAATAATTTAAAATAGCTTTTTTACAGTTCTTTCGAGATAAGTCTCATGTAGATATTGCAAAAGATAAAATGTCTGACATTGGCACGTATATATTTTTTGGTTTTTAACTTTTATTATGTAATAGGTCATAAAACAATCAGTAGTTGTATTAGAAAGTTGGACAATGTCGGTAATTTTGAGGTTTTTTTTAAACAGACAGACGAAATGAACTACTATAATAGTATAAAACAAAGTCGCTTCCTGTTGTTTGTACACAGAGATCTTTTGAACTATACAACAGATTTTTATGTTGTTTGCATTAATATACCATATCAAGAGGAGGAAGGTTAATACGCATATTGCGTGACCACATAGGTGAAGCCAATGGCGGAAAGCTGGATGATTTATAATATGTAGCGATAATAATGCTGAAAGGATCTTCTATCCTTTTTTTATTTATTATTATAGGTAATAAATGTGATTACTAATCATAGTGTTCCTTCTTTCATTATCTTTGCACACATACTCATTTTGGACTATACAATAATATATTCTTTTTTTACAGCAAAACAGTCCATGCTTTTTTTTTGTTTTGTAATGTACATTTACCATTTGATCGTAGACGGTATCTAAGCTCCAATCGGCACAGCACCCGATTGGATGTCAGCCAATTTATCGTTTACGATTTATCGAATATCGTTTTTAAACGAGAGGCTATTTGATCTGTATTTTTATATATGATTAGTCTGTATTTGATAAGAAACAACAGGAAAATCCATTGAGCAAAATAAATAGGCATTTTAATATTTATTGTTTTAAATATAATCAGATAAGCCGAAAGTTCTTAAATTCCTTCGCCATAAAGCTGATATAAAGAAATTATACAACTTAAAATTGAGTCCTATTATTTTACGTTTATTTTTTTATACCCTTATTCTCTAACTTTCGATAACCACTAGAAAATGTTCACTACGTTACCATCACATCAGATAACAACATTTAAAAAAAATGTGAATTGCCTGAACATTGCTCAAAATTCGCACATTATCAGTAAAAGGATATCAGAAAATTTAGCTCAATTAGTCTCTATTAGCTTAGTAGTCGCATAGCTTGTGAAACGCTATGTTTTTCTCATATCAGGTAATCAATGAAAAATAACTTTAACCACCCCTATCACTAAGTAGTTGGTTAACTGAAACTTTAATTTTTTGACACTGCTTACTTTTTTAAGCGTTTATACAACAGATTTAATACTGTTCTCATTAATAAACAAAGTAATTAATATACAAGAGGAGGGGTTATATTTATAATACAGGACCACGCAAGCAAAACCGCTGGCAGTATGCTAGTTCTCGTATAAAACTAACAAACATAGTTTAATTTCGAAGTCGTACGAGCGTTAAGTTTGGACAAATAGAAAATAAAATCTATATTGTTTCGGGTTTGGGTGTTGTAGCCCCTTTTTTATTACAGATACTCCATAATACGCTTTAGCTACTCGTCTTCTTTATGTTACCTTATATTCGTTTATTTAAAATATTATTTACTAATACGAAATAAGTAACAGCAATATGACAGCGTCTTACTTTTTGGATATTTCCACGGCATATCCGTACAAAACAGTGATAAATATGACACGTCGCAAAATTGAGTTTTCACCAGAATACATTTTGAATACATTTTCGCTTAAGTAGCGGAACATATTGTCAGACAAATATATTTTTCTCTTTTCGTTACAATTTTCAAGGTTCCACCTTTGCCGCACTTTTTGTGTCTATTCGTAATTTATCAACAGGGATAAACAGTTGTCACATTTTTTTTATTCTTTGTTGTTTAAGTTAAAATGTGGGTAAAGTATAATTGCATCAAATTATTTTGTTTCAATGTGAAAGAAAAATGTTTTGATAGATCGTTACGCTATTCTTTATACTGTTGATATGTATTGTAGCAAAAGTCGATGATAGATGTCACTGGCGTTTTATTTTAATTTTTAGATTTTTCAGAACTTTTTGTCATGATTCTGATACATTAATAGATTTAATCAGTTTCCGGATTTTAATATAATGTATGTTGTTTTAAATTATACATTTTTGTCCTTTCTTTTAACTTATATTAGTGATAAAGAAAAAAAAAAAGGTTCCTAAAAATGTCGTTTTTATAATAATCCTACTGTATTTTAAGGTAAATCTATATTATATATTATAAAGAGGAAACACATGATTGTTTGTTTGCATTGGATAGGCTCTAATACTACTGCACCGATTTTAAAAATTCTATTATCAAAAAGCTGATACTTTTTGCGGTCGAAGTCACGGTGAATAGCTATTTATTTTATAACAATAAATAAGAAACGATGCTTCCACTGAATCATGTAATCGAAGTCGAGAGTGTAATTTTTTTCCCCATGAAAAATGAACTTTCGTGAAGATTAAAAGATAAAAAACTGTACTAATCATTCAATAAGTAAACGTCACCATTTTTCAAGGGAACGTCCGAAAATCGTCGAAAACACTCCCGGGGGTGCGTAACAATAACAACGTAACGGGTCAATTGTTTACTCACCCCACGGAACTCAGACGGAACCCCCAAATTAATATTGGTTCCGTCGACTACATCTGACGGCTCGGCAAAAAAGGCGAAATTACAGACGAATATTCTAGCACGTTAGGGTGCGCGCAAACGATTTCTATATTACATTTTCGAATTGCTTTTACACCTTCTCATTTCACTAACACAATACATTTCGAATGTTAGGATTAAAAATTAGGCCTTATAATGCTGTTCTCAAAATAAGTTACAAACACCATTGTCAAGCTGAGACGCCATTATAGTTTCGATTGCTGAAATTAAATTCCGCAAATTTGCGCATAGTAGAACACTACTAGTTGTTCCATGACTGTATTTCTTTCTTCACTTCTATTTATTAGTTCATATGAGATAGGAGAAAAGGGACAACATACACCGTATAATCATACTATATAACTTATGTCAAATTCTTAAGTGACAAAAATATTCGTTATATTACCTTTAGATAACCGCTTGTTTTTACCATTCATATATCTCACATCACATAATTGATCAATGAGTGTCGCCTTAATATTGCATTACTTGTGTATGATTCTACTTTTTTATGATGAATTGTTTCAATTAAATCACTATATATTTCAATAACAACAATATATAATTTTCATTATAAAATCATCTTTCAAAAGTACTTTTTATCGGTCGTTTTTAAATCTTAATTAATAGTAAAAACGATGGCACATTAAGTCTTTAACTGTGTTAATAATTGTATGTTAATTAACACAAATATGACTGTTGTTGCCACAAATATATGAAAAAAGATAAAAAAGACCTTTGATAATCTGTACTAAGCTTCTTTTCAATTAAATTAAAAAACCGTGAACTAGAATTATTTCACTAAGTATGCGTCGGACCTTACCCAGCGCGTTGTACCGTTTGGAAAAATGTTGTGCCACTCAAACCCTTTGGGGTGAGAAACCCCGTGGTTATCTATTTGGTTATTAGTGTAATTACGGATGTATACGCTTGAATTGGAACGTCAATATTGTATTCGACCTCATCATTACAGATGAACGGTATTATCGCACGAGTAATTGTTGGCATCATTATCTGATAAGCAAAACTCATGGTTTTTATTTGGAAGTCTAACTATTTTAGATAGCACAATTATAATTCAAAAAGGATAGATTGATTGAAACAACATAGCGTAGCAAAATTTTTAGAAAGACTATTTAGGTGTCACTTTCAATTTCTTTAACACATATAACTAGTAAAACATAGAATGAGAATGTGATTATGTATTCATATATTTGAACAATTTTGCATTCACGATGCCAGACTGAAAAATATACTTAATGAAAAATTGCTTATAGAATCCACTTTGTCCCTGACACTCTTAGACGGGACACGAACCCACGATCTTTTGCAATTCGATCGACTGCTCTAACCACTGGGCTATCCAGGAACTAACAAGACTGTGTTTCTTCAAGCACTTGTTACTTTTTTGGGTGGATTTTGGATTGCCTGAGCATTGATGAAAATACGCTCTGTAGCTAATCTTTCTTATTATGGGACATACGGGACATATTATGGGACATAATAAGATAGGATTTGTTTTTATGCTAAACTATAAAATATTATTATATAAGTAGGTGCCCTACATGAAGGACTCACAAGGAGTTCAGACTACGTAGTGTTAAGGCATGTAATTTTTAGGTTAGGAAACAATACATAGAAACATTAAAAAAAAACACAATACATTCACGGCAAATGTTACGATACTTTTTTCATTAGAAAGAAGAATTATTAATAGATTCATATAGGCTAGTTTTTATTCGAATACGACGCAAGCGAAGCGAACAAAATAAATAGTAATACAAATAAAAAAGTAATAAAAATACTATAATATCAGAGACAATAAAATATAAAACGACCCATCTTCGCCAATAAGTAACAAAATCATAAACATTTTGTTTTTCCAAATATTCCTTGGAATTCATGTTATTTTATTTTGATTTTGTTAGTCGGCTTATATAAATCAAACTTCGAGTGGCAATAAATTTCTTTTGTTTTATTTATCTAGAATCGAATAAAAGGCACTTCAGTTTCCATCTGAATAATTACATATTTTTATATCAAAGGATATTTCAATTCTACTTATACACTACATTATAATGTTCATCTTCCCCTTTCTTGAAAATAAGACTTGGATTTTCTTTTATGTTTCCTAATTGAAAATTTCATCAAATCGGCTCAAAGAAGTCAAGATTAAACTGATCTTTTATCCGACTTAAACTTCGATATAAAATTAATTTTAATGCCTAATTATATATGTAATTATGCTGTCATGCTTTAATACGATTTGAATACTCTTTGTTTTGATTATGTAAGTGAACTTAAAATATTCAGGTTAATTATTTCTTTCTTTGAAATAAAGTACTATATTTTCAAGTCCAATATTATAAAGATGTAAGATTTTATTGTTAATTTCCATTGAATCGACTGCGAAACCAATTTTACAATTCTTTCAACTGCTGGAAACTACATCATACGCAGTTGACAAAAAATATAATTCACGAGGGCGAAGTCGCGAGAACGCAGCTAGTCTTTAATGTATTTAATGCAAAACAGTAGGTTTGTAGTTATTAAGCACATAAAAGGGGCAAGAGAACAAATATATAAAACTCAATGATTTTTGAAGGTTAACAATTACTTATAGGCAATGAACCGTTTCTTGTAAAGTCATAAGCAACAAGTGCAAATTTCACCTTTTGCCAAAGGCACTCTTATTGTGTTAACAGAATCTCCTATAGTGAAAATATTATTCCATAATGTCAAAACAAAAACAAATATTTCAACAATATTTACTTATCGGAAATAAAATATTCACTAAAAATTTAATTAAATCCATTTTATTTGTACTTTAAAATAGGTAAACATATATTTAGCTTTAGCTTCTCTGCCATACTAGTCGAAGAAACCCATCAGAATAGTATAAAATAAGTTGTAACAAAATCTCAGGGCGTTACAATCTATTAGAACAGGTGGTGCAAAGTTCTGTAACTCTGGAAGAGAGCCAAGCGGTAGTATTCTGAACTTTAATATAAAACAAAATTTTTGACGCATCAACAAGAGAGCAATAATCCACATTTATTATATTAAAATTCATAAACATTTTACAATTTGTTTATGAAGTAATTTGATGGTCATTAAAGAACGTTGACCTAACAGAATCAATCAATCAATATACTAATTATTATATTTGATCAATTCTTCATTCACAATGCTAAATAATATTCTTATTAATATGCTGAATATTATTCTAAATAATATGGGGGAATTGTGAACGAAGGGTAATTGGGAAAAGGTAGATAAGTAGTACTTCCCCCCGCACTACACCGTCCTGCAACCGTTGAATGAATGCACACAGCCCCCCTCAGTGCCCACGCGACATTAGAAGTGAAACACCGCGCGCGCGTTGTCACGGTGAGTCGAACAATATTTTTTGCAATTCTTTTATAATTTTAGTCGTGGTTTATAATAGATGTAAATTTAATTATTTTGAAATTACAAACTCCATATTTCGTAATAATCATGCATGTGATATCTGTCTTCGAATCCCTTGTTACTTGAAGGTCAACAAAAGTGCTATAGCCGATGGCCGCCATTTTGATTAATATTGAGTACTTCGGGCATTTGGGAACAGAGTCCGGCGGGTAATTGAGAATGTTCCTAATTACCCCGTAGTGTTCTTATTTACCCCTATGCTACTAGATTGTAGTTTTAAACTATGTTCTAACGGTACGATTTGATTTAGATGCCTCGAAACTACATACGAAAGACTGCACCGAAGTATGAGATTGAAGATCTTCGCAATGCGATTGAAGATGTCAAAAATAAAAAGCTTACATTGAGCCAAGCTGCAACCAAATTTTCAATACCAAAAACAACACTATTTAAACAATTGAAGCTGGACAAATTCAAGATACCAAAAAAAGGGAGACACACTGTATTTAACAAAGAACAAGAAGAAGAGCTGCTTAATCATATACTTGAATGCTGCAAGGCTTTTTATGGTATAACACCAAATTCATTACGCAGAATTGCTTTTCGATTTGCTGAAGCTAACAAATTAAAACACAATTTTAACAAGGAGACCCAGATTGCAGGTAAAGACTGGTATTATGGCTTTATGTCTCGACATCCTTCCATTAGTTTACGCATTCCAGAAGCTACTTCACTTAATAGAATAACCGCTTTTAACGCCACTGAAGTAAATCTGTTTTTTGATCAACTAAGAGTGATTCAAGCTAAACACAATATACCTAGTCATCGCATTTTTAATATTGCTGAAACTGGCATTAGCACAATTAAAAAAAAAAATACAAAATTTTGGCTCCTAAGGGCGTAAAGCAGATAGCAAAAGCGACAAGTGGAGAACGGGGTGTTACAACAACAATAGTTTGTGCTAATAGCGCTAGTGGCATATATGTACCTCCCATGTTTATCTTCAAAAGAAAGAGAATGAGCGAACTGCTAATTAAAGGTTGTAACAGCGACATGATAGCTACTGTTTCTGATTCTGGCTGGATAAATGAGTCCATATTTATTGACTTCTTGCGACATTTCATTTCTTTTGTAAAGCCGACCAAAGATGATCCAGTTTTAGTTGTACTCGATAATCACGAAAGTCATATCAGCCTGGGAGCATACGCGCTGTTCCGAGAACACAATCTCCAAGTTCTTTCGTTACCACCTCATGTGTCTCATAAAATGCAGCCACTAGATCTTACAGTTTTCAGTCCTCTGAAAATAGCGTACAATAAAGAATGTGAGCTCTACATGGTAAATAATCCAGGTAAACGAATAACCCAATACGAGGTTGGAGAACTATTTACAAGAGCGTACAATAAAATAGCTAATATAAGCAAGGCTGTTAGTGGATTTAGAGCAGCTGGAATTTATCCTATCAATCCTGACACATTTAAAGACACCTTCGAAAATATTATACATGATCTACCTGTAGCTGAACAAAGTTTGAGTAAGTCCATGAACACTAGAACTGTAACTGAAGCTGAACTAAATTTAAATATGTCCATTAGCAGTATCAATCAGAACCAAACATTAATGCAAGATTCCACTTCTATTAATGAAAATGACAAGGATTTGAGCGTTACTATCCATTCTACACCTCCATCCACTTCTGTGCCTCTTGCTGATATTGTTAATGTACCTGTCATTCTAAAACCAACAGCTTCTAAGCGACAAAATAAGAAGCATTCTCAAATTTTATCCAGCAAACCTATAAAAGTTCAACTAGAAGAAAAACAGAAAAGACAAATCAAAAGAAAAGCAAAAACAAAAAAAGTTTCTGCTAAAAAATCGCACATTGCAAAAGGAGTCAGAAATCTAAAGAAGGCTTTACAAAACAATGAAAATCAAGAGGAGTTTCACTGTATAATGTGCAATGAAAAATATGAATCCCCACCGAGAGAAGATTGGATCATGTGCTCTATTTGTAAGCACTGGGCACATGAAAAATGTACTGCTGGGGAGACTAGTAAAGGTTACGTATGTGATATATGCCACACCAAGAAGTAATTATCTAATTATAAAGACTTGATTTCGTCGATCTCAACTACCCCACACCGTTCCTATTTCCCCCGAGGGATGATCTCATTTACCCCATAGGATATCGGGTAAAAGGGAACGACAATGTTTCTTGTTTTCTCTGATAATTTTAATAAATTGTTGATTTTGAATATTTATTTGTAAGCAATAAGTAAATAAATAAGTAAAGTTTATGTTTCAATTAAAGTTGCTTCAAAGAAAAAATGACAAAGCTGTATTAATAAACAAACATCCAGCTGAAGCTTTGAAAAAGATTTATTTTAAGAAAAAAATAGAGTTAGCTTATTACCAAAAAAAAAACGAAATGCAAAGATTTAGATTCGAACAAAAGAAACATGAACTGGAAATGCAAATATTGAAAAAACAATTGGAAAAAGCTAACAAGGATTTAGCTTAAGAGCTTATTATAAGTGAAAAAATATGTTATTAAGTGATTATTATATTATCAATATCTGTGATTAATAAAGGCTGTTTCACCTAAACATTTAATGAATATGAATAAATAAACCACATTATATGCAAAAATGTTTTATTCTATATTTTTAATTAAAGAACTATCATTAATTAGTAGGTAAACATTAAAATAAAACTAAAATAAATGTCCAACAGCAAAAAGTAATATACAGTACTAGCCTTCCGCATCCTTATATTTATTTATTTATTTATGTGAAGTAGTTTTCCACAATTGATGCTCTTGCAACAAAATGTTGTACATGGGCCTGGGCTACTACTTCATCATTAACTTCTACAAGTTCATCTTCTTGAACAATGTAATCGTCAAGATGAAGAGTCATGTTACAATCAACTAAAGCCACAATTACTTTCATCACCTTTGGAAGCTTAAGTTGCATGCCTGATTGAAGACATGGAAATCTTCTTTTTAAAACTCCAAAACATCTCTCTATTGTGTTCCTTGTGGTAATATGGGCTTGATTATATGCTTCTTGAGGAGGTGTAGCTGGATTCAAGAAGGGTGTCATAAGATATCTTAGACATGGGTAGCCACTGTCACCCAAAATCAGGTATGAGCCATATCTACCTGCTTCAAATTGAGCAGCAATCGGAGAGTCATTCCAAATTGTTGTATCATGCACAGAACCTGGCCAACGTGCAATAATATTACGTATTTTTAAGTTGGCATCACAGATAGCCTGGACATTAATAGAAAAATATCCTTTTCTGTTCCGATACAGTTCGGCTCTGTTTCCTCCTGGGAAATAATTTTAACATGTGTGCAGTCCACAGCTCCAATTATTCTGGGAAATCCAGCGATTCCAAAAAAACTTGCTGCCACTGATGGTCTTCATCAGCAGTAGGCATGTGAATGTATTGGCGTTTTAATAAGGCGATCACAGAAGATACTTTGTCCACTACACGGCAAACTGTCGCCTTACTCACATTAACCGTGTCTCCTACAACTGCCTGAAAGCTGCCGGTCGCATAAAACCTTAAGGCTATCAATAATTGCAACATAGGAGAAATGCAATCCCGTCGCTGAATGTTTGGCTCTAGCTTATGCTTGATTTTGTTTAGTATAAATCTTACAGACTCTTTGGTAAATCGAAAGCGACTCTTGAACTCTTCGTCACTGAACTTCGCGAAGAAATCTGCTCGACTATTTACTATCCTGCGACTTCTTCGTTGGCTGTGTGGACGCACTTGAGGCATCTCCAAAGACGACAAAGAAGTATCACTGTCGCTCATTTTCGTTGAATTGTAAATGTAATGAATTTCGTTAAATTGAAATGTAATGAATGTGTAAGAGCAGTTTGAGTAACCGAATATGCACGCTTATCTTTTGACTGACATAAGAACGGTTTGAGAACTGTCACAACGTGTTTTGCTTAGTTGTGAAACGCAGAATAGGTTGTTTAGCACGCTAGTCGTTTAGAAACTCAAATATTAATTATGGTTTGAGAAAACTTAAATCAGAAACGAAAAACTGCTTAAGTACAGTTTAAGTATAGTTTGAGACGTTCTCAAATTCAAATACTCAATTCAGAAACCGGGTGTTATTCTTATTGAAAAATATTTAAAAAAAATCACGTTGTCTCTCTCATCCCATCTCATCTCCCTTCCAGGGACAAAGTGGTTTTTTTTTAATTTTCATTAAGAAGATACTACTAAATTAAGTGTAAGGAAACTAATAGTCTCGCATTGCAAATAAACCGGTTGCAGTATATAGAAAATCGTACTAGATTTATAGGACAACATGTCTGCTGTAGAAATGCAATGCTATTTCCCGGAATAAGGATTCACAAAAGCAACCTCTGCCAACTTTGATAATTATGATGAGCTTAATATTTGCTTTGTTAACAAAAACGATTATTTAACGTAAACGTTATTTGTTGACTTAAGAATGTTACAAAATCAATGGTTGATTTTCGACAATCCAGCAAAATAAGGGTCAGTGCAAATATAACGAAAGATTTGTCAAGCATATGACCAAGTCAAGTCAAAATAATCTTTATTCAAATAGACTTCAAAATAAAAATTATTTTGTACCCGGTGGTGAAAATTATTTTGTATGCGTCGTTGTTATGGATCTTCAATCGTGTGTGCAAGGGTGAATGTCAACATCATAGATTTGTAAGTTCTGATGTTCGGCTACCGACGAGTCGCGACGCATTTTTAGATATGCACCTACCCGAAAAGCTACCTTGTTATTGCCATTAAAATAAAAAAGGAAAATTATTCTTATGTAAACTAATGTAAACGTATTTCGAGAGGCTTAATTGTTATTAATTGACGACCTGCGTAGCCAATGGTTCGCACGCCGTTGTCAAGATGTCGCCACCGCTAAGGTCCAGGGTACGATTCCTGGCCGGGCTAATGTAGAATATGGACTTTCTTATATTGTATCGGGTTTTAGTGTTGTAGTAGCTACGTTGCCTCAGATATTTTTTAAATGCAGGTTCCCCCACTTTTGAGCAGGCTTGCCTCAAATATTACATAATATAGGGGCTTTAGATACTCCTCTCGGAATCTGAGCAGTGTATGTGATAATGTTAAATATTTAATTATTTACTGGGGATGCTTTTATACTAATGTCAACAAGAACCATGTATGTCAAAAAGAAATAAATAAATTTGCTCAGATTCCAAGATGAGTACCTAAAGCCCATGTCTTATGGACTATCTGAGACAATGAATGTACCACAAGACCCGAGACAATATGGAAAAGTCCTTCTTCTACATTGACCTGATCAGGAGTCAAACCCGGGACCTTAGTGATGGCGACACCTTGAAACCGGCGTGCGAACCACTCGACTATGGAGGTCGTCACAAATATTACTCTAATGCCAGTGATACATCATATTTATGTTAGAAGAGATAAGGCTCTATCTTTGGATTATAAAAATGGCCACCGTTCAACTTCGCTTCGTTCCTAGAATCCGGTTATAGCGTCATTACAATACGGCAGCGTCTCAAGAAGGAATCCAAGGGGTGACGTCAATCTTGACGCCCTCTCGGAGGTTAGGCTAGGTGAGGAGGGGTTTGGAAAGTTTTTGATTAATTACATTTCGCTCGCTGTAGAAATATTGCGACATTCCAGGCAGGTAAAAGTTATGCGAAGGTACACAGACTATGAAATTTCAAGACAAACATGATAAAGACGGTCCTATAGTATAGGCGGTTTGGCGTGTGGGTTTTTTTAAATAAATTAAAACAGCATTAGGTTTAAGCGTTTGTTTTTTCTCGATGAACAGGTATATTTCAATGTATAAATAGTGGGATCTAGAGAGTGTGAGTAGGCTACTTCTTAACGTGAAATATAATGGTCTGTAATTTAAATACCTTTTTATTTTTTTCACTCAATTAATAAATAACACGATACATTGAATTGAAATGTCGTATGACTAAGACCTTTGTACATTGTTACATGGTTATGACGTAGGGAGCTTTTTTTTACCCAGGCATCATCCCAATTCTAAACTACTTTACCGTTGACTACGCATTTGTAATCATACATGTTATTGAGATCCATTTTGATCACGAAACTTTAGACAAAAAATACAATTTATTTTCCTAGATCAATCCAACTGGGAAGGAAACCCTTAAAGCTTAAACCGTTTCAACATAGAGGCAATAACGATCATATTTATTTATTCTCATTTTTATATACTCTTTTAGTCTAATAACTAAGTATCCAACTTGCACAACTACACTACATCTACGTATTACATAAATGACATAAATGTAACAGTATTTATTCTTACTCTTGCTCCTTAGAGGAGAATTGGGTACATATAACTGATACTCCGATATGCGATTATACGACTTTAATATCACTACTTAGTATTATGTCACAATTTTACTAGCTGGTATTATAAACAATACATGGTCATACATCAAGCTCACCCTAGTAAATAAATATGTCGCTTAAAAGGCTCTCACAAAATTTCACTTCAATACCCAAATAGTGACAATTTATTACCCTACCTGTCTAACTGGCTGGTCATTATAATGTGTAATCTTAGAGCCCATGTCCTCAGGTTCCTTTTACAACCTATCATGTGTAATAAAAGCTTACACGTATTATTGCTACCATTATTTATTATCTAGATCAGCATATAATAAAATATAAAAGGCAAGGATTATTTTAACTTACACTATAGAGAAGTCAGTTTCGTTCCTTCTAAACAATTTATGTGTCTACGTGCGGAGTACGGCGCGACTCTCAAGTTTATTACCTGACATGTTTGAAATACCTGCCTTATTGTGGGTGGAGGTGGGAGCCTGTGGAAACTCAACGAACTCAATAAAGACCGCTTTTCCAAAAATTCACCGAGAAGACCATTTCAGACCATATTTTTTTATTATACATGTCATCCGATATAATCCGATAATGTGATAACGGCAATGTATTTAAAATAATTATTTTAATGTGCTTTTTCATAATGCCCGTTTTCATTATAGTGAAAGGCTAAGTTGTGGATGGGCCAGAAAAATATATTATCAAGCATTCATAATTGTATAACACAAATTTTCATATTTTATTGAACCATTTCCAAAGACACATTCTGAATATAGTTTATTTTATCTTTATATAGTATTTAAATATCATTAGATGACCCTCTCCCTAGGATTAATAACTAATGCAACTGCAAAGCCGAAGTTGAAATAGACCGTTTAATTTGACGATCAAACAGAATTTCGTTAGAAGTTATTGCGGTCCTATGAGTGCTCCCCGTGGAACTCCAGTAATAATATCTATATTAATTGCAGCAAAAGGTTTAGTGCGGTCGATTTTATTAGACCTTATTTTGCTAAACATTTTTTGATTGCTTTGTAGAAACGTTGTGAGCAAATAATTTGAGTAAAATATTTGATTAAACCCATCTTGCACTTTTATCCTGACAAATGCAACTGACTTATTACATTCACGGTAAATAATGAAGTTGAAAAAGTAAGAGCCTCAGAGATTTCACTTAATCTACTCCAACCGTGCTAAATAGCCGACATCAATCCGGACAATTACTGTGCTCTTTCTTACGTTGGAGTGTAGAGTGTATTGTTTCAGCCAATTTCTTGAAGCTCTGAAAAACATTTTCTTGTTTTCTCATTTGAAAAGTGAATTATAGTCGCAAATACCTAATGCTTTTAAAAAAAACATTTGAATTTCATTTTGGACGAAAGTTGGGTTAGGCATAAGAAAATTTGTCTTGGTTATTCGCTGAATGTAATATTACAAATTTTATCTCATATAGTAAACCCTGGTTTCTTATTACGTTTACTGCAATTATTACAAAAATATTGAATATTGACTAATAAATCAATTTAATTACCTTGTCTAAAGTTATTGCCAAAAAATAATATAAAAATAAATAAAACATTAAATAGTACATTTCAATAACTCATTTTATGGAACTAAATTCGAATAACATAATTGAAATTTTATTGTTATCACTAGCACTAAATATAATAAATCCATTACAGTTGAACCGTATTTTCATAAACATCACAATAACGAACCCCAACTAGAAAGAGTAAAGAGTACTGCCGACACGTAAAGTTTTCCCTGGCGCCCTGTAAAACTACCCCCTCTTAGAGCCCGGGGATAGAACCTGAAGCTATAGGGAGTAAGCCAAAGATTAAATAAATAACAGACATGACAACGTCAGCAAAATAAAAGGAAAAAAGGAAAACATAGTTTTTCTTCTCAATTCAATTGATGATTTATAATATTTCATGAATTACTAACGAAGGCACTAAGCAAACTTATAATAATTCTTATTCGTTAGCAATTAAGCAGGATATTTGTCACCGGGTGAATATGTACGCGCTTTAAAATAATACCCGTTGCAAATTATGTAGCTGTAGTTACGACAATTTAATGGATGTCAATGTCTCAGTGCCTCGTCCGGTGAATTGAAATTTCACAATTAAATAATTATAAACAATTAGAAACGGTGTTCATTGTGACAAGTTTATAATTTTAATTGATCCCTTTGTGTTTTCTTTCTAGTTACTCAGACCGGTTAACGGAAATCATGAACAAAGGCAATTCAAATTCGAGATAGATAAATACTCCATCCAAAGTTAAAAGTGAAATTATAACAAAATCACACCATTTATCTTGGTTCAAGTAATAGTAGTAAAATGGAAAAAATACAATATTATCTATCCCTAGAATTCAATTATTTTCGATGACGACCTAATGAGTGACGATGTGAATCTTTTATTTTTACCTATGCTTTCCCGCCTAAACAACTAAGCCGAGTTTACCTTGAGCTAGGTCAGATACATAGATTACCTTTCATTATGGAAGTTAGCCATTGTTAAACATAAAACCGATAAAACAATAAATTCAAGCAATTATTGGATTTGCTGCACAGAGTAACGCGTGGTACACGCGGACGATGTTGTGATCAAAAGCTAGTAACTTTGTTAAGTTACTAGCATTTGTTCGCAATACTCACGTTTTATTCGGTACTATTCGACATAAGTCTGTCTTTATCTACAAGCAATTTTATACAAAAATAGTAATTATCTATGAGCATTTAATGAAAGGATATTTATTGATATATTAAAGGTTTTGATTTTATTTTATGCATTGAAAAAATAGATTGAAAACGATATTGAAGAAGTCGTAAAGATCATGTCTTATTGAATCCATGCAAAGCCTGGGTATGCGTAGATAGCTAGCTAACTTATTTCTATTTTACCATAATGCTAAATCTCTTAATTCTCTTACTATATCTCAAAATATCTCTATCGTCTTCGATGGAGTTTTTGGAATGTTTATAATATATCAATTATTTTTTCAAATTAGATTACAAATTATGAAATTCACAAAACATAACGGGAAATTCGAGCACATCCGAAAACTTTACGTTATCACAGACATTTCAAAACATCCGGCACTCTTTACAGCCAATTTGAAACGAAGGACTTTTACAACCACCCATTCGCATATCCAGTTATAACCGGTTATTTCTACCAAAATTTGGTTATCACCACTTAGTTTTTATATTACCTGGCAAAACTCAACAGGCGTGAATGATGCACGATAAGGGTGCGTACACGTATATATTTTTGTTTTCAACGAAACTTTTTTGTTGTCAGCATCGAAATTGGTTTCCTCGACACTTATATTTTCTTTATAAAGTAAGTAGCGTTTCATGTCGGTATTCTCTTGAAGCATAACTCTTAAAAGTTTCCCAAGTTATACTCATTTCGTGGATATGTAAAAATAGACATATGTTTTATATACGTATTATAATACCTTATATTCAATATAATGAATTTTAAGCTTCTCAGTAATTGATAGAAAAATACTGCTAGCTCCGCAATTCTTCAGTTTTAATATTTCCACATTAAATTTTAGATAAATTTCATTTTTTACCGACTTCAAAATCCAAAAGGAAGAGGTTATGTGTTAGACTGCGATTTATGTTTTATGTATGTTCATCGATATTTCAGCGAATTGTTAACCGATTTTCAAAATTCTTTTTTTATTCGACACCTTAATGAACCGTGGTGGTCCTATTGAAATTAAATCGAAATCGAATCAGTAGTTTTATTTTTATAACAAAAGTAAATACGATTTTCACTAGTTATCACCTAAATATTTAGATGTTGTGTATTATATTTCGTGTAATTCAGCTTAAAAGATTGCGTATTTGGAATTTATTCAAAATCCAAAAGGAGGATTTTCTATTTTCAAGGAATATGTAATTTTTTTTATGAAAGTAGGTATGTTAATCTATTTCTTCTTGAATTGTGAATTACTTTCTTTCAAAGTACCTGTTTCTCCGCAACTTCGCCAGTGTAAATTATGACCTATGTCTAATGTGTATTATGTAGTTCCCATAGATAAAAAACTTTTATAAATCAGTTCAATAGGATCGGTGCCTATCCAATGCATGCAAACAAGCAATCAAATCTTCGTCTTTACGATATGAGTATAGAGTTAAAAAAAAATATCGATCAAATAAACCAAATCATCTTTTCTAATACGAGTACTCTCACTATGTTAATTTTTTTTATTAAAATAGATATTTAATATTTTTAGTGTTTATCATCATCATCAGCCCTTTTACGTCCCCACTGCAGGGGCTCAGGCCTTCCTTATGGATGACTAGTGGACGCCCGCGACTTCGTCCGCGTGGAAGTCGGTATCCCGTGGGAGTGAGAAGTTTTCCCAGTAAAAAGTACCCTATGTGTTATTCTGATGTATAACCTATATTGCTGTAAAGTTTTATCCAAATCCGTCCAGTAGTTTTTTCGTGAAAGAGTAACAAACATCCATACATCCATACTTACAAACTTTCGCCTTTATAATATTAATAGGATAAAGGAGGATGGATAGGCCATGACCCTCCACGCTGGCCCAATGCGGATTGAAGGGTATTAACGACTGCAAATGCAGCAGGGACCAACAGCTTATCGTGCCTTCCGAAGCACGGAGTAGCTCGAGATAATAATTTTTTGGTCACCCATCCCGTGAGCGACCCTTGCGAATGTTGCTTAACGACAACGATGGGGTGCCGCGGCGCTTATCCACTACGCCACCGAGCTACTATTTTATTAATTTTTTTTATTTTTAGTGTTACCCACTATATAAATATTATTAAAAAGTATGAAATAAAGACTTAAAAAATTGGAATCTACTGCAAACTTTAAAAAAGTGATAAATAATATTTACCTCAAGAGTGACTTATTCAAGAAAATGCTATTGAAGCGGGGAGTTTATCATTTAATTAATAATCCACAGGAGACCTTAACTTCAATTAATTACTTGCTATAGTTACCATTCATGTATACATTCACTATGACAACATGCTTGTACTGAAAGTTTACCTCATTCGATATATTAGCTAAATCCTATTGACAGGCAACAAAAAGCCCCTTAGAACTTGAATGCCTTAGAAGCTATACGATACGTCAAAATTATCATTTTCATCCTTCACATCAAAGGCTATATTCAATTTGTATGCAAGAAATGAAATTGACACTCTATCACATCAATGTACTCTAAATATCACCAAATTAATATCAGTAAATCAATTACAATATCGCAAAATGCTACACACCGCAGCTATTTTAATCGAGTTCCCTAAAGCAGCTAAATAATTGTGTATGGCTGCATTCCACGGTAATACCGTGTTATTACCATATCGGTACATAGGAAGTTTGTTGTAAACATTGCAGACGTGAGACAAAGAGCAATTACTGACGTAACACGTATTGCGATTCATTCATGCAGAACTTGTTAGACGCTCGTCTGTGGAGGATTTAATAGATAGTTCGGTTACAGCGATTTTTATAAAGCAATAGCTAATAACTATGAAGCGAAATAAAATACTTTTTGTAAAATAATGATACAATTCCATTTTAACGTACCGTATCAATAATAGAAACATGAACGTCTCGAGATATAAATATCAATATACCTAGCTGTGTGAATAAAATAAAATGAAAGTTATTTTAGTTATCATGCTTTTTCAATGTTATGTGTAAATCTAATTAAGATTTAAAATTGCACTTTACTTAGAAGGGTCCTTTTTTATTTATTTGTAGAAAACAATTTAGATGTAATTATGCATAAGTGACACATTGTACTATTCTATCCTTACAGAAAATAACTTAGTAATACAAGATAAGTTGCGTCAGGGTCGCATTATACGAACAAAACCTTAATTCAGGATGCGAGAGGGGACCACCTGAGCGGGGGGCGGCCAGACGTCAGCTATCGATTATTCGAGAACGAACACGGGACTCGTTCGAGTCCCGGGAAACTGCTTCCTTCATAAATATTAACGCTGACGATTTGCGTCTTACACACAATGCATCAAAGCTCAATTTCCAGTAACGTGCTCGTAAATCACTCATATTCCTTCTCACAGCTAGTCCACAGGCGCATTCAAATATTATGTTCTATTTTAGGGCGCTAAAGTTGGAAATACACTGAGCCGTTTGCTGTCAGAATCAATTTGGTTGTATGTAAATTTTTCGATGAGAGATTTCAGAGCGTTATAGGCGAGTAAACATGTACTAAGGATGAAAATTCGAATGGTAACTTTTCGAGTTGTGATATTGTTATCGGTTATGTATGAAATGTTTGAGTAGAAAGGTAAAAGTAGACTCGTCAAAACATTCCCAAACTTCCATCTTATTGAAATAAGTTGCAAAAACTTTTGATGGAATGCAAGATGGGTTGTTTGAGCCAAATTTTGATATCAGTCTTCCGATATATTTTTGATAGATAAATAGATCAGCACAGATATCAATAAAAGTTTTAAGGCATCAAGTATACATATCAGTTTGTTATACTTGTCCAATTGTCCAGGTGTACACTTTATTTTATAGCAAAAAATTTCAACTTGTGCAACTAAAATTATATTAATTAAATAATAATGTAAGTCGTCTTAAAACAATAAATAAACAATGAAACACAAAAGTAAGTTTTTTAAATAAATAATAAACATCTATTATATCCACATATGATGTAGCTAGCCGTAGGTTAAAGAATTTTTTAAATCGGTCTATAATTTCGAAGCCTATTTGATGCAAATAATTAAAAACAATCATATCTTTCCTCTATAAAACATAAGTATAGAAGAATTTTATACGCAGATGTAATTATTTGTTTGTATGGAATAAACTCCGAAATTACGGTAGCTATTTTAAAAAATCTTACATCTACAGGAAGCTACATCATACCTGGACGACATAGTATAAAATAAAAGAAAAAACAGAGATACGATGTTTTACAATCAATCTATAAGTAGTTAGATGAAATTATACTTTCATTTAATATAACATTTGGCCATTACGAGAAATTTGATTCTTTGACGACCTCGTATTCCAGTGCGTGATATCTGCATTGGATCTTGAGTGATATACATCTTTAGTACTTTGACATCCATCTGTCTGTCTATCTATATATTCGCACCGTGTCCTTCGCGGGGTAGGCAGATATATACAAAAGTATAAACAGTCAAGAAAATCTTGCACATTTTTGTTGCGAGCTCTCCATCTATTATTTCATTGTCACCAGCCGATTAACGTCCCCTGCTGGGGCTCAGACCTTCTCTATAGATGGAATCGTATTAAATCGAATAACGAGAACACCCACAAACGGGCCCAGTGTGGATTGATGAGTGTTAACGATCGCAGGACCAAAGGCTTAACGTCCTGTCCTCCTAAGCAGATTTAACTATAGAGATTATATTTTGAAATATTAGTAAAATTGTAGAAAACGATGAAACAATAATATCACCATGTTTTATTTAATCAAGATTATTCTGTTCTGAAATCTTTTCCTCAGAGGATGTAATCCTCTTGTAATTATCCGCGGACTCCTCTTTCTTCTAGCGAAAAGAGCTTTAATATCAACCAACCCATTTTATTTAAGCTGCCTCTTTTAAATTCTGAGATGCCTTACCATGAGTTTTCTAATGTAATCCAATCGCAGTGGTCTAATTATACAATAGACAATCAAATAATTATGCATTAAACATTTTTAATTTATTAATAAACATACTTACTTTATATATGTTATACATTAGATAATTAATTAATTTTCATCAAAAAGAAATAATAAATCAAATATTATTATATTTATAAACATGGTAATTGTACTCAAACTTAAAACTTGTGTTTTATTATAACAACCAAATTTATTATGAATCTTCAATGGGTAAAATGCTTATTTTTAAAATGGAACGGATATGTGATTTACCATTGGAAGTTTTAACTTCAACTGCCCTTACAAGACCATCATGACCTGGAAAGATTTTTGTTATACGAGCCATAGGCCAATACATGACAGGTACATTATCTTCTCTTAATATTACTAGCCTACCTACTGTTACATTGGCTGTGGTATTTTTCCATTTGGGTCTGTTTTGCAATATATTAAGATATTGCTTATACCATATTTTCCAAAATGACTGCTTAAGTTGAGTACATAATTGCCAGAATTTAGGCGATTTTCTGGAATATCAATAAAATCACTTTCAGGGTACATAGTAAGTGCGTTACCAATTAAAAAATGACCAGGTGTCAGGTAAGAATAATCGTTTACATCTGATGATGACAGTGGCAACAACGGTCTGGAATTTAGAACACATTCAATTTCTACTAACACAGTATTAATTTGTTCATATGTTAACATTTTGTTCTGTGTAATTCTTTTAAGATGGTATTTAGTACTTTTTACTGCAGCCTCCCAAAGACCACCAAAGGTAGGTGAATAAGATGGTATGAAATGGAAATTTATATTCTGTGTAGATGCATATTGGCAGACCTTTCTTTGATGTTCTTTTGATGACTGTAGGCGGTAAAGCTCTGCTAATTGATTCTGTGCGCCTTTAAAAGTACTAGCGTTATCAGAGTAGATTTCTCTGGGCAACCCCCTTCTGGAAATAAATCTTTTAAGGCACGCGAGATAAGACTCTGTTGTAAGATCAGAGGTCACTTCAAGGTGTAACGCTTTAGTAGCAAAGCAAACAAATACACAAATATACCCTTTGCCCACAAGTGAACGTCTTACGCGCGAGAGTTTAATATTTATTGGCCCAGCGAAATCAACACCGACCTTTTCAAACGGGCGACTCATGGCAGTCACACGGTCGGCTGGCAAAGAACCCATTAATTGCTTTGACGCATCCGCCTTTAACTTAAAACAAGGTATACATTTTCTAGTTAATTTCTTTACATATGATAGACCGTTAACAATCCAATATCTTTGATTTAAATTAGACAATAGTAATCTAGGCCCTGCATGTAACAGCCTTAAATGTTCAGCCTGTATTATACAATTTGTTACATGAGATTCCCTTGGTAAAATTATTTGGTGTTTTTGTGCAAATGGAATGTTAGAGTGGTGTAACCTACCTCCTACCCTAAGAATACCAGAAGTGTCTATGAAAGGATATAAATTTTGCAATGAACCCTTTAAATTTTTATTATTTTTTAAGCAAAATAATTCATCCTTAAAATAAATTTCTTGTTCTTTCTTAACAAGCAATATTAAAGCGTTTTTTAATTCTGAACTAGATAGATAATTATGAGAGATTCTGCCGCCCTTTAAATTATTTGCAAATCTTAAGACGAAGGCTAACGTACGTACCATCTTATGAATACTCGAAAATTTTTTCAAGTAATTGTGAACATCGTTTGTGTCTGTGACTATCTGGTTGCTAGAGAATGTTGACTCGGCCCTTACCTCTGGTAGGTCAACAGGGAGCTCTGTTGGATTATAGAATACATATCGTGCGTCGTGCATTAAGGACGGGCCGTGCCACCACATAGAGCAGGAGGCTAGCTTTGTCGGCGCTACACCCCGGCTTACATAGTCAGCGGGATTGTCTGCGGTATTCACATAAGCCCACATGCAATCACTTATATTATCAGAAATAGCCTTAACCCTGTTCGCAACGTAAGCACCCAGTTTAATCGGTTCAGTTTGCAGCCAAGCTAACACTATTTTAGAATCTGTGAATAAATATATATTTTTAATTTTGTGTTTTAATTGTAGCAATTCCCGTAATTTTTTAACCAAAATTGAAAGCAGTAGGGCAGCGTTGAGCTCTAGGCGCGGCACTGTCATGTTATTGCGTTGAAGCGGGTTAATGCGCGACTTAGAACACAGCAGGTACATATCAACTTTACCTGACGGACGTATAATTCGCAAATAAACGCAACAGCCGTATGCTGTTGAGCTGGACGCATCCGAAAAACCTATGAGTTCAACAGTATCTGAATTAGTTATATGAATATTTCTATCTATATATATAGGTTCCATTTCAGACAGACTGGAAGTAAATTTAAACCATTCTTCCCTAATACTACTGTCGGGCATCGAATCCCAGTCAGTTTTAGAAGACCATAATTTTTGCATAATTGATTTTGCTTGCACAATGATGGGACTGATAAAGCCCATCGGATCATAGAATTTTCCAATGTAAGCAAGTATTTCCCTTTTAGTTGCTTTATTTTTGTCACTAAAGGGTTCTGGACAAGATATTTTAAATTTATCCTTTTTGACTATTAATTGTAAACCTAAGGTTTTCAAACTACAATCTTTACTTTGAAGTTCTACATCATCAAACTGCTGGTGATCAGGTGAAATATCTGTCAATATTCTATTGTCATTAGACGACCACTTATGAGTTTGAAAGCTGCCTAACTTTAGAAGTTCAATAATTTGTGACTTTGCTTGTAAAATTTTATTTAAATCGTTATCGGCATACAATATGTCATCAACATATGTGCAATTGTCTAAAATAAATGAACCTAGTGGCAATGTATTTTCATTTTGCATTGCTAACTGCTTTAGACAACGAGTGGCAAGGTAACTTGAACTTTTTAAACCATAAGTGACAGTGTCAAGCCTTATGCATTTTATATTTTCACTTGGGTCATCACGCCACAATATGTTTTGTAGTGAAGTGTGCTGTGAGACCAAATTAATACTTCGAAACATTTGCTTAATATCTGTGATAAATGTAAAATCACCAAATCGAAATAATAATAAAATATCAAAAAGTTCCCTTTGTACGGTGGGTCCGTTTAGTAATAAATCGTTCAGAGATATCTTTTTGTTGGTTTTCATAGAACCGTCAAATACTGTACGTAATTTTGTGGTTTTACTATTATGATTAAAAACCGCATGATGGGGTAAGAAATACACCGCATCTTTATTTAATTGATAAAGCTCAATATCGACATAGTGCCCATGTTTCAAATTTAAATATTCATGAATAAATTTTTTATATTCTAAAAAGAGTGAATAATTATTATGCAATTTTTTCTCTAAATTTAAAAATCTTTTAAGTGCCAAATTAAACGAATCACCTAGAGCAGTATTGATTTCACTCAAAGGTAATTTTAATGGTAACCCGACTTTAAATTTATTTTCTTTTAGCTGAAAAGTTTCTTTGAAATTATTTTCACAAAGCTCATGCTCAGAGGATTTTTCATTATAAATTTCTGGTACACTTTCAGTTTTCCAAAAATTATTTAAGATGTCACTAGTGACAGCATCGCATGTACACTTTAATGTGACCTTATTGCAAAACTGAGATGTATTATTAACTCGTGGCAGAGTACCTCCGATAATGTATCCAAATTGAGTATTAATGAGACGTGGTGACTGGCTGTCAAACTGCGTTGCCGATGGCTGGATATTAAGCGGCGTCGCTGGCTCGCGGCTCAGCAAACTTGAAGGCTGGCTCACAGGCTCGTAGCTCGGCGACTCCGTAGGCAGTAGCACCTGGAATACCACATCCGCACCCATTAGAACATCAATCTCACCTGGTACATTGAATTGATCATCTGCCAGATTAATCCCTCTAGGAACGCAATCTTTGGAGTTAAATTTATATTGTGGCAGGTTGCATGTAATTTTTTCAATTACATGGCATGTAACAGGAATTTTAAAGGAGTTTTTTGTTGAATGGATTTCTACAGGTAAACAATACTTTAACCTGGATTTAGTATTTGTGATGCCTATTACATTGACATTTGTTTCTGTAGGCCTTAATTTTAGCAGCTGTGTCGCTTTTTCAGTCATGAAAGACAGCTGAGACCCAGAATCCAGCAGTGCTCGAAGATATACTGGCTTGCCATCTCGAGCTATAATTTTTATCTTTGCTGTGGGTAATAAAACTTGATTAGTCAGTTCGTTTGCTGATAATGAGGCAGCTGATGTGGTACCACTATCGCTGGGGATTTGATGCAGCAATGAGTTGTGTGGTTCCTTGCACTTGTTACACCGAAAATGGTATTTACACCTATTTGAGTGACGACTTAAACATATGCGACAAAGAGACTTTTCTTTGACGAAGTCAATCCTTTCTGAAATAGGCATTAATTTAAATTTGTTGCATAAATAAAGTTTATGTTCACACTTACATAGTAGACACGTAGGTTTAGTCGTCGCTGCTACGGTAGTGGTGCGTGCGGCAGCGGCTCCGTGCTCACGATGCTGCTGACGATGCTGCCCGACGCCAACGGCAACTCCCGGGTCAGCATTCTCTAGCGCCAGTGCGCGCTTTTCCAAGAAAGCGAGGAAGGCGTCCAATGTTGGATCTTCTGCGCCATTTCTTTCCAGTTGGAAAGCGCGAGACGTATAGACGTCTAATTTACGAAACAATATGCATAAAATAATCGCGTCCCAATACCGAACGTTAGGTTCTAAATTTAATAGAGCGGCAAGAATCTGTTTTATAGTACATACAAACTCTCTTAAATTTGCTGCCGTAGTTTTTAAAATAGGCTTAAGATCTAGCAACGCATTAATATGCCCGTTGATTAACCTACTTTTATTGTTATATCTTTCATTTAAAATTTTAATTGCATCGATATAGCTTTCAGGTGTAAGTGATAAATTTTTTATCAATTCTAATGGTTCACATTTAAGGTGACACCTTAGGTAATATAACTTTTGCACATTATCTAATAAATTATTATTACCTATTAATGAGTTATACAAATTAATAAATGGTATGTATTCAGTGAACTTACCATCGAACGTAGGTATATCTATCGGTGGTAACATTACTTTAGGCACGGACCCTGGAGGTGGACAGCTGGCACTATGCTTATTTTCTTCGGTACGATTCTTTGTCTCCGAGTTTAAGCACGACAATGTTGAACAATATTTCTCCTCTACATCTTCTATATTTTCTTTATTATCGGGATCTAATGAAAATATTTTTATGTTATAGCTTTCGTATTCTTTAAAGCATTCTATTAAACGAGATCTTTTTACGTTTAATGTTTCTAAAGTTATTTTTTCTGCATCAATTTGATTGCACCAATTATGTAAACGGGTGATATTACCTTTAGTATATTTTCGTGCACTAATTAACTCTGCCAGCTCCATTGTCCGTACGTAAACACACTACGTTTATATTCTAAATCGAACACTAAACTTAAGCAATTAATTATTAAATAACACTTAGTACAATGATCGTAACTCGCGATGTTATGTGACAAATTATTTTTAACTTCGTGCATATGCGCGTACGCTCGCTCGCCTCGCGTCGAAATGGTGTGGTATTGGTAGTGATGCACCCCCGCCCGCTCGGCTCGCGCGGTCGCCCGGTCGCGAGGTAGTTCGGCCGGTACAGGCGTCGTCCGCCTCGTGTGCAGCCTTCGCCCCCGCTCCCACCGCACGGTGTAGATCTGTTGCCATGCACTGCAGTCCGCACGCGCGTGGATTTTTTCAGCCGTGCGTAAGATTGTACCTACTTATTTCTCACGACCAATTTCAAAATTTTTGCTACTCTTGCCTTCAAATTGCAGTTGTTGCTGAAGTCTCTTCTTGATTAAGTTTTCCTTGCGAAGGACCATGTGGAGCCGTTAATGGACTTGTAATTAAAATGCTGGTATATTATAATGAAGAGGTTTATTATTGTCAACAACAAACTGAGACGCGTGCGTCTTGTGAAGTATACAGTGAAAGAGAGAGCGCGCGGATACATTGCTCAGCTATTTATACCTTATGTAATAACTAGTGTTGGGAACAATCGCTTTGATGAATATAGTGTACTGAGTATTACGAAAACATCTATTTAGAGAAAATAACAATGATTTTGAATAATTAAAAAACGGCGTCATCTCTACATATATTAATATATATCTTCTTGGTTTGAAAAAGAAAACTGGAGATTAAGGGGCTGAGGAGACCGAAAGACTTTCAGAAAAAAAAAAACGCTCCCTAACATAATTTACTAATGCTAACTTCGCTAGTTGAACGAAGTTGTCTTTGATGAGAGGCATTCAAATTTTCTGTTTATCCTCACCGGTTGGTTGGTAGAAAATGCCTCCGGTATTAAGTTCGCCATCTGTTATAATTTCGTAATAAATATTAAATAAATAAGTACAGGTATCTACGCTAGTGTGGGGTGTTAAAAATCTCTATTTACTTTTGAAATATGCATGGTCGTTATATATTTTTTGATCTACATACTACAATTCATATACTATAATTTATAACGACCATAAAATTTATGTTAAAGAATTAATTTTGATATTTATGTACAAATTTCTATTTAGAGTTTATTGTTTAGAACTTCTTATGGATGACTTTTACTATCTAAAAAGCATAATGTTATTATTATTGTCTCATGTTCAGTTTATCTATAAGAATTTCAGAAGATTTCGTATATTGCGATAGTGCTATTCTGGTAAAATTAGAGTTGATAGCGACGTACGTAGCCGTGGCCCTTCCTTCAAAAGTTAGCATGCATCGAAGGGAGTTTAGCACGCATTTTGACTAGTATTTGGGCGGTTCCATGCGGATAGAAAGATCCACACATCCACAGGGACAGTGCATGTAGCATTCCCCTACAACACAAAAAAGGGTTACACAATTCTATCATGTAAAACCCTGCGACTTAATACAAACCTTCACTGTTGATTGATCGCGAGTACTTGTATAGTAATGTCTCTTTCTGACAACGACTTTTGCATTGCTTTTAAGAAACTTATAGTAAAATACCCTGTTCGTTCGAGAATTACAGCTTAGCTGAATCGCGGGCTTACGGTGTGCCTATACAAAATAGGCTTAGCAGGAATTACGGTAATTTCACTCAGACAAGATCGTCAAATGCGCCGTTCGGTGGCTTAAGCCTCCACCCTATTAATATGTAAGTTCGTTTGTTTAATTAAGGTATTGCGCAAACATTTATTAGTATTTTGCGCCTCTTAAGTGTGATATTAACCTATTTTAGTTAAAGTGGTGGTATTTAATTAAAATACTTGAAAATTTAATTAATAACGAGAAGAGTAGGTATTCAAATGCAATTGTAAAAATATTTTTGATATTTAGCTTTGTAAACTTCAGTGAAATATGCTTTTGTTTTACGACTGATTCCAAATACCATCCTTATAAAGCACACTGCAAAGTATGGAATACGTAAACTCTTATTTAGGGCCACGGTAGAGGCCCACCAAAGCTGAGCCAGGCACTACCTACGCAAAAAGTAAGAATCAACAACATCTAATTTGCAGAAATACTCTATAAGTACTTAAAATTCTAGAAAGAAAGAAAATTATATAAATGAAAATATATAAACAATATAGGTACTTATCTCGAACCAAGGGGATGGAATCTTTTTGGAGCATAAGAAAAAACAAAAAGTGATTCAGATAACGTCATACTATTGAGATGGGTATGCCACCGAAACTGATTACTCATGTGGAAAGAAAAGATAGCCTGGAGATGGATATTCCTTTTTTTGAGGAATATATAACGAAATGAGCTGTTCGTCCATTTGTAAAAGCTAAAGAAGAATTTGAAATTCAACCAAAAAAATGCAATACATATTAGGAAAATTATAGTGAAGTTGATGAAAGGAATTAAATGCAGCAAATGACTTCGATGTTGCCATTTCTGCTAGCTCTATCATGTCATGATATAGAGATTCAATAAAATATAATCTTGATTTACCTTTACAAGATGGTAGTATTTGAATAAACCTCTACGCAATGACATCTTCGTCGTCGACTTCTAGGCTGTTTTTATTATAGCATAATAATTCAATACTAAATATTTTAGGTATATTTAGTAACAAGTATATAGGTATTTCCCTGAAATTCAATTTCAAAAATTATGATAAGTATCGTTTCGTTGATAGAATCTGTTATTCAATTTTCTCAGAATAATAAAAATCACTGTGTTAAAATATGAACATCGAATTGTAATATAAATATGAATTGTTTATAACATTTTAAATGCTGAGTGCAGAAATTGATTGGTTATTGGTACTTCGGAACATTAATTTTTAATTACTTGTACGTTGATGTTGGTTTTCAAAAGGTTGGATGCGTGAATTAATTAACCAGCACTCGTCAGTGAAGTTCGCGGATATTTATTAATTGGACGCCGATTGGCAATTAAATGAAAACTCGCATGATATCGAGAGAAGCGGAAACACTCCAAATGGGACAGTGAAATATAAAGAATAAAGAGGTTTGACGTATGTGATGTGTAAAATTTTGAAGGTTAATAAACAAAACATACGCTTAAAAACATACTCTGAGATGGGAATCAATTTTTAACCCTTTTTAATTAAGAACATTATACAGTATAACATTGTGAATGCAAAACTGATCAAATATTTAGCTAGCGTTGCCAATTCTGTTGCACCACTTTTTGAACTTTATTTAACTAAAAAATGAAACATCTTCTTCAACAGTTCTCATATATGGGATTTTTGAGCTCATGCTGGCCATCTTAAATGTAAACTCGCCTATTTCCCGGAGCCGTCTGCCCAGGGTACTCAAGACTAAAAAGTTTTCAGACACTTGTAGGAACTTCATCGTTATCCTACAATACTAATACTTGACTACTATGCTAAATTAATTTCTCCGTCGTCAACTCCATCCTCATCTACTGCTGTTGTATTTTTGGAAACTACTAGCGATTCTTACCGCCACGCCACGCTGTAGTCCTGAGTCGTGGCTGAGTCCTGACCAAGAATGACTGTTCCTGCTTTTGATTATATAGACACCAACGTCGTCAAGTCCAGAGTGACCTGATAGTCGGCTCTTGGACTACTTCATCCTTCATTCCTGCCTTCATTGCCAACCTGGAGTAGTGGTGGTGTAGGTAAACTACACCAACAGTACTCCACCCCCTTTGTTTATTATTACGTTTATTTTGTAAATAAACTTAATATCTATTTTTGTAAGATTCCCATCATTGACACCTGAATAGTTCTAAGTCTACAAATAGCGCGGTACATTTTATGTATTGTGGTATCACTTAATTTTCTGTACTAGTATAGCATGTTCCGCTTTTACATTAAGTTATTTGCTGTTTGTGATCTGAGACCTAGCGTTTACTAGGTGTGAGGGGGATTCTGAATATCCATCTTACTTTAACAATTTTGCCGTATCACTGCCATTTTTCTCTTCACCATCGCTGTCGTCGCGGTAATATCTTCTACATATTTAATTTTCATGTTTTGGTAAGTCGGCTTCTTAAACAAACATCCTAAGTCCAAGCATTCATAGTGTTGGCGTAACTGAAGCATTAATGCAGCAGCACAGCACATTATGGTTTTATAGACGATAAGGAAAATGATACTCGTTCGTGTTGACTCTAAGTTATCATAATTTTTATTTACGCCAATAATTTATGCAAAATTTCTGCGGTAAGATAAAATCAAACAAAAGTCTTGGGATGGCTATGAGGGGGCAGAGGTTACAAAGTACTAAACTTAATTATCCAAAAATGTTGCGCTCCATTAGCGTAATACGAATCTGCAATATTAAAACAAATAATTTAATTAGCTCCCCCTGCTGCATTAAACTTTAATATAAGAGAACGCAGAGATGCTTTTGATACAACAATTAAATAATTATTAAGTAGAAATCTTAAGGCGGAAACCATTTTGTAAAAGGCCTTATTGAAATTTAAGATGCGCATTTAATGTTTATTAATAGCTTTTAGTATGTTTTGCTTTTACGAAAATTATTTTTCGTTATTCGGTAAAACGTCGGATGAAGAAATCCTTACGAGTATGTTTTCTTTTATAAGACACGGACGTAAATTATTCTTGATTTGTTTGTTTACATTTACGGGTAAGTGTGAATTCACAGCTTTATTGACTGACAAATCTTTCAAACCATAAATTACATGATGGATCACGCTAAAATTTAGCACGCATAGTTATAGAAACGTAGAGGTGTGCTAAGAAAGGTTTTTGAAAAAAAAAATCTATGACAAGGTAAATAGAGTAAAAGCCGGAGAGTAGCCACACTTTAAAAAAAAAGCTCTTTTATTAAAAATATATACCAGTTAATTCGTCTTTCAAAGTGTATTCTTGCACATCGTTTATTAATCTATTATCGTACCCATTTTTTTAAAATATTAATATTATTAGTTTTGAGTAAATCCTGTCTTATTTGACCTTTAAAAAAAGGGGATACTTGCCTGCTATGGCGGATAGTAGCGTTAAAAATGTTTTAGGGGATACTTGCCTTATGTCAAGATAGAAGCCTGTCTATGTATTTTTCAAATAAAATTTAACTTATACTAATTATAGTATTATCATCGTATTATCAGCTTTTATTCTTTACTACATTTTTTATTAATTAATAATTAAAGTTAATCTGTTATTATAAAATTACAACAAAAATAGACTCCAAAATAGTATTTAGATATCCAAAATATTATTGAAATATAATAACTTATTTTAAAGATAGAACAATATGACAATTAACTTTGACATTATCATCGATTAAGTTTAGTATTCATTCTTTATTATTTACTGAGATCCTTTATTCGGTACTAATTAAATTATTAAAGTTTTAATTTGTAAGTATTAATCTTAAAGATAAAGAAATATAATAATCTATTTTGACATTAGCATTTATTATCATCAGAAGCCAGGGTTTTTTATTTAGTTCTTAGAACGCAAGTGCTAAACTGTGTGTGTTCTGTCCTGCTGATGTGGCGCGGCACCACGCACGGCTTTCGTTTATACTTACGAGGCATTTTGCTGTTGAGTAGGTATTTCTTTTATTAGTAAAACTAAATGCAAAAACACGACGAAACAAAAATCTGTCTTTGCTCGTAAAAAAATATAGTTACGGTTTTTTGCCCTAAGGCAATTATCCGCAAAAGTCAATAGGGCTACTATCCTTTTTGATAAGATATTTATTAATAAAAAGTAATAAACAGTGCAATTTAAACCCAAATATATGCAAAGATACGAAAAAATTGCTGAAATCGTAATCAGTTATAAAAATATTTAACAGAGATTAATTACTAATATCATTCTGACGCTCGTCAAAGCATCGCCGCCGAAGTTTCTTGTTCACACAGACAAACCACGCGCGTCTATTTCAATGATTTATGCTACACCGAGACCTACGCGGGGGGCACTTCCGTTTTTAATCAAGTCCAAACACGATCAACAAGCCAAACGCAGTGAATTCGAAACTGAGGCAAGTATCCTACCAAGGCAACTATCCGGCTTTTGGCTTAGATAGGATGTCGCCTTGGGACATCTTTTCAGTTACCAGTGGGCTAATAGTAAAGTTTTTAAATCTATCGTAATCCCTTACAAAGTTATAACGATTGTGAAAGATATGGAATTTTGTAACTTTTATAGTCGCAACTGCTTTTGGAATGATTAAGACACATAACAAAAAATGTAGTAACTTAAAGCAATATTTGCGTCTTAAGTTAACCTTAGACAGTGCCAATTAATGATATCGTTTAAAAAATTTATATAAAAAGAAAATTCGCGATCCCAATCATTATCAGATCTCAAATAGTTGTAGCATGAAGTTTTTGAATATCTTCCAAATTTCAAATTGAAAGGAATTGCTATAGATTTTAAACGTGAAAGAGTCCAACGGAGAGTTTAGATGGCGGCACTGTGTAACGGTATGTCGTACCCTAGTTACTATAAACTTTATGCTCACATTACACAGTTATACCGTATTTTGTCCTAGGTTACCGCACCTAAACTTTTTATTTTTGATATTAAAGAACATTTCCTATTATTATTCAGTAAAAAAATCTTCCAGCAACAACATGAGTCAATGTTAATTTAATATGTATATCATTATTATGTAAATCTGTATTATTATGTAAATCTAACTAACCCAGAAAATCCAGATACGAGGCTATTTTTTTTTACCGAAATTATACTTGTTTTTACCACTGGTAAAATCAAAAGCTTACACAACCTTTTCATTTTACCAGTGGCAGATGTACTCTCCAGCTTAGCTCCAGCATATAGAGTCTTGGGCGGCAGATTTTAGAGGTTGGTATATTAGGCCCGAATTAAAAAAAAAAACTTTATATACATAAATAAACGCGGGTTTTAAAATTGTTAAGTGGGGAGAATTTTGTCTTTTATAGTTTCCATTATCACTCAATAATGCACAATATGGTGTTTATTTCCATAAAAGAGACATCTAGCGCCAAAATAAGATAACACCATCTTATTCATTGGTCTGTACTTCGGTTACAGTCGGACATGATATGGCATGCTTGTATATGAATCGTAATTCATGTAACTATTAATAGATGACGCTAGTAGTCTGTTAAAAATTAATGCTCAGTGATTGTCGTAATGTTTTTGACTACTTACCAAAGAGAAGCTGTTGTCTGTTGTATGTACGAATTGTATGTGTTAGTAAATCGATACCAATTGAATAAAAAAATATTTAATTTAAATTATATTTTAAACTAAATGTCATCTAAAAAGAAAAAAAAAATAGCTACTAAATTGTGTTTACAAAATACAAGAGATGGTATTTTCCTTTTGCTGAGGCCACCTTTTCACTACCACCACGATTCCACCACATATCACCAACAATTTTTCATGACTTCATAAGTTGGCAATTTTCCTTTAAAGGAGTCAATGTCCAAAAGCTTGACATTTTTAGTCTATTCTAGTAAGGGTGGATACATAACTTAGCACCCAACTACCCAGTGCAGAGGTCTAGATGCTGAAACACCTGGTGGCAGCCAATACTTTTTTTAAAAATATTCTTTTATTATTTACATACATATTAATGAATGGTTTTGTTTATTGTAGTTCTCCGAATCCGAATTTAGACCAAGCTTCTGGAAAATTGAAATATACCATCATGGATGATTTATTGTTATAAACGAATATAAACATGTTCATTGATAAAACGAGTAGATTTTATAGTTATAGCTGGAAATATAGCAAGGCAGACCCGGCAGGCTCCTTCCTGGATCCCGGGTCCTTCTCGGTTGCAATTCCCCTGCGTTAAAAATAGTTATAGTGAGAGTGAGAGTAGAGAGTAGTGAGAGTACGTAAAAATCGCATCTTAATAGAATTAGAAGGAAGACATTCCAGTTATAAGTTATTGAGATTCTATTGAGTTGCGAAAAAATATAAACATTATCAGAAGTGCCCTGTTGATAAATTAATCAGTTCTGACGTTCAGCAACCGACGAGACACGACGCATTCTCTGTCAGTTATGCACCTATCCTTAATCCACGCCTTCCTGAACAATTCATTGCGTACATCAAATATGTGAGACCGATTGGTATCACGATGTCATGAACAAGGTCGAGAAAGTTGCTCGTGAATATTCTGCTCGTGTCGCGAGACAATGACGTAGCGTACTGATGGCGTAGACTAAACTGCCTAGGAAACTAGACCATTTTCAACTATATGAGAATTACTATCCATGAGAATTAACTATAAATTTTCACCTCCAAAACGCAAACAAAAAAGAACGGAACACGTTGAAGTTCTTATGGATAGTACATGCGTTCGCAAACTAGTCCAATCCTAGACTAATCCTTTTTTACTTAACTCCCACACAAATAGTTTCGATGTTATTGTCATTATACAACCAAACAAGACGCCAAATGGATAAAAATATTTTATCAGAATCATGAAATAATAATACTACAAAAGGTAAAGGGTAATTACGGTGAATACAGTCTACGAAAAAATCTAACCGAAGATTTTTTTATAGAAATGTAATACTAGGATTGATTTAATAAAATACGAGGCTTTCAGTATCTTGGGATTGCTTCTCTGATGAGTTCAGTTACTTTATTGGGATAATTTAATTATAGTGCCTAATTCTCTAGTGACTCATTAAAAATACTCTAGGTTGATAACAATAATTTATATACTTCGTTATTTTTATGAATCTCTAACGTTTGCTTATATAACTTTTACTTACACTTTGTACATCCTTTTATTGAATTTGCAATACAATAAAATTACACAATGCTTTTTTTCGCGCAGTGAAATATCACTTTCCCATGATTTACAAATTATATGTTCACACAAAATGTGTTTTCTCCCACGTTACCAGCATTTGCACGGATCCAATAATTGCTAAACGTGTTCCAACTAAAATTGTGTTTATTTTATACTGAATTATAGTAGCCATTCAAATAATTGACACGCATAGAAATTGTACGCCTAATGTTATGTATTTGGAATCGATCAAGTTCATAGTTTTTTTAGCCTTTATGAGATAGCATACCATGTCCTTTTACTCTTTATAATATGTGATCTTCTATTGTTTTAACGTAGTTTTCCTTGTTCTGAATCTATTAAAAAATTGCAACGTTTCGATATATGAATTTATTATTAATTTGCACTTGTTTTAGAGTAGATGATCAGTTGTTGATCATTTTAAGATCATTACCCCTTTTTTCGACCATTTTATAAGTTACGAGGAGGTCAATTTAGTGATAGTTAAATAGCCCTGAAGTCTTTAATGGTCAAAAATGGGCCAGTGGCCAAAATCGGGTCTTCTGCCCTGTCTATGCTAATATTATAATGAGGTAAAGTTTCTAAATTTGTTTGTTTTTAGGGGCTATAATACAATAAATAGGTATAGGGGATTCTGTCGGATTCCCCTATATCTACGGGACGCTTAATCATACGCGGTTAGAGGTTATAGAAAACTTGCAGGAAAACAGCTAGTACGAAATACAATAGGTACAATGTACTCGTATGTACAGCCAATCACTTAGATTGTGTAATTTGACAGCTTATTAAAAATATACCTAAATTAATTTAATTTCTTTCAATATTATTTCCTATTTATAACTTAATTCCAGATAAACTCGTTTAACCAAATCCTTATTAAAGAAACTTTAATATCGAACAAGCAAAATAAAGCTTCGGAATGTTTAAAAAACTTTCATCATCTCTTGAGTATTTGTTTTCTTTTATGTTATTTTCTTTTCTTTATCAATTACTTTACGTTAATTATCTACAAATACGATCGATTAAATGATTTTCTTCGACAATACAATACTACTGTATCAAGTGTATCGTACCTTCGTAATCAAAAGCAAAACACAGATACAGAAAACAAGGCTCACTTACTTTTACCAAGAATACATCTGTGAATTGTGTAATGTACTTTCAGTCTTATTGTTAGTCCGCTTATGTTGACTTTAGAAAGATAAACTTTAGTGCACGACATAGCTAATACTGACTTTACTATCATTGCGCTTTTATGTACGGGTCTGTGCAGTCGTGAATATGGAATGTATATTTTTTATTGCGATTTGTGTCAGTGACGAAGAAAACTTTTAAAGAGTTCTTTTGTTCCTTTTTTTTTAATTTCGCAGATTGTCGGCAGAGTGTATATAAAAGGTAATTTTTATTTCTTACCTAATCTTTTGCTATTACAAGTAATAGAAAAATATGTGAATGATATAATTCGAAATTCAAAAATATTTCCAATTCGGAAAATTTGGGTGAAAACGAAAAAAAAAATTTAAAGAAAACTCATTTCAAATAATCATGAAATTTATAAAAAAAAAAAAAATATTGGCAATCAAATTTAAATTTTATTAGTTCTTTTTTCAAAATTGCTGAGATGATTAAACTCTTTAAAGATTTTATCGTTTATGTTGATAGTTTTTTTATTGTTTATTAATAAGTTTTTATTTGCAAAAGTTCAATTATCTTACGAATCAAAGTATAATTTAAGCGAATAATATATTGTTTTGGGAAAATGGGTATTATTGCTTTTAAATAAATGAAAATCTCCGTGAATAAAGCGCAGAAACGCGAATTTATACCGTCTTATTATAAAACGAGGAACTATAGGCCGCTTAAAAAAAAAACTGACAATGACAGAGGAGGAAAATTTAAATTGAGACGTGAATAGTAATTTAATTCTTCTTCTTTTTTCAACGGACAATATTTCACCTATTTTACGTGTGGAGGGTGTGTGGTCGGATACTACATGGATACTACTCCAGCCAGCCCAGCAATGCCTTCTTTCTTCTCTTTCTTCTGCCTTCACGTATCCTCTGCACAAGGGGCTATCAGTAACACCTATATTGAAAAGGTGCCTGACAAAGTTGCCATGACCAGTGATAGCACCTGTTACCAGGCGCAATAATGGTTTATTTAGCTGTAGGAGGGACTTGGAGAGACGAGCGTTTACTTGAGGTAGTGCGAGTTCGGCTTTAAAGGTGTGCCAGTATTGTTGGTGTAATTTACTTGAGTGGTCCCGTATCTTACCAAGTAGCCAGCTTACCGGGATAAGGATTATCGGCTTGCCAGTTCATCAGCTGCGTCATTCCCACGTGATCCACTGTGTCCTTTTATCTATTGGATAGTAATTGTATGCTGTGATCTTACCATGTTTAGAACCTGGTGGTACTCATATAGAAGACTCGATCTGACAAAGCTGCCTGTGAGAGACGGATTTGCTGTCCGAGAAGATACGGATTACTGATCCTGTTACCTTCCTTGTTGTTATCGCCCTCTTAGCTATGGTAATCTATATTGTATGAGCTGAGGACCAGAAGGAGGTGTATGTTGGGGTCCTCGGAGAATACTCCGGCGCTTGCGTCTGATGAGGTTTTGGAGCTGTCTGTGAAGACTGTGAGGGCCCTATGAGTTACTTTTGGATAGTCAGTGTCCATAAGATGTATCTTATATTTCTTATCGAAAATGAAGGCGGGTTTGATTCTGTCACACGCCGCTTCTATAAGCGGGGTGTTGAGTCATTCCTTCAGTAAGCCATTATGATGTTTAGTGATCTCGAATCTTACCAAAACATATCCAAACCCGATATTAAAGTTAGTCCATGCATTATAATAAGAAGGATGTAGTTTCTACATCATATGATTAACTCCAGAAGTCTGAAGATTAATGTAAAAAACAATACATAACAAACATTTAAAATATTGTTTGTTCATATGGTAAATCTAGACTTTTACTTTATGAGATTTTCATTTATTTACAAGTAATATTTTGGGTTATATTATGCTTAAAAGAACTAACAGATACTTTCTATGAGTATCGCCACAGATACACATAACTATGTATCGCATATAGACGCGAATCTAGAGGCAAACTGAAAAAAATTATCGACATAGTAGTTGCGTAGTCATTTATAGTTTGTATTATAAGTTGGGTAAATTGCTCTCGCCTCTCTCGACAGGTAGTGGTTTGTAATGTAATTAACCGACTCCTAGGGTATATTTCACATTAAGTTAAAATATTAAGAGAGAGCTAGCCATAATCACCCAACATTCGTTGAGAACTTGGTTAAAATTTCGAAATAAAAAAGAAACTTAATTTTTGACAAGCCTCTGCAAAAATACCTTAAATCTGAATCGGATTTCTTTTTAGTAGGTATTGATAAAACAAACTAAATGAAGCTTAGTTTAACCCTAAGCTCTTCTTTTATAGTTCACTTTTGGTGAAAAATATACACGCTCTTTTCTCGCGACATGCATAAATTATATCTTCTAATACTTTCCAGATTAACGAAGTTGATTTATGATAATCTTAACATTATAATATAAGTATTTTCAAGTTGTATTTTTTAATAATCAGCAGTGCAGTTCTAGAATAAAAATATCAAAGTCCGCAAAAAAATAGTTGTACTTTAGTCGAGATTAACTATATGTAATTAAACCTATATGCTGTTATAGCGCTGTGCTCGACATCAAATTCCAGGCTGATTTTATTACAGCATAGCACAGATGTTGGTTCTACCCTATAGATGTTAGTGATTACGACCAATTATTACAATTACATACGTATGATGTAAACTCTCGATTGTGAAAGGATTTTTGTAATTTATCCAGTAGTTTCGCCGCATATTCGATGCAAACAAACAAACAATCAAATCTTTACTCTTTATAATATTAGTATAGATTAATAACCTCAAGCAAAGTGAGTAGATATAGGATCAAAGTGATTCTCAAAGTAGCTAATTGCTACTCAGAGACAGATTGCAATCAAAGCATCCACTCAGCGCGTAACGTTAACGTAAACAGAGCTTGGTGCCATAGGTACAAAATTACATTATTTTTTTATTTTTACGCTTTCATTTTTTTTCACATGACCCGGTATTTGTGTTTCTGTAATTAAATCTTGCAAAACAAATTTTACCCACCTCCAATCAGACTCCGTTTGAGCTGACCTTTAATTTTCATGACATTGTAATTTCACACTAATCATATCATTATTAATACAAAATCTTTAAAATGACAAATTTAAAGGATGTGATAGATTAAAAATTTTACAATTAGGTACCTGATTATAAGTATTTTTGCATAGAGTCCAGGCATTTTTAAAACTTGTACGGCTTGAAACTCATATTTGCTGCAATTTTATAGCCGAAAAATTCGAAAAGTTTTGTGTGTGATATTGTTTTTGCCTAAGTTTAATGAAATTCTTTGTAAAAAAAAGATCTTTGTAAAAATGTAACGAAATATATTTAGGCATTCAAAACAACGGTAATTATTAATACACTACGGTGGACGTCGATTACTATGAACCTTAGCGTATATTAAGTGTAAAAATTTATGTAAGGAGTCTTAAAATATTTTTGAATTACGAACTTCTAGATTTTTCTTAAATACTTTCAATAAACGTACAAATTATGTCGAAAAGTTTTTTTGTGCCAAAAATTCTAAGTATATTTTTGATTTCATGTAACTTTGTTGTAACTTCTAATCTTTTCTTATATACTTTCAATAAATGTACAATTTATGTAGAAAACAAGTATTTTTTTGTGCCATTAATAACGATATATATTTTTATAGCATTTTTAATCGCACAGTTTGTGCGTATATAACCACCATTTCTTTCCATTTTAATCAGATCTACACAGTAATTATAGTTATTTCATGGTATTTAACTTGTATCGTGAACTAAATCCAATTCCATGGTGAAATTGAAAGTAAGCTTCTTACTATTACAGACAGAAATATTAATTTGATACAGTACATTTTAATTTATTTATTAACGTGTCCGCGAATTGCTTTTAAATGTAACTATTAATTGTTGTGTTTATAATTATTGCCGGTATGATACCATGCCAAAACACTTTAAAAATGAGATAAGTTCCAAATTCAAAAGGCAATAATAAATTAGGGTACCATGTAAAGCATGTAAAGCGGGATGATATTTTATTCTTTCCCACAGTGTGGAGTGTCGTTTGTCTTCCACAATTTTTCACCAGACTATTTTTCGATTCAGTAAACCGTTCGTGTTTTATTAAGCTTAAAAGAGCTAATTTTCTTTAGAGTCAAGACACTCTCTACCAAGTAAACAGTTATTATTAAAAATTCAAACGTCTCGGCAATAGTACTCATATATAACGAAGTTAAAAGGATAACTGACTTTACATGTTTACTGGTTATAACCTAGTCGATTAATTGTCTTAATTAATTAATTGTATTTAAATAGAAAATTTCAAACAACTCCATAGAAAGCAATAAACGTGATTTTTTGCGTTTTTCATGAATTTCGATGCTCACGTGGCCGGTTTTATTTTCCATTTATAAAAAAAAGAAATGAAAGGTTTACACACTATAATAATTCTTTCCAATGTCTGCGCAGTTTAAATTATATGTTGAAGTTATAAACTATAATAAAAATCATTTTTCAACTTATTACAATTTAAACTAAATGTAAAAAATTTAATTAATAAAAAATAAGTTGATGGTAAAAGTAGTTATGAAGATAGAAACATTACTTACAGTTAAACGTTCAGTGGGTTGTAATTACCCAAGTAATTATTTTAAACACTGTTATTATAGTAATTTAATAAAATTTACCGCTCAATTTCTGTGTAGTTTTACTTTAGAATGCCAGTTTTTTCGGGAATGCTATAATTATTATCTAACTAAAACTAACCATAATAAAACCAGTAAAAAAGCCATAATACCATATTACGAAATCCGAACATTACACTTTTTCACTACTGTACAAGATCTACTCTGTTTCTCTGAAAAAAAAAAAGCATAGTCTATTTCCGAAACAAACACTAATACGACTCCAAATAAACGCATTTTTCGATAAATTATGATAATAATGACAGCAGAGGTATGATCAGACACTACTACTGATACACAGATCAAAGTCACGTACTTACTTATTTTAACAAAATTAAAACGTTTCGATTTTTTCCGAAATGTCGGTCTAGGACAAACAGAATAAGCCCTCTGGTTTAAAGAGTCTATTATATTTTTCAATATAGCATTGAGAATTCAAAATTGACAAAAATGTAAGTCTCTACGTTATTTTTTTAAATTAATGATCAACAAGAAAGGAATATTTACTCCAATTAGAACTAAATGTTTCTAAAATTAACACCCTTTTCAGTTTCTTTAAGTCCTTCTCACGCTTTACCGATCACTTGATAAAAGAAGCTCATAGCGGACTGGTTCACACGAACTAACCGTATTAGTGCTTTTTTTCTATTCAATCACGCAAGCAAATTGATAGTTCAACATGCAAACAATGTCACAATAAGGTTCTATCATAAAGTTAATTAATCGTTATGAAGTGACCTAAGAAGAATTTTTATTTAATTAATAAGGTACAAGTTAAAACTAACTTAACTGTAATTTGAAAGTTTACAAAGATGTGATATAAAAGTCGCGATTAAATGGATAAATTCGATGGATTCACAGTGTTAAGCGCGTTCGGTATCGCATAAGCTGGTCATAGTATGAGTCAATGATATTATTAAACTCATTGAGATGAATGATCAATGATTTATTACACCCGATCTTCCTTTCTTCAGAAGGCACTATAAGTGCATTAGTCCTGGCTCCATCTATAGTCTTTAACATCCAATATTCCGGTTTGGGTCTTTGTGGATCACGTGATATTTTCCCTATTCGATTCCATTCGCTTTGGAAAACTCGTGTCTCAGCTACGGAGATTTAAGGGTTTATGATATAATAGTTTATGGTACAATATTATATTTTAACTAATAAATTGGTCAGGAGTGCACTAATGAGTCATAATATTTTTGAAGACGATCGTTTTTTGTTAATGAATATTCCATATCTAATCGATAATATCGATTTACTCTAACATTTGAGAATTCACGATCACACATTTGTTTGTTATTTAATAAAAAAGGAGAAACAACGCGGCACAAATATAACGACTGACATTCAACATGAATTATTTAGATCTTCACAGTGTTAAATGAAACTCCAATTGACTTGCAAATTATGTGCGAAACGAAAGTGTACATGTTAGGTAGTATATACGTGTTGTGGTATCTGGATGGGTCAGTTGTAGGACCATTGACATCGATAAAGAATCAACCAGCGCACGAGATGTTGTCATTATAAATAGTAGCTTTGAAATTTACAAAATTGTATACATCTTATAAAATATCCATTCTTAGAGTTCGATTGAAAAGAGCGAAGATCTGTTCGTAGTATCGGTATCGTAGTTTGAAAATGTAAAATAATATGTAGAATTAATTTAAAACTTGTTTAACTATCAAAATCTAAGCTATGCCATTAAAAATGCTTAAAAATCCGCTTTGTCCCTGTCCGCTTTACGATGGGACTCGAATCCATGACCTTTCGCAATCCAGGTGAATGCTCTAATCACTTAGTTATCCAGCACCTAACAGAACTGACTAATTCTTCAAGCACTTGTTACTTTTTCGTCAGTCCTTTTAGGTCAGTGGTTAGAGCAGTCGCCTGAATTGCGAAAGGTATAGGCCACCTCAGAGTGCCACTGACGAAGTGAATTTTTTTAAGCATTTTATATTAAGAATATTTTTCAGTATAGCATTGTGAATGGAAAAATGATTAAATATAATAAAGTTACGTAAGTTAAACTTTAGTAAGTTGATGTGTGTCTAATCAGTATAATTGTTTAGTGAGATATTAAGCTCCCACGCCTGCTAGGTATTTTAATATATGCATTGGTAAGGTGAAATTTTCAAACTACTTAGTTACGAAATTTTATAATTATAACACACTTACTTAAACAATGTTTAAACTGCGTTAAATTTTCTCTTCATCATTGTCAATAACATTTTGCAATCTCGATAAAACAATGCGCAATAAAATATGTCATTACACATTGTACATACATTTATTATGTACTTAACACTTTCTGAATTCCATCAACATAGTAAATTCACTAGTAGTTTCTGTACTAACGTACATAAAATAAATCTTCAATAGACCACTTTGCCATGATAAAATCGTGTCCCGTCGCAGCATTCCCTAAGGGCCTAGAAAGTCACAATAGATCTAGGACATTGCACTTGGTGCAAGAATAATGAATAATGAATGTCCCCATATTGAATGAGGGTGAAAGGTTTCGGGAAAGCGGTTCAGCATTTTAACTATGGGTGTATTTGCTGATAGGTACCAAAGCAGCAAAATTCGGTACTATAGAAGTTTTTGTCACTCAATAACATTTTAACGCGTGCTAATCAGTTTTATAATAATATTGTTAACGCCAAATAGGCTCTAGTTTTATCACTGATTTGTTCTAAAACATAACATAAATGCTCTTTAATATTATAGAATAAAATCGCATTGTTGAAAACCGTTTTAGTACAACCAATCATAATTGGTTACTGGTATAGATATGTTTAATCACTGTATGGTAACTAAAGACCTTAGTTATAGAAAGTAATTTTACTAAAGTATATTCTTTGTAATCCAATACAACATGGTCAGAAATATTTCTTTTATATATGAAAATGAGGATAAGTCACAGATATTCGCTATGGATGGAATAGATTCGAATAACGAGAATGGGCCATAACCTCCCACGTGGGCACAGTGCGGATTGGTAATAACAGTGCGGATTGGTAATAACAGTGCGGACTGCAAATGTAACCGAGACCAACGGCTTAGCGTCCCTTCCTGAAACATGGCTCCTCGACATAACATTGTTTTGGTCAGCCCTTCCTATAACCGACTTTTGCGAAAGTTGCTAAGCAACCGTATTGCAGACCGATGCACTAACCACCGCACCATCGAGCTACTCAAACTTAAGTGCCTTGAAATTTTGCTAACTATCTTATCATTCGATAAAGCAATATGTTCTAAGTCTATTATTACATGAAATCTACCAATGGTACCTGCTCGCTTCTCAGTTTCTTTATGATACAGCAGGGGATATTATGAGTTCGTGACTGGCGACAGCTTCGTTTTATTCTCATAACAATTATTTTTGAACTAAATTCTGAATAAGTCGTGCGTTTGGCAACCTAGTTCAAATAAACTTACATGGGTAACCGACCGGCAAACAAATAGAAGAATATTTTGTTCATAAATAACTAAAGTAGAGTCTGAGAAACAGATCGCTGAACTTGATCACTGTATGTTTGCACTTATCTTTACTAATATTACAAAGAGGAAAGATTTGATTGTTTGTTTTGCAATAAGCTCCGAAACTACTACACAGATTTTAAAACTTCTTATACTAACGGAAAGTTACAATTAAGTTACAAGTTATTAAGCGCGGGTTAAGACTATAATTTACGAGAGTTCATTCATGGGAATATATCTAGTTATATAAAAAGTTAATTTTACAAGCATGATTGAGTAAAAAGAATTAAACATATTGATACACGTCATAATCACACAACCTCCGATACGGAAGAACAAATTTATTGGCATAACAAATGTGTTATATAATTTTGACAAATATCCCATTGCCAATGTTATCAATACTGGTAATGGGCTCACGCCTGTTCAAAATGATTTATAACTACTTCTATTACTCGCTATAATGTCTGGCTTAACTACATTTTAACAACCAAAAGATTAATACTCACACTAAAAGAAAGTAAAATTACTGATCACATGTAATTCTTTTACCGCAGGTCCAATACATCACCGGAGGTCGTTAATGGAAAGTAAAGAGCCGTACGGAATGAGCATAGGAAATTATAAGAATAACTGACATGCTACCAAGCTACCGCTGAGACATCCAATGAGGCTAATTAAGATTCGAATGATAATAAAGACTGCATAATGGCTGAAAGAAGAATTCGGAGCATTCGAAGCAGTTGATATCTACACGAACATGTAATTAAAAGTTCACCCAGCAATCTCGTTATTGTGTACAATTTGAAAGATGATGTTACCATGAATGGCAATGGCGAAAGATTTGAGCCACTTAATTTGATGAGGATAGAAAACTGTTTAGATCATTGCGAGTCATTGGATTAAATTGCAAAAAATCAAGTATCAATAGAATACAATAAAGTAATTGAATGTCAAGTGGGAAACCTCATCATCCATGCGAAAAAGGAAAAGTCTATAAAATGACATTATCATCCAAACAAAATCATGAACGGTATAAAAGTTAAACTCTTTTAGAAGGAAATAAGGTCGATGTTGACTTTTGAATTTTATTGAAACTAACATTTTGTTTCCATAAGATGACCGCAACCTTTGCAAAGGTCGAGAAAGAAACCAACTTGATATTAAAAGTAATACGAGACTGTGGAGAATGATTTTGTTTCTTTCTTAAAAACGTGACCAAGAATTGTAATTATGATTTGAAACATTGTCCGTTACGCTGTTTTGAAGAAAGAAGACAGGCTTTACGAGAAATCGACAGCATTATTAAGCCAAATGATTTTATATGGTGAGTAATTAGTCAATTTGTTGAACGACCATGGTATTAAAAGTATGAGTTGTGCAAAATATGATTAAATTATAAAAAGGAATTCCTGTATTTGTTGAATTTTGTGATTTGCAGGAAAGTAAAGCTTATATGTTAAATAATTTTGAGTTGATATTGAAAGTAGTATGACGACATATATACACATAACCTACAAGTAAAAGCAAACGTTATTCTTTGTGAAAGTTTATTTCTGAGAAAATATGACAAGTTAAGTTTTACAGAAAGTAAAAATGTCCTTAATGATAAGAATAATCTTTGTAAAGTGTTTAACGCAACATGGAATTTTTAATTGTTCATTTTATAAATAAAAAATCACTGTATAAAAAGCGTTGTCATATCGGAAACATTTCAATTATGCGTTAATAATGCTAATGTTAATGTAACTTAAAATTCTTAATCATGATAAATATCTTTCAACTTTAAGGAATGATCTTATTCAAATTATCAAATTAAAATTTATCATCCAGACAAACTTTTTTGTTACATATTTATGTAAAGGAAATTCGGAAATAGTTTTAAACTTTTTAGAGTGTTACATGTCAATAATATTTTTATTTCTAAAAAAAAAAATTTTCAGCATCTCGACGGTTTATTTATAAATACAATTGACATCTGAATGATGAGATAATAAAAAAGCTTAAGTGAACTTCACTTCAACAGCCTTGGGGTAATATCAAGTGCAGGTAATTTAACCATTGTGTCTTTTAAAAAAATAAAATAAACCATTACCTACTCTGAAACTTCTGTGATAGATAACATAAAATAGCAAAATTGAGCAGCCTTGCCTGTCATAGCATGGATATTTTTTAAGATACGGATCCTCAGTATTTTTGTAAATATTCGATATATCAGGGACAAGGTAGGATTCTAAAAGTAACAGATTTTTTATTTAAGGTAACAGATTAAAAAAATCAATTTAATCAAAACACACAATCAAATCTTCATAAATGATTTGTAATTAGTGATGATAAAATATTCGAGAATGTTAAAAAAAAACGTAACATCACTGGTATAGATACATACTAAGGTTTCTAATATTTATAATTTATTAATATTTGTACATCGCCATCATAGTGTAAGTAATGTAATACCTACTTGCTATTAGTCGGTTTTATTTTTATTATTTATTTATTATTTTTAATTACAGTTGACATTATGAAGTGAATATTTGCCGAAATGATCTTCACCTTCTTGACCCTTGAATTTATCTAACTGTTCACATCTCTATAATAACTCTAGATTTATACGTATCACACGATGTTGTAGTAATTTCACTTTCGTGTTTTCACTGCGTTTATTGTTTGAATCATGTGTAACAAAGTTGTGGCTAAAAGAACGTGCAATTACTTCAGATAATAAGAACAATGATACTGAAAAAATCACACCACACATTAAGTAACTAATGCTTGATAGATATAGTTACACCTCCCAATATAAATAAGAAATTTATAACTAATACTCTCAACAGTATTCGAAAAAAATAATTTTATTTCTACACTAGCCTTCCGCCAACGGCTTCGTCCAAGTGATCTAGTTTTAAGTCCAGAAATGAGAAAATTCAATAAAAACTTTCATCCTCTAATTTACCACCTTAGGTCTAATTTCGTAAAAAAACCGTCTTTGTAAGAACCTACGTATTAAAAAGAATCCGCATGCAAAATTTGAGACTCCTAGCACTTGTAGTTTCTGAGATTTGGTGATGAGTGAGTGAGTGAATAACCTTTCGCTTTCATATATACAGATAAAGGTTTATCTTTATCAAGTAATTTAGTTATTATTCGCTTACGAAATAATGCAAAAATCCAGACCCGATTTCGAATTCACACATGTGTCCTAATTTTTGTGTCCGAACTTCAAAAAGCGGCATCCGATCACCTTGAATTGATTCGTGGCATAAGTAAAGCGAGTTTAGAAAAGGCATAGGAATAGAATATCTGAGACACGTATTTCCAATATTTTTTTCTTGTATTATTATACAAAAAAATGGAATCAATAGAATTTCTACACTCAATGACGTGAATTCGTACACGTGATGATGATGATGATGATGATGGTGGTGATGATGATGATGGTGGTGGTGATGATGGATTTTTACAGAGTCGGAGTGTGTTAAGTGCGTGCCAGTAGTTGCGCTATTATGTGTGTTAGTGATTTGCATGCGCATTGCGTTGAGCAATCCCGAAGAAGTTTCCATTTAACCATGTTGTGTTTGCAGCGGCCAATTTGGAATCTGAGTGGTAAGTGTAAGTTTTACGCTAACGCGTTCACTAGTGAGCGCGTTAAGAATTTGTATGGAGATTTGTAGTTCTTGCTAGTTACCGCTGCACCGGATTCCATACTAAAATCTTAACGCGCAAGCGATCGCCAGTCAACGTAAACGTCAAAAAAATTTACACTAATCGCGCTGAGCCTGCTTAATGATATCCATATGTGCCATGGCTCTAGGTGGCCGGGAGGCAATTCTTCAGAGGTTTACACCACAGAAATATATCTAGTTAGAAGGAAAAAGTGTACGTACTTCGCGTGCCGAAACGACGTCTAGACAGCTTCATTGCTCGCCGCGAGGCTCAGTCCACTTTCGATCGCAATCGGTGTTGGACGAAATTTAAAATGACGCGTTGTTCGATAATTACCTGCTCAAACACCACCAATATGGTTGGATCTTATAGTCGAGGTATTTCCTTCCATCGGTAAGTAACTATTTGCCTTGATATATCTATTTTGAATTAAAAATCATTAGTTTTGTTGCTGCGTATTATTTTTATCAAAACGGTCATGTGTCCAGTAATAGCTTTCCATTGCGGCTTTAATTTGACAGTCCAAATTTGCTGTGCTTGTAAAACCGTCGATGTATAATTCAAGGTCAATTTGTTGGAGGTCAAATTATCATTTTTTCTGTCAAAAATGGATAATAGTGCTGTACAATGCGATTTTTTACACGATTAAAAAAATATCGTTTTTAAAAGCAGAAGAAAGGATAATTAATTTTATATTGAATTATACTGTAATTTTTGTTTTAATTTTCCGTATGATCCTCATATTAAAAATAAATGGATTGAAGCAACAGGACTCTAAGACAAATAGTAGGTATACTTACTGGACATGGAAACTTTAACAAACACCCATATAACATGGGTTATTCTGACAGTCCTCTGAGCAGGTGCATGTGCATGGAGACTGAGGAGATTGTCTCCTATTAAGACAAAGGACTACATATCTATGAAGCCCAAGGATACTAGTGGAAACATGCGGCAGAGTTCGAGATCTTACGGGCTTCCTGGAGGAGCTGGGGTGGCAGGACTAAAGCAACCCCGTGTCATGCAAAATAGACACTGAGTATCGAGTTGCAGAAAAGCCCGCCGTGAAACATAACAACAACACAGGACGTAAAAATGTGTAGCGTGTCGGGAGGGGGTAGCGGCTACTACAAAGTGTTTGCCCACAGAAAAATGCCGATTTCTATTCTATCGCATAAAATCTTTTTTGCGCCGATTCACTAAATTACATTCGTGAGTTCGTGACATATACATAATATTTAAGCAAAATGGTAGTCTGTCTATAAAGTCATGAAAAAAATTGAGGGCGCTGCGATCGTGCACGTAGCAACCCTGTGTAGTGAGACAAATGATTTTGATAGTAGGATTTTTTTTTTTACTTTTATTACCCCAGAAAAGGTAAAGAAAGGCGTATAATTCGTAGACAATGAGTTTATTCTACATTGAAGATTACAATATAGTAATCGAAATTTTTGATAAATCTTTTTATTTTATAATTGCCAAGTTGTTTTCTCGTTTTACTGCAATGTGTGCTTGTGTTCGATTAAAGCCTGTTACTTTGACACTCCTTGTAAGAAAACCCAATATATTTCAGAATTTAACGCAGGACTTCTAGGCTACAATTAAAATCCAGATCGGTTTTGGCAATCCACTGATGTTTTCTTAATGTAGGTACCTCTTTTTTTCACAGAGTAAAAGAACTGAATCTTTTGTCGAAGTGCACAAATGTTGCAGTTAACCATTTATTTCTTAGGACGACTATCTATGTTTCCCAGGGGTTTCAAATATGCCACCATTTTTATAACCTTCATCTACAATACGTATCACTATATTCTCTGATTTTCCTGAAAGTAAGTTTTAAAAATGTAATACCTATAGATATTTGGCAAAAAGAATGGAATCGCCACAATGGTCAAATTAATGCTATAATTTTAGTAATATAAAGCACAAACTTTTTATTGGCGTACGTAGGTAAAAATCGTACATTCCTAACAGGTATATTTTTTATTCAGATTAAAATCAATGATAAATTTGATTATCCAAAAGTATTAAAAGTTCGGGCCGCACTACAATATAGCCTTCTGACATTTTCAATCTAACCTATAAATGCATATTGTAAACAATACTTATTTTAGACTTAAATTCATATATTTAGTTAATTTAAAACTTCTGGTAACCAAAACTCAATCAGTAACACGATTACATACCAGCCACAAATAACTGCCGTTCGAGCTTTAACATCCTACAAATATGTTAAAATGTGTCCAGCTTCTTGTTCTAATAAACATCACTGAAAAACTTTATAAATAATATCCTGAGCTTCACTCCGATTAATTCTCTTCATTTTTAACACTTTTCGACGGAGTTTAGAAGAAGTAGCTTCAGTTTAATCAAAACAAATCAAAAATGCAGAAAATCGAGCTAAAAAATCAAGTTGTTGACAGTCGATGTACTTTGATTCAGTGTTGTCATACATGTGTCTAATGTTAGTTCCTCAAACATTCTTTTCATGACTTTATAGACAGACTGTACACGTTGGTCTCCGTCGATCGATATCGTTTTTTCAATCGATAAGAATCGGTATGCAGTTTCAAATACAACATGTATTCGATGCAAGTGAAATTATGTCTTCCATCACTAAATTAAGATCGTGACGTCATGATACCTACACAAAATGTGGCACGCTCGGTCTCCATATAAATCGACGAACATTTTCCTTCCAACTAGATTTATTTCTGTGGTTTACACATATGTCAAAGATTGTCGAATTAAACGGAGAAACAATGTTTTTGTTTTAAATTGCAAATCCCATTGTTTTTTTTTTTTTGACCACTGAATCAGAAAAGTTCAAAACTGATTCTAACTAACCATATACAGTAGCAAATCGCATAACTCGCGCCATCATATCTGATGGAAAGCGGCTTTGTGACAATTTTGTTCGCTTTCTTGTAAGCTTGAAGTAGTCATGTTTTTTGTTATATCACGAAATTGATGTATTAAGTAGATGGGTGTAAATGGGCGGTGATTATTTTAAAACTAAATTTTGATTGAGACATTGTCTCCGAGGAATTTCGGTTCTCGTTGATATTTTCGAGCGTCCTCTTTATTAGCAATCTTGTATGTGGGCAAGGTATATTTTGTGAGGAGAGCCAATTGTGAAGAAGTGTTTTATAGAACCTTATTATATTAGATAAAACCTTAACCTTATTTGATAAAAAAAATCAATTAATATAACCGACTTTAAACTTTAAAAAGTGAAAAATAATCTTAACAGCGATTAAATTTTTCAAGTACCTTGAAGTCGACCTGAGGTTTATTGTAGTTTATTAAATGATAATAGCTCGACTTCAACGTTTCTTGAAAAATTTAAAGTCGATTGTGTAATTTGGAAACTATTTTTGTCTCATTATTTTTAGTGATATTCGTATAGGTACTTTATGTAAATATTTTATATAGGTACATTATGATTTTTCTGTTTTTTTCAAATCATCATCGTTATCAAAATATTTAGGTTAAAATTTCGATAAAATTTTAAAGCCCATTAAGCTGTTGAATATGAAAATTGATTCATAATTGGTGGAGTTATCTCGTAACAAACACAAAAACATACAGTTGAATTGAGAACTTCCTCCTATTTTGAAGTTATTTAAAAAAAAAACCGTGTACGTCAAGGTAGCAGGCACATGAACGAATTTGAGGGTCTCAAAATCACAATTTCTATTTTAATTTTATTAAAAACGTTTGCGGCCACGAATACCTAAACCTTTAAAGCTGCCACCGATGCTTCTACTTATTGGATTTGCGTGTTATAATTTCAATCTCAGAATTTTATCTGTACCTACTGATTTCAATTCCATAAATAAATATCAATAATTTTCAAGAGTAAAATTTTTAACGAAAAGCTCGATCCGTTTTCGCACTTAAAAATAAGATCAAAAGCTGATACTTAGGGACCTATTTATTCCCGATTAGGGACAAATTATTCAAACCTTAAAAATGCAGCACCTTAAAAAATACTGATCGGTGTATTTGTCATTACGATCATATAATCGTAACGTCGTCGTAACGTACGAATATTCGTATCATAGCATTGTCATAATATGAATCAAATAAACAGTTTTTTAGTAACCATGCGGCAAAGTCGCTTGCGGAAAGCTATTAGAATATAAGATATTCGTAAAGCGACATCTAGCGTCCTCTTCTAGAACTGTATGCTAAGGCAACTTCAATTTTGGCTGTGGCTTTGGTGTAGCACATTAATAGCAGTCTATTCATTTTAAGTTTCAGGTTTTTACAACAGATGGCGCTGTAAGCTAAAAAAATGAAATAGTATTTCGGAACTTGAGTGATATTTTGTTGACCACCTTGCCTTGTTTAATAATTTGGAATTACGTACCAAAAAAGGTGATTACTCTTGTGTTTGTCTGTCACGTTTTTAATTCAATATTTTTTTTTACTCAATTACTATAGTGATTTAAAATGTAATACGGCCGTATAACGTAAATAAATGAATTTTCTACACGATAACCTGTTTCGTGTCATAAATTATAAAAAATAGTAAGTTCTTCATGTTTATATAATTAAAAAGATATTGTAGGCATAAACAATAGCATATGCGTATAATATTTTAAACGAACAGCAAATAATTTTAATTTAAGAGTTTATAGATTATAAACGAAATATACTGTATTTTAAACTAAAACTCTTTTAAGAAATCAGGAAATCTTTAAAATTCCTTTAACGCTGGAGCTTGGTATTTGAATTCGGGCGGTCAAAAGCATGATATGGTGAACAAATCTTTACCTGAATTCAAACGAAGTCCTAATTTAAAAAAAAAAAAACAGTTTCATTTTAGTGTTTTTGTTGAGTTCGATGGCGCAATGGTTAGCGGGTTCGGTTTACGACGCGGAAGTTAATTTTGGCAAGGGATGATCATAGGATGGGTGAACTAACCTGATTAAACTCGAGCTCCTCGATGCTTTGGCAGGCACATTAAGCTGTTGGTCTTGGCTGCATCTGCAGTCGTTAACAACCCACAATCCGCATTCGGCCCTCGTGGTGGTCGAGGACCATTCTTTCTATTCACTTTGTGCCGTCGTGATCCTAGGCGCCTGCCTCCTTTGCCTAGAGGATAATCTGGTAATGCCTGTTTGTCATGATGTCTTTGAAGGTATTGCTGTATCGGGCATAGTTGACGCGATCACAGTATCTTACAAATGATGCGTCGTACGTAATTTAATCACGGTAGGGGCCCGCCCGCAAAGACATGTAAAATGAAGCGCAAGGGCATTATTTCCTTTTATTTCTATGAGATTTATTAAACGTGCATAATTTCAAATTGTTTAGCTCTTATACTTAGATTTTTTTGATATTTAAAAACCCCGATTTTATCATTTAGTAACCCACTTATTCATGATCATCAAATTTCTTAGGGCACTTCCTAAAGACGCCATAATAAATGTTATCTTCCAGCTCCTTAAATTAGGGATAAAATTTGATATAATATGATTTCAGCAAATTTTGTTGCTAGAGGTTTGAAAATCGTTATAGAGAGATGTTATAATATAAATAATAAAGTACGCATTTCTAAACGTTCATTAAAATTGACATTAAAAGTACATCTTTTCTTTAGAACATTCGTTAGAGCTTACAAGCGTCATTAAACCTTAATGAATGATAGCTAGTGGGGATGAGGACTGTAAATTAAAACTAATGGATGTATGATAAAATATAATAATAATAATAAATCACAAATCACAGCAAACGACAATATCCAACAACAGCAAAACAAAGAGTAAGTAAAAGAACAATATAAAAAATATGACATAAACTAAATCAAAAAGGATGGCGCTTTCCAGCCAGTCGCCTACAATGAACGTTTCTGCAATTAACATTGTCATTAGTTTAAAGCGACATTACATATAGGTACATCTTCTTTTAAAACATTCATTAGAGTTTAATGAATGTTTGTGCAACTGGGTTTTAGTAAATCGCTCCCTTTTCGATTAATATATGATAGATGGAAGTTTGTGTATATACGATTTTTGAGCTGCAAAAGAGAACGATTCCATAAATATATATTCCCAAGGTTAGTGATTCATTATAAAGAAATAGATATAATGACTGCTCAATACATATACCAGAACGTAATAAGATTTTGGAAGTCAATTTCTTTTTCCAACATAGGTATTTTGTAATTATTAGTTTTAAAATTTTAGTTCACAATTATTCTATTGATGTCCCCATAATTACAGCACTGAACTTTCTTGTAAATGGATTAAATAGTTATGTGGACTCATAATTCACAACGCAGTCCCATTGCAGACTGGTGGGTGTAAACGACGGCAGATGAATTTACTTGTATCGTATCCATCGTAGTAGCTCGATAGCGTAGTAGATAAGCGCTGCGGCCCGCGATAGCTGTTGTTAAGCAACTTTCACAAAGGTCGGTCACGGGATGGGTGACCTTAATTATTATTTGGAGCTTTTCTGTGAATTAAGCCGGTGATCGCAGTCGTTAATGCCTTCCAATCCGCATTGGGCCAGCGTGGAGGGCCGTGGGCCATCCTCCTTAACCATCCATAAGGAAGGCCTGAGCTCCTGCAGTGGGATCGTAAAACGGTTTAATTTTAACATATAAAATTGCCTAAGATTAATAGATTTTTTATAATATATATTCTCACCTGAACGAATATAGCCTTCTGCTAGCCATCCCAACTATGGACAACGTATGTATAACAAGAAAACACTCACGGAAGTAGTACGATATACCGTTATGCCTTTTTGTCCGTCAGTCTGTCGTAGAACGCAGTTACCGTCGCGCGCTAACCCGCGAGATAAAGTTAGCTTACGGTTTTTTATAGGAGGTGATTTTGATATTTATATACGGTGAGTTCATTTTAATGAATTATATTGTTTATTAAATATTTCATAATATATATAATTATAATTTATAATAAATATAATTTTATTTTCTTCTGTATATCAAAGAAAAAAAAAAATGTCTTATAATATTCAAGTTCCTAAAAATTTGTAATTTATTTGAGTTAATATCCAAAATCATTATTAAATCATTGAATTTGTTTAATTTCTGGTTATTTTAAACAATATTTATCTTTTTATTATATTACATCAATTTCGCTTTACTGAAAAAAAAATTTAAACGAATATACTTCAAAAAAAGAGCAGGCGCCCGTATTGCTAAAGTTCATGGGTTCGAATCCCATCTCAGGGTACCAGGGACCAAGTGGATATTAAAGCATTTTTCATTAAGAATACTATTTATCTTAATCAAATAATAAATATAGTACGTAATATTTCTACAAAGAAAACACTGAAAAGTATTTTCTAAATAGATCTGTTCAAAATTGGAACTAGAAGCACATTTTACTATAATTTATGATGCAGCGGAGCTAGATCTGACATTGCATCTGATGCACATATAACCTTCACGGATACCATTCTAACAAAATATTAGACAATCAATTATTGAGTATTGAGTAAAACAATTCCAAATTTTCCAAATTTTCGTTCGAGGACAAGTAGAATAAGCTCTTAGGTGTAATGTTAATTACTTCGAGTTAGACTTAAATATTCCATCGTTATTTTAAATTACGAACGATTAGGCAAAGAGGTCAACCCATAAAGTCTTTATAACTAGCTGCAAAGTCAGAAAAAATCTTTACAGTTTTTTAAAGCCTAGAGCGGACTGTGGCAATACATTACCTTAGCCAGTCATTAAACTAACGGATTGTCTGTAACGGAATTGCATCAGGGTATCGTCACGTTACTTTAAGGCATATATTGAATACATAAACTGAAGGCCTTAAAAGGCTTTTGTACTAAATGAAAATTGGATAGTTAACTCGCTTTAAATAAGAACAATTTATTGTAGTACGTTAATTTAAATTAACACAATATTTCTATTTAGTGTTAAATATTGATCAAGTTGAAGATAATGTTTAAGGTTGAAAATTGTATTTGCTATTGGATCATTTTTATCATAAAATTTTACTTATGTACAGATTAATATATCTCAATAGATAAACTGATGAGTGAATAAATGATCGATATACCGGGAATTCTAAATTAATCTAGAAAGGTATAGAATGTCCGTTGCTATTTTCTTGTCTTTCACGCACCTGCTAAATTCTTTCACGTTCATAAGACAATAATTAACTAACGTTATAATATCTATCGAACTTATCAAACTTTGAACCTATTAGATGTGTAATAGAACTTCCTTTTTAATCGATGAGTTATTTCGATCAAAGTAACTATAACCTTTTTATTCTTTAATTCAGGTGTAAATAACTAAAAACAGAACATAAAATGAGTATACGATTTGTTTTCTTTTATGAGGCGTTATTTATTTTGAACGTTATTTATATTGATATACATCTACTTTTTCAGCACAGTGCTTGTGTTTTGTTTTAAAACAAAGCTTACTTTGTTTTTGTTTGGCCAATATTTAATACATGTTTGTCGGTGAAAGTGGCAACGGATGAGTGTACTGCAGTCCACTGTTGTGTGACACTTTCAATAGGGTTGTTCGTATATCGATAACTTTTTTATTAATTTCGAGACAAATGCTTGTAATTAAATTGAAAAAAACTTGTTTAAATGCCTTTGTCAGTTTAAGCAATTTGTCAAATTAAGATCTAATTTGTATATTTAAATGTTGTCTTGAAGAAGTATAGCTTTAGTTATACGCCGGCTAATTGTACTATCTGATCCAATATTTCTTCCCTTGACTACAATATTATATTTTCTTTCTATGTTTATTGAAATGTGGTATTTTAAAACGTGGATTGTTAGGGTTAGCGCATAACACTGAAGATCCGTCGAGGCAAACCAACGGCACTATACGAGTATGTCCGATGCTCTGTCTGATCATCGGTTGAGTGTGTAAAGCTGGAATGTCATATTATATATTTTTGGTTACGTGACTGATGATACGCTATAAATCTGCCGTCAGCTATACAACGACGCTAGTAACGAAAAGTTAAAAAATTGAAGATGTTTTTTTATCAATTGACATCAATTATCACATAATCATTTACGAAATGGGGAATTTTAATGGGATTTTTATCAATACACAGAGAGATTCTAGAGAAAGATTTATAGTTATAATAAAAGCACGCGCAGGCGAAGCTGTTGGAAAGTTAGTAGTGTTATATTTGTTTGTATCGCCCTTAGCCTCAGCTGAAGTCTAGAAATTAAGGCCACTTTCCCTTAAGTCTTCCAAGGGCACTTTCATCTGGTAAATCTATAGCTATATTAATGTCTGCTACTTATATTAAATTTCACTTGCTAGTGATATAAATTATGAAAACGTTTGAGTTAGATTACATACACGCTTTCAAGGTATTATGGTTTTCTAAAATATAGATTATTTAATACTTGAAATTTTGATTTGTTTGTGATTTGTTATTATGGGGAATAACTTACTATGTTAACTTTTTAGAGTCTGTGGTGAATTTGTTTTAATAACATCTTCTGGTATCTGAAAACGTGTTTGCCTATCAAATGCCGATCAATATAATTGACCATTAATGCTCAATTATATGACCATATATTGACCATATTAATGAAATATGTAATTGAATCAAAACTGTTACTTCTGTTTTTCACTTTCATTTTGTTTCTTTTATATATGTTGTTCAACTTTTACGTATCTTCATCGGGAATTGGTCGACTTACATCTTTAGTTATTGTTTGTTAACAATTAGTTAGGAATTTTATAATAGCGTAACTTTGGTCACGTTGTTTATAATATTTGGCGGCCTCCTGAACTAAATACTGATCACGAATTAACGGGACATAATATGTTCTCACAATAGGTTGACATAGTTTGTAACACAGAATGGCGGTATTGTAACGTGTTGAGGTGAAAGAAAGAATACACTTAAGATTATGAATTGATCGTTTTTTTTGTACTCTACACTCGATAAGTTAAAAATTAATGTTAAACCTGAGATTATACATATGGTAGGTAAGAAACTTTTAAGAACCAAGACCACTTTTGACGATTTTCACAGTTAATGCAGTTTTTTTCATGATTAATTTACGCATCGTTTCCTTTAATCGATTACTTCAAGTTCGCAATAAAAAAGGAGTTACGAGAAAATACCTATACTACCTAAGTTACGTGTCATAATAATTGTATGGAAATATCGTTGGAAAGTTAGTAGTGTTATATTTGTTTGTATCGCCCTTAGCCTCAGCTGAAGTCTAGAAATTAAGGCCACTTTCCCTTAAGTCTTCCAAGGGCACTTTCATCTGGTAAATCTATAGCTATATTAATGTCTGCTACTTATATTAAATTTCACTTGCTAGTGATATAAATTATGAAAACGTTTGAGTTAGATTACATACACGCTTTCAAGGTATTATGGTTTTCTAAAATATAGATTATTTAATACTTGAAATTTTGATTTGTTTGTGATTTGTTATTATGGGGAATAACTTACTATGTTAACTTTTTAGAGTCTGTGGTGAATTTGTTTTAATAACATCTTCTGGTATCTGAAAACGTGTTTGCCTATCAAATGCCGATCAATATAATTGACCATTAATGCTCAATTATATGACCATATATTGACCATATTAATGAAATATGTAATTGAATCAAAACTGTTACTTCTGTTTTTCACTTTCATTTTGTTTCTTTTATATATGTTGTTCAACTTTTACGTATCTTCATCGGGAATTGGTCGACTTACATCTTTAGTTATTGTTTGTTAACAATTAGTTAGGAATTTTATAATAGCGTAACTTTGGTCACGTTGTTTATAATATTTGGCGGCCTCCTGAACTAAATACTGATCACGAATTAACGGGACATAATATGTTCTCACAATAGGTTGACATAGTTTGTAACACAGAATGGCGGTATTGTAACGTGTTGAGGTGAAAGAAAGAATACACTTAAGATTATGAATTGATCGTTTTTTTTTGTACTCTACACTCGATAAGTTAAAAATTAATGTTAAACCTGAGATTATACATATGGTAGGTAAGAAACTTTTAAGAACCAAGACCACTTTTGACGATTTTCACAGTTAATGCAGTTTTTTTCATGATTAATTTACGCATCGTTTCCTTTAATCGATTACTTCAAGTTCGCAATAAAAAAGGAGTTACGAGAAAATACCTATACTACCTAAGTTACGTGTCATAATAATTGTATGGAAATATCACCTACCTACAGAGTAGTAATTACACGTTTGAAAATTTAATAAAACTAAGAGTTTTTTGTTTGATTAAAGTATTTAATCTATATTATTTCGTTTGCCAACATCATCTATATTAAAATTAGCTGCATAAACATACGCAAATATTTTAATTAATACCAGCTATCTACAGTAATTTTGAAACTAATAAAGATTTCTTGAAATACATGTAAATACCTTATTCCCATGCCTATCCATTAAATGACCAGATATAAAAATATAAAAAAACTTGTAGAAAAAATATGAAAGTTTTTTCGTCTCCTGTAAAATCGACTTTTTGTTTAGATGGTCTAGGTTCTTAAACTCCGATGTAGCAAAAGCACAGCATATACACAAGAAATCGGATAGTTACAAGCTGTGTCATTAGATGTTACATTATTTCAAATAGTATTTACTATAATTAAGACATGATTTTATTTTGGTTTGACAGTGAAAAATTGAAGATCGTACCTATAGATATATAAATATAGCGTAAGAACTTTTCGTTTGGAAACCAAGTCTCCAATATTACTTAATATTAAATAAACAAAATAATCTAGGTATTAGTGATTTAAGACCTTCGCCAACACTCAAATATCTTTAAATGTCATAGACATTAACACATCACATCTAAGTATCGTGATAAGTAACATTGCATTTTTTATATTTATCTAAACACAAGTACCCACCATTTTAACTTCTTTGACATTACTTATTTGATCAACCGTACGCAAATCTGCTTTACTGAAAAGTTTATATTTAATATCAATTGAGAGCTATGTATTCATTAACTTTATTATTGGCTATTCTTTCTTTAATAAAATGAGATCGTGTTGGTAATATGATTCTGATCTAATTTATTCTGTTTTTGTTTATCAGGTAATAAAGAGGTCATTCGAATTGGTAAATCGACTTCAAATTAAAAAACATTTTTGCGTAAACTTTAAAGTATCGCTTGACGAATGTGTCACATCGTAACACAACATGTCAAATATTGTTAGAACCTTGCAATTATTTTAATGGATCCAAATGACTCTTCAGTTTAACTATATAAGGTCGATTATTTAAACAAAGGTTCCATCGAAGTACTGTAACAAGTCGAAAGTGTTTCCTATTACGATGAGCCGTTGTACTGCGTCTAACTTGTTATTTATTGCTGTGACTCCTCTATTATGCCGTTACGCCGTTTTGCCTTTGATTTGTTAGTTACACTATTTTGACTTACATCATTTTATTTGCACATCGCCATAGGTTTTTGAACTTTCGGTATTATAAAAATATAACTTGACATTTTCGGTGCCACTCGTATTGTGTAATGTTGATTCACACTCAAATAGTTTCATTGGTATACTGGAGTGGATTGAGCATCTTACAAAACTATGTAAACATATTTTGGGTATTTGAAGAAAATTTTAATAGTAATATACTTGTTTTTAATTTGGTGACAATTTGATTTCTTTTGAAAGTCAATTCTTGAAATCTTTTGGAAATTCCAATAAATAGAAGACTGTTTAAGTGGGCACACAATCTTCTTATCGACATTGAAAAAACCATCACTAATCTTATGGAGCCATTTATTTTTCTAATAATCATAACTTTAACAGTACTATTGCGAGTTTTTTATGGATGGAATGGAATAACTGACACAAAATAATAATGTTATATTTAATATCAGATATAAATTATATACTTGAATGAAGAATTCATTATTAATAAGTGATTGAAACAGTATAGTAGAAGAGACTTAGATCATCATCGGTTAGTTAATGCCTCCACTGTTGGAGCATAGGTGTTGTGTATAGAATCGAATGGGGTGAATGGGCCATGTATATGTTTTCAGGCATTTCATTTAAGAAGCTAAGAATAACGTGATTAAGTTTTCTAGTGTTATATGTACATTATAAGTTTTAAAATATTTCTTGTTGTGTATGTAGCTTGTATTTTGCGGTCTTTTGTTCCCAAAATAAAGTTCTATTAGAAAATAAAAAAATATTTTGATATGTTATTGCAATATTAAAATATGATAAGGAAATATTTAATCGTTTGTTTGTTTGCATCGAATTAGGCACAAACACTACTGCGCTGATTTTAAGAATTCTTTCATAGCCGGAAAGCTTAAAATGACAATACAAATTTATAAATTTTGAACGTCAGTTTTTGTCGTTATGTTCATTAAGTACATTTGTGCAACTGGATGTTTGGCTATAAACTCGGATAAAGTCGCGGAATAACAACTAGTAATATACTAAGTATGTAAGATTTTAAATTCTTATTTTACTATCTATTTATGTCATAAAACCTCTAAGATTTCATGTTTCCAGATTTTATAGTCAAAAGAGTTTAGTTTATAATTCTGTCGAAACAAAAAAGTTTTCTCAATATTTCTATGTGAGTCATCTTCGGAAATATACAGAAGTAGAAACGAGAACGCATACCGATGCGCTCGCGTCCAGTTATATCATTACCATAATTAACACACTTAGCTTAAGTATTAAGCGATGGCGTTCATTTTATAAGATTTTTTTTTTCAATTACCATTATAATTAAATCAATTTATGCCATATCACTAAGATGGAAACAGGGGAGACAAGGCAGAATGGAAGTTATGGTTTTATATTCGTAAAAGAGGAATTTTAGAATTCTTTTTATAAAAACATATGAATCATCGCACACATATAGTTACGCGTTGAATCAACAAAATTATAATGACATTTTTCATTGTTTGCAAGGTGTAATGAAAATCCTTTTATCGGCTTTGATAATTATTTGAACACCACTAGTCTGTTGATCATCCGAACATGGAAATGAAATTTCTTAGTGTATTCGTATAGTTTTTAGCTTCGTAGTACATAAATTGTTTTTTTTTTTTATATGAAAGACAGAATAAATACTTGAAAAACGTAATAGAATTTTCGCTATAAACATTTGCTCTGAATGTGTCCCATCCCAAGTTGCACAAACGTCCAATAATATTGTTATCAGTTTAAAGCCGACCGGCAGAAATTTTCAAATTTAGAACATTTATTAGACATTAATAAACATTAGGAATTTGTTGTTACATCTTGAGGTTGACATTAAACCTTATTTATTTATGTTTATGCTACTAGGTATCAGTTAATTCTTTACATTTTAACGCATTTTAGTTGTCTAGGAATAAATTTGCCATGGATCGGTTTCCGCTAGCTACTGATAATATTATTGAACTAAAGTAAAACAGTATCAGCACGCTATAATCAACCTGAATGTTACGGTGAAGTATCACATGAGTGCACTGCACCTGTAGGAAGTAAGGGGATTATTGCTATTAGAAAATTGCTATCTTATGAGAGTTGCACATAGCAATTTGAAATCTAGTTGCGGACGTTTCGTTTGTAATTTTTGTAGTTAGCATAAAAGTGTTGTTGTGTGGTTAAAATAAGGTCAAGAAAACGCAATGACTAGAAACAAATATTGTCCAAACAAACTATTGTTTACGAAATTAATAGCAAATAGTAGTTGCCCAGTCTTTGGTCACTTATAATCGTACGTAAACGATTTGTTAAACTAACAATGACAACTTTAATTTTATTATCTCATCTAAAGAAATGCATACTCAAATTGACTTTACAAATACCCCAACCATTTCAAAGTACCCGGAGAAAGTTAAAGGACAAAATCTCTATGACAACCACAAATGAGATTTTTATCGTCACTTCGACAAATAAACGTGACAGTAACGGAACGTAAAAGCCAAAACGCCTCGTTAATGTAGGTCAGTGGTGCGGACAATACGAAACCAGTCGGGGTGACGGTCACGGCCGCATGGGTCGTTCACCTCGGCCTCTGATTCTATATCGAAAAAAAAAAACATTACGTGACGTTCTCCGGCGAACGGATATAACACTATCGATATTTATAGCCTTATTTTTTCCATAAAAAATTTCCAAAGTAATTCTAAGAAACAAATTACGGTAATTCGACAACTTTATAAAATGGCATTATTTATTGTTATTTAACGAGTGGAGGAGTGGGGAGATTTTTATGCCCATTGTTCTCTATGAATCCGTGACAGTGAAAGTAATGACTATTCAAAATACGACAAATAATGACTATTTAATTTGACTAAAGGAATGTTTTTTTTTCCAATTCGGTAAAATAATTTGCATAATTTAACCAATGTAAGTTAAAGGTTTTACCACGCTACATCTATATGACTATCGATAGTTGTCACCACAGTGACGTCACACAATGGCGGGGCGTGTCTCTAGTCACGTGACACACAGCAAAAATCAGGACTTTTAATTTTAAGAGAATAAAATAATCGTGCCATTTTGAAACTCAATATCAGAATCTCTATGTTTATAACTATATTTTATAACTATATCATTTTTAAAGCTTTGAACTTTCACTGTTTGTCGATTTCCAGTTATTATGTGACCAATAATAATTACATGTAACCACGAAAAGCTGTAAGGAATAAAACATAGCCTTTCCTGGAGTCAGGCCAAGATGCTTTTTATAGGCTTTCGTTCACCCAAACCAAAACACCTCTTGAATTTTAATATTGTATGATTAATTGGCGTTCTAACATTGTGCATTTTTAATAAAGTTGGTAAGTAAATAAGAATTGTTTAAAGCTCAATGGATTGGAATGAAATGTACATACATAAAGTATTTCAATACAACGAACATACAATGGGCCTTATCGATTGCTATCGATTTGTTCTAATCAATTATTGATCGATAAAAATAAAAACCAAATGATGCTTTTAGGTTATTAAAAAAGCCAAGCGATCGATAATTAATAAGCTACAGCATTAGATTTTTTTTTAATTTCACTTTTCTTAAGCTTTTTCAAGTCAATTCAAAATTGTTTTATTTTCTTGAATTTATGAATCTTTATTCATATCTTAGTTTAGAAAATATCGACGTGTAAAGTATAAAATTACAGTAACAACGCCACCTATTGACTCCCAATAAAAAATCTCCATATACATTCAATACGGAGATTTTTTATTGATAAAAACAAGTCATAAAACAAAAAAAAAAGTATAAGACCGTAGCGTCTTACCATAATGTATTAAAATATCCTTTAATAATTTCAAACAACTATCTAATTCTTATAACGGCATATTCATGTAAGATTGTCGGCTAACGATACGTTAACGGAATATATCTTCACGTCAATTTACCGGTTTTAGTAGATTCCAAAAATAATATTTTCGACTTTAGATCCATCAATTCAAGTGTAATTTGGGTCAATAGAATAAAAAGTATTAACTATGGGAAATAACTTAAATTTCTATTGTGATCTTTTTCCCATTCCTAAAGCTGCAATTATATTCTAATGCTTAATATATTATCTTGTAATTCTTTAATATTAATTATTCTTTTCTTTTTTTACAGGTAAAAGTCTTTAAAAAGATGACGAGGAGAAAAAGTGCGTGTTCAAAGTGGACTTTAGTTTTATTATTAGTTATAGTGTGTCCGTATGTTTATTCGCGTCCTCAAGAAAATGCTTCTCCAGCAGAACCCAGTGTCAGTGAAAATGTAGTCAAATCGACACAAAATCCTTTAAGGTATAGATATAGGAATGATAGTTTAATTAGGTTAGATGTACCTGTTATTTTAGATAAAAATAGCTTTATGAAATTAGTTTTAAGCAGTCCTTTAAATGTAAATAAATATTTTTATACCAATCCAAATGATAATTCAAGTATTAAGAGAAGAGGTCGTTTGATAAACAAAATAATTACAAATTCTAAAACTAAAGAGCTAACAATAAACACAGACTTGTTAAAAAAACAAAAACCCAAACATTCTGTAGCACATAGTGCGAATAAGCCCACCATCAAAAAAGTTATTACAAAATGGACTGATAATGCCAAATATGAAGGTTTAAATTTAAATTATGAACCAACTACGTCTAATGAACAACATACCATATTAAATAATGTAGATAGTTCAGAATATAATTACAGCCATGAAGACACTGTTGACCATTCAACAGAAGTTTCAAAGAAGTCCGTATTTGCGAAACCAATAAAGCACATAATAAACAAAATAAAGAAAATTCACAAGAAGCCCAAACCAGACTATTCTGAAGAAACACAAGTATATCCTGATAATATATACGTCACTAACGATTATCATCATCCCAGTACAAGACCCATATATATTTTTAATACACCGTCACCAACTCCAATTATATCTAACGTAGGTAACCCTAAGCCTTGGTCAAGACCTAATGTTCAATCTCCTTATCACACACTCACTACACAAAGGCCAGTATTAGTCACAAAACCACCAAAAAATAACTATCATAATTCTGTATATAATAACTACCCACATCACTCAAACCACGATTACGAGGTCACCACTTTCCAACCCACCAACGCTTACACCGATAGAATCATAATAAGACCGGATGAATACAGTGCCTCGCCTGAAGAATGCCCTACGATATTTCTAACATTAAATAACACATTTCAAGGTCAAGGAAAAGAGGCTTGTCCCGATTTGAACATTGCAGTTAACACGAATGTTATAAACAAAAATGTTGTCGTAGAATCCGATGAAGAAGAAGGTGAAGGTGGTATATTTGCCGACCCCTTTGGGATACCGTTTGAAGACGAATCTGGAGACGAGACTGCTAGTACTCATGATATTTTTGATTCTGATGAAAATCAAGAGCAAATTAATAGTGAAAGTGCTTCCGTGGAAGGGCTATCTTATTCTAACTATAATGCTGCCACTGATGGAGATTCTTCTGAACCTGGTGGAGTAGGATCTGCAAGCCAGGTTCTTTCTTCATATCAGAAACCAGAAATTTCAAATGATGAAGACGACAGTTTTAGCATTTCCTCCTTTTATAATTTTTTCAAGCCCGCTATCAATGCTTTAGGATGGTTATCTACCATAAACCCTTTTGGGTTTGGTCTTCTTTCTTTCTTTTTAGCTCCGATCGTATTTTTGTTTGCAGGCACATCAGGTATAGCAGCTTTATTTGCTCCTTGGGCTTTTTCAGCAAGAGAAGCGCCTAAGGTAGTGCATGTTCATAGACCATATTGGCACTGGGATGACGAAATCAAAACATGGCACTTACATTCTTTTCCAAATAATAGGAATTGGGACCCTACATTGCCTAGGAGTATTAAAGAATTAGGTAATACAAATAACGATACAATAAAACCAACGTTGTTTTATAGAATCAAGGAATGGATGAAAGTTACAACACAAAGATTAAAGATCAACAATGACAGAAAAGCAAACCAACATCATCGTAAGAATAGGCGAAAAAAACGAGAAACATGGACTAAACGTATCAAGTAAAAATAATGATATTAAAAGGACACAAGTCTTTAGTTTTTATGATAACATAAATAATGCTCCCTAACAAGGGTTAAGGAGACCTAATTACTACACAAAACGACATATTTTTTTATAATTTTTAATTATAATGAAAAGGACTAACGAACTCGATAGACATTGATGGTAGTTAATTCTTGATTGGTCTGTATCTTATCATCTCCATTAAAAATCTGACAACACTAGCAAAATAGACAGTGAACACGAATTTATGTAACGTGGGTTGGATTTCGTGACGATTAAAAAGGAATTTGTAATAACTTTCCAACAAAAAAAAACACAAAAACCACAAAGCTCGAATTATGTGGATATTCCAATCTAAAGAGCGCTATCAGTTTAGTATTTTATCTCTGAGTTGGTGATGTTATTTCTGAGGCAATTTTATAGGGTCACAAATAAAAAAAACAATTTGAATCTTATAACATAGTTCTTTGGTGTTTCATTGTAAAGTTAAAGTCCATATTATAAATTACACATATGAATTGTACACAAGGCAATTGAATAAATTATGAATGGGCTTACAAAATAGTTTTTGTAAAAATAACGATTTCAGTGTATGAAAATGTTAAAAACCTACAATTTGTTACCTACTTAGTGATATGATAGTCAAATAATAATCGACATAGTGAGTAAAATAAAAAGGTTCTTTAATCCATCCGCTTCATGTATATCAGTTTCACGTTTGTATTTAGCGGGATACCCTCTGCATTATCTTCATTTTTGTCTACCCAAATAAAAACAAATTACGAAATCGGAAATTGGTGCAAGCGTGAAAAATATCCCATGAGCTCTATATCATTACTTACTTATTTATTATCCGTCTTAAAAAATAGCTTATCAAGCGCATGTGAGTGATATTGTTGGAATTGCACAAATTATATATATGTCGGAATATAGGAGTTTCAAAAAGTGTGATAAATCTCGTAAATATATATCTATATGTTTTTTGTTCTCGTAATTCTCGAAAATTAGATATCGGATCGCAATAACTATTTTTGTTTGCTTAATCGGCTTCAGATTAGGAAACAGCATAAGTTTTATAAAATCAATACTGCAGTTGTGAAGATATAAATAGTCTTAAAGCCTCATCTATTTACAAAGATATTAAATAAAAATAAATTTTCATAATAAATAACCAAACTGATTTCATAAAAGTTGAGTAAAATGGATTCATTGTTGGATAATTGCTCACATAGAATGGTGTTCATAGGTACTGAATCAAACACGACTTGGTTGACACGATTATATAGCTTTTGAAGTCAATACTCACTTCAAAAGCTATATAGTCTACTTATTGTTATTTTGTTACGATAAGCAATATAAATATAAATATATTTATGTCATTAACTTAAATTTAAAAGGAGGATCAATAATTTCACCAGTTTGTCTTTACAATATGCCTACGCGCGCTGGTAACTTTTTGTCACTTTGACAGTTTGTGATCTGCATTGTCTTTATGAATCCTGATACACATTTGAACCAATGAATGCATGCCCAAATGCTATGCTCTATTTTTTATCCTCTTGAATGAATGTGATTGTTTCTATATCCGTTCTACATGTTCAAGTGTGTGGTACTGCAAGGTGTCCTAAACACGGTGACAGGAGACAAAAAGTCACGACTGGGCGGATAACTTTAGGCTACGTGCCCACTCATAATTTGTCACGCCAAAAAAAAGTTATCAATGGGCACGTAGCCTAAAATAGTGGTTGTAGCGTATATTCGCACAATGGTGACTTTTTGTCTGTAATGACTGTGGAATACGCTTTTCTGTAATTTCTATAAAAGTCGCTCAATTGTCGTGTAAGCAAATGTACGCGCTAATTCCTTATTTCAATATTTTTTTCTACTGCAAGGATTCTTAAGCACGTGATGGGAAAAAAATACCAGGGCATACAGTCTCTAGGTACATTGGTAGTGATCGTTATGTAGCGATTGCAGAGTTGTTGCACTGACCAAGCTGACAAACTCGATCACTTACCTACTAACGAATATCGCTAATTTCATAGTTACACTCGGTACATGCCTTACAAATAAGATACTATACCTAACTATACAGACTTGCAATTAGGGATGAAACGATAACAGTACAAGTACTTACTCGATAGTTTCCTTTCGATCCAAGTATTTTTGGTATCGATACTTTAAAACTGAGTAACAAATATTATCGTAAAGTAAGAATTTGTATCGGTATTTGGTCGGTTACTCACTGAGGAGTATCGAAAAATCGCTTGCATAAGACTGTTCACTCAGTGGTGAGGTGTCTAATCTCTGTCTCATGAAAAAGTCCCACAGGCACCCTCTACCTGTCATATGACTGCTTGAAAACTTGAACTTCCCGTTTGAACGAAAATACGTCATAATTGTTTAAAATAATCAGATTGATATATTTTTTAACCGGTGAGTCTGCTACGATTTTAAAATATCAGTTAAGATTCATTATTTTTTAAATAATGAAAAACGAAAGTACAAGTTTCCGAAAATCACCTAGTTAGTGATCTGTCTAGAAGAGGCACTGCCAACAAAATTTTGAAGCAATACCTAACTAAATATATAGTTAAAACTATATTCATTGCTTTTTATGTGATGGACCTTTTTTGGACCTGATTCTCTTTCTTTCGTAAACAGAGTGACTGATACGGCATCGAGTAAAAGTATCGATATCTATGGAATCGTTTCATCCCTACTTGCAATAATCGTTAACTTACAATCGCTAGGAGTTAGCGACTGTATTTGGTAAGATTGCCATCGCAAATTCTGTCGAAACTACAGTCCCAGTGCAGTGAGCCCGTAGGCTTAGGGTTGGTGCATATCTGACGAGTTTGTTCGTCTCGTCGGTCGGTCGCGAAATGTCAGGCCTGACAGGTACGACAGTTGACCTTGCACACTCGACGGATTTCTGTCACGTATTAATGTATACTTCCGTGAGACCCTTGACATACCCTCCGTCAGATTTACACCGACCCTTTATAGTAGTCCATCAATATAACATTTTAATAAAAAAATACGACTAATTTATGTAAAGATTAAGGTATATTTCTAAATTAAATCATCAAATTAGTTCGCCTTTCATAATGTGATTATTATTTGTTTGTTTTATGTAAATAATTTTTATGTTATTTAACGTGATATATTCGGTGTAATTTAATTTTATTACATTGGTAACTTTAATATGAACTAGTTATATAAAAAAAAATTAAATAATTGCATTAACCTAGCTAAATAATATGTTTTACTTTATAAATATCTTTTTTAGGATTATTTGTAGTATAATTATTTAAATTCTATAAATGATTTAATAAATATTATGTTTATAATTTTATGTGTGTTTCATTATGTATTGTTATAGTTTATTTAAAATATTAGAAGAAAAGAAATCTAATTAAGAAATTGATAATATTTATATATTTGTCTTAATCTCATCTTTCGGTGCCTGAGGCTGGTGAATTTTTAATGAAATTTGCTTTATTTTAAGCCAGAATGCTTAAAAAATCACCACCTTCAGAGGATATATAGCATTGTGATTGAGAAATTTTATTGTGTACAATATTTATATAGTAATATTTTTATAGTTCTGATTATCGAATTATCATAACTTTTGAAATTTTTTGTACCTACGTTAAAATGTAAACTTCATAAAAGCAGAACTAATTTACTTTCATATTCTTTTCAGGGGCAGCAACCAACAAACCAGTAATGATAAAACGAAACAAGATAGTTCCACAACAGCCGCACCTGCTACTCCTGAATCATCTAGAGATGTCAAAACAAAGGGTCCTGTTATTCGTGACTCTATCAAAATGGTGGCAAATCAGTTACTCGATAAAACAGCCAACAACTCGGGGGATACGCCTATAGTTCCAGATACAAGAATACCACCTAAACTTAAAAATCAATTAGCCCATAAGCACAAAATCAAGGTCCGAAATGAAGACAATGTTGAACCTATAGAAAATGCTCACGTTGGCATAGCCGTCCCCATGACCATGGAAGAACTAGAATCTGAAAATAAAGTGAGCGAGTCTTCCACTTCAAATGAAGGTATCTCCACATGGATATTACTTAGCAATACATCTAATGCTACTGTTGTATCTACAGAACCAACAAAACTTGAGGAGAATCAAAAGAAACACAAGCCAACTTCAACGAAAAATAAAAACAAAAGACCACAAACTAATAAAGTTCCTTCGGCTAAACGACCAATTATCGGCAGCACAAATAAATCTGACTTAATCGCTGGTGGTTCTGCAATCAATGAAAATGTTTTCAATAAAATAAAAGATACTGTTTTAACTAATGTTCATAAAAACAAAAATACTCCTACACCTCAAATGCTGTCTACGACAACCACAACTACTACCGTGGCTCCCACTTCTGAAGAAATCACAACAATCAAAGAAAAAATAACAAAAGCTCCGAGCTCAATCATTCCAGTTATTAAAGTAACTTCAAAGCCAGCTAAGAAGAAAAATAAGAATAAAACAAAAATTACTACTACTTCAGCTCCAGTTGAAGAAATACAAGAATCAGCTTTGCTTCCGATGGAACCAAAAGAGACCGAAATTGAGTTGGAGATAAGCACACCAGCAACTACAACCAAAAAACCTAAGCGAAGCTCTACAAGGAAAAAGAATAAAACTAAGAAACGAAAAACTTCAAAACCTAAACCTGATAGTGACACTGCTGTCAGTGAGATAAAAACGACATCCAATAAAACTAAATCAACAAAACCTAGCAAGAAACCAAGTAACCCAACAGGTCCTTTATCAACTCAAATTTACAATTACTTATCTAGAGAAGTGATGCCATCAGTTGGTGTGGGTGTTATTGGTTTAGCCAGTTTAGTAGGATTAGCTAGTTACTTCCTGTATCCTTTTTCAACACCAGTACGAAGAACAATCGAGGTTGACAAAAAAGATGATTTATACAGAAACAATGCAGAAGAATACGCTAATGAAGGAAACGGTCAAGCAGAAGAAGAAATGCTAGGAACAGTTCTTGCGGGTATGCCTGCCCATTCAAAACAAAAACTTAACCCGTATGCGGGTCAAACTCATATCAATAGATATACAGTCAAAAAGGAGCCAGAAAATATTAGGTATCGTCATGTTGCTACAAATTATGAACCTAATTATAATGTACACTATCCACAGCAAAAAACCGGTATTGCTCACGGTGCTGTATATTCTAAGCCTGTCAATTATGGTCCACAACAATATGAAACCAGAAACGTGTATACAACAGAAAGCAAATATGTCTATGATAAAAGCCATACTTCTTATACTCCTTCCTATTCTGTAGTCGAACCTATATATGCAGCTCCACAAACAGGTCCCTCGGCAATTTCATCTTTTGAAAATGATGCAGCAAATACAGTCGTGTACGGTGTAAAACCATCAGCAGACACTGATTTTAGGCCTGTTTACCCTTTTGAAGGAAAAATATTTAGTGAAACTACTAGCAACCCGGTATCATATCCACCTACATCAATGTACTTAGGCTCAAATAGTGATTCTGAACAATCAGCAGAGGAAAAATATGATGAGGATTCCGAAACAAATACAGGATCTATTGATAATAAGTTTGTTGTTGGCAATGTCCCTAAAGAGTTAGCAGAATCTGCTACTCCAGCAGTTGTTCCCGAACACGGTCCAAGAAATATAAGAAAAAAGAGGAGTGTTAGTCGTAGACGAAATATCAGAGGTAACATAGAGGAGATGTTGAAAGAGGCAAATAAAGACATTTTTATAAGCAATGAAATCGACGACGTTCCTGGTATGCTCATAAGAAACTTGGCGTCACCTACAGAATTTGCTCCAATGATGAATGAAGTAACACCAATTCCTGAAAATAAAGAAGTTTCCACTATTTATGCAACGTCTGTCGACCCAAGCAAAGAAATTCTTGGCACTAACGCACCAGATTCAGTCAATGAGGTTATCATTGAAAATATTTCTACAATGCCTATAGATGTTGGAAAAGAAAAGGTTACAACAGAGACAGATCAAGCAGAAACTACAACAAAATCATTCAGAGTATATGAAGTGTTTACAAATAATCCAACAGAAATTGATGAGAAAGATCTTACTGAGAAATTAGAGACAACGACTCAATTCAAAAACATGATGACAGAAACGACCACTGAATTAAAATCCGAAACTACTTCAACGATTCCTCCTCCACCATCACCAGTTTCAGAGACAAAACTACCTCCTCAATCTCCTCTGCCAGTGATACCCAGACCGAAACCAACTTTGCATCCAGAAGTCATAACATACCCCCCGTTGAACCAAGAAGGAGGTTTCTTTTCTTTCTTGAAGCGACTCGTAGAATTTAAGTATAGATTGGGTCTTAGCATTCTTCAAACGACATCAGACAACTTGAATAGATATCTCCGTAGTATCGAGGATTCTATGCAGAAAGTTGCGAAGGCTTCGCAATGAAAATTTAATTAGGTACCAATGTGAAGGAAGCATTTGATACTCAGATAACCTTATTATAGTTTTAAAACTCGACATAATTATCAAAATAAAATTTGGTCAAGGAGTATTGAAACAACAAATTCACTCAATTTTTTTTTAAATAGTAAATCTATTATTTATATTTTCAGAACGTTATCCTCGATTAATAATACTGAGGGAGGCCTACTGAATGTATAGTACGAGGGTCAAACTGAAAGTTCTTAGAAAATCAAAAACTGATTACATTAGCCAGTTATTAGTTTTATTATATCTTTTCAAAATATTGTCCATTCACGTCAATACACCGCTGCATGCGATGGAACCACTGGGAAAAGCACTTTGCCCACTCGTCCTTAGGGGTCTCTTCAATGGCATCGCGATACGCAGCCACCGCTTCTTCAGCATTCATAAACCGCTTTCCTTCAAGTTTTTCTTTAATTTTTGGAAATAAATAAAAATCACAAGGCGCGAGGTCGGGGCTATACGGCGGGTGACCCAGTAATTCAACGTTTGATGTCGCCAAATAGTCGATCGTTCGCTTGGCGGTGTGCGACGAGGCGTTGTCGTGGTGAAGGAGGATCCTACTGCGAGGTCGTTTCTCTCGAACTTTTTCCAAGACAAGTGGCAAACAATTGGTAGTGTACCATTCTGCAGAAACTGTTTTTTGATCCTCTAACACAATTGTTGCAAAATGACCTATCCTTCCAAAGAACGAGGCCACCATTTTTTTTCCCGCACTTCGATCTCTCTTCACTTTAGTTGGCAACTCCTCGAAAGGAAACACCCACTGAGCAGATTGTCTTTTGGTTTTAGGATCATAACAGTAAATCCAGCTTTCGTCACCTGTTAGTATGTCGAACACAGCATTTGAGTCACCTCCGTTAAATCTTTCAATCATTTTACGACACCAATCCACACGATGGAGTTTTTGAGCCTCAGTCATATTATGAGGTATCCACCGGGCGCAAAGCTTCCTGACCGCTAAATGTTCGTGGAGGATTTTGTGCACTTGACTCATACCGATGCCTAAGCTTGTCCGAATCTGTTGATAGGTCACTCTTTTGTCAGTCTCTATCATACGCCGCACAACACAGATGTTATCTTCAGTCGTCGCCGTAGAAGGCCGTCCCTCACGTAAATCATCAGTGAGATTAGTGCGACCACGTTTAAACTCATTAAACCAGTTGTAAACAGTCGCACGAGATGGGGCTTCATCGTGAAAGGCCAATCGTAGTCTATCATAACTTTCTTGTTGACTTAAATGACATCGAAAGTCATAAAAAATCATTGCACGAAAATTTTCTCGTGTTAAATTCATGATGACGTGACACAGACAATTTTCAATTTGCCGCCAAATCGTAAAACAAATGACAAATGAATGAAATATATACTCAGTAATATTGGCAAAGAGTTATATTTTCAAATTTTAGAATTATTTTTTTATTATATTGTTTATAAGTAGCCAGTTCTAAGAACTTTCAGTTTGACCCTCGTAGTATAAAAAATATGTGAAGGACTTCTTTAATCTGATAGACTATAAAAATATAGCTTGAATATTTTTTTATTATGTTCTAAAATCCATATGCGTATGAATTAGAGTGGTGCTTGTATTTAAAAGTACTTCTTAGGTTACTTATATAAGTAGGTAAAAATACCTTTTGTAAATATGATAAATTAATAAATAAATACATAGAAATAAAAAGTGTTCATTTTCATTTTTTATAACTTTAGAGTCAATTTGGCGAAAGACGTATTTATGAATGTGAGTAAACACTGTAAATTTATAAATGAAGGTTTCATTAATATTATCTTCACTATCCTATTAAAGTCTTCGCTGTTGGAAAATAGGTATGTCACAGGTTCGATTCTTAGGCAAATGAATAAAATGTTGACTAAGCTTGACAACTTGACTTAATAAAGGGTAAACAACAAAAGAACTGTAACAAACAAAAAAGAAAATTTAAAATAGTTAAATAGACCAATTAACCTTTTCTTCGGGCTTGGTGAGTAATTTAACTTTATTATATTTGATTAAGCTTTATATATTATAGATTTGATATAGCATACATTTTTCTTGAGTTCAAACTCGTGAGCATAAACCACTAATAATATATAGATTTTAAAACTTTCTTACAACAAATTGCTATTGATTGAAATTAAGTATGTATAATGTTATTTACTCGAACTGACATTCATATAAAGCATATCGGATTACTCGAAATTTCAAATTACGAAAAGTTAATAACAAAAATAAATGATGTTGAAGCTCAAAGACAAAAAAGTTTGCATACAGAAACCCAGGACGAAATAAACGGAGGTACGACGCACCTTGACAGGAATTGCCTATTTATTTAATCACATAGGGAAAGGCCTATAACCCAACTAAAGGTTGGCTACCCAGTACAGGTTTAATTGGTAGTATTGAGACCAACGACTTAAAGTACATTCCAAATTATTAAGAGCTCCAGATAATACATTTTTAGACTCTCGACCTTTGGATGATTTTTCTTTTACAAAGTTTCCTAATACTGGCAATTACAGATTAGTGTTGATGACTATTGTACTTTAAAGCTTATATTTAGATTTACAGATGCTCGTCTCGCATGAGTGAGATGTATTTTTTTAAATATAGTATAGAATTTTGAATTAAAAATTAATTATCCTATTAATATTATAAATATTATATAATGATTACCACATGGATTGCTTCATGTGGTAATAATTATATTTGTTTAGGATTTTGAGTGTAAAACTGTCATTCACCTGACGCTGTGTCATCGTTGATTTATAGCGACTGAAAAGTAACACGTCCGGAAATTCTTCAAATTACGATCAATCGAGCAATTCCAGGGTCGATAGACTTTACTTAACTTATAATCAGTAGCGTAACTACAGCTTATAATGGACGTGTGGTATACGATCACGCGAGTAGGAGAACACGCGAAAAGAGCCTTCCAATGATGCAATTAAGCATCGAGTAGTTTACAGTGAACGCATATTTTTATCAGATTAGGCTTACGTCGTCGTCGAGGCCAGCGGAGGTGGTTGGCAGCTGCCCCCGCATTGCATTGCACGGTTTCGTCTGTCTGGGAGAGGCACTCGATTTACCTGAGCCTCTCCGATTTTCCATATGCAAGGGGACCAATGGTCCAATACTTGAATGTTCTGGTGACGCGGCCATAGCTTGCCGAGTTTCATCCCCCATGAGAGATACGGGTTTTGATGGGAAGGCCTCTGGGTACCCACTGGGTCGCTATCGGGTTCACGGAGGAGAATCCTCCTCACCCCTGTTGCTTGCCACGTAGCAAAGACAATGTCAAAAGCTTTTCCACGACGTTAAAAAAGTTAGATTCACGTCAGCTGAAGTTAAAAACGTAAAGACAACTCGATTTTTTTTCTCTTATTACTATTCTTTATGTTAATACTGTTTTTGTTTTTTTTTAACATACAAATTTGCTGTAGATACGTACTTCAAAGTTGGTATTTTCAGTCTTCGCCGGAAAGAATGGTTTATTCATTGATCACAACACATATAATATTACGCGAGTTTGAGGATCGGTTCAGAGTAGCTTGGTGGCGTAGCGAATAAACGCCATTGTATTACTTAAGCAACTCGCGATTGTAGTACTTAAGCAACTTTCGCAAAGGTCGTTCACAGGATGGCTGACCAAAAAAAAATATCTCAAGCAACTCTAAGCTTTGGAAGGCACGTAAAGTGATTGGTCCCGGTTGTATTTGCTGTCACTAATATCCTCCAATTCGCATTGGGCCAGCATGGAGGGTCGTGGCTTATCCTCCTTAATCCATAAGGCTCAGGCAGTTCAAATCAATCAAAATCAAAACGGTGACGGTAGTCGGTGACGTAAAAAGGGCTGATGATGATTATGAGGGCCGTTCAAATCTGACGGAAGCTCAGTTAAGCACCTCTCGGAAGTATGTGTTAGTAGACGATTTCCTTCGAGTGTGGAAAGTCGAAATTAAAATATGTATATATTTTTATACAGATATCAATAAATAAAACTCCACGTATCTTCCTTCAGACATGTACCGACCGACTTTTATTGACAAAGAAAAAGATCGGACGGAAAGCACTCGGTCTCGGGAGACACCTGAAAAACGCGAAGCGTATTGAACTACCCATCGCCAGGCTCATGCACTATAAAGTTGAATCTGAAGCATTTACCGTCAGGGACAATCCCTTGAGCTCTCGGAGAACTCATACAACAAGCGTTTGATCTCAGGAAACTTCTGAAGATCGCATAGCGCGTCTAACTGCTGATCGTAAGATACATGCAGTATGGTATGAGTGTGAAACTTCCTTTGATACAGCAATCGCAGCTTGGGCTCTGACAGAGCAATAGAGATCGAGAAAGTAGTTTCGATTATCGCCAACCCGTGTTGCCTTCATACTCCACAGGCGTACCGCAGATAATTTTTCACGGGGTTTAATGCAATAGCAGTTTTCCCGCGACTTTGCCGCAAAATTATAGCCTATGACATCCGCGATGTAACTTCCGCTAGCGTAGGTCGAAATCGCACTGAAACTATCGGTCCAATAGTTTTGGGGCAAATTCGATGCAAACAAACAAACAACCAAATCTTTCCTCCTTATAATATTAGTATATCTTAGGTATGAGAGGTCCGATGGCGTAGTGGGTTAGCACATTCGGATTAAATTGCAGTGAAATAAATAAGTAAAATACTGCACAACGAGGACATACATGAATACTTATTTTACATGACTAAATACAAACGACAAACTCATCGCTAGCAAGCGATTTCTTCCAGGCAACCTAGCATTACATGGAATAAAAGAACAATAAATAGCCGATTGTGCATACAACTAGACAAATAATAATAATTTAAAAAGATCAAAAACAAAAGAAGGACCAGTTTCAAGGTACGAATAAAATGCTCAGACCCAGGCGACAACCAGAGCGCGAGAAACAAGAAAAAAGATAGAAAAATTACATTCGTAAATACAGGATGGGTGAGCAAAACATTATTATCTTGAGCACTGTGCACAACACTGGCACAATGCACGTTAAACCGTTAGTCCTGGCTGCATCACCAACGTTAACACCCACCGATCCGCATTAAGCCCGCATAGTGGTTTATGGCCCATTGATCTTATTCGATTCGACTCTATCTATAGGAATAAAAGAATTCTACCAAAATACTTCCCACGCAGACGAAGTTGCGGGCACAGCTAGTTTTAAATAAAAATATCTTCAATATGACACATGAACAATTTTTTGGTTTCATTTTATCAAGAACGTGATTATACTCAATAATAGTTGTTGTAAAGTATTGCTGCTATACAACGCCATCTACTAACCATTTATCTGACTATTTTGCTTGTAAGTGAAAGCACCAAGTACGCAACCTTTCAAACAAGAATTTCTTACAAGTATAGACTATGAGATGTCACTGTTTTCAGAAATATGTTTTAAAATTAACAAGTATAAATGTGAAGTAACAACTAAGTTTTTACGAAAATCACGCGAACGGAGGTGTAGGAAGTTTGACACAGTTAAAGTTGCCTCCGACTGCATGTTTTATAATTATTGTTATTTTGTTCTACCTTTTTTCAGTTAGTTGCTTTTCACGTAGGCGGGATTTTTTTTCAATAAAAATTTGATGCATGTCTTATTATTAGTTAGACAAATTACCAGGTTGTTTCAGAAAATGAAAGAACAAAGTCCATATTTTTAAACATGCTCATTATTTTATTTCTATTACGATGATGATAATCATGATATATCTTTTTGGAATCCTTGTATTAAGCCCTTTAATTTGATACCCATAATGTAGTATTTGATTTAAAAAAATATAATTAAATATAATGACGTCGCACAAAAATTATATTTAACTAGCTTTTCGCCAGCGGCTTCGTTCGCGTGATCCCTAGTGAACAGTTTATTTGGTTATCGATTATCGATTGCAGTTATCATAGCATAGTTTTTCATACATATATTTTTGGTATCTTAAACCGTTTTCGCAGCGCACACAACTCAAGGATGAATAATTTTCCCCGTTTTTTTATTTCTTCGCTCCTAATAATTGCAGCGTGATGTTATATAGCCTAAAGCCTTCCTCGGTAAATGGTCTATTCAACACAAAAATAATTTTTCAATTCGAACCAGTAGTTCCTGAGATTAGCGCGTTCAAACAAACAAACAAACTCTTCCGCTTTATAATATTAGTATGGATTAGTGGGTTACTAAGACAAATCTCACGATAGCTCAACTATCTAAATTCCTTCAGCGGTTCTGAAAATATGAGGTAATCAAAATATTACTTACACATACAAGATACACATACACATTCATTCACAGTTGGGTAAAAAGTATTTGATAGAAAAATTATTTAAGTACTAGTTTATTTACTTTTGCCTCATCTCCAAGTGAATACTTGTTAGGTACGCTTACAGAATGCTATGTGTTTGGTTTTTTTTTACCACTGGGCGCTACTAGTTCATATTCATCTTAATTAAAAAATCTTGTTCTAAAATATTAATGATTAGTTATCAAATTAATTTCATTTCCTTTTAAGACTTTTTTCGTTGTTGTAGGTTCTTAGAAAAGCATAAATCGAAGATATTTTTTTACATACCTGTAAGATCGAACCAAAAGAAAAAAAGAGGGTGTTGGTATCTCAGCTGTTTCACTTCATAACATAGGGGTTTAAGCTATTCATTTTAGAATCTGAGTGATAAGGTATAATTTATACAAGAAATGGAAAAACTTGTGAATTTTGAATGTGAAAGAGTAACTTGTTTTTATAGAGAATACACATTTGATAATTTACGTTTTAACCCCAAAAAAAAGAATAACTTTTTAAATTTTCAATTATAGCTTATTTATATTTTAGCTGGTAATACCAATTGAAAAGTACGCGTCCTCTTAAGTATCAGCATCAAAGTGTCCACCACTAATAAAATCACTGTTTGAATTTGGCCCTTGTATGAAAAATTTCCTTTGTATTATTTATGCATCCGTTTTGGATGTCTTTGGAATATTCGATATGAATATACATCTGATTCATTTGTATTGGATACGAATGGGCATCCAAAATATGGAGGGATTAGCTAAATAACTTGCATGCAGTTTTTAAACATATTTATATTGAATTTTAAACTTTCGCGTTGTATTATATAAGATGATTTTATAATTACGGGTATTAACGCGATAGATTTCGATAGTTAGGTTTTTCACCGCCTATAATTCCCGACGTTTCGACCTGGGGCGCGACTGCCTAACTCATGGACGTAGCCGTAGTCGTAGCTATAACCTACGCTTTATAGATATTTGTCATGAATCTGTTTATACAGGATGTTTGGAAATACATGTATAATCCCGAAACATGGCCATACAACTTAGTACAAAGAACATAATTAATATATCAAAAAACAATTTCACGTAAATTGAGATTTTCATACAGATATTTGAACAATTTGTTTTCAATTAATATGCTACAACCCTGAAAGCGTACACGTGCCGTACTGGCGTACTCACTCTCTCTCGTTTCCTAGAATACACTTTGATGTCTCCTACTGTTATTGCGATGCTACGTCTCATCTTCTGAAGTGGAATCCACTTCTACCGTCCAGTTTTTCCCGTGACCACGGCCGGTGTAACCTGGGACGCGACCGCCTAACTCACGCACGTAGCCGTAGTCGTACCTATAACCTATGCTTTAAAGGTGTTTCACATGAATCTGTTGTTTTAAAATTAATCATTTTTTATTATTTACATATTTAATTAATGCTTTTAGTAGTTTTTGTTTGCTGAATTATTAAAATTAAACGAAATTTACAAAATGTCGAATTGATACAAACAATGCTATTTCGAAAAGAGAAACACACCACGGAATCTATTGCGGTAATACCCGTCTTGTACAATATAATATATTTAAATTGAGTAGATACATTTTCAAACATGACCAGGAAAAAATATGTTATTTTGCAATGTAAATTCATTATTATCTGAAAGACATCCGAATAGTATATATTTAAAAAAAAGACATATTGACTATTACATACGGTCGAATTGAGAAACCACCTTCTTTTTTGAAGTCAATTAAAATGACGAAATAGTTTTTAATACATTGAAGAGTCAAAATGATAGCTTAAAATAACTGAAGCTCGAATACAACTTGACTCTTTTAGTCTGCCAAAGAAAGAATAGATAACTAGTGTTGGCACAATAGAAGCAATTCCCACGCCACACACTGGTATAGTTCATTAAATCAACAAATTATGTGTCAAAATTTGGCGCGAAACGCGAATAAAGGGAGCGTTCGGAAACGGCCAGTGGGGTCGGAGCTTTAATAAAATAAAACGGGAATATTATCGAATGGTAGGGTAACGTGCCGTGCGAAGGGTGAAATATAGAATGCGATAGAGTTGTTAAACACAGGTAACAATAATTCTTAGTGAAAAATATTTAAAAAAAAACTACTTTGGTCCCGGTACTCTGAGATGGGATCCAAACCCACGACTTTTCACAATCCAGGCGACTGCTCTAATCACAGAACTACCCAGAATTTAACAGGATTCTTCTATTTGAGCACTTGTTACTTTTTCGCTACTACATAGCGTATTTTCATCAATCTTCCCTCTTTATAATTTCAGTATAGACAATACACACATTTACTAAATATTTTAAATTTAATGTTTTTAAAACTGGATTTTAAGAACATTATTAGGTAATATCCGTAAATAATATTACAATTAGAATAACTTTGGAATTATAAAAGTGTCACTTATTTTAATAATAAAACACTATATATTAGATTAACCTTCAGATGCACCTTTGGTACCAAAAATGAGTTTATAATATGAAAAAAAAGAAAGGGACTTGAACTGCCAATGTTATCACTCAAGAGCCTCTTCAAAGTTTTCTTTGTGCTTTCAAAAAAAAAAAATCCTAATGTTGCACCCATAAATCTGTATTGGTCGTCAATACTACTCACAAATTTCATTGAGTCGCAATCGAGTAGTCCGCATTGTGGGGACCGCGGTCGGTCCCGACGACGTATGTGGATTGTGGATGTGGAATTGTGGACACAATGAGTTCTATGAGCCGTGAATGAAACGTTTTGACTCTTTGACGCGTCTATACGCAATTTAAATTTATATCCTTTTTGCGTTAGGGACCACGATCCTCTTTTGTTTGATATTGCTTTTACAAATGATAAGTATCTAGTTTTGTAATATAAATGGATATCGAATATAGTAGTATAAGTTCCAGTACATTGATTTGTAAAACTAAAAAGAGATCTCGAAAATTAACCATACAATGTATATCTTGGCTATACAGTGTATAACTTGTTATAAAAATAATATAATTATGTCGAGAAAAACTAAACAAAATGGTCAATTTGAAGGTTAATTTAGCATTTTTTTTATACCAAGAATTTTATAACTTTTTATTTTCGTAACTTCATAACCCTTAGACATGTCTTCTAGTATTTTCATTTCTAATTACAGTAAATTTTGACGTTTTTCACTGTTACAAGTTCTCTTACAATGTCATTTTCGCAAAAAACCTTTATCTGAAATATATTCTAATACGAAGTTTTCTTTAACTATTTAAATAATTACAAATGGCTGACGCGATCTAAATTAAAATAATAGAAGCAAATATTGATAAACGAACGTTATTGATAGTCAACGTTAGACTTGCGTTGAGCCAAAGTTCTCATTTCAACACTAATCTATTGACATGGCACTATTATATTATATACCTTTGCCTGATAACTTCATAACTCTATCATTTTCAATTCGATGAATGTCTTTACGTTACCAACTCGATTCCTTTTCTATGAATTAAATTATTCGATGATATTTGACATTGCTAAAGATGACTTTATCGTAGTCTTTGGTAGGCTCTTTACAAATTTAAGTTACAATATCTAAGTACAAAATTTATGAGATTTAAAATAACATAAAAAAATAAAAACTGTATGTATACCTAATAAAATAATGTGGAACAAAAATAACTATGAAGCGAAGCTATTGTAGTGTGTAATAGTGCGCGACTGCGTGCGGTCCAGTGAATACCTGAATAGAAGGATGGAAGCATGATATAAATGTCGCATATTATATTATAGAAATTGCGAGTAGTCAAACCGTTTAGGTTTAAAGGAGCAAAACTGTTAATTATAAGTGGTAATTTACTACTCAATAATAAATAAATAAAAAATGGTCAAAAGTTCTTCATCTATATCTGTAGATGATGATATATATACATATTACCAAGCAAAGTAGGTTCCCGCTGTCTATACGCTGAGATTTTTTAAGTTTTACAACGATTTTTAATGACGTTTTCATCAACATATAAAGGTTTATATGTATAATAATAATTGTTTATTTGCAAGTATATGGTACAAATGATATTACATAGATATTAACAATAGTTTCTCACATTCTACAGGATATGAACAGAGTGCATTTTTTTTTAAATGTTATTACATTTATAATTAGTACCACGTTGGTGGAAAGCCAGTAGTTTATTTTATTTGAATCTGCTCATTGGATTGCCATGGATTCTAATATTTTATAATTTAACTTAAGCAGTCATGGAAATTCATAAAAATCATCACTGTTTATGTAATCCATTGAAAAAAATATGGATTTGTAAATCTCTCTTACCAATTTACTACCCCACATTCTACTCTTGGTCCTATTTTCAATAACGATAATTATATTTTATTTTAAATTATAAATATCTAGCAAGAATATCAGAATAATCCAGAGTTGGAAATTTCATTTTACACTTTTTCTTGTTTGTTTATATTGGAAACTTCCAATTTAATTGAAGTTTTAACACTTGTAACTGTCATGTGTAAATATTAAGAAGTAAAATTTAAATTGATGAGTTTCCAATAACGAGTTTCACGATATGAGAATTGAAGTTGACCACGAGTTTATATTGTACAGAGGCTCGAGTGATAAGGTTTTGTGCCGTCTATATGTTTGGTCCATGATTATCATTAACTTATGAATGCCCTCACTACACGATTGAATCGAAACGTTTAGGAAGAATACAACAATAATAACTGCAGATGCAGCTTCGTAAGGCTTAACGTGCGTTATGAAGAACGGAGTATTTCAAGACAGTAAACTTTGGCTCACCCATCCTATGACCGGCCCTAGCGAAAATTGCTTTATTTCTGCATCACAGTTCGAGCGTACTTACCACTGTGCCATGTAGAAAGTTAAGTTTCATTTACCAAAAAAACGAAAATACCGATTAAAGTTCGGTCACACGGGTACTAATGTTTATAAGCTCATTGTGACAAATTTTGTAGAAGAAATAATTTAAGACTGAACTAGATGAAATATTTTAAATTCTGTGTTAAAAAAACATAGAATATAAATACGCAGCCGAGAGTGAAAGCTAGTAACTTATATTTCATAATACAGAAATACGTAATACGGTTCCAAAAATCATTTTCCTTGCGTTTTCTTATTCATTGTTATATTTTTTATAAGCATAGAGGATTAAGTTGAAATCGTTTTTTATCTCATTGTCTCTTTAACGCTCTGTTGGTTAACAGATGTTTTGGTTTAGAATTGTTTTGTGTTTCTTTTTCATTGTAATTCACTCGTCATTGTAATAATGACACAACAGAACTCTCCCGTTTCGCTGAAAATTAATATTTTTTCTTGAAATTTCCTTGTTATCATATCATTTTATTAATATATATATATATAATATATATATATATATATATATATATATATATATATATAGTCTCACTGCACAAGAATATTGAAAACTAACAATAGAGATGACGACTGGGTAATGCAAAAAAATGCAATTTTATTTAGTACGTCAGTCAGATAATAGAAAAATATTAGATACATATTTTTTTTTTACTTCAATTTAACAAGAAATAGCTTAGATAACAGACATTAAAGTTGAGGAGTTCGCTACGTCACAGTTGAGAAGAAAACGTACCATAACGTGACGTCATGCGAAATTTCAACTCCATGTAACGCCGTAATTTTATGATTACGAAAAAAATAAAAAAAATACGGTTTTAATATTTTTACAAAAATTAGTCATCATCCCTATTCACTGAAAAATCATTGAATATACGTAAAAAATAATAATATACACTGTCCTAAAAACATCGAACCTTTTCGATTTTGAAGTCGGTTTGAACAAAGCTGCTTCCTAAAAAACATAACAGATTTTAATGCGGTTTCCTCAACATATAGAGTGACTCAAAAGAAAGGTTTATATGTATATGACAGGACCATGCTGGCAAGCCACTCGCGTAATACTAGTTTTTAATAATAATAAAACTAAAACACATCAGTTAAATAAACAAATAATTTATTAAACTACGTCTACTTTTCAAAAGATTAATATTTTCCAACAGATTGTTCAGGCTTTAACCGAGCAGAAGATATAAATCCTTCAACATTTAATTAGCATATCGGGGATCCAGACGCTTTAGTACTTTACAACCAGATTAAATAGGACAAAGAATTAGGGTTGTCAACTAAAAACTTAAAGCTGACAAACAAAAGGCTTGAATTATTATAGTAAATGCAGTCAATTAGTATGTATTGTTCAAAAGGTAACGCTCTAGTATTATTGAATATTCAATCAAAGAAAGAAGGTACCATAACCCCCAGATCAGAGACAATACAGAAGAAGTTTACTTTCTACATTTTATATCGACCAGTAATTGAACCCGGATCTTCAAAGATAGTAAGAAAGCATCTCAACAACGCAGATTGGAAAATGAATTGAAATAAAAATTGAGGTTGAATATAATTTAGAGTCTAAATTTTAGACAATTTGTTGCTAGAAATAGCTACGAAAGTGGTTTAAAAACTATATTTATTAAATAATATGTATTAAAGAGAATTGAAGGAAAACAAAAAAATTATAAGTAATTTTTGCTTTTTTGTGATAACACATAAATAGATTTAACTAACCCATTATTTTTTTAAATAATTTCTAGTAGTTGAAATATTAATTTTGATTTTTTAAATACTATAGGCAACCTTGCAAACGAATATTCCTCAACAATACGCCATTTAAAGATTCGAAAGACTGGTATTAACTTGAAAAATAAATTTTAATATACGTTATACTTATTTCTTATATCGTACATATATATTTTAGCAAAGAACATGAGTTTTGTCTCTTACTTAATTGGCGTAAGGAAGCTTTACGTAAGTTAATGGTCATGTAACTTCGAGATAAAAAATCTAATGTAAAATAGCGTAAAAAGTGAATCTATTTCGTATTGATTTTGTAACAAAATGAATTTTATGACTGGAAGATGGAGCTCTGGGTCTCAAACTTTGTAAAACTTACAACAATGCAACTAATTCTAGAATGATATTGAAAATAAGAAACATCATAATTACAATAGATATAGACAGTTAGAATATACTACAGCCCGGACAAATATTTGTTTATATAAATTCCTAACGTAGAATATTACTGGAGAAGCTATCGATATTTAAACAATTAATTCCAAAAATTTTAAAAAGGATATAAAAATAATGTAATCCACGCTGGCGAAGTCGCAGACGTAAAGCTAATAGATGAACACATTACGTTTTACACTTAAATAAATTAAATATCGTTATTTCGTACGCGTTACTAAAGTATTACTAATTTGAAGATATATGAATACTAATTAATAATTTCCAGACAAAGTATGTCACAGTCTAGTGATATTGGAGTCTGTGAAAGTGCTACAACCTGATAAAATAGAACAAAACAGAAATTAAGATCAAATTAAGTAGTATGAGCGGAACTGAGGCGTCATAAAGCGTTCTCTAATTAGTGCACTCAAGTACACTGTTTGACAAAAGAATATAAAGCATAATTTATAATCAAGCATTAATATATCATAAATGCGTAATATAAATGTATCCATTATTTGACAGTGAAACAGATTAGGTATTTCGAAAGTCATTGTATGAGCCAGTTTTGTATTTGTTTACAATTCAAATTAGATATTTTTAATGAAAAATGTTTAAAAAATCCACTTGGTCCCTCAGATGGGATCTCATGGTGACTTTTTGGAGGTGGACTTTTTAAGTATTTTTCATTAAGAAAAATTTTCAGTGTAGCATTGAATGCGAAATTGATGAAATATAATAAATAGATATTTTTATTTAAAAGCTTTACAAAAGATTTGATGTTTATAAGAGATACAAAAATGATCTGTCATAAAAAACGGGCTTCTGAAATTGGCAAGTCGACGACGTAAAATTCTGATTTATGCTAATATCACCAATCTTGATAAATTGGAAATATATATTTTGTAGCTTTAAAATATATAACTAGCGATCATCCGGCGTTTTTTTTCTGACATTTTTAGTAGTCAATCTCAATTTAAAAAGAAGAGCTCGTAACAAAAATGTTTCAGTACATCAGTCAGTACCCAGGGTGGAGCACAGGTACAGGAAAACCTGCCGGTGGTGCCGTGAAACAAATTTCTGATTACTGAAAATATTTGTTCCATTAAATGAAAGTTTGAGTATTTTCTTTTTTATGAAATCAACACTTATCATTTAGAAATAAATTAACTTTCAACCATTAGGAAACTCTTTTACGGAGCTCATTTTCACAACAAACTTCTGGGAATGTAAGCACTTTAAGGAGAAAAGCAGATAATAAAGCAAATAACCTAACCATTACAAAATTAAAGTACAGTTTATTAGAATAAAAACATGAATATGGAATAAAAGATACGGGACTTTATCGATTTGATATCCCAAATAAAGGTTTTTAAAGTCCACGGGCGCAGTGCACAATTCATAACAGTAAACTCGTTTAACGTGACATTTTTTTGATATAAGTTTCAATTGATTTAAATGGCGGTTAAAATCATATTATTTTATTTGAGAATAGTATAGCTTATAAGTATAATACTATTGCGTAAACTTAATAAAAAATCACTCAAATTTTTAGAAATGGTTTTTATATGTTTTTACATTTTCGACTCTGGTTTAAACATATAAAAAACAGAATAGAATGCGATGATTAATTAAAACGTTTGCTTTTAAATTAAAATGAGTTTCATCTAATATACAAACCTATTTGGTATACAAACTTAAACTTACATTTACAGGACACCAAAGAGTATTGCAACAAGGTTCCTCATCAAATATGTTACTGTTTACATTCCACTTTTCTTACGGGACGTCGAGTATCGACGATTCATTTATTACGACCGGTCAGACCCTTATCTCAGCTGACATGTCCCTAAGTAGCCCCTCAAATTGCCCTTTTGAGAGTTGACCGATCACGTGTTACGATCAAGCTATGCTTTAAACGTTACAAGATCCTATCAGTCGCCTTGGGACGGTAACAGTGTCAACTTTATTCGTACGTTCACGTAAATTCATTCATCTTCCTGTTATTTTCTGATCTCCTGGTACTTTTATAAATTAATAGATGATTTTTAATACAAATTTCTATCCTCCTTTGTCGGATGATTTAAGGGATAAAAACTATACTTTGTCCTCAAACTCTTTTCATATCGTCTTTCATAAAAAATCTTCAGTGCATAAGAGTAAAAATGAGAATGATGACTTTAACTCAATTCGTACATCACATAAATTATTTTTTCTTCCTTTCTGTTTCTGATTTCCTGGTACTTTATACAAATAAATGATTTGAAATTGATAAATTAACGATTTAATAACAACATAGGCAGTATTTAGTTATTGCCGATACATTAATCATGGACGGGGCATTTGAAATGGATTAAGCCGGGATTTGTATCGAAACAAAGGATTTTAGAGTATTGAATATTAATGTTCCTTTACTTGTTTTTGATATTCGTTCGTCATTAAGGTTAACGTTTAATTGAGACTGCATAATAAAGAGATGGCAGTAAATTAATATGAATTTCAATTTTTTATTGACAAGCGAAAACTTCAATTTTCACAAATATTTAATAAGTTTTAACGATGTGTCTTTGTTTTACTTATCTTTAAAAATATCGTTTTAATACGAAATAATTATTCTAATAAAAAAATATTACTCGTACAAATTAACATGACACATGACATTTCTCCAAAATCTAAATTCTTTCTATTTTCGAAATGCGAATACGAAACCAGAGAAACGCATTTTCGATAATTTATGATGCAACGGAGGTATGACCTGACACTGCGTCTGGTACACAGATAATCTTCGCGGATATGATCTCAATAAAATTATAAGAATTCGAAATTTTCATATAATTATTTCGAGGACAAATAGGTCCTCAATTGTTATGTTAATTAGTGCGAGTTGAAATAAAACTCATACTTCACAATTGCTGTTATTTTAAGTTATTAAACGTTATTTTTCTATTGTTCAGTAGATTTTACACTTTTTATCCAGACAATTTCACATGATAAGACAGCCTAATTGCTGACGTTACTGGTAGTACTAAATTCATCACACCGACGTACCGTGAAACATTCGCCCATCAAAGCATCACGCAGACTGGAGCCGCCAATTTATTCAAAAATTTTAATTTGATGCTCCACGAGTTGCCCGGTACCATGTAATGAGAGACGAATAACAAGCGAAAATTTCACCATTCGATGTTATTTAGCGAAAATGGAAAGAAATTATAGGCCTGGACTACTCGTTATGATTTGCTAAAGACGTCATTGGGACGATACGAAACGATATACTATTAGATAAATCCATATCCATTGCCAGGGCACAATTATAACCTTAGATAATCATAGTATAGTTTGTGCAAAAGAATGCCACCTTTATCTATGTGTATGTAGCTAAATATTGTAGTTATTCACAAATCTTGTAGTTTCGTAAAAATCACTCAGTTATTTGTTTTTAATTTTAACTATTAATGTAACCCACTGCTGGGGCACAGGTCTTGCCCACGGATTGAATTCAATCAAAATCGTATAGGAATAATGGGCCATGACCCACCATGTGGACCAAGTACGGATTTTTGGGTGATAATCATATGACCGGCTCTTACGAAAGTGGCTTAATAACTGCATCGTAGACTTTTGACGCTGAGAAATGCGTTACGCATATCCGCTTCACACTGCGCGAGCTCCACGGCTTATGTGGAACTCTCTGCTGTGGACCAACCCCCAGAGTGGGGGCTGGTCAAAGAGCAGGGGCCTACCCACTAAAATCGTAGACCTAGCTGCTCAACTCTACATTTTATTATTTTTGTACCGAAAGTCAGTATATTTTATTTGCTTTATAATAAACCACTTTCAATATGTTACGAAATCGATTGGTATTCAAAAATAAACAATAAAATGAAGGCTACCAAAAATACAACTCAGCTTTATATTCATAGTTTGTTTTGGATATTAAAATGTTGTAAAGTCAAAAAGTACATCACATCGAAATGTAATGATACTCATTTGCCAATATTGAACATGAAATGGATATTTTATTTGAGGTTTATTTGATTGAAATAAAATAAGGAGAAACAACATTTTCATGGTTTCCAATAAATTAGTTGTATACGAATATTATGAATCAGTTTAGTTTTATTATATTCGCTTCTCTTATCGATTCACTAGTAAGTAATTGAATCTTTAAATTAAAAATAATAAATGACCATGTTCGAGTTATAACTTTATCTGAGGGTTATTTACAAATACCTCAATATAAAAAACTTAACTTCTTATATAATTTCGTGTATGATTGTTGAGCAACTTATGAATAACTAGTTTTTGCCCGCGACTTCGTTCGCGTGGCAAAGTTACTTTGAGCAGCATTTCTAACGAATATTCATTTATTCCTTCCATTAGGTACTGATAGGTTCAAACTAATACATTTACATCCTCCATCATCCTTTATTTTATCTCCATGGGGGTTGAATTCATCAAAATTCTATTTTATCTTAGCGGATGCCTACGTCATAACATCTACCTGCATGCCAAATTTCAGCCCGATCCGTCCAGTGGTTTGGGCTCCGCGTTGATAGATCACTATGTCAGTCAGTCAGTCCTTTTAGTTATATATATTTAATTGGGTGACCAAAAATTTATTATCTCGAATAATTAACAGGCACGTGATGCAGAATAAGTGCAATGTAGGTGTGGGTACAAATGAAATTAAGAAATAAACTTTACGCATATTATAGTGTGAGATAAAATAAAATTACATCAAAATAAAAAAGACATATATGCAAGAATAGCTAAAACTCTTTACAGTTATTAACATAAATATATAAATATGTTGTTTTTAACTTTCAGTGTCTTAACATCAAAATGATAGCTTACCATGTACCTTAAATTTTACGAGTTATTAAGTAAACAAATTTTTAAAAGTTACTTTGATATAATAAAAAAAAAAACTGCTGATCCTACTTCGATATATACGGACCGAAATCGGGTCCGCAGAGAATGTTTATGGGACCGCTAGACCTTAAAATTTCGTATATAAAACAAAAGAATTGTGGAAACTTTTCTACAATTTGTTAAGATATTGGTGAACATGCATAAAATAAAAAAAAATTCAAACAAGCTTTTTTATTTGGTGTATTGTATTTCTGTAAGTCAATGGTTTAAAAATTTAGCCCAATTGGAGACTGGGAATAGAATTTTGTGTTTTTATATAGAAGTCGGTTAAATCCATCACTTGCAAAAAGCAAAACAAAGTATACAATCTAACTAATGCAAACATTTCCTTTCACTGGTAAGTACAATTTTAGTGCTAAAATATAAAAAACGTAATAATTTGACACAATTTCAAATAAAATATACATTGTTTGCTCAAACCAACATTAATGTTTCTAACCCCGTTTCTAGACAGCAATGTAAATCATATTGTGCACTTTTGCAAAAAATAGTGCTGTGCCTCCATTTGTCTGAAATGTACCGATAGGCTGCTGCTGCTCGGAATCGTATTGTTAATTATATGGATCGTAATCGATAACTAAAACAAATTTATTTAGAGCTTTTCTTTCATCATTTCATAACAACGTTATGGATAAGTATATGCCATCATTATTTAAAAATAAATACTACTGTTTAAAAGAGAAAATAAAAGATGAAGTGATACTGAATAGATGAAATAATGAACTATCCAGGCACTTTTTTTTACCAAGATTCGGTAAATTATTTACACGCAGATGAATATTAAAAAAATACTGATGTGCTATAAATATCTAAGTTACGAAGTATATCAACGTTTTATGAACAATATATAAATCAAACGAAACTTCGTGAAAAGCTACGAGTGTTGGCCTAATAGGTCTTATTAGAAACTGCTGAAACTGGATTTCACTTATTTTTCATCCTTATATTTAAGTTTCCCTAATAACTTTACAACGGATTGCCCTGTTTACATAATTTATTTTGTCCTATCCATTTTAGACCTAGACCTATCAAATGCATTTCAAAACATATCTATACAAACAAAAAATCATGTTTTCAACTAACGTAATATTTTTGGTGGTGTGAATTTAATTTACAAAATTAATTTATAGGCGTCAATTTAATTTACTTTATTATGCTGATTCATAATCGGAAACCATTATTATAGAAATCGAGTTAAGATAGCCACTTTAAAGAACTGCTCACAGAACAGCTTTTATCAGTTTTTTTGTTGCTGCATATTTGCACATAGATTATACGTCATTACACTATGAAAATAACTAAAATATACCAATCCTGCCGTTCCAACATTTGTCAAGAGTCTAATTTTCTTAACAGCAAATGCTGCAGAACTCAGTCTACTTGACAAATTATCAATATGAGGATCCCATTGCTGTCGGGAATCCAGTGTAATACCAAGGAACTTTGTCGATTTCACCAACTCAACTTTTTCACTATTTACATTTATAAGTGTATTAATATGCCTCACATTAGGTAATGCAAACTTTATGTATTTCATTTTATTTGAATTAAGCTTTAAATAATTACTATCAAACCAGTATAGAACATTGTCGAACTGAATGGCATTTAACTGTTTCATAACAAAATTTAAACCTCTTATTTTATCAACTAATATTATGTCACATCACTAATATGCACAATCGGAATGATACCAGTAAGAAAAAATTACAAATTAGGCTTAATGTAATTAATACAAAAATTCTGTTGGTTTCTTTATTTTTGTTTTTTTTTTACACTTTACCTCGCTTAATTATATTACTCCACAGACATATGATAGAGTTTATCATTAAGTTTTCTTAGTTTTTGTACTGCGTTTTTTAAAAGAAGTTATATAGGGAAAAGCGTTATTTTTCAATATTCACTTGGTTACAGTAAAATCTAATCTTAATAGTTCGCACATAAAATGATGTCCCCAATTTTTTAAAATGTGCATAATCTTAAAATATTTTTTCCCTTTTGGTATCCCCGTATACAGGCACGTGACAGTTCAATATTCATGTTAAAGTAAATTATTTATTATCACGTTGAATTAGAGTTTGTTTTTAATCGTGTGATTTCTTAGCTTAGTATCTTTTTGGGATTTTGTTTATGTTATCACGAACGTATCGCGTGGCGGTTTTTCATGTAGTGAACAAAATGATCATTTCATCTTATTTGTATTTGTGTGCGGAGAGGCGACACTCGGTTCCCATACTAAATCAATATCATTATACTTCTCGTATTTGTAGTTGACTATGCGAGCGGTAGTTTAAAATTTATTTTCAAGGGATCCGGAGCGTGAACCTGCCACGTGGTCGGAACGCGGTCTTGTAAACGTAACTTATATAAAGTTAGTTTTCCTACTAAAACCCGAACCTGAAAATAGTTCTTTGTGTTCAAATTTTATTGAAAAAGCAAGTTTTGCTCAGCTTAGTCCCTATGACAAAAAATATTATTTTAAACCGAATTAAAAAAGGAGGTTCTCAGTTTGACCTGTATGTATGTTTGCCCGCGATTATCTCGCGTTTGGCTGAACCGATTTTGATGCAGTTTTCAGAAAAGTATTTGTTACACTTAGTAGAAGGTTTAACGTTTATTAACAGACTAAAAAAATGGACGTTCGCATTTTAACACGGTTTTGATGCGCTTTGATGTCATTAAAAAGCATAAAATAAAAATTAAAAAAGAAATAGAACCGACTTCTAACTTAAAAAAAAGTGAAAAATAATACTTATCTCAAAAGCGTCCAATTCAATAAAATGCTATTGAAGTCGGATGCCTATCATTTAATTAATAACCTACAGAAAACCTCCGCCTGACTTTAAATTGTTTTCGTGTTTGCAACGCATACTTTTTATTCTACTGTATTATATGATTGAAATACATTAACATAATATGAAGATAGGATGATAGCCTCGAAAACTGGTCATTGTTGGTAGTACTGAAAGAAAAAACCACGAGGCCGATCACAATGGTCTGACCCACCTCTTTTCCGTGTTCTGTGGTCTGACCAAGTGAAAGGTGTTTCTGCGTGGTTGTGGGTAAGGGCTACAACCGACTGGAATCGATGATGGAAAAATGTTGTGTACTGAGTCAGTAATGAGTTACATCATACACGTGTGATTTTGTATGAAGTAATGTACTTACTTCATACAAAATCACACACACCTAACCTAAGCTAGGGGAGGCTTAAGAATTTTTAAAAATCTGCCCGGTAGTTTCGGAGCCTATTCAATGCAAGCAAACAATCTAAACTTCTTCTGTATAATATTAGTATACAATAGCGTTTCTGAAATTGAGTTTATTACATTTCCATTCCACGTTTGAAGTGGTTTTGTTTAACAATGACACAATCCGAATAATCGTATTACAGAAGCATTGATTAGTAAACAATGGGAACACCCGTTTTTCCTTCAATTACTCGCTTGTTCCTTTAACGCGTTAGTTGCTCCTAATGGGGTGTAATCCAATGGATTTTTCTGATACACGTATAGAATATAATAAGGCCAGCATTTTTGTATTAACTGAAATCGTCATCGAATTTCAATGGATGGATTTAAAAAATATTATTTTTTTAAATGAAATGACATAGAAATATATATTTATTTCCGCCAATGACTTCGCCTGCGTAGTTTTGTTTGTTGCTTCATTCCAATTAGTTATAATTATATCCTATAGTATTGCTCAATAAATGGACTAATCAACACAAAAATAACCTTCTTAATGAAAAATACTTTAAAAAAATAATTTTGTCCCTGGCACTCTGAGATGGGACTTGAACCCATGACCTTTCGCAATCCAAGCGACTGCTTGCTGCTGGGTTCACTGTGCTACCATTAAGACTGACGAATTTTTCAAGCATTTGATACTTTTTCGCTTATACAGGGCGTATTTTCATCAATGTTCAGGCAATCCACCAAACAGCCGAAAGAGATATTTTTTACAAATATTTGAACTTTCGATAAAGATCAAAATTTGTTCTAATTTAATCAATTATTGCATTCGAAGTGCTATACTGAAAAATAGTTAAGTGAAAAATGCAAAAAAAATCCACATTTTACCTGGCACTTAGAGATGTGATTTTCATTGGTTCGTAATTCTACGGCACGAGATCTTGTACTGAGAAATACCGACAAATCAAATCAAATCAAAATAATTTATTCATTCTAGGCTGTTACAAGCACTTGTGAAAGTCGAGAGCTACGCCATCGGTTCGTAAATCTACAGCGGGAGACCTTGTACTAGAAACTCAATAAGGTCTTCATTTATTTTATATAGGCAAGTTTAATTGATAAGTGCCTTCATTAGACTATGAAAGTCACTTTCCATTACAATATCAGAAATAACAATACAGATAGTTTTTCGATAACCGTTTTGTATGCCGAGTCAGACATACTCATCGTCTCGCGTCTAGGTGTTTAAGATTTCTATAATACTTCATTTCAAATCTAAGCAACGTATGTGATATTGTAAAAAATATTGACATTACTTCTCGTATTATGTTATTTACATATTATCCTAAGTATAATATTAATCATATTTCTTTTGTAGGCAAAGTATTAATACGAAGGTAGCTTGTTGATTCCATTAGGTAGGCATAGTGATTAGGAAATCTTATTTATCGTAATAAAGAACGTACTTTAGTGACATCGTGTTTTTTTACTAAACGAATTTGTATTTCCGTATTCACAAACTGCTAGATTCAATGCTTAAATGTATAAAAACTTTTTTCTAACTTTTTATGGATTTCTCACATTCAACATAGAGACTAATTTGCATGTTTCTAGTTAGTGAGAAAATAAAATTTTGTTCGTTCATCGTTAACACGTTTGCATTGTTAAAAATTGTCTATATTTTATTTCATCAAACCAAAGCGATAGAATCAATCAGCGATTAATCACTCTTCAGCTAGTAGATTTAAAATGTATTCAACAAAAAAAAAAGATATAAAACTAGCTTCAATAAAATCTGTACTAATATTATAAAAGGGTTCGGAAACACTTATCGGGTCATGAACATTATGTGACCTACGGGAAGCTACATCTAACGCGGATACTAGAAGCTATAGTTAAAGCTTCCGAAGTCGCGGAAAATCAGCTAGTATTAAATAATGTCATGTTCATTCATTAAAGTTTTTTCCGAATGCAATTGTTAGTATGCTTTGTCATAGAGTATTAGAAAATTATATAGTAAAAGCACGGCTGTAGTGTCAAAAAGCCAAAATGTGAAACAAATTTACTAGGGTTGATGAATTTTGCCCTTTTATCATACGGATCAAGATTTTAAAGAGAGCTATAAATACGATAGCTGCACAAGTTATTTTAAATAGTTCAAAATCATTATACTGCTAATATAACTGTTTTCTTAAAAGACAACTGGATCGCCTAGAACACTTTAAATACATATTTTTAGAATATATCTCATGGAGTGTTGACTATATGATCAATGTTGTGAGATACGAGTATAACGTACAAACAGTTTTGGCTGTTTGAAATCCGAATGATTTAAATTTGTGCTCTCACAAATTTCCAATCGGAATTGCAAATAACCATTAAATTCACAAAGAATACAAGAGAATTATGCGGGCACTCGTCTGAGAGGTCTTTGTGAGCTCAGATTGTATTAAAGAATTAATTTGGTGGAGTACCAAAGCTTTAATAGATTTTTTTTTAAATATTTCCTGATGCGAACTAGTTACCAAGACTTACGCAAAAATCAGCTGTGTCTCTTAACCTCCAGAGGGAAAGAAAAGAACAATTCTTTTATCGTCACTAAGTCCTGAACTTTGATTAGCATTTTAAACTATTTCCTTATGTTTATTAAATGTTTGCTAGAATAGATTTTTGCTTTTTGTTATTTTTGTAAACACGCCCAAAAAGGGCTCCGAACTACAATGTATATATAAAAAAAATACGTTTGTATTTTTTATACGTTTGGTTTATTCTGATTTTTTTATTCATCTGTGGCTCATGAGATACAGTATGGTGACAGACAGATGGACGCGGAGCCATAGGGTACCGTTTGTATTCTTTGGGCTCTTAAACATAAAAAGCATGAAATATGCTACTAATGCATTTACCAATATCAACCCCACTCTCTCTGATAGTTAGAAGTTTCAATGAAGGTACTATGTAAACCGTTTTCTATTGAGAAAACAAAAGTGGAGTTCAATTAATGGATGTTTCCTAGTTAAGTAAAATAACAACTCTTAATTGCTCGGTTGTAGTGCTGGATAAGCACCAGCTTGAGGATTTTAGTGTAACTAGTAAATCCCTCTAGTAATCCTTGAATATTTCTTTAACTTAAAAAGGGTCCGTTGCCGCTACAAAATATTGTGTTTGCTGATAACAGCTTTGTGTTGGAACTTTTTGTTTAATATACGACTATATTTTTATATAACACAACATTGGGTTTTTAAAAGTTTGTTTCGTGTCTAAAATATATTTGTCTATCAAATAATTATTATTTCATTTGTTTTTTTTTTCATTTATTTATTGCAATAAAATATATATACATGGTGAAAATAAAGTCACATTCCGCTGTCTGTGCGCTGAGATATTTTTAACTACAAAACGGATTTTAATACGGTTTTCATCAATATATTGATTGAAGATAAATATTTATAACGTTTAAAAATCCTTTCATATACGAATAGCTATAATATACGCGTGTCACATAGGCTATAAGTTTACGCAGGTGAAGTCGCGGTGTAGTTTTTTATTTCATTTTTTATAAGCAAGTATATAAATCAAACAACAATAATAAAGCAATTCATACCCTTATACCTTAAGTCAGTATATAGCCAATTCACCGTGCGAAAATGTATTCCCCTAAAGAGCAATTTAACGTCAACGTTGACATGGGTGTAAGCTTGTACGAAAAATGGGCGTTTATGACGTCTTGCAGGCAACGTAACAATAGTGATGATTTTTATTTAAATGTATAGGGAATACTTCATAGTGGTGACGGAAGCTAAGAAAATTTGAGACATTTCGGTCATAGGTCATCGACGAATTATTTGCCTTGATTTGTTGCGTTATTGGAATTATTGGAGTAAGAAGTGAGAAGATAAAATTAATAATATATTTTCCATACGTTCATACGATATTATAAATTGGGAAAGTGTATTTATTTATATATCTTTATTTTAGATCACAATATTTTTGTGTAACACCCATTATAAACTGTAAAGCTACTTAAGACTTATTGCAGGTATTGAAAAGGAGGCGGGCTAAGGAATTCTCGTTAGTTCTCGCGAGTTAATGTCAGATGATCATATACATCTGACAATTCAGTGCGTACTGATGTGTGAGTGAAGATTCATGCGATTTCATATAAACAGTTCTAAATTCGTTGGTTGCCCATTCTATGGTATTATTACCACTTAGGGTTCGGGATAACAATCTTAACGCCAATTAAATTTACAATGCAACTTTATTTACTTACGAGTATAATAAAATTTCAAAAACCAACCATCTCAAATTCTGTCTATACTCACTCACTTCCCATTCCCAACCCTATTAGATTATGAAGCATATCTAACATGTAATTGTGTAAGACCTAGAACATTCAAGGTTAAACCTTGGTTCTATCAGAGTATTCGAGACATTACCAAAAGTTCTAGAACAGCTAGCGATTCCTCTCCCAATGACCGTCCATTTCTCTCTGACCCGTTGTATACCTATATGACACACGTAGTTTCGACAGTGTTAGCGCGATTCATTGGAGCATAATGCCATCTAGTAATGTGTAGATGAACCGAGCTGCTGCACTCAATTTTGTCAGTTTTGCATTCACTACGCTTAAAAAATCGACCAGCCCCAGTTATCTCAAGATGATGCAATCCGGGCGACTACTCTTACTATTGAGCTGCCCAAGATCCAACAGAACTGTCAAATTTTTCAAACACTTGTTACTATTCGCTCCTACAAAATGTTCTTATCATCAGCGCTTTTACGACCCCACCTTCCTTATGGATGATGAATAAGGATAGATGACCCTCCATGCTGGCCCAATGCGGATTGGAGGGTATTACAACTGCAAATATAGCTGAGATCAATGGTTTAATGCGCCTTCTGAAACACGGAGTAGCTCGAGATGGAATTTTTTTGGTCATCCATCCCGAGAATACCGATCGCTGACCGCAGCGCTCATCCACTACATAATGTTATCAGTACTTAGGCATGGTACATAATGTTATCAATATATTATTAAAATCTTGAGCCTGATATGTTACATCGTTATAGACAGTTACATCTGTAGTCTTTGGCAAGCAGGTGGTTTTATAGACCCCTGAATAAAATTTACTGACAATAATAATAACTCACAATTTCATAAAATTGGTTGTAGGGAATTATAGGTATAGTGCGGATATATGTCCAATGAATTAAGTTAAGGGCAACGATCTCCATAATAAAAGCTTTTTGACTTAAAATATAGTGTCAAATAAAGTAGCTATATTTCATTTTGGTGCCGGTTAATAAGAACATTAACACTCATATATACTATAGTCTAGAGTAGTAATGACTTGAGAATAATTTTATAATATAATCAGATATTTTACCAAATAAACAATAATCATCATCATCAGCCCTTTTCCGTCCCCACTGCAGGGGCTCAGGCCTTCCTTATGGATGGTTAAAGAGGATGGGCCATGACCCTCCACGATGGCACAATGCAGATTGGAGGGTATTAACGACTGCAAATGCAGCCGGGACCAACGGCTTAACGTGCCTTCCGAAGCACGGAGTAGCTTGAGATAATCATTTTTTGGTCACCCATCCCGTGACCGACCCTCGCGAAAGTTGCTTAACGACAACGATCGCGGGCCGCGGCGGTTATCCACTACGCCACCGAGCTACGTGTACTAATAAACAATAATATGAATGAGGAACAGTCCTTTCTTTAGCAAATTTCTTGTAAATAAAAAAAATTACATTATTTAACGGAATCATTGTTTTTATCACATCAACTTATGATTTGTCGTCCTTATTATTAGTTTTTGATATGTTTGTATACATTACGTGATTCAAATATATTTGCCAAACAACAAACTTCGAAGTGTGTTTTTGCGTTAATTCACACGCAAATCACTACTGTCTTGACTACCGAATCTATAGTTTCTAAGAGAGGGTCAGTTTGTCTTCTGTTCTTATCAGTCCGTTTCAGACGTGACTTCAGAGTTGCAATCACAAATTAAGTCGTGCAACTACATTCAGTCTTCTATTACTCTGTTAAAGCCTAAATTCGTTGTAACTGAACGCAAAAGAAACTTTTCATTGGTAACAATTTTATTTTTCAATTCGTGTCAGCCTTGTCCTTTTAACAATAGAGGTGAGGATGAATATTTTTGTGTGATAATTTAATTTTGTTTTAGTGACTGGTCGCCGTTGACAGATGACGGCATTGCAAAGATCTTTCTTGCGTTGTTTCCTTCGGTTCTTGAGACTATTTAGGTAACTTAACCTTGTGACGGTGATTAGTTTAGTTATTAGGAGATTATTATTAAGTAGAATTAGTTAGTTATTTTTATGTGCCAGTTTAGCTCAGATTGGTTATGTATTGAAGGGACATAATTAAATTGTAAAAGTGGTGATAGAATTCCTTATGTGGGCTCTGTAACGTAGCAGCTAAAGTACCACGATTATTTATTTATAATCTTTATAACCAAAGATTCCAGAAGGAGCTTGAAGTATTTTTCAATACTATATCAATTTTCAAACAATATTCTGAGTTTTATTTATCAAAATATTCTAACCAATTTTAATATGAATGCTAAGCTTAACTTTTCAAAGTGGTAAACTTAGCGGTAGCGTTAAAAAGTGAATCTGTATTATTATACAGAAGATAGCCTTAATATATACTATCGAAAGGGTATTATTTTATTATTAATAAGACAATAACTTCAGTAAGACACTATTGATTTCAATTACTTTTAATTACGTCTCGTTCCAATTACAAATAGGTACATATTTTCTGTCCCTCTCTACAAAAAAAGGTACACTAATACAAGCAAATTTATGCCTCACAATTCCAGTGGTCATTTTATGACTGGTTAGCGATTTTTGATTCCTAATCATTCTAGCGTATTCAAAAGATAACATCTATCTAACACTTAGTCAAAAAACAGTTATTGGGGATACAGCTTAAATTGCGCTTAAGAAATTTGTACGCTGATTAACTTAAATACTCCTAGTTAGTAGAAACCTGGTATCCGATTCCAGGCCGACAGAGTTAAGCTTCTTGCCTGCAGTTACTTTTCAAAACCTTCTTTTTTTTCACGTGCTAAAGTAATTTCACTACAACTGAAAAGTTCAGCGAATAGTACAAACAAACAAATAAGAACTAAATCTTTGCTATGTAACAGTTTTTGATGTTAAAATTAAATCGCATAAAAAGCATTTGTTTGACTGCTCAGTAATAAAAAAAAACTGAGACCATTCAACTTACTAAGTGTTTCATCTTGACGTCAAAACGTTAGATGAACTTAAGAAATAAGCCACGTATGCTATAAAATAAAAGCCGCAGTTTTTTATGAAGGTAATAAAATTTTACTACAATGAAAACCACAATGTACGTTCTCAACGCGACGAGTGTGCTGACCAAGTGGATTAACATAAAACTAAGAAAACATTAGGGAAGTAAATCGTCTTACAATATTTAGGTATAGACTTCTATAGATAAGCAGTAGATAATTAAAAATGACACAAAATAAATACTAAAGTGTGTTCATACTTAAATAAAAGGAATGATAACGAGTTTAAAAAAACTGTTTTTTCGTCTATGAGTTAAATAATAGAAAAATTTTAGAACATTGTCATAGATTTAGGAATACTTAACAAACGCACATGTCCATTAATCAACAAAGTACTTTAAACGAATAAAATACAGAGCCAAAAATTAAGATGCTATTTTTTGATAGGATCTCATATCTTTTTATAGGTAGGATCTCATCTCCTTTTTTCCTTCGTGTATTATATCTTGAGTGTCAGTAACAGGTATCAAAGAATACTCTCTGTCTCTATGGACTTTACAAAAAGACGTTAATGTATTAGTTTTCAATAAACCATGTGATAAATATACTCGGAGAATGCATCTTCAATAAGTTTATTATATTCAGAATACAACCAAAGTTGTCATTGATTAGATATAAACAGGTTAGGTTAGTACATTTTTATATTTTATTTAAGTTCTCCAAGAATGGGCAAGAAATATTTCTAATTTAAAAGTATTTAATCAGTTTGAGCAATTAAATTAGGCGTTAAAACTCTTTCAAACAAAAACTGTAACGCGCCCTGCTGCTTATATGAGCGTGAGTGTGAATGTGATGCGTTATAATATTTGATGTGTAATAAAATTATCACAACATTTGTGATAAAAATAATGTGGGTCTAAAATTCTTCAGTTCGATTTAAAGGATTATAGAAAACACGTGTGGCAGGTTTTGACAGAATGAATTTATTATATGTCAATCAAACCATAGGTAGTAGACAACAGATTCATGTACAATGTTCGAGATGGCGCTAGTTGTATTTACAGACCCAATAGATGTATTATTTTGATATCAATACTAACACGATTTAGTTCCATTTTCTTATAAAATGTTATATTTATTTTATGCAATTTCATCAGGCGACTATATCGTGCTACTGACATGAATTTCACTTAGATCTGACATATTTTTCTATTACCCCTCCACCTGACATAAGTTGTCATGTATTGTCTGTTTGCGTACGCATCGCCATCGCTATCTTGGTGAATTCGGACTAGAGACAAGTAGCTGGACATCGTCAGGTGGAATCCCTCACACCGTGAGTACCTTTACCTATCCTTACACAGGTTTGGAAATCTTCGTATTGCGCGTGATCTAAACCTGCTACTTCACAGCCTCTTAAAAACAGACCATTTGCTCGACCAAAATTATTAACTTAAATTCTAAGCTTGGATTAACATATGAGATACTTTTTATTTCACTAAACATGATATAATTTTTGTTTCCAAATTAAATAAGGTCTCCCTAAGATTGTGTTGTCTGTTGTCTATCACTTAACATCAATCTTATCCGCAAACTGTATGCGCCAAACTCCCAAATTTCAATTTAAAACTTTCAGTTAAGCAAATATTTATTACCATCATTCCACAATAACAATGATTGCTCTAGATTTCGATAAACTGCTCCAAATTCAATTTGTAGAAACTTCGATTTTCTATTCAACAGTTTCAATACAAACTCCACTCAATCTGGCTACAAAAAGATTTCGTTTCGTTGTTTTAAAATTAAATAATCTCAAGTTTGTTAGCCATTAATATTTCAGATACTTACAGATAAATAGAAAGTGATGGTTTGAATAAACTTTATGTAAATAATATTGGCTTATTCAAAAGTTCGTGGTACTTTTCAATTTACTTTAAGTAAATTAAACGAGTATATATTTTAGAATGTTTTTAGAACATCGTCATCGAATTACTTGTGATTAGTCGAAAATAAATTAGAGTATTTCGTTATCAAGAGACACAGTCACGGTAGGTAGATACTTGACATTTCACAGTATATTTATTTTGAAGCTTCCATCACGGCAAATAAAAAAAAAACGAATTAGTTTGATTCGCGTAATTACATTATCGATTTACATTCAAACAAATAAGTAGAACACCATTAATCAAATTATGAAAGTTACCTTCAGATAATAATTGAGATTGATGTAGGTAATTAATTTACAAGAATACCGCCATAGAGAGAGGGAGAGTACGTTTGCTAAGTATTTTACTAACGAAGTGAAAACGAAACAAACAATAAAACAATTGTATTACAAGCAAAAACCAGCGAACGCTCCCCCTAAATGTGCCAATGCCCTAATTATCTGACGAAAAGATAGATCGTTTTATCTCGAAAACACTATTATCCTTACAGACATAAGTAGTGAATAAATCACTATAGTTCCCGCAAAGTGTTTATCGAAAAGTCACAGATCCACCCAAATTTCCTCGTAACTGTACTTTGGAACTGGTGAACGGCAGAAATGGTAATAATTGATGCCGATATCGTTGTTTTTCGCATTTGTTTTTCTAGGCTTAAGCGTGTGGTGTTAGGTAAAAGATTATGTGTATGTTCAGTGTTGCCAAAATGTACTAATATTATGCGTTCTACGTTATTTTTTCTACTCTACTGAGTTTGAGACGGATAAATTTTATGGTGATGATTTATATGTCAAAGTATAAAATAAAATTTTAATTGCAAATGAAGTGAAAGAAGTATGGAAGGAGAGTGTGTTATGGTGCTCAGTTCTCTACTCGAGGAATCTCTTTGATAAATAGTCTATATATTGTACAAGTGATTGGAATATATAACATATAAAATAACACAACAGTGCAACATAATCAAAATTTTATTGTGTAACCTTTACTTAATAATTAATTGCGATTACTTTTTGGAAATAGGACATTCTTTTTGTATTGTATATTTTGACGACCTTCGTAGCTTGCACAACAGTTTCTGAGTGGTGTCGTCATCTCTGAGTTCCCAAGTATGATTCCTGGTAAGATCAATACAGAAATATACAATAAAAATATTGTCTCGGGTGCGTGTTTTTTTAGTTTGTTATTTCAGAATTTCCTAATACAAGGCTTTAATAATTGTATCTATTATTTATATAAAGTGGGAATTTACTGCTTCTTTTAAACACAACTTGTTTTTAGAAGAAATAATAAATTCATTCATTAATTAACCAACCTTTCTAGGTCAGTGTACCCGCTTATATAAACCTTAATTAAGAATATCTCTGTATGTAATATGTTACTTTAAGCAAACCAATGTAAGATGAAAATAAAGATATTATTAATAATAAGATAAAAATATGCATAATTTTAATAAATTTTACAATATCGCACTTTATTTAAACATAAAATAGGAGAGATATGAATTGACTTTTATGTAAGATACAACTGATGTGGAATCGAGGCAAATGTTGGCAAATCAGAATGATTCAAGTGTCACGTTATCAAGCAGTCCACCAATATTTTCGCACGCATATACGCATATAAGGTGTTAACTCGTAGAATGGGTCGTATACCCGTCTTCCTCTCATTCAACGGTAATTATATATATGGACATACTCTCAAAATCTAAATTCGATATATCGTTTTCATCAAGTCTTCCTCTAACGTCATAGAGTAAGAAGCCAGAATAACATAAAATGAAGTTCAAGATCGAAAATTGTTTTTAAGAGTACAACCACTGTTAACTTATACCATACAGTGGATTTACAATAAATTTTTAGTGTCCAATACTTTCTATTCACCATTAAATGATGAACGATGTTTGCTGGAATTTAACGGCCTCGACCTTGCTGGCAATTTTTTCGTATCGGAAAATGTCTTATTTTTTACAGCTTATTTAATATTGGCAAACTAAAATTTCTTTAATCGCTCATTCGAAAAATGTTCTCAATATTTATTACAATATATAAATAAGCTACTAATTTCTGTTTACAAACGTCAACAGTCTTTAAGGAAAGTAAATGTTATTTCTTTACACTGCCATTAACTTAGTACGTTGGGTAGTGTAAATATTCGAGAAACTACAAATTTTTTCAAATTATAAACTCACTAAAAATAAGGAAAACCAATAATTTGTTAAGGAATTAACTGCTTTGAAACGCTCGTGTCGTGCTGCGACATCAGTCAGTCGTAAATGAAATAAAAAGAAAATTATTTCTTACATTTGCTAAGAAGGTGATGGATAGAAATAGCGCCTAATAAATTAATAGAAACTGCTTCCTAATATCTTTTTATATCTAATTATCTGTCCAAACATGTAAGGGTCTTACGCCAGTAAATAAATAACATAACAATCGAATTATATATATGGAAATATAAAGGATTGAGATAATAAATTAGAATGGACTCACGGTATACTAAAAAAAAAACTATATGTGTTTCGTCGTGTGAGTGAGGGTACCGGAGGCCCAACCCCTCCCTATTCCCTTCCCTCAACCCCTCAATCCTTTCCTCTAAGGCCAGAAGCGCGCTTGTAGCCCCTCTGGTGTTGCAGGTGTCCATGGGCGACGGTAATCACTTACCATCAGGTGATCCGTCTGCTCGTCTGCCCCCTATCCCATAAAAAAAAACCGAAAGACAATGACAGACAAAGAATCAATTTTCTGTAGCTCATTTACTAGATTGTATAAGACGGGTGGGTATTAACGCGATAGATTTCGATAGTTAGGTTTCACCTTCCTATATTTTCAGACTAACCTAAGTATGGAAATCTATCGCATCAATACCCGTCTTATACAATCTAATATAATGCAACGCGAAAGTTTGAAAGCTTATTTACTAGCTATTACAGCCCGTATAATTCGTAGCATCGGAGTTATAAAGTAGAACTGCTCAAAGCATTTTCACGTGTGCATGTGAGAAATATTAAATTTGGTTGTATATTGAATTTGATTTAGAGTAGCAAGGCGATATGAGATCACTGCTTGAATGGATGACTCTGCTATAGTGGCTATATCCATCCAGCAATTTCACAGTTCAGAAAGTTTTTATATCAGAGACTGACTGACAAAATGTGAACACAATCAATTTTTTTTTATTTAAAAAAAAAACTTTTTCTTTACTAAACTTGTACATAATTGAATTGATACAAGAGGCGGACTTAATGCTAATAACATTCAACTTTTGGAAAACATAAAAACATGATGGCGACATAAATTAAACTAATAAATATAATAATTAAAATGTACTACACATAAATATATATACAATTATAAATTATACGTACGTATAAATATAAATAAATATTATACCTACACATAAATACATATACAAATACATAAATATAATACATATATGTAGTGAATTTGTTAGGAGATCGTCTGATGGTGTCAGGGAGGGCATTCCACAGTCGTTTGGTTTGAAGGGTGAAAGAGCCATAAAGCCAGAATGGAGGAGTGGAGTAGATACTGCAAGTGTATTAGCAGAACACAGTTCTATCATGAGAATCACATAGGATATTGAAATTTACATTTTAGGTAATTTGGAGAATAAGGGTAATTTGGAGAATAGCAAGAACGGAAAAAGCGTACAGAGCAGTCTGTCTGCGCTGACGATTAGTAAGTAATTTTAGTTGAGAACGATAAGACGAAACATGATCATACTTGTGAAGGCAAAAAATAAAGCAAATTGCATTGTTGACAAGGCGGTCTTATTGAGACTTATTGAGAAGATCTTCGTTTAATTCAGGGTAAAAGGCATCAGCATGGTCAATTATATTTGAAGAATTAGGGAAGTGACGAGGTTGACCTTAGTTTTGGTAGAAAGAAAATGTCTAAAGCGATAAAGCGAGCGCAAAGAATGTTACCATTCGACAGACCTCGGCAACCTGTAATGTCCATCTGAGCTACAAATCAATATAAAGTTCAAGGTATTACAGAAGAACTGTAGGGTATTAGAGAGTTTTCATAGAAAACAGGTGGTATCAAGTTTAATAAGCTGTTTTTTCGTATCGGAAAATGTCTTATTTTTTTACAGCTTATTTAATATTGGCAAACTAAAATTTCTTTAATCGCTCATTCGTAAAATGTGCTCAATATTTATTACAATATATAAATAAGCTACTAATTTCTGTTTACAAAAGTCAAAACAGTCTTTAAGGATCAAGTTTAATAAGCTGTTTGGAGCTTGGCATTTTGTAGGGTTCACGGAAATCCCAAATTTAGCTGATCATGCACTGACATAAGAATCTATCTTATTATACAATTTGGTAATACCTAAATAATCTCATCGGTCTTTGTTTGCACATATATTTGTAAATCGTGTGCATAGAAATGATAAGAACAGCCGAGCGTAAAAGAGAGATGATTAATGAATATGGAAAAACGTAGATAAAAGAATCGCCCTGTGGTTAACCAGCTGTTAGATCATTCCAAGAAGACAATTCACGATCCTAACCTACTACCTACTGATGCCTACGAAGATAAGCTGAGAACCATTCCAATATTAATGACAAGGGACTTCAGTACAGCCAGCAGAAGGTGATGGATGATATTAAACACGTACAAAAGTTAGTGAGAACACGAGCCAGTTCTGACGTCCTCGGTAACTTTCAAGAGAGCAGTTGTTGTGCTGTGACCAACATGAAAACCAGATTGGAAAGGAGAGGGAATGATTTAGAGTTTATAAAGAAAGATAATTGCTCATGAGAAGCGGCTTCTAAGATCTTAGACATGAAAGGAAGGATAGATATAGGCGTGAAGTTATTTAACAGATTTACAGATGAAATTTTAGGAAGAGGGATGACATAAGCTTTACGCCAAAGCGGAGGAAAATGAGCAACTTGGGAAGTGAAATTGACAATATGTGTTATAACTTGAAGGGGATCATATAAATGTTGTAATCATATCGGCAGAAAAAAAGTTTTAAAATTTTGTAAGTTATGTCGCTACGCAAGTATGTAGCTATACCTCCACCACGCCTACCAATGCGATTAATCAAGATAATGTAGATTATAGAATCTAAGTAAATCTTCATCTGACTATCAATTAATTAATTGTATTAAATTAAACTCTTTGATTTGATATTCATATTAGCGGTTGGTTTAATAATAAAAATCCACCATATTGAACCATCCGCCATATTGGATTTAAAATAACGTCATTGCATATCGTATTCCGCTCATCAAACTCTTTCAATTGATACGCATATCATGGGGGCTATTACGGAAATAGTAAATTGTGATACTGTCCTGACCGTTTATATTGCGTTTGAAATGGTGGCATGCGACTGCATTATCAAGAGAAATAAATTTAATAGGTAAAGTTATTTTAAAGAGTTTTAATTCAGACAGGGCTTATAAAATTAAAAGTGCAGCATACATTTTCTTTCGCTATAAAATCTTTCTAAACTATTCATTAAGGAATAAAGTTACGAACTAAGAAGATTTCCAGCCTTTGCCGTAAGTAAAACAAAAATTAAACTACCAGATATCAGAAGAGCTGTGCATTATTAAGCGTTCCTTTTCACTGTGCCGAATTAGATTTATGAAAATCAAATCATCACAACAATAATACTACTTGTCCCACTTATTTAATTCCACTCACATACGTCGTCGTATTTTAATATTTGGAATACGCTGACAACGCAAACATGAGGGGACGATAGGCCCCTAAGTTTATTGGTTTATGCGAATTTGCTGACTGGTCCATCCTATCTCTCTGACTCAAAGTAAGTGGCAGTTTCGAGGGAATTGGGATTAAATCGTGAGGAAACGTTTGTTAGGTATTGCATATCTTATGTTGCGTAGTTATTGCTGAACTTTTTCATATCAAGTGTGATAGATATTTGTAATTTATTATTCGTGATTTTCTTTGTGTGTTAAGATAGCTTTTAAGGTACTTTGACTTCTTTATTGATGAATGACTTTGGCTAATTAGATAAGTTGTCTTCTGATGGGCATTATAAAGTGAAATTAATTAGGTACCAGTAAAAGGAAACCCATATAGATACAAAAAATAAAAGTGTCAATCTTTTATATTTTGTTTATATATCTTAATGTAAAACCTTTTTATTTGATGCCTATATTGTAATAATGCTAAAACATAACTACTAATACTCCATTTTGAATAGTCTACCATATTGGACTTCAGTGCATAGAAATACCTAAGCTGCCATCTCGTACCGCAACTTAACTAACAACGAATTTATCTAAACTTAACTTGTATGTAAATTGCAACTTAACCGTTTGAGGCGAGCTTCTTTGAAATTCAGTGTCAAGATTACACGAACTTATATACCTTGCAAGTTAAGTAAAAACGTTTAAGAGTGTATGATGGTAATGGTAACATCTCAAAGATTATTTTAAATCATGATTTCGCTTTTCATAAGTTTTTCATAAGTTTGGTTTTTTTAAGGTTGTTTTAACTTATTTAAAGTGAGTACTCACGTTCGGTTAGAGTCACTGTTTTGAATCGAGTCCAGTTGTATAGTAATATCACATTTCCTTAATAATCGAAAAATTCAAATATTTGATCTAATTTTGTTGTGACCCAAGTCACAAAAAAATTAGATCGGAGGTCTTCTGTGGGTTTATTAATTAAGTAATAGGCACTCGAATTCAATAGCATTTTCTTGAATAAGTTGCTTTTTAGATAAGTATTTTTATATATAGATAGCATTTAAAATTTTAAACACTAGCTTTCTGCCTGCGGCTTCGCCTCGTGGTCCCTAGTGTACTGTTTATTGGGATATCGATTCATATCATAGAACGATGACGCGGATATAATTACAATGACAAATTGAATAGTAAACAATCGTAATTCCTACAGTAACGTTTTTAATTCCCTATACCAATTTCCATTCACATTTTAATCCTTTTATTTGTTGTTTTTCGGGATAAAATATGGCCTATACTCACCGCATATGATGTACCTTTACTTAGATAACAGAATTTTTTAAATCAGTCCAGTAGTTTCGGTGGTTATTCGTTACAAAAAAAAAAAACAAATCTTTCCTCTTTATAATATGAGTATAGAATTAGTGGAAAAAATAATTGTTTGCGTTGGATGGGTTCCGACACCATTAGTCCATTAATAACTTGAATAGAAAAAGAATTTTGAAAATCGGTCAACAATTGGCTGAATTATCGGTGAACATACAAAAAAAAAAATAACCTCCACCTTTTGGATTTGAAAAAATAAAAATGATAAATAATTTTCATCACTCTTAAACCTGTGTTAAATTAAGTAGTTATTGCGGTCATTCTGCGATACGGTTTGGCAAGATCATAGGATGGGTGACCAACATTTATTATTTCGTGCTCTTTCGTGCTTTGTAGGGCCATTTTGGTCATGGCCCATTCTTCCTATTCGATTTGATGCTGGTGGTAATGATGATGAGGAGCTAATATTCAAATGGATCTTTTATCGAAACGAGTAAGAAAATTAATAGTTATTTTTAAAAAGTTACGCCAAATTGGTGATAAAATACTAATGAATAATGTTTACCAATCACTCTATCAATCACTGCTCACTTATTGTATCACCACTTGGGTAGGCTCTACAAAAAGTAATATGTTAAAAATAGAAAGGGACGTTCTATTTTGATAATGACTCACTACCTGCCTTACTATCATTCGACCGAGGAAAACACCAGCGGTCTTAAGAGTGTGTCAGTTGTACATCTTCCAAACAATTTTATATCAGCATTCTACAGACAAGTATAACTCTAAACAACTGGATGGAAGACGTAGGAAGGATCTCGTTTATAAAATATGAGGACGCAACTGAGGACATTTCTTTCATATAGAAATAGAAATCATTTATTGAACATACACACATAAAATTTTGCAATAGACATTAATAAATTAATATTAAATTATAGAGTGCATCCGATGTGGTGTCCAAAAGGTGCCAACTCGACATTCGTTTGTTTCCAGGGTGCCTCTTTATATAATAAGATAAGTAAAGCACATCCAATATACAAACTTACGAAACTACAGATAAAGATTGGAAATTGACTACAGAATCTAAATTATAACTAAACAGAGAATTTGCTAAAAACACATATAAAAACTAATAATTATATAAAAACACACATCACTACAACACATTCACGAGAAAACATTCTTACTATCATACTTGTACACTTACATAAACTTTCAACATATATATTCAAACATAAATTTACTACTTAATTGTTGTTACTTTTTAACTTTTTTTATTTATATTTTTCCAATATTTTCCTTGTAGTAAAATTACCACAATAGTTACTTAGTTGCGTAAAATAGTCATATTCCCCGTGGGGTAGGTCCTGCTGATCTGTACTTCAGGTCTGTGAGGGGGGACAGACACCAGTTCCTTACAAAGTCGACAGGCGGTCTTCTTTTTGTATGGTGTTTAGTTGATAATATGTAACCATGTTCCTGTATTTGCGAGAAAAATATATTCAGGTTTTTTTTTATATCGTTTTATTTAGATTAATGATCATCAAACCATGTCATATTATTTCCTCATTGCATCTTATAGATCGTGCAGTACACTTAATACCTAGCGTAATCAATTTACTAGTTCCGTTCCAACGATACGTAGCCTAAGGCGATTTTACTCAACAGATTGACAAAAAATGGACGAAAATATTTTCACCACCAATGCACGAACAATATATACGCAACAAATTATATATTATTGTAGGCACGGACTTTTTCTTCTTTATTTCATTCTTAATGGCTTCAGCTGCGCAAATTGCACATTTAATATAATTTCACGTTTCCAGATATCAAATCTAGGAATAGCAATAGGAATTTTCACCCAACTAATAAGGAAAACAAAAAGAAGCTTTCAATAAAAAATAAAGAAAACACATTTTATATCATGCACGACACAACACACACATAAGACATTAACATAATATTTAAGTAGATGTAAATTATAGGTATAAGCTCGATAGCGCAGTGGTTAGTCCTGGTCATAGGATGGTAAGCAAAAATGTATAATCTCGTGCACCTCTGTGCTTCGGAAGGCACGGTAAGCCGTTGATCCCGGCCCCATCTGCAATACTTACAATCTACACTGGCCCCGCTTGGTTGGTCATGGCCCATTTTCTGTATTGATTCTGTTCCATCCATAGAGAAGACCTGAGCCCAAGCAGTGGGCATATTAATAGGTTGGTGATGATCTTGAGGTGATCTTGATGATTATGGAATGGTTTATTATAATTAAAATCTAGTATTTAGGATAAACCTATTTAACATTTTTAATAATATGTCTTCAGAAAAAAACTTACTATCAATTGCACTAACATCCATTTAGGTTGATGACGCCTTTAAGGTCTAATTAATGTCAAATTTATATGGGTAACGTCGCTTTACAGTAATGGAAATTTTAATGGATGTTTGCGCAACTGGCTGTTAGTATAATAAAACAAACGAACTCTAATGAAAAAAATAACAATCTATTGATAGTTTATTCGCGACCTATCCCGAAGTTAATCTTAGTTGGATCAATTTACATGTAGATTGGGTTTCTGATCTGATCCAGTCGAACGTTCATAGTTAATGCTGATATCTTTAAATTTAGAGTTCCTCAAATAATATAGAAGCTCTACGCGTGCTTATTTAGAGCGCATTATTGAACTTAATCTTATATGACCAACGGTAAAAAGGAATCACGTTGAAATTAGTCGGACAACTTTATTGATGCAATTCGAACTACACTTTTGGTTTCTAATATCAGAGGCTTAAGGTTTGAATTTCAACTTATAGATATGCATATTGGTAAAGTTGATCAATTTGTTATAAGTTTAAAGTTTTGAATTCTCGAGAGCCTTTCGGAATTGTGTGATGGAGTGCATATACGTATGTTTTTGGTATTTTTATTATTCCTTCATTGCTATAGGAATAGAATTAAACTCTTTTTTTACGATTTTGATTTTAATATATTTATAACATAGAAGATTATGCATCATTCTTTCCTTATAGTGTAACTTTCATGAACTTGCCTTGTCTTGAAATTATATATTTATAAAGACACGTTTTAAAGTTCCTATTGCTATTCGTGATAACAAATAAGTACATTTCGATTGAGGATTTTCTTATATTTGAATTAAAGCGTAATAAAACCTTATTTTGGCTTAGTCGATTTCCAGCACATGTGAGTGATTATACGACATATACATAAGATATTTCTTGTGTATTGTTAGCTTTATCACTATTTAAGGTACACTGACTTACGGCCAGTTTCTGTATTGAGAAAAGTACAAAATCTCATCTGATTATCTTAATAACTTAAGTTTTTAATTTTCACAAGGCTCATCCTAGTTTTTATCTAACTGTTATCAAACTGCTATAACCTATTTACGTATAGTTTGAGACTTGCTTAAATTTAAATACTTAATTCAGAAACCGGGTGTAGCTCTTAGTGATGATTGTTGATACTTTATTCGAATATAATTAGATAGATAGATAGATAAATGATTTATTTCAACTACAATTTTCTCTTTTTATAAATTCACAATAAATCAGTCATTTATCGATTGTATAATGACATGAATGAATGAAAAATCAATATGCGGTTTTCGATTTTTAATACCATTGGATTCCACAACAGCGGTTTGTTTTAAGTACGCGCCGGTTTCTGTAGCGCCGAAGGACAAGTAAATAATCAAGTGTCAAGCCACAGTGGTGCCAGTGAAACCAATGTTTGTGCAAACCCTACCGCTATTTACTTAGGACATCAAACGTACCAACATTTGCCTTTGATGCCAAATATTTGGGAATCAACTGAATATTGTATTCGTCTCCTGATGTTCGATGTCGTTGCTCTTATTTTTCCCCGATTATATTTTTAATAAGCTCTATTTCTTAACGAATAAGGCTCAAAACTGTTTAGTGGTAAGAGATGAAAAGATAAGTTTTTAGTTTACACTGTTCCTGATTCCACTTGATATTTTAATTAGATAGATTACAGACCCTCTTTGATCTTGTTTGTACAGATTTGTCCCATCTATCGTATGTATGGCGTAAGAATAAAAAAATATATTTGTCAAGTGGAATAAAAGGTTACCAAATATGTTACTAATTTATTTCTCCAAAGCAAATTGTTTTCTATTATTTTAATTGGGATATGTAACAGGTACAGCATAATGGGACTCATATAAGTAATGTGTGATATGTATAAATGTCCGCATAGCAAGTAGTTTCTTAAATTTTAGTAAACAAGTTGGAACCTCGCCTTCTAAACATAAGACGCAGCGTCGGGCTCCCGTTGAACAAACGTCCATTAAAATTGTCATTAGTTTAAAGCGACATTCATCCAGTTGTACAAACATACAATAAATTGTAATTACTTAGTTTAAAGTAACATTACCTATACAAATGTATAACTATTTAGAATTCAAAAATATCAATTGTGACTGCGTAAATTGTTGTCATAGTAAAAGTATTTACTTAAATTGCAATATTCCTGTAAACTTTATTTACAGACAACTATTTTCTTAGGTTTTATAAATGTACTAGCTCTCCGCCGACGGCTTCGCCCGTATGTTCCCCAAGGAACTGTTTAGCGGGATATCAACTAATATTATAATAGGTATATAATTAAATAACAAATTGAATTGTGAAATGGTTACAATGGCAACGTTTTAATTCCCTATACAAACTTTCATTCCCATTTTCATCCCTTTATTTGCTGTTTTTCGAGAAAAAAAAATAGCCTATGTTCGAAAGAATTTTTTAAATCGGTCCAATATTTTCAGAGTCCATTCGATGCAACAAATAAACAAAACTTACAAAGAAACACAATCAAATCTGTCCTCTTTATAATATTATAGACGAATAATATTGCCGAGTCAATTCGATTAATCCACTCAACTCTCTGCTGCGTCAGATGCGCAATGCTCAGAGTGAATGCGGTCGTCTCTCGCTGGGTTGAAATAGAACTGGGTCTGTGTTAAATTCATGCCAGTGGCACAATATTGTCGCTTAATGAAATTGCATAAAAACTAAATAGAACTAAATAATTTTAGTTCCACATTATTTTTATACATTTGTGATAATTTTATAACTATATTATTTTGACTAGGTTCGTGATCGTCTGTTAAAACCATCGGAATTTTGATAATCTGGTAGGTTTAATAGTCTGGACTTTACAGTCTCTTCCTGAAATTTTACAGTATGCTAGCTGTTCCCGTGACTTTTCACTTGTAAATTATAGCCTATATCAAACGTACGTTAAAAAATATCAAATAGCGGTCCACTAGTTTCGGTGCCTATTCGATGCAAACAAACTTACAAACAAATCTTTCCTTTTTATAACGTTGGATTAGTATAGATAAATTGAATATGAGGAATGTGTATATAAGTAAAGTGATATTGTTTTCAATACACATCATCTATATTAATGGTATCATTAAGAAAGAAATTTGATTTTTCTTAGTTGGCACTGAAAAGGTTCCAAAACCTCTCGACCGACTTATAAACTTCTTTCAGACTTTCTCTCGACATGACATAGAGTATAATTTACGCGGGAAAAGTATCGTTTTGGTATTAAAATTACGAAAGTCGGTAGCTTTTCGATTCAAGCGTTGATTTGAAATATAAATTAATCATTTAACTTTGGTGCTAGTTCTCATATAAGTGGGTAGTGTAATTACTATTGCGATAAATCAAAATTATGCTGATCCTTAAAAGAAACTAAATTAAGGTTTTTTTTGTATACAAGCGTGACTTTTAGAGTTCAAGTCATTAACGGTCATAAATCTGTATATTAAGGATGATGACATAGCTTTATTATATTATAACCTAATTAGCGAGCTTCGTATTAATTAGCTGGGATGCGAACTCATGTTGTTGTTTAAGTTTTGAGTATTTTTTTTTCGAAACACATCATAATAAAGAATAACTAAAAGCTTACTGCTTATTAGAAACTTACAAGATTGAATGCTTATATAGAAATTCTATGAGAAGCGAGCCTTTTCCTTTGCCCAATAGTATCAGCTGTTAAAATATTTACAGCTTTGTGAGTAATTTATATAACATCTAAATACTAACAAACTAATTAACTAGCAAACCTTGCCACGGGTTACTATGTATTAGTTATAATAAGTTGAATTAATATTATACTAAACTATTATGTTTACACAACCAGTATAACAGACGATGTTGTGTAATATTAATTTGAAACGCCAATTGTTTGAAACTCAAAGAACATATCCATATAATAAATTAATTTACAATTATATATATAATCGAGATAAACAGTAGTATATCTATTAACAGATTTTTAAATTATGTCATAAACGTCTGTAAATACATATATATGGTACATAAAACATATATCCGTTATTACTCACCTTGTAAATAGGTATAAATTTGGAATAAAGTTTAAACCATCAGTACCAATTCTGCTGTACCACTCTCTTAACTAAATTATAACTTTAATTTGGCTTAAATAATATTCTATAGTTATATGTAATGAAATAAATATAGTTATCTTTATTTTACCTAACCGGCATCGACCGTGTTAAGTGATTCTGTTACCGATCAGCAAAGGAGAATAATAAACAGACCAAAGTAATTCAGATCACTAACAACATTGAAACAATAAGATATAGATTAGAGTTAGTTAAAAGCAAATCTCTATCATGGAATGTTGTAAGTTTATACGAAAACATGAAAATTTATACTCACCGGTAAAGTTGGCTAAAAAGAGAAACAATCGCACAGAAAACCAAATTAAAGTACCGTTTTCTAAACTGAAATTAGTCACTACAGGACCTCATTTTATGGCCATCAAAATTTATAATCATATTCCGAATAGCTTAAAGAAAATAAAAGAAACAAAAAAGTTTATTACAGAGCTGAAAATATACGTAAATGTTATTACAATATTGAAGAGTTTCTTAACGAAAAGTAACAAACTGTGCCCAAATAAAAAATAAATAAATAAAAAAATAAAAAATAAAAAGAATAATACAAAAAAGGTATATATGAATAAATGTATCAACTATGTTTAAGGTTTATAAATTAAGTAATTAATAAAATAATTATTAAATGAATTAATAAATGAATGTATTGTAAATGTATTAATCGAATTTAAAGTATATTGGATATGTAAGTAAAATAACTATTAAATGTAAAAATAATCACTAGAACAATAATATATATAAGTAAAAATGGCAATAGTTGCCCCTCAGTATTGCTGTGCCCTTACAGGGCGTCACTTGTACAAAATCAATTTATAACATCTGTATGACCTGTGACTTGCATTGAATAAATTGAAATAAATTGAAATTGAAATAAATTGAAATGTAGGTAAAATTTTCATAAATTTATTGCCTCTACTGCTTCGGGTCTGGATGTTGTGGTACCTTCTTTGTTTAAGATTTCCAGAATATAAGTATTTTAGCTACTTTATTTGAAATCGGTTATGTAATATTTTTGTCTAGTTTCATGTATTTTCAATTTATCTTATTTCTCCCTTGTAAGATAGTGAAATATTTATTTAATAGATTTGTAAAAATAATTTTACATTTGTAATAGAAATAGTTTTAATTCGATTAATTTCTAACTTTATTATTTTAAGCTAATACCCACTTTTAATTAATTGCTTTAATTCATACCCATTTTCATAGGTCTATTTAAGGATAAAACTTATTTAATATGTAAATTCGATTACAAAATAAGCCGATAACTCACTTAACATATTAATAAACCATTATTGCAAACTCACTAAATCTTCACTCATATCTATAGACATGAGCAGGGTTAAGTAATCGACGGCGGCTATCCCATATCTCTAATAGAATAAGGGTAATTTTCCAAAATATAAAAACCTTTATCCATTTCCTTAAGAAAACGATAGCAATTTATTGGAAAGCATTTTAATTACTTTGTCAAAATAACTTTTATGCGGAGCGCATAAAAGTTTCGCGTTTTTAACAGTGCTAGGAGTTTTAAAAAAATGTGATCCAACTAAATAAAATGTAGTTATTAGTCTTGTTAATATTGTTAAACTTATAGAATGTTACTTTGTACAATTATTTATGTAGTATAGTGGATATCTAAATTATGATGTACCTATATTTAAAGGTATATATACTTAACCGCACTATTATCGTGCCCTTTTGAAATATAGACTCTAAGCTAACTACTAGAACAATTTTATTTCTACCACGATAGTTCAATTTGTATGTCATAAGTCAGTAGTATCTACTTTTCTTATTTCCACTATTCTAATCACAGAATTTTATTAACCTTCACTCTGGCTTTAACATTATTTATTATTTAAAGCCTTATATCCATATCACCAAGCTGCTTGTTTGAGCAGTAAACCTTGTAGTATGCTTGATTTGCATCTTCGCGGCGACCTACCATATCGTGTACGCACGAGGCAATGCACAAACGTTCCTCGTAAAGTGGCTAACATATGCTTTCACTCTCAATAACATCTTCACGTCATGAGCTTCGTAATGTGGATACTCTCCATTATGATCAATTAAAAGTGAGTACCTTGAAATTCATAATGATGGTCCACAATGTTTTATCGACTTATAAAAATGCGTCTTAGTGATTGATATATTTTTTTTTGTTTTAACCAAGAATTAGATGGAAGATAAAATTGACACTATTAATAAAGTTGCTAAGTTATTAAGTATACTATTAAAAAAAAATTAATTAACTATTTTTAAAATAAAATTATTATGAAAGTGCTTTGAAAGCATAGAAAGTATCTTTCTTCCCTACTCTAAGATGCCGAATGCATAATAGAATAGAATGGATTGTAGAATATGCAATATCCCTACGAAGAAACATTATATTTTAAAAATATTCACAAATGCAAAGAGCTTTGAGTAGTAGAAATAATTCAGTTTCAGAGTGCAAAATTGGATGTGTTTCAAAAAGTATTTTACTCGTGCAAGTATGAGTGTCATAAAGACATGCCACCATATGTCGTGTGATAATTCGATACGCATTAGATTTGCCGGACACTAAACTTATTTTTATTGTTCGTTATACAGATAAATAACAATAAAAAAAAGTCTTGTGTCCGGCAGACTCACAAAATGTTATGCGCAAATTAATTCAATTCATTCAGTTGAAATTTTCCTATGCTAGCATAATATTATGTTCTCACTAATATACCTATTATATATTTTCTTTATTAATGTTCTCTGTGATTTCTCGATTAATTCAAATTGCTTTAATAAAAAATAAAACGCTATTAATTTAAAGGTTTAAATATTTAAGGAGTTATCCGCTGTCGCGATAATTTAATAGTCTGTCTTGTTTATATTTTGTTGTTCAAAAACAATTCCTAATTGATTATAAACTTATTAATATTACTAAAATGATAATGTTGCCTTGACCAATTCCATTTTAAAAGAGAAAAGTATATATAGCATTAGTAAAATATAAGCACTTATTTATCCGTTATAACTAGTTTGAAACATACGAAAACAAAATTATTTCTGTTTCATTTAAAAAAAGTAACATAAATTATTTTCTTATAATATTTTAAAAATATACTTATTTCTTATGCTCTATACCCAGTAAACACGGAACATGTGATAATTTATGGAAAATAATAACTTTTATGAGTATGCAACTCACTAAAATTAAGTTTCTTTCTTACTAAAATGTATTTGAGCAAATTTTTCATATTTAAAGATCGAACCAAAGTAATTTCAACAGTATTTTGTATAGCATAAGAGAAGTTTTTAAAAAAGACAAAATAGTTACGTTATTCGCTCCGTACGCGACAGTGTAGGAAATTATTTTTCCACATCGTTTCGCGTGCTCATATTATGTAGCGCCTTCGAGCAATGTCTGATTGAAAGATGTTTATGGGGCCTCTTGTAAGCTTTTTATCTTTGAGTGAAATTGATCGTTGGGAATATGCTTGAAATGTTGTCGTGTAATAATATTTTTCTTTATATTAAACACGTATACACTTTGAGTGACTACACTTTGAATGATATCATACATATTATCACACTTTCATCTTGTAACAGTTCGACAGAGCTTTAGATGTAACAGACTTTTTATTAATGCGTCAAAGATATTGAAAAATTTGATAGCTTAGTGACTGCACAAGTTAAGCAAATTAAAAAGGAGGTAAATTAGAAAATTAAAAAGGAGATTCGCAAGCTTAAGATAAATATCAATTTAACATTTCATTTTATATATAATGATTTTTGAATTGATAAAATATATATTTTTTGTATTTGAACTGCTTAAACACTAAACAGGCATGAAATAACGCCCTCTAGTCGCGAAAGTAACAAGTACTTAAGAAATACATAATTCTCATTGGATCTCGCTCGGCTACTGTTAGTTAGAGCAGTCACCCCGATTTCGAAATGTTGTAATTTTGAATCTCACCACGGGCACTCGGTAGAGGTGAAATTTAGTAAGTATTTTTCTATAAGTTAAAAATAATGTCGCACCTCTGTTTATTCTCTTTAGTCTATTGTTCCTTAATTAATACAAAATCTTTTATATAGGGACATGAATTAACTTTTAATTTATGAAACTTCCGAAACATGACAAACGAGGAGTAAAGATAATATTTCTTTTAAACCATTGGACACGTAAAGGAAGAAAATTCTGTAAATTGATAATGACAGAAGTGGAAACGTTAAATTGAGACGTATTGACTCATTTTGATAGGATAATACTTTATACCTGGTACTAAAGTTATTATGGACTAGATCAATTTACTCTTAAGAAATGTATTTGGAGTCGTATTACCGATTCAAAAGAAACGTATTTTTTGATAATTTATAAGGAATGAGCGACGGAGACCTGACACTGTCTCTGATGTACAGATAATCTTCACGGAAAATTGTATGAACAATTCGAAATTTACCGAAATTCCTTTCGAGAACAAATAAAATATGCCCTCAGGTATTATAATAATTCGTACGAGTTATACCTATTTGATAACGGAGTACAGATTGTATTTATCTTTCTTAAATAAATATTTACACGTGTATTACCTTACACATTCATTGCTAGAAAAAAAAAAACAGAGTGAAAAGGCGCCCTATGTCGTTAAAACTTCGATGATCCACCGGCCGGAAATATAAATTGCTCTTCAACTTTTTATGACGCTTCTGAGGCATTTTTAGCAAAGGAAGCAATATTTCATGGCATGTGTTGCTCCCTATCTTGGCTTTTAAGAACCTTGGTTTTGGCTCATTTGGAACGCGAACTTTGGTGATTTTCACTTAACGTTAACGGTTTTTTTTTCAGTAAACAAAGAATAATATTCACTTTGACGGTCTTCAACTTTTAATTTTATAGGCTGGGTTTTTTAATTTTAACCTCGTGGCGATATCTATGTTGCTTCTTTAACATCGCCATATTGAACAACGGGGAGACCAATTCTTCAAGTTACCTCGCATGGTCACGAGATCCTGCAGACCTGAATTTCACGGCGACTTAAATATTATATACAACTTCCAACCTACAATGAATAAATCACGGTCCCCGAGCTAACAACACCCAGTATGGTGACAGTATTATTTAGTCTACTTTACCAGTTCCTACTTTTTACTTTTACCAGAAAGCTTTTCACAATTTGATTCAGATTTAAATACCACCCACCGCGCGGTCTCAGTACTATTTGATGGGTATTATTATCTTTCATTATGGGTATTAGAACCTTCCGAAGCATGGAGGAACTTAAGAGTTTTTTTTATCAAACACGGTGATCAAATGCATTAATCACTGCGTTATCTATCTATATCATCGCCGCATCTCTTACACAGTAGGCTTTGCCTAGGATTGAGTGCCTCAAGGCGCTGTTATTGATATCTCTCTCCTCCTCTACTTTCATTGCTCTTTCTTTCTTTCGTACATCTTTTTAAAATTATTAACTTTTCACGTAACATGATATTTTAAGCGGTGTCTCTATACAACATCTGTCTATGTAACTGTAAGCCTAAAAAAACAAAATAAAATTCGTAGCGTTTCACTAGCATGCCAAACACCAATCACAGAGCTTGCGTGTCTCGCAGTTTGTTTAGGACGCCAAACAGAACCGCAAATCAGGGACACTGGTTCTGTGGCGATTGAATTGTCTTTGTTTTGTGATTTACGTTTAGAAATTGTTTGTACACCCATTCTCACTACAAGTTTAAGCCGGCTTATCGGTAAAGGCAATTCAGTATCATTCAAGCCAAAATTAAGTGTACTACGCAAGACTTCTATACGTATTACTAAGTGTTCAGTTTTAATACTGCGTCGCACATTCAGTCAGTATTTTTTTAATCTAGATTGTCATGCATGCTATATAAAATATTGTTTTGTCGGGGACTAAGAAATGAAACATTTATATGTTTAACCTAAACCAAGTTGTCAGTATAAGTAATTTTTATCACTATACCCAAGGGTATTTTTTATTGAATATTTTGAATTTTTTATTTTATTAAATATTTTGATATTAATCATTTTAAAGTTATCATCGGTTACAAAATCGATTCACACCTCTACGGAGCAACCGCAGGAGTTGTAAGATCTTATAGTATCAACCACTGTGTAAGGTGGTTATTTTTGTGAGATTTTCTATTTGTACATTACTATTACAGTATGAGGTCACTATACAGCAGGTCTTGCAGAAAGGACAGAAGACTCGTTTTGCACGTATTTGTGACCACTGCCCCTTTGGACATTTGGAAGTTCAACTAATGTTTTAACTAATACAGTGTAGTGTACTGTGATGTGTAAAAGTTCACTTCATCGTAATTCTTAAAGTGGTCAAAACTAGGTCATGATCTTAAAATCGCCAAACAGGGTCATCTATCCTACTTACTGGGTGTAAAAGTTGATAATTTCAAGGTTATAACTATGGACTTTCGCAAAATAACGCCTGATTCTATTATATGGAAAATAATGTTTTAGAATTAGCGGGTCAACCGAACCGAATAAGCTCCGTAATATGACTGTCGCCTTAATTTGGCTTTGAAGCCTTTTATCAGATATATTGCGTAATTATCACGTTCATGCGTCAACTAAAATCAATTTTAGGCACTAGATACTCTATCAAATTGAGCACGGTAGCTCCAAAGCTAATTGAATATAAAGTGAATCAAATTCTATTTCAATGGCAGTGTATTGAAGTTCTATTAGTGGAATGACAGACCAGCAGGTCATGACACTTTTGAGCGTGTCAATAATTGAAATTGTATAAAATAAAGACGCTTCCCGCAGTCTATACGCTGAGATCTTTTGGATTTCATAGCGGACTATGCGGTTATCATCAACATACAAAATGATTCAATGTGAAGGAGTATAGGTCCATGCGGCAATTCCGCTGACGGAAAGCTAGTACTTTATAATTGAATAGGTACCTTGTTGACGTACAAATTCAAATGCTTGTGCGATTTTTGCCAATAAAACTTCACGTACAATCAATAACTATTTACCTGATATAAAGTTTCAAAACCTGGTTTATGGTTCAAAATATTGTTAAACTTTTCTTTAAGTTTGCTCAAGAATACTTGTCTGGGTCACGTACAGTTTGCTCGCTATTCAGTTAACGATCGCACACATCAAAACGAGATTGAGCTGGAGTTTGCAGTTTCTATATTCTAAAAATATTAGAAATAACACGTCATCATTACTTTTGTTATAACACCTTTGAAAATGGACTTAATATCTAACGAGCAATCGTAAATGATTTTCTTTTGTACTTGTTAGGAATCAACAGTTATTAAATCAGTGATTTTAATAAAGATTTTCTTAGATTGAACCATTATTGCTGCGACAGCGCTGTGTTCAACGCTGCACTTTCAGCAAAATACCACTGTTGACCGCAATGCGATTAAACGCAACGGAAACTTTGTGGTTTGTAACATAGTGATCTATTAAAGAGCTCGTTTTAGTCGATTGGAAACGCGAGCAGCAATGTGTGCGGTTTTGCGTTTCGGGTGCATCTAAGTAGCGTGCGTTTAAGCGTAGTGTAGACGCAGTCGAACACTAGAAAATAAAAAGACGTGTTAAAGGTGAATGTTTACATGTTAACAAGCGCACATCTGTCGCATGACACGCAACGAATTTTATTAAAAAATACTATGACGTCATCAGCATAATTCCGACGTCAAAATTGACAGTCGCATTTTGCAAAGAAGCATCTAAATATGATGTTTGCATCGACAAATACGTGCAAAACGTGTCATGCGGCCGGTGCGTGCGTGCTCTGATAGTGGACTAGCACCTTTAGTCTCTTAATAGCGAAAGGTTACTGAAAGAGAATTTAAACACTATCTTATAAAGTTTGACACGTAACAGGATGGTTTTTTATTATAGTTTCGACCCTGAGGTAATTTTTTTTACGTATATTTTTCCCTAAGAAATGCAAAAATCGTTAAAGAAATTCATAAATAAAAATAATAAAAGCGTTTTCCAAATTGAGGTTTGAGGAAAAACACATAATGGAATTATAGTCTAATTCACGTAAATTTTGCGGACCTTGTGTACCATCTCTCTAGAGTCTAATGATTACATTGAAAGCTTTTACATTTAAGAAAACGTTGAAAATCATTTTAGCCAACTCCAAATATTATTCGATGTTCGATATTAAATAATCTCTAAATTAAGTGATGATTTGAAGAGAAAATTTTAATGTTTACCAATATTAAAATATTAAATATAATTTATGGCAGACCGACTTGAAAGCAAATTTTGATGATTTGAATTGAATTAAGTGGATTTGTTACTATAACGTATAACAAAGTTACGAAAACTTTTAGAATATTAATCATGGCGTATTTTAATAAAAAATTACCCGTCATGTTTTCCTGCTCGTCTGTGTGCAATAAAAAAAAACAAACTAATTTTGTAAGAAAGTTTGAAATGTACAATTCATTAAGATTTCTTATAAATTTACTGAATATTAAGATGTCTGTGATATTAAGATGAAGATGTCTTAAAATTCAGTAAATTTATAAGAAATCTTAATGAATTGTACATTTCAAACTTTCTTACAAAATTAGTTTGTTTTTTTTTTTATTGCACACAGACGAGCAGGAAAACATGACGGGTAATTTTTTATTAAAATATGCCATGATTATTATTCTTAAAGTTTTCGTAACTTTATTATACGTTATAGTACCATATCCACTTAATTCAATTCAAATCATCAAAATTTGCTTTCAAGTCGGCCTGCCATAAATTATATTTAATATTTTAATATTGGTAAACATTAAAATTTTCTCTTCAAATCATCACTTAATTCAGAGATTATTTAATATCGAACATCGAATAATATTTGGAGTTGGCTAAAATGATTTTCAACGTTTTCTTAAATGTAAAAGCTTTCAATGTAATCATTAGACTCAAGAGAGATGGTACACAAGGTCCGCAAAATTTACGTGAATTAGACTATAATTCCATTATGTGTTTTTCCTCAAACCTCAATTTGGAAAACGCTTTTATTATTTTTATTTATGAATTTCTTTAACGACTTTTGCCTTTCTTAGGGAAAAATATACGTAAAAAAAATTACCTTGGGGTCGAAACTATAATAAAAAACCATCCTGTTATGTGTCAAACTTTATAAGATAGTGTTTAAATTCTTTTTGAGTAACCTTTCGCTATTAAGATAGCTAGTGCTAGTCCACTATCAGAGCACGCACGCACCGGCCGCATGACACGTTTTGCACATATTTGTCGATGCAAACATCATATTTAGATGCGTCTTTGAAAAATGCGACTGTCAATTTTGACGTCGGAATTATGCTGATGACGTCATAGTATTTTTTAATAAAATTCGTTGCGTGTCATGCGGCAGATGTGCGCTTGTTAACATGTAAACATTCACCTTTAACACGTCTTTTTATTTTCTAGTGTTCGACTGCGTCTACACTACGCTTAAACGCACGCTACTTAGTAATGATTACATTGAAAGCTTTTACATTTAAGAAAACGTTGAAAATCATTTTAGCCAACTCCAAATATTATTCGATGTTCGATATTAAATAATCTCTAAATTAAGTGATGATTTGAAGAGAAAATTTTAATGTTTACCAATATTAAAATATTAAATATAATTTATGGCAGACCGACTTGAAAGCAAATTTTGATGATTTGAATTGAATTAAGTGGATTTGTTACTATAACGTATAACAAAGTTACGAAAACTTTTAGAATATTAATCATGGCGTATTTTAATAAAAAATTACCCGTCATGTTTTCCTGCTCGTCTGTGTGCAATAAAAAAAAACAAACTAATTTTGTAAGAAAGTTTGAAATGTACAATTCATTAAGATTTCTTATAAATTTACTGAATATTAAGATGTCTGTGATATTAAGATGAAGATGTCTGAAACAATACAAGTCTGCTGAAATTTTACCATCATAACCAGAAGCCATAAAGGTAATTATAGCAAACTTTATTATTCGTTTCACAAAAAATTTGTAAATTAGAGTAAACATTCCATAAAACAATACATGATATATCGAATCACGGTTTTAATGCTTCTTTCACAGCCGCCGATTGAGCAAGCGGTATGTAAGTGATTGCAGTTTTATGTGCATACACCTCATAATTAAGCTCACCGAGAGTTATAATCTCAAGGTTGTGCAGGTTTAGACGCTGAATTGGAATGTACTTTCGAACAAATATTTAGAGTCTTAGATTCCAACACAAAAACTCACTATAACCTTTTCCTAGGGGATTTTATCGTCAATGTGGGAGTACAGAGTTGCAGGGAATCGATAGTGACAAATCTGACTCAACTGTCTAATGAGTTTGGTAGTAGAAATCATCGGGGCCAATGCTAATCAATTTTCTCGAGAAATAAAGGTGCTACTTGATGAATCGTTCTTCAAGACACAGCCTCAAAGATAGTGGACATGGCGCAGACCCGACGGCAAAAATCGACTTTGTAGTAACGGAAAAGAAGCACATATATAAAGATGTTTCACTGTTTAATAGGTTCAATACCAGTAGTGATCACCGACTCGTATTAAGTTCTTTAAATGTTAACTTGAGGCTCGAACGTAACCGTTTGATAAAGGCCAGGCTCCGGCCAAACTTACTCCAGGCTATAGCAGGATCTGAAAAGATTCGCGCCGCGACGAGAGGGACGAGGTTTCCAGCTGGTCGCGGTGGACGGATCATATGGGCTGCTTGGCGTTTCATGCGGCGGGCTGCCACGGCGAAAACCGGGAAACATCGGGGCAGGCGGGGAAGGATCCATGAGGGGCTCTGGAGGAGCGCCCGTGGGGTCAGCCCGAGGAGCAGCCTGTATAGATCCATTGCAGGTCGGTAAAGAGGGAAGGTATTGCACAGTAGCGCACCCCCGCCCCCCCACCATCTAAAGATATCGCAGCGGCTGATCGCTGGACAAGATCTCGGCCGGTCTGGGAAGGGGCACGTGTGGGTCCGTGTTCCTTCCGTCGCCAGAGGAAGATGGGTGCACCTGAAGAAACGGGTGGCACTGTCCGGCAAATACGTCCGTGATCCCGGACGCCACTACGTCACCGAGAGGACACACCGTAGGTGGTTTTAATAGGTAGGCCAGCCGTGTTTTGACCTGTCTTGACAGGTCCGTGTGATTGGAGAGCCCTGGATTCATCCATAAGGTAGATTTCCCCTATAATAAAAAAAAATATATAAAAATAATTATAATAAAAGTATCTGAAAAGATGCAGACAAATCTAAAGTATAGATTTGCTGCCGTGGAAAACACAAATGCAGTTGATATCAGGCGCTGACAGTGTGATCAAAATAAGAAAGTTGGTGAAATCTTGAAACCACTCGGCTACGGAGCTCGTTAAGAGAACTCACGATTTATTTAGGTATATATAAATACTACAGATAGTTTGGTGAACTTTCTGTAGTATTTGGTGAACTATCTTTTGTATTTATATATCTCTAACTTAAATATAAATTTTATAACTGCACCATATCTCATTTCATGAGAGCGAATTCAAAGAAAAAAAGCATACCACTTGGCACGAAAACTGAAAAAGTCTGCCAATATTAGTATCCTCAGAGCGTGTTCATCTTGTGACGTTTTTCATTAAAATAAGTTAATATTTTTAACTTGAGGGAAATTAAATCTATTCGGCCAACATAGGAAGATATCTTTAGAATGCCGAGTTAGTTTTCATTGGACTCAGCAGGTTATGAACCGTGAAGTTCATTTTATATTGGATTCTCATAAATACGCCGGCAGCATGATTCTATATGATTGACGTTTATATAAGTTCGCATATTACGTTAGCTTTTGGATAATTTCAAACTATAGCGCGTCATCGCGGAAATTATTTAAACATTTTGCAGCCATTATTGTAGTTATTCAGTCAGATTTATAACTTGTGAATATTTTAATTAGTTTAAATCATAAAATTTTTCGTTACAAGATGTCTAAAATATAATGAAAAAATTATATGGGCAATTGAGAACTTAAGTTAGATATTTATTACTTATATTGCATAGGTATGTAACAATAATGTAGTTGCAAAATATATATTGATATCATATTTTTATTAAGGTTCTTCCATCATTAGAATAACTAAGGAAATTTACTTCCAGTAATATTATAATAATATAAATAAATTGTTCAGATCTTTATTTAAATGACGGATACACATTGACTATGTATTATGTTATAAATAAACCGAATAATATTTTTAAAATTAATTAATAATGCTAACTTTGATGAGCTTGTAGAAAAATTTAATACGCTATTCTTCTGTAAAATGAATTCATCATCATCATTACCAGACTACTAATCACCAGCCCTTTTACGTCCCCACTGCAGGGGCTCAGGCCTTCCTTATGGATGGTTAAGGAGGATGGGTCATGACCCTCCACGCTGGCCCAATGTGGATTGGAGGATATTAACGACTGCAAATGCAGCCGGGACCAACGGCTTAACGTGCCTTCCGAAGCACGGAGTAGCTCGAGATAATAATTTTTGGTCACTTATCCCGTGACCGACCCTTGCGAAAGTTGCTTAACGACTACGATCGCGGGCCGTGGCGCTTATCCACTACGCCACCGAGCTACTAATCTCCCCACATTAATAGTCTGGTGATGATGATCAGGAATCGAATAGGGAAAAAAACCATGACCCCCCACGCGGGCCCAGTGCGCATTCGTGGGTGTTAACGATTGCATTTGCAGCCGAGACCAACGGCTCACGTGCCTTCCGAAGCGCAGAGGAGCTCGAGATAATAAATTTTTAGTCGAGACTAAGACCGGCCCTTTCAAAATTTGCTTAACAATCGTATCGCAGACCGAGCGCATTAACTACTAGGCCATCGATCGTAAAATGAATTAATACGATACTAACTTTAAACTGATAAAGTGCCTTTTAACTGCTTCGACAAAATCTCTCGTTAATAATAATGAATATAAACTCTGAAACTCCTCAAGTCATTTCTTGTCGCTTAATTTGCGTGTCTCTCAAATGAAATTGATAACTACTCAATATTCATACAAAATTCAGTGAACTTTTGAAGGTATCTATCTCTTATTCACCGTTTGAAAACGACGAATTCAAATTTGGACGATGAATATTCTGATTGGTTTTGAATGTATTATTTTGTGAAGATGGTTAATAAAGAAAAATAGAAAATTATCGGATATATTTACATTGAAAATGTTGTGATTCAGTATGGTTACAATTAATATTCCACTAATAATATTCATGGAATGATTTTCATTAATGAAATGCTTGATTGTAATTTGATGAAATGTGTAGTAAATACTGATCAATTTATACACTAAACTAATACAAACGCGTTTCAGATTTCATTAATATCTTGGCTTTAGCTGAGATTTTTCAGATTGGACTCTTTAGAATTTTATTAGATGATTCAGTTTATTATTATTTTATTTCGAAATTTATGCCGAAAAAATGTTAAAAAAGTTAGAAGTTTGATTGAATCTTTACTGATAATTTAGCAGCGAAAAAATATTATTATTACTTATCATGTTGTTCAAGTTACAAAAGTCGATTAGAGTCGAGTTGAGAGACTAGACAATAGCAAAGATGTCATAGTGTAGTAATTTTGTTCTTCATGTCTGCGACATGCGGCAGCCTGATAACATTGCCTCTCTAAGCAAATGGCTTTCTACAATGGGAATAGAAATGAGTGGTATTGACAGTTCAATAGCTTAGTTTAATAGCTGTTGAATATATTCAAATCTTCAATGATACACTGTCAATACCATAGAAGTTATGTGTAATGTTTTCTATTGAATTTGGTAATTATGAATACAGTTCTCTCTAAAACTTCTGAACGAATGTGAATGAAAATAAAACCAACAGGTCATTTTTATTTGGAGATTTATTCGGACACAAATTCAAAACTTTTTATGTATAATTTAGACGCTTCCCTCGCTTGCCCGTTGAGAGCTAAGTCATGATGATTGTTGAAATGAGACCAACCGTATACAGACTCTTTAAAACGTCACAAACTTATATCTTTGAAGGACCGTCGAAAGCAATTTGACTTAGTGTTTCTCTATAAACTATTGAATTATCACGTAGATTCCTCCCATCTTTTTTTTTATTTTTTTTTATTTATTCGGTACACAAACAGAAATACAATTACATCAATAAATAAGTCATCACGTAACAATGCAGCATGTCAAGTTGCACTTCCAATGACATGTGTACACAACATCATGAGACAAAATCAAGGCAAACAATTTTGAGTTGGTTCAAAATTCATGCATAATTAAAAAATAAATAAATAAAATTATTAGCTTCCTAATTTCATAATGAATATATATAATTATAATTAAAATCAATAAATTAAACAATAAAATACAATATTTATCCCATTTTTTATTTACATATTCCATTCCTAAAAACGTTTAAAGACGAACTGTAGATGTCAGGTACTGCTAAATTATCATTATTTTTATGAAGTTCATTAAAGTCACGGCATATTCTATGTATTGGATTGTTAAAATATTAACTTTATTATCAGAGCTCCCTTGCCCGTTCGTTCCTCACGTTCTCTAAATATATTTGTACCACCTTGATGCCGCAACAATTACTTTACCCGCTGTCTTCATACATACAACTATGGATTCTCGGACTTAGATTTGTTTAGTAACAGTATCGCTAGTTTCAAATCACAAATTATAAAGAAATTTAATTGACGCTTTTGTAATGCACATATTCTCTTCCTTCTTATTCATTAATACGAGTTTTGTAACAAATAATAGTGTACTTTTAATATACCTTTAACTGTTACAATTAACTAAACATAAGCATTGTTTGTAGTAAATTCTGGGTACTATTTGTCGCTTTAAGCTTAAATATAAAATGTAATGTCACTTTATTGTAATGACTGTTTGTACCAAAATAAAGAAAATAAAGTGATATAAAAAAAAAAAAACATTTTTTATATTATTTTCAACAATCATCATCGTACTAAACGAAACCCTTTATTGGTGTATATCAAAATGTGCTCTATAAAGTATTCCATTCATTACTGAATAAAAAACATGTATTTTAGTTTGGTAGTTTCTAGCTCAGTACGGCTTTCGGAAGAAATCCCAGCCCACACGTGTATAGAGCCACCGCCATATGGTACTTTTTCTTCTATACAAGCTTGGTTATAGCGCTCTCCCGGTCTTCGGTACACTCTTTTCCTCCCATCGTGCTTGTATAAACAGAATCTAGACTCGTCTGAAAACATAACTCTTGACCAGTCATCCAGAGTCCAAGTTTCGTGTTCTCTGCTATAACTCAGCCTTGAGTTTAAGTGGTGTCTTTCTAATTTTGGGCCATTTGCAGGCCTTAATGGTCTCAAATTTGCTTCAGCCAGACGTCGCCTTACTGTATCTGTACTCAGATAGTTTCCTCCAGCTCGTAAATGGTGATTTTTTACCTCAACGGCCGTAAGAAATCGATTTCTCAAAATTGTTGACACCATATAGCGATCCTCCCGCGCAGTCGAGCACCTCGTTCAGCCTGTTCCTGGTCTTCTTAGGTTGGATCCAGTTTCATGGAAACGCTGGAGTACCCGCTGAACTGTGGAAAGATTCACACCAACAGTTCTCGCTGTATTGCGCTGACTGCGCCCATCTTCAAGCATTGTCAGGATCCTGGTGCATTCTTCAGGGGTTAACGACATGATGACTTCAGAATACAATTTTTGTATGACAAACACACGATATTTATTGTAGTTTTTATGTCAAAACTAAAACAAATGCGAAACAAATGCTTTGATTTTTTTAGAACTAAATTGAAAAACAACCATTACCTTCATTGCCAGTTTTCTTACACAATTATCTAAAGTAAATAAAAAGGTTTTATATACTATGTTAAATAACATTAAATATTCTTTAATTGAGTTTTTATTTCATAAAGCTAGGTGAGGTAGTTTTCAAGTTATTGAAGATTTTCTAACCGACCCGTTTTCTTTGCTATACTAATATTATGAAGTAGAAAGATTTGATTGTTTATATGTTTGCTTCAAATAAGCCCAGAAACTTCTGGAGCGATTTTAAAAAATCTATACCATTAGTCATCAATATTTTCATTCATTTAAAGATGAAATTACGCACATAACAATAAGAAAATTTTCTCTCAAACACCACTATTTCTAAGAAAATTGAAGCTGTTGTAACATTAAATAAATTCAGCTTAAAACAGCGGAGCAAAATGTAAAGAGATTGTTTAAATAAGTAAATAACACTTGCGAACTTTTCCACGTTGTTTTATTCGATAAACAAGTCTCGCTATAAAATAAAAACAATAAAAAGAGTTTTTCTATGAATCAGTGTTAAAAACAATAGTTTACCAAAGTCTTGATTTTAGTATGATCAACAAATTTATTAAAACATACGGCTTAAAATTACACAGAAGTACGTTCTTCTTTCGTCCGCAGAGTACCCCGAAAAAAGAAGACTATATTTTATAGAATTATAACCAAAAACAGAACATGTTTTTATACATAAATTAATAATCTGGCATTTTTTATTACAAATTAGCACTTAAGTTAAAGTTATTAACGAGGTATTCATGAATATATACGTATCTAGAAGAATACGAAATATTGACAGCTGTCTTACCGTAAACACTACATTCGTGAAATAATTTTGCCATGAATATGTTTTTGGATTTAGCAATAAGACCTTACAGACCGTACAGCTCGTTGAGCTCAAAGGGCTTATTTTAAATTTCCCACAAAATGCTATATGCTATTACTGACTGACAGACCGTTATAGATCATAAAAAGAGTGTTTTAATAAACTGAACCACACAACCTCTTGAAGATAAAAATCAACCCACGAACCTTTGCTGTGAGGAGCCAGTCGAGTTTCTCATCAACGTGCACTCCCAAATATTTGACAAAATTCACAACTTTTAAAGGTTTACTACTAGGTACTTCTTGAAGATGTCAAAACGGAAAATTTGCGTTTTATAATTATTAAGAGGCAAAATTATATTTTAAAAGGGCAATTAAGGAAGCATGGTAATGCCTCCTAATATTGTTTTCCACGTGCTTATCTAAGTCTGTCTATAGGTACTTTCGATGTCGATAATAAAAAAACATGAGAAAACATCATAAATATTGCTCAGATTCATAGATGCTAAAGCCCCCGTATTTTGAAGAATTTGACACCTAAACTCAGGTCTGGGACTGGGATAATATAAAAAGGTTAATTTTGTACATACACCCGACCGGGAATCGAACCGAAGATGCCGACACCTTAAAATCGGTGTACAGTATGTTAGAACCCCCGATTTTATCACACCATGTTTTATTACACTTTTCGATAATTTATGTCATATGGGACTTGAAACAGGACTGACAAATTTTTCAAGCGCTTGTTACTTTTTTGGTACTATAGAGCGTAATTTTATCAACATTCAGGCAATAAACCCAAACAGTCGATAGATATATTTTTACAAAAATTAAACTTTGGTTAAAATGCAAATTTGTTCTACTTATAATATTTTATCAGTTTTGAATTCGCAATGCTATACTGAAAAAAATCTTAATGATATTGCTTAAAAAATCTTAGTCCCTGGCACTCTGAGACTTTCGCAATCCGGGCGACTGCTCCAACCTCTGAGCTACCCAGGACCTAACAGGACTGACGAAGTTTTCAAGCACTTGTTACTTTTTCGCTACTACAGAGTGTATTTTCATTAATGTTCAGGCAATCCACCCAAACAGCCAATAGAAATATTTTTACAAATATTGATTATTGTTAAGTAGCACGACAAGCGTTCCTGTCTGATATTATTGCCCGTATGTTTCCTAACAAGCCCCTGGGGTGACGCACTGTCCTCTTTCATGTGCTACCAAGTGGAAAAATGAATTATTCTTCCAATTTATCGAATAGCCCCTTAGATGAGGGGGGTCTATTTAGTTTACTTCAATACCAGACTCAACGTGTTGAAATTGCCCTTGACGTCTATTTTATTGTTAGAAAGAATTCGAGTGCCCGCCCTATCTTTATGTAAATTCCTATTTTTCTTTAATTAACTTCAACTTCTTTTGGTTCGATCTTTTGATAAGTTAATTAAGAGATAAAAGCGGTATCGTTGTTAGTCGTTACGGAATATTTATTTTGGATAGTAAATCAACATAGAGATTTTTATCATTAGTATTTTTAACAAAAGAGTTTATTTTTGTTGGAAATTGTATTCTGGAGTGATATTTTCTAGTTATCCTATTAATATTATAAATGTGAAAGTTTCTTTGTTTGGATGTTTAGATGTTTGGATGTTTGGATGTTTGTACGTCAATCACGTCGAAACTAATGAACGGATTTTGATGAAATTGGGTATACAGATAGAGTATTACCTGACTTAGATAATAGGATTTTTTATCCCACCAAAATGTTCCCTAGGGATAAAAGTACCTCCAACGGCGCCTATTTTTGTGAACACTGCCTAAACGGTATGAGATATACTAATGCTTTCTAAAGAAAAGTTGGAGAGCCTTAAATTATCTATAAAAAAGTCCGCGATGTCATATATCTATATGCAAGGGTTTTGCCACAAAAATAAAAAGAACTTTATATAAGTCTATTTAAATTTTTCGTCCGTCTTTAAACGTTTATTTGAGTAGGTGATATTAAATCCTTATCGAAATAAATATGTTTATCGTCGAAAAAATTTAATATACATGAAAATTGTCTTTTACACCATGTAGATTGGATAAGTAGTTTAGATTTTAATACGATGTTTTTGAGAAAATAAAACAACGTATATTGCCGATTTTCTAAACACTATTTTATGTACATGTATGTATTACGATAAAACAGCATTTTTAATGTAATCGGTAATATCAAGCCCAACAGATGGCATTGCCTGTATTCTACATTGCGATGTTCAATTACCGCAACTACTTGGATATAGATGACTGTGACTCTGCGGTGCGATTCAATAATCTCTTCGTTGTAAGTGATTTCTGCGTTGTCAATTGGTTCTATTTGTCGATTTGGCTATTCTAACGGACTTGACTTGACATTTTGTGTGATTTTATCTCAAATAACTTCTATATTTTATATCTATTTAGCAATTCTCTAACTTTACATATTTATATTAAGATCTGTATCTAGCTTTCTAAATCTACTTCTCAATTAACTCTTTGTTTATTTCTTGGGTCTACCTCTGAATCTTGCAAGTCAAGAAAACCCAACGTGCAACATTAGCAAAAGCAGCGACCGCGGTGCCCTTTTGCAACAATGTAAATTAATCGTGTTGGACGAGTGCACAATGTCGCACAAGCGCGTGTTTGAGGCTTTGAACCGGAGCCTGCAGGACATCCGCAGCAATGAGACGCTGATGGGAGGTGCTGTTGTTGTACTCACTGGTGATTTTCGGCAAACTCTTCCAGTTATCGAAAATGATACACCGGCAGATGAAATGAACGCGTGTCTCAAGGCTTCGTCACTTTGGTCCAACGTAGAAAAACTCCACCTTACTCGGAATATGCGTGCACAACCTTACAATGATACAGAGTCAGGTGCGTTTGCGAGTAAGCTGCTCGAGATCGGAGATGGTACGCTGGAAACCGATCCGGACGGCAAAATCATTTTCACCAATGAATTTTGTGCTATCGAGGAAGAACTACTCGCCGATGTATTTCCCGATTTAAAAAAACAAATTAAATAATGAGGAGTGGTTGTGTGAGAAAGCAGTACTGTCGCCAAAAAATGAATTAGTGAATAAAATAAACAACAAGGTATTAGATGTAGTAGATGGCGCATCGAGGGTGTACACGTCCATAGACACGGTGATGGCAAGCGATGACAGCACTGCGTATCCCGTGTAATTTCTCAACTCATTAGAATTGACCTGCGTACCGCCCCACAAGCTGGAGCTGAAGATTGGCGTCCCAGTTGATGCGTAATCTTGACGCTCCGCGATTGTGCAACGGCACAAGATTACAAATTAGCGAATTGGGAAGAAACATTCTGCGAGCAACAATACTTACGGGAGCAGCTAAAGGCGAGAGCGTGTTGATTCCCCGCATACCCATTATACCCCATAATTTACCATTCCAGTTCAAAAGGCTGCAGTTCCTATTGAAATTGGCATTTGCTATGACCATCAATAAGTCCCAGGGACAAACCCTAAAAGTGGCCGGCATACATTTGGGCATTCCCTGCTTTACCCATGGCCAGCTCTATGTGGCATGTTCTCGAGTGTCAAGTGCAAGGAACCTGTATGTACTTGCTGGAAATAACAGATCATAAAACATCTTATATCGATCAATATTATAAGATAGTCATAATCGATGTTGTATGATTTATTATTATCAAAATCTGTTCAGTGGTTGCAGCGTGATAGACTAGCAAACATGAAATTGTTAATGAAAAAAAAATAGAAGTTAGTTAGGTCAGATTTACTTTACTCTGGATATACCTACAGAATTATTTAAATTATTTTTTATCTCACTAAACATTTCCTTAGGAACCACGCGGGCGAAGCTGCTGGCGAAAGCTAGTAAAAAATAAACGCAGTAAAGAAGTTTGAATTTGGTAACAACAATATTTACAAGTGGATTTGAGCCTACCTCTTGAATAGGCAAGGCAGTTTAGAAATTATAGGAGGTGTTACTTTATAATTATTGTTTATTTTGTGGTTTGTTTGTGTCAGTCAGAGGGAAAATAAATAAGAGTAATTATGCTATAAAAATTAGTTTATATACATAAAATTATACTCTAATGATGGACCGCTGCAATGTGAAAGAAAAAAAAACCGACCAAGTGCGCCAAGTCAGAATCGCGCACGAATGATCATTATAATGAGTATGAAAACGAGCAAAAAAATTCATGTTTGTCTTATGGGAGCCTTAAATATTTATTTTATTCTGTTTTTAGTATTTGTTGTTATATCGGCAACAGAAATACATCTGTGAAAATCTCAACTGTCTAACTACACGGTTCACGATATACAGCCTGTTAATAGACGGACAGACAGACAGCGAAATCTTAGTAATAGGGTTCCCGTCTTACTCTTTGGGTATGTAAAATTTAAAAAGAGAACATAATAAGGAAATGTCAATAAAAAGATATTGAAATAAACGCAATTTTGATTTTATTACAATTCCATTATAAAAAAAATAACAATTTTTGATGGTGTTCTGATTGAAATTGCACAAATGTTTAGGAGTGATAAATATAAAATGGTTTGTAGCGGATCATCTTAAGAACAATTTATTCCCATTTAAGTCGGCGATAAATCTTCAGTTTAAATTCGCACTTTTCTTCACAGATTCTTATGTTTCTATATTTGTTAGGCTTGATTTATTTACGAAACAGTAAAATGACAAAATATGTAGGTTTTTCATAGTGATTATAATATATGAGGTTTCACGTTATTCCCTTTGTGTCGGTGACAGACTTGTGATTGCTATTGAGCCACGCCAATAACGAGAACCTTTCGCACGTGAAAAATACAGCGCAAATGTTGCTTTGATCTGTTTCGTTTTGAAACCCCAGAAGTTACGTTGGATTAATGAACTTTTGTAGACTGTTAAATAAAGAAAGGTAGGTTATTTGGGACGTGTTATGCGACAACGGTCTGCGATACGTTTGTTAAGCAACTTTCACGATGGCCGACCATAGGATGGGTGACCAAAAATATCTTGAGCACGTCAGCCTTTGGTTCCGGCTGCATCTATTATTGTTAATTAACCTACCGATATCCATTGGTGAAAATATGTATATCTCCAATCTGATAAACATAGTTTCACGTTATGTTCGTAGGTAAAATTCAAGCAATATGGTGAATTATGCATTATCCTAAATAAAAAAGCAGCAAAACAAAAACGGCTTCTGTTATCATAAAAATTTTGCTTTCCTTGAACGTATACTATGCAGACAGCAATTCAATTGTTCTCATCAATTTACACAACAGTTTAATTTTTTTGTACACAAAAATTGTTGCCTCATAACCTTTTTAATTCAATGTTGGCACTATAACATTTTACGCGAATGTGAGTATTAGATTTTGCAAAGAGAAATATGGAAAACTAGCATTCCGCCTGCGGCTTCGCCCGCGTGATCCTTAGGGAACTGTTTAACGGAATTAATATTAGTTAAATTCTTTATGCCTGTGTCATCATATCATGACAATGACAAATTGAATAGTAAACAATGGCTATTATGATAACGTTTTAATTCCCCATACAAATTATACTCCCATTTTCATCCTCTTGTTTGCAGTTTTTCCGGATTAAATTTATATGTCCACCAGACAGGATGTAGCTTCCTGTTGGTGAAAGATTTTTTTTAATCAGTCCAGTAGTTTTGGAGACTATCTGTTATTATCGAGGATTATCGAGTCGTCCCCCCTCTTCGGACTTCAGATAACTCGACAATATCCCAGTGAAACTTACCTTCTTCCAACTCTACGGTAACTAGGAGTAGTAGGGCTGCCGGAGACTAGGTACCGATTATTTTTCTGTTATCTATTTCTATGAGGAGAAATTGCCATAATCGCCACGCTTGGTATGCGGGTTGGCTATCGCAGTTGGCTAAAGTTCTCAGGAAACGCTGCTGCCCATCTTCTAATGGCTGTGTTCCCTAAGTCTCATAGTAAGACACACACGGGACGTGAGGAATGGTTTCATTCTAGGCCGGTACACACATATCACTTTAGTAGTATAGCTAGTAAAGAAGATATCCAACAACATATACTCGGTGGAACAGAACGACCGACACTCCCGAGGTTCCTAGAGAGTACTATTTGTCTTTAATATGATGTAAAAAAAATTATAAATCTAGGTCAAATAGTTTCGGAGATATTAAAATACAAAGTTTCTGAAAAAAAATGAGTGTTTTCAACCCTGAGTCAGCTGTTTTTGGGACGTACTAAGGAAAAGTTTTTAATCGGCCATTGACTTCTTCATTTCTAAAAACGAAATAAACTAGTTTGTGATTTATAAGACTGCTTTCATGCAAATTCTACCAGACAATCAATAAACAAGGCAGTCAAAATGCTTAAATCGATTTACAGACTAACAGCCGGTTTCTGATTTGAAAGTAGAAAATTTCTACTGCTTATTCTCAATAACCTAAGTTTTTTTTAATTTCACAAGTCAAATAGTCCTAGTTTTATCAAACTGCTATCAACTGATCATCAAAAAACTAAAATCGAAAACGAAAACTAAGTGATGTTAGTTTGAGACGTTTAACTTTAAATTATTAATTAAGAAACCGAGTGTAAAATTTCCTAAATTATTGTAGAGAAATCAGTCTAACATTAACCTACGTTATTTTAAAAGAGCAGTTCTCCAAAAAAATTGTTTGAAAGGGGTAATACTCGTTTAACAACGGGATCGTTAATTAAACTCGATAAACTCACAAATCTTCCAGCGGTTTATAATTAACACAAATGATCTTTATTTTAAAAACATTGAGGAATTTGTTATTAAAATAGCATTTAAAAAGAACATTAAAAATGTGTGACATCAAAAGACGAAGAAAAAAAATGTGTCCCTCGATATCAAAGCCCCACCCACCAGCCAGCCGCCAGGCGGCTTCATTATTCTGTCGGTATTTTCTGGCCGCTCAGTCGCCGCCGACCTGGCTGGAGTGTTGTTGCGCATCGCTGCCGACGCACCGCTGCGATGCGTCTTTTTTTGTCGATTATTGTTTTGTTCTAGTGCATTTTTAATTGAATTTTTGTTAATAAGATACTAGAGTGTTCGTCTTGAGTGTTAAGTTTAGTTTAGTGAAGATTGTGTTTAGTTTTGTGTGAAATGTGATGTGTTTTGCGTGCAAAAGAGCGTGCTTAGCTGTCTTCAGAGAAGAATTGAACATTTTCAGCATCGACTATCATTAAGATATCGGTAAATAATAAAATTAAATTAATGTATTTCGCGATCTGTTGTAATCTGCGCACAATCGATATGGCGCATGCGCGTTAAAGGGCTGTCAACACTTAGAAATTTAAAATTTTTACTCCATTTTTACACCTCCTCTATTTTTAAATATTTGTGAAATAAAATGAACGTTTGCATGTAACCTAACTTGAAACTTTCGGCTGTGTCGGTCATTTTGTTCCTCCCTGTATAATATGATGGCTGGGTAAACAAAAAGAAATTCTATTTGGTTCATCAATCAGATAATGGAAAAATATTAGATACGATTTTTTTTTGTTTCAATTAAATAAGAAATGGTAATGCCTTTTATCTAGGCATAGTAGGGGGTTTTCTGCGGCACAACTATATTAAATATGTACAAAGGCATATGTCATGTGACCTTTAAAACTCAATGAATCGCCATAATTTATCGGTCACGCAAAAATAAAAAAATAAGTGTCTTATATTTTTCAATAATCTACCTGAAAGACCTATTAAAACGCTATAACATAGTGGAAACGCTGTTTATCACAGCAGAATCAACAAACAAACATCTTGAATATTCTCTCAAACGTTTTGTACCGACAATCGGCACCCCGCTACATTAAATCCGGACCTCAAACCGCGGTACCCATTAAAAATTCATTCCCCGACCGTATAATGCTTTCTTTGTGTTAATTCCGAAAACATTCCTTAGAGGTGCCTATTGAATTAACTTTATTCTGTTGATTGTAAATTGAAAATGGTCGTATTTGAATTGCAAATGGTCGCCCGCGATAGTCGAATTTCTACTTTACCATTCGACTCGAGATACGTTGAAATTTATTTAACGTCAATTTAATTCACCAACGTTCACCGAATGGCAACCGATTATTCGACATTTACATTGTAACGATGATTATTTTGTCCGTTCACTTGTCCGAAATATTTGAATGAAATGTTTACTGGGGATTGATCGATTTATTTCTTTATACTTCGTAATTGAAGTGGAAATTTATTCTGCGTGCTTGAAATGTATATTTCCAGTTTTTATTTATTCTGTACACGCATTATTTCAAGTTTCCGCAATTGATTAAGAACCCTATAGTCAACGTGTTAAGTTTAAATTCCATCAAATAACTTTTACAGATGTGGATAAAATGACGTGATTTTTGCTACTGCTTATATTTGGAGTAAAAATGTCAAAACAATAAAATGAGTGAACTTTATTTGAGTACTGTATGAAGAGAATTTCCGATTTTTAATATTAAGTCGTGACTTTAAAGAAATATTGTTGAAAATTTAGTTTATATATTTTATTTTACATAAATATATATTATAGCTAACAATCTTTCAGAATTACTTTCACAATACTACACAATTAATTAAAAATCTTCTTTTTCGATCACACTTTACATTGATGGAAACGACACTAAGATTGGTTATTTAGCTTAAAAGCTCTCAACGTACAGACATCGACAAGCAACTTTCTATTATACTATGTATAGATACTTTGAAAAATTTAATTAATAGTAACCAACAACGTTCATGTGTAATAGTTAGACATAAAAATAATATGAACTGTTTAACGTAACAATATATGCTGTTAATTTCAAGTAAAACCACATAATACTATATTTGTATTATATAAATAGTTGATTAAAGAGTCTATTTCAATTATAAACTAAGAAAGAAATATCTTTAAGTAAGAAGGTTCGTTGATAGAATAAAAAAAAAAAAACAAAAATAACGAAGGAAATACAAAAAGTATAATGAAAATTACTTAATACTCGTATAAAAAAGCCTTGTAGACTATAATTTCCTGATTGGCGTCCACAATGAATTTATATATTTAGTAATGTCGGCTAATATCATAACTATACAACAAAGCGTCGTACAAGAACAACAACGATTGAAAAACTTACCACTTTACCAGTACTATTCCATAACTACAAACAATATAAAGCTTCATTTTTATACCACACTTATACAGGTATGGGCCAATTATGGAATACCAATAGATGGATCCAAATAAGAAAAATCTACAGATTTTCTGTTGATAACGCGCATGTCTTCATAGAATAGTCCAGTTCCTCTTCTTTCCATTTTAATTCTCAGTAAAATCGACATGCAAAAATAGAAACAAATGCTTTTGTTTTTTTAAAAGTCCTTTTATAATTGTACATTTTGACTACTGTATCTTTTCTAGACGTTCAGATAAAGGCTTTTATTTTAATGGCTTAAAAATACTACTGTTGTGACGTTTGAGTTTCTAACAACAACCGTTTAGTTGGTAAATGCGTAAGGTACGGAGACATTTGACTCAAGCGAAAATTGGCACTTTGAAGTTTAATAAATCACGAACTATCAGCTAAATCGCAAAACATATAATACGACCAAAAATATTTTTATATTTTTGAACGACCTATCTAGCGATTCTCTATGATATGGGAAGATAAAATTAAAAATTAATAATTTACCACTTTGTAGACGTGATTAACGTGTATACTTAAGCTAAATTATAACTTTCTAATAGCAATCGCATTTGTGGTTAGCCGCGGGCCGACGGACAGACAGACGGACAGTGCGAAACTATAAAGTTCCTATTTTAAAAATTGAAAGTGAAAGCAACTTTGTTTAAAAATATAAATAAATCCCTATAATTTAATATCCTATATGAACTCCTACTTCCATTTTCATTCCTTTATGTGCTTTCAGGTATAAGATATGAGAAAGACATATTCTGTTGCGGACTTTCTTTAAGAACTTTTAAAGGGGATTAATTTTATATTACATGATTTTATGTACCTTTTACCGTTTATGTAGCGCAAAGCTCTCAAAAAGTAAAATATTCTTCCGTTGTTGCAACATTTTTCATTGCTGCTCCATTCCTATTAGTTATAGCGTGATGTTATGTAGTATATAGCCTTCCTCGATAAGTGGACTATTCAATACAAAAAAAAAAAACAATTCGTACCCGTAGTTCCTGAGATTGACGAGCTCAAACAGTACAGATTTGTCTAGCTATTACCTTTTTTTGAGGAGACGGTGATAAGTGTGTAGGAAGACAACAGATGGCGTAAGGTTATGCTTTTCATAATATTTTTCTTAATTACTTAAATAACTTTATCTTTTCAATCCCTACGTGTTTATTTGCCTATTTAACGTAACTAACAGCTAATATAAAAACAATTTTAATTGAAATTTCTATATCGGGTCACAAAATAAACCAAACCGAATAATATGGTACTGTTTATGTGGTTTCTTAAATGGTCACTAATAACTTCAACATTTATAAACATTAATAAGTTGGACACAAACCACGATTTTGTTTTAGATGTCTTATTGAGTTTTGATTACTTTCTTATGACTAACTACTTAATTTTTATTGTGCTTAGTCAGGTATACTAACATTATAAGAAACGTATCTAAAACCTAAGTGAAATCGACATAAATGGTTAAGTATTAATCTTTGCACGTAGTCAATCATATCTTGGAACAACATTACCGTCTTGTTTCGTAGCATTCGTAGCACGTAGCGTAAGCAGTGTCGTAGCGGTCGTAGCTAATTGGTTCCACGAATGAGCTCAATACAAACGAGCCAGTAAATATTCAAGTAATATAAAGCTGAAACTGAACTGATGGGAATGGACTATGAATTTAGAAAGTAATTAGGGTATTATCTAATTTATTACATGACTAGTTCTACAGTGGTTTAACCACGTCGGAAGAGGCATAACTAAACAAAAGAGAAATCAGTAATAGTCTTTGTACTACTGTAAAAAATATCTCTCTATCTGGGATTTATAATGTAATCTATATCTGGAACACGTAATCAATCCAGAAAAGATAAATACTCTGAAACGATAAACATAATAAACTTTTTGAGAGTTACTTTTTTAATTTAAAGGAATCTGACACACTGGCTAACACCCGGTTTCTATATTAAGAATTTAAAGTTGAGCACGTCTCAAACCGTAATGACGTTTAAAATGACTTATCATTTTAAACGTCATTTAAACAAGTTTTCCTTTCTGCTATATATTTATATATATCTGAGTTTGCTAAAACCAAGTCTTGTTGCCACTTGAAATGTAAAAAACTTAAGTTATTGATAATAATCGGTTGAGATTTTCTACTATTCTCCATTCAGAAACCGGCCGTATAAGTCCAAGTACTCCGAGGCTCTTCTAAAATATACAATACTAAACATAAGAAATACACATGAAGACAGAATACACAACATAAATACATCTCACTCATCGAAATACAAGGAAAATACAAAAATAAGAAATAAAATATGTGTACAACAGTTTTAATAACAATTTGAACACTGTATAATACTTGGTCAAGTATGGTTAGCAGGAAACAGGAAGAACAACACGAAATACGGGATAACAGGATTGCCTCTTAAAACAGGGAATCCTGTTATCCCGTGCCCTCGTCTTCGCTACAGTCCAGACCCATATACCTAGAAAGGAATTCCCTTTGATTGAGACCATCCTTAAACTGACTGCTCTAATTCTGGTTGGTCACCAGAATAGCAGTTTTCACAATAGATTGGTTCGCTGGTCCAATGCAGTTTTGGGGTATTAACAACTGCAAATGTAGCCGGGGCCGACCGCTTAACATGCCTTTCGAAGCACCGAGTAGTTCGCGATAATATTTTTTTGGTCACCGTTGCTTAACAAACAACACGGGCCACGGCGCTTATCGCCACCGAGATACTCCGTAATAATGTAATAGTTAGTTATTCTACTGTTCATAAATTCCACCCTTCAGTTCGTCTTGTAATACAGAAGGCGACGTCTGTGGTATCCTAAATAATTCACCAATCTGACTCACGTTTCTTTGATTTCCTTTTTACTATTGGTTTAAGTAGAAATGGCGCACTCCTGTCCTGCACGATTCTAGTCTTATCTTTATAGCTTGCGTTTATCTAAAATGTAAGTTTGGAAACTAAAACCTGGCTACTGAAAGATCACTAAGCAAGAAAAAATTCTTTTATAAAATATTTGTAATATTAATCCAAACAAATCTATTAAAAACTTAAGAGCAAAGTATGTTTTAACTATAACAAAATATTTAGAAATATGATATATTTTTCCATTTTCCATTACGAATTATTTGGACGTTAGTTTTTAGTTCAAACTAAACAGTTCAACTTAAACAGCTTATTTAAAAAATCTGTATTTTATATTTTATCATGAAATCAACGGACGACCAAAATGTTTCTTTATTATCTCAATTATCATGTTATGATATGCAATTTAAAAGTAATAAGAGAATACATGAGCCGCGGCCCGTGAGCAACTTTCGTAAGAGTCAGTCACGAGATGGGTGAAAAAAAAAATAATATCTCCAGCTACGCCGTATTTTAGAAGGTTGTTGGTTCTGGTTGCATTTGTGTATATGTATGGTAGTTAATACCCTCCAACCCGCATTGGACCAGTATGAAGCGTCATTCCTTAACCATCCATAAGGAAGGCCTGAGCCCCTTCAGTAGGGAGGTAAAAGGGCTGATGATGATAATAATGATGACTTATTTTTGTACATAGTATTGAACCATTATTATTAATTTATATAATAAACTAACGGACCCGGCGTACTTTGTTCCGTCCAAGGAATTTGAATGCAAATAAATGATGTAAAAATAATAATTTCCGGTCCCGTCTAAGCGACCGATCGTGCTGGATGGACGTCATAACTCACTTCTACTAGCTTATTATCACCAAAAAGCTGCCCATACTGAAAACCTCATAATCTATGAAACACGACAACGCTTGGGGATATTGCGTTTGAAGAATGCCGTCCGGTCCATCGCCCTTCACTGTGTTTGGTGTGCTTCATAGATCCAAAACGATTATGCCCCATTAGCAACTTGCCTCCTTATAGAGTGGCACCATCGCTCGTTTTAGGCTCGATTATCCGGAATTGATACTCACCATCGGCAGAAGACGTGAAAAATCACTGTTATTATTTTTACTTGTATGTTATTGCCAGTATTCTCGGATATTAGAGTTACCTTCGTCGTAATGAATAACAATTTGTAAGCTATAGCAGAAGTTGGTATCAACAGCGACATTTCCTTATCAACCAAATTTTAGAGAGGCATGTGAGCTACGTTAAGATGGCTATGCACTCCATGCTGGAAGATCGAAGCTGTATAGAAGATCTACTTCAATACTGATATACTCGGTGAACAACTACATACCTAATCTAGCTGATTCAGTCTATGATTTCATTAGTTTGTTCATTTCCATGTCATCCTGTTCGAGGCGTTGTGAGTGACATAGATCTTCTAAGCAGGAGTAACTGGGAGCACATCTCAACGCCTCACCGACATGTTTTGAGGTCGGTAAGTCAAGGAATATTTGTCTTTACTCCTGCCTCGAGGATCCTCAGTAAGAGCTTATCAGCGTCTGTTAGTCATTAGCGAGGTCATCTCAGTCGTGGACATATTACTGCCTCGAGGGACTAGGCTCCATGGACATAATATATAAGATTTACCTGCGACGATTCGTTTTGACGGATATATCCACAGCTGGCAGCACTCTCCAACGACCCTTTGATCAAGCTTGTTCAAATGAATGTCCCTTCAGAATGATGTGGTTTTGCCACGAGAAGGGAGAATGTTAAGAACCGGCCGACGAACCAATCTCTTTTTATTATACATAAACTTGTAATAAAATCTTTCTGGCTCCGGTTGCCCTGTAACAGATAAAAAATATGCCATTTTTTTTATAGAGCAAGATCGGCATATCAGTAGTTACGATGTAGTTGAAGAATTGGGAATTGACCACGAAACAGTTTTGGCGTATTTGAAAAAAGCTGGGTACACAAAAAAGTTGGATATTTGAGGACCTCACGAGCTCACTTTAAGAAACCTAATAAACCGTGTACTTATATATGATTCTATATTATGGCGTAATGAAACCGAATCATTTTTGAATCCAGACCTTGCAACTTTAGAAATCCACCAGTTTCGGTCTCTTCAGTATTCTTTAGGCAGTGTCAGGTTAATATCACGCAAAGACTGCAAAAACCATTTATTGTGGTATTTAAGCCCCAAAATTTTTATAGCAATGGAATCATGTCCCTACCTACAAGAAGGCAAAAACTTTTCGAACAAAATGGTTCCTTTATACTTAAGATAAATGTAAATAAACTTTATTAAAATATATTTTGAATTTTCATATAAAATACGAAGAAACTTTTCCGAAACGGTTCATAACGGATCAACAGGGATCAACGCTAAATTACTTATAGCATTTCCCAAGATATTGTTAACTAAATCTAACTTCACACAATTTCAAGTTTAAGTAAGCCGGTCATGGTTCGGCAACCTCATCTATTAACCGTATTTGCATTCCTTATATAAATAGAAACTATTCAGATACCCACCCCAATCTGTATATTAATATAGACATTTATACAAATGGATTCAAAGCAAACCAATAATCAGATGCTACAGTCTCATGAATTCGTCTCTGACAAGTTTGGACAAGTAACGCCGCCTTTCATCCAACCGCCACATTTGAATTGCAAATGTTGAACGGGCGCAAAGAAAACAAGACAATTAATTCGGCAACACAAGTGAGAGTTGATGTTTAATCAGATAAGTAGATAACTTGTTTGCTACATAACGCGGGAGTGTTTTGTGTGGATTTGCTATCTAATTCACTTTTCCGTGTAACACTAAGGAAGTGTATGCGTAAATTTGTTTATACTACACTCTGAAAATTTATATCACTAGCTGTAACCCGCAGATTCGCTCACGTGGTCCAAGAGTACTGTGTACACACTGGCCTGCTAATCTTAAGCTAATCTTAATTAAAAATCTAATAGTAAGCATCCACCTTTATACCTATCATCATTAGTTTATCAGCGTACTCACTGCTGGGACATAGGTCTGCTCAATAGATGCATCCAAATAAGAAAAATCTACTGGTGTTACTGACATAGAATAGTCCAGTAACTCTTCAAAAACTACAAACAAATGTTGTCTTTGAAATAATAGTCCTTTTACTGAAGTCCCATTAATTTTTTTTTTTTTTTGGTATTTGTTATTACAGTGCCAACAGAAATACATCATTTGTAAAAAAATAAACTGTCTAACTATCACGGTCTATGAGATACAGACTGGTGGCAGATGGACAGACAGACGGAGGGACAGACAGCGGAGTCTTAGTAAAAGGGTCCCGTTTTTTATTCTTTGGATATGAAAATCTAAAACCAATCTCATTCTCACTCTGAAGAAATTGACACTAAATCAAACTATTATATTTTTATCGATAAAGGAACTAATTTCGAGGATGCAGTACTACTATTCATATTTTTTATTTGTGTTTCTATGTGACGATCACCGTAGCAAGATAATTTAGGCGATGTAGTCCTCACAGTTTTTTTTTTTATATTAAAACAAAACTACGGATCTAATTTAGTTAAAGTTTTGATGGCAATATTTTGATACTTACTTTTTTAAACCAAAAAGTGCAATATGTATAAAAGAAAACAGACAAATTGGAAAATATGCCTACCGGCCAATTTTCATCGGTTATCGTATAAATATTTGTTAATTACACGTTTTCATTTGGTAATTAATAGAAAAGTAAGAGTTTTTGATAAAAAAAAATGTAGAAGAGTTTAATGTGTTTTTTGGTTCCAATTCGAAGAATTTAATTTGTAATCATTTCGATGTATGTACTTTTAACAGCTCACACCACTAATTAATTATTGCTCCAGCGCTTTCTATAATATTTTTCCGTTGAAAAACTTTATGATTTACCTGCATTCAATAATAATTTAAATAATTCATTTTTACGAAACTTAATAGACGTTTTTTACGCTACCAATAATTTAATGAAACAATTCATCCCACACAGAAAGCTAACAAAAGTTCAATCGTAATTGATTCTGAGAAGTTTTCACAGTAAAAATTGTCTCTGTCGTTCATTGGGGTAAAAATAATTAAACCCCGAAAGCTTCCCCGAAATATAATAAAGCAATCTCCGATATTTTCTTTATATCACGAACGATCTAATATTCCTGTGAAAACAAAAATTACATTTTTATTTCGGTAGTATTGCCACTGGTATTCATTACTTGCTCAGAAGTTAAGAAAACATTAAAAACAGTCTGTAACCCAGCAAAGGGGATACATGAAGCATGACAGATTTATGAAGTTTATATGAAATCTACTTTCCGCCGTACATTATACATAACTCTGTATATTGATGATAGGTGCATCAAAATCCATTGTGTAGTTTAACAAATCCTATTGGGAAAAGAGTTTGTTTTATAAATGTGACTTGACAACTCTATACAAAGAACATGAAAAATAAATTACTGTCTCCTAGCAGTTTTTCAAAGTACTAGGTTTTTAGCTGTAGAGTAATATTAGTTCCTGAAATATCACAAGAGCTTACTTCACTCATTAATAACAGCCTAGTGTCAGGCAAAGATAGCTTTTGATTTAATGTTCATGATACAATCTAATTGCTTCCGAATGCCATGTATGCAGAATTGTAGTTAATAAAAAATATCTGGTTGAGCGAGCAAAGCTCGATATTCTTTTGGTTCTCTAGACATAAAATATTTATACCTCCTAATCCCCATGCATACTAAATTTCATGATAATCTTTGGAGCCGTTAAAATATATATGTGATGTTCAAAGACCGAAACCGCTCATTGAGCTAAAAAATACCTTACAACGTGTTGTGGTTACAGTAAAACATCCACATCCCGAGATTTATGTTATTACTCACTTAAAAACGCTCACAACTCGTGACAATCACAGAAAGTCCACATAGCGAAAGTTGAGTCCTGGCTGACATGCTATTCGACCTCAATGCGTTATGGCAATGAAGAAAAGTCATGAAGCATATTTCAAGAGTTAATAAAGGTTTCTAAATGGTAAGTAAGATACATACATAGAACATTAGGCTAAGCCATAATACAACTGTTACTAGCCGAGCCTTAATACATTAAATCGATTTTGACAGACGCGTTTTTTAATTTTTTAATTATTATATGTTTATTTTAAGGTAAGTAAGCGCAGTGCAGGTATGTACTTACCCTTATTTTGCTCAAAAAAGAACTACGAAATTTATACACAATTTCTCATGTATAGATGCTAGTTAGCGCGTCCAAACAGACTCATCGCATTACCTTATGTAGATATAAAATATTAAATTAACAGCTTAACGTTGACAGCGTTTTATAGAGATTTAAAGTGCTCGAAATCCTAAGTACCAACATTATTTTTAACGTGAAAAGACAGGCCCAATTTTCCCTTCAGAAATAAGATTACTGCTCAATTTTCTGACAAAATATTCCCTATGAAAAGTTTCGTTGCCGACGGTGACAATTATTTTTTTCTCTCTCTTCCTGCTCCTGTCTTGATGTGCTGCCCCTATTAAAAGTTGGCGCAAACTTAGATCTGTTCGCAATAAGTCATATGCCGTGAAAAGTTTGATTGTAGAAAAATAATATCGCTTTCAAGAAGTGCAATGACTTGATACGAGTACATTTGGATAACATGGTACTTTGTGTTTTATTTGAGATAGGGAAGTTTATTTATGCTATTGGAGTATTTGCTATTGGGATGATTCAAAGCACAAGGTGGCATAGGATTAAGTAATCAATAATCATTATATAATGACGTTATAGATAGCTGATTTCGTAAATTATGGCGTATTCTTACCACGTATGATGGAAGCTTCTCGTAGATAAATGATTTTTTAAATCAGTCTAATCATTTTGGCGCTTATTAAATGCAAACAAATAATCTATTCAATAAACAGGAAACATTTGATTGTTTATTGTACTAATATTGTAGTATTGATAAATTATAATGATAATTATCTTACAGAATAGGTACTTTTAAAAAACAGCTATGTCAGATGACTAAGATGCAATATCACGACAGACAAATGGTGGAGCTATACTAATATTATAAAGAGGAAACTTTATTTGTTTGTTTGTTTAATTTTAATGAATAGGATCAATAACTACTGGACCGATTTTAAAAATTCTTTCATCATTCGAAAGTTACGAAATTAACGAGTAACATAGGCTATATTTTATTTTGGAAAAATAGGGTTGCGTTCTATTTGGGTTTTTCGGACACAAGGTGTAAAAAATCAACCAGAAAAGTTATTTATTTGCGTATGTTGCCTTAACTATAATAGATAGAACCATAAAATGTGCTTGTGAAGATAATATTTGGTCTTTGAATGATTAAAATTGGACCTTTGGTTTTGAAGTTATGGCGAAATTAAGATATTACGATTTTTGCTGTACGGCCCGTTGCGAAGTGGACGCCACCATGGGGGGGGTGCGCTTGCGAGTTTATATCTATGAGTACCAGCTATCAGCGCGGGCGAAGTCGCTGGTGGAAAGCTAGTTAATTAATAAAAGTTCAATTAACCAATAAAATTGAAATTTAAATCTTAAAAAGATTTTAGTTGTGATTTTTTTATGAAAATCAGAAACATCCAAAATATACTATATTGAATACAATTTCAGTAAATAACAAGTTTAATAAACTAAAATTCATTTATGAATTATCACCATAATCAGCCGATGATCGTCCGCACTGCAGTTGCTGCTTGTATTCAGACCGATTGACTATTCAGTACGTTACCAAAGTTGTACCACGGTGAAAGAAAAGGGCTACTATAGTGTCAGATAAACTATCACATTATTAGAATTCCCACCAAGGCTTAGATCTTAGTATGCCCTGATAATTAAGACAAGAATGGGGACTATGATTGGGGTATGGGTAATATCAAATAAGAAGAAATATTCATAATCCGCTATTCGGTCCCAGTAGGTAATTCTGCTATCTAGTATGTATTCTTAGGATAATTGTGGAAAGTAAATAGCGCCTGAACTTCAATAGTTCTTGTTACTAGATAACAAAATATATCTGTCTTCATTGATTTGTTAGAAAGACATTGTACTAATAATATTAGACTTCAAGTACAATAGCGAAATGCGAGATGCGATTGTTAGGTACGTAAAAAATAGCAGAATTGAGGTCTATTGTGTCTTGTTGGATCCAACTAAATGCAGATGCAACCAGGTGCGGACTAACTTAAGAAATTAGTTTTCTGGTCCACACATTATGCTTAATTTGCTTAACTTCCATAATCTCAAGTCGTATGTTTATATCTGTTAATTTATTAAAGAATTCCATTTCGAAGTGTACATAAAAACATAGCTATAATAAAACATTTATACAGAAAAAGGTAGCAACATTATAACTAAATTAATTAAAATCCTGTCCTCATTAAGTTAAGGCGCAAAAAGGGTAAAGTTGGCTTGCATCTTACAAAGTAATTTTATACATTTCGGCAATTACTACCGAAATAAAAATGTAATTTTAAATAAGGAAAATGTTTCCTTATTTAAATAAGCTATCTACAATACTATATTGCCACATCTTTCTATGTCGTAACCCTTAAATATCAACCTTTGAATCTATAAACGAGAAATCATGCTAGTAATGTAAGTCGACATCGAAACGATATCGATATAAAATAGTACTCTTAGTATAGAGGTATTTGTATTAAGGTTAATTATATCTTATCGCTGCGAAATAATGTGCATTATGTGGTAAAACTAATAAATCTTATAGAGTTAAGAATAATTATTTGTTACAACCACAGTTCAGTTTCAGTCGAGTAACAACATTTCCACTGGCCTGCGGGTAGCATGCGGATCGCCGTAACTTAAGATACGGTCCATAGAACAATTTCAAATGCTGCTTCTCTACAGAATGTTACACTTAGATATATATATATATATATATACATATTGAAATAAACAAAAATAAATTATGGTGATCCATTTAAATTGATTTAAAAAATCCCATTAGATATTCTTTAAATGTATATAAGAAATTTGAAATCTTTTTGAAAACTGTAAGTCTTACTATCGAAAGAAAAACTCCTTATTGATATAAAAAACTTCAAAGTGAGCCATAAAAAAAAGAGCAGGATATTTGTTGATATATATAAATTAATCTTAGTTTTAATATACTATTCCAATTTTGTCGATATAAATAATATCGATATTTAAAGAGGCCATCTATCGAAGTTTGACAACACTACGCTACAGTGCTGGTCAATTACTTTAAAAACCCCTAAAAGAGGCTCTATTTCTCACGGACCTCGAGGCCTGAATTCCTGGGTATCTGAAGGAAAATGCCCGTGGACCCGTTTAACGACCTTCTTGCGGACAAATTAATTAATTCCTATCCCGATGCTGATAAATAAGAGATGAAGGCGACCTTCTTATTTTTTTACCTGCCTTAGAAATTTGTGGTTCCTACATTTGTTAGTGCAAGTTAATTGAAATGGTCATGTTTGATTAGGGAGGATAGATAGATATAAAATTAAAATATAAATATTGGACAATATCCCTTACATATATGTGACTAGTCAGATAAAAAAATATTTAGGGACATTTAGAAGTTTAATCGTAAAACGTCATATGTTATTGGTTCGAGTTTTGCAATTGAAGTGATTTTTTATATAAACATACGACATATTATTATTAATAAATCTATAACTTTAGTTCCTACAATGTTATATTTAAATGTATGTAATTCCTTTCGGTAATTCGAACCTATCCTATCAAGTATCCTTTTCATCCCGTATTAAGCATTAAAGACAGTTGAAGTTTTTAAAAACATACAAACAATCGATATTTTTTTGCGTTTGCATCTAGATATATTTTTCCTATTTCCTAGATATATCCTTTGGGGTGCCAGTCAGATAAACTCCAAATGTGGGTACATACTGTGGGCAGTTTGGTCAACTCGTTGGAAACGCCAAAGAATTTTGTCGGAACGGTGCATTTCTAGCATCCAAGGGCTTAATTATTTAATTTTAAAAATTTAAAGATATTCATTAATTTCATGCTTAAACTCTTTTATATTTAAAAGTGATTGCGATCGCGATGTTTGGTTTAAAAATAATGAAAGAAAGATATAGTAAATTGTTGTTAATTGGGATTGTGTGAGCTTTGAAAACTATTGAGAACTGTCAAACGAAAGAGTTGAATGCTTACTGCAATCTTTCAACGGGTTCAGAAAAGTTAGTATATATAGTTAGTATATATAGTATATATATATGTAATTCCTTGAGCCCTGCGGTGCATGCGGCGTAGATATATAAAATAGGTATATAAATATTTGTGAAAACAAAATTGTGTTAATGCCACCGATTGGAATATTTTCGTTTTCTTTCTAGTATTCAAATTTTATAAAAAAATTGACTCACGGTAAAAGCACCTTCAAAAGCTCAAACATCAAATTAGATAGACAATTAATAATTTCAAACATTATCAACGTCGATCATTATAATATCCACTAAACTTATATTAATTCAAATTTCCTATCTAGTTAAACTCATACTACATACTAGTAAGGCAGGTATTATTTGTATAGTTAACTATGTTCTAAAAACGAAACTTTTTAATGCGGCTTCCATTTTCAAAATTCGAACTGGGAAGCTTTTAATGCACAAGTTTTTGTTGCCACCAGATGTCTCTGATCCTTTTAGTCGGGGTGCGATACGTCGAGATAAAATAGTTGTTTCATCTGGTTACTACCCCTAGTTAGTCTTGCCGGAACATCGGTTGGGGACGGTCGCGTCGCGTATTTTCCGATATTCGCGTACACACGATTTCAATTACGATGTTTTGTGTGAGTGATTGTATTGTTACGTGATTACTGGGATGCTTCTTTACTAAGGCGTATATAAGAGGGTGAGTATAAGAAATAATTATAGGCTAGAACATATTAAGGGAATGTTTATTTGCAGAATTATTATTTATGAATTTCATTACAAAATTTATTACTACATTTTTTTATTTAGATTATCATATATTAAAAACAGAAAAAATATTCCTATTGAAAGTATCAGGTAAATACTTACAAATTTAAAATAAAATTTGCATAATAGCCTTCTTTTTGTAAATAGAATACGAAACTTCTAAAAAAGTAAATATAATTGAATTTTTATATACATTAATTTTCTGAAAAGAGCTTAATTTTACAATATTAAATTTTATTGTTAACCTTTTTAGAATTTTTGTATTCTAAATCTGTTGCATTGTCACTAATAGGTAATGTGCATTTGTTAAACTAATATCTAGGATCTTATGCAGAAATTTAAAATATATGTAACAAAATTCATTAAATGTTTTTTTTTATTCACCGTATCTCTCTTATTTTTAGAAAATCATGAAGAGTAAATATACTCGTATATAACTGAAAATAGATTTTTTTTATTATATTAATATGGAGAGGATTTTGATCATATTGTTGTGACATTAATAAACATATAGTTTGATAGAAATATTTACTTCAAATCATTTTATCGAAGCAACATTTATTTTAAGGTTTGTTCATCCTTATGATAGAAATGTATTACTTACTTAATTAAAACTTTACAAAAGAGGAAATAATAATTTTCTCTCTAATTAAAAAAATGTTGTTAGTATACTCGCACTTTTCGTTACAAATAATTGGGTGTTTCATTATACACACAGGAAAACCATCTCTGTTATTAAATATTTTTAGTATACTAGCATTTGCTTGTTGTTATAGCTATGGTTTTATGCTTAAAATAAAATTTATTTGAAAGAAGTTCCACTTCTTTGAGGAAAATTACTCAATATGAAAATATTTTAACGTAAAGAAATTGATTAATGTTTTTCGCTTAATTTTTATTAATTCCTAGCTGTTTTTACGCTGTTTTATGGGAACGAACTATTTAACCGGGAATAGCGAATAATATAGATTATAGTTAGGCGCGTATGGGAAGCTACAGTAGGCGAAGTAATTTCTGTACTTTCGGAGTTAATAAAAACATACCATAGAATCTTATAAACTCTCCTTTTTATAATATTAACACATATAAATTAATTCTTATTGACTTTTACCAAAAATAGTAACACTATTTAACTTATCATCCATTTACGTCCCTCCTGCAAGGGCTTAGGCATCCAAGTATTTATTGTTGGCTTTTATTGGAAGTTTTAGGGAATCGCAACTCAAGCTAAAATAGGCTGTTATGAAACGAAGAATAGCTGACTACAAAATTTAAAGAGGTTATTGGTACAATTAATAAATTGCAATTACAATGAGAACGAAAGTAGGCTACGACAATACAATAGTTAAAATAAACTCAGACTCGATATATAGCATTTTTTTATTTTCATATTTTAGATTTATATTAAAATGTGACATTTAAACGATGGTGCCTCTCTTAATTGCATATTCGTTTAACTGTAAAAGTTGCGAGCTATATTTATTAAAGTATATCTAATCGTAACAGTGAAAAAGGAATAAATGCTTTATATTCGAAATATATATACCCTTTCTAGCCATAAGTTCTGTTACAAAGAAAATATCCGATAATTTCTAAAAAAATATATTTTTTTAAAAGTTTTATATGTGATTATGTAGAGTGAAAAAGATATGTCCTAAGCTAGTTATTACTAGTTATCTGTAACGCACGCTTTTAAACGGTCGGGTCATTCGTTGATGGATTTATGAATGGTTTCCATTGGAAACTTGATCACTGCTGCCTCCAAAGATTTCTTGCGTTGCTCAATATTTGGGTGACGCTTAGAGCAGGCCATGTCCTCTAGCACAGACCACAATTTATAGTCCAAAGGGTTTACGTCCGGACTAGCCGAAAGCAAATCATCAATCTTTTTGAATTCTGGAATATTTTGCTCAAGCCAAATTTGGGCAGTGCGCGCCTTATGACCTGGGGCTGGATTTTGTTGGAATGTCCACACTTCGTTTAAGAATAAGGTGTTATTGAGAGGTTTTAGTACCGTTTTAACACAGTATCTTGATACACTTTGTCTGAAGTTTTCACTTACCTTACCTTTACCATTTTCGCAAAAATGGAGTTTTGTAACCCTTTGGTAGGACACACCCCACCAAACCATGACGTATGTTGGATGATGGCCTCGCTGAACTTTGGCCACTACCTCGGTAGCTTTTTTAGAGCTGTATGCATACACTCGATCATTTCGTTTGTTGAAGTGCTCCTCGATTGTAAATTTTATTTCATTGGTGAAGAGATTTTTGTGTTTTTCATCCGCGTATCGAAATAACAGCTGTTTTGATCTTTTAACTATCTTTTGTTTTAGTGGCTGATTTAAGGTATGTCCTGTGTATCTCCGGTAAGCCCCTAGACCTAAGTCTTGTTTGATAATCCGAGAAAGTGTCCTCGGTGGGATTCTCAATCCTCTGGAAAGGATTTTCTGTTTCATTATGGCATTTCGACGATTTCTGGCCTTGACTACATTAACGGCCTGGTTTGTTCGAATAGTCCACGATCGACCGAATCTCTCACGGTCATCAATAGACATGGTTTCAGTGTACCTTTGGATGGTATGATACGCAAACATTCGACTTATCCCTAGCTTTTTCAACGTATCAAAAATGTCGACTGGCTCCTTACCTACTTTGTACAGTGCAATTACTGTGATCCTATTCTCTTTAGTGCCCCACTCCATTTTCAAAACAAAAAATGTACAATAATGGTAGGAAAGAAGTCTATTTTTTTATCGTAGAAGCTAATGTTCGAATTTAAAAACAATGTTTTTTATGTATGTAAACAGTCAGTAACAAAATTTATAGCTAGACTAGTTAATATTCTAAAGATGAAATATATTATTTTATGTCAGAAAATACGTGACTTCACTCACACTCATATCACTACCGCCCAACCACACCACGGATGCATGTGGAAAACTAGCAACTTTACTTTGCTACTAACCAGAAATTTACCCTATGAATGAAATCTTACCAAATTTAATAGGGAGAACGGACCATGATCCAGCAGGCGGGCTCAGTGCTGATTCCGTGAGTGGGCATTAACTAGTGCCGAAGTATCCGGTACCAACGCCGAAGTATCCGGTACCAACTGTTGGTCACCCATCCTATGACTGGCCATTACGAAAGTTGCTTAACCATCCCAACATTAACCGAATGCGTTTAGTACAACGTCATCGATCTACTCAACCCTACTATGAAATTAAAATAATGAAAAATGTTTTCAACAATTTTATTAAGCAGAGAAGCATAATAAAATTTTAGAGTATATATATTTTAACTAGGTTTTTAAAATAAAACATACAAGTAAATCGGTTTAGGCGCCGAGCCAAATTCCTTCCTTCATTATTATGGGTGTTTTACTACTCAGTACTTAGCGGAAGGACTTTTTAATAAGATTAGATCTTGAGGAAATGTAGATTGTTTTAATAAGTGGCAAATTATATTTTAATTTAAAAGATATTTGCTGAACTTTTACCTGTTTGCGTCGCTGTAACACACAATATAAATTTTACACGTGTCAATTCGTGTCCATGTCGTGGTCTGGTTTACTTTTATTATATAATATTTTAGTACACATACCGTATCTGTGTGTTGCGATACAAATAAACGACTTTTCACTAATTTTGTGTTGTATATTAAGTTTTTCCATTAGCGGTATTATAAGTCATACTTGTGTACACAAGACCGTTCCATAGATGTAACATGTATATTATTAAAAATATACATTGCTCAGATTCCAAGATGAGTAGGTAATGCCCCCGTATTATGGAGTATCTGCGACAATGAAGGTACCACAACACCCAGACCCGAGACAAAATAGAAAAGTTCATTTTCTTCATTGACCCGACCGGGAATCGAACCCGGGACCTCAGTGATGGTGACACCTTGAAACCGGCGTGCGCACCACTCGGCTACTTTATAACTCTACTTTTATCGATAACATTAGAACGACCGAGTTTTTTTATATAACATGGTAAAACTTCAATAGGTAACAAATATTTACAAGATATACAGCTTGTCACAGAATTGAGAAAGTACAAAATCTTAACTGATTATTCTCAATAACTTAAGTTTGTTACGTTTCACAAGTCAAAATTTCCTAGTATAACCAAACTATTATTAAGTGGTCATTAGAAAAATTTAATTAAATTTTCATGATAAAACTATCATATGTCATATCCAAAGGGGCAATTTATCTGTCTATTAGATTCCATTAAAATTTCAGTAAAAATGAAACAGAAAACTTTCGCATGTATAATATTAGTGTGGATATTATGTAATAATAGGTATACAGCATAATGATATGATGTTAATCACACTAAAAGTGTAGCTGTGGGGTATTATTCACTTTAATAATCTAAAGTCAATAAGAAATTCTTACCATAAATCTTCACAAAACGAAATTCATTTAAATTGCAAATCTTCTTACGTAAAAGTAATTCGAACAGGCGAAATGCATTAAAGGAGTCTCCTATAGACCTTTAATCCTCAACAGTTTACTCTTTCTAATACGTGTTCGATTCCTCATTGAGTTGTACGGTGTAACGACGGTTCCACCCTTCTCGTTAATAAAATAAAAGAGATTTAGGGAAAGGGCGCCTGAGATTCTTTACAAGGGCAGCTTAGCTCCGTCTTCTTGTGTGAAAAATTCTTCGGCTCAGTCTTCACGGGACATAGTTGTAGTATCGTCAGTATAAGTGTGATACACGTTTTGAAAGATTATATTATTGACTTTTCTTTTATTTCAAACTACGATACAGATAAAATTATTTTCTTGTTTTTACTTAACGTAATGAGAGGTTGGTATGATAAAATTTTGTATTGCATACTCATGACTAGGGAAAGAAAAGATTGTATTTTAAACTAGATAGCGAAGTTAACACATACATATAATATTTATAAAATGTAGTAATATATGTAGCTTTCAGCTAGCGGCTTTACCCGCGTGATCTGTTAATGTGTTTAATGGGATAAAAAGTAGCCTATATTTTAATCCAGTTTTAGAATTTAATTTAATAATTAATTTAGATTAGGTCTCATATCATGACACGGGTATAATCACAATGACAAATTGAATAGTAAACAATGGTTGCTACGGTAACTTTTCAATTACCTACCTAAACTTCCACTCGCATTTTTAGGGTTCCGTACTTCGAAAGTAAAAAATTGAATCCTTATAGGATACTTTGTTGTCCGTTCGTCCGTCCATCTGCTAAGACCCTTTTTCTCAGGAACGCGTGGAGGTATCAAGCTGATATTTATATAAAAACTGTCCCTTAGAGCTGTGATAAAATCAAACTTCTAAGCCAACCTGGAACCCGTTTATGCCGCGAAATTTCGAAACTAGCAAGGGAATCAAAACCTTTAGGGTACTTCCCGATTTTGAACTCAGAATCTTGAGATTTGGCACGAAGCAACGTATTATAGCACAGATAAAGGAAAAATAGCGAATACCGTAAATTTTTAGTTACATCATATAATAAAAATATTTTTAATAAAATACCTACATGTTTGTACGGAACCCTCGGTGTGAGTCCGATTCTCAGTTGGCCGACTTTTAGCAAACAAAAACAAAAAATCAAACAAACAATTAAATCTCCCTTCTTTATAATATAAATATACTGTACCTAAACATAAACAGACAATAACTTTTATTAAAATTGGTAGACAACATGAACTTAAAAAACTAAGGTCATGAGAAAATGACACAGAGAATTTAGAACAGAAGTGACAAATATAAATATTATAAATAAGGATGGCAAATTTCAAAAGAAAATTATATATATTTTTTAATAGTTATAAAATAGTTCCTTTAACTTTATTGGTATAATTAAGAAAAATACTTACTTTGTTTTTTAAAAAAGTTCATCGATAATACAAAATGGTTAAGTCAATATTTTTTCATCTCCCTATTTCGGAAAGAGTATTTTTGTTTTTCAGTTTAGTATGTAAGCAAAGACCGTTTTTATCCGCTAGAGAATAATTTGAATTTAGAACATCATAAGCATTAAGTTTAAACTTAACACAATCTTAGATTAAACAAAACTCTTGAAAATAAGTAAAAAACCTAAAATTAATAATTCTAGTGACGAAAAAGTTTATATCACGTCAACAGAATTTACTGGAACTATGTAGTAGTTAATAATATGTAATAGTAAATAAATAAACTGAAATAAAATTACCTTGTGATTATAAATGTTTTCTTTGCATTTAATAATTTCCAAGCTGAGGTGAGATGAAAAATTAAGTATTGCACTCGAGTGCCAAGATTTAACGCTCAGGGTTCTAATTTAAGAATCCTTCGTTTGCTTGTTCATGAGCACGCTGTTAAAAGGCAACTTTGCGCTCTTGTATAACAAATAAATATAAAATCCATTAATTGATATTATTTTGAATTATTTCTGTGTACCTACTAATAGACCTCGTATCCTGATTTTAATTGATACTTCATGTTTGAGCTTGTGGTGACTTCTATCTCACTGCACTAACGTTAACAATCGACGGCAAGAATTTATTTTTAAGTTAACATCGAATAGTCACGAGATGGCGCGGTGATACCTGCATCGCACTATCAAAGTTTCGCCGCTTAAGATATGTAACTTTCAATCTTCATACATAAGCCTGACCCCTGTGTTTGAACTACGATACCCAGATCAAAGATAACAATTTCCCTTACTAGTTGAATTTTCCATGTAGAGCAATAAGACGCTATTGAGTACGATGCGGACCGTCCGCCACGGATTAGCGGATGTGTCTATCGCGGGTAAATTTTGTGAGAGCTTCGTTCCGCTCCAGCTCCGCATCGCATTGAATGGATTGTTAGGAAACATACATTTTACCGTCCGCCACGGACATCCACCTAGAACTGAACCACCTTCCACTTCCGGTCTTACAAGCTGAATACCTAACTGGATAAATGGCTCTATACTAACAAAACTAAACTTCGCCTCAATAAAAAAAACTAATAACGCATTTTAATCAGAATAATAGATTTCGCTCTTTAGTATTTTTTCATATAAAATTTTTACCACTAATCTTTACCTACTGCTTGCTGCTGCTAAGAAAAATATCCCTCATTCACCCGTCAAATGCAGTTGCGTTACTTAATTGACTTCGTTTTCTGAGTGTACTATTTGTACGTGTTACATTAACACCTAAGGCGATTATCGCTAAATAAATAAGATTCATCAAGTCTTTTTTTTTATAAAAATGTGGAGGTTTTCACTTCTAATTATAAGCCCATTTTTCGGCAGTGAATGTCCGAAGCAGTCTATATTCCTAATGTTAAGAAAACTGTTCTATCTATTATATTGTATCATTTTAGCCTGGTAAAGGTATTAGGATAAAATTCCGATATGGATAAATATTAAGTATATTATTGCCATTACATTTATTTTACTGTCAATTGACCATTTAAGTCATTGTTTAGAACGTGGGCTTTCAAAAGCATTAGCCATTTAGCGGATATGATTAATTAACCGAAGGCGTTACGTTTCGTAGTTTGCGAAACGTCAGAACTGGCAAATGTTATATACTAGCTTTCCGCCATCGGATTAAAATCTGTTGTGTACTATAAAAGATCTCAACGTACAGATAGCGGGAAGTACTTTCTACTATATATAGATAAGTAGATGATATGACATTCTAGCTTGAATAATAGACATATGATTGGTCGCGTACTAAAGCCATGTACCATGTTAGTTTATATTATTTCCTGTTTTTTAGCTGAAGAAAAAAATACGGTACGAGCGAAGGAAAATGTTCGAGCATTATGAGCTATCAAAGGCAACAAAACTGTTTAAATCGCAAATTAATTTTCCTCCAAATCGAGCTTTAATGATGAAAGAAAAAAATACACTAATTACACCGTTATATCGTCTTCAAGATCTCCTAATATCGTGTGCCAACATTAATTATGAAAATATTGATAAACCTTGCTCACATTTTTGATATACAACTTTGGTGTCGAGTTTTGCAAGTCATTAAGTGACAAGGAAACATTATTTACTCAAACTAACAAGAAGTGACGTAATGACTTAGATTTATGGTTTTTAATTTCTTTTTTTTCACCCCTGAGCACCCAGATTAACAAGGTCAGCGCGGTCTTGAATAAATAATGGTATAAATGAGTTTCTCTCTATATAACTTGCGGCTAGGACATTTGTCTGATGAAAAATGGTAAGAAAACAGCTAATTACTTTTTTTCCTTGTAATCAAAATCATTGTGTCGTTTTTATAAATCTCGGAATTACTTGCCAAGGCTTGTTCTTGGAAAATAATCAGAAGGAGATTGTTGTACAGATAATCGTTTTGTTTGTAAAGGAATTCGTGGTTGGTTCCACGTTAAAAACGTTTTCTGGAAAATAGGTGATTATCTGAATTATCTAGTCTTGTATTATTGTTCAAATAAATATTTATAGTATACGTGTAATATGTTCACTTTATTTTGCCATCATGTTCATCACAAAGGTTGACCGATAGAGAACGTTATTAGCATTCAGTCCACTTCTAGTTCGAATTCAATGGTCAAGTAAGTTTGTCAAATAAGTTTGCAATCTTAATCACTAACGTCTTTGATAGTGTAGAGAAGTACGCTTTTAAGAATTACCCAAAACTTTCTTCTCGGTGGATGGATTTATTTTAAGGTTGGTCCGTATGTATCATACGACGTCTCATCCCATTTCTTTACTCATTTTTATTTATTATGTACTAGTTTTCGCCAGCGGCTTCGCTCGCGTGATCCATGATATTTAGTGGAATAAAAACTATCCTATTATCTAAGCCAGCTAATACCCTATCTGTATACCAAATAGCATCAAAATCCGTTCAATACTTTCGGTGTGATTGACGGACAAACATCCAAACAAAAAAAACTTTCACATTTATAATATTACTAGGATTAGCTGCATGTTTTATTAAATATATCCTTACATATCATCATCAACTTATTAATAATTCCACTGCTATAGCATAGCACTTCTCAATCGATGCAATCGAATCAAATTGAATAGTAAGAATAAAATATAACCCACCATTGCAGCAGAGTACTTTGACATTATAGGGAAAGCTGCACTTGCATCAAACTGAAATAAAATCAGACATCGATTCAGCGAGTATTTTGTTCTCTCTTTCACATTCACGGGTTTTAAAAGAGCTAACTCAGTGGTACCATTTTTTATATTTGTTATTTATTTCGAAATGGAGTTTTATTAAAATTAATAAAAGTAATGTTCAGAAAAATATTAACAGTACTAGAAGAGATCAAATCAAATATTTTTTTAATACACAACAATATACTTAATATAAGAATCAAAATTATGACCACGACTGCACCAAACAGAAATTTAGTTGAGCATTTGTCGATCAACTTTCTTTTCAGATATAGACCAACGACTTGACTCTATGTCTACCACTTGAGCGCAGAGCGTTTTAATATTATAAAATTATTTCTAATTATTAATTAATGAATACTACAAATGAAAAATTTGTTTATCACATTCCAAGTATCGTATCGTAGTACTAGGTACTACGATAAATCTTTTACCGTCCACGGTGTACGCCTATGGTATGCGCTACCTTTGTCGATTAGAAAAGCTAATACTCTTAATATATTTAGGAAACTTGTCAGAAAGCACTACCTGTCCATGAAAGTATGTATATAGGTATTATATATGTATTATATTTTATATGATAATATTTATTATATTATAGTATATGTAGGTAAATTATAATTAAGTATATAACAATTGTCAATTATGTACATTTATAAATTGTTTATTTGTACACCATCCACTACCCCATCATAAGGTCTTTTATATTTAACTCCATCCCAAGGTTGCCTGGAAGAAATCACTTTTAGTGATAAGGCCGCCAATTGTACGTCTCCTGTTTTTGTCATATAAGTGTATATTGTCTTTGTGTGTGCAATAAAGAATATTCTATCGATCTATTTTACAAAAGACATTTAAACATGTTACCTTTAACTTGTCTGTGACGCATCCTGTGACAGGACACATATTCAAAAAAGTAATTATGGCGGTACTGTGAATCCCACAGATACGGGTTTGAGCACTAATTTTGGAATCTTAGGTCGAGAAAAATTTAAATTTAATTAAAGTTTTTATATAATTAGATGTTTTTTAAATTCTAATAAGATTTATCAATTTATAAATTTTATCTTATTATAATCAAATTTTTTGGGTTTTAATATTTTTTTATCAAATCCGATAAAACAAAATTCCCATAAAAATTCGTACACTCATATACACTCACGGATGTTGGTTCATAGATTACTTTTAATTAAAAATGTAAAGAATATATTAATTTTAGTTAACAACAAGAAATATTACTTACTATTCCATTATTTAATTAGCATTCACCAAAACATACAATTATTTATACAAATACAAGCAATAAATAAACACACACGTCAACTCGCGGCCATCACTGACGACTGTAACAGAAGGTTTCATTACATTTGCTTACAAACGTCCATTACGGTTCAAAGACGCCTTTAAGCTCTAATTAATGTTAAATTTGTACGGGTAATGTAGCATTAAACTAATTATAACTTTAATGGACGTTTGTGCAATTGGCTGTAAGTTTATTTATGTCGTTATGAAATTATCTGTGTCGACTGTATTACAAACTGCAACGCAGCTTGTCTCCGAGCAAACAGACTGCTTTTTTGACTAGTAGCATTTTGATTATATTGTGTACTTACGGCAATGATATACAATATAAATTAAAAAAAAACTTTTTAGCGGTTTCGGCCATTTCCCTCTTTTATGGTCATCTGTTAAGGTGCTCTAACTAAGACATAGGCAAATATATTACCTTACCGTGAACGGCCCTCCACAGCCAGACTATCAGCCTGATATTGTACAACTTCTTGGTCACCAAGGTCTGTTTCCTCTAATGAAACATGGATATTTTTTTGGTAGTAAGTCGCATTCAGACTTTTGTTGATCATATTTATAAAACTCTTTGCACTGATTGATTGTATTGTTATAATTTGTCACACAGTAATTCAAAGTAAAGTATTGTTTGTAGAAATGTTTTTGTATTGTAGTTGATACACAGATAATGATAGAAATATAACGCAGTGTTTAAATTTCCTTTGGATAGAAATAGAAAAGTATCAATGTTGGCAGTAAGCTGGTTTCGTCCATGGAACAGGCGAAGGAATTAAATGCGCCATACTGCCAGACCTTAAGTATAGCTCTATAATTACGTATTTTTATGTTGCTACGTTCTTGTAATTTGTTATGTGTTGTGTTACTATTTGCATTTTCATCAGATTTCGGCGGAAGATCAGCGCTGATCACAACCAGCGTATGCGTACGTACTGCTGAGCTGGAACCGTTTCGGGACAAAAGTTTTCCTTCATTATAAGATTGTGTACTAATTTGTTTCTTTTTATTTCAAATAAATGGATTCATTATTATTATTTTGATTCGACAAAATCTTTGCTGGTTGTTGTACGAATCGCCAGGAGCAGTGGAATCTGATAAAAGGTTTATTTATATAGTTATAAAATATAAAGCTCGATATTTGCAAATCATGTAGTCAACTGAAGATATGTTGGCGCCACATCAAATAAATATTTAAACTTCTTGCTTGCTTTATTTCCTAGTGCTGTTTGATACATAGGCTAGGAACATAATTCAATATATCGCCCTTACCTTACCACTTATTTCGAACGCTTGTTCTTGTTACCAATAAGGCGAGGAATATATATTTAGGTTGAAACACTGTATAGTAAGCGGCGAGGTGGTATTTATGATCAGATTTTAATAAAAAAAAACCCACCTACGTTCGCCTGAACAGAATCACCAAGTGAATTATGATTGTCATCCGTAAGATACGTTAAACGCTGCTTTAATAATAAATGAAGAATCTTAGCAGTTTATAATTTTTTTGTCTCAACATTGTTTCCTGTATTACAAAAGGTATCAGCAGTATTGTGGTGTAATATTCAGTACGACTTTTTGTAAAAGAGTTGTAAGAGATTTGCTCTGTGACTCCTATATCTCATTTTGTTTGGTATTTGAAGTTTAATAAAAGTTCACTAAGTTGAACAGTATATGATCGCACCATAATTTACTATTGTCTGTATTGTAAAGCTATGAGTGTTTTGAAGTAATTAGGTTTAATAAAATACTTTTCGATACTACTATAGAATAACGCGGTCTAATATAAAAAAGAGATATCGACTTTATTCTCATAGTAGAAGTTTGTGGTCTTCTGGTAGAAGTTATGAGATTTAACTTAGTATTAAAATCTGTTTTTATCATATAAAAAACTTATTATTAGAATATATCTACGCCATTAGAAATAACTATAGACCAATAACAAATTTAGGGGACATATCTAATCTGAATTCCAAAAAGCTTAACTAATTATCATCAAATAAATTATAACATAGGATCTGACAAAACCCTTTAAATTGGTGGGGGTATTTTTAAGTGATATCGCCAAACACATTGTCTTTTGAATGATTAATTCATTAAAAAGTCCCTTTAAAATCCAAGCGAAGCGTCCCATAACGATAAATTTGTAATACAAACATCGGTCGAGGACACGCCCTTTATCCTTTACTCGACTAAGGAGAGAAAACGAAATCAAACTCTTTGCAAAGACCGAACGGGGTCTAAACAAAAGGGCCAATTTGTTCAGATTGGAACAAAAAGTACTGACGAGGGAGACTTATTATTTCAATGTAACAACAAAGATCTGACCATTCTTCATTCTGCAAAAGTGACAAATGCTTCGAGAAGTGTGATGGCAAATGGCGTGAAATTAGAGGCCATTTTTAAATGCTCACGTTTCTTTTCCAGCTCTCTTAATTAGGACGGCGGAGTTTCTTTAAATTGTGAACATTAGTCAGAATTATAGGTTGTGTTTACGGAATGAGCTCAGTTTTACTCTGAGTGGAAATATCGTTTAGAGTAAATTTGTAGCTCAAATGTTATAATAAAAAAATTGTTTTAATATTCTTATGCAAAAATCCTCAAATTAACTGTCTCAGGTGCATGAGATTCGATTTCAACTCTTAATCTTTTGCTTGACAGCAAAACCGTTTTTATTCAAAAAGCTTATAATAGAAATAATAAGTCCGCATAAATTGTAATATAGTCATAAAGTTCATTACGTCTATCGTCTGTATTATACAGGCCCGCGGTAGTGGTCCGCCAAGATGAACCACACAAAAAGAGTCTAAGGGCCTACCTACTTTTTCTCGAAAGGCTTTGTCGGATTTTAGGACCCTCATAGCTTATGTTTGGATTATATCAGATAGATCAAATTTATATTAAACAATTTTCAAGTTTCAATTGCTCTTTGATTTTATTGATATCAAAAAACCCCGATTTCGGTACTTAAATACTCACGCACTGATGGTGATCAAAACCTATAGGGTACTTTCTGAAGTCATAGAAAGCTGAAATCTGGTATCTAAGATAGTATTAGTTCTTAAATAATAGAAAAAATCAAAACTGGAACTTTCATCCCACATCTCGTTAATCCGGGGGGTGGAACTTTGTATGAGATTGCCGCAAATTATGATGCTAAAAATCTGCAAATTGATATAGGAATTCCTTGTTATTTAATATAGGAATTATAAAAAAGGTATTTCAGGATTGTTTGCAAATCACCTCATTCTTAAAATAAGGGGTGGAAGTTTGTATAAGTATTTACACAGAATATTCAATTAATACTAGTACGATAAAACAATATGTGTTTCAAGATTTTTGATTCATACTTACCTATTACTACTTAATAATATTATATACGAGAGAGAATGTTTGTTTGCCTTCCTTTTACGCCAGAATGGAATACTGTTATGTATTAATGGTAAGATTTTTTATTTTAATATGGTTGGGGGCTATATAGTGATAAAGGCCGATAAAGGCTATATAGTGATATAGTAATACTTATATATATATATATATATAAGTTCCATCCCAGTACGCAAGATGTCCCCCATATTCATAGTGATTTAATACATTGTATAAATTAATTAGTTCTCAAATTTGGTTTCGCTGTTTGTTTAAGTTATACTCAAATATTATTAAATTAACTAGCTGTTTCCGTGATCTCAGCCACTTAAGTTGAGTTATAACCTATGTCACATATGAAATAATTTTTCAATGAAAACAAACAATAAAGCAAATCTTTCCCTTTTATAATATCAAAATATAAATTTACATAGATGAATAAATCCTATGATGTTGAATAATAATATAAAATTGATTTTTTATAATAATATAAAATGGTTTTGTTTATATAAACACAATATAATCACTTGTGTGATGTAACAATATGCAGATGTTTTGCTTTTTTGTTCTTAAAAGCTTCAAATAGGAAAATGATTGGTAAAACAATTTCGCTCGAAGTAGAACAGAGACTAGAGATGAGTAGTCGAGAAATTTGCCTTCGACGAAACTAACTCGTTAATGGATCATTATAAACTAGTTAATTTTAACTATGGTTGGTGTATGAAACTACGTCAACGGTATGAACATAGAACGAAGTTCAATGGTTTAAATAGTTTAATTTTAATTAAATTGTATCAATATTGATAAGTTAAAATTATTAATCAACTGTAACTGGTAATATTTTTTTCGTATTCGCGTAGGCATAACTATTATCAGGTATGTTATGTTTTTACTTTATATAATGTGGGTTACAAATCACAAAGGGTAGACGATTAATATATTTACCGAAGGTTTTGTTATATAGGTATTCACTTTAAAAATAAATAAAACAAATATTCAAGTTGGCTCCCATACAAATACAACAGACTTGAATATTTCGGGCGTGAATTCAACTCTGTCTTAGTTGTTTTTTAAACAACAACACATAGGCGTAAGTTTATTATTGTTATATTTACAATAGTGGTTTTTATAATAACGAAACGGCTAAGCTACATATTTTGAGTAAGTTGTAAAGTTAGGGTTTGTAAACTTATGGTGTGTAGAGTGAGAAGCTTGATTCTACATGGCATTTGAAAATGTTTTGATAGTGCAAGAGATATGGTCTCGTCTTGGCAACATTTTACATGATAATGTTTTTGGAGGGATATTGTTAATACGATTTGCTATTTATGTCTACATTCGGAAATTCTTTCACGATCTGATATGATATTATACAGATATGGAATAACTGTCAGTCAAATGTTTGCGATGAAGACAAATAGTATACATTATTCAACTGGTTAAGTAATGCCTCTCTTTCTCTGAAATACTTCTAAATTTATGTCAAAATATGAACTTAGTTCTTACTGTTTTCATTTAGTATTATAGAAAAATTGAATAATTATTATATTTAATCAGTTTTGCATTCACAATGCTATATTAAAAATATTTTTAATGAAAAATGTTTAAGTGGATTGCCTGAACATTTACGAAAATGCGCTCTGTAGTAGCGAAAAAGTAACAAGTGCTGAAAAAATTAGTCAGTCCTGGGTAGCTCAGTGGTTAGAGCAGTCGCCCGGTTTATGAAAGGTCGTCGGTTCAAGTCCCATCCCAGAGTGCCACGGACAAAGTGGACTTTACAAGCATTTTTCATTTAAAAAATTGAATAATTTTTACTGTTACCTAATTGAATAATGTTTAAAATGATACCTACCTTAACCTTTTTTAAGTAATAAGCCGATTATATTTTGTTTCACCATAAATTTTCTATTATTTGAATAGTATTTTACTTAAGATTTTTCTTCACGTTTACTTATGAAAAGCTCGAGTTTTAACGATACGACCGATTCTGATTAAACCATGCTTTTTAATTAAAAACAACCGCTTAAATAAGTAATATCGGTGAAATGGAAGTTGTCTAAGTGAAAAAGTTAAAAGAAAAAGAAGGATATACTTAAAGGCTTGAATTCAGAATTTGTGCAGCTTGTTGTTTGAAGATTTTGCTTGCTTAATCAAAATCCTTAAATGTGTTTAAATATATTAGTCATCTTAAGTAAACCGTAAAACTGTTGATTTGAAGAGTTACATATGTGGCTGTAGGTATACAATCTTTATAGTATTTGTGTGTTCAATATATGTGTGTTTAATTTAGGTTCTTTCTACGTTACCTTCTTTGGCTCTAAAAAGTTTTTCCGGTCATATATAGCTGGTTTGCTTAAAATTCATATACTAAATTACAATATAATATTTAATGTAACTTTTTTTTTAAATTAAACTTTTTCCAGTTCAATCATTAAAGTTTGCACTGCTTAAAACCTTTATGGTTTTAAGATCTCGTTGGCGCAGGTCGGACGACGCATTGCATCAATTTGTTTAAAATTTGAAAAAAATTGGCGATTTTTCGCTGTACCCCCCTCGCTCCTTTGAGCCCCTACAGTCCTTATATTAATAATATTATTTTATTATCAATGATCAAGTAACTCGGTGGCGTAGTGGATAAGCGCCGCGGCCCGCGATCGTTGTCGTTAAGCAACTTTCGCAAGGGTCGGTCACGGGATGGGTGACCAAAAAATTATTATCTCGAGCTACTTCGTGTTTCGGAAGGCACGTTAAGCCGTTGGTCCCGGCTGCATTTGCAGTCGTTAATACCCTCCAATCCGCATTGGGCCAGCGTGGAGGGTCATGGCCCATCCTCCTTAACCATCCATAAGGAAGGCCTGAGCCCCTGCAGTGGGGACGTAAAAGGGCTGGTGATGATCAATGATCGATTACCGAGAGATTGAGCACAGGTAACTTTATTTTTGGATGGGCCTTATTCAAAATTCTGTTTGAATACTTTAACCCTTTAAATAATAATAGCTTCGAAGTAACATTGTTCAAATTAAACCTACATCTACCCCAATTACAATACGTTAAAAGTTAACAGAAGTGTTTAAAACAACTTCTGGACCCTTGACCATTTATTACTTGTTCTGAACTCTTAACTTATTTACCGAGTTAATTTATTAGGGGAAACTGAATATTAAAAGGGCTAAAGAATATTAATGTGCCGACTTTTAGATGAATTAACTTCGTTATGAAAAAAAAATCTCTAAATAGAAAATTGAATTTCGGGACTGTCAGAGCGAAACTTTTATTTCCACATTGGGCTAACAAATCTGAAAGTTGAAATAAGTTGCTGTCGGGGTTTGGAAAATTTGTATTAAAACTGTAGGTATGGATAGAATATTGGTGTGTTCTGGAAATTGTTTTGTTTTTCTATGAAACTTACCTTTGATATTAAGAAGGCGATATCCTAACAGCTTTCTCTCAACTCTGAATAGAATAAAAAAATCTTCAGAGTAGAAAATGTATTATTACTTGGATGTAGTGTATGGGCCGAGATTATATGCCAAAACCGCAAAAGTCATCCAGAGGGTGCAAAATGCGTGTGCGCGTTTTTGCTTTAAAATACCACCCCGACATCACATTACTCCATATTTAAATAAAAATAATATATTAAAAATGACTCATAGAAGGGAATTACACTTGGCTGTGCTACTATTTGGTATTATCAAAAGTGGCATTCCAAATTATCTGTACTCAAAATTGGAGTGGAAAACTGGTCGTAGTGGGTGTGGAGTTCGTGGAGTCTCTTTCATTCTTCATACGCCTTGCCACAGGACAGCAGCGTTTAGGGGTAGTTTTAGATACAGTGCTACAAAATGTTGGAATGATCTACCACCACCAATGCGTGATTTAAATAGTTTGCACAGCTTTAGATCGAAGCTAAAAAATATTTTAATCAATAAACAGAAGTCAAACATATGAAATTAATTATTAAATGTTGCATTATTATTTTTACTATTAGAAATCGTAGTTCATAGCAGAATTAATAATCATAATTATTTTCCTCTATTATTACTGCATTCCTATAATTAATAAATAATATTTTAATTTCTATTGGTATTAATTGGAATTCATTGTTATACATATCGACTTAAATGATTTAAATACTGACATATATAAATAAACTTATGGCATAATAATACTCAGTCACCTGTGTACAAATATAACATGTTTGACTTATGATTAGTACTTATGATTAGCACTGTTTTTCTTTTTATTTTGTTTTGGCCCAGCGGGGCGTCACCACACCACCTAAGGGGGCCAACTGAAAAGCGACGCTGCAGTTAACTGCAGCACATGTCGAGTTGGCATCTTTTAGACACCACATCGGATGCACTCTATAAGTTAATAATAATTTATTAATGTCTTTTGCAAAATTGCATGTGTGTGTGTTTAATAAATGATTTTTCTTTCTTTCTTTCTTCAAAAAAATATATTTTCCATACTAATATTATGTATGTGAAAGTAACTCTGTCTCTTTATGTGTCTGTTATGCCTAAACTACTGAAGTTCGGTACATAGATAGAGTGGGTCTTGGGAAAGGTCAAAGGAGTTTTTCTTAAAGGTTATAGTCTTAAAGGGGTTGTAGTAAGGAATGAAACTTTAAGCAATAAAGTGAACAAAAATTAAATAAATATTTATATTAAATTTAATAACATTTCGATCTTCCCGTAGCAAAGTCTTCTGGTATTCGCCGAACTTATTATTCAATAGTCGTGAAAATACTATTATATTATTCTATGTTTAGGCATAAAAACAAACGAAAATAAATAATTAATTTATCATATTGTATTTTCAAACAATGCATTTGCTTTGTTACATTACAAGTATTATGATTGTAAAATATACGTCGATGTAGTGAGGCCTCGCATTTTAGACTTTTTGACTACAACACGTAATATCATTAGAACACCCTTTACCTTCCAAGCAATTGTGGCACACCAAAATGACGGAAATTTTGCCAAGCAGCTTATATTAATTAAATAAGCATACGTATTAACGTTCCTATAATTGCAGCGGGGGTATTATAGGACCCTCCTGGGATGTTAGTGGGATATTTACGTGTATGTAAATTTGTGAGTCTAAAATTGTTTGTGAATTGTCCCTGCCTGCTAATGGATCATTAGGTATAATCAAAAGTTTATTTAACTACATGTTTAATTACTTAGTACAACCACACTATAACATTAGAATTCCATTATGTCATTCACTTTGCTTTTATTTGTAAAAATATTTTAATTTTAATTTCTTGTTATTCAAACTTATTCAGATATTTATATGAAACCTTTTTGTATATCGTAGCAGTAGCAGTTCACCTAGTTATAATAGCGGTTAAAGTATGAAATTGCCGATTTGTACTGAATATCAAAATTGTTTATTTATAATTTTTAACAAAATTATTTAATCAAAATAATTACCATTATTATATATACAGTGCTGTCATCTAATAGGAAGGCCATTTATGCCTTTGTGATAGAACTCTGAGGATCTAGACTGCACAAACTGTATAATAGTATTTTGTACTTCCTGGGAAGAAAACTTCTCGTCTAAATCACGAAAAAAATGGTAGTCTGTTGGAGCAAGGTCTGGCGAATACGGAGGATGACGAATGGTTACATAGGTACTATGTATTTTTACAGTAAATTTACACGAAATTTTTTTATTAATTTGAGATTTTGGGGTGGCACTCACTTGAGGCTTAGTCTAGTCTACACTTAATGATTATGTTGAGATGTATATTGTTATTTACACTCTTTTTATTCTTTTGTTTCCGTAGTGTAAGTTTTAAGTCTTGTGTTAGAATTGTTGTTTATTCTTTTTGAGAAATCAATGTATAATCGACAGAGATTGGATACGGAATACGGACTGCTGAATTATTCAAATATATATTTTAAAATACGTACAAACAATCAAAATAAGACAGTAACTGCGATAATAAACAAAAGTCAAAAATTCGAAATAATTACAAACTAATAAATAACTACAAAAAGGCTTCATAAATAAGCCAGTTATATTGATCTAAAATTATAGTAAAGCAACTTACAAACAATAAAAAGTGACAAAAGTCAAAAATGCAAGTTGAAATAACCAAAAAGTCTTCTTTAATAGACCAGTATTATTACCAACCATAGTGCGGCCAAAATGTTAAAACCTAAATTTGAAACTGTTATCTACATTTTTACATTAAATCAATAGACAAAAGGCTACACATAAGAGTATGTCGGGACGACGCAAAAAGGGCAGTAATATATTTGCTTGATGCTTGCTTGAAGCAGACTGCTGATCTTGAACTTCGATTTACTAATCTTTGTAGTTTGTAAACAAAACTGCTGGTCTTATAATGAAAAATAAAAAAGATTTAAAGTTTTTCGAAAACTTCGAAAGAACCCTCGACATACAAGTCTGATTTGCACTTGCAACGGTTTCTTTCTTTTGAGGTACATAATCCCAAAAATGAATACGGGAAAAGAAACTTGACTAACAAAGATTTATGATCAAAGTACCGTCAGCGCCAAAGTCTATTTTTCATGTTCATCTAGGAATGAATGAAAAATGTAAAGTGTTATATCACTTCCAACGTTTCAGAGCACCGAACACATGACACTGATACCCATTAAACGAAAGCCGTATACTTGCTTGCGAACCACGCTTTAATGGATGTTAATGTAAGAAACAACCTAAGAAAATATACCTCACTAGACTTCAGTTTGCAACTTCGCCCGTGTCGGCTTCGTAACCATTATCCTTTGGGAACTTTTAGACGGAAATACTCCTATATGTTAATACTGGCAGCACTAATTATCGATTTCACTACGGGCCACCCTATCTGTCAGTAAATTGTCACTGACGCTTTGACATCGACGCTTAATCAGTTTCTTGTTATTATACTAGCGGGTTGTATAACTATTGGATTAGAATCGACATTGTGATTTTAAATACGATATATGATTTGAATACTTAACTGTTATCTATACTGTAGTAAAAACGTAACTGATCGGTGTCTGTACATTGAAGATATATGAAAAAAACTGTTATGAGGGACATTTATAAGCGTAATAGAACACAAAACAATGATTTTTATTTTTTTTGTCTGTTTGTCGGTTTGTCTGTGCGTTTGTGCACGATAATCTCAGAAACGGCTGAACCGATTTAAATGCAGTTTTGACTATTATATTGTGGTATTCTTCCGTTAACATTTATTTCTTTCAATCAATCGGTTCACAAATAAAAAAGTTATGTCAATTTGAAGTGACGTGTTCGCCAAAATTGCTATGAAATATAAACTGTTTTATAAAATTTTCGTCTTTGATATATTGATCATCATCATTAACTCTTACACAGCCAAACTGTAGGGTCTCAAGACTTTGTTTAATAATTTTTGGTCACCCATCCCATGAACAACTCTTACGAAAATTGCTTACGATAGCGATCATACGCAACGGCGCTTATCCGTAGCGCCGACGACCTACGAATTAATATTCTCTATAAAATGATAATCTGTATGATGACAAATAAAAAAATAAGATTCCAAAATTTTTACTATTGTTGGTGACCCGCTACGCAAACCTTTTTGGCATGATTATTTTCTAAATTCTCAGTTTTTAAATAAATGTCATTCATACTTTTAGACTTACGAAACAAATGTAAAACTTCAGTGTGAGAATAACAATATACGGCTGTGACAGTGTTTTCGTGGTTTCCTTTAAAATTACCTGGTAGCCAGATCTCTATCTTTTTCATTGGTGTCAGGTGTGGGGTAAATTAATAACGATCATGGCCATGGTTACCAGGTCTCGTGTTTGCCAAAACCAAGAAACCCTTAAGTCTACTTCCTATAGTACAGTGCGTGAAGTGTCTAACGAAGCCGCCTCTAATCGTGGTAGCGCCTCTATTTCCGGCGCCCTAGCGCCAGCGTTACCCAGCGTGCTCCACACCGCGCCACAAGATGACTTACTTACCACTGCATCACAAAGCGCCCCAGCGTCGCCGCCAACCAATTCTCCTCGATCGTGTACGAAATCTACAGCAAAAACTATAAAAGCACAGCAGCTGGCTGCCAAATTGAAACATGCTCGACGACAAGCCGCAATAGAAAAGGAATTGGCAGACTTGGAACTGGAAACCGAGCTTGCTGCCATTACCTCTTCTACTTCGAGCCATTCACGTTCGGATTATGTGGAACAATGGTTAGTCGCATCGCATGACAATCCCGTAGATAGAGCTTATAATAACCGTTCTATTATTTTCGATAGAGAGAAATGTGTGGATTCACTATGTAGCGCTCCACTAGAACAACCCCCAGCGTCACGTTTAGCAGAGGATAGAGATGCCCTAGTATATGCAGCACGAGGCTGTACTATACCACGCCTGTCCCCGCTTACCTACAACGATGACCCTCGGGTACGAGCCGCCGACACATTCACAACTACACATGCTCAAAATATAGGTACACACAACAGTAGTAATGATTGTAATTTGTACAAAAATAAAATGAACAATAAAACTGTAGGTACACATGACAACATTACTTTACTGGCGAACGCTATACTGGATCTAGGAAGGAAGCCGAAGGTCAGTGATCTCCCTAGGTTTGATGGTAGTGCTACCGACTGGCTCTCGTTCAAAAGGACGTTTGAGCAGTCTGAAGCAAACTTCACGCCGATGGACAACATCGCCAGAATCTCTACTGCGCTTCATGGGTCTGCTAAAGAGGCAGTATCCATGCTTCTCGTCTCTGCTAATGTCCCGCGGCAGATAATCAAAGCCCTGGAGAACAGGTTTGCTCAACCGGAGTTTATTATACTTCAGCAACTCTCGCAGGTGCGAAACCTTCCTAGACTTGGCACCTTCGAATCTTCGCGCGACCTCAACATCTTCGCATGCCGCATTAGAAACTGTGTTGAAGTAATTAGACTCCTCAATCAACCTGAGTACCTTGCAGCGCCTGAATTTGTCAACACTATCGTTAATAAGTTAACTCCGTTGTTGCGTTCGAGATGGGTCGACTTTGCCGCGAATAAATGCACTTCAGGCAAATTCAAATTAGAAATTTTAGCAGACTTTTTGGAAAATGAAGCATATTTACATGTTAAATTTGGATTTATTTCTACACAGTCGACTCAAATTGTTAATCGGTTTGACATCAAACCATCCGTCAAAGGCAAAGTCTATGCAATCCCATCCGTCAAAACGTCAAGTAAACCTAAGATCACCTGTACTCTATGTCAATATTGTCAAGAAAAACATGACATTATGGATTGCAAAGAGTTTGTTTTACTTAACATTGACAATCGTTGGCAGTGGACCATAAACAATAAGGTATGTCGTAGATGTCTGAAAAAAGGATCTCACCAGTATCGATCGTGCAAAAAGAGGTGCGAGGTAAAAGATTGCAAGTATAATCACAAACATCACACATTACTGCATCGAGATGCTATCTCGTCGACAGCTGCTCATACTAATATACAGCTAACCCCTTCAACGTCTTCTGATATCAAGGTAAAGACAATCAACAATATTCCTCGCGATACTCTTGATCAAACTTGCGATTCTAATGTTTCTAAAGACGAGAATATAATTGCCACTGTAGGTCATAGCCTTTGCCCTTCTAGTTTATCAACTTGTAAGCCTCTGCTTAAAGTGATAGCGGTTACTATCACAGGACCGAAGGGTAGTATAGACGCATACGCTCTTCTCGATGATGGCAGTTCTGTGACTCTTTTAGATCAGTCAATCGCGGACTCTGTGGACGCTAAAGCAACCATAAAATAGATTGGCAGTTTATTCCCCCATCAGCGCCGTTTATGGGTGGATGCTGGGAACGCTTAATACGATCTGTTAAAAACTCCATTATGGTCACCTTAAAAGAACGTTCGCCTCGGGAGGAGGTTCTACACACATTGATGCTAGAAACAGAGTGTATTGTTAACTCAAGACCCCTTACACATGTGCCTGTCGATCAGGATTCGGACGTCGCTATATCACCTTTTACATTTTTGATCGGAAGTTCGAGTAGCGACTTACCTCTAAGACAATTTGAAGATTGTGATCTTTATAGGCGAGTGAACTGGAGGAAGGCTCAGCGTCTCGCCGATCAAATGTGGCAGCGCTTCATAAAAGAATATTTGCCTACCCTGGTACCACGAAGGTCCGCATCCCAATCAGCAGTCAACCTCCAAGTCGGCGACCTCGTATTTATAGTAGACGGCACACTACCAAGATGCAGCTGGCCTAGAGGGAAAATAACAGCCACGTATCCCGGCAAAGATGGAGTAGTTCGCGTGGCCGATGTCGCCACAAAAGGGGGTGTGCTGCGCCGCCCAACGCGGAAGTTAGCGTTGCTGGTCACCGGCCACATTAAATAGGTGCTTCTCACCGTCGGGGGCCATGTTGGTGACCCGCTACGCAAACCTTTTTGACATGTTTATTTTCTAAATTCTCAGTTTTTAAATAAATGTCATTCATACTTTTAGACTTACGAAACAAATGTAAAACTTCAGTGTGAGAATAACAATATACGGCTGTGATAGTGTTTTCGTGGTTTCCTTTAAAATTACCTGGTAGCCAGATCTCTATCTTTTTCAACTATTCTCCAAAGAAAGTTGACCTCATTTATATATCGCCAATCATATTTAATAAGGTTCAGCTTATAATGGACGAGTGGTATACGATCACGCAAGTAGGAGAATAAGCGAAAAAAGCCTTCCGGTGATGCAATTAATCATCGAGTAGTTTACAGTGAACGCATATTTTTATCAGATTTGGTTCACGTCGTCGTCGGGGCCAGAGGAGGTGGTTGGCAGCCGGTCCCACATTGCACGGTTTCGCCTGTCTGGGAGAGGCACTCGATTTACCCGAGCCTCTGCAATTTTCCATCTGTAAGGGGACCAATGGTCCAATACTTGAGTGTCCTGGTGACTCGGCCATAGCTTGCCGTGTTTCATCTCCCATGAGAGGGCGTAGCGTATGGGTTTTGGTGGAAAAAATGGTTTATTAATTGGTCACAACACTCATATAATATTACGCGAGTCTGAGGGTCGGTTCAGAGTAGCTCGGTGGCGTAGTGAATAAGCGTCATGGCCCGCGATTATAGTTGTTAAGCAACTTTCGCAAAGGTCGGTCATGGGATGGGTGACAAAAAAAAATTATCTCAAGCAACTCCACGCCTCGGAAAGCACGTAAAGCGATTGGTTCCGGTTGTTTTTGCAGGCATTAATATCCTCCAGTTCGTATTGGGCCAGCAAGTAGGGTCGTGGCCCATCCTCCTTTACCATCCATAAGGAAGGCCTGAGCTCCTGCAGTTGGTGACGTAAAAGGGCTGATGATGATGATGATGAAGGCCATTCAAATCTGACCGAATAATCAGTTAAGCACCTCTCGAAAGTATGTATTAGACGATTTCCTTCGACTGTGGAAAGTCGAAATTAAAATATGTATATATTTCTGATATCAATAAATAAAACTTCGCGCATCTTCACCTGAAAAACGTGAAGCGTGTTTAACTGCCCATCGCGAGGCTCATGGACTACAAAGTTGAACCTGAAGCATTTACCATCAGGGACAATCTCTTGAGCTCTCAGAGAACAAGCAGACAACAAGCATTTGATCTCAGGAAACTTCTGGAGATGGTATAATACGTCTAACTGCTGATCGTAACATACATGCAGTATGGTATGAGTATGAAACTTTCTTTGATAGAGAAATGCGCTTGGTCTCTGAAAGTGCTCGCAGTTTGCACAATAGAGATCTAGAAAGTAGTTTCGATTATCGCCAATCCGTGTTGCCTTCATACTCCACAGGCGTACCGCAGATAAGTTTTCACTGGGTGTAATGAACTAGCTGTTTCCCAGCGACTTTGCCGCAAAATTATAGCCTATGAGATCCCCCTCTGATGTAGCTTCCCGTAGGTCGGAATCGCTCTGAAACTATCGATCCAGTAGTTTTGGAGCAAATCTTTCTTCTTTATAATATTAGTATAGCTTAGGTATAAGAGCTCCGATGGCATAGTGGGTTAGCGCATTCGGTTTAAATTGCAGTTAAATAAGTAAGTTAATACTGCACAACAAGGACATACATGAATACTTATTTTATATAACTAAGTACAAACGACAAACTCATCGCTAGCCAGCGATTTCTTCCAGGCAACCTAGCATTACATGGAAAATAGAACAATAAATAGCCAATTGTGCATACAACTAGACAAATAATAATAATTTAAAAAGATCAAAAACAAAAGAAGGACAGTTTAAAGGTACGAATAAAATGCTCAGACACAAGCGACAACCAGAGCGCGAGAAACGAGAATAAAGTTAGAAAAAAAAACATTCGTAAGGACCGTTATCAGAATGGGTGACCAAAACATTATTATCTTGAGCACTGTGCACAACACTGGCACAATGCACGTTAAGCCGTTAGTTCTGGCTGCATCAGCAATGTTAACATCCAGCGATCCGCATTAAGGCCGCATAGTGGGTTATGGCCCATTGATCTTATTCGATTCGACTCCATTCATAGGAAAAAAATAATTCTACCAAAATACTTCCCACGCAGACGAAGTCGCGGGCACAGCTAGTTATTAATATTTGTATATCTTGTAATGTTTGCGTTACAAAAGAAATCTCCAGAAGTGTATGGAGTCTAAGTTAGGTAGATACATCAAGTAAAAAAACGGCAAAGAGCGAGTTAATATGGTGCGCAGGGTGTTCCGCAGAAATATTTAATTTTGAGATGATATGGAATTTTCTTTAATTTTTTGTAGATTACATTATACTGTAGCACTATTCTTTATATTATTATCAAAATTTAAGGGAACATGATGAATAGTCAAAATTTGTATATCTTGAAAAGATCCTTCTAAACTATTTATTTTGAAACTTTAAAATCGGTGGCATAGTGGATATGCGCCGCGGCCCGTGATCATTATTGTTAAGCCACTTTCGCAAGGGTTAGTCACGGGATGGGTGACCAAAAATTTTTATGACAATCTACTCTGTGCTTCGGGAGCACGTTAAGCATTGTTCACGGCTGCATTTGTAGTCGTTAATACCCTGCAATTCGTCACGGCCCATCCTCCTTAACCATCCTTCAGGAAATCGCTTTTAAGACTTATCTAAAAAGCAACTAATTAGATTATTTATATTGAATTATTTAAGAAACTGCTATTGAACTCAAATGGACACTTACTGTAGTTTATTAATTAAATGAAAGGCAAAGGGTCAAATTCCTAAAATCATTTTTTTACTTAACTAACAACAAATTAAAGCTTAATAGAAATAAATTTGACGTGCTGTATCGGCAAATCGTACTGTTGCTTTGCACTGCATAGCTCCACTCCAATGATTCAATGGACGTTGATTGCGTATAAAGTATCTCCGTTCTGCATATGTATATATGTTTTCTTTGGCTTTGCTTCATTAGAGTGCCATCTGTAGGCAAAGAGGATGGAATTCCGTAATATCCGGTGATTAAAGCAAATTATATGTCAAAGCAAAATTCTAATATTCTATCATACTTTTGGATGAAAAAACAACTGAGCGTCGCTAACTTCACAGGAGAAGTTTAAATTTTTATAACTGTAAAGGAGATCACTTCATTGAAGCATTAATTTTTAAAGTAAAAAAAAAAATAGTCCCGAGGGAGATAACCACTGATTTTTGCTTTATATCTATTATGATAGGTTATGATAATACAAGGTCATCTTACTGGTATAAAGTTTTCTTTATATGTCGCCTTATAGCGTAAAAAAAATCAAAATAACTAAATGCCTTTAAAAAAGAACTGGATATCTTTTCGCAGAGTGTGAAATAGTTTATTGTAATTATTTCCCTGCAACTTACCAGATAGATAGTATGTTGTTTATTGTACACATAAAACAAAAATACAATTATATAATGAAAATTATAGATACGTCTCCTACGTACAATTGACGACCTAATCACTCAAAGTGTTCTCTTTTAGGCTTCTTATTTTTGCAACTTAAAAAGACAGACAATTTCATATATGTATTTCTAGGAATTAAATAATGGTTTTTAAGTAGCTGAACAGTAAAATTTTAAGAATTTAGAATAAATGAATATCTATTTATCATCATCATCATCATCATCATCAGCCCATATTCGTCCACTGCTGGACATAGGCCTCCCCAATTGCACGCCATCTATTTCGATTTTCGGCTGTTCGCATCCAGCTCCTGCCAGCCATCTTGCGCAAATCATCGCTCCACCGCGCCTGAGGACGTCCTACACTACGTTTGCCGAGACGCGGTCTCCACTCAAGAACTCGTTTACCCCAACGGTTATCGGTTATGCGGCTAATATGGCCAGCCCACTGCCACTTCAGCTTGCTAATCCGGTGGGCTATGTCGATAACCTTGGTTCTCTGCCGGATCACCTCATTTTTGATTCGATCCCGCAGAGAAACGCCGAGCATAGCCCTTTCCATAGCGCGCTGAGCGACCTTCAACTTGTGGACCAGCCGTGCCGTCAGTGTCCACGTTTCGGCTCCGTATGTCATAACGGGTAGGACGCACTGATTAAAGACTTTTGTCTTTAGGCACTGCGGGATCGACGATGTAAAGACCTGACGTAGTTTCCCAAACGCTGCCCAACCTAGCCGAACTCTTTCATTTACCTCGCTCTCGAAGTTGTTTTTACCTAACTGCAATGTTTGCCCGAGGTATACATATTTTTGAACAATTCCGAGAACGGCACCGCACACTGCAATCGGTTCCGGTAGTACGTGTTCGTTGAACATGACCTTGGTTTTATCCAAGTTCATCCGTAGGCCGATGCGCATAGAAGAGTCAGCCAGGTCATTAAGCATCTGTTGTAGGTCCTGCAGATTTTCTGCCATGATGACGATGTCGTCAGCAAATCTCAAGTGAGAGATGTACTCGCCATTGATGTTGATGCCACGTCCTTTCCAGTTCAGCGTCTTAAACATATCCTCCATTGCATTAGTAAACAATTTCGGAGACATAACGTCTCCTTGTCTCACTCCTCGATGCAACGGTATAGGACTTGTTTGCTGATTCTGTACTTGTACGGTCATGATGGCGGCCTCATAAATACATCTTATCACTTGGATGTATCGCCAATCGACTTGGCATCGCTGCAGGGACTCCAGAACGGACCAGATCTCAATCGAGTCAAAGGCCTTCTCATAGTCCACAAATGCTAGACACAGGGGCTGATTATACTCTTCAGTCTTCTGTATAATCTGCCGCACTGTGTGGATGTGGTCTATGGTGCCGTATCCACTCCGAAACCCAGCCTGCTCCGGTGGTTGGAATTCGTCAAGTCTTTGCGCAAGACGGTTCGTGACTACTCTAGAAAACAGCTTATAGACGTGGCTTAGAAGGGAAATGGGTCGATAGTTCTTCAGCAGGGTTTTGTCTCCCTTTTTGAAGAACAGGACGACTACACTCCTACTCCACGCCTGCGGAGTTCTCCCTTCGAAGAGGACGGCATTAAAAAGCTTTTGGAGCTCCTTTAGTACCGGTTTACCTCCTGCTTTTAATAATTCAGTTGTAATGCCATCCTCTCCAGGGGCTTTTCCATTTTTAAGCTGTCTCAGAGCGATCTCGATTTCGCCAATGCTGACTTCTGGCAGATCTTCGGTGTAGTGGCGTGTTAATGTGGCTCTAGAATCCTCATTTCCGGGATCAGGTCGAGATGCATGCGAAGCGTATAACCGGGCATAGAAATTTTCCACCTCCGAGAGGACCGCTGGCTTCGAAGCAACGACTTCCCCGCTTGCTGTGGTCAACTTCGTCAAGTGGCTTCTTCCAAGAGATTGTACGAATACTTTTGACCCCCTGTTTTGCTCGATCGCTCTTTCTATAGCGTGAGTGTTGGAGCACCGGAGGTCATATCGTACGCGTTTGCTGATCTCCTGGTTTTGAGCACGTTTTCCTGACGAAGTGACAGGTGGGTTTTCACGTCGTTCCTTCATTAGCCCCAAAGTTCTATCGGAGAGCTTAGACTTCCCGCCCTTACGCTGCATGCTACAAAATTTCGTACCTTCTTCCCTGAGTATTCGAACCACATTTTCAAGGTTCTCGTCAACGTCAATTGTGGTTTCCATGGCAGCGAATCGGTTCTCAAGATTTGACTGAAACGTTTCAGATTCCATCATGGTTTGGAGAGGAGTAGGTCGGAGCCTGGCCTTCATCAAGCGGACACGTTCAGCTTTGAAGTCGATATTCAGAGAGCCTCGGACAAGTCGGTGATCGCTGCCGGTGTTAAACCTATTGATCACGGAGACATCTCTGAATACGTGCTTTTTGTCCGTTATAATGAAATCGATCTCATTTTTTGTCACATTGTCGGGGCTTTGCCACGTCCACTTCCTTTGGGGCTGTTTCTTAAAGAACGAGTTCATAAGGAAGAGCCCCTCCCGTTCGAGGAAGTTAACGAGCATTTGCCCCCTATCATTCCTGCTTCCAAATCCATGGGATCCTACTACCGATTCGCCGCAATTTTGTACTCCCACTTTAGCGTTAAAGTCCCCTATAACAACGCTGTAGTGGGTCTTAGTAGTGAAGTGGAGTGCCCTCGATATATCATCGTACATATTCTCCACTTCATCGTCCGAGTGTGTCGAGGTCGGTGCGTACACTTGAACAACCTTGAGGCTATACCTCTCAGTGAGCTTTACAATCAGGTACGCCACCCTGTTCGACACACTGGAAATTTCTACAACGTTGTCAGAAAGGGACTTATTGACAAGAAACCCAACGCCACCTTGGGATTGTTGGTCTCCCTCGCGGAAGTACATTAGGTGGCCTGATTCGAGGGTTATGGTATCCTCCCCCTCTCTTCGGACTTCACACAATCCCAATATGTGCCACCTAATCTTTCCAAGCTCCACCTCAAGTTGAGCCAGATGCGAGTCAAGCCGTAGCGTGCGTCCGTTGTACGTCGCCAGGGTCAGTCGGTTGTGGTGGCCTCCCGTAGCCCGGAGATTCTTAGCACCCCCTGCCTCGCCGTTACCATGGTCGCCACCATGACCAGGAATAGCGAGGCCGCCGGGAACTAGGGGCCGTGGCCTTTTGTGCCTTTGCATTTGGGGGATATGCCCATAATCGCCACGCTGGGCAAGCGGGTTGGCGATCGCAGTATGGTCCAGTTCTGTGGCCCGCACAAGAAGACGCTGCTGCCCATCTCCTTGAGTTAAATTTCCCTTAGTCGCCTCTTACGACACCCACGGGATGAAAAGGGGTAGTACAATTCTATACCGGTACTACACGGTTATATCTATTTATAAAATCTGCAAACATTATGTGTCGAAATATTTGAAATTAACAACAATATTGATAGCATTGACTAAGAATGCTAACAACTCCAAAGGACACAATGTACACTTAAAAATCTAATTTTTAATACTATTTTATTTTTCTAACTTTTCTACCACGCAGGGATTCCGACATGAAGATAGATAGAATAAGGTTTCGATGCTTCAATTGACGAACAGACAACATTATGTTACAAGAGTTCCTTATTATTTTGCGTAACGGAACCCTAAATAAAGTGTCTGTGAACTTTAGTGGAACTTTATTTATGTGAGTGGCTGCGGACGAGGCTTATAAATCATATATGGTGGGAACTCGCCCCGAGCATAAATTACCCTTTGCGGCTGGCGGCCACGGTATAGGACATTCGATGGCTGACCGTTGGCGTGGAAGCACGTATAGAGACTATGTGGCTACCCAATAAATTATAACATATTTTGATATTAAAACTACGTAGAAAAACAAAGAGAAGATGAAACCAGCCAAAAAGAGAAATAGGAACAGACGTGTAAGGAATGAATAGGGACAGCTGTCTATGTGGATGGATTATTTGTTTAAAAGATAATTAAAAATGAATGATTTTTGTTATCTAATTGTAAATGTATGCACTCCGAAAGCAGCATTTTTTAATGGCTCATTAACACTACGCTACAATAGATATCGTCATCATTGACCGTCCATTATAAACGAAATATTATTTTTTTACGTCATTATATTGCCTATATATCAATTAAACGAGCCTCTGTAAATAAATAAAGGCAAAAATTCTTCTTTAATTACAGTTTTCGTTTTATTTATTTTTAATAGACGTTTGATTTCAATATTAAAAATTTAAAACAAAACTTTTAAACGGATCTTGTAGTTATTTAAACTAGCCTTCTGCCAGCGGCTACCCGCGTGGTCTATAGGAAACTGTTTATTTGGATATCCATTCATCATAACACAGATATAATTACAATGACAGAGAGAATAGTCAAAAAAGCAGCTCTTGCCGAGTTTTTTGCCGGTCCTTTTCAGTACAAGGTCTTCCACCATAGACTTACGTACTGATGGCATAAAGTTTCGACTTTCACAAGTGCTTTGTAACAGCGTAGACTGAATGAAGCATTGTGATTTGATTCGATTTACTTTGGCAATAGTTTAATTCCCCATACAAACTTCCACTCCCATTTTCGTACCTTTATTTGCTGTTTTTCGAAATAAAATATAGTCTATTTTCTCTGTATATGATGTAGCTACTCATAGGTAAAAGAATTTTTAAAATTGGTCTACTAATTTCAGAGCCTATTCGTCGCAAACAAACGAACAAAATTTTCCTCTTTATAATATTAACTAGCTTTCCGCCTGCGTGGTCTTGTATTATACATAAAAACCTTCCTTTTAAATCATCCTATCTATGAAAAAAAAAGCCGCGTCAGAATCTGTTGCGTAGTTTTAAAGATTTAAGCATACATAGAGATATAGGGACAGAGAAAGCGACTTTGTTTTATACTATGTAGTAATATACATTATGTAATTTCGTTTAGTAACTTAATTTATTCGTTTGTATTAATTTTCTTAAATTTCCACTAATATAAGCGTTTCTAGAACTCTTATGAAAATATGATAAATCCAAAATAAAAATATCGCCAAGTTTTTATAAAAAAAAAAAAACAGTTGTATACCAGTACCATAATACCAGAAATTTCGTTGCTAATTCAAATCACCATATTAACGACTTACTTCATTATATATTCAATTGCACTCATTTTATGGTAATTATACTTTCAAATATATGTAAAAATGTCTGAAACCAAAATAAATTATGCATATATTCAGTTACACGTTATTAAAGCTGAGGTTGATACATCACTTGACTTTCCGTCAAAATTTCTTTTGAATCTTAATCAAAGGCTTATGTTGTTGTTAATTAAAATATAATTTGCGGAAGAAAAATAGAAAAGAAAAACGTAATATTAAAACGAATATAATGCGTATATTTTATTAAAAGTCTCGCACACATTGTAAAGGAGTCTCGTACGAAATGTTCCGTAAGATTATCTTATTTATTTACCACTTTTTAAAGTTTGAAGTCAAGGAACAAAACCTCAAAAAGACATATTATACGAATATTTCGTTATCCACCATCAGACTGCCACAGCTTGAACAGCTGCACCGATGTTCGTACGCAACGGCATTTCAAAGACCAATGCGCCCAATCTGCGCTCTGCAAATATTTTTTATAGATAGGTAGATGTATTTTGATCGATTCTAACGCAACACACAGAACTCTTTCAGGAAGCACTGAAAGGAAAATGCCTTTTGTGTATGGGGATTCGTACGTAGTCTTGATTTTTATTTAACTTTTAATACCATCAAGGTTTGATCATAATTTAACCCCATTTTTGAGATTTTGAGATACTATTTATTATTTATATAGAAATGTGTTTTAGGTAGCATTATACCGCCGCCGAATACTCTCCAAATAAACACAGTATCTTCTATTTATTTTTAACAAATAAGCAGGCCCCATGAACGCCGACTGCCGTTTTCCAAGAAGAATCACTATCTCAACACAGCAAATCACTTCGGAGTAACTATCTCGATACGCCATAATACAAAAGCCACTATCTAAATACCGCCAATAGCAGCACGATATTTAGTAAAATTAACTTTAAATATAGTTCCTTTACTTACAGGTAGAAAATTTATAAAGTGTAATAGTAATACGATTTGTTATCGTGTCTAACTAATAAAATTTTTCAGAGCAACATTTAGTTTATATGTTCAATCCTTTTCATCGAAAAATACATATAAATAATATATTATTTTTTGGTAATAGTGTACCTGTGATGCAATATGGTACGGATGAAGGTCTCTTTTATTTTTTTGATAATGCGCGCAATTTTTGGTGTTAACATATATCTTCAGTAGTGGATGGATAAAATCGTGGGTGTTCATTGATAAAGCCAATCCACTTATTTATTTCGAGGTTAAAAAAATATTTAGACGTGCAAACGATTATATCAGAAGCGTTGACAAAAGAATTTACAAAACGTCGTCTAGGCCCGTCGCGTTTTGTACTCGGAGGCATTGTATTTGCAATTGCACAGTCTACAGGCCGGACGTGTTCTGTGAAACTTGTCTGTGATATAATCTATTGTTCAAATAGCGATTGCCTTTTTTTATTTTCCATTAAGTGTATCACCATTTCTTTTTTTAAATATACCGTTGAATTGACATATTACTACTGTACTGAGAAATAACCTGTCAATCTGATGTGGTAAGAGATTCCCACAAGTTTTTTTTGAGATACGGAATCTTATATATATAAAAACCGATTCTAAGTATTAATCTAAATTGACATCATTTTAACGTCAAGTAAAATGGTGGTGGGAAGAGATAGTACTTTGACAACGTCATGGCATAGAAACAGTTTTGTAGTAACTTCTTAAAGAAGTCATAAAGAGAGAAAATAATAATCCATTTAGGTACTAATCGCTTTCTTATATAACACTATAACAAGAAGGATAACTATTCATTTGCATCTATCTACAAATAACATTGACTAAGAAAAATGGACACGATAGGAAACTAGACAATGTGAGAACAATTTAAAAATAACCTTAAGAGTACTTTGGCTTAGGCGGCAGATCAAAAACAGTGGATGAGGTTTTTGTCGTTAGATACACCGAAGATTGTACCTTAAACATTATAATCGAAATTTTAATTTTTTACTATTCACCGAAAATGAAAAGCTTGATATTATGTTTTTATAACTTACAGAATACTTACAAATGGTTAAGGTAGGTAAGACTTTTTAGTATGTGTTCTAGAAATGCAAAATAGACGAACCTACTTGAATATTTAATTAGTAAATATAAAATTAGGTTATTGGATATATGCTTTCATAATTTAATTAATATTTGTGTAATGCAAATGAACAGCTATTATTGAATGTCCGAAACAGGCAGCTGTTGGATCTGACTTGTTTATGTAATATCTACTGTATACAGTTTGACTATAAAAAATATTATTATTAAAAGTGAATGAATAACTAAAATGTAGGCTCATGATATCGAAAATGGTCGGAGTATTTAGCTTACTTTATATTAATACAGTGGAAACTGACTTAAGGTAAAATTTACAATGGACAGCAAATTATAAACGTCGTCGACAACCTAACGCCTAATGACTCACTATTTAGGGTATGGCCTTCCCAATGGATAGAATCAAACAGGGATTAGAGAACGGACCATAACCCACCACGCAGGCCCACTGCTGATTAGTAAATATTAACAACTACGGACACAACTTAGAGCAAAGGCTTAACGTGCCTTCCGCAGCCCGGAGGAGTTCGGGATGATAAATTTTTGGTCACCCATATAACCTACAAGTTATTATGATGATAAGTTTATAATTTAAGTGTATAATTTTTTAAGTTAACGTTAATTTAACCGTATACTTCTATGTCTATACTAACATTATAGAGAGGAAAGATTCGATTGTTTGTTTGCGACGAACAGGCACCAAAACTACTGTACTGATTTTAAAAATCCTTTCACCTACGAGAAGCTATATGATATGCGACGGACTTAGGCTATATTTTAACCCGACAAACTGAAAATAAAGGGATTAAATGGGAGTGGAATTTTGTGTTGAGATTTAAAGCGTTACCATAGTAACTATTATTTACTATTCAATTTGTCATTTTAATTATGTCCTATAAGCTTTACATAGGAGTAAATAATCTAACTAATAACTATTATCCCGCTAAACAGTTCCTCAAGGAACACCAGTCTAAGCCACTGGCGGAAAGCTAGTATTTAATATTTAGATTGTTGGGTATCATAGATTGCCGATGCAGCCGGGACGAACACGTTAAAGTACCATTCGCAGCACGGAAGAGCTCGAGATAGTAAGTTATTGTCATTCACCCAATGATCGGCTTTTTCCAAAGTTGATTTACCACCGCAACGCAGACCGAACGTTGTAACTAATGCACCATCGAAGTCCTCATAGCAGGAATGCCTATTTTAAAATTATACTCAGGCATAAATCAAAGTATTCCAGTTTGTAGCATAATTAATTTCGTCTGACGTTCAGAATATCAAAGAACATTGGAAACAGCATTAGCTTATGACAGAATTGCTTTTACTCTACATTTCAAAGTGATAGCACTAATTAGTAATGACTTTATTACAAAGATAACCTTAAGGTTTGAAATTCAGTACATAAATAAATCATTAATCTTATTGATGAGCCAAGATTTTAATTTTATGGTTGACGGCACCAATCGTCCGGTACGAGGTAATAATTTCCTGTATTGATATCGAGAAATTTGCCTAAGAAATATTGTAATACTGAAAGAATCTTTTATTTATCCAGAATTATTGCTAGTAAAAGATATTTGTCCAATAGAAAAATAATGATATTCATATGCCTGAGACTACTCGAACCCTAATTACCAATTCAGCTATCCGAGAATATTCTCTGATATAGCATTAATAATATCAGTAACGATAGGTATAATTTTATGTCTAGACCCAAAAACACATTCAACCAAACCTCATTTAATGACAGGGACCGTATATTCTACTTTAACACATTACGGTCCCAACATGGAGAGAAGAAATAAATAAACTTCCTTTCATTTTTCAAAACACCTATAAGAGTCACGGACCCGTTAAACTCCATTAAGGCAAGAACGCATGACAGATAGAATTATGTAGCAGAAATACGTTCTACGAAAGGTCACTTGGCATTAAGCAAAACCCTTACAGGCCATTACGAGCGATGCCACCACAGGCTTTCTCGGAGGCCTGTCCCATTAAATTAATTAGATATGGCAGTTACGGTAAACGTCCGACCTCCTGTGATATTTACTCGGAGTCGTAAAGACGTAGTTAATGTGACCCCGCCATGCTCGCGTGGTACGCGGTTAGAACCCACGACCACAGTGTTATGTTCAGCGCCCTCCAGAATTGTACTTAATCCTAGATTTTAATTTGTTATTCCAAGTTCGAATGAACAAACGAAGTTGGAATAAGTATTTTTAGACTGTCAGTGATAATATTTTTACTCCATTGTCAATACAAATACAACAGCAGTAAATGTTTCTCTTAACAAGAAATATAACGACGATAAACAAAGCTTGATTCTTTTATTTCCCACATAAATAAAGTTTGTAGAAATAACGCTTTACCTATATTTTTACCTTAAAAAATAATACAAGATTTCAATTCGAATCTTTCTAACCGTTAATCAATCTTCGTTTAAACTACTTCATTAAAAAAAATCCCCGCCGGGATTATTATTCAAAGCGGGCAAATACGAAATCGATCCGCTCACATTCTTTATACTTGACGACATTCTATTAACCATGTCCTCAAACGCATTTGCCTTTTGCGTCCCGGGAAAATAGATTCTACGGCTTATCTCAGCGAAAATGTATTTTTATAGCGCTCTTTACTTTGTTAAGTAATTTCATTTATATTTGACGTGTAGATTGAATCCTTTAAATCGATTTAATTATAACCAGTAAAGTTATAACTTCTGATACAGTTGTAAGATTTAATTTTAAAATTCCTATGTTCATTTTTAGTCACATAAAAGAAGAAAAGAATTATATTAAACTTATTTCAATATTTATTTTCCCTACACATTATATTATGGTTCTGTTAAGATCAAGTGTTTATTTTTACTTTCAAAAACTACTTGTTTATCTAATTATTCTCCGTATTTAATCTAAGCTGCATTTATTTGTTAGTAGATAGAATCATGCTGATTGACAACTTTCTATATGAAATTGTACCCATGTGAGGCTACGTTGGGCCATTATTTGGTTATTATACAACATTATGCATTTTATTCATAAATTTCTTTTTATTATATTTATTTCGACATTTGTATGGGAAAATATTGAAATGTTTGTTTTTACTTACGTACCTATATTTTAATTTTATTGCATTTTAAACATTATATGTTTATCATTTTTCATAATTTCTCGTAGCTACCAATTTGAATTTAATTAGTTTCAGCATTTACTTGTAAGTACTTGAGAATTCGATACTCTCGAGACGTTAGGGCTTTTACTCTTAAAACTGATATTCGATATACCGTGGCATCTTTTCTTATAATAAAGTTGGTGATAATTTTTATATAAAAAATATATATATTTATTTATTTCATTAGGACAACCAACAAGACACAAATTATCTATATTATGATGTAGCTTCCCGTAAGTGAAAGACTTTTTAAAATCGGTCAAAAAGTATCGGAGCCTATTCAAAGCAAACAAATAAACATTTTTCTTTTTCTTTATATTTTTCATATAGGCAACATCACATACCTTGCTCAGAATCCAGGACAAATAGCTAAAGCCCTAAGTTCTCGTATTATGGAGTATCTGAAACAGCGAAGGTTAAACATTGATATATACAATACCTTTGCAACTGTGTGCATTTTTTATGAGAAAATGAGCGTTGCACGCATTAAGGAAAAGTTTAGACCTAAAGACTTACCTTCACACACTTCCTTTTCTTTTCCCATCGGAATTCCGGCTGAGTGGAAACGTAGTATGACTTCAGTTGAGATTCAATGCACTGATAGTTTCCGATACAAACCGAAAGTTATTATTAGTAAAGAAGTTCTATATAAATTGTTTAAAGGACATAGGGATCCATAGTCCAAGCTTAAAAGTGTTAAAAAAATAACCAACGTTCATTTCAAAACATATTAGATACAATTTCATTTTTACCCGATTACAGTGAAGTGAAAGGAGGGTTATGATTTTGGCTGGTGCGTATGTATGTATGTAATAATGTTCATCTGTTCCCTTATAACTTAGAAGCTACTCATTGTAACTGGTCAAATGAGATATCATTAGAAGCGTTTTAGTTGTCTGCGTGCTATAGGCTATGTGCCGTTACATAAAATTAGCAATAACGCCCTCAAGAGAGTATAAAATAAGAAACTAAATATGAATATATGTGTATATATATTATTCAATCATTCCATGTAGGGTATCAAATAAATTTTGCTTAAATACAGCCGAAAAATAATTCTTATCATTTATAGCATACAACAACGCTGTCCTTTGGTCATCGCTAATATAATATAGCTATCATTATAAAATAAATTACTTGTTTGAAACTTTTTAGAGCATGATTTAGCTGTAGTCAGGTTCAGGTCTTGGACTTATTTTTTAAATCAAAATAACATTAGTATTCAAATATGATAACAATAAATATTATGTAATTAACTTCCATTATTATGCATAATTTCAAATCCAGTTTTATCATATTAAATATCTGAAAAGATTTTTTAAACTCACACGATTTGTATACATTATAATTATATTCAATCGGATCTTGTTCGTGCATTTTTTAAAACAATTAATTTACCTTGACGTTTCGGCTACGTTACAGCAGCCGTGGTCACGAGGAGACTGGAGAACTGGCGGGTGTCGTCTTCTGATTTTAGTTGAGGGTAATCCGGTAATTGATTTTATTATACGTAAACTGCACTTACGGTATCCGAGAATATTGTTCGTGGTTGTTTGCGATCGCGACACTTATACATTTTTATAACCGGATTCCACGTTGGTGAGAGTTTATATCCACTTTCCCGGTTGAAATTGTTGTGTTTTTTTATTTCAACCGCTTCACGAACAATCCTTGGATAGTAATGTCGTTCAGTGGAAAGGACATGAGGTGTATGTAACTGGATCCAGTGGTTTGATCCAGATGATAATAAGTGCTCTGCAATCGCGGACTTCTCCACTTGACGATTTTTGACCCCTGCTATGTGTTCTCTTACACGTTCGGCGATAGTCCGCTTCGTTTGTCCGATATATGAACTACCGCAGCTGCAGTCAATTTTATAAACGCCAGGTTTTTGGTAAGGAATACTATCCTTTGGTGATCGCAATTGGTGTGACATTTTTGATAAAGGAGTAAAAATGGTGTCTATAGAAATTTTTTTCCTCAAAATGGAACCAATTTTGTCCGTTACCCCCTTAACATAGCCTAAAAATGCCCGTTGCCTGGGAACCTTAGGTAGTGTTTCCTTACACCTTCGGATAGGGTATGACCTCCTTGCGCTGTATCCATTTTTCCTTAGCACGTCCTGTACATGGGACAACTCATCTGCTAAGAAGTCAGTATTACATAATGCGTTAGCCCTGTTAATAAGAGTTGTCTCCACAGAACGTAGGTGTTGAGGATGATGATGAGATGAAGCGTGGAGGTACTTGTCTGTGTGTTGGTTTCCTATAGACAGTGTGTTTCAGGGACCCATCAGCTTGCGCCATGACTTTAACGTCCAGAAAGGGTAAGGTTTTGTCACTCTCTAACTCATAGGTGAACTTGAGATTCGGATGGATATTATTGACGTGTGTAAGGAACTGCTCAATCTCCGGTTTGTCGCCCTTCAGGATACAGAACACATCGTCTACATACCGTTTCCATATACGGATCCCATGTGACTGGTAATCTATCAATGACTCGACATTTTCCATCCATATATTGGCCAAAAGTGGCGCTACGGGGCTACCCATGGCGACACCATCAATTTGAAGGTAATGTTTGCCGCGATATAGGAGATAGCTGCCATCTAAACAGTTCCGTAATAGAACCATGTACCCTTCCGGTATATCGTTTTGTCTAAGTTTCATCCTAACAACCTCTAGACAGTCCTTAACTGGAACTTTGGTGAACAGCGACTCAACATCAAAACTCACCATTACGTCATCCGGATCCAGTTTTGTATCATCAAGGATCTGTACAAAATGACGCGAGTCCTTCACAAAGGATGTTGTAGTGCCCACAAGCGGTTGCAGTACGGAAGCAACGTGTTTTGCCAAATAATAAGTAGGTGAGTCAATCTGACTCACAATCGGTCTCAGTGGAACGCTGGCTTTATGCACTTTCGGCAATCCGTATAATTTTGGTGGTTGTACTATCTTCGGCTTGTATAGGTTCTCGAAGATGTCCTCGGTGAAAAATTGTTTATAATCCCTGATAACAGCACGTATTCTCCTTGTAACTCTCGCAGTTGGATCGTACGATACCGGCTTATATATGTTATCATCTTGCAACAGAGCAAGTATTTTGGAGTCGTAATCGCTAGTATTTATCACGACGGTAGCATTGCCCTTGTCGGCCTTGAGAACGAGGAGGTCCTTATTAGTTCTCAAGTTCTTAAGAGCTCTACGCTCTTCGCTCGTGACGTTGCTCTTAGGTACTTTGGATTTACGTAACACGATAGCGACATCTTGCCTCAAAGCGTCGGCATCATCAGTTGGTACCTTATTACGAACTATTGTCTCCTCTATACTGCTGATGATATGTTCATACGGTATCCTCTTCGGGGTAGTAGCAAAATTCAGTCCCTTTGCTAAAACACTGCGAGTGGCACCGTCAAGTGTAGTATCCGATAAGTTGATGACGTCATCACCTGACTCCCCAGTGATCCTTGATCTTCCACTACGAAACAGCAATTTTTCGAATTCACGTTCATGCTTTTGCGTGGATAACTCGAAAATTCTGCTTGCTTGCTGATACGTTACGAGATCACATAACTCAAAATCACTGTACGATAGCTCGGACACACACTCACTATGCACTTTATAAAGGGCACGCTGTAGTGGAAGATCAAGGATCACTGGGGAGTCAGGTGATGACGTCATCAACTTATCGGATACTACACTTGACGGTGCCACTCGCAGTGTTTTAGCAAAGGGACTGAATTTTGCTACTACCCCGAAGAGGATACCGTATGAACATATCATCAGCAGTATAGAGGAGACAATAGTTCGTAATAAGGTACCAACTGATGATGCCGACGCTTTGAGGCAAGATGTCGCTATCGTGTTACGTAAATCCAAAGTACCTAAGAGCAACGTCACGAGCGAAGAGCGTAGAGCTCTTAAGAACTTGAGAACTAATAAGGACCTCCTCGTTCTCAAGGCCGACAAGGGCAACGCTACCGTCGTGATAAATACTAGCAATTACGACTCCAAAATACTTGCTCTGTTGCAAGATGATAACATATATAAGCCGGTATCGAACGATCCAACTGCGAGAGTTACAAGGAGAATACGTGCTGTTATCAGGGATTATAAACAATTTTTCACCGAGGACATCTTCGAGAACCTATACAAGCCGAAGATAGTACAACCACCAAAATTATACGGATTGCCGAAAGTGCATAAAGCCAGCGTTCCACTGAGACCGATTGTGAGTCAGATTGACTCACCTACTTATTATTTGGCAAAACACGTTGCTTCCGTACTGCAACCGCTTGTGGGCACTACAACATCCTTTGTGAAGGACTCGCGTCATTTTGTACAGATCCTTGATGATACAAAACTGGATCCGGATGACGTAATGGTGAGTTTTGATGTTGAGTCGCTGTTCACCAAAGTTCCAGTTAAGGACTGTCTAGAGGTTGTTAGGATGAATCTTAGACAAAACGATATACCGGAAGGGTACATGGTTCTATTACGGAACTGTTTAGATGGCAGCTATCTCCTATATCGCGGCAAACATTACCTTCAAATTGATGGTGTCGCCATGGGTAGCCCCGTAGCGCCACTTTTGGTCAATATATGGATGGAACATGTCGAGTCATTGATAGATTACCAGTCACATGGGATCCGTATGTGGAAACGGTATGTAGACGATGTGTTCTGTATCCTGAAGGGCGACAAACCGGAGATTGAGCAGTTCCTTACACACGTCAATAATATCCATCCGAATCTCAAGTTCACCTATGAGTAAGAGAGTGACAAAACCTTACCCTTTCTGGACGTTAAAGTCATGGCGCAAGCTGATGGGTCCCTGAAACACACTGTCTACAGGAAACCAACACACACAGACAAGTACCTCCACGCTTCATCTCATCATCATCCTCAACACCTACGTTCTGTGGAGACAACTCTTATTAACAGGGCTAACGCATTATGTAATACTGACTTCTTAGCAGATGAGTTGTCCCATGTACAGGACGTGCTAAGGAAAAATGGATACAGCGCAAGGAGGTCATACCCTATCCGAAGGTGTAAGGAAAGACTACCTAAGGTTCCCAGGCAACGGGCATTTTTAGGCTATGTTAAGGGGGTAACGGACAAAATTGGTTCCATTTTGAGGAAAAATTTTTCTATAGACACCATTTTTACTCCTTTATCAAAAATGTCACACCAATTGCGATCACCAAAGGATAGTATTCCTTACCAAAAACCTGGCGTTTATAAAATTGACTGCAGCTGCGGTAGTTCATATATCGGACAAACGAAGCGGACTATCGCCGAACGTGTAAGAGAACACATAGCAGCGGTCAAAAATCGTCAAGTGGAGAAGTCCGCGATTGCAGAGCACTTATTATCATCTGGATCAAACCACTGGATCGAGTTACATACACCTCATGTCCTTTCCACTGAACGACATTACTATCCAAGGATTGTTCGTGAAGCGGTTGAAATCAAAAAACACAACAATTTCAACCGGGAAAGTGGATATAAACTCTCACCAACGTGGAATCCGGTTATAAAAATGTATAAGTGTCGCGATCGCAAACAACCACGAACAATATTCTCGGATACCGTAAGTGCAGTGTGTCGCCACCTTTACGTATAATAAAATCAAGTGGAGGGTACATCTGAAAATCAGTTAAAAACATTATTACCGGATTACCCTCAACTAAAATCAGAAGACGACACCCGCCAGTTCTCCAGTCTCCTCGTGACTACGGCTGCTGTAACGTAGCCGAAACGTCAAGGTAAATTAATTGTTTTAAAAAATGCACGAACAAGACCCGATTGCATATAATTATAATCTGAAAAGATTTCTCATACACGTATTTTTTTATGAATCTGATTTAGGTAAATATATCAGATCAATCCTAAATAATTCATTACCCATTTAAAAGGAATGTTGCGAGAAACATGGAATAAATATCCTATGAATTTAATAACCAATATTTTTGTATACGCATAATCCTTCTCTGAATACGAAATTGTAATCATAAACAGATCATGGATTTCAATTTTTCTTTTGCTTTATAAAAATTTATTTCCCTGGGGAGGCGGAAGAACCAAATCTGCGGTGAATTTGAGACGTGGTGAGCGAACCCGTTTGAAATGTGGCTGTGTCTTGAACGTGTTGAGAGAGGAAGAAATACGACACGTATCGGTGCAGTTTCGTATATAACCTCCATGTTTCGTGATTTAGTTGGGTCTGTAAAGAGGCTAGGAAACAAGAGTTTGGTAACTACACGATGGATAGAAAAGACAAAGAGAAAACCAATAGCTCAGTCACGTGTAAATAGAAATGGAAAGTATTGCTAGAATTAGATTTTACTGACGATCTTATTAAAATCTTTTGATAATTTTTGTATACTTTTTATATGTTTAACATTTACCTGACCGCAAAAGAATTATTATGTATTACGCGCGTATCTTGTGTTTACTTGTGTATGTAATATTCTTTATTACATTATATCTTCAGAAACGCTGGATGGATTTAGATAATTGAGGTATCGTTAGAATTTTCTCAGTAACCCAAGTGTTCTTATATAGATAACGTTTAAAAAAGTCAAATATGGTGGCTCGTGTCGAATTAATGTTTTTTTTTGTTTCAAAAACTACAATATGGGTGACATATTGAAGAGCCAATACAAGGATTCGAAAAAGTTATATGAAGAATAATACAATGATAAAGTTTAAAAATGTGGACTTTTTTCTTTAACTTTCTGAACCAACTTGATAATTTGTCTAACAAAAAAGATAAAATTCAAATTATTTTTATTGCATGTCACATTCTTACAAACAAAGAGGTGATACATGTGACGTCCTGCTAGGACATGGCAACGTCTGAGAATTAATCAGTTAGTGTATTTATTACTGCGAATTATTCATCAATTTTATAATAATATTTGTCTAACAAATATCATGTCATTTTTTTTTAATAATTTACATTTTTCTCTAATTTTATGTAACCTGGTAATTTTTTATATACTTTTATATACATAATAATGCGGGCGATCTTTGAGTATAAATAGTATTATAATTAAAATAAAATAAAACTGCCTGCGTGAACAAGTAACTAAAAATGCTGGAACAAGACAACAAAGGATGGCAGGATGCGGAACCCGTCAAGATAGATCTTTCACAGTGAAATGAAAGAGTAACAAAATTGGAGGAGGAGAAAAGTGTATATAAGGACCCCCTCGATGTAAAAAATAACTCAATCTCAAAACCTACAAAATGACTCATCATTTTTTATCAGATTTCCTTATAGGAGAGTATATGCAAAAATCAATGGACTAAATCGTAAGCCAAGTCCCGGCTGCATTTACAGTCGTCAATCCACCCACATTGGGCCAGCGTCAAGAGTTATGGCCCATTTGCTTTAATCATTCGTAAGGAAGGCCTGAGCTCCTGCAATGTGGACGTAACAGGGCTGATGATGAAGATGAATGTCATATTGTTAGAGTTGTTCATATTGATTTGTATGTTGTATTATCATTAAGTCAAGAAACCTTTTCGATTAACTTTCCTCCACGTTCAATAACATTACCGAACTTAACTCAACATAAAGGCAAGTTAACTCGTCATTGTTCATAACTATAATATAACATATAGATTACAGTTGCCACAGTGGGATAAGATAACAGATTAGCTATAAATATTTTTATTATTTTCGAGGTGCAATGTTGCTCACCGCGAGTAGTAAGCTATTCCTATCGGTGACGATGCAATAGTTTTTGCTTGCTGACACCTAGAGGACGGGCTATAAGCACGCTTGAAGCACATGAGCTAATACCTAACAACTTAAAGTTAACAGTCCGTCATTGGTTTTTTATATATCATATATCGATGTTATAGAATAAACTAATTAACCCACACGATTAAATGTTCAAATTTAAATGGTAAGCCAATCGCTGGGTTGGAGTTATGCCATGTTATCGTGCTATGAGTAAGGTAAGTAAATACGTTGCGGTGTGGTACCCTAGCGATAAACATCTCCAAACTTTACCTACGAGTGCCTAACTAATTTTCACACACGACGCATCGCACTGTTGTCGCTTCGTCAAGACTCTCCTTAATTACATAGAAAAGATTCATATCATTTTTTACGTTTCCCTAGTATCAACTTTGCTTTTATTTTAATCTTTGCTCTTATTATGATAATATCTTAATTGTTTTCCAATATTATAATGCTGAAAAAGATGATGAATTATATAAAAACAATGGCAAAAAAGTATTAATATCATATAATCGAATTACATCCCCTTTTGTACGCTACATATAAACGCGAAATAATTTAACATCGACACAAACCACGAGAGGGTCCGACAGACAGAATAATCATTTTTTTGCCATTAACAATAAATTATTTGTTTTCATCATTATTGTTTGAGGGCCCTCTCAATTTCCTGTGAACATGTATTGTATTTTTATCCAATAACTTATTCAACTAGATAATAAAAGATATAGGATGTGAATCTTTAAAAGGTTTTTATTTTAAATTAGACTGTCAATTTATTTTTGTGTTTTGTGTGTAAAATTCGTTTGGTAGTATTAAATGGGCTCCGTAATTACTGGATGGATTTAAAAATTCTGTCACCAGCTGAAACTATATCTTTCGTGGATGACATTGACGAAAATTGGAAAATCGCGGTAAAATAAATCATATTGTAAAGATGACTGATTGTATGATGGTTTGGTTGTTTGTTTGTATTAAATCGGTTCCAAAACTATTGGAGCGATTTTAATTTTTTTTTTCACCAATGGGCTGTTACATCATACACGGGTAACACAGGGTATAATTTCAAGTCAAAGTATAGAAAAAGGCGTTACCTTGCGAAATTCAACAGAAATAATATTAAAACTACAATGTGGGTACTCCATATCATAATAACTTCTACAGGTACTAAGTTATTTGAGACCAAATAATATCTGTGCAATTGGTATGTTTGCGGGAGTTTCCGCTGCTTGTGCACGTGTATTTAGTGAAAATTCTAGTTTCTCATAGTTACTATTATCTTAATAGAATAGTTATATGTATAAGTTTGATTTCTAATCCACACGAATATTAGATAATGGGAGAATGTAATCGTTCTTCTTACACGTCAAAACCAAATATATGGATTGTGACATATTTTTATATGGGAACTGTTGGGAGATTAACGAATGACACCGGACACTTTTCACCACATAATAATGGGACTATTAGCTTGCGGCTACGTCCAGTAATTAACGTAGAAACATATCTATACATATTATTAAATCAACTCACTTCCCACCGTCTTTACGCCGAGTTCTTTTAAACTACATAATTAATTTTGATGCGGTTTCTATCAATATATCGCACTCCCGGTGCGACACTGTCACTTATGCAAAAAATTAGTTTTTCAGGAGAAGAGTTTTAAACTCTGTCACCTCACAAAACAATGACTTTAGAAGATACAGATGAGATGAATCATACGGAACATATCATCTACAAAAGTAACATTATCGCACCGAGTAAAGGGGGCTTTAGGACAATTATTACATATTTAACTAATTTTAGTATTTTTGGAAAAAGTGATAGTGTCGCACCGATATAGCGATTCAAGAGGAAAAAAGATGATGACTTGTTGAAAAAAAATTCTATTTAGTTCGTCAGTCAGATAGTAAATATATATGATACGTATTTTTTTGCTTCAACTGAATAAAAAATGGCTAAGATAATAGTCATTGAAGTCGAGGAGTCGTTACGTCACAGCTTCGTAGAAAATGTACAAAAGCGTGACAGCATGTGACATTTTATTAATTACGCAAAAAAAGTTTAATGTTCTTCAAGAATCTATCTGGCGGACAAACAAACAAAAATCCTCCATAGCCGAGTGCTTCACACACCGGTTTCAAGGTGTCGCCATCTCCTAGGTCCCGGGTTCGATTCCCGGTCGGGTCAATGTAGAAAATTATCTTCTTCATATTGTCACGGGTCTGAGTGTTGTGGTAACTTCGTTGTTTCAGAAACTCCATAATACGGGGGCTTTAGTTACTCATCTTGGAATTTTAGTTGTGGTTGTTTAATATTGTATATTTATATATATATCCTCCCTATACAGGACCTATAAAGTTAGTAATAAATAAACAAGAAATAGAACCCACTGTAACTCAATAGTCATCTAAAACTCCGCCGATTTCATGGCCACAATGGTCTTGTTTTATTTAGTTTAATGCAATACAGGATTGTCGGAATGAGATTTGTTAGTTCTCTCCGTGTTTCGGGTTGACACGACTACACTCCGGATGCCTTTAGAAGTTTCTTCACTTCGTAAAGAACCTTTTCTTTCGTAGCTCCATTATGAGATAATGTATGTTAAAAGTTTGCACAATAGACCCTGAAGCAACAATATTTTTTATTTGAAGCATCGAGAGAAATATTTATATAGGTACTCTTAATATTATCTTCTTAGCAGGAAATATACGTCTCTTTAAATCAAGTTTAAGTAACAATAGATGAGTTAAGTAGATACCTAACAAACTAGACGTTTGTAATAAAGATGGGAAAAACGAAGCTACTTCATTCACTAAGTGTTGCACTGTAACGCAATACTGAAATTCTTTAGCTTGCTGCTGAAAATTTTACAAGACTTAAATACAATATAACAGAGCATGCTACAAATGGCTGATATCTCTCGATATTTTCAATGAAAAATGTTGTCATTGCTTTGAACCTCAGAGGATTGCTTCGAACACAAAGAGATTCTGAAGAAGGTTAATATTTCAGTTACTTTAATTGTATTGCGTCATTGTTAGTATATTCGTGTAATAAAACGTTTGGCCTGAAAAGAAAATTGAAGAAGCAAGACAATAATTAGCGATTACAAATAAGGTCATAATGAAAACTATAGTAAATATTATTACATTCAAATTGGTAGAGCCGATTAAAAAAAAAGTAATCACTTTAATATTTTTACTTTTCGCAATTTTTTTTCCGGAATTCAATGTTCTATTCCTCGTAAGTTGAAATGGTAAATGTGGGTTCCTTTTTAGCCCAAGAGATGTTGAAACGAGTGACATTATGGTAACGGTTTTGCGGTTCGCGAGAAAATAATTAAGTAAATCCAATTTTAACAGTTAATCATTCCGCATCATACTATATAGTCCCTCTCCTTCTTTGCTTTTGAACAATATAGGTTATGAAAATGGCCGCTTAATTTGATTTTTACTATAGTCGTTATCAGATTGGCTCTTTAACTGGCCATATTTCTAACAGCGCAGGAAAATTTTATGTCTTTTTAATCACTTGGTTTATAAAAATATAAATATTTACCATTTTAATTGTAATTCTTACCATTTGAATTGTAACAATAAGGCTTTAAATCAAATAGTCAATTTATACTTATATTATATACTTATATAGAACGCAAGTTGGGTAATTTGTCGTTTCTATAATCTGCCATTCTAGGCTTCAACCGATAAATTCTGAGAGTAAATCTTTCCCTAATTACATGTAAATTACGTAAAATACTAAATTAATTACTTCCGCAGAAGGAACAAAAGCAATGATTCAAACACAATGAATGAACGAATGCCTTAGAATTTTCAAAACAAAATACATCGAAAACTTTCATTGTAACTGTTTTGTTTCGCGGACTAGTTTACTGGTTTGAAATAACAGAAGACACAAAGTTACACACAGCAACTCATTTAAACTTCAGCGTGGAATGTGTGCCCGAGGAAACTCTTATGAAGTCTATTTTTTAGGTTACAGAATCCAAAAGGAGGAGGTTATACGTTCGACAGCGATGAATGTTTTTTTTTATGTTTGTTCACCGATAATATCACCAATTTTTGACGGACTTTTAAAATTCTTTTTTTATTCGACAGCTTGATGAACCGAGGTGGTTTATCGAAGTCGAATCAGTATTTTTCCTTGTATAACAAAATACGTTTTTCACCTCCTCAATATTTAGATGATTATGTATAGTATTCCATGTATTTCAGCTAAAAAACAAAAGATTGCGTATTTTGGATTCATTCAAAATCCTAAAGGAGGATTTTCTATGTTCAAGAAGTATGTACTGTTACCCTTATTTTTGTAATCGCAAAGGTTTAAATAATAAAAAGACCAGAATTATGTTACACCATTTATTGGTTATTTTGTAAATATCAGTAATAGGAGATGGGCCGACTAACCCAGACAGTTCAGGGGTGGGTGACTCGAGCTAATGGAGTTGTTTTGGAATATTATCTTGGATTTGTAACTTTTGTTAATGGATAATTTTTTAAATAATAGAAAATTGTTGAGCGCCACCGCTGGTCGAATCCCAACGGACACGAATAAATAATATGGAAAGACTGCACCTTATTAGAGGGTGAGGGCGAAGGTTCAGCCCTACTTTGATAGGTCTCTGCTTGTAGAAACGGGACCAGAAGCGAGGAAAATGAGGAAGTTGTACCACCAATTGGTACCAGGAACTTCTTGTAAGGCAACACCGGAACCAAAAACCTCCTGAAATCAATGTGTAATTGAGTTGATATAATCATGGCGCTGGAGCCATAGGTGCAGGGGTGCAGTATTAAAATAAAGCCTCTAAACATCATCTGAGTTCATGAGAATATCTACTCACAACCTACCCTCTTTGTGCTTGTCTCACGGTTTATAACAAAATCGTACCTTTTGGAGGAAGACGCTGCCACGCGATCGCTAATCAGCGATGTCAACTCCGGAGAGAAGGTAAGTCAAGGGCCGTCGTGATATTGGCGCGCCGCCCACGCGTTCGACGTCGCGACAACACCAACGCCGAAGTCAGTTCACTCGAACGCCGCTAAAATCGAAAAGACCGGCTGCCATCCGGCAGAGTGACGAGCAATTTCAAATTTGACAATACCTGTCAGACTAACTTTATTTTTTTTTTAATGAAAGGAACGGTTTATTGAGTCCACCTGTCGTTGACACACATGTGTCAAATATTCTATGTAACAGTACATATCAAATAAAAAGATATAAATTTTTTCCTCTTTTATTAACCAACTTCAAAAAAGGCGGTTATAAATTCGAGGTAATTTCATTAGAATGGCGTAATATTCATGTGATGGTCTGTATAGGCTTCTTAAAAAGTTCACGAAATCGAATTCCAGGGACCAAGTGGATTTTTTAAGTATTTTTTATTATTATTAAATGCAAGTTGAGCCATTGGTCTCATCAGTAAGCTACATCAGCAATAATTAACACTCATCAATTAGTATTGGGCCCGCGTAGAAGGCTATGGACTATATATCCTATTTGATTCGATTCCGCCTATAGGACAGAAAAAAAAGCCTAATATAGTTTCCCACGCAGAAAAAGTCGCGGCACAGCTAGTATTATATTAATATCATGTATTCATGTTAGACACTTCCAATAATTACAAATAAAATTTCAGATCCAAAATAATAGGAATAACTAATAATGTCATTTTCACATTTTTCATTGCGACTTATTTGGGTATAATTTTTTAGTATTCAATTTAGTAGCCATTGTTTCTGATTACTGGCTTAAACGCCTTCTTAAGCCTATTATCCCTACCTAATGCATAAATCGAATTACTTGTTTTTCTTATGTGATGCCATTTTTAGAAAACGTTTGGAAAGAAACAAAACTTATTTTTTATGATCATCTGGCGTATATATATCTGGAGAATATACTCATAGGATGGCAATAAAAAATAAGCAAATTCTGTAGGAGTTACAATAAGACAAGAATGGACAGTCGATAACTATAAATAAATAATCAAACCTTACTAATATTATCTGCGTAAATTGTTCTATGTGTGTCTGTTACATTTACATGCCTGTTTTTATCACGAAATATCGTAAGCTTAAATGAGTTGAAATAAATTATGCAAGTACTGGGGAGTTAAGCTAATTCCAAGTATATAAAATCACTTTTTGACAAAAATGTTGCCAACAAACATATTATACGACAGACATATAAAGCAGTTTTAATAATGTTTAAGGGGATAATAAATATAAAAAAAAACGTATTCTTTTAATTAAAAAAGTTCTCAGCATTTTCTTTCATTATCAAAATAGCACGAGAGATCAGTTTCCTTAAGACGATAGGACAGGATTTCCTTTTAAATTCCTCTCTATATGCTAATAAATAAAATTACCCGTCTGAATTGATTTGATGGAAGGTAAATGTTTCCACAAAAAGCCTCCAAAAGCAATTATCGGTGGTTTCTTCCTACCTCCAATAAATATTCCCCAGCGCATAATATTTTACCTCATTCCACTAGATAAGTATAATGGATATACACGTATGATGGAATAATGAACTGGGATTTTGTATAACGTATTTATAGTTTTTTGGCGAAAAGAAAATATTGTTGCGAAGGAAAACACAGCGTGTCGGTAAAGATGAGCATATTTATTTCTATATAGAAATCTGGTGCGCGTCATGAAGTCGTTGCGTCATTTATGAGGTAAAATTTGGCCAAGGACGTATCGAAGTCGCGATACGTAGGATACCGTATCCTTAAGAAACACAAATAAAAAACTTTTGTTGTATGGGAGCCCTTAAAATATTTATTTTATTGCTATACTTTTTAAGTATTTCTTATAATGAAATACGCAACGGAAATACATCAAATGTCTGTCACGGTTAGAGATACATATAGCTTGGTGACAGACGGACGAAGGAGTCTTAGTGACAGGGTACCGTTTTACCCTTTGGGTACGTAAAGCCTAAAAAGGTAAAAAAAAAAGAAATTATTGCTGCAATGCTGAGATTTTATTTTGCAAATCTTTCATAAATATTTTTGTCATAATAAAAAAAAAACACAAACATAAATGTGTTCATTAAAATTTCATAATTTTTATAGACTTCTCTTTAGGTTTTTGATAGACTATAATTATCTAAACAACTTGGTGACACCTCAGGTTATTGTATAAATTGGTAAAAATAATACGACGCGTTAGAAACACAGCTTTTCGCGGAGTGTCCCAGTGGAAATCAACAAGATATAGAGAGGCTTGATGTGCGGCATACGATATGTTGGAGTAACATATTGAACAATCTCGACGTAAGTGACATAAAATGAATATAAAACTATGTTTACTTACAGTTCACATCAAATAAAATGAGATTTAAGACATGTGAAGAAAATATCGTTTGAAGCTTCTCAGTTCCTCAATTTTTTGGATATTTCATTTAGAATCGAAATATATGAAGTAGCAGCCATCCGCACCGTAAGTTTACATTTTATATTATTTACAGCTAGTTTTTGAATTGTGAAACATACAAAATCCAAAAGGGTCATCCCAATACCAGCTTCTCCCTCTAGACCGCATTCAGCAGAGAGCGACTCGAATCGTCGACTACCGGGACACTTCAAGTCGGCTTGATCCATTGGCCCTGCGTAGAGATGTTGCTTCACTGTGTATCTTCTATCGCATTTACTACGGGGAATGCTCCGAGGAATTGTTAGGAATGAATACCTGCCGCTACTTTCCGCCATCGTTCCGCCACGCGACAAGACATCCACGTCCATCATTTGGAGGTTGGAAGTCCTCAACTGTGCGTTTTTCTAGAAGTTTCCTGCCTCGCACAGTCAACCTCTTCAACAGTTGGTCGCCAGCGGTATTTCCGGAGCGATACAATCTTCAAACTTTCAAGCGTAGAGCATATTCGTGCCTCAAAGGTCGGCAGCGCGCTTGTAGCTTCTCTGGTGTTGCAGGTGTCCATGGGCGGCGGTATTCACTCGCCATCAGGTGATCCGTCTGCACGTCTGCCCCCTATACCATAAAAATATATATATATATATATATAAAGTAGTAATCATCCGTACCGCAAGTCTGCATTATGTGATTTATGGCCAGTTTCTGCATTGTAAAACGTACAAAATCTCAACTGATTATTCTGAAATAACTGAAGTTTTTTAATATTCACATGGTAAAAAGTTTTAATCTTTATCAAACTGCTATCAACTGTTTATGAAAAAAACTAAAATCAGAAGACGAAACCTGTTTAAGTAACGTTTAAGTATAGTTACAATTCAAGACGTAGTTAATTTTAAATACTGGTCGTGTACTCAATTTTTTATAAGCCCAAATGTTCAAAGTACAGCCTGATTCCTTTCCATCAGTTCAGTAGTTGACTCATTACAATTAAGACCATATTTGAGCGTATTTTAGTTAAATAATATAATAACAAAAAGTAAAATAGGTATGATTAGCATGATTTTTTAACGAGACAGTCATCATTATTGTTACTATATGTTACAATTGAATAATCATCATCGCATCGTATATCTATTTATTCTTTATGCACAAATAAAGATAAGCGGACTTAATGCCTGTGGCATTTTCTGCCAGTCAACCTTAAGGTAATGTGGAGAAGAATACGTGGTCAGGTGCACAATTATAAGAAAATTAATTATAAGAATAGACTTAACCAGATAACCTAAATAATATACATACAATATAATATTGTACATAGACACATACATACATACACGATTAACCATTAAAGGAATCTGCTTGCTCTAAAAGATTTAAAGTAAAAGTACTTTAGTTTTAAACGCATACCGACTGGTATATCAAACAAACTCTACAAAAACTTAATGAATTATATGCCTTTCTCATAAATCACTTTTTTCTTGATGAACTTCAAGAAAATTAATTTATTATGTTTTGATTTATGTAGTCCAAAAAGATGTATAATAAATAAACATTAGATTAAATATTATGATGTATAAATTTCTTTAAGTTAGGCACGACGCGAAGTCATCGCTCGCTGCTGTGACGTCACTTTATCACACCCCCTCGGCGCGCCATATTCCCTAATACTTTTGACCTGTGTTTGGTCAAAAATTATTTAACACGTAAAATCCAAAACAAGGAAAATAATTATTGTGTTGAGCCAAAGGCTCTTTACTCATGGCTCGATGCGATGCAATTCGATATCGAGTAAGATGTACTCGTATGAAGAATCACAAGTTACTCATGAAATTGCACACTAGGAGCGATATCATTGTGCAATGTTACATGCACGGGTACTCAATGTGAATATATTAAGTATAATATTATATATATTATTGAATTAACAGAAAAAAAACATCCCTTCTGTAGTCACAGGCGAAAAGCTCGATGGTGTAGTTGTTAGCGCGTTTGATCTGTGACTGCGGAGGTTAAGCGACGATCGCAAAGGCCTGCAATCGGATGGGTGGTAAATTATTTTTTTAGTTGGTGGGTCAGTATGGATTACTGGGTTTATCCATTAAGTATACTTGTGCTTTAGCACCATCAATCCACTTTGGGTCCTACACCCGGGCGCAGTACTGAATGTTGGTTAATACCTGTGATTTAGCACCACCAATCCTTATTCGGGATCTACACGCGGGTCCAGTACGGAATGATGGGTTGATTGATTCCATCTATAATGAAAAAAAAATGTGACAAAAAAGAAGTGCGATGTGTTGTGGCACAAGGGTCCGGGTGCGGTCCTCTTTGCTTTTTAATGCATGTTAATAGCCTGAGCGGTGTACTTCGCCACACCTCCGCGTATTTATGTTCGCTGATGACATATGTGTGTTGCGCACGGGCACTGACCTCTCTAAAATCTACCGCCTTGTTCAAAATGACGTAGACGAAATAGTTAAATGGTGTCACGACAATGGGATTGTGCTTAATACACTCTCCTTATATAGAATTACCTGATATGTCTCACTCAATAGTCGCTCATAGTTATGATTGGTATCATAATAATTAAATCACTTGTTATTGTAAGCCAATAGAAAGGGTTATAAAAATATTACTTATCTTGGATTGGGGGTGGATGAGCATTTTTCGTAATCATAAATCACGTAAGCCCTATTTGTTCTAAACTGAGAATATTGTCAGCCAAATTTTACTATTTAAGTTACAAAGTTCCCTCAAATACATTAAAATGTTTATAAATTTTATTTTTTATTTTATTATATATACACATATATGGTCTTGCAATCTATACTTATATACATAAATTAGAATCTTTGCAATTATTCTTTTTGAAACTACTTGTTAATGAAAAAAAAGTTATTAAAAATTTGTAAAATTCTCCCAGTTAGATTTAAACTCAAATATATACTTGCCATAAATAACCATAATAGTCGGGAGCGTCACCCATTGGTCTCGCATAAACATAATACTAGAGCAATTGCAGTAGGTAAATATGTAGTTCCCTAGAGTTATTATGGTGATAGAACTCTAAACAAAAGAGTCCCATATATACTAAATAGCTTACCTGACAAATTTAGACATGAAAGTAACCTCAAAATATTTTCCAATTTACTAAAGAACTATTTATTGGATAGCCTGTAACACTTATTGTATTTGACATGTATGTAAATAAATAAGTTTAACTAAACAAGTAGCATTATATGTAACGCAAAAGGAGACCACTAGTCCACTCACAGTATGGTTTTGGGGGCTTAAGATTATCAATTTTTTGTAATGCAAAGAATTAAATAAATAAAAAAATCTACAACACCTAAGGCTGAACAAAACAGTCAAATTTAAAAAAAAATTTAATGCATCGTAGGTTGAGTTCAGAATCAATTGAGGAAATTTAAGATATTGTAATGGCTTGACATGTAACCTTATGACACATACATAAATCAAAGATATCATGGATTTTAACAATGAAAAATCTTGTTAAATATTTTTTTAAACGTAACATCAATCATAAAACATTCCCCTTTGTTACGGTGTCATTATTTCAAAACGTTCAGCTGGAGATTTATCCGGCATTTTTATTGTTCAAGAAAAGTTGACAATCTGACTCGGACCAAAAGTTTTCGAAAACTTTCCGAGCGTGGTCTTAACAACGGCATAATTAAGCAGATGCCGGAAAAGGGCATACGACCTTAAATACCGAACAGTGAAAGAAGTACAAAAGGTGGAGAGGATCATTAATCAAAACAAAGAAGCTGTCGCGCTGGGCTCGAGACTTCTTGGGGGAAAATTACACCTCTGAAGCTCAAAATTTCTTTAAAAATAAAACTTCACGTTGAATATGGCTAATAATCTGACAACACTTAGCGACTTCATACTTCGGCTTCTTGACGACATAGTATTTATCAGTTTTTATTTTTTCCGTAGCAGAAAACGAAATCCTTATAGATTCATTGTCTGTTAGTATATCAGTTTATATGTGTTTTCTGCAACTTTAGGACTATTACACAGTTGAAATTTGATAGGTGAACATAACCATTAGACTGAGTTTAGAAATCCAGTTACTGTTGAATGTTGTGTTCAGCTACTCAAACGATCGAGGTTTACCAGTGAAGTTGAATAGCGTTATTCAATATAAGCGCTAGCCGTGCAATCAAATGGATCTATTAACTAGTTGACTGCGTCGACTGTATGTATGTAATACAATGTTTGTTATGCATATTATGTTTTTCAGGTTCGGTAAGATCTGACTGAATCTGTTATTATTATATATTACTTTCCAGAGTAATAAAATATATTATAATTTACAAATTGGTTCAATTTGTAATTATTGTTGAGACGAGATGTTTGTATATAAAAATAATAAAGTGAATTTTCGTATTATTCACGGTTAATAGTTTTCTATTGATATTGATAATGTATCCATTCTATCAGATTTGTTATCATACCGTGTGTATACCAACTTATTAATATTCAATTACGGCGAAACTACTGAACGGATCTTGATGAAGTTTGGTGTACAGATAGGGCATTAGCTGATTTAGATAATAGGATTTTTATCCAATATTTAGGATTTTGATAATTTTTAACCAATTAAACATTTCCCTAGGGACCACACGGGCGAAGCCGCTGACGAAAGCTAGTGTATAATATAATTTAAGTGCAAAAACTATAACATGGTCACGGAAATGTGAAACAAGAAAATGTTCTAAAAACGTTGATTGCTGTTATAGAAAACTTAGCATAGACTATATATCATTAAGAGAAAAAAAAAATTAAACAATAAAGTGACAGAGTCATTACAAAAATCGACTAGAAATAAATAAGAGGTTGGCGCACTTAAAAAAATTGATGTTGACACTTACAAAATTTAATGATCAAGTTCAAATCTGCCACACATTTACTTTTTTACTGTTAAGAAGGTGTTATGCAAAACATTCATCCATACTAAAGGTCCATATTAATTAATATTGTTTCATTTTATTTATAAGCAAATATATAAACGCATGAGAGAATGTGACGACATGGTATTGCACTTTGCCGGCACTTGGGTCTACATTAAAGTGTATTCATAAGGGAACGAAACATAATTTTTTTGTAAATTATATATAAAGGTATTAGTTTATTTTTGTGGTACAATATAGTGTTCATTCATTATTATTTACGAGCCGCGTGATTGAATGGCGAATGGCTGACATGCCTTTTTAGGGTTCCAAATATATAAACGACGTTCAAACTTTCAAGCGTAGAGCATATTCCTCCCTCAAAGACCGGAAGCGCGCTTGTAGCCCCTCTGGTGTTGCAGGTGTCCATTGGCGACGGTAATCACTTACCATTAGGTGATCCGTCTTTTCGTCTGCCCCCTTTACCATAAAAAAAATAATAATAAACGGGACCCCAATACTGAGATTCTGCTATCTATTAGTCTCTCCATCTATCACCAGGTTGTATTTTATTAACTCAGATATCTATTAAGTTGAAATTAACAACAAGTACTAAAAAAATTGACGAGCATATATATACACATTGAAATCCTTATTTTATTTACAAAAGTCCAATTGTTGTATTTCGAGGTTTCAAACGCTGTGGCAAATTTTATACACCTGTTAGCGTAAGTAAATAGAAATGGCGCCCAAGTTATTGTTTTAAGTATATTAATTAATATGTAAAGATACTTAATAATATTCCCTTTAATAATTTTGAATACATATACAGGTCCAGCTTTGTTCTATAATGGACAATGAGATCAATATCTAATACTGTTTGAACTAATTAAATGTGATAATTAGATTTTTGTAATAACGACGAATCACAAAATTTGTAATATCGACCATGAAATAATTAATTTCTTAAAATTTTATATCATTTCTAAATAATAGTAAAAGTAAATTAATTATTAATACTAACAAATTAATGAGCTTGCGAAGTAAAGGAAGAATATTTTAAGAAAACACAAACACACGAACTCACATAATAGACAGTCATAGAGTATATTCCGATGTGGTGTCTAAAAGATGCCAACTCGACATGTGCTGCAGATAACTGCAAAGTCGACTTTCAAATGGACCGTTAGGTGATGATGTTTCGCTTGAGTAAGTTTAAAATAAGAAAAAACAAATTTATTTTATGTGCCTTTGGTCGGGGTTGCGGAGTTTAAGGCTGGATTTAGAGCATGACCGATGGTGAGCGCGTGTGATGCGTACTGACTGTACGTGCTGACCACCGTTCTTTTACTTTAGATTCAGTGCATTACTTACGATGGACTTACGCGAGAGTATACAATTAAAAGAGAAAAATTAATCCATTTGTTAACTCCATAATATGTGCGTACTATTTATGTAAGTGAAAGAGAAGATATCATGTTCACCAAATCATATATGTCGATATATGAATTGCTAATCAACAAATAAAATGGACCGCTTTTCTATTTGATTCTTTTCATGGAGTAGGTCTGTGCCTCGCCTACCAACTAAGCAAGCTATGGGTTTCACAGAAGTGTTCTCGAATCTCATCCCCAACCCGAAGAGGGATTCCCGCAAGGAGATCGAAAAGGAGGTTAGACCAAAGAGGTCCTTTCGGCTGTTTCCACTTTTCGCCCATCATGGAGGGGTACAAGAGAGGAAGTATGTGTGTACTCAAGAAGAAAGCACATAACAAGGTTAATGATGAATGACTGACATCTCACAATGATGATAATGATTATTTTTTTTGTTTTGTTGAAACATCGAGAGTAGAATCTGGGACGTTAGATAAGGTGACAGTTTCACTTGGCTATGTAGTTAAATAATAATAAATAGAAATAGATTAAAAATACGGGAAAATCATGCCAATTATACTAATAAAAAATATATTAAAAGCTGAATACGCAAATGAACAACTTCATTCCGTTTTTGTGTGACGCAAATAATTTCAATTGGTCTTAATATTTTCTCAAAGCGAAATTTAACCGTGCCTCCTCCGACTGAAATTCACAAGGAATAAATCCGGGAGGATTTCCTACGCTACCCGGTACCGTGGCAATTTCCGAATCCATTTTTTATTATAGTATCTAGCAATTCGGAAAATACGTTAACACGGTAACGTAGTTTTAAAAACCGATTCCAAATTACCATGTGAGCTTTTTTATGGCTGTATTAAAGTCTTTACTGGATCTATTATGCGGTATTGGCAATGCTATAAAATGCGTGAGGTGGGAAGGATGGAATTTCATTATTATTGCATCTGTTATGGCAAAAGTTCGAGTAATTCGACGGCATAGTGGATAAGCGTCGCGGCCCACGATCGTTGTTAATATGCACTTTCGCATAGGTCGATCACAGGATGGGTGACCAAAAAATGCTTCCGAAGCATGGAGTAGCCGAGATAGTACCGTACCGAGATGGTACCGGTTTCATTTGCAGTCATTAATACCCTCCAGTCCGCATTGGGCAAACGTGGAGGGTCAAGCCCCATCCTTCTTAACCATCGATAAGGAACGCCTGAGTCCTTTCAGTGGGGACGTAGGTTTTATGGGGTTAGGATTATTATGGGGAAAGTTTATTGTAAGCATATATATTTGTCCACTCTTTTATGCGGGAACTAATTCTTTGGAAGGTTCATTGAATTAATTACACATATAAAAAGAAGACAAGCTAGTGGTATAGAATTTTTTTCAATGAAAAAGATCATTAAGGTTTAACTTCGAAAAAGGACCCTCGCGATTTTATAAATTGCAACTATTAGCAAACACAAAATAATTTTATTATTTATGATTGCGCGAAAACATGGACGGTTCTCGGAAGGTAGCTGGGTGGCGTAGTGGATAAGTATCGCGGCCCGCGAACGTTGATGTTAAGCAACTTTGCTTTATAACTTTATTTTATATGCATAATGCTGTATAATCAGCCTAAGCAGCTCTTTTCTTCTTGGAAATATTCATTATGTAAAAAGTGCACTGTAATTTAATTAACTTTACTTAGTTATCAAAGACATATATTTGAACAAAGTTGAATAAGAAAATTAATAATTCGCTAATTATAATGTACTTAGATGAGCTTTCCAGCCAATAAACGTAATTAAAATAATTTATATAGTATTTTGAAAGAAACATATTTCGTAATTTTTATTATTTAATAATTAAAGTTAATATTACTCGTAACAAAGATTGTGCCGGAAAAAAATAGTTTAAACGCTATTTATTTTTAACGAATGCTATTTTCTATTATGGGTTTTCTAATGAGATGTAACAGAATGACAAATCTATAAGATGGATATAGATTTTTATTCAAAATTTAAACTAAAAATTTCAAATTATTATTAAAAAAAGTAACTCTCTCTTTACTTATAATGTATTAATCTGGCAATGACATGGTTTAAGTGAATGTCATTACTCCTTTTAGAGCTGGTGAGTGTCTTGCTCGTTATTCTTATCAGCCAAAAGACGTCCTGAACGAGTGGTAGGGAAAAAAATGTTGGACGAATCAAAAGTACTTTTGATTCGTCCAACATTCAAGAAGTCTATTTGAATAAAGATTATTTTGACTTTGACTTGACTCACATATTTATGAATTTTCAATATATTAAAGAAATGAATAAATGAACTGAATAATGAATTTTGTACTGAGTTATAAACTCACGTTAAGTGAATTTAGTACCTAGCGTAAGTGATTTAATCGTCTCATTTTTTTATAATAACTCTCTTGGAGATTATACCTTTTTTTTAATAAATTGTAAATTTGTGATTATTTGCTACTGAAAAAAAATTACATATTAAGTGCTCGCTCATATAGTTGTTCTACTGTATCAACTCCATTTAATCTACACATTGCATCTGACCCAAACTCACTGTCACGTTGAAATAGTATATTTCTCCACCACCCAATACTGAATTTACACTTTATACAGAAGATAGGCTTAAAGGAAACGACTATTTGTTTCTTATTTTGTGGAGAAAATATACCTAATTATTTTATTTCCAGCATTAAATATTAATTTTAGCACTTTATGCCAACCAAAAGAACAAAAGAGAGATAGAGAAAGGCTTAATTGATCTTGTTAGCTTAAACTGTTTAATATCTATATAGAATAGGATAGAAAAAACCGATTATGTAGAGAGTCGCCCAGCCCATTGTTATCCTAAATAATGATGTAACCAAATTACTAACTAGAACAAATGGTGTCCTCAATTTGTTATGCTCTGATTAAGCTTAATTGGATCTTATGAAATCGATACAATTTACAAGCCCACAGGAAAAGTAATAGAACATAAAAAAAAACACTCAAAATGTTAAATTGAAGATCATCGAACAAAGGTTAGCTAAATAATACTTTAAGAACTATAAAAAGACACTGCAATAAGTAATGTATATAGATATAATAAAGTAAACGACTTATACCAAATTGATTTTCAATAAACAGAAAAAAATGTAATTAAAAATGAAATTAAAAATAAATTATTTTAGCCATGCAATTTGCCTTCTATTCGTTATCATCATCACCAAGCTATTGATGCCCCCAGAGCTGGCTCAGACCTTCCCCATGGAAGGGATAGAGTAAAATCGAATAAGGAGAATGGTTCATGAACCACAATACGTGCCTTTGGATTGGTGGGTATTAACGACTGTAAATGCAGCCGGGACCTATACGTGCCATGGAGCACAGAGAAGCACGAGATAACAAAGTTTTGGTCACCCATACTATGACGGGCCCTTACAAAAGTTCCTCACCAACAGTATCGCAGACCGAGCGCACTAACCTCAGCTCTATCGAACTCTATTAGTTTGTTTCATTAATTAATTTTGATTTCTTCTCTTTTTTCCGTCAGAGCATTCTAAGAGTGTAACTAACCCAATAATCTAAAGGTACCTGCTGTATGGGTAAGTAAGTAAATTTATTAAGTGAAATATTTCAAAGTAACTTATAAAATTCGCCATCAAGTATAAACAGTATCGAGAAGCACAATCCATCGTCAGATATTAAAAAAGGAAATTCTATCCAATATTGCACTATTGAACTACTCGAATACTTTAAGTATATTAACTTAGTGGTGTTTACATACAATATATCGTATGCTACAGATTTAGATAATATGTAGGTCACAATGAAGTTTCTCATCTAATGTAACGCTCAAAAATACTTAGCTAACTACAAAGACCATTCTTTATGTATACACTGATTTATTGTTTTTAACAATTGATAGTATTTATATTATGTATTAAAAAAGAATTGATAACATCCATTGAAGACTTTCCATTGGGGTTTGTTATAAAAGAAATGTGTTACAAACACTCCCTTTGTCATTACTTAGTTGTAATATTAGGTACAGTATAGATTATTAGTGGGCTTTATAGACCCACCGAATATTTAGAATAATAATTAGTAGAATAATAATGACCTCAACAGTTTTTCAAAGCGAATATTTACAAAACGGTACACTTTTGGTGTACACATGCCCTTATCATATATCCTATTTTCAGTTCCATTACTGTCCATCTGTCAATTAATGGTGAACCGAGCATTAGTGGATGTCAACGCCTGGTGTATTCGACAATATTCAAGCTTATGATGTCATTTACGTCAAAATTAGTAATTGTGTAGCTAATAAATGATGGCTTTATTAAATAAGATACTTAAGTTATTTTCAATATCAGAATATGAAATGATTATTATAATTGGTCAATTTTTCATTCAAATGATATTCCAATTTTGAGGGTCACTCCTATAGTAAGTTATATAACACAATATTTTGTATAGATCACTGTCATTCGGTAATATAACCTCTGTAGATGTTATAAGAATAGATCATATTCCACCACGTGGTGCCAGTGCGTTGTGCGTAAGTGTTAATAATTGCAGATGAGATTAACAGGTTTCCGTGCCTTTTGAAAACGGAGCTCGAGATAAATAAATCACAGATCGAGAGTGTAAACCTCTACGCCATCGCAATCATCTACATTATTACATGCCAATAATAAACGATATTATAATCATCATCATCATCATCAGCCCTTTTACGTCCCCACTGCAGGGGCTCAGGCCTTCCATATGGATGGTTAAGGAGGATGGGCCATGACCCTTCACGGTGGCCCAATGCGGATTGGAGGGTATTAACGACTGCAAATGCAGCCGGGACCAACGGCTTAACGTGCCTTCCGAAGCACGAAATAGCTCGAGATAATAATTTTTTGGTCACCCATCCCGTGACCGACGATCGCGGGCCGCGGCGCTTATCCTCTACTCCACCGAGCTACTTACTTATTTCTCTTTTAGTCATCTGATAATCGTTTATTCTTTTGAGATAGCTGGACTGGTAGTTAGTATATCCACCACGTCGTAGGAACAAGATATATTTATACATTCCGCCTACCATGGGTCGGTACAGGTAACCTATATTGATTTATTAAATATATAGAGTGGAACTAATATACCTTTAAACAGTAGGGTTGAGAGTAGAATATAGTTTCGTTTTCCAACGTATATAGTGTTGTAGTTAATTATACATCTTTTATTTAGCAGATAGCACATGGGCCGTGCGTGGTACAGGGTCGTATTTACGTAAGGACCAAAATAGGCATACGTCGTGACGTAAATACTCTGTGTGATCTTTTTTCACAATCTAACGATAATCTGAGAATAATATGCTCAGCCTTCACGAACACGCAGCTGGATTTGAATTTACTTACAACCGAAAGCTTTGGCTTTTTTCTTCATTCATGGAGCGACATATATAAATATATAATAGTAATGAATATATAATAATACTATTTATTTACAATAAAACTGACATAAGTACAGAAACTTAAAAAAAAAATCTATACTATTTTTGTTTTGTTATCTTATTATCGAAATTTGCATGCCTACAAGAATAAGGTGGAATAATATTTGGTTTAGAAACATTATTGACCATCTCAATGTAGATACATATTAATGCACAAATAAAATACTTTGACTTTGACAAAGCGGGTCGGCCGGGGTGCTAAAAACACCCCTGTAGCTACTCTCAATACGTCACTGGCAAGGTAACCGCGCAGACGCGGCGATTGTCTGTTCATTCATTCGCATAATTCAGTACGTGACTATACAATTGATTATCTTTTGCACTTTAGCTCACTCTTGCTAGTCACTCTTAGTTGCAACCATACTATTTTTAGGAATAAAATATCTTTTCCTAGGGAATATTTAAGTGTTAAACTTCCAACAAATACTAGAAAATTCACCTGTTTGGTGATCTTTCGTTAACCAGGAAATGGCTCTTCAAACTACAATTAAAATAAATTAAAACGGACTAATTTGCGATTTAATGATATTTAAATACCTATTCTAAAACACAGATAACCTATTTTCGCTTTTAAAAATAATGTAATTTAATAAATGTAAACGTTTCCATAAAATATAACGTTATTGTATTGCGAATATGTCCATATTTTGAATATTTTGAAGGTAGCTAACCTTTAATAATAAAAGACAATCCACACGTTATTCTTAAGTGAACACGGAACCTGTAAAGGGTCCGAAACTTCATGAAAGCAAATATAAACGCACTGAAACGGTTCAAAGTTGTTTCATTTAATATGTATATCAATGTTAAGTTTATATGCCTAAGCAGCCGACATTAATAACTATTTTAAAATTCGTAACTTATGAAAATACGTTTATAATTGTACACTTTATTATTCACAATGCTACCGAGTATATTTGAATTGTACATTTATTGGATGACCATCTTTCCGCCAGCAGTTTCCCTCGCGAAAGTTCCCTCCCAGTAGTGTTGGCGTGAATGAGTGACAAACAAACATACACCCTCACAAACTTTCGTATTTACAATATTAGTAGATTTTATAGAGAAATAGTAATTTACGTCTACAAACAAACTTTAGTATAATAATCGTGCATATGTGACTTCAACATACTCGGAATTTAATTTCACTAAGCGTACGGCATACCAAATATAAAGTCTTTATGTGACAAGGATATACTTTGAAGCTAGTATGACATAAATGTCTAGGCATGGCAATAGCGGCTTAAAGATATTAAAGTTTTATATACAGAGACTTATTTGCATTTAACTGAAGATTGTGCTTTTTTGTTACTTTGTTTATTTTTTGTGTAGTATATATGAAATTCTAGATATTTTTTTAACGGAATATATATTATATAATGTAAAAGTGCTTGTGTAGGCTTATTTTGAATCGTTCAAAAACTTTTTCTCATGTGATTGGTAGGGGAAAAATCATCTTTTGGCTGATAAAAAGAACAAACGAAAGAAACTTATCAGCTCTTTATTATGTATTGTATGGTACATATCACTCATTTTTAGGTGATATTTTCTATTTATATACTGTAACGGTGCCCCACATCCCTTTCAAACTTTCCTTAATTTCTTTTAAATAATGAATAATTAAATAAATAATAATTTCCATGCGCCGTCTAATAAGACCTTCTAATAAAAATATATGTATTGGCAGTGATCGTCTAATAGGACCTACGTTGTGTTGTGTGTAGTAACCCTGGTTCTTTTGTAGGCGATTGTTAGCAGTAAGAGAATATGTTATTGAGGGCATGTAAGAGAATTACCTACCTACTAAATACATTCGATTAACCTAAAACTAATAAGTCCCTAAGTACCTTGTGAAGTATAGAACTATAGGATTTTAGTAAGAGAAAGTAATGACACTTGAGCATAATACCACTGGTTACATTACATTATAATAGAAATGTTGTATTTAACATAGAAATGAAATATTTAATAAAGGTTAAATGAAAGGATGGAAGGAATAAGGTATTAGGACTAAGATTAGAAAGTAAAAGTATAATTAAATCAAATGAGAAGGATGTTGTGAAAATATATACACATTATTTGTGTTGAAGGTGCTTTCAGGCCCCGACCACGCCCTCAGCTTGAGACCCACCATCACGGCCCCTTAACCAAAGAAAGAAATGGTAAGGAGTTAGGAGGAGTCAACCCAGCACTAAACTCATAATAAAATTAATCATAGACGTCACATTTACATCCAATGTAACTAGCATGATTCATTATGGTGTATGATCGGGCACACATTCATTGTTCACAGTAGGGTTGTAGACACCATGAAGGCCTTGGCCAAACATAGTAAAAATGCTAAACGACACACACAGCAACCGGGGAACTACACAGGAACTCAACTGGTCCTCCACCCAATGTAGATCGCTACAGGGCTTCAAGGGAGCAAGTCTACCGCCATGCATAGACGCCGATATACTGAGTGGAAATAAGTCCCTAATGGCATAATGGTAAGCCAGTATAACTGACGACCGCCATCTTAATAATATATGAGCCGACTGTCGATCAACAAACGGAGCCGACCATAACCCACATGTATCAGCAGCCAAACTGGAGGCATTTGTTATTTCAATATAAATCATAATTATAAGAATTACCAATGTTATCGAACTAGGCAACTCAGGAAAGGTAGTGGTATGTTGTAGGGTGACATATGTCATGACCTACGATGAATATTTGTGGAATTTGCAGTATTTCGCTCGCCAGCAGAAGTATTTATAAATATTTATGCATTGTGCATATAATTTGTTTAATATGCTGTTATATGTTCAGCAGGAGTCTCTCATATACTGAGGAATTCATTAATGTTTATTATGTTTTGTTTGGTAATTTAACCAAAATATAAATATATGTTAGCGTTACCAGCATTATTAAGGTAGCGTAATAGTACAGGACAGACATGCGTCATGGCTTATGTTGAACATTTATAAGGTTGCAGTATTTTGCTCGCCAGCATAAATAATTCTGAAGATTTATGCATTGAGCATATAATTTATTGAATAAGCTGTATGTATATTCAGCTGTTATAAGTCTCTCATAGAATGAGGAATTTATTATTATTATTTATTAAGGTGTTGAATGGTAATTTAACCATATTTTCTTTTAATGGTGAATATAAACAACTTTGTAAATGTCACCAGTGTTATTAAAGCAGGCAATTGAAGAAACGTAGAGGGATGTATATAGGACAGACACAAGTCATGACCTATATCAAACATGTATTAAATACGTCTGTTTGATGCATATGAAATAAGCCGTCATATGTCCGGCTGAAGTCTCTCCCATAATAAGGGCTGTTATATTATTTTCCTCTGTTTGTCGTTAATCCTCACCATTTAGGTATCGTTCGTTATCGCTTAAATATAACACTAATAGCGTATACAATATTAAATTGTATACCACTCTTATCGACCATCTATATGTTGTTAAACCCGTCTAACCTCAACATCCAATCGTACGCCTGCTGATTGATACAGAACTCAGGAATTATTACGGTCCTTTCAACCCTTTGACTGAGCAGTACATAGTCAATACCTATCAATCCATATGGTTAAACTAATCTTTATTTTAATACTATTAATAGTAAACCTTTTAATTATTACATCTTTCATTAGATATCAGTCTTAATACTATCCTACCAAATTTAGGTAATCCTAATATTCTTAACCACCTGTCGGGGCCTCTAGCGCTCCTAACACCCACTTACTTGCGGTTCAAGGCGGAGACCTTGAACCCGAATCCCTTTTTTAGTTCTGATCTGATACCGCTCTCGGCCTTCCTCAGACTGCCCCTTCACTATCGTCCATCTGGCCACGAACCGTCCGAATAGCAGCGTTATGATCCCACTCCCGGCCTCTCCCCGACTCCTCGACTGTCCCCCGACTGTCCTCGACTTTTCCGTTTGCAACCTCTTTTAAACTGCGTTATCCCCGTAACATTTCTCCCACCACGCCTATTTAGCCAGTACTAATTGACACGCAATATTATTCCTTAAGACTGAACAAATATGAACTATTATGAATCGTTTCCCTGTTCATCCCCTTTTCATCTTCATGAATAAGATGCTACTTTTGCGTATGCGCAACGCCCCCGGTAACCTAAATGTCCGTTTATTTAGTCATTATATTGCACTCTAAACTGCCGACATTAAGGATTGTTTATACTTTACTCGTAATTTTAAAGTTACAACGATAATTTGGTTTCTTTCTCTAGGTTAGCCTTTGGCACATCTGGCACCCTCGCATCTGGCAGCAATAGTTTCGACCATTTCTCTTTTATTAGTATTTTTGTTAAAAAGCTATATTGTTCTAAGGGACAAAGACGTAATGTCTGCTATTGTATTTTAACTTTCAAATGGTTCATGAGGCCTTAAACTGTTTTATTTCGCTAAACACTCATATATACAATTAGCCAAGAATTTCTACAATGCTTTTTTAACAACCGCCGAATGTATATTACAACCAATAAAAAATCCCTTCCAGAACATTCCACTAAAGTAAGTTTCTAACTTCCCACGCTTGCATCCTCAACATGTGTTCTATTGTATTTTTCTAAGTCAGTATTATCTATTCGCTACGTCACTGCGTAAAAATTAATAATTTCTTCTAAGTATACATTCTCAATTATCATATTAGTCACTTGATAATTCTTCCTCCTAAATTTCACGTATATTAAATATGTTGCTAATATTGTAAGTTTCTAAGTATCCATTTCTTCTAAAACTATTCTTCTCAGTTCCAAACATTATTAATTATATAAGGTGTAAATATTTAATAATTGTGGTGTGTTCCGTCACAATCGCCCCCTAAATTATGACATAGTTTACCGAAGTCATAATTTAAACCATTAAAGATGGAACCAACACAATTAATAGATTGAAACGGCTTAACCTAGACAAGAAGCGTATTTTCCTTTCAGTATCTCTATACTATTTCAACTAATTCTAATACTTTGTACTCGCCCCCTGATCTGATAAATATCTTTTATTTTTCAATATTATACCTACATTTGAAATTCCACTGAATTAATGACGTTATTTTCAGTTGTGGTATAATTAGTTTGATAACCTATTTACCTATTATACTAATGCCTAATTAAAAAATGTATAGACTCCCAAACACATCGTTCACGGTCCAAGTCTCAGCCTAAATCTCCTTATTAAAGTAACCTATAACATAAGGCACAACAACCTCTTTGACATGAAATTTTACGGACACTCTCCGGACTAACCTGTAATCTAAAAGACGACAACGTCTAACCTTAGTGCGTGGGGTATATACGTAATTTAACATACTGAAACTATCTTTATTAAGTTACTAATTTTATTTTCATTTGTTATCATGATTGCTTTATGGAAAGCTTCATCCCATAGCTTAAATCACACCTTAGTTTATACATTAAAACCAATAAGAGTCATGTTAAAATATAAATACTAGCCTATGAAACACCACCGCTCGAATCCTAATTTAAGTATTGTAGTACTTAAATAATCGAAGACTAAGCTGAATTCTTTAATCACTCAAAGTTGCTTGCATTCTTTTACAAAATTATATGCTTTTATAGTTTAGATGGTGTGAAATGTCGCCTTGCACGTAATATTCCTGTCTTAGTTAATGCAAAATTATTAAAGCTTTCCCTTTTCTAAGTATAAAATTTACTAGTTAGAATTACTTTATTTATAAAGTGATTGTATTCGTAAACATATTGACTGCTTATGAATTGAACATCAACATTATAACTATTTCGTGGTTGTGTTTTTTTTTCTTTGATCGTCATAAGTCAGTAAATAAGTCACAAGTAAGTAACACTTTTCTTTCATTTCCATTCATCAATTTACCATTCAAGAATTTTTCTCATTCATCATTTATCAATTTCACTTTCCTTTCAATTCATTCAATTATTCTCTCATAAATAAGATTCATACATAGTGTTTTGTAGATACATTTCAAAGTCATTTTTAATTGTGTCGAATTAAGTCGATACGAAGTAATCCTTATTTCACGGTAACTAAGTGTAATCGTCTGTGTTACAAGAATATAGGTATCTTAAGGTGCCAACGATATTCTAGAATAATTTTAACAAAAGCCCATTATGGATTAGGTTCGAGAGATATAAGTATGCTCGGCACACTTTGACATAATAAGTTAAATAGAGCACGATATTGCACATGTTCTGTTAGTGTGTGTGATGTCCCCCAGTCATCGCAACTTATCGCTCTTGGAGTAATGTGCAATATAGTACTTATATGATTATCCTGCTTGATAAATGTGGTTGGCTTCAATCATTGACCCACAAGGCTTGTCAAGTAATGCACGATATCGCACATGTTCTGTTAGTGTTTGTGAATGTCCCCCAGTCATCGCAACTTATCGCTCTTGGAGTAATGTGCGATATAGTACAAGTAAGGTATTATTTGCCGGGAACGAAGAATGATAATTGACTTCTTTTTTTTCTATAAATATTAAAACTTTCAAAAGATAATTGAGATAAAATATAGCCAACAACACAATCGAAGTAAGAATGTATGTAACAGAAATGAAGACACCTTTATTCAGACTACTCGATTTAGGGGTTGTATAAATTAGAATTTGATAGCCTTTATTTGATAATAGCAGTCAGTATATTTAGGAAATACACAGTTAAGGATTATGAATATTCATTAACAATTTTAATACTAAACATTTAATCGTTTTTGAAATTTAAATAGATATAGTCTACGTGACAATTGTGAATAAATTCATAATTGCGCCCCTATGCCAAAAGCTAGTAAAAGAAAGCCAATCATAAAAACAAAACCTTCTGGTCGTCCTAACATAAGAACAAATAAATCCTTAGATATATTTTTTTCTGACTACAAAGCTTAACACTATCACAATCCATAACCGTATATTTAGTTAAGATAATTTCGTTGCATTTATAGTTACTTCATTAAATAATTATTAACTTGCATATTTTTCTCAGGGAATAAATTATATTATAAACAAGTGTAACTAACGTTCAACATAGATATACGATTTCCCTGTTAAGTATATTTGCTATAAATGATTTAATTTAATTAGACTTTCGATAATTTGTCAATAATTTGTACTATTCGATTTACCTAGCTGTAATCAATAATCTGTTATTAACACAAGAATGTTCATTTATTATAATTTTAATACATCTACGACTATTCTTCAATGATTACTTGTTCTTATTTATTTTTAACCCACAGCATCTATATAAATTCCGAGACCGTTAATATTAAGAAACCATGACACGATAAAAAAGGAATCATACATCCTAATACAGACTATAACCACCCATTTGTCGTAGTTAATAGAATTCGCTAAATCGCTCTTGGAAAGACAGTACAACCCTTTATATTCACAATTCTAATATTACTCATAGTTAATATTTTGCTTACAGAACTGAAAATATATATAAATATAGGTATATATTTTTTTCAAATTATATCAAGGTCAACTTCAACACAGGATAGGAATCGAACCCACCTTTTATTAAAATTGAATATCCTTTAAATGATTTCCCGTGACAGCATCTTTAGAATCATTTCGTGCTGGAATCGAACCACGCACTCTCTATGAATTAAACTACAATTATTCAATGTGGAATCGAACCACGCACTCTCTATGAATTAAACTACAATTATTCAATGTGGAATCGAACCACAATTCTTGCATGTATACATTATAATGCATTCATCCCTGCGGGAGTCGAATCTAGGACCAGAGACGTCGACACCACAATACCTGCTTGAACTACTCAGCTACTTAATCTATATTTAATAAAAAGTAAAATAGACAAATTTAAGAAGGTAATCAATTGTTATAACAGTTGCCCATTTAAAGATGATGATACCCAATAGATAACAATTTCCTATACAATATTTGATTTTACCCGCGACATCGCCCGTGACTCGCTTTATGACTATTATGTAAAATACATTTATTTGCTAATTTGGATCTTATTTCATCCCATTACTGTATTAGAATCACAACCACCAGACCAACACTAATAATACCAGACACGCTTATTATTAGTGAATCAATAATTAACCTATAAACTATCTAATATAAATAATGATTATTAGAAGAACCTAGACAATTTTACTCTGCTATTAATTACTACATTGCTTATGAATATATTTTCAAACTCGAACATATATTATGAATATATAAATGTAGTATGTGTCGATATTTATATATTTCCCCACACAGGCTTATGTAATCGTGATTAGAGGATTTCTTTTCCGTAGTAATAGGAGACCGAAAATATACACAATAAATTTAAATTTAAAGTCATGCACATGAATAATAACTACCAGTGAAGGTATTCACACATTATTAAACAATAAAACATAAACATGAAACCTGAAAGCGTAGTCTATCACCATAACCCTAGCCATATCTAAAACGAATAGATAATATGTAAATACGTATGGATATGTGTTACCATGAGACCTAAGGCAACAACGAATGATAGAAGGAAAAGAGTTAAGGATGGATTTTCTTAACACCGATCACACAGACTCATATGATCTTTATTTAGGCTAAGGTGTCTTAGCATGATGAGAGGAACCTGAAATATCACACAGAAAATAACTGTAAATTAAATTTCATGCACACATTTTGAAGCATAACACATAACTAATCAATGCTAAATGAACTAACTAATACGATTTATACAAACATAAATTTGATCACTTCTTTGGCCTATATATATTTACTGCATGTAAATGACATGATTCAAATAATATATGAATTCTAATATAACCGGCTATAGAGAATCGAACTCGTGCGCCGAGAATGATTTCAATTATTTCTGAATTTGGATATGGAAACTGGCTCTAGAGAGTCGAACTCATGCGCCTAGTATTTCACACAAGTATCAAAATTTCATACACGTTTGCCTATAATTTATAAGTTAAGAACCACCCCTAGAGTTTCTTACAAAACTTTAACAAGATTAATTAACAACCTATCTTCTGAAAGACAAACCTAGACGAACGGACAAACCTACAGTTTGACGGATGGACGGACTAACATACAAATATACTACCGACAGAACCTGTAAGGATTCCATTGCTTTCCTTTAAGATACCGAATACTAAAATGCGACTAAATTTATAGCAATTCCTAATTTTTAGAACATATTAAAAAGACCTAAATATTGCATGCTTTTAAAATGCACATTTTATAATTTACATAATTAATTAAACATGATGCTCTTAAATTAAGCCTTTATAATACATAAATAGTTCTTTACCCACGACCACGCTTGCGCATATACCGCCCACTTTAACTGCGCATAATGCAGCTACGATAGTGCGATAGTAAGTAAATAATATTTTAAAATCGGTTCATTAGTTTCGCCTGTTCTTTGTAAATCAACCAAAAGTATATAGACTAACATATCCATAATATTAGTGTAACTGGATATAGCAACAATACATAGAAGACTTTACGCCCCCAAGTAGACCCTATGTTAAAAAATATTACAATTAATTTAAAAGCTAATATAATCAAATTCACGCCCCCAAGAAACTCCACAAGCTAACAATACTTGAAACCTCATATCCTGGTCACGGCACCATTTGTAACGGTGCCCCACATCCCTTTCAAACTTTCCTTAATTTCTTTTAAATAATGAATAATTAAATAAATAATAATTTCCATGCGCCGTCTAATAAGACCTTCTAATAAAAATATATGTATTGGCAGTGATCGTCTAATAGGACCTACGTTGTGTTGTGTGTAGTAACCCTGGTTCTTTTGTAGGCGATTGTTAGCAGTAAGAGAATATGTTATTGAGGGCATGTAAGAGAATTACCTACCTACTAAATACATTCGATTAACCTAAAACTAATAAGTCCCTAAGTACCTTGTGAAGTATAGAACTATAGGATTTTAGTAAGAGAAAGTAATGACACTTGAGCATAATACCACTGGTTACATTACATTATAATAGAAATGTTGTATTTAACATAGAAATGAAATATTTAATAAAGGTTAAATGAAAGGATGGAAGGAATAAGGTATTAGGACTAAGATTAGAAAGTAAAAGTATAATTAAATCAAATGAGAAGGATGTTGTGAAAATATATACACATTATTTGTGTTGAAGGTGCTTTCAGGCCCCGACCACGCCCTCAGCTTGAGACCCACCATCACGGCCCCTTAACCAAAGAAAGAAATGGTAAGGAGTTAGGAGGAGTCAACCCAGCACTAAACTCATAATAAAATTAATCATAGACGTCACATTTACATCCAATGTAACTAGCATGATTCATTATGGTGTATGATCGGGCACACATTCATTGTTCACAGTAGGGTTGTAGACACCATGAAGGCCTTGGCCAAACATAGTAAAAATGCTAAACGACACACACAGCAACCGGGGAACTACACAGGAACTCAACTGGTCCTCCACCCAATGTAGATCGCTACAGGGCTTCAAGGGAGCAAGTCTACCGCCATGCATAGACGCCGATATACTGAGTGGAAATAAGTCCCTAATGGCATAATGGTAAGCCAGTATAACTGACGACCGCCATCTTAATAATATATGAGCCGACTGTCGATCAACAAACGGAGCCGACCATAACCCACATGTATCAGCAGCCAAACTGGAGGCATTTGTTATTTCAATATAAATCATAATTATAAGAATTACCAATGTTATCGAACTAGGCAACTCAGGAAAGGTAGTGGTATGTTGTAGGGTGACATATGTCATGACCTACGATGAATATTTGTGGAATTTGCAGTATTTCGCTCGCCAGCAGAAGTATTTATAAATATTTATGCATTGTGCATATAATTTGTTTAATATGCTGTTATATGTTCAGCAGGAGTCTCTCATATACTGAGGAATTCATTAATGTTTATTATGTTTTGTTTGGTAATTTAACCAAAATATAAATATATGTTAGCGTTACCAGCATTATTAAGGTAGCGTAATAGTACAGGACAGACATGCGTCATGGCTTATGTTGAACATTTATAAGGTTGCAGTATTTTGCTCGCCAGCATAAATAATTCTGAAGATTTATGCATTGAGCATATAATTTATTGAATAAGCTGTATGTATATTCAGCTGTTATAAGTCTCTCATAGAATGAGGAATTTATTATTATTATTTATTAAGGTGTTGAATGGTAATTTAACCATATTTTCTTTTAATGGTGAATATAAACAACTTTGTAAATGTCACCAGTGTTATTAAAGCAGGCAATTGAAGAAACGTAGAGGGATGTATATAGGACAGACACAAGTCATGACCTATATCAAACATGTATTAAATACGTCTGTTTGATGCATATGAAATAAGCCGTCATATGTCCGGCTGAAGTCTCTCCCATAATAAGGGCTGTTATATTATTTTCCTCTGTTTGTCGTTAATCCTCACCATTTAGGTATCGTTCGTTATCGCTTAAATATAACACTAATAGCGTATACAATATTAAATTGTATACCACTCTTATCGACCATCTATATGTTGTTAAACCCGTCTAACCTCAACATCCAATCGTACGCCTGCTGATTGATACAGAACTCAGGAATTATTACGGTCCTTTCAACCCTTTGACTGAGCAGTACATAGTCAATACCTATCAATCCATATGGTTAAACTAATCTTTATTTTAATACTATTAATAGTAAACCTTTTAATTATTACATCTTTCATTAGATATCAGTCTTAATACTATCCTACCAAATTTAGGTAATCCTAATATTCTTAACCACCTGTCGGGGCCTCTAGCGCTCCTAACACCCACTTACTTGCGGTTCAAGGCGGAGACCTTGAACCCGAATCCCTTTTTTAGTTCTGATCTGATACCGCTCTCGGCCTTCCTCAGACTGCCCCTTCACTATCGTCCATCTGGCCACGAACCGTCCGAATAGCAGCGTTATGATCCCACTCCCGGCCTCTCCCCGACTCCTCGACTGTCCCCCGACTGTCCTCGACTTTTCCGTTTGCAACCTCTTTTAAACTGCGTTATCCCCGTAACATTTCTCCCACCACGCCTATTTAGCCAGTACTAATTGACACGCAATATTATTCCTTAAGACTGAACAAATATGAACTATTATGAATCGTTTCCCTGTTCATCCCCTTTTCATCTTCATGAATAAGATGCTACTTTTGCGTATGCGCAACGCCCCCGGTAACCTAAATGTCCGTTTATTTAGTCATTATATTGCACTCTAAACTGCCGACATTAAGGATTGTTTATACTTTACTCGTAATTTTAAAGTTACAACGATAATTTGGTTTCTTTCTCTAGGTTAGCCTTTGGCACATCTGGCACCCTCGCATCTGGCAGCAATAGTTTCGACCATTTCTCTTTTATTAGTATTTTTGTTAAAAAGCTATATTGTTCTAAGGGACAAAGACGTAATGTCTGCTATTGTATTTTAACTTTCAAATGGTTCATGAGGCCTTAAACTGTTTTATTTCGCTAAACACTCATATATACAATTAGCCAAGAATTTCTACAATGCTTTTTTAACAACCGCCGAATGTATATTACAACCAATAAAAAATCCCTTCCAGAACATTCCACTAAAGTAAGTTTCTAACTTCCCACGCTTGCATCCTCAACATGTGTTCTATTGTATTTTTCTAAGTCAGTATTATCTATTCGCTACGTCACTGCGTAAAAATTAATAATTTCTTCTAAGTATACATTCTCAATTATCATATTAGTCACTTGATAATTCTTCCTCCTAAATTTCACGTATATTAAATATGTTGCTAATATTGTAAGTTTCTAAGTATCCATTTCTTCTAAAACTATTCTTCTCAGTTCCAAACATTATTAATTATATAAGGTGTAAATATTTAATAATTGTGGTGTGTTCCGTCACAAGACTTATTTGCATTTAACTGAAGATTGTGCTTTTTTGTTACTTTGTTTATTTTTTGTGTAGTATATATGAAATTCTAGATATTTTTTTAACGGAATATATATTATATAATGTAAAAGTGCTTGTGTAGGCTTATTTTGAATCGTTCAAAAACTTTTTCTCATGTGATTGGTAGGGGAAAAATCATCTTTTGGCTGATAAAAAGAACAAACGAAAGAAACTTATCAGCTCTTTATTATGTATTGTATGGTACATATCACTCATTTTTAGGTGATATTTTCTATTTATATACTTACTTACCTTATAACATTATTTAGAATATTTTTTATATAATAATAAGTAGATCAGTGGTGTTGTGGATAAGCGCCGCGGCCCGCGATCGTTGTTGTTAAGTTACTTTCGCAAGGGTCAGTCGCAGGATGGCTGAACAAAAATTATTATCTCTAGCAACTCTGCTTCGAAAGGCACGTTAAGACGGTGGTGGCATTTGCAGCCGTTAATACCCTCCGAGCCGCACTGGGACAACGTGGAGGGTCATGGCCTATTCCCCTTAACCATCAATAAAGAAGGCCTAAACCCCTGCTGTGAGAACGTAACAAAAGTTGAAGATGAGGTATTTCCAGGTTTTTGTAAACTAGAAGCATTGGACATGCTGGATTATGACAAGATTCTGCCTCCGTTATTCTAATCCTTTGGTCGTCACCTTTTTCTCTTACACGGTAAACTATCATCATTTAGCGCGATGGTATAATGTTGCTTCAAGTTAATAAATATTTTTATCTTAATATTTACCTCAAATCGATCTTTGAGTCTATATTTTTAAAATCAAAAGAAACTCTTACGCTTCATGTTTCTCTATAATTTTCAGATCAGTAAATATTATATATAGTACTAAGACAACAAAATAAAAAATAAAATGACTGTATATTACAGGAAAGGCCGCTCGGTAATATTGGGATCGAGCTAACCGTGAATAATATTTTCCCCTTCCTAATAATAAAGAAAAAAAAAGAAATGGTACTTTCTTGTTTTTCCACGGAAGCTATAATCTACATTTACAATCTGCTCGCCGAACATCACCAAAGTTGTAAGACACGATTACATTTTACGTCGTCTTGTTGAAAATCAATAATGCTCCAAAGAAATCGTGTTCGCAATATTTGATCCCCAGCTTTGGCGGAAGTATGTATTGTAGTATTGTTTGACGTTTAGTAATTACGCTGTAATAATATTGCATACTAAATAGTTACAGGCGCATTAAGCTTTTATTTTTTATTAACAGTAATTGCATACTATTTTCTAACTCGGAAACTTAAAACTTACCTGCACGCTTTGCATAACATGATCGAGTAACGCCTGCTATTCCACACCAAAATATAACTTTTCTCGAGTCGAAAAAGAATAATATTGTATGGGTGGACCCACAGATGCACTCGAGAAAAATGACATTTACGTTTAGATAAAACGTTCTAGAGTTCGTCGTGCTATACGTGCAGGTTTATTTAGTTGCTTCTTCTTTCTCTAATATAATATAATAAAAATACATAAGTTAAACATTTGTGGAAATTATTATGACAACTTAATGGCAACTACGAGTACAATTCACCACATTAGATCACTTGTATATTAACAGTGTGTATTTTTGAAGAATTATTTCATTTTTCAGACATGTCGGATCCTTTATAGAGTTTGTGTTCATTTAGAATGAGATATTAGTTGTTTTTCATATTTAAAAGCATAGCTACCTTAAAACAATACTTATTGAACACATTCATAATACTGAAACTGATTTTGTAATTAATTAATATAGTCACACCCTGTTGCAAAAATGTCTAAATTTTAATAAAAAATTTAAGCCCAATTGAACGTTCTAAATTTGAAATTTTGCATCGGTATTGCCGCTTTAAACAAATGACAATTTTATGGACGTTTGTGTATCTGGATGTCTCACTTATTAGACGATTAATGGAACTATCTAAGTTTAATTTACCAAATAAAACCATTCAAGTCATATAGGTACTTTAATGAAAATGAACAACAGAAAGTAGGTAGGGTTAGAGCAGACTCATATCTACTAAGACCATTTATTCACGAGCGTAAAGAATGTTTGAGCGTAATGAATATTCGTTTCTTTTTCAAGGATAATTTCTACGCCATTAGTTGCTTTCATAAAAAAGCAATAGCATATGAGTTAGTTTATACACAGGATCGTATTCCCGGGTAAAACCGATTCCCAAAGACTCCTTCCTACCTCTGTATAAGACGAGAATTATAGCCTAAGTACCTTCTCCATTTATTCGAAGTAGGTCGTCATTCACAAGAATTTACATAAATCACTGTTACCTATACTGTTTATGTAACAAGATCGGTAATATTCTCAAAACGTAATGAGCTCGACACCAATGACGTCAGATCTAAAACTCAATACCTTTGACGCTACAATACGCTGTAAATGTATTGGGGTTCACACGACTCTGTAATTTATCCTCATGAAATAATGGCGTTAAGATCAAAGCATCTCGGCCCTAAACAGCCACTTATGATCTAATTTGTTTGCTGTATGTATTAACATGACTGAGCAATGTTTATTAGATGGTAAGACGAGTACATTCAAACGACAAACCAATATTATACGTAATTACTTATAATATATAATTACATACTAGATTTCTGACTGCGATTTAGCCCGCGTGGTCCTGTATTATACTAACAAACCTCCCGCTTGTACCACTCTGTACATTGATGAAAGCCGTATTAATTTCCAAAGTTTTCAGCGTAAAAACACCGGTAAGTGTCTATGTTTTATCTGCTATGATGATCGTAATTTATTATATTTCATAAATTTTACATTAATAATTCATGGTTTATTGATATTTATTTTAAACAAAAACACTTAAAAGAACCACCGAACCCAGTTACCCGAGATTAAGAATCGTTTAAAGTTTCCAACCCTTAAAATTTCGCATTACGCTTTCGGCAATGAAACTAAATTTATCCTAAATAAAGATATAAATAATTATCAGAGATCTTTATTTATTAGAGCAATAAAATAAAATGATATTTATCAAATACAATTACTCATATCACCATACAAAAACAGAAAAGAACACATTAAAAATAACATCAACTTTTCATTTATAATATAATAATTTTACCTTTATTTAGAGTGAAGGAAAATATTTGTATGAGCAAAGTAAGAGAGATGAATATATTTGATTAAAAACAAACGATGTCTTTTCCGAGTAATGTTATTAAGAGAACTCTCTCGACAACTGTACCAAATCAAACAGATGAAATCAAATTTCGACGCGCGCGTACTTACATTAAATGTATTAAGGTAATAATATTTTTTTAACCTAAATACAAATAATGAATTTATTCGAAAATATATTCGAGCTTCAACGCTATCGTATCATAAATATAATAATTATTTGCTTACATTTAAAGAGGTGGCAAAAAATATTTTTACTACTCCCGATGATGTAAATTCTCGTAGGTTAAAAGTTTTTCAAATATGTTCAATAATTTCGGACCTTATTTAATCATAAACATTAGTATAGATTTATGAAAGCTTGAATAAAAGAATAAGGTTCTCAATTTGACTGAATATTTTTATGTGTACCTTTCACAATATTTTTGTCAGTAATGGACCGAATGTGATAATTTTTAAAGGATATATTCTGTGAAGGATTCAATTAAAATTTATGTACACAATCTATGTATAATCTTAACTATGTACATTATGTAGAAAAACTGTGTAATTAGTTAAGGTTAAAAATAAATTGCTGTAATAACTACATCGTCTGACTTCTCTTAGCAATGTCTCTGTGACAAAAAAAAATTATGTAAGCCGTCTTCAAAAAAACCGGTAAGTAATTTAAGAAACTTCATTTGAATCCAAGCGACATCAATCTCTTACCTGAATGAACACGAAGTTTATTAAATTTACTAACTATCTGTGTAGATTTTTCGAAACAATTTAATTTTAGGAACATTGTTTAAAAGTAGTAATTATTTTCGGGCTTGTATCCGCAGAGCAAAGTTTCCATACTTTACACGAAAAACTTCATTTAAAAACTGGTAAAGTGCGAATCGGGACACATTTGGTGTTGGATTTCGTAGTTACTAGGTTAACTAGATACTAACTACTAACTCTTACTTTTGGATTCTTAGCTTCTACTAAAAATAGAGAATCTTAAACTTTTTCAAATGGATATAAAAAACGAAATATGGCCTTCACAAAACGCAATGTTTATATGCCGGTTAGAAAATATAAATTTAATTTCTTAAATTTTAATTTATCATTATTATCAGTGTGGTTCGTGTTAAAGTTATGTTAAATTACAGGGTTTTACTACCTACTAGTAGCTACAGCGGTTTCTATATCGACTACGAAACCCTAAACCAAGCTTTTTGTTCAGTATTCAGGTTAGAGAAGTATTTAGTATGCAAGAGGATTTTAATTTTACAGTTAATTTAGATATATCGTTGCATACAGTTTCCAGCTTTATTCAGATGGAATTAAAGTTGACATTTATCGTAACATTTATGAAATACCACGAGTATTTTTCCGCTTTTCTCCTAACGGTATAAATGATCAAAAAATATTGTATTCTGTTAAAATGTAACTCGAAATATCAGTCGCTCATTTGACGTGAGTAATTTATTAAGTTTCTGTTTACGAAAACATGTTTACGTGCTATTAACATGCCTTTCACAATACACTGGAAGAAAGTTGGAAAGTAACATGGCAACGTTATAAGCGGAACATGTTTTTGTGTAATAAATGTTTTCTTTGCAAATAATAAGAAGATATTCCTTATCATCCTAATTAAAATTGTTGGCAGGCGTAGGTTGCGAAGATTTCATGAGAAAAATTTCTAAATTTGCAAGTGCTTACAAAGCTTTCAATTATGGCGAATATATATTTGCTTGTTAATTAAGTCACAGCTTTCTTTATAGGTTTTAAAATGAGTACTTTTAGTAGTTTTATTGACAAGTGCCATATTTTTATGGGATAGCAAAATGGTTAATTACCTTTAAATTATTATTTCAAAATAAATTTTCTAGGCTTTGCTCTATACTTTTTTCAGTTTTCTAAAATTAAACCTAGCTAGCTGCAGGCGTTTTCGAGATTCAAATTAGGATTTTTTATTAGGGGTGTGTTCGAAAATTACTAAACCAATTAATTAATTTGGATTTTATTTGGACTGGGTGAAATTTGACAAGGAATTGTATGTTTTTCTTAATAAAGAAACTTACGTTACAAAAAAACTTTTATGAAAAACAAAATGAAACTGTCCGTGTAGACTTTGTTTTAATTTAAATTATAATTTATTCACAACATTGCCGACTAGGTTACAACTAGGGAATGCAATCTCGTTCTCGCGAGATCTCGGCCTTTTTTAGCGAGATTGATCTCGGTCGAAAAATGGGCGAGATCTCGCGGTATTGATATGCATAAACTCGCGAAATCTCGGCTGAGTCAAAATCTCGCGAGATTGCATTCCCTAATTACGACTTAAGCTCTAATAAATGTTCTAAATTAGAAAATTTTTGACTTTACGGATGCAAAATACATTAAAAACAGACATTAGAGCTTAAAGACGTTATTAAACTTTAACTTACGTTTGTGCGATTAGGCGTTTGATTTGACTAACGTTTGGTCAACAACTGGCCATGGAGCGAATAGTTTTTTTCTCTAAAATATATAAAAACAATCATTTATAGGAAGTCTCTTATACAATTCACTGGTATTCCCACCTGCACCAGCAAAGAGGAACTATACACCGTACAGTGCACAGGCGATTTCCTGAATAATCATGTTTGTTCAAACTATTTATGTTATTCAGTTCGATTCGCACAATGTTTCCCCGTTGTTTGTATTATTATTAACAGAAAACCGTTCACTTGTATTAAATTCGATTCGTAGGGTGTACACACTGTCATAAAGGTTGGTTAATGAAAAGTAAATATTTTTATTGAAGTTGCGTACTGGGACAGGAAAACCTAAATAATTCAGATGATGATATAATTAACTAATTTTTATAACCAATCTTGTTTTAATAACTAGTTAGTTAAAATATTTCTCCATTATTTCTTTTTTTTAAATCATAGCATTGTATGAAACCTATAAAACGAAATACTGTCACATGCCGACGGGTGGGGACCTGGTGATATGTAATACAGGCTAATCTCATTTCAAATAACTGGTATTTGAAATGAAATTAGCCTCACAGCACATACTTATTTATGAACCTAATGCAATGTAAGTTTTTGTGAGGAGAATAAATAAATAAATAACTGTAAGTTATAAAATACAACACATTTGGTTTCTGTTCAGGCGCGTGGAATGCGCAATAGCACGTTTGATTAGCCAGGGGCCCACATTTACTAATTTTAAAATAGTACTAGTTGTAGCGTGAAGTTAGTGAATATATTTTAAATGTATAATTGTTGTCTTTCCTCCTGGTTAAGTTTTTACTGAGTTTCTCGTTTAAATAGCCATTCGTTCCAAAAGCGTTTACTACTTTTATAGTTCTATAATTCCATAAATTGATATACCTTTGAAAGGGAATGTGATAAATTAAGAAATTAAACATTTAGTCCACGGGAAATTATAATTACCATGATTTAAAATTTAGTCTTCTGCGTAGGAGCGTAAAAGTATATAATTATATAAAGTGATATGTTTTATTTAAATAGGAAATATAATGTAAAGCTCGGTAGAGAGGGCAGCATTAGCATACCTCTATATAGTAAGTAAACCAGAGTAATACACTGTAATGGTAGAATTGTCAAATCTATGAAATAGTTTTTTTATATGATAAGTTTTTATCTTGTATACAGACCAGAATTTCTATGATTTTAGATGTTAAAAGTTAAGGTTCATTTTATGTGAAAATTATATAATTTCATAAGAAATATTTGGATTTAAAACATTGTAACAAATTAAAGTGTTTCATTCTGTGAGAAAGTAAAGAATTGAAGACAATACGGTGTCATTGACTGTAGTTTTCGAACTTTTTACGTTTACATATGAAAAATTCCCTTCATTCTTACATCCAAACACTGATTTAGATAAATAATGTTGCTATTAAGTTATATATTCTTATTATTCATTAAACCATGATTGGCGTTTCTAAAAAATGTTATCTGTTCCTGCTACTGCTTGCAGTTGCAGAATATATAATTTATTTATGAATAACAAAAGAAAAAATAATATAACTGTGCACCGCGTTGTTGCTCGTCGAAGTTCTTTTAAAATATTCATTTCTTGACATATATTCTATCGATTTTCCTGCGGTAATATGGAGTGTAAAAATATATCCAGAAATGAGCCGGATCCTAAAATTGTGTTATTGAAATTTCTTTAGTAGCAATTGGAGTTTCACTTAAATAAACAGACATAAGAAATATTGTTACAATTTATTTGATTTATTTTGATAATAGTATAAAATTCATTTTGTTACCTTTTTTATTTCAGTAGATATATATAATTAAGTAAGTTTATTGGACTATGGCAAAGTTTTTCATCTTTCATGTTAAACGTTTTAGGTAATTTCTATTTGTCTTAGTCTCGAAGACATTATTTGCGTAGTTTTCTTCTGAAGGAAGGCTCGATTGAACAAACCCGTATTCCAACAACGAGACACAGATTGAAAAAGTTTAATTGTAATAAAATTTGCAAAGCATTGGTGCAGTAAATAAGAAGCTTAATTTCAAATTTAACACAGTGTCGCGTGTTGACCTACTTCGATCAGGCTTTTGAGAGTTGAAACGAGTTTATTGGAAAGTGATAGAATAAGGATTTCTTGGTTATTGTTTCGGCGACATTCATTTATCTTTTGAAATAAGTAAATGCAATTAGAAGGTCGAGAACAGAAGTATTGTGGAAACCAATTGTCAATGTATCATATTGGTATGTCCTACTCCATCATATTATAATTGCGTATGTTGGAGCAGGACAAACGACAAAACAGTTTAAAAATTTGATTGTTGATTTTAAGAGTGTCACTATTAAGAAACAAAAGAGTGCCATTATTTGGGTAGATATTGCTGGAAAAAATTGCGTTAAAAAGTTATTAAATTCAGTTTTACTTTTCATTAGTATTATGTTATCTTAAAAGTTCCACAGTGACCTTGTTAGTGAGTTTGATATGCAGTGACTTTCATAAAGTCCGGCTTTAGGCTGGGTAACCTAAACTTTCTCTAGCTTAACAAAAGTTATCTCTAGCGTAGCTTTCGGTTTTTCAGTAATCCAACTGATTGAAAAAAAAAATGGAAATGTGTTGACTACATTACTTTAGAATATCGTGACTTTAACTCTTATTTTGGGATCTGCCCTACGATTCTGTAAAAATCTATTGAGGAGCGACTCACAACGTTTTGATCAGGTTCGCTAATTTTTTTTATTTAATTATTTTCAGGTACCTGTCACTTACACGCAGCTCAAAAAAGGTATGTGTTTAAATAGCACACATCATTATTAAGTGAAAACATTTTAATTCAGTTCAAATTTTGTTTTCAGGACATCAAAATATAAGATTTTTTTTTATTGATTTATAAAGGAACAAGTCTTAAACAATAAGGTCATGTTGTCATTTCATTGAAGACAATCAAAGTGATACAAGTTAAAACTAATACCATTCAAATCAACCACGCTTGCTTACTAAACTCCCCGGCCCTGTTTTCAAACTTTGAAATTAAGTTACACGCTTCACTTGTTCACTGAGTACATTTAAATAAACGGCATCGTGTGTGTTCGGAATTAATGATAATATGCGAATAGTTTCACAATTTCTCTACTCTAATACTGGAGTAAGTTCCACAGAGCCCCAAGGAAATTATCTTGGTTATACGATTTCATTTCGTATTAAGAAAACTATTCTAAAGTCTAGTGTAATTTAATTCTAAAAATTCTAAAAACTTGTTACAAGATAGGTTTTATATATGTTATATTATAATACATATTATTGTTTAACTCCAGCAAAATTAGTGTTCTACCATTTTTTATACATTGTTTTTTTTTTTCAAATTTAATTAAAAATTGTTCTACGCGTTTATTTTGAGAGTTGAAAAATATATATTTTTTTATTTAAAGCCGCTGGTGATATATATTTTACTCGTAAATATTCTTAGTGTATAAGCGACTAATATAAACGTATATAATATACTTATCATACATCACTGAATGAAAAGAAAAAATGTATATGCAAAGAAAAAATATATATAAAATAAAGTTAACACTTACAGCAGAGAGTAGTATACCTAGTAAGTTTTATCAATATACTACGGGCGATTAATTAAAGAAAAATATTAATATGAAAAACTATACAAAAAAGATTCAGGGTCATCGGTTACTTTGAAGACACCTTCAGATTTGTATGTTAGCACGAAAAGTCATAGAGTATACATCGAATTCGTTTCATGCACCATACTTATATTGAATATCGTAGTTAGACGGCTCGATGGTGCTGCGCAATTATAACGAATGAGGAACGGGAGAGCAAACTTTTTTCTGGAACCAATCACTAGAAAGTAGAAATTTATTTTGAACAAATCTCTGGAAAATAGAAATCAATGAAAGAAATAAAATAAATGGGAGTTAAATTTGTAAATTATTTAGGACAGTGTTCTCAAAGTCGATGAAATTACTAACTTATCAGCTACGTGCTTTACTTATATGACTGTCCTCGATACAAATTATACGATAACATTCAACCTAATCTCGATATTTTTTCTAACATAAACTCCATTATGTATCTTCCTACGCATAAATAGTTAAAAATAAAAAAAAAGAAATGCCTTGAATTTAGATATGCTCTTCTTGCTAGATTGCATTTTTACATGAGATCAAGATTTCTCATTCGATTCAACTCCAAGGTATCGATATGCCGATAAAATTATCTTCAACGTGGATTCCGTTATCTCGGCTTAAACTTTTCCCCTTTTTTTTTGCTTTTGGTTCGAAGCCCATTTCAAGGGTTTCCTTTCAATCGTGTGATTTGAGGTTAATCTTCCATGCTTTTTTATAGGTATTCCACATAAAGATGAATGGAAAGAGATGCGCTATATACAGAGAAGCTAATTTATTTTTATGAATAATATTGATACTTTTTTAAGTTTATATTTCTGAACGCGAATTAATCAAAAATAGCCAAATGTGTTTACATTAAGTGTTTATTATCAGACGAAGTCATTCATGAAGAAGTTTCATATAATTGATTTATTGTCTCGTGTAAATTTGGCTAAATGATAATAATTTATCGATGATGCCAGAAAAAATATGCTTACGCGCTTTTAGGGTATAGATTGTATTCATTTATTCGATTCAATTTTGGGAGTTGTAAGTTGTACAAAATAAGTAGGGCCCAACACGCTACCTTGGAGGACACCCAAGGCAGCGTGTTGGGCCTACCTATTTTTTTATGTACTTAAATGAATTAAGCAATGTACAGATGAAGAATGCGAAGGTATTTACATATACTGATGACACAGCCATAATGTTCTCGCCAGATATTTGGTCTGACGTGTTTAGGAAAACAGAGAGTGGTCTTGCATTGGTTGCCGAATGGATAAAAAGACATTTAATAACTCTCGACATAAACAAAAAGTAATTGTATATGATTATCGATAGATAAAAGAATTCAACCTAACAGCAACCTTAAAATTCGCATTCATAGCTGCGGAAATCCCAGAAGTGCCACTTGCTCTTGTTTGGGTATCGAGAAAGTTAAAACTATTAGATACTAAGGAGTTATTATTGATCAATGTTTATCATGGTATCCTCAATTAGAAATGGTTATGGCTAGAACTAGGAAACTCGTCTAGATTTTTAAAAAACTTAGATATACTGCTGAAAAAGTGACTTTAAATAAAACTTATGTTGCCCAATCGATGTTAAGCTATTGTATTACTGTTTGGGGAGGGGCTACTAAACTTAAATTCTTGGAACTTGAAAGAACCCAAAGGTCGCTACTAAAAGTAATGTACTTCTTGCTGAGGCACTATATGCACATGGTGACATATTAACTGTTCAGAAATTATATACTCTTAACTCTGTATTGAAATTGCATAGATCACTTCAATATGATCCCAATAAATTAAATAATAAAAGAAGAAAATACAAAGTTATTCCTCTAAATACGGTAAAACCAGTTATTGCTGCAAGATAATATAACAGAAAAGCTACTCATTCATATAATATTATTAACAGTACTCTAAATATATACCGAAATGTTTTTAACTGGCTCAAAATACTAAAATACGAAGAAATAGAACTAATTCATCCAAAACATACACTAACGCACACACACACACACACACACACACACACACACACACACACACACACACACACACACACACACACACACAGAGAGAGAGAGAGAGAGAGAGAGAGAGAGAGAGAGAGAGAGATAGAGAGAGTGAGAGAGAGATTGTTTCTTTTTCTTTTTTATTTTAATTAGGCAGGATTTGTTTAATCCGGTCATGAAAAGCGATAAATTCCTGTTACAGGTATTTATAATACTTACACTGATTTGATATGTAAATAAACATTTAAAATGACACAGGGTATAATACAATTAAATTTGATTTTTTTTTTCAGAAGAACCCAATGAAAATTGAATGTAATAATATGGATATTTATTGGATATATTTTTGATTGAGAAACAATCTTCTAAAATTAGCCTCTTAATTCGCACTGTCATTTTCGTCAATTTCTTATATACGCAGTTTTACTGGGGAAAATTATCAAATACAAGAACAAAACTTAGTGCCTCATAGAATATTATGCATTGAAATTATTACACTTCCCGTTTTTGCTTTATGGCACAATTAATTTGTACCCGTGATGACGACCCTATAAAAATATAAAAAGTTGTGTTTAAAATCATATATGTGTGTGTATAACAAGATGCAAACAATCCTGGCACCTCATAAGAGTTATTTTCAGGTATGACATATTTGTATAATTTTTCTCTGTATTTATGTATTAAATTTTTTTTTTTTTTTTTATTTTGTTGTCATCTCTTTGAAATGCATACTGCGTTAGTGATAAATAAACGGTTCATTTATGTTATTGATATTAGCTTTAGTTGCGACATTGAGTCCATTATCACATTAATTAACACCATCTTCTCTATTCGCTTATCATTGAGGACAATTACTAATAGACATACACGTTTGTGCATTATAATACTGATTATGCTAACATGTTCAACTTCCAAAACTCAATATTACTTAAAAGCAAATTCTGTTAAAATAATTATGAATAAAAATTTGACTAAAACACGTATAAAAGAGACTACCAAAATACAATAATCGGTAACTGCACTTCTAGCTAACTGTAGCAAAAAAAAAAAAAAAATTTGCCAACTCGCTCGAATTTCTCCCGAGGGAACTGTTCATCTTGTTGGAGATTCCAACCGACGTTATGATTTATTTATAATTTTATGTGGACAATTCTGTTTGTTGAATTTAGTGACCGTATAATTCTTTGTTCCTGTGATACTTGAAATAATGAATCTCGAATTCTGTAAGACTAATGTCCAACTGTGAAAGAGTACCTTACACCAATATCCATACAATAATAAGGATGACGACTGGGTAAAAAAAATAAACTCTATTTAATCCGTCAATCAGATAATAGAAAAATATTAGATATGTATTTTTTATAAGCATAATCATTATAGGCATTAAATTTGAGGTGTGGGGGCTCGCTACGTCACAGTTTTGTAAAAAGTGTACAAAATCGTGACGTAATGCGACATTTCAACTCAATGTATCACCGTAATTTATTGATTACGCTAATAATTAAAAAAAAAATGTTTTTAATATTAATTTTCTTTAATAATCTTCATGACGGATAAACAAACAAAAATTAGTCATTATCCCTATTGGAACAGAAAACAAGTATTAGCACTAGCTGAGACTCGGTCCTAAGTGGTCTATTTCATTATAGAATTAATAGTCAATGAAGAAGTATTTAAAAAAGCATTAGTTCCCGAAATCAAACTAGATGTCGCTACGATACGTTTTTGATTTCTCCATGACAACTCCTCCGGTTTTCTTTCATGTTTAAAAGTAAATTAGTTTTCAAAAATCAGTAAACAACTCACATTCTAACTGTACTTTTTCGTATTTGTATTTATATCTAAGATTCGAACTTTTCAAATTTCAGTTTTTTAATATGTTAGTTAAAAAGTGCTTAGTGCCTTAGTGCTTTCGTTTTTTTTAATACTTCCTCATTAGATATGTTAAAGATTTCAAAAATTATTGCGATATAAATAAAAGGTGAAAGTAAAAAAAATCCTTTTTTCATTTTACATTTTCGTGTTCGTTACTTCTAACATTGAAAATCGACCGGTACACCATTTATCATGTTTGAGATAAAGCTCCATTTTTTCCTTTATATTATACCCCCCATTGTGTTTAACCGAAATATGAAATACGTCCGCCTCCATGGTCGAGTGGATCGCAAACCTATTTTAAGCTGTAGCCATCTTAGAGGTTGCCAGTTTTGATTCCTGTGGGTTTGGACTCTGGGAGATTAGAAAATAAAAGGCTTTGGGTAGAAATTTCAGGCAAATTGACAGTAGTACTGCTAAACTGCTCGAAATCCTCTGTACTGCCAAATGCTCAAATATTAGCTGTCTTATAAAATGAACTTAGTCGTTACCTTGTGGAAGTTCCTTGCTGTAACTTTGATATCTAGCAACGACCTCTAACAATTTTCACACTCAGTATCTACAAGATCTGCTGTGCACCGCCCACCCATAAATAAATGCACACGCGGCAACAAATCCAGCAACCACAAGTCTAGATGAATTTCATCTTTCATGAATTTCATTCCATGGAGCATCCTGAGGAGTTGACCTTATAGTGCCTTTAAAGTGGACATTGATAGATATCGTACTCGTATTTTCACAGTCTACTATCATGTTGCTACATCCCACATTTTTCCCCGTTTATCTCAGAAAGTTATCGGATTCAATAGCTGACATCGATAGAAACGCTACATATAATAGACATAATTTGATAAACCATCACGTTTTAGAGATATAAGCTATTGACATTGGCTGGTAGTGCCATAATACAATTTTGATAGGTAGGAAACCCTAACCTGAATTACTCTAATCATTATGTATAGTGTTATATGTCTAGGTAGATTTTGTGCTTTGATTGCTGTGACTGTGAATGTTATTGATAACTATTTTCTATAATTTAACTCAACTAAGTTAGCCTTTGTATTACAAAAAATTTCGAAAGAATGAATCGTTTGGGCTACGTTGATTAGCAGCAAAAATATAGCAGTTTATGAAATACATGATTTGTCTATTTTTGTTACATAATCTATCGGTGAAGTTTTAAATTCTTAAAGTTAAGGACAGCTGCTCTTTAATAACTAATTAAAAATTACATTTCAAATTGTCATCCTTTAGTAAGGTCATCAATTAGGAATTGATCCCTATTTTTAATATTCGTTTAGAAGTGTTGTTATAAAATAAAGAAATATTCTTATAATACGTATAACATAAATTCAAGGCAGCAAAACATAAACGATAAAAACTTCAGAGAGCAATATTGTGCTTAAACAGGATCATGAATTAAAATTCTATCCAACAATTACAGTAGCCATGCTCAAATTCGTCCCGGCGGACCACTATGTCACGCTCGCTCGCCAGCCGTGCGGGGTATAACGAAATCTTCCTTTAAGCCACTAGATCCGATTTTCTGCCCAGGAACTTGAAAACATTTTAAAGCACTACCAACTGCAGCTTTGGTTTTATTTTCAGTATAACTGACGGAATGTGGTTATCTTAACCAAACTGTTTTTAGTCTTTTGGTTTTTACAACAGGAATTCTAATGGGAAATATTGTTAGTAATATTTTCGAACTTTGACATAGATCACATGTGGAAAACTCGCCTTAGATTTGTCAAACACGTTTTAGCTGCAGTAAAGGTTAACAAAAATATCTACAGTCGAGTAAATGAAGAGCTCGATGGCATAGTGGTTAGTGTTTTCAGTCTGCGAGAGCAACTTTTGCAAAATTCGGTAAGATTGGTGACTAAAAAATTATTGAGCTTAAGCTCTTCCCGCCCGCATCTACCCTCCAATCCGCATTGTGTCGTGGCCCATTTTTCCTATTCGATTTAATTCGGTTCAATCGACAGGGACGGCCTGTGCCTCAGCAGTATAAATAAGTGATTGCGCTTTCTGCACAAAGCACTGCGTCTGTCATATCTATCTTCAGATCCGCTGATCCTGTTGTTCAAATAGCCGCTAAAATGAGGTCCACACAATCCACAGGTTGAGTGCTGCTTCTGATTGTATTCTTTAAGCTGGTTGAGGAACCTTCATGGCGACAGAAAAATAAATACGGTTATAATATAACATATTATAACATATTACAAAAATCTTAATACATAAAAAATACAGTCCAAGAGGTAAATTTATTGAATGCCCTTATCCCGAAGATACTGTTCAAGTTCGAAAAACTTTATCAACGAGAATACGATTTTTAAACTTTGAAAAATAATTCTTTTACATACTTCAAATAAAGGTAAAGTAATTTTATCAACCCTTTTCGGAAGTTTGTTTTGTTGGTCTTCGCATTATGAGATAAACTTTTAAGTGCTTACCTCAAGGGGAACAAAGATACATTTTAAAGAGAAAAGAAGGCGAAGCTGAGAAAGGATGGACTGGAGTTTGACGTTTTAAGTACCTTACTTATCTATTCACGCAGATTTTTTTCTAGATGTGACATCGTTTCAATATTTTGTATTAGTTCAAAATAGATTTTACCATAATTAGTATTTTTCAAATATATTCAACGTTACAATGTAAGTTCATAGAATATTAATCAAACATCCGTTGGATGGTCTTCAAACATTGCAAAAGTATTTCTAGCAGAAAATTGAAATAAAAAATTAATTTAATTTAATTTAATGACAATTGGCTTAATTATTTCTATGTGCGTTGTCCTGATATAGATATCAAACGAATGGGTATGCTAAGAAAACTATGATTAATATATTGAATTCATTCTAAATTAATATGGCGGATGACCCAAAATGACGGCGAATGGTTTTAAGCACTCATATAATATCAATTACGATGAAATAAATAATAAATTTTAAAGAATATCACAATCATTGCTCAGATTCCAAAATGAGTAGCTAAAGCTGTATGATAAAGTATGTGAGACAACGAAGGTCTCACAACACTCAGAGCCGAGAAAAGTTCTTATTCTACATTGACCTGACCGAGGATTGAACTCGGTAACTCAGAGATGGCGACACCTTGAAACCAGAGTGTGAAACACTCGGTTACAAAGGTCGTCAAAAACAAACATATAAATGTGCTGAAGAATAAAAATTTATCTTTAAGGATATCTATCTAATCCATCATTTTCCATCTCCTTGTTCTATGAAGAAAAATTAAAAAAAAAACTGATAATGGTGTAATATATTTTCTTAGCCATATTAGTTTTTCTATAAATGCCTTGTTTTATTTTTTTCTAAAAGAGCAAGTGTATTAATTCTTAATAGTGGCAAATCGAAATAGTTGAGGATATCTCTTCCAGTAATAATCTAGTTCCAAGTAAAAGTTCCACCTCCTTAATTATGTAGTAACCAAAGTTAAATTTTATTACCCATCTTTATCCGAGGCTCACGACAAGCCTCAATGTGACACAGATTCGTTTAAAAATTCAAACTTTTTAAGCTTCGAACCTCTACGTTCTTACGCAGACCATTATATTTTACAACTTTTACGGTAATGGAGATCAAAATTATAGATTTAAGTGATAAAGTGCGGAATAGATGCAAAGAACTGTCAAAATTATTATCATCAGCTTAGCTTCGTTTCCGCATAGTTCGCACACCATTTCAAGGTGTCGGGGATCTCATCTCTGGGTCTCTGGTTTAATTGCCAATCAGGTCAGTATAGAAAACGAACTTTTCAATTTTGTTTCGGGTCTGGATGTTGTGGTACCTTCGTTGACTCATATACTGCATAGTGAGAGGGCTTTATGTTGTAATTTTGGAATTTTAATGAATGTGATGTCAAATTTTTGTTAATATAATATCAATTCTTATAGGTCAGGCACAGGCCGTTCCCTGAAAAAAAATAGAATGAATTAGGCTGCCCATCCCGTCATAGGGGTGTGACAGGTTCGATGCTTGGGCGAATGAATGAAAGGCTGACTAAGCTTGAGAACTTGATTATATTTTATGGTAATAAAGTAAGAGCTCTTACCCTATATTCGATAAGTTAAAATTTCAAATTACGAAAAGTGAATAATAAAAAGAAATGATGTTGAAGATCAGAGACAAAAAGTTTGCATGCTGCCTAGGACAAAATAAACGGTGGTACGGCACACCGTAACAGGGGCCTAATATACAGGCGTGCCGACGCCAACGGCTAAATATACCTACTAAAGCATGGTGAAGATTGATATAATATTAGCTGTCACTCGCGGCTTCGCCCACGTGGCTCGAGGGTACTGTGTGCACACTGGCCTGCTATACTAGTCTTAAGCTAATCTTAATTAAAAATCTGCCAGTTAGCCACCTTTATATTATCATAATCATATAAATACACTGCTGAGACATGGGCTTGTCCAATAGATAAGAAAAATATTTCGGCGTTTCTGTGGATAACACGCATGTCTTGATAGAATAGTCCTGTTGATCTTCTTTCTGTTCTTGCTTCGATCTAGATATTTGATTACTGTGCTTATTCTGTCAAATAAAGGCTTACATTTCAAGGGCTTAAAACAGCATGATATTTTGCTTGTGCAAGATTTTACGCCAGATCCTTGTAGCAACTTGACTGTCATTTTGTTCTAGCTCTCTCAATTCAGCATTTTCAGAGATTTTACTTCGTGACACTAAATTAAATTTTGCCAACAAATTCTGCAATCTCTTAAATTTGTAGGTATCGAACGAACGTAGTTTGGTCCACTCGCTATTTTTTTCGCTCAATTTATTACTTAACTCTGATACTTTGAAATTTAGTTGCTATTTTAGATAAAAATGTTTCCTACTATTATTTAAATCTTTAGTTAGTCATAATTTTCGGCAGGCAAGCGCAAGCCGGACTCGTGCATGAAGGGGCATCCATAAATAACGCTAAAAAAAAACTATTGAAGTAACGTATGAGAGTCCAATAACAACCGTTCAGTTATATGTCGGCATGATATAAGTGTATGCTCATGCTAAATTACACCTTTCTAATTTATAAAAAACGTTTTGAGCTAAACCGTAGACCGACGAATATGACGAAATTATAAGGGTTACTTGTTGACTATGAAACCGCAAAATTGAAAATAAAATCAACTTTGTTTGATAAAAATCGGAAAAACCTTGAAAACAACAAAAACTAAAAAAGTACATTTTTAAGATACAGTAGTCTCATTAAGCGAAAAATGAAAATTGTTACATTTTATTTTTCGCTCGATTAACAATTTCCCATAATTTTTTTTGGAAAATAAAGTTCTTGGAAAAACTGTAAAACTGAAAACGAAAGCTACTTTGTATGATAAAAATCGGAAAAAGATTACAAATTAGTTATAGCTCTTCAGCTTTATATCTAGTCTGGATATTTTGGTCACCCATCCGACGATCTACCTTTGCAAGAGTTGCTTATACTCCGTCATCCTAATCGGAAGGCTGCCTCTATTATGGTTAAATGAAAATAGAATTCTGTGAATCTGTAATTGAAAGTCCGTTCTCAGTATTGTTTTGAAACTTCGTAGATTAAATTCGGGATTTACCTCCAAATATAAATAACTGTTTAAAACTCTAATTAATAAAAAGAAAATATACTGTAAATATTTTTGTAATATTTGAATTAATAAAATTAAATAAGTTTCGGTTTACAGGTTTGCTGAAAGGAAGTTCGTGCATGAATAATGCTATTAACGGTTTCAGTATAAATGGAAAATTACGTACATCGTAATCATGATGTGGACGAGAAATATATAAACTAATTTTATTTTACAATATTTTTTAATTTAACCATATGAATGATAATGAAGTTCATAGTATTTTTTCGTGTCATCAACGTCTCTATGGTGTCGTAAACTTTCCTCAAGTAAAACCTCATTTTTACATCATTCATCAAACAGTATTGATAAGAATGGACACAGTTTAGGATTTAGAATTCAGTCAAAATCAATTTCTTTTAAATTGGTTTTGTATAAAAAATAACGTCTAGATAAACTGTAATTCATAACAAAATAACTATGTAAAATATCTAAGAATTCTATCACACCCACAACGCTAAGTTATATTTTTTTCTTAAAAAACACTAAGTTATTCTTAAGTGTTTAATAACCTACAGAATAACTCAACCCAACTTCAATACAAGTTTCTTTAATAATTGTACCGCTTTTTACATAAGTATTATTTCTTACTTTTTTTTTAAAGTTTGCTTATTATGTTTGCATAAGTCTATTTATAAACATCTAAATTCACAATGAAATACTGATAAATGTTATTATTAAAAGATGGGATTCCATCTCGGGATATTTGAGGTTGGTGGATTTTTAAACATTTTTCAATAAGGAGATTTATTAATAATATGGCCGGCTTGAGGATAGGCGAATATAATTCAACTAAGATAATTCAGTAACACTCCCTTTAATATATAATGTTGAGACTACCTAATATTATTACGAAAATTGTTTTTGCTTAACACAAAAATAATAAGGAAGCCCATTTTCCAGTCCCCCAGTAGATTGCTTTCTGTTGATTTTGTTTTAACAAGAAAGTTATATGATGGTTTTGCTATCTATTTAGGATTTCTTCTGTTTCCGTTTTACCTAATTGTATGTAAATTTTGAAGAAATACAAAAAAAATCCGAACCTCAAGAAAAATAGGATTAAAAGCTTAATATTTCAGTATGTTTAAATACTAAGAAAATAACACCAGGCTTTCCAGCGCCTGACCTCCGCACTGAATACTGAGTTAATAAACCTTTAGCACTTCAACATACCGAAAACAAACTTTAGAAAATAAACTCCGTCTATGGAGTATCTTTACGGTAGTACGGTAGTAATTTTAGATGACTTCCATACAAATGACAAGAGCTATTGTTTTGAAAATTTCTTATTTGTGAGTTCTTTTCGTGAGTCCAGCTAGCTCGTGATCGGTTTTTAGTGAATAGCTTTAGAACATATTAAAGAATGCACATAATTACACTAATAAAGTCAGTATCGAAACTGTGTATTTCTTAAAAAGGAAAGTACGAGACTCGTAGTAGCTCGAATTATTTTGTAAGTGGTTGGTACACTTGCCTACACAACTGTAACGTTTATTTATGCTGAACTCATTACACGTGCCTTAAAAGCCATTGTCAGCATTACTACTGCTCCAATGAACGTTTAATATTTCAAACTTCGTGAAGTTAATCACTGTCATCTACATGTAACGGTAACTTTTATGTTTGAAATTCGAAGGCTTCATTTCGAACGGAGGGCACGATTGAAAGTTTTTGGAGCGACTGAAGTATAAAAGGTCGATTACACACCTCCATTAGGTTATTGATTGAGGGATCGGGTTAGTGATTAGGATTGAAGGACCCCTGAAATTCTCACAGTTGAACGAACGTTTATTGATGACATGCTAATGAATGAACCATTCGTTTCTCTTTTATTGCTCAAACCCCCACTTGATTTTATAACAAAGTTTAAATATAACAAAGAGATGGGATTTCTGTTTTTTTGTATGTTTGTTTAGTTGAATCCGTCGGCACCGAAAAATTGTATAAATATAAACTCTATTTTTAGGTAAAATAATATCGTTTGTTACGCATGTAGTCTGCTGAAATTTTAGTAGATCACTCTTCTAGACTCTATTGATTTCAGTTTACTTGAACTTATAGATGCTTTTTAAATATCGTTTACTGTTTTGTACGAAAGTGTACGAGAAAGTTCGTCATTATATAATTGTTTTAAAAGTAGGGCACTTTTGGGACACTGAAATTTAGTATTGCTATCACCAGAATATTGGGTTCCATCCCTGCAAGTTAGTATGACGAATTCGAGTTAAGAAACGGGTCAAGAACTCCCTGGGCTGGTCGACCAATATATTAGGTGAAAATGAGTTTTCTTTTATCTTTCTGGATCCGGTGTTATTGTGACGTCCTTTTAATTACTTCCATAACTATTTTCAAAGTACTGGTAAAATATGAAAATCGTAAATGAACTTTTTTATTATAACTATTTATTTGTTTTATACATATATTAAATACATTCCGATACAATTTTATGAAATTTAAAAGTATTTTATTATTATGTTTGGTCAATTTTGAATTCACAATGCTATACTGAAAATATTCTTAGTAAAAATGTTTAAGAAATCCACTTTATCCCTGCCACTCTGAGATGGGACTCAAACCCATGACCTTTCGCAATCCAGGCGACTTTTCCAGCCACTGAGCTACCTAGTACTGACGGATTTTTCAATCACTTTTCATTTTTTAAGCATTTTTCATTAATATTTTTCTGTATTTTATAAATACGTCATTTTCCATCAGAATGTTGATAAATGAATTCTTCATTTCAATTCTGACGTATAAAAAGTAAAGAATGTTCTTCTGCGAAGTGCCATTTAACCGTTTTTATTGATGGCACAAACGCGGACTAGCTGCCAATACAAATACTATGATATAGTACAACATATTTCACTCGAGCTGACTTTCGGCTCGATTTTTCAATGAAAAGAACGCGGTTTTAGTATGAGCGTCTCTTGTATACCATTATATGCGTCTCTCGTATCTGACATATTTATATTTATGTAATGTATTTATTTTGTATATTCAATGATATGCAATTCTATTTCGTTTTTTTGTTTGTATTGTGCAAGTGTCTATACTTTGTTTAATTTATGTATACTGCCGTCTTATTATTTCTCCGGTTGTCTGGTACAGAATAAGGTAAGAAAAAAGTAAAAATGGCAAACTTAATGCCGACAGGGGCATTTTTACTTTTTTTGCAAAGATGTTTAATTAAATAATGCTTAGAGAAATATCTTTTTATGGCAGACATATTATTCAAAGATCGTTTGTAAATATATTATTATTAGGACTGTGAGTATGGAATTATGAGTCAATATAGTGAGTATTGACTAAAAAACCATTAAAGTAGCATTAAAAATTGTACGAAATGGTTTATTTATATTTACCGCTGAAGATGAAAAACTGAAATCCACATTAATATCTTACTTATTCGTTGTGGAAACTCGCCAAGGGAGCTAAAGATATGTAGACCGTGTCTTATTGTGCTCGGATCATTCAGCCTGTACCCCGCAAAGAATATGTGACTGTGAATATGTATGCAATTGTTATGTGACACGCAAAGTGGATGATAGTTGAAGTCAAATACCAAAGTCCGTTGGAAGATAACGTGGAGAAATAAAATCCCGGAATACTTAATATAAATCAAATTTGCGACTATTGTAAGTTAAGTCAATAAAAAAAAAATATCCTTATTAATTACAAAGCTCATGAACACTGTGTGTGATTGAAATCATAATTTATTCAACGGTCATTCGTTTATATCAATTTACCTTATTTATAATCGAAACATTAAAATTGAAACATTTGCTTTGTAAAATTTATTTTCAAGCGTTTATTATAAAATGTTGAACTCATTTTGTATACATTATTAAAAAACAACTCAATACAGATCTGTTTACACTTGAAAATTTCGGGAAACAAAGCACCTAAACATTGTTTGCTGGGCTAATATTGTAATTTTGGAACAGTCCTATCAGGGACTATTATCAAAATATATAATTTAACATTGTTAATTTAGTTTAGGGACATACATATGGGAAAGACAAAAGCACACTATTTCGTCAAAAGGGTGCTAGTTGAAAGTGTAACTAGTTTTAACTGATAAACACAGAATTTTAATTCCTTGAGTAGCTCGGTGGCGTAGTAGATAAACGATCGGTGTTGCTAAGTAATTTTCGTAAGTGTATATTATGGGATAGGTGACTAAAAAATTTTTATCTAGTGCTATTCTGTGCTTCGGGAAGCACGTTAAGATGTTTGTCCGGCTGCATTTGCAGTCGTTAACATACTCAAATCCACATTGGGCCCACGTGGAGGATTATGGTCCTCCTTGACATAAGATCCAATCCATGAGGAAGGCCTGAGCCCCTGAAGGGGGAACGTAAAATAACTGATAATGATGATAGCGTTACTTTTGGCGTAGTCATTTCTAATATTTTAGTGCAAAGTTATTAAAATGTGGATATTTTTTTGTTTATCCTCAATGTTTTGAAGATTATTTTATTCTTAATGGTAACACATTGTCACTTACATGAGAAATTTGCGATCGCAAACGAACATTTAAAAAATTGAGTACTGAGGTTCAAAACCCTAGTAACTCACAATATTAAGAATCTCTTATTTGTGTTACTTAAATAAATTTGAATTTATTCGATTATCAAATCGTATCGAAATTTTTATTCGTAATATTCGTTTGAATTCGGATGTAACAACTGATCTACCGTTGTCATTATAATGAATGTCTCGATGCAACGCCACACGGTTTTGGTTGTCAAAAGATGGCGAGCAGTTAAATTAGATGCCTAATTGTCTAGTTTTAAAATTAATGGCTATCCCCTTTAATTTTTGATATTTTAAACATTTGACATGTTCTAGCGATTGCGATAGGGACGTTTAGGACACTGGAGGAGGTGGATCTCCTTTGTTCGTCGACATTGTCTGTTCACGAATGTTACTTAAAATAATTAAAAATACGATATCAAGCGTCAACTAACGAAGACATCGATTTGTTTACTACACTAATCCCCGTTTTGTCAACATTTTTTTTTGCTGGTGTTTAGAAACGACTGTATTTAAAGTATACTTTATAACTAAATAAGAAAGGATCAATTATTGTTGGCAGTGATAAATGTCAATGTCATTATCTGTTCTATGTTGACGTTTATGACGTTCGGTTACACGTAGAAAATGTAGCTATTATCCAGTTAATCTTTTTTTATATTTATTCTTTTCTATTTCTTAGTATTTTGGTAAACGATAAATGTAATAATCAACTTATATTAAAAAAATTTACATTAAAAAGAGAACATAGTTATTTACATTTTATTATATAGATATCAAAATCTTACATACGTATCGTTGTTAATCTAATAATAACCATAAGTTGGAAATTAACAACAGTTTATTACAGCATATATTTGAGTAATGTATGCTTGAAATTTATATTGAATCCTCATTTTCTCTAATTTATTTTTAAACTATCTTCGTAAATTACCCTACTGTCAAACATGTGTGTCATAAAAAATTGTTTTAAAAGACACTGAATGAGCGATATCGTTAATTTGACGTTAATTGAAATTATCTCAGGCAAGCGTTAGACGCAAATATTACTTTAATTAGTTTATTATGTTTCTTGATTATTCAAATCTTCATTGACTCCGAAAGCGATTGCGACTTTAAACGTAATTCCATGAATCGCTATACTTTTGAATGGGATTGCGATGATTTAGAAAACATTGATTTTTACTATTTTCTATCTAAGCAACTTTCGTCTAAGGGTAACTAAATATACTATCTAGAACTCCTCCGTGCTTCGGAAAGCACGCTAAGCCGTTATTTCGGTAGCATTTGCAGTCACTAACATTCATCAATCCGCACTGGACCCGCGTGGTGCGTAGCCTATTCGCATTTTATCGATCCGATTCCATCCATGATATCTGTATGTGCACTAGATACATGCGCTATTATATTCTAATCGTTTGTATTTTTAGTTTTTATATATAGTAACTAAAATTTTATCTCGACAATTAATTAAAATAATTAATACGTCTTACAAATTTTACTTTATAATTTGATCTACTTGAAATTAAGAAACCCATATGCTAAATTATGAAATGAAGACTCCATTTCCCTAAAGCTATTAAGATACTCATGATAGCGGAAGACTTTCTAAAGTGAAAATTTTAATGAATAAGATATGTCGCTAGCTATGTATACAAGAAATGTGCATACGGGCAAATTGCTCTTGTAAAATTAACATGGGCGCACTCAAATTTAATGGGAACGTTTAACTTTTATATTTTTGAAATGGCGCAGTATGAAAAGCGTGGAAGTACTTCACGCGGGGATCGGCTGTTATGCCGTATTATGTTTATTGCATGTTACTGAAGTAGGCTAACCATTCATTAAATGTATTTTTTTAGGATTGGATCGTAACTCTTGAATTTTTACACGAAATCTACAAACTTACTTTTTTTGTTTAATTCTTTAAAATACATTTTCAATTCTTTAATTCATTTGCCTGCAATTGTTTCAACTTGTTAACAATAATAAGAACATAGCAGATCAGATGCAAACTTATTAGTGAATGTTTCAATTCACTAATAACTTTGCATCTGATTTAGTTGTTATGTTCTTAGACTATGTCACCCACTTATTTTACGGATGTGTATTATTGTATATAGAATCACAGAAAGCATCCCATATTGCTTTGATACTCAACAACTGAAACAAAAGAATCGTTTTCATTCTCGCTATGTTTTCTATCCGTACACCTGGTGATCCTACAAGTTGCAGTTCGCTTTTATGCCGATGTTTTGGCACGATATCCAGATTTTGGATTAGTATCAACTTTATATTTCCTTTTTCATTCTGGTTCAAAGTAGACGTTATGATTCTTAACTTTGGTGTTGTAATTAGGCGCAAACACTCTTTTTGTTAATTAAAATAAGAATAAAAAGCAATTTACTAGTAAACGTTTTTCATAAATTACTTTGATTATCAAAATTTTTATTTATATTTTCCTGGCACATTTATGAATGCCACCTAAAATCTTCATGTATTTATGGTTTGACTTTATTTGTAGTAAATATTCTCTATCATGGATAAAATTATTATAATTTTAAACTACTAGTCTGGCATGAAAAATAACACGCTGCCTTTTCATGTTATCTTAAATTTGAATCTTGGTTTAGTTGATGTCAGATTTTAAGTTTAAGTGGTTCAAAATGTTCATTTAATAATTGGGTATATTTTTCTACTCGGAACAGCACTCTAATTCATAGCTTTTAATATATTCAAAGAGACTATTATCACAATATTTCAGGTAAATTTTATACCTCAGTCTGAAAACAACAATTCTTCGTTGCTCTCTTCATAATGTTTCCATAACAACAAATGGTATGCCAAGCTTACATTTCTTATGAAAGATATTTAAAGTCTCCTTACGGCATTGGAGTTTCCAAGTTATAAGCGTTAGTAGATTTACGTTTTTTTACATTCAAATGGGAACCAGCTGGGGTTGTACCTTCATCATACAGATGACTGCAGCTGAATCGTATATTTCAGATATTGTGTTTGCAAAACTGGATTTAGGCGTATCATCAGATTTGATTACGTGAAAGTGTTACAAGGACACTGATTACCATAAAGAGGATCTTATGCCTCAACGAGTTTGTAATAAGAGGGATAAATCGAATTTTACAATGACGAATTTATAAACATGATACGTTTTATTTACATTTTTTTACTGGGATTCGTTTTTTCTATTATCTTCTTCGATGTAAGATATATGTTATTTAGGTATCGCAATTTCTGGAGTTTAATTCCTGGTCGGTTTAATGCAGAAAATATTTTTTCTACAACATTTTCTTTGTAGTTCTGATTAAGATCAAGAATCTCTGTGTTTTTGATAAATATTACTACTATGTAACTTAAAAACCGACTAGGGTTTAAAGCTAACCTACGAAAATTTTATCGACATCATTAAAAGTCACAGTTGAATTAATTGCGTAGATTATTCTGCAACAAACGTTGCTCTTGTACTGCATTTGATGTTCAAAATAAGTACAAATGGTAGTAGTTTCGTTGTTATAATTCACATCATTTGGAAATGTTATAAAAACATTTCAAACATCTACGTTTTTGTGTCTTAAAAGAGAGATTATTTTTCTGAAAATGCTGGTACAAATATGACAGACTACCTGAAGGTTTAAATTATTTATATTCCCAAACATGAATCAGAAGATTATACATTTACTTACATAGGTAAACACTCTTCATTATTAGCCTATTAATATCCACATAGAGAGAACTGACCTTAAACACTACCATACTAATTATAAGCAATAATATAATTTATACTAATATTATAAAAAGGTAAAGTTTATACTTTTTTAATTTTCGAAAATTATGATCCGTTCATGAAAATTATTCATTATACTTGATACAAAATGTGTAAAAAAATCTATATCAACTCTGTCTAAAAACCGCAAATCTTTTCATGCCGCAAAAACTTTGAACTCCCTTTCAAGAAAATTGCGCTGGTGGAATATGAAATTTGGCACAATTAAAGTTTATATGGAGAAAGTAGAATGCTAATATTTTTTAATATAACATGATGGTTAAAAATTAAGAAAATAAAAACACTAACAAGAAAAATATTAATATAATGATGGTAGTATATTTTTTCATTCTAAAACTGGGTTGATATTTTGCCACTATCTGATGTTAATGTTTGAGATTACATATCGACAATGGCATAGTTTTATTTTCAATAATTATTCTTAATTAATCAAAGCATATTCTAGCTAAATAAAACGTAAATCCACTGATCTTATGAAAAGCAATTAGAAATAAACTTTTTGATTTTTAATAACGCTAACATTTTCTTATATTAAAGTAATCTTGGAACACGAAATAACTTTTGCTCTGTACTCGACGGTGTATAAAAACAGTTCCATAATTCATTTATTTTATGAGTTACCTTATAAACAAGACCCGGTATGGTGTTATTTGTTGGTTTTATTGCACCCGCTGTGACCTTTTGGGAAAAATTTTGCTAGTTGGCATTGTTGGAGCGGCACGAACCCCGACTGTTAGTTCATACTTTTATATAAAGAATTATGGATCATTGTTTTGCTTCAGTGAAACATTTTCATTATTACTTTAATAGACTTCAACTAGTCGAATAGTTATTCTCATTGAATGAGTGGAGTAAGGCATTAATCTACTCTCTCCACCTTAAGTTGGATTGTGGTGGAACCCTCAATGCTCAGAATCGTAGCTTCAACGGAAATATGCAGCAGACTTCTCTATTAACTGCGGTCTTACGCTTGATGGAAGCGTAAGACCGCAACTTGTAGTTTGTAGTTTTTCGGGCACCTGATCAGACAGATCATCATATGGAACTGTGTCTCTTTGGTCATTTGTATACCACTTTGCCCGTTGTTATGCCTTTTCCAAATTCCAAAGTATTGTAGTATTCTGTGGAGGCATATCGTAAGAGAGGTATTGTGAATCTAATTTGAGTTACCTTAGAATCGAGATATATTTGATTAGACTTTGTTATTAGCGTTGACTCCTTTTCTTTCCTCCATTTTTAGAGCCGTCAGAACCGTAGAAGAAAATACGAAAGACCAACTTGTGGATAATGTAATATGAGTTCCTTCTAACGTTGTGGTCCAAATCTTGTTGAGCTGACTCATAGCGGTCTTGTCCATTCCGATACGTCATTGGATTTCTTGCTCACAGCTTCCTTTGTTAGTGATGATAGAACCAAGGTTTGAAAAATCCTACACTAAGTCGTAGTCTCTCAATAAATTGGTACGTTGTATAGCGTCAAAACGATCCACAATCATCAATTTGGCCTTGCTTTTATTGATCCCGAGAACAAATTTAGATATTTGTCTTAAATTACACGAGCCAAAAACCAACCCAACCAAGAAAGATATTTAATAATTATATTTGATCAGTTTTGCTATCATAATGCTATACTGAGAAATATTCTTACCAGGGACAAAGTGGATTTATTAAGCGTTTTTCATTAAGGATATTTAATAACATACACCACGTTTTCGAGGAAAAAATTCACAACGCAGTTAGATTGCAATGCTATATTGATATCTGAATATAAAATAAACCAATTTTAACAGTTCTCAACGTTCTTATATGAGTATTGTAACGTCCATGCACATTACTATATGTAAGTTTACTCTCCGGACGATTTATGGACAATGCTGGCCGCTAATATTTTGAATTATTACCTTTTTCGTGTTCGAATCGCGTGTTCGTATTTTGCTGGTTGATAATCTTTTAATTCTGATCAAGACCGGATAGAGTCAGTATCTTAGATTTTACTTAGAAATGATTTGATCTATATAATTTGCAAATACAATAGACAGGTTGAAGGGTAACACAAGGATTTTATTTAATTACCCTGAACTACTGCTGATCAGCTGATCACATTGTTTTTTTTATATAGTATCCATACTAATAATTCCATGACAATTTCTAGTACAACTTATTACGGTTAAAAACGTACAGGCAAGTGTCAAAGAAAGAATTATGAGATGCATAATAATATGATTTATCCTTATCAAAAACCTCAATAAACATAATATTAAGGTTTTTGATAAAACATTGGATCTTTAAATAACATATTGAATTTGTACATACCATAACAAAAAATAATATTGCTCGGTTCATTTGAAATTTTGTAACAAATATGAGTACATTATACTATAAAACTAATAATGTTTACTTGATTTTTGTAACATATTATTAGAAATATCCTAGCTAAATATTTTTAGTACCACTAAATAAATAAACAGTGGCAGTAAATCTAACGATCGAGTCATCGTGAACCCATGTAGTAAGTCATCACTATGAAATAACTGTTTATTATGATTTTACTTTCAGCGACATACAATTCATATTCTGTTGGTGAAATCAAATTGCTTCAGAATAATAATTGTGAATTGACTTCTAATAAATGAGAGGTGGTTCTCGATTCGTTATTTTTTCTTAAAAGTAATTCCCCAATTATTCAAAATGCAAGGAAATATAATAATATTAATAATAAATAATAAACGTTATTGTATAACATAAAATCATCACAAACATCAAAGACCAAATAACGGCCTTATTGTTTAAAAGCGAAAGGCTTTTTATAAATTAAAATTTAATAAACTATTGTTAAAGCCGGTTTTAAATTTTTAATTCAGTGAGCTGAAAGCCTTAATCTAAAGAATTAATTTTCAATGTTACCATTACAACCTGTATAATTTAGGATTTCATTATTGTACTCGATAAGTGGCAAGCATAACAACAATTTAATCCGGGTATTAGCCCACCAAAGCTAATTTAATGCTTAGCACGGCTCGTGTAATATTAAGCTGCACACATTGCATACAGTATTTAGTGGCTAAGCTATTCAGAAGATCACTAAACCAACGCGGAGATTAGTTAAAACTATGTTTAAACGGTGTTGTTATCACGAAGGTTTTACGTTACCATTCGGCAACGAACCTCGTGGTTTCCCGTTGCGTTCTCCCAGCTTAATTATCCGTGGCATAGCTTAAATAGCGCGTCGGGGTAAACTGCTGAGATAATATAAGCATTGGATACTCTTGTGAGGTCGTATGCGAGTTGAATTAGGTTAACTTCGTTATATAACAATAAAGTTGTTTGTTTACAATTCTCTCAAAATTTTACGGAACTAATTTAATAATTTTCTATGAAAAGATATAATTTTTTTATCATAAAGACAAAGATCGTATTCTGCTTTGGTTATCTGTTTAAAAACAGCCTCGAACTTGACGTCGAACATTGCATTGTGACAACATATTGGCTTTTTAAAAAGATATATTTAAACATTACAAACTACTTGCTAATTGTCTGCCGTATGTTCTCAAAAACTTATTCTTTCTAACACGAAGAATATTCAACAAACTTTTGGTGAAGTTAATTTGAACGTCGGAAACAACAGCTTGTATTGAAAATTTATACTGAGCGAAACTCCCGCTTGTGCGTTGGACTTGAACAACATTTATTAGCGTAATATAAAGAAAATTAATACGAGTTTCATTAATTAAGCATAAATAAGAGACATCGATAGCACTAATCAAGACTGATGACAAAATTCTATTAAATAAATAAGTAGCGAATAATACCTCAACAAGTATACCATTTACTCAACATCTTTCGCTATTGATATAAGGAATAATAACATTTTCAAGATTACTTATAGATATTTTCTTAGAAAATTTCTTGGGAAATTTCAATATAACTTTATTAATTTTAAAGTGCTGATGTTTATTTCTTTAAGAAAGGTATCTGGGACTTGAGATTTCAAATATCACGTTGATTAAGTTACGAGTGAAAGTTAATAAATTTATTATCATTTATACATAATAACTATCTCAAACAAAACTTATTAACGAAAAATTTTTTTTGAAAAGGATTTGTTAAATTGTATAAATCTTTTTTCTTTTTTTGTATTTATAATCTATACTAATATTTTAATCAGGAAATATTTGAATGTTTGTGTGTTTGTATTGAATAGGCACCCAAACTACCAGACCGATTATAAATATTGTTTTATCTACAGAAAGCTAAATACACGGGTGACATTCGATATAATTTTATACGAGCGTATTTTGAAATAAAAAAATCAATGATGCTACTAAAGATCGAACAAAGTACTTTTATATTTAATCTATACTATGATTACAGAATTTATGTATTATTAATGTTTATCTTAAAATCGTTTTATTATCATATATTTACGAAAATACCCAGTCTACATAACATTCATTTTACAGTTCAACCACGTTCAAGAAAATGGGCGTTATAACAACCAAATTAGTTCTCCACACCATATCATCTGAACCTGACTGCATTTAAATGTACTATTATATCCACGGCCGACTACGATTCGAAAATTAATTTCGTTTCCACTTCGAATATAAACTCCATTGTCAGTTTTATTAAATTTACTTCGACATCGGATAATTCGAACCGTCTCAGGATAAAAACTCCACCGTTTTTCCATTCTATTTCTTGTGGACAACACAATGAACTAATGCGAAACATGCTGAGTGTGTTTTTAAGTAGATTAGGATTGTTTGTTTCTTCGAAGACGTGGAGTTTGTGTTTTTGTCATAGTTTTCCGTGTTGCCATTTACGACTCTTTGTCACCGTTCATTGGCACAAAAAAGGAATCGTGTGTTGGCTTCACATTTTCCTTTCCCTGTTTGTGACAGATTTTTTTTTCGTAGCAATTTGGATATTACTGAGACTTCTTTTATAAGTGTGTTGACATTATGTTTTAGTAAAACCTGTGATATTAAATACTAAGGAAATTCTGAACGTTTTATTTAATTATATACGAACGTTCTTTAGAAAAGTGGTGGGACTATATGTTTTTCAAAATGTTACACAGAAATGTTAAATTTTAACGCGTTTGAATATAGATGTATATTAATCATGATCTTATTTATTTTTTAGATCCAGATAGGTTACACTTCACTAGCTATCACTTCTTGTTTCGCTTTCGATGGATCTCGTATTTTTTTCACTAGTCACTGAAAGAATGGCGAGACTACCTGTCCACCACGTATTTTATGTTGGCCTCTGCCTTATCGGTCTTTTCGAGGCGTTACAAAAAAGTTATGGAACGGCTACCCGTCTCTTTCTAGCACGTCATATACCTACCTGTATGACATAAGGAGCTTTGGCGGTGTTAGCGCTATTCAAATGATACGTAATGCCATCTAGTAACGGGTAGATGAAACATCACCCGCAATTATTGCTTAACTACTGTGAACGTTGCTTTTCTGGCACGCTAACTATTGCAACATCGAGCACCATAATATTTTACCAATATTCTATGAAGAAAACCATCTATTAATATTTCAACATTAATATAAGATTGATCAAAGTACAAGTAACAAAAAATATCGTTTGCAATACCGTTCAAATTTCTATACAATATTATCGCAGAAGCAATACAACCAAAGATACACCAAAGACTCGTTACAAAAATTTCATTTTCAACAGAAATTAGGGGCAAACCTTTGAGGACATTCAGTCCCTAATTTCAAGAGGATTGAGACTTATTCAAATCCGTGGAAGCGATGTTCCTTTAGACAATTAGACACGCTTCGTAGAATGACACGACAGTCTTCAGTGTCGTATTTTAAAAGATTTTTAGGATTTGTCATTTGGCTAGCAAAAATCAAGTGCTTCTAAAAATACATGTTGTTCGAAGAGAAATCTTTGATGTTATTCTAAATCGTCAGTTAAATATTTCAGTAAGTTCTGCTTTACTTTTCTCTTTTACCAGAATCAATATATTTAAGAATATCACATACATTACTCAGATTCCAATATGTGTAGTCCTCGTATTATACAGTATCTGAGACAACGAAAGAACCTTAATACCCAGAGTCGAGACAACATAGAAAAGTTAATTTTCTACATTGACCCGACTGAGAATCGAACTCGGGACTAGAATATTCTAAATATTGTCAGCATTCAGTATGCATTTAGTATATTTATACTAAATGCTGGTGATGCTATATTTGCTGCTAAGTAAGAATATTAAGGAAGAAGTTTTTCCTTACAACCGAGTATAATATACTATAATATACTAATTTATTGAATAATAATAGGCGCCTTGATTATTGTACTAGAACAATGCTTGATTCAATAATGGCGCTTGGAGGCTTGTTCCCAGGCCCCTCCCTTAAAAGTGATAAAGCACCAAATATATTACATATTTAAGATTAAGAAATTATTATTGCTAACAATGTTAACATAAATATGAAATTGCAATTGTTGTTTTCTCTTTGAAAATCTGCTCTTTGTTTTCAGTGTAATACTGTATATAACAATTATGTTTTGTTAATGATACTAAGCCAAAGCAAAACTGTTTACTGTTTTTGAATTCATGGCGTGTCGATTTTCATTATATAACTGATATTTTTTTGTTCCTATAATATCGTTTTTTATTAAGTCCCTCTTGTACCTCTGCTTACGTAATATAAAAGGACGCAATGGTTAGCGCATTTTAAAACAGGCGTTAAACAACTTTAGAAGAAAAATACAATTATTTTAAGAAAAATATTCTTGATGAAAAATGCTTAAAAATAACACTCTGTCCCTGGCTCTCCGAGGTGGAACTCGAACTCATGACCTTCATGAGCCATTCCAGAGAGCCAGAGACAAAGTGGATCTTGTAAAGTTTATGAATTATCATTTTAAGAAAAAAATAATAAATGTCTTAAATAAGTGCCAGTCATAGGATGAGTGCTCAAAAATGTATTATACCGAATTTCTTCGTGCTTCAGAAGAAACGTTAAGCCACTGGTTCCGGCTGCATCTGATGTCGTGGTGGCTTATAGTCCATGCTCCCTATTCGATTTGATTTAATTCCTGAGGCCTGAGACCCATCAGTTGGGACATCACTATGTTCGCGACGATGATGACACCAAGCTTTCGGAATGTAGAAAAGTTTATTTTATACATTGACCCGACCAGAGATCGACTCAGTACTTATCTATCGAATGAAACAGAAACACGAATGTGATATCAAAAGTACCTGCCTCAAGTAACAGGTGTGTCGCTTAAAAGGCCTTTTGCCACTTCTCTCAAATTTGTACCGGTATATTATGCCGGTCGCCAAATTGCGTTATAGCTAAATTAGATTCGCCGTGAGCTCCCAAGGCTGTAATCCGCGGGAAATGCCTCGGGTTCCGTATGGAGACTTTACATTGCAAATAGACAAGCTGTTCTTTAAGCTGGGAGAACTCGAATAATATATTCTTTTGTGTGGTATGTTTTAAATCCGTTTCAAACTCTTCGTGGATTTCTTTTTTTTCAGTAGCCGAATCTTTTTAAATCCTTTTTTTTATGTAGACTTGTTATGATGACTGACGACCTCCGAGGCGGAGTAGTTCGCATGCCAGTTTCGATCCTCGGTCAGGTCAATGTAGAAAAAGGACTTTTCTATATTGTCTCGGGTCTGGGTGTTGTGGTACCTTCGTTGTCTCAGATGCTCCATAATACGGGAGCTTGAGCTACTCATCTTGGAATATGAACAATATACGTAATGTTGTTTAATATTTATTTATTATTTTTGTTTATCATTAAAACAATAATATAAAATATATATATTATATGACATAAACGAAGAAATGTTTCATTACCAACACCAAACTATTTGATGTTCCCACTGCTGGGTCTCAGGCCTTCCCTATGGATGAAATCGAGATTGGGCCATGAGCCTCCCCGTGGGTCATTACCAGCCGGGAGCACCGTGTTAACGTGCCTCTCGAAGCACGGAGGAGCTCGGTATAATATTTTTTTTTGTATTAAGTGGAGTTCGACTAATGTTAACAAACTCCGATGTCGGTATTGTTTTCCACTCAGAAATACATTTTAATCGAATGTCAATTCTCAAATTTTACAATCTATCGCAATGCCCTTCAAAAGTATAGCAATTGTAAGAGCGACTTTTGTAATCATCGTGCCAAGCCGCTTTGGGAACAAAAGATGATTTGAATGGTCAAAGTGCAATAAAAATAGTTTTAATTACCAATTTAATTATAAGTATAAGTAATATAAAAGTCTAAAGCTTGCCTTAAATTCCATTTAATATTCAATTAGAGATATCGTTAATTCAATTTCTTTCGAGAAATACGCCACGGATGCTATCGCTGGCAAATGCCAAATAGTTGTAACGTAAAATTCGTGATTGTCTTTCAAATGACCGATTTTTATTGTTATTTGTTAGGCTCGTACTGATTGCAACAGTCAAAGTAGCGCAGTCAAATTCGATCGCTGGGAAACTAACGAATATCGTTAGTTTCTTGGTAATCGAATTTGGCAGCTCGGTCAGTAAACTTTACGATCGATTCTTAACGATCACTAAAGGTGATCGTGTAAAGGTGTTTATTGTGTCACTGAGTTATTAAGTCATTGTTAAATATAGTAAGGTCAAATGCATACGGCAAAAGTTTATTAATATTCAGGTAACTTACACTGGAACTGGATTATGTTATTATAACCTTAGGTGCGGCTTTATATTGAGACATCACTAAACAGAATAGACGTTAATATTTTTGACTGAAGCTGAAAAACAACACATTTTTCAATTGAACTGAATCGTCAGTATTGCTCCAACCCTTTACCCTACACAACGCTGATACAATTTGGATCCTTTAAACAACACAATACACATAAATTGGAAGCCCGACATCTAAAACAAGAAGGCAATTTAGCATTCTGACATTAAATTAAACACATTCCATGCAATCCAATTTATTTAGACCCGTAACCGGTACCGGGTCCTATTATAAAATCATCATATTAAGATTTTGAAGCTCATGGATCAGTTTATTTTGGACATAAATTATGTACGTGCAGAAACGCAAATACGGAGAATATAATGTGACGTCACTCAGAACGTTATAGTTCTAATTAATTTTCATATTGTTTTGTGTGACGAGATGGGAGATGATATTAACTCGCGCGGCAACTTTGTAAAATTACTTGTAAACAGATAAGTGTTATTGTTTTGATTTGTTTCTATAGCACTTTTATTAAATTATTATTCTGGAGTTCAACAAAGTATTTTAATAAATAATAACACTAATTCACTCAATTTAATTTAAACTTTCAGCAGATTTGAAGATCTATACTAATATTATGAAATTCTTAACTTTCTTTGTTTGATCTTTATAAATACTGAACTGATCGGCGCATGAAAATTGTTTCTTCTATAAATTTAGAGATAATATTTTCGTTATCAAATGCCAGTACAAAAAATATTATGAAATATAAAGAGTACGATGGCAAAGTGTTTGTGGACGTCAAGAAATAGACAAGACGATCAACTTAGTATCTGAAACTCTACCGTGCGGCTGAAGGTACGTAAATCCGTGGCATCTGCAGTAGTTGGCACCCACCAATATGTGTTAGGCCTATATGATTATTTTAAACCCTTACACAAAAAGGGGGGAGTTATAAGTTTGTCTTGTCAGCCTGTGTGTATGTGTATTATGACTCGGCTAGACGAAATTCTCATTTCCGTCCGAGGACCCTTAGTCAAGCCATAATACAACGTATTTATACAAAAGTTTAACAATCTTAAAAAGATGATTTTTATACTTTTAGTGACTTTTTTATGGTGGAATTTTTGTATTTTTTTTAACACAAACTTATTCTGAAGGCCTTTTTGCTTTCGACTAAAGAGAGGACCTAATTGAAATAATGATCACGATGTCGAGAATAATACTGTTTTTACTAACAATATTTTTCTAAAGTACCTATATTCAGACAGTCCGTCGTAGAATATAAACTAGTATAAAAAACTAAGCTTTTGTCTATTGTTTTGTATTCAGTAAATTCGAGCTTTACATAATTTAATGTCGTAATTATTTAGCACCCACGACCTATTCTTACAGCTGAGCTGGATTCACGTAGGAGTCGCCCACTACGAGCACTTATATGATTACTCAAGACAAATTAGCATACTATACTTTTCTTTGTCTACGAAAATTTCATCTAAGATTGCACAGTTTTGGTTTCTAAAGTTATAAAGTCAATTCAATAAGCGAGTGGGAACAAGATTACATTTTACTATACTAAAAACAATATGATCTTCCTTCAATTAGATTTAGTAAACTGACAGCTTCTTTCACCTTTCGATCCGATCCTATCTGTTCTCTGGTATGACGAATTGATTCTTTTATTCATGAGATCTCTGAAAGTGTTTTTGATATCTTCATAAGGCTGTATTGTTTATCATTCTAATGAAACAATTCAGGCAAAGATTGAGATTTTTTGAAAAGAGTATTTAAAAAAGTATTTTGAATACATAAACTTCTTTTTGCGTTATTCTAAATTTAATCTAATATTTTAAATTTATCGCTATGATTTTCGAACTATGAAGTAGACTAAAATGTAATTTACGAAATGTGAACGCATCATATATCATCGATCACTATCTATCACTCAGACCGCAACACTATTATCTTATTTACGGTACCGTGGTAACCCAACAAAATTCAGTTTAGCCCACCTTTACATTAAAATTACTGCCACGTCAAGACCATTATACTTGCACTGTCAAAACCTATCAGGTCTTACCTTCTAATTCTGTAAGCTCTAATCTCATAAAATCTTTATCTCACTCAAAATACATGGTTTGACCGTATTGCTTTATAATATTTACTGTTTATTACTTTTGTGTTAATAACAGTTCTTAAGATAACGAGAGAATGAAATTTAATATGTGGCCATCACTTAAAGCTATATGATCTCATCTTCGTAATAAATTGATGGGATAAATTTTAAAAGTAACTTGGTTTCTTAACCTAGAAGTGCTCTAGAAAATATATAAGATTTATTAGAATACTATGAGTTCAGATACTACTTCACAATCAAATAATATCAAAAAAGTTCACTTCGCGATCCAAAGTAATATCAATCATTGTTTGCAACCATTCAACCCACAAACGTAACAAAATTCAATTTCACCAATCTTGTATGTGGTTTCCAATTATTTTGACGTACAGCATTTTACATAAGAAGTTACATAAGATATTCTTACACACAAATGCGGTCGAGGCTGTCGCGAAAATTTAACCACAGCTAGAACTTTCTCGCCGATTTTAATTTGCCAGAATGCTTATAAAGAGTATTTTACGACGCAGCTTAATTTGAAATTTTCATTCGCGTGTCCTTTCAGTGGCAGGATCGCTTGAATTAGGAAATTTGTTTCGAAGACAATTGTCGCTACACTCTGATTTCCCTCACCAAGTGCGAATTTAAAACAAATAAATAAACTCCAAATGTAATTTGTTTTAGCTAAGACAAACTTATATATTTATCTTGTTTATAACAAAGGTCCAATTTGTCTTGTTCGAGTTAAATTTAAATAGCTAAAAGCGGAAACAACGAACCATACAGGCCTCAGATAATATAAAAAACTGTTGTGCTCAAAGTGTTAATTTACCAAAGAATGCATATGTGTGAATTAACATCAAAAATATATAACTAGAAAAACACTTTCAATTCATTTTTTTTTGCGCTCGGAAGTTTATAGATTTCCTTCATCTTGGTTTTCACACTTTTTCTGTAATGAATTCATAGGATATTACCCGCCACCATTGAGTTTCTCTACTGGAAAAAACAAGAATTTGTTGAGTTTCTATTTTGTCAAGCAAATCAACTTGCTACAGTTTATTTGTATCTGCTGAAACAGTAACCACTATTGCCAAATAATAATAAAGATATAATGGAATCGTCTTCCATAATTAACGAAACTTTAACGATGTTGGCTGTGGACTTGAAAAAATAAAGGCGAAAAATTACTCGAAGGCAGAACAAGACTTTGGAGAAATGTTAACTTTGTTCCGTCGAAATAAAGTAGTATTTCAGTAAAAGATTGAAAAGTTAACCAGACAATTCAAAATGTATTTTTCCTTAATTAAATATTCTTAGTAGGATATTTACATATTGTTTTTAATACTAAAAACGAATGGATGGAAACGAGAAATAATATGTAAGTACCTGCAAAAACTTTTTGAACGAAACAGATTTATTTAAAATCAATATTAAGAGAAAAAGATTAAAAGCTATCCCATAGCTGTATCAATATAAGCACCATCTTCTTATTATTATATCAGGGTAATAAGCAGTTTGGTAATGATATGAACATGATTTATGCATCTACAATAGACATTTGTTACTCGATTAGTGTTGAAGCCATTTTCATTGTACGTTTTATAAAATGCAAATAAGTATTGAGTAAAAATGTTATTTGGATATGTAAAGATTTTTTCTTATTGAACGTTAGACTCTTCCAAATTAATACTAAATATTCTATTTCAACAAAAACACTGCTTATCCCAGCTTTGGATATTATACGTGCAACTATAAATTAGACCAAAGACCTTTTTATATAAATACTTAAAATATCATAATTATAAATGTTCAAAAATATAATTTTCAAAAGTATTTAAAAAATGTTAAATAGAGATTTACTGGAAGCTGGATGCTTCATATTCAACTGTTTCCAGTTACTCTTTCATGCGAATCCTTTTAGTTCAAGAGTTCTGTATTTTATTTTGAAATAATCTCAATATCTGTTTTATTTACAACTTCCACCTGTTCCCAATTTCTTTTTCATTCGAATACTTACAGCGGTAAATATGCTACCCCATGTGTATTATGTACCCATGTAGTGTCTTTGTTAACCTGAGTCTTCTTAAAATTGGAATAAATATACACATTTTGGACACACGCGTACTATTTTAAGCTATATCTTAATTATTATCAGGTTAGGTGACTCATGCGTTCGGCCTGCGATACATTTGCTAAGCAACTTTGGCAATGGATAATCTCAAGATGGGTGACCAAAAATTTATTATTTGGACTCCTCCGTGTTTCGAAAGGCACGTTAAGCCGTCGGTCTCGGCTGCACATGCAATTTACCCAATATCTAATAATACAAGTGGTTCATGGTCCCATCAACCTATTCGATTCCATCCGTAAGGAAGGCCTGAGCCCTTGTAGTGGGGAAATTCATATGCTAGAAGTCATGGCATGGCAACCAAGTACCAACCGAGTAAAGAGGCATCTATTACTACTAGCAAGCTGTTCAGAATTCAAATTGCGTCACATTGAGCCGGCAATATTCTTATAATCTTGAGGGCTATGCATGCTTTAGAAGAATATTGTTTTGTCGGGAATAAAAAAACAGGCTTAGTATTATTATTAAAAAATGGTTCACACAACAGGTTACAATCGAATAATGTAGAAAAAAAAACATGTTTAAAGATAAGAGCGAGACTGTACCCCAAAAGCGTATGTTACACAGATAGTATATTTAGATCAGTAGCACTCTACACAAAGCAGAAAGCGCATAACTATAATACATACATACATATACAGATATTTCTTTTTTCACAATAACCTGGTATGTCACTATGAATATACTCAAACTTGAAGGCGACATACTTGGGTGTATATAAATCTAATTAAGTTTTGAGTTGGTCAGTTTCATTACAAAGACGACACATTCTTACGATGAGGTTAAAGTAAGAAGTGTTATTTTTATAGGTTTGCAATACAAATAGTCGCTGCTTACGGTTTCGTGAGAGCAGCTTAATGTTGAAGTTTAAAAGCTTTAGTAAGTTAGGAGATTCAAGCCCAGAGTTTATAATTTTATACAAATGTAGAAGATCCTGCTATTTTCTATGGATATCTAAAAGTGCAACTTTAAAATAATTCATTATTTCAGCGTAATATGTTAAGGTTCTACCAAGATCACATTTATAATATAAGATTTTCATGAACTTTCTCTGTACTCCTATTTTTTGAAAGTGTATTTCATAGTGAGGAGACCAGATTGATTCTAACCATACAATAGTAAATATAGAGGAAGCATTTGGGATTTTAAGGGAACTGTGGTTCTTACAATAAAGCCCAGCATTTATTCACCATTTTATCATAATGATCACGAAAAGATAAACCCTCATCAAAAATGACCCCTAGATCCTTAACCAATGATACTCGCCCCAGTCAAGAGTTTTCTAATTTGTAGCCAAAAAGAATTTTCTGTTTCTTCCTGGTAAAAGTCATAATGTGACATTTATTTAGCGCGAGATACATATTATTTTTAAAGCACCAGTAAGATATTTGATTTAAATCATGCTGCAGAGACAGACAATCATTTTGGTTATGTATAGCTGAAAATACTTTATATTGTCCACGTGCAGAAAACAAGGACTCGATAATTTGGAGTTTTTCAGTGCCTTAAAGATTATTAGTAGTAATATATAGAAATCTTTTTTAATAGCTAACACCCAGTTCACAAACATCCATTAAAATTGCTATTAGTTTAAAGAGACAATAGCCACACAAGTTTTGAAATTTAGGACATTCATGTAAACCTTAATCGACGTTTGTGAAACTTATCGTTAGAGTTTTAAGTATAACTAGCTTTCCGCCAGCGGATCCGCCCGCGTGGTACTATAATATACATATAACCTTCCTTTAGAATCACTCTATATATTGCCTAAAGCAGTAATAAAATCCGTTGTGTAGCTAAATAGATCTCAGCGTACAAACAGCGGGAAGCGACTATGTTTTACACATGTATAAATTGATTCTGGATAAAGAGTGTGGGCAACAGAAATTACTTAAAGAACAATATATTCAGCTGGAAATTTGAAAATTGAATACTATTCCAACCATTTTATTTTAAATCAAGTGGCACAAAAATCGTCCAACATATTCTAAGCCCAGTTGCATTCACTAAATTCTAGATCGTTGTGAAATGGTCGGCCATATTTCGTACTCCGCGTGCCGACGTTTCCTGTAAGAGAGAAATTTAATTCCAAAGCTTCTTGTGCTTAGTTTAAGCTCAAAGCTTACGTTTCACGAGGCTTGTACTTGTAGTGTTATATAATCTCAAAACACAAACTAGGTCAGAGCTAAGACGGCTTTTGTCAACCGCGTGGCCTAGCTGGTTTTTTTTAGCTTAGTGTTTAAAAGTAGGAAAATAAATCCATTATCATCTCGCTATATTCACGGAAAAGTAATACCTACATTATTATATTTAAGCATTTTAATATTCAGAATGCTAAAGTGAAAAATATCTTTAATGCACTCTGAGATGGGACTCGAACCCCGAATTTTTTGTAGTATGATACAGATGTCGGCAGAAAGTAAATTATTCTAGTTATAATATACTATACATTTTATTATTTTTTAGGTAGGTAACTGATAGGAAACATGACTGAATCTAAGAAGAAATGTCGGCAGTGCAGTATTGATTAATTCAAATTTGGTCTTCTTCCATCAAAGGCAGATAAACGATTGCCGACATGCCTTTTATGCTACAAAGTTTTGAACAATGACTCTATAAAACCATCGAAGCTCGAAGACCATCTAAGAAGGTGTTCTTAGAGCCCTATCCTGATAAAATAGGTAAAGATTTAAAATATTTTCAAATGTAGAAGGAAAATAAGAAAAGAGACCCACCGTGCACAGTATGTTCGCTTCAACGTCTCAAAGTTACGATGATGACTTGCGGGCATCTTACATTAGCTCATTGCTTATTGCGAAATCTGGGAAACCGCACACCATCGGAGAACAGTTAATTTTACCCACTGTTGAAGATGTATAAAAAACTGTTCTGCGTTCACGTGAAGTACTAAAAAAATCCTTTAAACTCGAAGCACTTGTTACTTTTCGCTACTACAGAGCGTATTTTCATCAATGTTCAGACAATCCACCCAAACAACCGAAATAAAAACGTTCGATAAAGATAAAAATTTGATCTAATTATTATATTTGATCAAATTTCAATCAGTCCATCTCAAAGTACCAGGGACAAAATGTTTTTTTAAGCATTTGTCATTAAGAATAATATCAACATGTTGGAGCTCATGGATACCATAAATCTGTGAGACTCTGGTAGTTACTGTTTATACCAAGACTAGCTTTTGCCCACGACTTCGCCCGCGTGATCTAGTTTTAAGTCCAGAAATGAGAAAATTCCATAAAAACTTTCATCCTCTAATTTAACCCCTTAGGGGTTGAATTTCGCAAAATCCCGTCTTAGTGAGCACCTACGTCCAAAAAGAAACCGCATACAAAATTTGAAACTCCTAGCACTTGTAGTAACAAACTTTCATATAAACTATCATCCCTTGATTTAGTCCCTTCGGGGTGGTATTCTCTCTTGGTGCTCCTCTACACACCTTCCAAATTTCAACTTTCTACGCTCAGATAGTCAGTCAGTCACTCAGTAACGGAATTCATTATACATAGCTTAAAGTCGTCACAAACCACAATCAACGTTTGTGCAACTGATCTTTAGACATTTATGTATGACTGACTTTTCGTCAGTGGCTTCACCGATGTGATCCTTTATTACACGTACATACCTTCTTTAATTTTGTATATTAATGGAAACAGCATTAAAGATAACAGAAAGCGGGAAGCGATTTCGTTTAATTCTTTATATAGCTGTAATTTAAATTAATTTCAGTGGATATTATGTTCTTAATTGTGTATCATATTTTTTACAATATATGTGATTGTTAACATCTGATTCACTTTACCAAGTCTTGCTATAATCGTAGTTATTCTCAAGTAGGTAATAGTGTTTTTAAAGGTTAGTTGTTTTAAGATGTATATTTATGTCATATTTCCTTTATAATAAGTATGTTTTGATATACTTATTTAGGCTTTTGTTTTAACAGAAAGGATAAACTTACAATCATAACAATGACACCAAAAAACCTTTCATAGTTAAGTTCACTCGGTGCTATTAAACGAAATTTCGCAATAAATTGTAACACGACGAGGGTTCCGCGCACAGAATCGCTAATTACATAATTTATTCAATTTCCACTACGTCACGCGCATCCCCTAAAATTTTAAACAAAATTGCCTTGTCAAAGCCTTATAGCTACTAAATGTCGAAACTCATTAGCAGAAGTTTAGCGCTGACCTGGACGATTCCCGTTGTGAATCTCTAGTCTTTACGCATACAGAAATTTATTACGTTCTAAATGAAACTGTGACTGTTTAAAATAGAGTTCACATTTGCTGGGACTTCTACCGTTAGATTTGCAGTTATGAAATGTCTGCTGCTATTTTGCTTCGCAGTAGGAGGTTACGGATTAAATTCTGTCTCGGCGTAAGTGAGTGGATATAAAATGAGTAGAAGGTGTGAAAGTAATTACTTTTATAGAGTAAAGTGTTATGCCTCATATTTTACTCGCATGGTTTCACGAAACTTTAAATGGCGAAAAATAATTTCAGTGCCGCAATTCTGTGTTTTCCTTTCAAAGTCTTTATGAAAATTACTCTTGTCTGTCATATTTTGTACGGAATAGGGTTTATATATGAAAACGGAGCGTAAAATAAGATTTTATTTTCAAAATTGCATCGTATATTAAAAAAAAACCCCGAATATCTGATCTGAATTTTAATTAGTAATATTTTGAGCTTATAATTCTCAATAAATTTGAAATATATATTATGATTTTCGAGAGAATATCCCTCTGCTATAGATAATTTACTACGAAACTACTAGAACTATTAAATATTTGTTACATACATTTTAGTCGGTGATTGAAATACGATATGAGCAAATGTAACATAAATAAATTATATTTAAACATGACTTTGCCCCAAAAATCCTTGTTTAAATATCATTCATGTTGTAGTTTAATCTATGTCATATTTATATACGAGTATTATGATGTTATATGTGTATTAAGTGTATTCTTATCCTTATCAATACAATGTTATTCTTTGAAACCTATGATATAGAAAATACATATCTTAAAGTATATTAATATTTATCCAAAGCAGGAAAATTTTTCTTGCAAGGCTCTTATATATATTTATTGATTTTAAGATAAAATATCTGGTACTTAAAAAAAGATTTAGGGCAACTTCTAAATAATATTTTTATGAACAGTCAATGATATTTAAAATTCAAAATTTGAACGGTATTTTTATCATTTTTTACACGCAAAAAATACGTAGAAAATGATGTATGAGAGCTAATACATACTATACATACATATTTTCAGTGAAAATAGTTTTTGTTTACTATATCCAAGTGTTAACGCGATATGCCAAGCGAATGATCCCTTGATCCATCTTCTAAGCTTATGACTTGTACCAAACACGGAAAGTTCCCATTGTACATCTCTACAATTTCGCAGATTACCGTTGTTTCGTACGGTGATATTTGAATCTGCATACTGTTCTGATGTTTTTCATAGACTTAAACAAATGAAAAAAAAACTCAGATGGAAGATTATATTTTGTTTTGAGGAGCCATTTTTGTTTTTACCTGTGATTGTAACTTTTTTTTAATAAGAATTTGAAATAGTTTTGTGTTTAAACGGTGAAAGAAGAAAATCAGGATATTAAAATGTTTTAATTGACATTAGGAATTTAGAATCTTAGTAATAAGGCCGCTGAATGTCTAAGATTACTACGAAAAACTGAATTTCCCCAAGCTATTTATCCTAGTCATCTCTCCAACTTATCATCAGCCGGCAAACAGGCCGCTGATGGACATGGGGTTTCATCAATACGAATTATTTTCTTTGTTTGTGACTACTCTCATACATTCTCTATCTGCGACCTCCTTCAAATAAACACTAGCTTACTTACCCCAAAAATTATCAGTTCCGCAGTTGCCGCTTCAGCTTGCAGCAGCAATGTATGTCATGTTGATGATTTTGGTTTTCTGTCGGCTAATATAGTAGCAATTTTTGTCCTAGCATATTCCATAGCCCGCTTAATGACTTTGATTTAGATAATAAGTTACACTGGCCATAATTTGAGTCCGCATTTCAGCACCCTAAGTTATTAAAAGGAGAAGGCACTGGTTGAATATCTTCGTTTTCAACCATTAAGGCTGCCTCAATGAGAAGACACGATGTAGTTTATTAAAGTCCAGCTCTACTGGATCCTTTTACCTTTTTTTCCGAAGTGGTTTCTGCCTTATCACAAATTCTGCCCAAAGTAGGAATCTATATTAAGAAATAAATGACCACTATAAGTTATTGTCGATATGACTTTCGTCTTATCTGGGCTACTCATTGATTTTGGATTCTGAGCTACTTTTTTTATTGCGTCATCTTTTTGTTTATATAAGACATAGATTATCAAAAGTATATTTAAAAGACAAGCGACTTTTTTGTTCTTTTAATATAAAATAACTGTTCCCCAAGTTAACTCCTTTAAGGCATATGTAAAAAAACAGAGGAAAAACATCTACTTTATTATAACACGGCGATGTGTTTCCCACAAGTCTCTCCATATATCATTCGATAAGTTTTCCCGAACAGTGTGAGATAACTTTTAGTATTATGTTAATACTTTTATATTCTTATTTATTACAACTTTAAAACTCTTTTCCAGAATCTGGTTTGTTTGTGCAAAGTTTAGGTTTAACTCCGCTCCAGTTAAGAGTATTTCAAAGATTCATTCCAATTATGTTGTCGAGTAGAAGCTCGATCGCGAGGTGTTTAATGCATTTGAGCTGTGACTAACGGATGGTACTTTTGGCTCTTCTATTCTTAGAACCGGCGTGGGAGACTTAAATCCACTTCTGACGATTTGAGCTGTTTCAAAAGGCACATGTCACTGATCATAATTTAATCTACAAATCGAAATTGGGCCTATTTGGTTATTTGTAACTCATTCTTCTTTTGTTACTTTATACAATGTTGGATGCTGGTAGCCATTATCGATAACAAAGTATTGCGTGAACTGAACTATTTACGGCAAATGAACAGATAATATGATGTCTTTTGGGTACGGAAACTTATAAAAGATATCAGATAACTTAATAATGAAAATAGCTATGTAACTACGATGGTGAGTACATATGGAAGTTTATAATCTTAAACTTTATTTATGGACACTACAGATTTACTATTTTTATATTCGAAAAGAGCAAAATGATTTTATTTAGAACGCTCGAACGCAAATACTGTAGCTTTGAGTCCAATAAACTCAAAGCTACAGTTAAAACAAAAAAGAATTCCAACAAAAAAGTTTATAATACTTACACTCCCATATCACTAGATCAAGCTCCAAGTAAAGACTTACATTTCACTCCATCGTACCGCAAAACAATGAAACAAAACAAATCCACGAGACCACTTAAAACGTAATCTTCCCAGAAGTATTCAAAGCCACGATAACTTCTAACAGTACGATTTATACGCGAAGATTTTTTTAGCCACAAAAAAGAACTCGGCTAAGTTGCGAACGCACGCCCTCCGTAACTTTTGCTGACGTAACACTAACAAACATAATTTTTCATACCAATCATATTTTTCTCGTTATGTTTCTTCTTTTATGAGATAACGCGGTGCGTATAAACTCTGCTGGAAGGGATAAATCATAAATTTTGAAGTTCCTTCTAGAGATTTTGTACAAGTACTTGTTCTAATAACAGAAGGCAAATAGTTTAATAGTAACAAGGCAAGAGAAAATGCTGTCAAGACTAGGGGTATACATACTTAAATTATAGAAAAAAAAACAAAATAAATTAATGATTCAAAGGTAGTTGTATATAAATTTTATTCAATTTGGGGGCAAATTATAAAATTAGGAAAAGTTTTCAACTATATTTAGATTAAATATTCAATTAAAGTTTTCGGAATTCAATATTTGTGGGTATACTCGGTATACTCGGTGTGAGTCTGACTCGCACTGGGCTGGTTTTATTTATTGTAAGAAAAATCACGCTTAGCAAATGCTTTAAGAGTGGTCGCTTGACATGCAAAGAGGTTATGTGGGTCACTCCCATAAATTCTACCACTATTTCTTAAAATCGACGAATCACCGTCATAGGATCAGGCTTTGATACTCTTTGAAATTGTAACACAATAATTAAAGTTATTTATAGAAATACAAACTGTGATGTACCAAAAATATTGTCATTATTCCGAGTCTGTGGTTCACTCGCTGTTTCCATAGTGTCACCATTTTTTATTATGAGACAGGTTAATGGAGATATAAAAAGTTTTGTTTTAATAAATTTCCGTATCATAAAATCTTTCTGATTTCATTATTATACAAATATTTTTACCATTCTTACTGTCCGTTGAAATTCAAATTATGATACAAGTTTGACGTGTAGTTTAGCTACATTCATCTCATAGCCACATCCAGATCGTATCACTTGATATATTATTAACATCCAATCTGTTCCGCTAGGTGGCGTGGTTACCATTAACATAAATCACTCGAATAACACATTCGCAAGAATATTCTTATGATCTCTTATATTTGATCCTTAATTATGTAGAGGTTCCCTTTGAGTTTCATTTCTAAGGTGTTATTAAATTGGAAATACAAAAATAAACAAAAAAGTTGCAAAAATAGGGTTACCGACATTTACTTAGTAATTATAATATATATTTTATAGAATAAATTATCTCTTAACAGAATTTAATGGAATCCGCTCTTATAAAACTTAAGAAACATTTTGAATTCTGCCAAGATTCTTAATAAAGGCAATTTCAATTTTCTTTGTTTGACAAGGTCTTCACGAAACTGATGCGTCTATATTAAAACTTATTTTCATATAAGATAAAAATATGTAGAAAGAAAGAAAAAAAATAGTATTGAAATTCAGGTTGATAAAAAGTTAAAGCTTCAAATTGCATGCTACTTATGAAATTTTACGTGTTGCACTGTAACTTAATGATTTTAGTAAGCAAAATTAAAATCGCCGTAACTAGGCAACACTGAGACTTATGGTCTCTTTTCCATTCTTTCTGGTTTCTAATACCGATTCATGGTACAAATATCTATTGTAATCGTAACCATAAACGACTTGTTGGCAGACTACAGATGAGAAGGAAGGAACGATGGTGGTTGTAAGAAATTCGAAAAGGGACAGAGTGGAGAGGACTGAAAGCTTTTAATTTTAGTTGTTGTAAATATTTTATGATATGACATAGAAAATAAATATTCCTACTATAAGTTTATTTCGTCAAAAGTCGCATACACTATCATATTTCCAAAAGTAAGACGTTTCGTAATTGTGAGAAATTCTTATTCGCGAGTATTCGATTATAGAACACAGAATCATAGGTTTGACAAATACCATTTAAAATTGGTTATAATTATTTAATAATTATATAAATCAACATTAAAATATTATCAGTATGATAAAAAGAAAACCCTTAAGAGAGAAATATGATGAATATCCGTCTTAAGCAGTCATCGGCCAATTTGGCCCACCAAAGGGAAGCCGCAATCTTTCATTCCCCAAATCATGTCTCATTAGTCGAATGGAATTCTTTTATAAAAATAATTGTATCAAAATGTCTCCATTATACTCAGATTCGCTTAACGCCGTCATTTTCTTTGACCTTGCTTCCCATTATTTCATCTTTGCGTAATTTGCGTTGAGTTTGAGTGATGATTTCGCTATCAGGATCTTGTTTTTAGAGCCATATTTTTTAATTTAATGCTGCGTTAACTTCCTTATCTACTTGTCAAAGTATGTTTTCGTTGTTTTATTTTATGTGGATATTTTCTTGTGTCCAAATTCCTGATATTAAAATGAAGTGAGTGTAGAATTTCTTTTCTTTCTACATCTGAGTGATTAAAAGTTTGACACAATTTTTAATATTATCCATCTGATACCTCTGCCTTTGAAATCGTGATTTCCAAAATGGCCGATCCTATACAATCTGATGGATCACAGCTGTGCAAAGGAAACTGCAATCAGTAGTGCAGCGTGATTTGGTGGCACGAAGTTCTCCATTAATTTATCTTTAGAAGCAAAGCTTGCGTAAATATATTGTGTAATTGGTTAAAACACCACCGGTAATTACACAGTAATAATTAAATTTATTTTTCTGCTAAAATTATTATTTTTACTTCTTTAATAAAAATAAGTCAATCATTATGAAAAGTTATTAAATGGCAACAAAATAATATGCCTTGTACGTTTAAAAAAACTGAACAAATCAAATTATTTAATGTAGATTTAGATGCGTGTATCTCTATTGACAATTAAAATTGATGTAGGCGTAATGTTCTAAATAAGGTGGAATTTGCAATGATCTTTTAATATTTAAAATATTCTTATTACAAACATCAATCTAGTATTCCTAAATCCCTTTCCATAATAATAACTCAAGTAATCATTAAACAATTTGTAACAAACTTACAAGGACATCAATATTCTTGAAGGAGGTTTCGCGTCGTCGTAGATCATCCACTGCAGTCGATATGTTTAATTAATTACTAAGGTCCTTAGCCTTCCGTGTTTTGGCTCCCAGTAGTTTGTCAATGTCACCCCCAAGCTCAGACCTGGATTGTAAGTTATGTAAATCTGCGATTGTGTTTGCCAATCTGAAATGGTTCCTTCAAGAAAAAAAATATTATGTTCGAGATGATGAATAGTTAAGCTTTATCGTGTTATTGACAATTAATCTGTAGAGTGAATTTGATTGTGTTATAAATGGTGGTATTTACAATTGAATGGCTAGTAACTCATAGATTTTATCTGAATTTTTAGCGCCTTTCATATCAATATTGATTATTGAAGAGCAAATAAACGAAATCTCCTTTCCGTTCGTGGCTGTTTCTCCGCGACTTTGCCTGCGTAAATTATAACCTATGATCGCCACGTATTAAGTAGACTTATAAATGAAAGACTTATAAATTAGTCTAATAGTTTGCGGGGCCTATCAAATATAAAGGAACAGGCAATCAAATCTTTCCTTTAAAATGTATAAATATATATTATTAAAAAAATATATATATCGAGGAAATAAAAAAATCTCCTATTCTAAGTCTTTTACTAAGTTGAATATTTTTATTTTTATACAAATTTAATATTGTTATTGTTACCTATCATATAAAAAATACTGATATCACTGAAAGCCACGAAAAAAGTTTTTATTTAACTTATTTGACTATCAAATTTCTTATTTTTATTTGAGAAGATTTACACGACAAGTACTTAAATCAAATAAAATTGTTTATTCAGTATAGGCTTTTATAGAGCACTTTTGAAAGTCGAAAACTACGCCAAGGTCAATAAAAATAAGTTATTATAAAATTTCAACAATGTAAGCCGTATTTTTTAAATCACTCGAAAGACTAATCCCATTAAAAACAAAACATGTACCAAAATACACAAGTCTCTCAGAGCAATTATTCTGTCGTAGAAAGTTATGAAACCAACGTAAACCAAATCGATTCATTCAGTACCTATCTTTCTGTGAGAGCAGCTATCCAATCTACAAATTAATCACCTAAAACGCACACACCTTTAATCACCTAAGTACTTTTAAACCAATAAAGCACAGAGCCAATAACTTTAGATATTTTTTTTGTAACATTATTTTACCATACCTTTGCGTTTGCCAAGGTAAATTAGTGGGTCTGCTAGAAGTACCTTAGAATTTTGATGATCTATGAGTCAGTCAGTGACAAAATTAAGGTATTTTGAATTGCAATAATTCTTATAGTACTCTTTTAAATTTAATATGATTTGGAAATGTGCCTCGTTATGTGTTGCCAACTTGGTCACTGAAACTTTAGGCTTCTAGTCTACTCCACAACGAAGTTACAGGGGGTTAAAAGTGTTCCAATAGTACGGCTGTACCATTTTTACTTTTTTGCTCGGCTTGACAGATTTTTCTACATATACATAAGTCATTTGTTGGTGTAAAGGAACGTTATATGTTGAATAAACTAGCGCCATCTCGCATTTCTATATTTTTAGAGTAGCGTCATCCATGTTGTACTCTCTCGTGTTACCTCCGTAAATATATATCAATTGTCCGTAAAAAAAAGTATTTCTTTTTATTTCAAATTACTACATCATTAAACCATTGATTTTTTTTTCTCATTTGAATTTAAAATGGTTTAAATTTTTTATCAATCTTAGCCAGGAAGCTTTCAAAAAATAAATTAATATTTATAAAAGATCCGATATTTTTTTCTGATCCCCTTTCGATTCGTATTTCTCGTAGAGGCTTTGTTAGGACACGGATGCTATCAACAAACGCGTTCATCCAGCAGGAATCCATTTCATTAAAATTTTAGCTTTGCCAGAATCTATCATTGTCAAATAATCGTCTGAAATATAAAACGATTATTGTTTCCAACCAATTCGTACTAATTTTTTATGCAGAATTTTGCATCGCGTATATAAAGAGTTTAAAACAAATTAAATCAAAATGTTAAATATTAAGTTTATAAAACCATTGAATAATAAAAATAATATATAGAAAGACCGGCCAAGTGCAAATCGAACTCGCGCATGAAGGGTACCGAAAACAAGTAAAATAAGATCACGTTTTTTGTATGGGAACACCCTTAAATATTATATGTATTTATTTTATTCTGTTTTTTAGTATTCGTTGTTGAAGCGGCAACAAGCGAAGTCTAAGACTTGTTAGTTACTAGGTTCCCTTTTTACCCTTTGGTGTACGTAAGGTACTTGTTTATATAAATACGAGCCACTTATTTAGTTTCTTAAAGAAATAGCTACGGAATATTACTATAAAAGAAAACAATTTCTTAAATTAATGACAACGAGAAATAACTACATTTATTTTCATTATTTGATTTGTTTAGTAGAATTCTTTATTTGCAAACAATATTATAATAAATTTAATTTAAGAAATACTTATAGAATTTGTTATTATTATTACAAAGACAAAAGGATAGGTTGGAACATGGGGCAGTTTGGAATTATCTTGTGTTAATTCTTTTTCATTGACCAGCTGATGATTTATGAAGCAATGAAATGAGCACATTTAAATCACACGCACTCCGCATGTGGGCCTTGTTGACCAATGTGAATAAGCCATTACATTAATCGTATGTTTAGATGAAAGAAAATGCTTATAAATCATGAACTTACCATTCAGAATGTGATTTTATCGTTCTTTTTTTATGTCAATAGCGTTTTCCTGATTATGGACAAATATAGTTAACAACATGTCGTTATTATTATAGTTGCTAATAATGAAATGTCTTCCATTTATTTTATTACTGGAGTAGCTCGGTGGCGTAGTGGATAAGCGCCGTGGCTTTCGATCGATTTGTTGAGCCACTTTCGCAATGCTCGGTCACGGCATGGGTGACCGAAAATAAATATCTAGAGCTACTCCATGCTTCAAAAGCACATTAAGCCGTTGGTTCCGGTTATTTTTGTAATCGTTAATATCCTCCAATCCGCATTGGGCCAGCGTGTAGGGTCATGGCCCATCCTTTTTAATCATCCATAAGGATGGTTGAAGCCCCTGCAGTGGGGACATAAAAAGGATGATGACGAAGCTTTTATAATTATGTGTACTAAAAAGGGTGGGTTAAATATCTCAAGCTATAATTGATTATCAGTTACAAACTGCTCAAATTTTGCGTGCAACTGAATGACAAAGTAATATTAATAAATATAGAATGGAACTGATATGACGATTGAGCCGCTAGTAACGAGCCCTTCAAATTTTGACTCGTTTAATTTGTCTTAACAAAAACTTTGATGTGAGATGAGATATATAAAAAAATATCTCGTCTTAGTTAACATAAAAAAAAAAATGTTTTTTATTTCAGTGCTTACAAAATATATGTACATTTAATTATTCGCGCCTTTTATAAGAAGCTATTTAGGGTAACTTTATTCCCATTGAAAATGCTACACGTGTAACGCACAAACTTTTTAATGATCCCATTAAGGAAAAAAGTGTTGTAACTTATTTATAGTTTAACTAATGTTAAACGCGTCTTGTTATATGTTATTATGTACATATTTTGTCAAATTAAACGCTGATATTATTCCTGCTTTATAAATAAGTTTCTGAATTTTAACAAATAAGTTATAGAAATGATTATAGATCAACATAGTTATTTCTTGAGAAAAATTCAAAATATCAATAAGTGTGCAAATTACGACACAACCTCTCCTTTCAGAAGACAACAGTCAAATGAACTTTTTTTTCATATTTTAGGGCATAGAGAAAATTTACTGCATAGCTAAGCTTTGGACGGTGAGATCTTTAGGGACTTCAAGCCAGGAGTGTCGAAGACTTTTGGCGGTTTTCTGGCCAGAGGTCATCTCCTAGAAAGAATACCACCATCAAATCACCAGGACTCTTGATTCTGAGAGATTATGAATAATAAGTATGTTAGACAACATTACATGCATTGCTTAGATCCCAAATAAAATAAAGCACTTGTATTATGGCAATCTTAAACAATGAGTATCACGACACCCGGACCCGGGATTATTTGAAAAGCTTATCATTGTAGATTGATCTGACTGAGAATCGATCTTGGGACCTAAGAGATGGCGTCGCTTACTTATAGCTATAATGACTACTAAAAGGCAGGTAGCCTTCACATCTTATTTAAATGTTCCGCCTTAAAAATCTGTTCTTTCATAAAATTTTGGCGGATTTGTCGTTTGCGAAATTTAATTGGTATGGTTACAATATTCAAACTTAACTGATAATATATATTTTTTTCATATTTTGGAATACACATCATTTTTTTATTATAGAAGAAAACGTCGTTATTACAAACCAAGATGAAAATAAAGTTTTGTTATTGATCGTTCGCTGACCCACCAAGCTTTGTACAGCTGTTGAGTTAAACTCTGAGAGTCTGATAGGTATGAGTAGTTTTTATGGAAAAATTAAATTGTTACTTTTATTTTATTTTCTTTGCAACTGAACCTTTAAAACTTTATTTAAATAGCTAAGTCCCTAAGTATGGTATACAATGAATTTCCCGGATTCGTCCCATGGACGAGGCGCTATCATACTCGTATTTATTTAATACAATGATTTTTTGCTTGACAAGTTCTACTTCCCAAACGGTTATTATACGATTTATATCACACGGTTGATCTGGTGCAGAGGCCATTGTAGCCCATATCGTTCTTTTCACGTCTAATTCGTGACTGAACTAAATTTTTTGTTGTAACAACTTAAAAGTTCACTGACTATAACAGCCGCTATTAAAATTGCCGACGTTATTTCGACTAGGAAAAAAAATGTTTAAAATTTGTACCAAAAATACAGCCATCAAATAAAAAGCTGCCTGTCAAATTAACTTCAAAGAGCTAATAAAATCGTGGAAACTGGCACAAACCACTCAACCCTTATTTCAATTTACATTTTCAGCCCAAACAGGTATTAAACTCCACCAATACTGTTAACGGGCCTTCATTTTAATAAGACTCATTAAAAAGGATCGTTGAAGGAGAAAGGATTTTGTTTATAGTCTATTAATGAATTTTACTACAGGACGATTGCTGGTAATTTTGATAGCTTATTTGTAACAGTATAAGGAATTCAGTTTAATTTCATTAGATTAAAGCTATCATTGGTTGGAAGAATATACATAAAAATAGATAGAGTTTTTTATAACAAGGTTGACGAACAGAAAGAAATTCGCTCGTTGATCTTTATTATGACTATTCTCCTTATTCGATTCGATTGCATCTATAATGGCTACCTATGACCCAGTAATAATAGGCTTATGACGATGGTGTCTTAAAATCCTAATTTGAAATATTGCGGAGAGTTTTTTCGTCTATTTTGCTTTCACTTAAGTATGTTAAATCTAATTGAGTTAGACAGATCACGTTAATTTCTGAGAAGAAATAAGTCTACATTTATATCATTTTCCGAAGAAATCAAATACTTAATTTATTAAAATAAATTTTGGCACTATAATGACTTTGTTACGCGATTTAGCTCAAAAAGCATTGGTAATAGAAGGTTATAATTTCGCATGTATAAATAAGTTGATTCCGCCTACAAAGTGGTAAAGTAAAATTAAAATATATAAAAGTTTTAGGGTACGTTCCCTACATGTAAAATGGGGATGATAATTATGTTTTTGTCTTCATCATAGTGTGGGGCATTATTAAATAGGTCTTTTAAAAACATTGGGGTGAAGGAGGGCCGGTTTTCGGTTGAGTAAATTATTTGAGACTTATTAAGTTTTAAATAGCTAATTTTCATTAGGGTTGTGTCCCCCCCTCTACCTACTAAGCGGCCGTTAGTAAAAATTTAAAGGTTACGGCGGTGATACCTTTATATAACGAAGATAAATAAAATTATTAAACTTAAATTGGCTTTACAAGTTTAAGAGCAATAGTCGCATTGCATTTAACTCAAAAATTTCGAACAACTCCATAGAAAACAACAAACGTGACTTTTTTTAACTTTTTCAATGGATAATGGTACGGAACCATTCGTGTGCGAGTCCGCCTGGCACTTGGCCAGTTTTTTTACTTGTTGAAATTTGTCAGCAACTTAAGGATATCAAGCAATTATATTTATAGACACGAATGAATATTAGACAACATCACATACATTGCTAAAATTCCAACATGTATAACGAAAGCCGTATTATGGAGTATCTGAGACAACGAAGGTAACACGACACTAAGGCTAGAAACAATATAGAATAGCCCATTTTCTATATTGACCCGACCGGGAATCGAATCTCGAATCTTGAATCCTTGAAACCGGCGCGCAAATCACCCCCTTACGGAGTTAGTCACCTTATAAATATGTTTACTCATCCTCCTATAAATTCAGGAACATGCTTTGTTGTAGTAGAAAACAAGTTTACCATGAAAAATAATCCGAACGGTAAAATTCTTAAAGAAACTCTCCTAACAGCTTAGGAAAGATTAATTAGTGATTCAAGACAAATAAAATATTTGTTTAGCGGTTAGTCTTTATCTTTTCTACCCACCTCAGTGTGATGTAATTAATCTTATTTGAGTTGTACTTAAAAGTGAATTTAAGAAATAGTTTGTTTTCAGACTTCAAAGGAGCAGTATATGTAATCCTTGATTAACATTTAGCTCATAGAACAGTCAATGAAGGTTAAGCTTTGTATAATTTAGTTGCAATAATGTGAAAAACTCATTAGCGCGATGGTTATTCCACAACTGGGGTTCGTATTTAGATACAACATGTAGCCTCGCCTAAAAGACGGTTAGCCGCGCTCTATAGTTGAGCATGGATCATAAAAAAAAAATGAAAATTTGCTCATCATCACGTCGGGGTCTATTCTATACCACAAATATGACTACATGAACATGAATGAACTGTTAATGACATGAAAAAAACATCGAAATTACGCCAAAAAGTGCCAACGTCGCCTATGAGGTACTGAGCTCTTCACAGGAGTTTCCTTAATAATTTGCCAATCTATCCAGTTTTCTTTTGTCATTTCTAGTTTTCTTTTGTCCAGACGACCTGCACATTTTTACCTCAGGTAACTAATTCATTTTATGCAAATTAACTATTAATTTACAAGCCTTGTATTAAATTTTTCAAGTATTGTTTTTCCATAATGTCATCAATTCTGGCAAGGTTTTGGCTACAGATTGCCAGTAGTATATAGTCGCTTAGGGAATTAAGCACGAGAAATGAAGAAGACTGGTAATTAATTAAAATTTTCTTAAAGAAATAGTATTCTTAATAAAAAAATGAACAAAATATAATAATTAAAGAGATATATTAATTTAGAATGAAATATCAAATCCAATTATCATTCCCCTCGACATTAGTGAAGAGAAGAAAGTAAAAATAATTATTATGTGTTCAATATACAATATGTTTTAACCAACCAAACATTTGTGGATCAATTCAAAAACTTCCGCTGGCAACGGTATCGATACGCAAACACCAAAGAGCGTCTTAATGGAAAATGATGCAGTGATTCTGATTCAAGTGAATTTTCTTAGCCGTCAAACGCAGTGCTTTGATAGATGACCCTCTCTCGTGCTATTCATAACCTTATTAGTTAGGGTGAGATATTGTTATGTTATAGCTGATGTATTAATTCCCGATATGTTGGCGGTGAATTGCCCAATCGCGTATATTAAAAGTATTCGGATCAATATTCATATCTATATATTTTGTTATTGTTAACTCTTAGCCTGTGCTTTCAAAGAGGCGTTCATTCTTGTATTGAAATATAAATCGTGTATTGAGGGAGGAAGTGACGTGGACGTGCCGTCTTGTTTTAAAACGAGGTTTTAGTACCGGATTTAAACTATTATCTCACCAAAATAAGTCAACATGCCACAATTTGAATTTTTCTCTTTAGACATTGTCAATATGCTCTATCCTCTTTTTATTTATATATATTATCCTTGTTTTAATAACAAAAATGGAGTTAATTTTGAGGGTTGAGGAACTAGATTGTGCTGTCAATGGCGGGACCGATCTGCGATACGATTGTCAAGCAACTTTCGCAATGGAAAGTCTTAGGATGGGTAAACAAAATTTTACTATCTCGATCTCCTATATGCTTCAGAAAGCACGTCAAGCCAGCTGAATCTGTAGTCGTTAATACCTACCAAACTGCACTACTCAAACTTCAATTTAAAACATCACCAATGTATTTGCTTTGAAACATTCTAGCGTCATCTTTACTCGGGTAAATTGTATATTTAAGATTATTTATTAGTAAAACTAATAGCTGAGGTGAGATATTGTAACATGCCATATTAATAATCGATGTAGTTCTCATTAAAACTTGTCAGAGAGCACTACCTGTCCATGAAAGTATGTATATAGGTATTATATATGTTTATATATGTATTATATTTTATATGATAATATTTATTATATTATAGTATATGTAGGTAAATTATAATTAAGTATATAACAATTATCAATTATGTATATTTATAAATTGTTTATTTGTACACCATCCACTACCCCATCATTAGGTCTTTTATATTAAACTCCATCCCAAGGTTGCCTGGAAGAAATCACTTTTAGTGATAAGGCCGCCAATTGTACGTCTCCTGTTTTTGTCATATAAGTGTATATTGTCTTTGTGTGTGCAATAAAGAATATTCTATCTATCTATCTCTCTATCTAAAATGACGGTGATTTGCTCAATAGTTTATATTAAAAGCATCTGAATCAGCACTAAATTAGAATCCTGTTGAATTATTGAAAATACTCCCATCATTTGGAAATGCGTTATGTTCATCATTAACGTGTTATTAAATATTTCGTTTGACGCAGACATATTGAATTTATGTATATCATGGCTTGAAATAATGTAGTAAATATAATCTTATAAAATTACATATTCTGGATAAATCCTTAGTGAATATTGACACAATAAGAATGTTTGGTATCAAAATACATCATTTAAGTGGACGTATATTAGGATTGTTAGGGGAAGCGAAAAGCGTCACAGTCCCAGAATTATTGATATAGTCGAAATATAAACCCAAAGGTTTGTGTGGAAAGCCTTCGGGCTAGTAGTAAGTGGAAGATTATTAGTTTCCTAACAATTTAATCGAAATACAGAGGATATCAAAATATTAATAAGCTCGTTGTTTACTTAAGTGGAATGAGCAATCTCTATTGCGGTATCAGGCAATATATTAAAACTAGTAGGCAATGAACAAGCGCAATTTACCAATTAATATTTTGAAAATTTTGTTAAAGATTTTTTATTACAAGACATTAAGTAAACTCAGTTTGCTCTGATGTGGTGGCTTTATCATTAGATCAGCTCCATTACCTATGCTTAGATTTAATCTTGCAAAAATGAGCCCACACTCGACGGAATTGCTTCGTTTAATTACATAGGTCCCATGGCTACCTTCCGGCATCATAATCAAATCAGTTCCATTCTATATTAACATGACACTGTCGTTCAAGTTATAAATAAAAAAAAGGATATTGTACAACATCACATACGTTAATCAGATTCTAAAACGAGTAGCTAAAATTTCTATGGAAAAATTATTATGGAATATATGAGATAACTAAGGTACTATAATACTCAGACCCGAGACAATAAAGAAAAGTTCATTTTCTACATTGACACGACCGGGAATCGAACCCGGGACCATAGATATGGCGACACCTTGAAACCAGCGTGCGAACTGCAAATCAAATGCAAATCCATTATTAGTTAATTTACGTATAGATTTATGTATAAACCGGTCCATTCTTATTCTTATTCCTACGAGCATCTCCGTAACTCGACGACAAAATTGTGCTTGTTTTGCATATGGAGGGAATGTTCACAGCGCTTTGACGTCTGTTATAGGCTCCTGGGAGCCAATTCTACTAAATAAATTTTGTTTAAATCGAATTGAAAACGGATCGAAACCGAACGAAACTACAGTTTTTGATGGTTTTTCTAATCTAAGTGACATATGATACAGTTTTCGATTCGATTTAAACAAAATTTATTTAGTAGAATTGGCCCTCTGGAGGTTACTTAGCAAGCCGACGAAATTTATCCATTAATTTTATTTATTCTTACAAATAAAAATGATGAAATATACATTTTTTTCAATACCGGATATTATCATGTAATTTAATTTAATCTATGAAAGTGGAATAATAACTATTGCATTTGAAGATATCAAATAACATAATTATTAACGTATCAACCAACCCGTGGATAGCGGCGTGGGTTTCACAATGTTTTCATTAATCTCAACTCTAGTAATAAATCCAAACAAAGAAAATAAAATATAAAAATATTTAATTATATATATCATAAAAAGCGGCACAATTAGATATGATAGATTACATAAAATAATAACATTTCATCTACATTTGATACTTACTTAACTTGCTCATTAACATATTACTTAACTTGGGTAAGTCGCTCGTCTTAAAAGTTCTTTAAATTCAAAAAAGTTTTCAAAACAAGCCTATTTGTTGTAACGACTGTCACTTTGTGAATCCTTCGGTTTTAATGTGCCTTAAATCTACTTAACGGTCATTTGGACTGTCCATTAAGAAGTTTAGGACTGTCCCTGCGATCCGTCGACGCATTACGTAACTTGAGAATAACTGTTTGAGTGCCATTGTCTGCTAAGTCAATTGGAGCTTAGAATCAATAGAGAAAATTAAGCATCGGCATCTTAAGGCAGTAAATTACAAGTGATCTGAATAAGTCCACCTTTAGGGGCTTAACATCATAGACAATTATAATTTCGTCAGCAAAATTAAATTTATTAGAACTGTTATAATGTTCGATTTAAATAAATGACTCTCAATATTTTATTGTTAGTTAGAAATTTTAAAGAAGTTATATCTTTCACATTTAGATTATCGATTTTTGTATTCTATATTATCAAAGACACACCACTAAGACAATATATATAACAAAGTCTAATATATTAGGTCCTTACATATGAAATTGACGTTTTGTCGTACTGGCCACTTTAATCACAAATTTCTCCTTTGTTGGGAATTCCAAATTCAAATTTATACAGCTATTTACACATATATTTGTGTTTCTTTAGGCGGCATTCATTTGTTTTTTTTCTTCTGTTTGTCCTATCTACGTCACCCAGTATAAAAATGGAAAATTGAAATACCGTGTTATTTACGAGTACGAGTTCCACCGTGGTACCGTGCTGCGAAAACGGCTCGAAGAGTTAATGATGTGTATGTATGGCGGTTGTGTCGCAAAAGAAAACACAGTGCGTTTTTGGTTCCAACGTTTTCGTTCTGGAAATTTCGACCTGCAGAACAAGCCCCGTGAACGGCCGGAGATCCAAGTTAATAATGAAAAATTGAAGGCTATTTTGGAAGCGGATCCATCGCACACGTCTGAGTTAGCTACAGGTTGCGGTGTTAGTGATAAAACTGTTTTAATCCACTTGAAGCAAATTGGAAAGATAAAAAAGCTTGAAAGGTGGTCAACCTCACGAATTGAGTGAAGCAAACCGGCAAACGCGATTCGACTGCTACGTTACATTACTTAACCGGCACAATAATGAAGGGTTTTTAAATCGATTCATTACCTATGATGAAAAGTGAATTCTCTATAATAATCAGAAGCGCTCATCGCAATGGTTGGACCCTGGCATGCCAACTAAATCCTGCCCCAAGAAAAAATTGACCCCAAAAAAGTTACTTGTAAGGGTTTGGTGGACTAGTGCCGGTATCGTTCATCACAGTTTTCTGGCAAATCTCAAATCTGGCCAGACGATTACGGCAGATTTGATCTGCGTAAGTTAGTAGTTAGATGTTATTTATCAACTACATTACAGTACCCACGATATACTTTAGGTATATAAACACCTACGATTACATTTTACCTTTGTTACAAAAAGATTAAAGTTAATCTTCAGGATTTGTGATTAGAATTTCCTAAATTAGCCTCTAGATGTTATTTAGAACTCACTCTCATAGTACTTATGATATAATTTAGAGCTCTTCAACTTAAAAGCACCGTCAACTTCCATTACCGCACCACAGTCGAACACTATCCGGATTAATGGACTCAAGTCTAACTTCGGTGCGGTATTTAACAACGCCAAGTGCTGATATTCATTTGTAAAATTGTCTCCGACCAAAATCTCTGGTATAATCATTTGACCGCGAACTTTACAGTTATGCTAATAACTACGTGCAGAGTTGGAAACTTTCTTAATATAATATTGGGAAGTCAAACATTTAGGGATCTAAATTTTCAATTTTCGGCCGGTGACGTCTCTTTCATGTTGACGCTCATTCAGAACATTTGAAAAGGTGCCTTTTGAAGCTATTAAGCTTACTTTGCATATTCTTTAAGACAGATTTTTTCGTATATAAAGTAAAAGCTATCAGGTTTTGTATGAATGACATGGAATGAATACTATAATACCTACAGGTTTTCATTTTTATTTACGTTGACGTAGAGATAAAAAAAGTCTAATTTATGTACTAAAATAAATTAGTATAAAATATATTTATATGCGAATGGAATCTGAAACAAGTTACTAGTTCATATTACTAATGAACGAAATCAGCCTTAGGGACCTATAGCTCACCAAAAGATTCACAAAAAGTATTATAAGCACGGCGGCGTACGCAAAAATTTTTCATTGTTGGTTATTATAGCTGGAAGCGTAATCAATTATCGGCAATCATTTTTACTTATTCAAGCAAAACCCAAATATAAAGAAAAAAATCTGTGGTATATTGAAATAATTTAAAAGGGTATTGTAGTTATCTTTATGAATTTCGTGAAAAATTATGATATTGTGATAAGACAAGGTACTTCATATATAAGGATTTGAAAAAACGCGTTTGGCCCACAACAACGGTTATAAATTTTATGAAAAGGCTGTTCACTGGATGAGTGACCGAATATTTATTTAGTTTTTCTTCGAGAACAATATGGAATCCCGCCCTCTGCGATCATCAGCAACCTTTGCTAGGACAGGTCTGTAGGTTAGAACCTGTTCTCTTCGTGTTATTATTTCTTCGTGAACATAAGTATTTTTCTATGATATTTGAATTTCAAATTTAAATATTCTTAATGAAAAATGCTTAAAAATCGATTTGTCCTTGGCACTCAGAGATGGGACTCGAACCCATGACTTTCGCAATCCGGGCGACTGCTTTAACCACAGAGGTACCTAGGACTTTTTTTTTTTTTTAAGCTGAGAAATGCGTTACGCATACCCGCTTCACCCTGCGCGGGCTCCACGGGTGATGTGGGACTCCTCCTGTGGCCCCACCCCCGAAGGGGCTAGACAAGAAACAGAAGTTTACCCACTAAAACTCAGCGATGTCCCTCTCATGGTAGGCGATGCGCGGGATCGGCCCGAAGACCACACACCGCGCGGAAGGCCACACACCGCGCGGTAGAGGTACCTAGGACCTAACAGGACTGACGAAATATTCTAGCACTCGTTACTTTATCACTACTATAGAGCGTATTTTCATGAACATTAATGCAATCCACCCAAACATGATTTTAAGAATTTTTCATTGAGAATATTTTCAGTATAGCATAGTGAATGTAAAATTGATCAAATATAATAATCCAAAATATAAAAATAGATAATTTAACTTCCATTTTAATATTAAATAACATTATAGTGAACAGATTGTAGGCGTATCTACTGATATAAAACGGTCTTCAACTTTCGGGTTCAGTAGATATTTTTATCCCTGTTATTTGTTGGTTCAAAATAGCTGAAATACTTATTTTTAATAGTAATTAATCAAAATAAATACTCTTTAGTGAGTTGAGTAGGTCGGTGGGGTAGTGGATGAGCGCCGCGGCCCGCGATCGTTGTCGTTAAGCAACTTTCGCAAGGGTCGGTCACGGGATGGGTGACCAAAAAATTATTATCTCTAGCTACTACGTGCTTCGGAAGGCACGTTAAGCCGTTGATCCCGGCTGCATTTTGAAGTCGTTAATACCCCCCAATCCGCTCCAATTAGCCAAGTCATAAAACAATCCCTAACCATCCATAAGAAAGCCTGAGCCCCTGCAGTGGGGACGTAAAATGGCTGATGATTTAGAGTACACAATATTACATGATCCGCGTAAATTATTAGTCAGAATACGCTGTAATTAATATGAATTTAGTATAAATGTATAGAACTTAACAACAAAATAAACAGCTACGATGGTATGATGCACCCGTTACAAACCTAACGACCTCAACATTTTTGTACACTGCTTACAACTTACACACTTTGTCTGTATAGTGTCACGAATACTACTGATCGATTTTTGTTATCGCATATGTTTGAATAAGACGTTTTGAGTAGAATTGAACACCTTAAATGTGCGTTTATTATACAATAACACATCTTGGATTGGTCTTGATCTCAGAATTGCACACCTAACATGTGCATTGAGTATACAACAAGGTATGGTTGTAAAAGTACAAGAGATAATCATTTTGCTCATTTTCAAGCTAAATTTTCACAGTTCACGGAAGCTATTTAAGTATACGAACAAAGCTGACAGGCAAAAAGTATACAAAGATAGGAAAAACAGGTCGCGCTCTGTGGGGTGATAATGAAATTTTTTCTGTCACTCCCCTTCCGATGATTTATTAATTTCGACAGAAATGACCTTGTCTGTCGGTTTGGCAAAACAATGGCTACAAAGTAATAATAGCCTGATGGATTGAGGGCCTGTCCTGATAGTAGATCGCAATTTGTATAATTTTGACTGAATAAGTAGTTCATATGGGGTGTAGTATAACGTTATCAGAATAAATAAAAATGTTTTGTGGGTGTTATTTACTTACTAGATTAATTGGTTTGAGACGTCTTTATTAATTACATCTAAAAAAATATTTAATCAAAAGAAACGACATTTTTTCCTTTATGGTAAAAAGTAACTTAAGTGACATGTAATTTGCGACGTGCAAAGAAGACAAAGAACCACCCATTTATGAACGATTTCCAAAATATTTTAACTCAAATACCTCACCATTTCAAAATTATAAATTTAATACCAAGAATTTTCATATAATTTTTACAAATTACAAATTTACGAGTAGTACGCAATAAGAAAAATTTACCTAAAAGTCTATCAGCCAGTTGCACATAATCCATTAAAATTGACATTAGTTTAAAGCGGCATTACACATACAAATTTGTCATTCATTAGAGCTTTAAGGGGTCATTAAACCTTAATGAACGTTTGTGCAATTGATCGTATATATCATTAACTAAATATCGTCATCCAATCAAATAGCTGAATAATAACCAGCCAATTCATTGAGTGCAACGTGTAACAAGATGACTTTATGACGTGTAGTTGTTTAGCTTATTTAGATATTGGTGTTTGGTTAGAGTGACCATAAGCTCACACATTATGTATGATTATTTTTATTGTATTAGTGAAAAATGAATATAATTACAGTTTTATTCATAAAAAAACATAGATACGAAATAAACAATAACTGTATATAGCTCGATAATTAGTACTACTTCAAAGTAATAAAAGATCTACCTGGTCACCCTTGCTTGTCGGATATTGTCCAAAATAACCTACAAAACTTTAACAGCAGTTCGTATTCTATAGAAATCAAAAAAAAAAAATTAATATGGGGTATTTTTACAATAACGCGAAACAAAGTAAAAGTAAATAAATAATAAAATATCGGGCTAGTGATTTGATTATGTTTAATAAATAGTCTAGACATCCAATTCCTTGGCAAATTTAAATAATTGGGTGTGACGGACACATTAAATCAATAGGATATTAGTTCAAGCAGAATTTTAAAGATAACTGTGGATTTTACCAGATTACTTAGTCTTGATTATGAGGTGCACGAGTACTAAGTATTTGCTTTATTTTAGTATTATGTATTTTTAAATCAAAACTACCTTCGGTCATTTTGTATTCCATTTCCGAACAAAGAATGAAAAACAAGAGATCTTGAACTTAGTCTTTAAAACTCCAAGCATAACAAATCCTCTCCACTATTCATAAACTTTAACTTTCAATCTTTCAAATGAAACAGAATGTTTTTAAATTTTGATTTCTAACGAAATATTTATTACACGTAGAACTGTAAAAAAATGCTACACTGTGTTTGCAGTTTCATGATATGATAATGTTATAATGAGATCGAAAAAAATATTGTTAAAATAAAGAATTTTCGCTGTTTGATTTTCAAAAAATGTAGGAATATATATTTTCAAATGAAAATTACATAAATTCTTTGAATTTTTAAAATTTGATATTTCGATAAACATTAAAATTCGATATATTTAGCAAAGCTTTTAAAATACATGCCCCCTTATTTTAAATTTATTTACTTATTTACTCTTGATATCCGTTAAACCCATGGATTTTTCATGTGTGTAACGACTTATTCATTCAATTAGTTTAATTTGGTAGAAAACAAACTACGACAAACAAATTGACGATTACACTTATAGTTACAATAAGATTTTGATTTTTCCTTTCACTTTAAAAAGACCGGGAGTGTGTCTTGCATGCATTTCATGCACATAATATTGTTGCCTTTTTATCTGCGACAATAATTTTAGATTCGATAATTTGCATTGCAAGTGAGTCAAACTCTTATTTTCATTGTTGCGTCTTTATTATAATCTAAAAATAAAATGGATAATCAGGTTGTACTAAAGTATAGAAAAATATGTCAAAAAATCCAACTCTGTTATTTATTATTCGTCATCAAAAAACAATGGGGCGGTTCAGTTTTAGTGACAGCATTGTTGAAAATAAAATTTAAAATAAGTCAGAAACAGTGCTATTTGAATTAATAGACTGTCAGCGACGGAAGGATAGCAGTTACTTCCTTTATTTTAATACATTTTGATTTCTTCAATAATAATTTATCTCGGATATTGTGAAAGTATTTCGTCGGGTTTTAGCTCCCGCGGAATGTAATAAAAAAGTATCTAACTGGTTACATTCGGTTATTCAATTGAAATTTGTTAGAATAGTATCACATACATTATTTGAATCTGAATACCTAGTTTGTTTCTTCGTATACGAAATTTTCTGTAATTGTCAAAACACTAATATTACTCCGAAGAAATTCATTATACGATAGCTTATGATGCTACGGAGGCAGGACCTGACACTGCCTCTGTTGCTCACATAATCTTCACGTATATTAATTTTAACTAAATTATAAGAACTTTTCGTTGAAATTTACCGAATTAAGAACAAATAGAGCAGCACACAATGTGAAAGCTTGACATGAATGTGTAGGGGATCATTAGAAACGTAATGTCACCCCGACACTGGCTATATATTTATAAAAAATAATAAAAAATACGAATGTAAAACGCCATCTTAATATGAAAAATATTTTACATATTTAACTGCTCAAACGAATAAAAAAGAAATGTAAAAATAAAAAACGCAACTGATAAAGTCGAACTAAAAGTGAAAGGAACAAATTGTTTTGTGGTTCAGATAAACAAAATTGCAATTTGGGAGACCTTTTAGATAAAGAGATGAGATGTAATGCAATGAGAATTTAGTTTAGCCAAGCCATAAAACAACTTGTTTCTACATTTGTAGTTCCATTTTGTTTTAGGTAAACAAAATAAACGGAATGAATTAACAAGATGTTTAAATCGCTACTACTGTGGCAGTACCTCGTCTGCCCTAGAATAAGAACGATCAATCATAGCAACAAAATACAGGCGTCAACCAGAATCAACTGATTAGCACGTCAGCTAACTGGAAAGCTTTGATAGATATAAATAATAAACAGTATCAAACAATTTGCATTGTTTTGATTAAATTAATTATATAAGGAGAGACGGCGTAGTGGATAAACACCGCGGCCCGCGGTCTTTATTGTTAAATAATGTTCACGACGGTCGGTCACGGGATTGGTTACCAAAAAATTATTATCTCCAGCAATCAGTCCCGGCTGCATTTGCAATCATCATTACCCTTCAATCCGCATGGCGCCAATAAACGTGGAGGGTCCCGTCCTCCTTAACCATCCGTAAGGAAGGCCTGAGCCCCTGCAGTGGGGACGTAAAAGGGCTGCTGCTGATGATGATGATGATTATATTATAAATATTTGTATTTACATGTATTTTTCGACCTTAAGCAGATTTATATTTTAACACAAAACTGATTAATATGTAATACTATTTAAGCAAATTTAATGTTAAAGCTGATAGAAGCGATTATCGCATTAAACAATTTAACGAGAATTGATACCCAATGATTCTGGGAAACTGTGAACTTATAAATATAACGTAATGAACTTATAACGATTCTATGAACATAAATCATTTGTTTAGTCGGGATAAGATTTTTGGCTGTTTGTTGTCATTCATTTAAAATATTTCTTTGTGTGTCTTTGAATTGTAAACCAAACTCTGTCTAAATATAAATTTATGTAAACTTGTACACCTTAAACTTAACGCGAAACTTACGTATAGGAGGGTGATTAATATATCCTACGTACAATGTCAATTAAGATGTGATGTTACGCAGTGTAAATTAAAGATTCAATTCTATTTTTACGTACTGGTGTGTGTATTTATTTTAGACATTTGTGGCTCTTAAAAATGCTGGCCTATTCAGTATTGGTTAATTATATACAAAACGCAAGATATACAACATCTTGTGTATCTACCTACAACGGTGTAACAGATCATTTATTAATTTTTCAATTGTTTTCAAATTCATGTTTTGTATGTCTATTTATATATTTTAGATTTGTAAAATATCGGGTATGTAACATACGGTGGTATTAAATGTAATAGTGACATTACTTTCATATTAATCGTTAATATGTTGACATTAATAATTTGTTAAATGATATCCCGCTCCCCTCCTATTGTAAGACCATACCCATCCGCACTCTTGTACAATCAATCACCACAACGAAGTACTGCTGTTGTCAAACCTGCATTTAGCCGATTAACTTGTCAGCTAATTTGCGAATTTCAATTAATATAGAATCGGCAAAATGTTAATCGTTTCTTTACGTTCCTTTTGGATTGTTGAATAACATTTCGTCGATAGATTAACGGATTTCGTCACTAATCGTTTGTTTGGGTAACAAAGAAATTTGTAAATTATATTTCAATTTACCATCGGCGTTAAATGAAGTGATCATATCTGATGGAATAAACTGTGCTTAGTTTAGCCGGGACTAGAGTGGGAACCGCTTGGCTCCCATAGTATATTTACGATTCTTTATAATATCTTGCTTAAATTTAGATTCCAGGTAATCTTGTGTTATTTCTCGGCATAACTTTATGTTTTAGATATAGTACTGGTGGATCTTACAACGTTTGACGTTATCTTGCAGCGCGTTTTCAAAAAATGTGTTTAATAATTTTACACTTAGAAGGTCACAAGGCTGTACAATGATAGTGTAGTTATTCATAAATATATGTGCTATTTTATTATTCCTTGCTAAGTCTAAAACCTCTCATGATCCAGAACATGATCAATCACAAGAACGAAATAGGGCCGTTGTCAAACCTGGATTCAGTCGATTAGCTCGTCAGTTGACTGGCGGACACTTAACCGGCCCCTTGACGAATCTGTCCGATTTCAAGGAAGGGTTTCATTACGTGGAGTGCCTAAGTGGTCGTCACTGATACGAATGCTAATCGTACTGCTACAACAATTTCAGTGTCATTGAGACATTGAGCAAAATTTGTGTGATTGCTGTTTTTTTTATTTTCCAAAAATGAGACTGGAATTTATTATTACAGTTTTTGTTTAAAATTACAGTATTTTTATGTCGTAAGTAACCTTCATTCTCAAAGAGTCAGATGGTGTTATGATTTGCGTATACAGTCCACGATTGCAGAAGTTTTAATTATCACAATAGCTGGTCTTCAGGAAAATAGTCAAAAGTTTACTATCAGTTTTTCTGAAAATACGTTAAGCCTCGACTGTCTCTGATGTCATTGACACTCATCAATCTGAACTAGACCATCTGTGAAAGTTATGACCCAGTTGTTTTGTATCATTTTAAATTGATAGAAACCTGTATCTCGACAGTGGGGAATCAAAAGGCTTCTGATTTTTTTTAATATCCTTGACTATACTACAGCCAATTTGCAAAGAAACATACTGAATTATTTATCTTTAACTCAATAACCTTTTCATTTCCTAATCACAGTATTGTGATTAGGAAATAAAAAGGCATGACAATCTATTTAGGTGTTTTTTCAGCAGTAGTTAGCTTTTTCGGTCTACGATGGAGAAATTAAGCAACTTCGCGAAGGCCGGTTATAGGATGGCCAAAAAAAATATCATAGCGAGCTCTTCCGTACTTTGGTAGGCACGTTTACCCACGTTCCTAAGTAATAGTTACTCATTGGAAAGCAATAGTTGTTACATACAGGCGTTAAAAAGCACCAATACGCACTGGTCCGAGAGATGATTAATATCATAACCCATTCTTCATGGAATCGAAGCCATCGATAGGGAAGCTCAGTGCTCAGTACTGAAATTGATAGGCTCTGATAATGATGATGAGTATCAAACTTAAAGAGATGGATTACATAGTAAAGATTATCAAAGTCGCCAATGCAATATAACTTTTTTTATACATAGTTCAATATTGTAGATTGATTACACCTAAACTATTTTTAAATATTTCGAAAATGGAACGAGATTTTAAATCTGTTATTTTCTTTATAGTATAGACCCCTATAATGTTCAACTGGTGCCCGCATTGTTGGCATATCCCATTCATTTACATCTACCATTCAGCCGAACTCCGTCGTCAACTTCAGAAACTTTTGAATGACGTGTACAAACATTAACATGAATAGTAGCAGCATGACTTTAAATATGCTCATAATTGTTTTGTCTTTTTTCATAAAACTGTATTAGCTTTTAATAGCTATTAATTAAACTGAAACGGCAAATTGGAGTTATTTAATATCACAAATTATATTAGCTATTTAGCTTTTTTTTATGTATGCTAAAACATGGTGCATTTATTAACAATTTGAAAGTAATGTTTTCGTTCGTTGATTTACTAATAATTATAACCATATTCCGAACTTTGTAAACTTCATGCTTCTATGAACAAAGTTTCAGAAAATTACGACAGTAACATCAAATGAGAGAGATCTCCCGGTTAATACCATCGGGGATTATTTTATAACTTGTTCGGGGATAGGACTAATTATGTAACATCCGAGTGCGAGGGTTGATCACACTTTTGGAATACATGTCGGCTTTTAAGACGATACCTGATTCGAATTGCGAGAGAACATAATTATATCATACTGTACATTTTCCTGTAACTTTATCTTCATGGATTTCGAATGTTATTTCAATGAAACTTTTTGATGGGATATCTTATTTAAGTTGGCCATAATCTATTATATTTGCACAATGCTATAGTGAAAAATATTCTTAATGAAAAGTATCATGGGTGAATGCGAAATTTTTCAAATATTATAATTAGAACAAATTTTCATCTTTACCGAAGGTTTAAATATTTGTAAAAATATTTCTTTCAACTTTTTGGTTGGATTGCCTGAACATTGATGAGAATACACTCTGTAGTAGCGAAAATGCAACAAGTCCTTGAAAGATTCGTGCGTCCTGTTAGGTCCTGGGTAGCTCAGTGGTTAGAGCAGTAGCCTGGATTGCGATAGGTCATGGGTTCGAATCCCATCTCAGGGTGTCAGGGCCCGAGAGGATTTTTTGAGCATTTTTCATTACGAATATTTGACCATAATTTGTTGATAATTGAAAATTGTATTTTTTTTAAATTTCGAAGAACGCAGTGTTTATACCATCATTTTGAGATGCGGAAGTTAAGCAAGTTTTACAAGTGCCGATCATAGGGTGACCAAATGTTTTATCACGATCTCCGTGCTTCGGAAGAATCGTTAAGCCGTTCTTCTCGGATGCAGCTTCGGTTGTTAACATCCGCGAATAAACATAGGGCGTGTGGTGGGTCATGGCCCATTTCTTTTTCATTCATTAGGATGGCCTTTGCCCTAGTGAGGACATTGATAGGTTAATCTTGATACGTAGAATCTACCAATTGTAAGCCAGTGAATGTATTAAATGAGCATAACTTAATCATGTGATACGATGTTAATTAAGTTCTCTTTCTCGCGAATTTGTCTTTTATAATATTTCAGTTCTTTACTTTGAGTCTTTCTATGCACTTCTTGTATCCTTAGTGGCAATAAGGCATTAAGGATACATGAGCAATAAGATTTGATCACCATACTGTTAATGAGACAGAACCTATTAATAAGTCTATGAAATAGTAACCCAAAGTTGTAAACTTGTTATTCCGTTACATAAGAAGAAATACAGATATCCAAGTTATTTCTGTTATTCCTATGTAACCCTATAAATAGTGTCTACATTATAATATTCAAAGAAGTTTTCATTAAAAAGTTAAATTAACAATGACTCTTCCGACTTCTCTTTATTCAAAGCTCTGTTAATATTCTCACTGAGCCCGCCAAACATTTGCAAAGGAATTGTAGGTTTACAAGAATTATTCTGAACACAATTAACTAAGGCGAGCTAAGCACGTGCTCTGCAGTTTCGCTTAATTTGAAGTTTGGGAAACACTAAAACACGAAAATGTTATCTCGAGGCATTCTGAACCAGTTACACCTATCTCACAAAGCAGTATATAACTTTAAGACAATTTAACTAAATAAAGTCCTTTTTTTCATTACTTTATAGTAATTCAATAAATGAATTACCTTAACTTTCTTATAAGGAAATTGAAAGTAAATAAGTTACCAACTACCTTGATTCAAACTGACCAGGGATCTCAATAATTATTATAATTAACTTTTTTGAATAACAAAGTAATAAAATAAAATCATACAAATGCAATTAGAGCAAATTCTTCCAGGCAATGTTGAATCACAAAGTAATAAAATAATCACACAAATGCAATTAGAGCAAATGAGCAAATTCGTCCGGGCAATGGAAATAAAACAAAGAGATCAATTCGGGCAGTGTATTTGAGCAGAATTGATTATATCAAAATACAAAATAAACCTTAACCAGCAACACCGGCTTGGTGACCGGAAATAGATATTGGAAGGCAACATCATTAATCTAACAAATGTATATTGCTTTGGATCTGAATGTTTATTACACCTTCGTTGATTCACATACCCACAAAAATTTGTGTTACTTGGATTTGCAGCAATACATAGTAGTAGGAAGAATATTGATTCTAATAATTATAAATAACCCTCACCAAATGAAAATTGTCACTGCCTTAATTCCGGCAAGCTTTATTTAGTAAAGCATAATATTTAAGCCTTATATTTGTCTAAACTTTTAATTAATCAAAGGTTTCATTCACTAATTAATGTGTATACTAAAATTACTATTTTCCTTTGATGATAAATTCTCAGAATACCTTTCAATATTATAGTAGGTTTCACATACTTTGATAGTATTATATTTTTTGAGAAGTCATAAAAAATTGTAATTAAATAAAAAACCGGCTATTTTGCCGCGACTTTGCCCGATTAAATTATAGCCTACATCAACCGCGTATGATAGTTTAACATATAAAAATAAGCAAATAATCAAGCCTAGGAAAGATTTGATTCATTTGTTTATATTTTTTGTTTGTTAGTTAGTAGTGGGATTCCCGACAGTGCTATTTATTAACAAGCTATATCCATCCATCAAAAACTAATGTCGTTTCTAATTCATAAACGTAATAAATATCTTAAATTAGAGAAGTCAAGAGAACTACATTACATTTAGGTACATATTTTAGTTTCTCGTGTTCAGCTCTAGTCTTGTCTAGAATATTGCTTTCTGTTTACACTTGATAGCCAGCCATTGTGTGAGCTCACGTAGCAAGTTTCAGCTGTAAGACCAAGAACGTTTTATGTTGTCGCGTGGTTTTAAATAGGAAATGAGTTTGGAGGATTTACGTGCAAACTATAGCCGTCAATAATAGAATCAATAAGCTTTTTGCCAATGGCTATTTGTTTTAACATACTTCTCGACCAAGATTTTAATCAATATAATAACCTACACAAAACCTCCACCCAAATAAAATTTTCCTGAAATAACGACACCTAGCCTATTAATTTTTTGGTCACCCACCATATGACCAGCCTTTGCCAAGGTTGCTAAACTTCCGCATTGCAGAAACACTAACCACTGTGCTTCAAACGTTAACAGACATTATTTTCATTCACCTTTGCATTTTATATATTAACGTGTAAGGCTCATATTTTAATTGAAGTTTAAAAATATATAAAATTATCAAATAATTATTACACACTAACATATTTTGTTCTCTTCTCTTTTCTACATTATACATATAATATGCAGAATCTCATTATATGCATTTATAAAAAAAAAACGAATTATTCGGGCAGTAAAAAATATGTTCAAACGATGGACATTGAAATGTTGCGTGAAATTCTTTCAATCGAAGCGGATCTCGCTCGAAAAATACGCAGTAATTGAACGAAAATTTCACAACACGTGAGTGAATGCTCAGTGATATTTGTGCACATTAGTATTAAATAAAAGCAGCTGCACTTGTCATAGACAATAATTTCATTTAACTACATACCTTTAGTATTCCCAATAAAAATGAGAATGGTTAGTTACAGTAACTTGAATATGGATTTCAAGGCAGTGCTCCTAACTTATTTATTTATCCCAACTTTATCCACCAAAAGACATGTCATAGAAGTAACCTGAAATTAAATATCGTCATAATAGTAGCTAAGAAATCATATTCTATTGCACTCTTGGTATCTAACTCAGTTTTTGTCATGTAGTTAAGATATTATTCATAACAATATTATTCATAACTTGAATAATATACTTCTTTGTATGAATCGATATAGAATATTAAGGCAATTTTTTGCTTACGTGTGATCTATTAAAAATCAGCACTTATCTTTTGGATTATATCTCTTCCGATTTCAAACTAGAAGAACAACTGGGGGCCCACGCCAAGTCGAGCAAAAAATATATATTTGTTTAGCCCTTCTTTCAATGTACAGTTAATACTGAGTCCTTTGTTCACAGTACTTGATTGCACTAGGAATAGGATACAAGTTAAGGTATCAGACACACAACATCCCTTAAAAATTCTTCACATCACGAATTTAAACTGCTTGTTTCGCCATCTATCGAAATCAAACGGAATTAAATTAATTAAGAAAAAACTTTCTTTAAAATTTTAATTTGATGATTTTTGAGAGTGTAAAAACTAAAGTGGTTTATTTAAAAATTAGTTGTAAGTATATAGACTGTCGAAGATAAGTTCAAATTAAAAACATCACAAATACTTATTGTGACATACTGAAAAAATATTGCATGAAATAAGTGTTTCATATACCTACATAATTTAACGCCACTCGGTTTATTATTAGAACATCTCATTAAGAGTCATTTATAGATTATTATTAATTCCACTTCAAAAAGTTTCATATCACCAAACGTTAAACGTTACGTTATATAAATGGTGAAAATATAATATAATTTTGTTTACGATGTACTCCCTAATATATTTGCTCTTACTATAAATCGAAATAAGGAAATAAGAAAAAGGACAGCTGGCAAGTAGCCGCACTTAAAAGGCAGGAGTGGCATCTTGTAGTATATCTTGGCCTGGGTGGCGAAGATATATTCGAATATCCTTTGCCAATTCCTCAAGTAAGTACCTTTGTGTGTTAAAAGTGCCTTCGGTATTATATTTAACTGAATACGAAAAGGAAAAATGCTTTGAACGCGACTGAAATACTTATTTTAACCGGTTGTGTATAATGAAGGTTTGTTATAGAATGAGTAATGAATAGGACTTTATGAAAAGCATTCTTGTAATATTCTCAAAATTAGAGGGTTATTAAATAAATATTATTTTTTAATTGTGGGGCAAACATTATTTGAAGTTAAAGAAGACAGCTTAAATGGATCATTCCATTCCTTGAATTTTGATTACCGGGAAACTTTTAAGTAGTTAATGTTTTAGCGAGTTGGTAGTTGGTTGGTAGCGTAGCTGGTCTCACCAGCACTTGATTGTTTCTCTCTTTCCATGTTTTTTTCTCATCAAAACATATATTTGCAATTTTGTTTGTATATTAATTTTAGCATTTAAGTATACTATAGTACTAATTTGTTGTACCCCTTTTATTGTAAGCTAAAAAAATACAATTTAATTTTGGGTTTTGTTTACGGTTATTTCACATTCATATGTAATCCAAGAAAAAGTTTACTTCTGGCATTAACATTATTAGTTATTTACAGAAAAAACTCAATTTGCCTGGATTAAAATTTAGTTTAGTTAATGCAACAGAATTGCCACCAATGCTGGATTTTTTAAAAGTAAAGGAATGCATATTGAAGTTTGAATGCGCGGGATGCACTTAGCGTGTCTTATTTTCCGGCTGGAAACACAAAATCCTATAAGTACCAAACAATAGTGGAGCAAACAGTTTCTCTACCTAGTCATTTATCTCCGCTATTAGCTAACTAGTTTCGGCGCAGTCCCCCGTTTGCGAAATTCGAACCAAAAGTTCCACGGCGGTTGCCAATAACGTTAATTGAGTTACAACGGTATTACCACGGAAATATTGAATGGAAAGTTTTGTTCAAAATTTGAATATTGGACTGGTTTTTTCAATTATTTCTTCATGAAGCTTTGAATTTCAAATATAGTTTTGTGATTCCATTTCTGTGAATTGCTGAGATATCCGAGCAGAGGTATAGTTTTAATTTTAAAGTACTACGAGTAAAGACGAGTACTTATTTTAGGTCAGTAATTACTTTAGGCGAAAAATATTATAAGGAATTAACCGAGCTATTCTTTTTGAAAAAATAAATCCTACTTTGATGAATACTTCGTGCACAAATAAAGTGCTCATGTCATAAGATGACATAGATGACAACAATTTTCCGGCAGTAAGATAAAATATATTTTTCTCCTACTTCTATATTATTTTACTTTTATTTGTGTCTCATTCACCATATTTGGATATAGGTTATCTAAAGACAGTCGAAAATAGTTGGATCTATTTTCAGATTAATGTTTTGATATCGTCCGTATATTATGAGATGCTCCAAACATAGTAAGTGACAGTCGGATGATATTTATTTGGCTTATGAATTGACGATATAAGTTTTGAAAATAAAAAACTTTACACATATTCTGTCAAAACTTGGAAAATAATTTTAAAAGAGTTATTTTCAAGTGATTTCACTGAAATTTCGTATAAAGGTTTAGTTTATATGACAGTGCATGGTAGATTACATTAATTTAATTCGAATATATTGGATGGCACAAGATGGCGGCTTAGTAATTTCTTTTGCGCATACTAATGGTGTCAAATAAAAGGATTCGCTAAAAAATAAAGTGAAAACAATAACGTCAAAAATAAACTTTGAAAATTATCCAACCTATTAATTTGCCACATTAAAATATTAATCATTTCAAGCTAGTATGCTTTTATTTTTTCTAAAAATATTTACAAATCGGCCAATACAGACGGCATGCCTTGGTGCTGGTCGGTGACGGGGCAATATAGTGTCTTTTTCTACTATTTACCACATAACAGTCCCATTACAGTCATAGTATGGTTTAGAAATTTGAATATTTAAACCATGAATAGAGTTTAAACATCGTATTTCATCTTTTTAGATTACGTCGTTTGGTCATCACCTGTTATCAATAAGTTTCATTTTGACCGTACATTATAACTTGTAACATTTTAGCCACAGAAACCAAGCGCTCCTGAGTTTACGCTGCAGTTTAGTCCAACTTTTTGACGAGTAATCAACTCTTATATAGTTGGAGAATGAAATAATACTCACGGTAATCTGTAATAAGTTTTATTTTCATCATTATTAACAGTATTACGACGACCATTGCTTTGATTAGGTCTCCTACATTGATCTCCACACCGATCAGTCCTGCGTTGCCCACATCCAGCGGCTTTCGCAACTTTATAAGATCTACCCACTGAGCGTCGTCCAGTAAGCTGTCGCCATTCCGGAACTTTTTCGCCACTACGATAAACGATTCTTCTAATAATGTGTCGCACGCACTGCCACTTCAACTGAGTAATTTTTTGAGCAATGTCAGTAATGTTGGTTCTCATACGGATTTATTCGTTACTAATACGATCGCGTAGAGAAACACCAAGCATTGCTGACCTTGAGTCTTCTTATGAGAGCCATAGAGAACGATCAGGTTTCGCTTCCATGATTAATTACTAGCAACACACACTGGTCGAAGATATTGACTTGAGACACGAGTAATTTGGACGCGAAGATTTTCTGATGCTTTCCAAACACTGCCCATTCGAGCTTTACTTTCATGTATACATTACATACAATAATCTTCCCGTTACTTCATCAAAATTATTTAAGAAACAAGTATTAACACTGGGACCTCATCAGCAATTTTATGAATCATTAATTCTTGAAAATTATTTTTATTGTGTACCAAACGTATGAAAGCTACGAACCCCAGGTACTCCGGACGTATTCAATTTATTTATCATGAAATTATGAATGCAAAATTGATCAAATATAATGCGAAAGCTGGTTAAATTTTAGTGAATGAAAGCCACCTTAGAATTAGTATGCCAATATTTTGATTCACGAAGAGATGAAATGTTAGAGATAGGTCACTTACAGACGAAGAAAACAGATGTTGCTATATGAAACTGGGACCAGCCGACAAGATTTTCATTCTTATGTTCAATGTCTAAGGTTTATTTCTTAATTGGGTATTTAAATACTATCAACATTTTGTATCTACTTTTGTCCCACATAAACAAACTAAAGGATAGTCATAATACAATTTTGGCACGAAACCGTTAACACAAATTCTGGGCACTAAAAGATATATGAGTAAACAAGACCATTCTCACTCCCGTATTTTGTGGAAAAACAAATCCTAATAAATCTCATATGAAAAATATTTTCGCCTCTGCGTTGTACCAGGCTAATCCGTCACCTCGTTACAATTTTGTTTGTGAGTGTATCTTTACCAACTTATCTGTGAACGATGTTGTGTTCCATTTGTTCGTATAAATTATATGTGAAATAACGTTACATTCTAAATAATTTTGATATTACCCACCCATGTAACTTTCAAAGAAACCTTTGTTACATACGTGAGTAATTAAAAAGTACCCACATCATTATTACCAAGTTTATTGTTTAAGAAATTTAAAGTAATAATAAAATTATTTCGTCATTCTGAAAAATCTCTGGGTTGTATTTTTAAAATGAACTTTCTATATTTCAATGCATTATAGTACGATGATGCAATCAATGAAAGTATATATTTTATTTATATAAAAATATTGCAGAGCGCAGTTTGGTCGTTTTTTCTTTGAGAATTGATCGTGGTTGACTGATATTTCGGTAACTGATCAAAAGAACACTGTCACTCTAACTTTTGCTACATCGAGTTTGAGGTTTTATATTATCATGAGTGTTTTGGAGTAATAGATGTACTAATAAGGTATTGGTTTTTATCCTACTCATAAGTAGAGGATGTAATAAGGACGAGTATGTGACATTATGGAGGCCTTCATTAATTTGACGCTTTGTGACGAACTATCGTTCGAAATTTCGGACGTTTCCTACTACAATTACGTTCGTTCCAAATATTCAACGAATGAAGATAGTTTGACATATTTATTTTCTAAACCTACTGTAGGGGTCTGGTATTAAAAGGTGCAATTAATAAAATTCGGGTTTTTTACAAATGCGTGTACTCGCTTGAACCAACAGAAAAGGAAAAAAAAGAATAATGAAAAAAACCGTTACAGCAACTTGAAACTAGTGATGTGGCGAGTCGATTATTCGTTTCGAACACCTACTCTATATCACAAAATAACGAAATGAACATTTGAATTTGACATCTAATTGTTCGGAATTCTTACCTCAAATTGGCGAAGTAAAAAATGTTTCCTTTGCACTTTCATTAGCAATTTTTTTTTTCGAAATGGGGTCTATATTACTATTAATCGAATCCGCTCTCAGTGAAGTACGATTAGACCGTAGAAGAAACCGGCGGCGGCTTCGAAATAGCCTTAATAAAAGAAATATTTCCGACACTGAGTTTGTAAGTAATTACAGACTCAATTGAGAATTATTTCAAGAACTATGCCAGGAGATCATACCTTTACTGCGTCTACAGACAAGATCTCATGCCATCGAGTCCACAATTAAAGTTGGTAGATATTTTATCGTAGTTCTTGATAAAAAAAATTGCATGACTACTATTATGCATTTCATTTTTTTTTTATTCTTACAGAGTTGATTTTTTATGCTCGAGGTAGTTACCAAGGATCCGTATCTCAAAACATGGATGGGCCTATGACCCAACAAACAGTTTCGCGGTGTTAGGAGGTTAGGACTGCCCTCAATTCACCGGATAAGTATTATAAAAAAATATATTATTCCCTCAAAACCAAAATGAAAGGAATCTTATTAAGAGACAGTGAGTACCTAATAGTTTATTGTTTATTTTGGCTTTATGTATGAATTGTAAATCAATACCTATAGAATTATTATTATTATTTTGTTCTCTTTATTAGGAATAGCTAACAACTAGACATTTTTCATTAACAATGATACATTAAATATGACATAAATAATTAAACATGTAGTCAATTACGCTATCCACGACTTACTAATTAGTTTACATAAATTTAAAAACACGGTGTGATGGTGAGCAACAACTAATGACCACTCTCCGGCGCATAATGAGGAAGCATTAGAAAAAAAGAAGGAAAAGAAATTTGAATTACTAGCCAATAGATGGCAGCACTATAACATTTACTTCCATTAATCGTAGTTATTGTAAGTTAGGAAGTTAAACACTAAAATTAACAGTGCACATATTTTTTAATTATCCTTCAATATCTATCCAAATCTCGAAATGTGCTCAAAAAAAACCTTCCCGATATTTAAGATCGTCGTACGTTGATTAGGCCATCGTATAAATCAAAGGTTGTTTTTAAATATGTCAGTTAATACTGTCGATAAAAGAGTTCTTTATATTGTCTTGATCTTAGTTTTTCGTTATATTATTATAATATTTTATATTTAAACAATGTTTAGCCACTAAAATTTTATTTAAAAGAAATAGGGTAAACAGACAGTCATTGGACAATTAAGCGCATAAAATAGTTTGAAGATTTTTTTTCCGTCGTCTATTACAGTATCTTAGAAACTGTAGAGATATTATGAAACTAGATAAAATGAGCTATTATAAGAATCATTTAAAAATCTTACTTCTTGTGAACAGTTGAAAAATATTGTTATATTAAAAAAAATTAACAAAAAACACAGTTATTGGACAAAAATTATAATTATTGGACAACTGGAAACAATTATTGGACAGTCGATAAATATAGCGAAATAAAAGTTAAAAACGTGATAAATCACCATAAGAACATTTTGTTTACTATTATTAATACAAAAATTGGTTATCTAAACAATAAAACATCATAAACACCTCTGAAAACTAAATAGGTAATATGCAAATTATTCATTACTAAACACTAGTCAGTCTTAAATGTTGGAGATCATAAAAAATTAAAGAAATAAAATCTGAAAAACAAAGTTAATAAAAACTATTATTTGGAACTTATTGATCACAAAACAAATTAAAAATAGGTAGAAAAATTACTAGAAACACATTACAGTTTCAGAATTTCTCTTTTTGGTACATATCGAATAGCATTTTAGCCTCTAAGTCTTCGACGGTATTATTAGCTTCATCGTTCGAATGTTCTTCCAAGCTTATCTCATTCTTATCATCATTATTGTTCACTTCACTATAACAAACATGGCATACATATATGTCCATTGTTATGTCTTCTGGTACATGTTCTTGGTGTTTGTGAGGAACACATTTAATGTGAAATAACGAAGAGCACATATCACAACACAAACGATTGCTGGTTTTTGTTGGTTTTGAACATATTTTGCAGGTATTTGTACTTTCCTTTATTTTCTTTCTACCTGACTTTACGTTATTGTTTTTTTCCTTTCGTTTATTTATTTTGTTTTCTTCTCTTACTATCTTTCTTTCTTCTTTTATCTTTAATGCCGATTCTTTTTTTTGTTTTTGTTCATTGAACATATTTCTGTACTTGTCTGAAGTTATTGCGTATGGAAATCTCATTGTATTTCTTTTACCTTTTCTTTCAGGTGTTTTAGGCATTGTCAAAAATGGTGCAAATTGACTGTTAGATATAATTTTAAACGCAGGACTTTTTTCAAGTAAACTTACATCATCAGATAAATTTTCTTTTTCTTGTTCTTGCAAAACAGGAGTCATTATAGCATTTTTCTTGACAGGTGTACTAACTATTGGTACACTTGGTTGAAAATCTTGTGAAAGTTTCTGTAGCTGAATTATTATTACATAGAATTAATTTAAGGTGCTCTGGATTATCAGGTCTTAATTCCTGACATTCAGTGTTCTCGGTAGCCATAGTTAGTGCTGAAGGAATATCTTGAAAGTACTTGTTAGTAATAGCATTGGACTCTATGGGAGACAAGTTTAAATCAACTAGATCTGAAATTTGTATCAAATCATCTTGGACCTCTGAAACAGTTTCAAGTGCTTGACGAGTAGTATTCTGTGTTATAATTGATATTTCAGGTACTGGAGAACGAGTTCTTTCAAAATTAGAAGTTGATGATGTAAATGCGTCGTAAATACTGTGTAAAATTTGGAAATCTTTATTGGCACTGTCTAAGATTTTGTAAGTTTCTAACTGCGCCAGTTTCGTTAATCCAACTATTTGACTGAATTGAGAAAATGTTAAAACACCTTTTTGATGTTGGTGGTTCTTAGTCTGATTATGCTTATCGCTGCCCAAACATTTCTCGTAATCAATCGCATCAGGATTAAAAGGTACCAAGCCACAGGCTTTGAATCCGTTGATCAAAGTTTCAGCCTTTATAGATTTTTTAAGAGCTTCATCAAGGATACCAGCAAAATTCATCTTTGTAATTGATTCACCTGGATTATTCATAAGCCAGGTTCTTGCTGTATCTTTCCATGCTGCCTTAACTGGCCGAAAAACAGCTACGTCAGCCGGCTGTAGAATGCGCGTTGCATTTGGGTACAATGCTATAAGCTCAATGCCCAATTCTTTACATAATTTACTTACACTATAGGTGAGATGGGTTTTGTGTCCATCAAGAAAATATATGACTGGCAGTGATACGCCTTTTGAAGTAAATATGGGTGAAAAACGTTTCCTATGTACTCAAAAAACAGTTCTGAAGTCATCCACCCATTATCACTTCGACCTACACCCCAGTCTTTTGGAATCCCATCAGAATTTTTTTGTGGAATTCTCTGGTAGTTATAGACAACCATAGGTGGACATGCTTCTCCAGAAGCTGAGAACGTAAACATGACCGTAATTGACTCTTTGGAATTATTAGTGTCTATGGTGTATACATTTTTAGTTCCTTTGACAGCTAGTACTTTCCCTGTTTTTGGGCACAACTGAAAACCACTTTCATCACCATTAAATATTCGAGTAGGGTCATCCAATAAATGCAAAAGACCAATTTCTTCTAAATACTGGTGTATCTCAACAAACCATTTCCGAATGTCTTGTTCTGAGATATTTGCGCTAGACTGCGTAACTCCCTCACTAGTCCGTTGGACAATGTTTGGGTGTCTTTTTAAAAATGCTTTTACCCACCCATCCCCAGGATAATTATCCTTAAAAGGATTTGGACGTGGATTTTCCTCGAGAAATTTGGATACACTACGTTGCAAATTTTCAATTTTTAAAGGGAAACCCTTCTTCATTGACCTTATAATCCAAAGTTCTAAGATAGACTCTTCATCTTTTGTTAAAACTGGTTGTGGTCCGAAGGAAGTCTTATGATCAGGATTTTTTAATTTAAAATGGAGAGTGGACTTTGGGATATCATATTTTCGAGCAATTTCTCTAATTTTTGGGTTTTCCGTTTCCCGTAATTCCCTGAGTGCTAAAATCATATTATTAGGGTCATAATTTTTCTTTTTTCCCTTAGGCATTTTTAAGACTCCAACCTGCAAGCAAACAATTATTGGACGCAATAAATGACAATTATTGGACAGCGTCCAATAATTGACAGAATAGTCCGTGATACTTGAAATTTAAAGTACAGTCAAAAGTAATTTAAATGCTTAAAATGGACGCAAAAACACCATAGAAACTCAAAGCTCTGAAAAAATATAGTTATTGGACACTGTCCAATAATAGTTTTTTATTAAATTGTAGCATACAATCACAGGACACGTGAAAATAACCTCAAAATATAACATTTATGAATTAAAAATCACTTTATCATTTAAATGATATGATATCTTACCAATCTTCAAACTGCCCAAGCAATAACATTTACCACTATGCCAAAATCGTAATAAAACACTAGACTCAACCTTATAAAAAAAAATATTTTTTAAGACGATTGTCCGTTTTCTTGATAGCCGCCGGGAAATATTTTTTTTTACACATTGTTATTGCCATCTGTTATAAAACCTATGAACTATAACAATGTTAAGTACTAATAGATTTTATCAACAGCTATAGATGTCGCTTTTTGTTGATTGTTATCTTATTTTTAGCAAATAAAAAGCGACTGTCCAATAACTATTCAGTGTCCAATGACTGTCTGTTTACCCTATATGGATTGTTTAATATTATATATTTCAAGTTACGGTGAAAACCGGAATTTAATCTTTCGAATCGATCGATCGATCTTCAATCGATCACGAAAATTGTCTTTGGAATCGAAAATTCTTTGGTATATACGAAAATGATAAAGAGTAGCGTTACATGCGAAATTTCGTTTTAATTTCGTTCGTAAACGAAATTTCGTTTTCGAGAAAGCGAGTAGGCCTCCAGTTTATAGGCGAGGACCCGAGTTCGATTACTGGTCGGATCAATGTAGGTAATGGTCTTTCTGAGTGCCGAGTGTTCCGAGCGGAACCTGTAAAGTATCCGTAACGTCGATAAATATAAACGCGATGAAATCGTTTAAAAGTTGTTTCATTTATGGATAGTGCGCGTGAAAATATAAGAAATATTTACATCTATCAATTAATTAATCATAATAAGCCATGTAATGATTTATATATGGATAGATGTAAATATTTTGTTGAGTTAACAAATAGTTTATCTTACTATCTCTTAGACATTATCAAGCACATACACAATCCTTGCCTGATACGTGGACTTGACCGATGTCTCACTATTCGTCAGTCTTATCATGGATTATTCACACCACCAAATAAATCGCTACTACTATCTCAACATTGAAACCAACGCATGTAAGCTTGATCCAAAGCCTATGTCATAAATAGCGTATCTGTCTTCATATATAAGTTATACAACATCATTTCAATAAGTAGTTAGATAATTTAAATTGGTAAGTTGGTAATGCAAATAAAATTTGCTTTTCTACTACATTCACGTGTCGCTTTGATATTCATAAATCTTAGTCAACATTATTTACTATATAGCAATGGGCTCATGTTGTCTACCATAAAAAAAAAAATTCGGAGACTTACTAAGTAATCTTGATTAATGATTTTATTTTACTTTCTCAGATACGAAATAGATTGAATAAATAAATATTGGACAAGATCACAAATATTCTTTAGATCCCAAGTAAAGTAGGTAGTATAAGCACTTGTATTATGGAAATCAAGCCATGATGGCAACACGATACAATACAGAAAAGTTACTTTTTACCATTGATCCGACCCGCCGGTTTCAAAGTGATCACCACCTCTGAGTTGCCATCGCTGAGTTCGAAACTACAGAGATGATGACAACACTTTAAAACCAAAATGCGAGCCATTCGACTTATCATTGTTCGTAAATGTAATTAAATTATAAAATAAAAAATGCCACGCGAATTTATGTAAGTGCTTTAAGTAAATTAGCTTGATATTAGCAAAATACATATTACGAACTTTTATTTAAGAGGTTTCCAGCAAATGTTCTGTTTAGTATTCAAGAAGCGTCTGGTCTAGAAGATTATGTAAAACTTTAACAAAAGGTCAAGATTATGTTGCTATATTAGACTAAGTAAAATTTTTACAAGACGCAGAAAAGGAGGTGGTAGTCAATTAGAATTAATTTCTTTTCATATAATTTTTTGTATGTATGTAACTAGGTACCATAAATAATTTACAAGGATTATATGAGTGTTTGCAGTCACCTTTAAATTAGTACAACTTACAAAACGAATGTATAAAGTTTTCACCTCGATTCGAAGTAAATCTGAGTTTGTCAATTTCGTTTATCTAATATTTAGTATTACTACGGCATTAAATAATAAGTATTATCATTTTGTAATAAAGACTCCAAGGATCTTGCTTTATGCCGTGAGTACCTTGGATGTTATTATTATTTTTTAATATGATTTCTGATGCTGATGTCTGACGGCTGCAGATACAGTTAGCTTTGCTTTTGTGCATACGAATCATTGAAATTGGAATGTCAATATTATAATATTGGGATTTTTATAAAATACTCTCTTTAGTTTCAGCTAAACTATGCTATTAAATAAACTTTTAAATATACAATGCGAATATAACAAAGTTAAATTGTTCTACATTACCCATAAATGACACGTGTAATCACTCATCAAAGGTTCAATATAATCAAATAGACTCACTTTTATGATGTCACACGAGCAATTACGGGAGCAATCTCCGTATTAACGAGTTATATTGAAATTAATTTATAACATAACATCTATGATTTCCCCCCTTATTATAACAAAGACCCTCATTAGCGCAAGTAGTAAAACAGACGTTATAATTTGTAACCTCTTTGTGAAGCACTACTAAATTAACTTGGTTAACTACACACTTATTATAGGGTTACCGACTATTTCTTAAAGTAGTATTTACTATTTATTACTTAGTATTTAATTATATTACTTAGTATTTAGTATTATTAACGTATAGAAATTAGGGACAGGATGGGGCATGAAACAATAATGGAAGATAATGTACTGAAAGAGAATATAAAGGAGATTGATGAAAGAAATTATAAAGTGTTGTAACGGTGTGCCATGCCACCGTTTGTTTTCCTAGGTTTCAGTATGCAAACTTTTTGCTTTTGAAATTCAACATCATTTCATTTTACTATTCGTCTTTCGTAATTTAAAATTTTGACTAATCAATTTTACTCTTTATGGATGTCAGTTCGTAAGAAATTCTCCTATACACAAGATGAAATTATAATATAATACAATATTATTGGTATAAATTTTACTATGTAATTTTAATAATTCATATATTATGGTGATACAATAATATAACATATTTACTAAATTAAAACTGTATTTTGTACGATCCAAAAGTGTAACAAGAAGCCCGACAAGGGGTATGTATTCGTTTATTTGATAAGAATGTCTTAGTTTAAGTAACTTACGAACTGTTTTTTAAATTTATTTTTGTTTGTTACAGTTTTTTATTATTACCCTTATTTCATTAATAAATTATACTCAAGCTGATCAGCCTATTTAATTGACGAAGCACCGAACCCGTAACAGTGTCTGGAGGCGTCGAGAGATGTAGTCTACAGAGAATATTTACCTTCAGATTGATGACGTTCTAAATGAAGCCTCGTAAAGAGAATCTTGAACCGACGGACGAAGATGCAGCGATCGATGAATAGTGGGCCAGCGAAGTAAACGTAACAGGATTGTTAGCAAGTCATCATTAATCGTTTAACTAAGCATAAATAATACATTAAAAAATACTCTTTAATGTGTAAATGGATTTGTTTAAAAAAAAAAAATTAGATATATAACAAATTTTCGGTAGTAAAAGTTCGGATTCGGTAAAAATTGTATCTCACCAGCAATCCCGGAGTCGCTTCGCCATGTTGATATCACTTCAGGACTTATTTTGACTTCAAATCCAGTAATTTTCTATCCAACAGTAAAATACTCATTAAAATTCATTGCAACAGTTTACGGGAAGTTGAAATAATATCAGTGATATAACAGTTATAGCTGATGTGCAATAATGTAAATTATGAAAACTATTTGACAGCCCTATTATTAACAGACAAGTCTGCGTACTCCAATAAGCGTTCTGCTCAAAACTTTGGTTATCATGTTATGTTATAAACAGAACTCTATTACCATGATGATGTACTCCCTTCGAATTGATGCTAGAGATCAGATGCTAGAGGTATATATATATTTTTAATATTAGAAGTGTTGATAAATTTGGTATTCATAAGGTCATATTGGTACGAGTATTTATTTTGTATAGCTAGTAAGATATACGGTATTAAACTATAGCAGCAGAAGTAACAAGTGCTAGAAAAGATTTGCTAGACATATGTCTTAGAATTGTCAAGAATACTTATTTGCGCATTGGTTTATACTTGAAACCGCTTTATTTCGGTCGAAGTGCGAAACGATAAAATTGATCTCAGCCAGAAGTGTAATTTGAATTGAAGGCTTCGTATTTTTTCATTACAAATGAGCCTTTGCCACTTCGTACTTAGAATTGAATTTTGCTGTATGATATTTGGAAACGGTTGAGGAAATGATTATGTAAATAACACAGTAATGACGTCATCTCGAGATATGTCATTTAGACTTGATATAGGGAAGAAAACGATATAATAAAAGCTTATTATATTCGGCGTCGAGGAAACCGCATAAAGTGATTTATGAATGGAATTGAAGACTATTTATGCTGTGAAATATATTCAACAGTAAATTATCTATGATTAAATAGGTACTGTTGTATAAAATCACATCATGTGGTTATGCTATAACTTTGATCACAAGAAATAAACAGACTTTTAATAGTATATAAAGGGTTTTCCAATAACAGGTGTTATTTTCAATAGCCCGCTATTTCGGTAGATGTCACAATTGAAGCGGTAATTTTTTGATATTTGACAAGTAGAAACTACGCCATTAATAAAAATGGAACGATACACACTTAAATAACGCATTAAAATTATTAAAATTCACTATAAAAATAGTGAAAATCTTTTACGGGAAAACTTCCGGACAGTGTTTTCTCTCGAAGAGGTGATCACAATTGGTCACCGAGATCTTGTGATTTAACACCTTGCGACTTCTTTATATGGAGCCACGTGAAAGAAAATGTCTATGTCAACAGCCCAGAGTCGATTCAAGACCTCAAAGATGGAAATCGTGAGGCTATCGAGGACATAGCGCAGCCACTTTGCGATTCGGTTATGGAAAATTTCATGAAAACGATATTGTCCTGAAAGCGTGGTCGTGGTAGTCATCCTGATGTTATTTTCCACTATTAACGGCATACCTTCGTCTTTATAATGAAATAAAAATCCAATCATCAACAAAAAATCCATTTATATTTAAATAAAACATTTTTCTTTGAATATCAAAAAAATAATACCTCTTATTGGAAAACCCGATATAATTCTTTAGAAATAACACGTTTTATTTCGGCTGAACATGAGTGGCTTTTCTTCAGATGGTGTTACTTTTAAAATGTTTCTATTTCTCAACGGATTTTTTTTTCTTCTATATTACTTATAATAACAAGGGCTCGATGGCACAGTGGTTAACGCGCTCGGTTTGCGGAACAATGACCGCTGATGGGTTGGGTGACCAATTAAATTATTATCTCGAGCTCCACCATGCTTCGGAGCACGTTAAACGGCTGGTCCGGGCTTTGATTTGATTCATTTCTATCTATAGGGAAAGTCTGAGCCCCAGTAGAAGAGACATTAATAGGCAGGTGACGATGATAACCTAACACAAGTAACAGTTTTGTCAGGTTACTTTTTTGTCTATGCGTTTAGATTCCAAAATCTCTAATTGGTTAAAAACCCTGAGTAAGTGATAACGATATACCAATTAATAGTACATTTCTTGTTTGTTCCCTTTTTAGCTCAGTAGTCGTAGTCTTAAGAACAACTTTCGTGTAGAAACGAAACGAAACTCGATGTCGTGCGGCAGCGTATCTCAAACTGTGACCACAAACTTCTGGGGATTCGCGAGCATACACTCATCAAAAAAGTCAGTTTGAAAATTCCAAATCTTTCTGTTATATTGGTATATATATTATAATAGAAAAACATAATACCATCTTTTGCTATTGATCTCACACTATTTTGATGTATGTAAGTCCGCAGAGATGCGAATGTGTGGCCAAAATTAAAATTCGATTATGTTCTAAAATATTATAAATTCAAATGGAAAAAATCAGCACAACCTTTCAAATTAAATTGTTTTCATAAATAAAACTAATACTTGAAAATATTTATAATCAAGTTTTGTTACGCAAATAAATGGTTGGAATTTTATTATTTGTAAGGGGCCCCCTACATAGCTAAAATATTTTTGAATTAAATAATTATTCCTTCGTTGTTATTAAAATATTTCTGTAAGTATGAACAATAGATTTTTTATTAATTTACGCAGTCGCTCGATGTACATAGTAATAATCGATAGATTGAAATAAAATTGAATCAATCGGAGGGCTCCAGTTAATATGGTCGAAGTCACTGGAAACCTTAATATCGTGTTTGATGTTCTATGGGTGCGTGGATCAGAGAAGTTTAGGGAACGCTGCTTAACAGAATTCGAAAAACGAAGTATTTTAAAAGTACAGATACAGAAACAATGCTTAACTTTGGTAAACTAACTTGTGTCCCGTATCACAACTTGCGTTCCGTCTTACAACTTAAGTTCCTTCTCGCAACTTGTGTTCTGTGTACAACATTTTTCAAAAATCTTAACAGAAAACCTAAAAATATTGTTTTATACGCATAAATAATGTAACATGCTCGTTCGTGCATATGAATCTATGGGAATCCAATAATCCTGTTACCATACGGCGATTTATTTGATGGACTTTCTATCCTTTTAATCCATTTTATATAATAAAAGGGCATTTGGGATGCTCGTTATCCTTTTAAGCACTGTTTGCTATCGATATATTATACAATATTAATAACATTAAATATTAGACAATATATGAATATTAGGCATACATTGACTCAAATCTTAAATTTAGCTAAAAGTAATAAAATAATATTCTCTTTAAGGCACCATTCAATATTACACTATGAAGGCAAAATCAATCAGAAATACTTATAAAGCCCATTTTTGTCTCTAATCGAAAGTTTTTTTTTGCTGTAACGATAGCTTACCTAAGCATTATTATAAACTTACGAAAAGTGAAAGTAAAAGGTACTCGACAAATTCAAATTTCGTTAGGGACTCTGATAGCTCAGTTGAAAGAGCAGTCACTCAGCTAGCAAAGGTCATGAGTTCCAGGCATGTCTCAAGTAGGCACCTGAGACAGTTCATACTTTAAAATTTTCTTTCTAGGATGTATTTATATATTTAAAAAATTGCTATTCACGATTGTATAGGGATTATCTCGGTTCAATATAAACAGTAAATGAAGAAACATAGAGCATTGTATACGATGAATTTTGGTTTGAAACATTTTCGCACCGATTTAGAATCAAAGAAGATGTACAGTTTGTCTCGGTGATTAATGCCTTGAATAAAGTAATTAATAAAAAGTGGAAAGGCATTTGGTCTGCCATGCTAAAATGAAGTAACGTCCACAAGGACTGGACATATATACCAAAGTATTATTATCTCGTCTTTCTCCTACAGAAGGTATGAAATTGCCGATTTGTACTGAAAACCAAAATTGTTTATTTTTATATTTTTAACAAATTTATTTAATCAAAAGAGTTACCAATATTATCTATAAATTGCTGCCATCTTATAAGGTCATTTATGCCTTTGCGATAGAACTCTGAACGATAGAACCCCTAATATTAATATTTAATACGTATATAATTACAAGAACGATATTAACTGTTATATTATTGTTATTATAAATGTTTTTCTATTTCAGGTAACATTATAAGATCTGTACAAATTCGGGCTATCTTAGCAGCAATCAATGCTTTTTCAGTAAGTGTTACGTTTATTTTTTACCAAGATAAACGAAAAGTGTTTAGAAATAAAATAGTAGAGAAAAACTAAACTAAAGTATAATTCAAATTGAACGGTCAATTTACATATCAAATCTATGGATTCGATTTATTTTATTAGTATATGGTATTTTTAGGTTACTAAAATACGTCAAAATTACGCAGTTGGTTTTCAGCTCTACTCACAAATAAGTTTTAAAATTCAGTGGTAAATTTTACAATGTTATATAACCTTGATGATATATAACGCCAGCAAGCAGTATGAATAGGTCATACCGTCTCTAACTGGTGTCATCTGTTTGCTGGGGTTCCTCAAGACGGTGTGCTCCCTCCTCTTCTCTTTTCAATTGTACACGCAGGACGACGCTCTAGTCAGACCATTGTCATCGGCATCCCACGTCTAATTTCAAAACTAGACAGATTCTTAATTCCAGCTGTTGTTAATGATGGTACGATAATACCTTATACTAATACTGTAAAAAATCTTGGGCTTATCCTTGATAGTTCCTTGCACTGGAATGGGCAGATGGAAAATATATATCGCTAAATACACCGCAGTCTTGGTTCTCTATGTCGGCTGAAGAATTTTCTCCCTCCCTGCATTAAATCTGCTTAATTCAATCCCTTGTACATTCTCTTTTTGATTGTGCCGGTGTTTGTGCTTCAAATATCAATCAGATTTTACTCAACAGATTGGATCATCTTCTCAACAATACCATTCGCTCCATTTTCAGGTCACGTAAATATGACCATATTTCTTACTTCCATCAACTTACTGGTTGAGTTGGAGAGATAAACTATGTCATAGAGGCATAGTTCATCTCTCCTAAACATTAAGTCCGCTATTTGTCTTTAGTTTTAGGCAATTAAGAATAAATAAAACATAATCGGCTACAGTGGTTTATTGTGTGGTACAATTATAAAAAATAAACCATGTATGTCATGTTTACAAAAATATAGTTAAAAAAAATACGTTAGAAAAAATAATTTTATAAACTGGGACATCAGATAAATGTCCAAATTAGTAATTATAAAACAATTTCGTTCAAAGAAAATTAATCTTCGTTAACTTCGGGTCGTGTTTTTAATAAAGCAGGTAGACAATTAGTTTGAGTAAGCCTTAATTTATTTGGAATTTCCAGAACAAAAAAGCTAAACGCGAAAGTCGTACAAAGGAAAGAAGTGGCCGTTGCAAAATTGAAAATACACAAACCTATGTTTTCTATTTATGATTGGCAACCATATTTTATTTAGATGTGCGAAGTAATAATATTCAACCTCAGTAATATCACACTAGAGGTATATCGGATGGTCATTATTATATTATACAGGACATTCATTATTGTTTCAGAGAGAGCGGAGTCAAAAATTATCCCTGTCTCCCATTTTGCGCTTGCCAATGAGATAAACAGGGACAAAATAAGTGGCAAGAGTTAATCGCAAACTATTACTGTAAAAAAACTACACGATTCTCACGGCTACAGAGTGACTCAAATATTTATTATTTTTTCTTTCATAAAACAAAACATTTAACGGTGAATTTTAAAAATTAGTCTGTGACAAAATTACCATCATATTGCATTAAGATTAAATCAATTAATTTATTGTAATCTTGTCAGTAAAACCTTTCATTTATTATAACTCTCAAAAACAGATAGTTCACCATAATAGAGTTAGATACATTAATTACATTGCAAATGAAATATGGATTGTAATAAGAATAAACGTTTTCGGTTAGAATCAATTTTTTCAACTGAGTAGATAACCAAAAATCAATATAACTCCTTGTCTCAATGACAATTGTTTAAAAATGGGATTGTTCTTTCTTATGGCACTATAAGGATAAAATTTATGAAAAGGAATTATTACTCCTCATCTCCAATGGAGTTGTAGTTTTTCTATAGTTATTCCTAAGTCGTTAGTGTCTTAGTAAAAAATATAATATTTTGAAACTTGCTTACTTCTGAACAAACTATCGGCCAAACGGCCGCCAAAATTAAGTTTTAGAATAAAAATTCTTCTGACCATTTGCTCAGTTCATTGTAATTCATAAAATAAAAACAAATAGTGCTAATGAAGCATACATTTTGTCATCCAGAATCTGTTATCCAGGTCGTTATTCATATACTTTATGTTTTTATTAAATTATTCTATCACACAAAACCAAAAACGTTGCACATGCTAAACATTAATCGCTGTACAGTACATCTATGAATCTAGGATAAATTCTTCGGTGCATAGATATAAGAAAAATTTAAGGGAGTACGATCTCTTTCATAGTATAGTTACCACAAGCGGGACATAAGAGAGTAAAATCACTTACCGAGACCGACAATCTTCACACTTCCCAACCCGTAGGCGACAAAGTTGCACATCATAAACCCGCAACAAAGGTAACAATGGGCTCACTACAAAGGGTTACAATAGAAAGAAATAAAGCAGCAACAAAGTTTATCTCAACGAAATTACTTGTGCCACCTCCTCGTTGCGACTTTCCTTTGTCCCTCATGCTTGATAAGTGTCTTTTGGGGTAAGTCTCTCTAGAACAATACTCGGTACCATTTTACAACCGACTAATGTGAGCTTTGATATAGTATGAAGATACATATGAAGGTGATGACATGGAAATTTTAGAACAGAGATATTTCTTAGTATTTTAGTTCTTTCAAATTATTGCTGAAAATACTCGCTCAACTTATGGCATTACTCAGGCTTTCCTTATGGATGGTTAAGGCGCATGGGCCATAACCCTCCACGCTGGCCCAATGCGGATTGGCAGGTATTAACGACAGTAAATGCAGCCGGGACCAACGGCTTAACGTAATATCCAAAGCACGGTGTAGCTGGAGATAATATTTTTTGTTCACCCATCCTGTGACCGACCTTTGCGAAAGTTGCTTAACGCCAACGATCTCTTGCCGCGGCGCTTATACACTACACCACCGAGATACTCTATTAGTCATTTTACTTTTATCATAATGCATTTTTATCTTTGAGGAGGTTACACCATCTGTTTTTTTTTGTAATCCAACAACAATTCAGTTCACATTTATCTTTGCTGGACCAATATAACAACAATGATCCTGCTAAATGAAGCAGTGTGATAAAGCTTCGGATTCAGTTGAGAGGGCTGCGCAAAAAAATTATATAGTTGATGTTTTTTATATATTTTTTATATTATAGGTATGTTTTTACTTAGTCATTGTCTTTTTGTGCCTTTTTCATTAAGGAAATAATAAGGAATACGCTGTAGTGACCCTCAGCTTCGGAGACAGAGTCTGATTAACTCTCCTTGAGGTGATTAATGATTCAAGCCTTAGTTTAAGGGCAGACGTCTTAATTACGTTCGCTGATAATAACGCGCACCTTCAGATTCGTCAATAGTGATGGTATAAAATAGTTTAATTTTTTGCACACCCGAATTGAGCAGAAAGAGTTTGATTTGAATAATTAATGCTGGGTCAGTAGTTCCAATTTAAACCATTGAGATTTAAATCTAATACCCACCTCTATTACTAGCCACGTGCTAGCCACCAAACAGCGTCGTACCAGCGCGACTGTTAATAGTACACACCCCATTTTATGCACTTCCTGGTTTGCAGTTAGTCAAAGTGGAAGGAATCGTTGCCTAATAATTAATAGCTGGTTTGTAAACTTTTCCGTATTATATGTGACTAACATCTGAGGCGGCCTGTGAACCTTGCAATTAAATATTGTTTAACTGATATTTCCCTTTTTGCCTAAAATAAAAAATGAAATATTTTAGTAATGTTACTTATTACAGTTACATCTATTTCAATAAAATGGACATAACCATGGTTTTCGTCTTCTATTATTTGCGAGTAACAGAACTGTACTACTAAAAATAGCAATAAAATCGTTCTTAACATATTCGAAGAAATTACTTACCTATCAATTTTCTTACAATATTTCTTACTGTTACTGTTAAGATAAAACTGATCACATTTACCCATCCTCACAATTTAGATTAAACCGAAAACAAAATAAGTAATCTAGTTGAGTGTTAGAATTCTCTGTTAATCTGTTAGAAAATACCATCCGAATATAAATTAACCATGGATTTCCGAGAAATGGTTTATGAATTAATTTCAATTATGTCGGTTGTATCAATTTTTGTGGCACAGAATGCTTAAATTATTATGATTCAGGAAGACTTATTTTTTATAAAAAATATTAATTTACGGATATTCTGTATAATGGTACACAACAGAATGGATTACTTTTGTTGAATAATAAATAAAATTGAGTTATTGTTGACAGACAAGAATAAAACATGATAGATTCATATAGATCGCTACAAGAATTTTGTTTACAAAAATAATAACGGTCTTTGGTTCTCCAAAATCTGCTATGTAGAGAGCAGTATATGTATTTGTTGACCGTAGTAGAAAGTAGTAGAGATATTTGTTGAGCTTTGCCAGCCTCCATAGATAAGTGTTTTTTTTTATATTTTTTAAATTTGAATTTATGACATGTCACTTTTATTGTTTATTAATATTATCACCTGTCTCTACTTTGTCTTTGATTTGATTAGATAAAGTTAGAGGAACACGCGTATTTATAAGGAAATAATCACAGAATTTGTATTCTAGAAAAACGAAATTCAAAAAGATGAAAACAACGCGGTTAATAACTTGTGCAAGATTTTTATAAATTAGAATATGCCATTAAGAAAAAAAAAATTCAGTGCAAAAATTAGTGAGTCCAGAGAAACGAAGCGAAGCAGTCTTCAATGCTTATAACATCTGGATCTGAGTTAGTTATTTCAAGGGCCAAAGACCATTTGATTGTGAACAAACTAGATAAGCAAACGCCGAAATAATTATGAATACCTACCCCTAACACAGATCGAAATTCGCTCTGAGAGACGCGCGACAGGAAATTAATTATGTCATAGTATTGAAATGTGCCGGGCGCGGCGCGGCGTGTCGACGCGAGCAGCTTCGTTGCTTACGAGATTAATATTACGGAGGAGATCTTTGAATATGAATTGCTTAGAAAATTAAAAGCTATCTTAATTATGAAACAGGTATTGTTTCAGCGATACTTTTTGAGCGGAACATTTGCTTAAATGTGTTTTTTTATATTAGGTCCTTACATATGAATTTGGTGTTTGGTATGGGAGGAACAAAAAGTGGAATATTTTTTAATATAATATATTTATTTAATCAAATTATAAATCATTGTTATCTATTCACTTTTGCCATCGCATAGGTAGCTCATTCATCCCCTTATTAAAAAAACCATTCGGATGGGAATCAATAAAATCTTTGAAGGAGTTTAATTTTTCCCCTTGCAAGAAGTTTTCAAAATTTCGAAAAAAATGGTAATTTGTTGGAGCAAGGTCCGGGGAGTACGGTGGATGTCTTACAACCATCGGTAGTAGCTACCGACCGTTTTTTGAGCTACCGACAAACATTCGTTTTTGCGTTTCACAATCATCGGTAGGCGCCTACCAACTACGAACGGTTGTCGGTAGCTCATTTTTTTAAATTGTAATCATATAATTCGAGGAAAAGGGTTCTTTCCATACAGCCTTGTCTTAGGTAATATTATGATTCTACTGAAATGTTGGTCTTTAACATTTAATAATTTCTTGGACAAAATCGAAATCGTAAGAAGGAAGACAGAGACATCAATAGGAAGGAGGTGAACTGATTAATTACGTACCGAAACTAAATTTGAAATTTGTTTTGGACTTATTATGACTTATTTATTATATGGTTAGGTTCTTAAAAGTGGTGTTATTGTGAAACAAATTATCGTCTGAAATGGAATTCTGATGTAAACAAAAGAGTTACCATTACAACAAATAGCTTAAATTTATCTCTTTAAAAGTTTTTAGTAATTTTTTTACTTGAACTAAAAATCCTTTTTTTAGATAAAAATAGGATAGAAATATTTTATGCTGCAGGCAAGAAACAGCGATTCGGAACATTTGGCTCATTGAATTAAACTTTTTTTTATTTAGTATGATTTATCGTAAAATATTTATAAATAACACGTTTTCCCTTGTTAATTAAAAGAAAAGTAACAGTTTTTCATTAAAAAAATAATATTGTAGAAGAGCTAAATGTGTTTTGTAGTTCAGATTAGAAGAATTTAAATTGTAATCATGTCAATGTTTGTACCTTAAAGGGCTCTTACTACAAATTAATTATTGGTCCAGATGCTTTCTACAATATGTTTCTTTTGAAAAACATAATGATTTACCTCTATATAATTATGAAAAACCTGGTTCTGATGAAACTTAATTTGCCAGCTACTGTACAAGTATTTTATTCGATATTGATTTACAATTTAAAGTACTTAAAATTGAAAAAGTAATGAAATTCTGATAGGATAATGTCAACAAATCTTACATTTTTATCCCCACATTGTTATACAAAATTAGTTACACTAGAATGAGAAACCTTCTTTTTCATTGAAGTTGATAAAAAATAAGACTTTACATCTTATTTCCGTATTATTATTTGCAAAAATAAAATTATAATTAGAACCTTTTGGAAAATGTTTGCAACCCCTAAAATAACATCATTTGTTTATATAAGTTTTTTTATCTCGAATTAAATTTCGAAATATAAGTAAACGTGTGCAATACACATTTCATTGAAATGGTACGGTGCATGGTTATGAGCAGTGTTTTGTCAATTTAGTAGGTACAAGAACGCGAACGTGTTACTTTAACATACCTCACCATTTTTTAATATATTTCAATTTTTGCTCCAAAAAAAGCATTTAAAACGTCCAAGTGAACCTCAATGTGAATATTGTCACTCTAGACTAGGTTGTATGTGCTATATCCCTTTGCCTTTAATTATGCCAAAAAGTAAAGTTGATTTATGTTCCGTAGAAGCTTAGCGGGAATTTTATAAAGAGTTCACCTTTATTATAAATTGTTAATTGTATAAAGTGATTTGTACTATACACATTGAATTTGCAAGATAACATTAATGAATTTGACAGTGAACAATTGTGATCTATTGACATAGGATGATAAATGAATGGTTATTAGAAAAAGTGGAATGATTGTATCAAATCGTAAAACAAACGTAGAAAAATGCAATGGAATAATGTAAAAATTATGTAGTTTTTTATGAATTGTTTTTTATTTGTAAAATAAATAAGTTATATCCAAATTGGGTTTTAACTTATTAAGAATTAAATCAATATCAGTGTTTAATAAAAAATAAAGGGTATAAACTAATGTAACGTGTATAAGTTTGGTACAAGTAGGTGGCAAATTCAGTTTCATCAGAACAAGGTTTTTCATAATTATATAGAGGTAAATCATCAAGTTTTTCAACAGAAACGTATTGTAGAAAGCATCTGGAGCAATGATTAATTGGTAGTATGAGCCCTTAAAGGTACAAACATTGGCATGATTACAACTTAAATTCTTCTAATTGGAACCACAAAACACATCAAACTCTTCTACAATATTAATTTTTTAATGAAAAACTGTTATTTTTCTATTAGTTAACAAGGAAAAACGTGTCATTTATAAATATTTTTACGATAACCGACGGAAAATGGCCGGTAGGCAAATTTGACAGATAAGCTACGGATAGTAAGTTTGACAGCTCTACCGAAAGATATTGAAACACCTGTTTGCGCCATTTTCATACATTTTGCCTACGAACGGTTATCAGTATCAGATCAATCCGTTAGTAGCACACCGTCGGTAGCTTTACCTACCAATGGTATGTTATTGAAACACTTTTTTGCTACCATCGGTAGGAAATGCTACGGATGGTAGCAAAAACGGATAGACATTCCAATTGAAGCTCTTCTAATTTGGTAGCCGTCAGTGTGTGGTCTAGCGTTGTCGTGAAGTAGCAGTGGCGTAGAGCGATTAACCAGCCACGGTTGTTTAACAGCTAGTTTTCCAGCATGGTTTGCAATTGCTGATAATAGACGTCTGCCGTAATCGTCTGGCCAGATTTGAGAAAACTGTAATGAACGACACCGGCACTAGTCCACCAAACGCTAACAAGTAACTTTTTTGTGGTGAATTTTCGCTTGGGGCAGGATTTGGCTGGCATGACAGGGTCCAACCATTGCGATGAGCGCTTCAGATTATCGTAGAGAATCCACTTTTCATCACAGATAATGATTTGATTTAAAAACCCTTATATGCCGGTCAGTTGAAGCGCGTTTGCCGGTTTGCTTCACTCAATTCGTTTCAAGCATTTTAATCTTTCCAATTTGCTTCAAGTAAATTAAAACAGTTTTATCATTAACACCGCAGCCTGCAGCTTACTCGGACGTGGTTTCCGATGGATGCGTTTCCACTTACTTATCAATATGAGCAAATTTTTTTATGTACGTTTTGTTAAATGTGGGCTTTAAGAATAGCAAGGCGATTTCTACGGGGTTAATTATTGGTCGATAAACCAAGGAAAAAAGAAGAAATAAATTTAGACGATTCAACAGTGGTTATATAAAAACCTTTTTCATTTTATTGCCCTGGGAAATACTTAAAAGATATATGTCAGTATTGTGAATATCTAATCAGTAATAAAAATATTTTTGGGCGTTAAGATGTTATATTTGTGACTTATTTTACTTGTTTTAGTCTTGATTGGCTCTTAAATTCGATACATCCTCATTATCCAAACGAGGTTGATTATTGTAAACTCTCTATCTATCTATCTATTGACTTGAATTCAGAATCAATATGAATGTAGTATAGGTAAGCAGTGTAAACGCTAAGTCAGGAAATTAACAGTATTTACTTATAATTAATATGTAACTGTACCAGAGCGCGATCTTTGTGCTAACTACGTTGTAACTATGTAAATAGCCAACATTGTTACATTAATTATCATACAAAGATGGGTTGGAAAATGAATCCTCGTTAGAATAATCCAACGTATGTATATATAGCTACGGCGTTATGTAGTTGTTCTAATACATTCAGCTATAATACATTTGTTTGACTCGGCGTGTGAATTGATTGACGAGTGAATATATTAAATGAATACTTTTTTTAAATATTGTCTAATATTGTGATAGAAAGTGGCTTCATATTTTAATGAAGTCATTTTTTAATTTCAATTTCACTCTGAATGAAATAAAACAGGAAGAAAAAAGTAGCCCTTGCTGAGTATCTTGCCGGTTCTTCTCGGTATAAGGTCTCTGTAGATTTACGAACTGATAGCATACAGTTTCGACTTCCACATGTGCTTGTAACAGCCTAGACTGAATAAATGATATTGATTTCATTTAATTTGTCAAGAATAAGTGTACAGCTAAAACGGTACCAACTAGGATGCTGATCTTGCTGGATAAATAACATTCTGCAACTTTTTTGGGCATTGTCTGAGATGAAAATGCGTCTGAGTGAAGCGAGTATGCGTAACGCATTTCCCTAGCCCCCCAAAAAAATAATGTTAGTGAAAAGATATGTCAGTTAATAAGTTATTGCTTAACCTAACTTTTTAATTTAAATTGAATGAAAATTACTGGTTATTTCTGATGATTTTTTTTGGCTAGCGAGTTGTTACTGAATGAGATACTCGCTCATCTGAATTTTACCAACAACAAATTAATATAAAATGTGCGTGCTCTTCCACTTAATTTTTTATAACATATAAATATAAGATTAAATCTTTATTCATTAGAATACAAATCAAAAGGTCACAAAATTAAATATTGATATCGGTACAGTATCCTACCCAAGAAAAGGCGTGCAAATATTCTAATCATGCAGTTTTCTTAAACGATAAAAATTCTTTTACACTATAGAAGCTGTGTGCCATAAGCCACTTTGTCAATTTTAATGAAAATTCATTTATATTCGAAAATTTCATGTCATCTGGTAAATTATTGTATAAAGTTATGCACATATTGTATACATTATTTTTATAAATGTCCTAATATGAAATGTTTTTGACATCATTGAATTTCCACAAAACCCTTCATCGAATTTCTTTTTCATATAGATGTCTATGAAAATATTTTATATACTAACAAACAACAATGTTTCCCCCCTATAATTTCTCCTTGTCGCTAATCTTCAGTAGTAAAGAAGACAAATGACGACAGTAAAATAACAAACGATGGTTTTATTACGTAACCAATACAAAAGTGATCCGTTAAGGCATTTAATAGCCGGCAATTCCTTTAACGGTAAGGTGAGTTGGCGTTTTTTTGTGTAAGGAACGATTCATCTTTTTATCGAGAAGTGCTAGTAGTCTTATTTTATCTCTTATATTATTTAATTATTCGACTACCGAAGCCGCTGGATGCAGGCAGCGCAGGACCGATCGTCGTGGAGATCCATGCGGGACGTCATGAAGATCCATGCAGCTGTGGGCGTCGAGCGGCTGATATATTAGACTTGATGAAGTATAATATTGACTTTTCAATGTTATTCATACGCTGATTTCGAGGTGTCGTCATCACTGAGGGTTCGATTCTTAGTCAGGTTAATCTAAAATAATCATAACTGTAAAACTATGATATCTAGCTAGTAATAAAAGTTGCTAGATATCATAGTTTGACGGGTATAGCAATGGACTTCCGCAAAATAATGCCTCATTCTATTAAAGTAGAAAATGCTATTTTCGGTATTGGCCCAGGTCTTGGTATGGTGTTAGCGTGGTTCTTTTCAGGGTTTGATAAATACAAGTGATTAAGATTTATTCTGTATGTATGTCTGGCTGTTTCTTTGTCAAAACTTTTCTCATAGAAACTCATAACATAAATATCAAGCAAATTTCAGGTTTAACTTATATAAAATACTGAAGTGTGAGGACATAGAGTCCAGGGAAGGCCAAGACACATACTTCACAATTACATTAATCACGTGCTAACGGAAAGTGATGTCAGGCGTCGGCGAGCACGTATACAATAATTTTGAATGTCAAAAAAGCAATCGACATGCGTTGTGGTACTCAGTTCTCAATGCCTACCTGCATGGGATCTACTGAAGATATAATACGAGTATAAATAGATTGACATAATATAATACATAGGTGATTCCATTACAAAAATAAAAAAATCTACATCAATGAAGTCAAAACATACTACTATTAATATTTTGTATTTCCGCAATCGCAAAGGGATTAAATTCCATACTTCCTTTTGACTTGAAACGTAGCAATAATAACATAAGTAGGCACTCATCAATTGAACGTTTTACTAAGAAAACGAATGCATCTTTTCTCAATCAGCTTAATTATCAGGTAGGTACACTACCGGCTATCAAAGAGTACTCAGTTACTTTAGTCATATACCTAGCCCGTAGAGAGGTGAATAATTAAAGAACTGGTAAAGTAAAGGAAAAGGCTTTTTAAAGACGGACACAACCTTCAGCAAGAGTGAGACCTTGATGATGATAAATAAATTATTATAATACCCCAACTTGTATAACAACTCTTGCATTAAGTGTCTCAACTCATAGAAATTATTTTATATTTTCGTGTATTTTCTTTACATCCACACGAGGTTTCGTTATCTTAAATATTTTATAAATAAGGTAATCTCGGATCATCGCTTCCAAGGATGTTCATATAAAAAAAAACAAATTTCTTTTTTTTTAAATAAGGGTGAACCCATATAAATTGCTATACCCACTTTCCATCAGGCGGCCGAATAAAAAGTAAATAAAAGTGGGAAATTCCGAGAAATCGTTGCGAACCTTCATTATAAATTCAAAGGAATCTCGATTGGTGCCATTTTAAATCTTTTTCACTCTACCAAATCATTTGACACAGTGTATTCGTAGACGTTCTTCTTGTTGAAATCTACCTTGAGAATAAAAAAAGTGAAGGGCCTATACACATGAGACACCTTTATCGTGATCCTTTTAACTAGTTTTTTTTTAAACAGTTAGACCTCCTTTTAAGATATGGTGCCAAATTCAGCAATAATTTTGAGTTGTGTTTGCTGTTGTTGTTTTTGATCACTGCGTTACACGATTTCAGTACCCGTTAAACTGATAGCTGGAATGAATAGGTAATGAGTCACAGATAAAATGCTCCAAATAAATGTGGTATCCATCACGTCTAGTTTTCGAGGTACATGTCAATCATTATTTTAAACTCTCACTTTAGGAGTAAAAGAAACAGTTGAGGTTTTCGATGTATTTTACTTTTTTTATTGTTTTGTTTTATTAATAAATCGTTTCTATTCGATAACCTCGATATCTCTAAACATATTTATTTAAAAATCCAACATGAATACTGAACTAAGCCGTCGCGGCTGTAAAAATGAACCAAATAAATAAGTTTTGTTATGTTTGTGGACAGTACATTTTTTTTCAGTTTTCATAAAAGTGAGAAGTGCATATTTACTTTATTTTGGATGTGTAAATCAAGATAAATTATGGATACCACAGTTTTTTGTGTTACGTGCTTAACGGTGCCCCCCTTCCCTCTATATATATTACTTCCTTTAATAATAGTTTGATATAAAATCTTAATAAATCATAATTCAATGCGCGGTCCAACAAGACCTTCTAACAAGAATATATGTATTGGCAGTGATCGTCTAATAGGACCTACGTTGTGTTGTGTGTAGTAACCCTGGTTCTTTTGTAGGCGATTGTTAGCAGTAAGAGAATATGTTATTGAGGGCATGTAAGAGAATTACCTACCTACTAAATACATTCGATTAACCTAAAACTAATAAGTCCCTAAGTACCTTGTGAAGTATAGAACTATAGGATTTTAGTAAGAGAAAGTAATGACACTTGAGCATAATAACACTGGTTACATTACATTATAATAGAAATGTTGTATTTAACATAGAAATGAAATATTTAATAAAGGTTAAATGAAAGGATGGAAGGAATAAGGTATTAGGACTAAAATTAGAAAGTAAAAGTATAATTAAATCCAATTTGAAGGATGTTGAGAAAATATATACACATTATTTGTGTTGAAGGTGCTTTCAGGCCCCGACCACGCCCTCAGCTTGAGACCCACCATCACGGCCCCTTAACCAAAGAAAGAAATGGTAAGGAGTTAGGAGGAGTCAACCCAGCACTAAACTCATAATAAAATTAATTATAGACGTTACATATACATCCAATGTAACTAGCATGATTCAGTAGGGTGTACGATCGGGCACACATTCATTGTTCACAGTAGGGTTGTAGACACCATGAAGGCCTTGGCCAAACATAGTAAAAATGCTAAACGACACACACAGCAACCGGGGAACCACACAGGAACTCAACTGGTCCTCCACCCAATGTAGATCGCTACAGGGCTTCAAGGGAGCAAGTCTACCGCCATGCATAGACGCCGATATACTGAGTGGAAATAAGTCCCTAATGGCATAATGGTAAGCCAGTATAACTGACGACCGCCATCTTAATAATATATGAGCCGACTGTCGATCAACAAACGGAGCCGACCATAACCCAAATGTATCAGCAGCCAAACTGGAGGCATTTGTTATTTCAAAATAAATCATAATTATAAGAATTACCAATGTTATCGAACTAGGCAACTCAGGAAAGGTAGTGGTATGTTGTAGGGTGACATATGTCATGACCTACGATGAATATTTGTGGAATTTGCAGTATTTCGCTCGCCAGCAGAAATATTTATGCATTGTGCATATAATTTATTTAATATGCTGTTATATGTTCAGCAGGAGTCTCTCATATAATGAGGAATTCATTATTATTTATTATGTTTTGTTTGGTAATTTAACCAAAATAGAAATATATGTTAGCGTTACCAGCATTATTAAGGTAGCGTAATAGTACAGGACAGACATGCGTCATGGCCTATGTTGAACATTTATAAGGTTGCAGTATTTTGCTCGCCAGCATAATTAATTCTGAAGATTTATGCATTGAGCATATAATTTATTGAATAAGCTGTATGTATATTCAGCTGTTATAAGTCTCTCATAGAATGAGGAATTTATTATTATTATTTATTAAGGTGTTGTATGGTAATTTAACCATATTTTCTTTTAATGGTGAATATAAACAACTTTGTAAATGTCACCAGTGTTATTAAAGCAGGCAATTGAAGAAACGTAGAGTGATGTATATAGGACAGACACAAGTCATGACCTATATCAAACATGTATTAAATATGTCTGTTTGATGCATATGACATAAGCTGTCGTATGTCCGGCTGAAGTCTCTCCCATAATAAGGGCTGTTATATTATTTTCCTCTGTTTGTCGTTAATCCTCACCATTTAGGTATCGTTAGTTATCGCTTAAATATAACACTAATAGCGTATACAATATTTAAATGTATACCACTCTTATCGACCATCTATATGTTGTTAAACCCGCCTAACCTTAACATCCAATCGTACGCCTGCTGATTGATACAGAACTCAGGAATTATTACGGTCCTTTCAACCCTTTGACTGAGCAGTACATAGTCAATACCTATCAATCCATATGGTTAAACTAATCTTTATTTTAATACTATTAATAGTAAACCTTTTAATTATTACATCTTTCATTAGATATCAGTCTTAATACTATCCTACCAAATTTAGGTAATCCTAATATTCTTAACCACCTGTCGGGGCCTCTAGCGCTCCTAACACCCACTTACTTGCGGTTCAAGGCGGAGACCTTGAACCCGAATCCCTTTTTAGTTCTGATCTGATACCGCTCTCGGCCTTCCTCAGACTGCCCCTTCACTCTCGTCCATCTGGCCACGAACCGTCCGAATCGCAGCGTTATGATCCCACTCCCGGCCTCTCCCCGACTGTCCTCGACTGTCCCTTTTTTTCCTTTTGCAACCTCTTTTAAACTGCGTTATACCCGTAACATTTCCCCCTCCACGCCTATTTAGCCAGTACTAATTGACACGCAATATTATTCCTTAAGACTGAACAAATATGAACTATTATGAATCGTTTCCTTGTTCATCCCCTTTTCATCTTCATGAATAAGACGCTACTTTTGCGTATGCGCAACGCCCCCGGTAACCTAAATGCCCTTACTTAGTCATTATACTATATTGCACCCTATACTGCCGACATTAAGGGTTGTTTATACTTTACTCTTAATTTTAAAGTTACAACGATAATTTGGTTTCTTTCTCTAGGTTAGCCTTTGGCACATCTGGCACCCTCGCATCTGGCAGCAATAGTTTTGACCATTTCTCTTTTATTAGTATTTTTGTTAAAAAGCTATATTGTTCTAAGGGACAAAGACGTAATGTCTGCTATTGTATTTTAACTTTTAAATGGTTTATATTGCCGGTATTAAATTGTTTTATTTCGGTAACCATCGTGTGTACAATTGGGCAATAATTTCTTCAGATGCTTTTTTAACAACAGTCAAATGTATATTATTCTATGATCTTTCGGGCCTTTTCATTGAATTTAACAAAACTATTCCACCGATTTAAGTTTCTAATTTCCCACGCTTGCACCCTCAACATGTGTTCTATTGTATCTTTCTAAGTCATTTAGTATTACCTGTTCGCGACGTCACAATGTAAAAATTAATAATTTCTTCTAAGAATACATTCTCAATTATCATATTAGTCACTTGATAATTCTTCCTCCTAAATTTCACTTATATTAAATATGTTGCTAATATAGTAAGTTTCTAAGTATCCATTTCTTCTAAAACCCCACTTTAAAATCCATAATTTATTTGACATGACAGGCTTTTCAGCCCCAAATGTTACCTATTCTAAAATGTGTTGTTTATCCACGTCAATTTCTACATGTAACTTATTAATAAATAAATAATCCATGCATTTTGCTTTATTTATTGAATTATTGTGGTGTGTTCCGATGCTACTCTCATCTCTTGGTTAAATGGAAACAAGACGTCAATGCCATTTGCCGTACCAGCTTTATGGCGTGGACCTAGTAATCATTTTTATGATTGCTACTTTTGGATGACTGACATACGTGAATTTTCAAAAGAAAATCAAGCACATCATTTAGTATCCTGATATTCCTTTATATTTGAAACAAATACCTCACAAAGAAGAAATGCCTCCTCCATTACCTCATACCAAAGATGAAATTGGGATTTCAGAAGCGCAAAATATGCCAAATGTTGTAAAATATAATGACGACAGACGCCTGGTTATCACTGTTAAATAATTTTTAGGGAACCATAGAGCCGAAAATGCGGAACAGCTACTTAACTATATGTTAAGAGCATACGGAAAGTTGGGTTGTAGAATGCCGTCAAAAATTAACTTTCTTCATTCCCACTTTCCTTTTTTCTATCTAATCTTGGTGCTGACTGTCATGAGAGGTTCCACCAAGATATAAAGAAGCTTGAAGGACGATTTCTAGGCCATTGGGATACAACTATGCTAGGCGATTACTGCTGGCGTCTAAAATGAGAAGGTCCTTCAAAACACAAAGATAAAGTAAAAATATAAAGGTATTCTGGGTTTAAATTGTATGCATTGATTTTTCTTGTATTTTTTATACCAAAATGATAAAAAATAAACTCGATTAATGAAAAATATCTTGTACATTTTATTAGATATCTTTAAATTATGTTTGAATCTTTAAATTTTTAGTGTAATTTGTCATATCCTCACGGAAAAAAAAATGAGACGTCATAAAAAGAAAATATGTATGTATTCTTACTAAACGATAGGAATAAATAGGAAAACATGACATTTCATAGCGGGTACTTAATTTTTTTTTTCATTTGTAACGCAGTGTAATGTATAATAAAATAATTACTAGATTTCTTATTGAGGCAACCACGCAAAATCGTCAAAATTAGTGTTTAAAGCATTTTTTATCTCCAATTCCAAAACCCCAAACTCGAGTGGCAGGGAAAAAAATATTTTGGACGATTCAAAAGTGCTTGAAGTAAGCTTACTTGAATAAAGACTTTTTCATTTCATTTTATTAATTCCGTGTGAAAGATTGCAGTTAGCTATCGACGCTTTCTTTTGACATTTTTCTATAGCTTTCAAGATATTCGCTTCAAACGCTCGCGTTAGACAATTCCTTATAATATTGAATAAACGATATCATTCATTAAATATCATTCAAAACACATCGCGATCGTTATTGCAATCGCTATAAAAATTCAAATAGTTGTGATGTGAAGTTCGTTAATATTTTTCAAATGTCAAATTGAATGGGATTGCAATAGACTTTAAAATTATACAATTAGCCACAAAACTTTACAAATATCAAAATATACGTAGACAGCCAAATTATTAAATAGCTGTGCAGAACAGTACAGAGTAGCTCGGTGGCGTAGTGGATAAGCGCCGCGGCCCGCGATTGTAGTCGTTAAGCAACTTTCGCAAGGGTCGGTCACGGGATGGGTGACCAAAAAAATTATTATCTCGAGCTACTCCGTGCTTCGGAAGGCACGTTAAGCCGTTGGTCGGCTGCATTTGCAGTCGTCAATACTCTCCAATCCGCATTGGGCCAGCGTGGAGGGTCATGGCCCATCCTCCTTAACCATCCATAAGGAAGGCCTGAGCCCCTGCAGTGGGAACGTAAAAGGGCTGGTGGTGGTGGTGGTGGTGGTGGAGAACAGTACATAAATGGAAAAATCGCCCAATATATATTAAGTCGAAATGAAATACCAGCTGATTTAAACACTAGAGTTAATGATTACAACACTACGCAGTAGGTAATCAATATATTATTCAAACATGTACAATCTATTTATTGGAAACTGCGATCCAATTACAGTTCACTTACCTCACAGTATTAGTGTTATATTAGTTTGGCAATATTTAAGCGATACTACTTTACTAATTCATTTGATTTGGTACATCAGCAAATTTTAACTTTTGAAGTTAAAATTTTATTGGATTAGTTTACTAATTCGTTGGTTTACGGTCGAGTTGATTACACTTTCAATATGTCTATTATAAATAAATATTTACTGATAATAATATTACCAGAGATTTGTGACATTAATCAAATATTTCTCGATAAGTTGGATCGTCTTCTTAAAAACACTATGTATATTTACGTAGACCGAAAATGAAGCGGATAGTAACCACATCTCTGATTTTCGTAACCACCTTAAATGGTTGCCAATACGCGAACGTAGGAAATTAAGAATCGTATACACTCTCTTTGCAATTCTATACGATCCACGTACGCCTGAATATCTGAAATCTAGGTTTCAGTACTTGGGTGCCTCTCATCAAAAACAACTTCGCTCCAGTTCTAATCTGGTACTCCAGACTCCTTCTCATCATTCTATATTTGTTTCCAAATCTTTTTCTCTTACTGTTATACGGCTGTGGAATGCACTACCTCTGGACGTACGAAATGCTCCGAATAGATTAGTTTTCAAGAGAAAAGCGCGTGAACACTATCTAAAAGGTAATAACTTTTCCTGACTTTCCAATCTTACATGTCGATGTTTATTTTACTGTTTATGTATATATGTATTTGTGTGTTTGTATGTAGGGTATTGTCTTAATATATATATGTATGTATATGTGTCTAAATACGTGTATGATTGTTAATTATATTCAGAATTCTCTATCACTGTCACTGCCTTACAAATTTTCTGCTTGTCCTCTCCGGTTGACTGGTAGAGAATGCCTATGGCATTAAGTCCGCCGTTTGCAGTAATATGGCAATAAAGATTAAATAAATAAATATTTTAGTGCACATAAATAACCTTATCAAACTTAGTAGGGTGGTCAAAGCGGCATTTTTTATCGTAATAGTTTTTCGCAAACTCTTTAGATTTGAAAAGAAAAGACTTGATTTTTAAGAAATGTCTTTGATATCTTTTTTTATGTTCTGTGTCTTTAGTGCAATCTCTGTTGCCTGGCTAATAGATGTGTGAGTTCACCCACGTCCCCAAATATCTACCTTCCATACCCCCTACGTAGTCTCTCCAGAAAATGACAGCTAGCAAAACGTAGCTGAGTTACTAAATGTGTTCGATTTTACGAAACCTTTGTTTTCATAGAAAATTAGTAATAAGTAATTTATAAATTTCTATGGGCGACAATTTTAGGATTTCAATTGTAAATTGTTCAAAGAAACAATTTCTGTCATCTAAATTAAAATGTCCTTGCTACGTAATTAGTAATAATATTATATGAACTTTAATATTGTTCTCATATTTTGTTATGATTTCAGAGTATGATTACCTATTAATTAATAATAGGGAAGCTTATTTATTTATCTATTCTTAAAATTTTTCTAATAGATCTTTTACAACTAATGTCATAAACCAATATCACTAAAGTTCTGTTACTAATTGTTTAAGAATTAATAATAAAATTGGAATATATTTATTTATAATAATTAAGAATATATAAATTATAATTAAAATATTATAAATAAAATAAGCTTAATTTAATTTCAAGGATCACATAATAACAAAGTATTAACCATTTCCAATCCACTAATAAGTTTAGTATCCATCAGAATTCAGAGAAGGCTTAATTGGTATACAAACAGCTAATTTAATTCACAATCATCTATTCGTTTTGTGCAATTATGTTAATTTGAAAAGGATAAAGGGGTACTATGATTTTAGTACAAAAATATCTTCATATTAAAATATTTTTAGAGCGATTTCGACGAAGTCTTGTGTTACGTACATTTAGCAGCATATTAGATTACAAGTTATGGTTATAGAAATCTTTATTCCCAGAAGAATTGAAATAATTTACACACTGAGCAAAAAAAAAAAAAAAATATACGGTTGATTTCATAAGAATATTTTTTTTTTCAATTTATAATATTGTATTTGGTTATGAATATAATCTTGACTTAAATACCTACATGCGTGAATTCTATTGATTGTAATATTTAAAAAAAATTGATTCATTCGCAGATCCTGACGTGCTTCTGATTGTAGTTTTTCACACTTACTTGTCATTCCATTTTAATATTTTTACTTCCATACCCTACATTCATATGTCGTACTAATAGTTGCCACGATCTTTTCAAGTTGAATAACTTTACGCAAATAGAAAAATAACAGAAATGACCCTTCCCGGAATAGCAATAAAGCCTTAAATAGAACTCATTGGAAGTCACCGTCGGCACTCGCCTAAACAAACAAAAGACGGTCGGGCCGAAGTGAAATTATTCACAAGTTCTAGTTGACGAGGGAAAAATCGCCCACTGTTCGGTCCTCAAAAATCTGATTATACTTCTGCAAGCACCCTCCTTACGGACGGCCGGATGTCCGCATTTGGGCGACGTCTTTAAAATGATTTCTCTACAAATCTGTCTCAATTTCGTACATTTTAAATCTCTTCGCAATTTTCCGAGCATTCCACCGGGTAGGGTCCCGTGGCGCGAGATGTGCGGCAAACCGAGCGGAAAATGTCACTTAAATCTCGTATTGAAGTTTGAATAGATTCTGATTTAGGTTTAGTTTAACGTACATTAATCGTCAAAAATCAGCAAATTCTGGGAATAACGATTACTTAAAATGTGCACACGCGTTGTCATTAAAATATTTGTAAATATGTTGCGTTTTACGATACTTCTGTGCTGCGAATAATTTTTGCCTGCCTTTACCAGCAAGGTAATAAATAGAACGAATTGTGTTCAAAAGTATGTGCCATACTGAGTGCCCTAATAACACGTTTTATTAAATCACTTATACCGGGTGTTTAATATCGGTTATAATATTGGGTTGTTAAGTAAATATCTATTCTATTCTGCTAAATGTAGAATACTTACGATTTTTATATAAACCAAAGGAATAAATTTGTCGCAGAAACTTATTTGCTACAGCAAAACTAAATCATACACTACAAGAGTCATATACGCTAGTAAAAGTCTTCGGATAAACAAGTTCCCAAGATAATAAACAAAACAATAGCGCTTCAACTCCTCAGGCGCGACTTAGCAACTATTATTGTCATATTTACTCCCCACTCATTTCTGCCACACGCCATAAACGCGGCAATTGTTTGCGTCGAGAGAGGCACACAAAAAATAAGGGCACACACAATAAAGAGTCACATAAACACTCGAGTGAGACGTCTCGAGAAAATATATTTTCTCGGTAAACAGATAAGTGTTTTTTGTGGCAATGCAAGACTATCAGTACAGCATTGTTCAATGAGGTTATTTTTATTTTAGTGGTAGATATATACAAAAATATAATAAAAAAAAAGAAAGAAACAACTGTTTTCTCCTTTTCTGCTTATATCATTATCATTTCCGCCATGAGCTTCGCTCGCGTGTTCCTGTATTATATATTAAACCGTATTAAAATCATCCGTTAAGTAATTTAATAGGTCGCAGCGTACAGACAGTGACAAGCAACTTTTTTATACTATGTATAGATGAAATAAATTGTAAAAAACAGTTACGCAAAATCCCAAACTGCATTTTTTTAGAGTTTTGAATGTTATTTGATGTCCATTTATTTTTTCATTACGTAGTTTGTACTATTATATCTAGAGCTAAGTGTGGAGAGAATCATCTAAAAGTGCATTTTCATTTATTGATGAAACTTGCATGTGGAAGCTGTGATTTAGTAACGTATGCCTTAGTGCCTGCATTCGGGGAAACATTTTCACTAGTTAATAAATCCTGCACACGTTCGATCTTTTATACAAAAACTAAGTTTATTGCCTTTGGAATATTTAAACGTTCGGCTCCCAATCAATCTATACATATAAAACTTCACACTTATCAAAGAATTGTTCATAATAAGACAAACGCGTAGTGCCAATGTACATTACTTAAACACATCAAATACTGGGGTATTATTATTGACAAGAAGAATTTTTATTTTATTTTTTAGAACTTTGATTTCTATTTCCTCAAATATATGGACCGCCCAAGTTGATGCACTTACCAAAAGAGTGAACATTGACACATATGTTTAAAAAACTGGGATACGTGGCCAACCCGAAAATATTAAAAATAGTTTATCAAAGCGCATGTCAATCGATTATTTTTTGTAAAGTGGTATGGAGTGCTACTTGCGCAATACATGTAATGAAATTAGAGAAAACTCAAAGGGCGTTATTATAAATAGCATATAAGCAAAAAATTTAATACAAGCAATATGACAAGACCTATGTGCTGATTATTTTTTTATCAATGGCTTTAACCTAAAAGTTACCAAGAAATCGAAGTGAAAATATGACCGGTTTAAATTCAATTGACAAAACAAATGATAATTAGCTTTATATATAAATATATATTTTAATGACTTTATGTGTATATGTATGTATATATAGAAAGCATACATACTCTATATACAACGTGTCCCAAAATTCAACGTTAAGCGGGCGCCAAGAGGTAGACCTGCTCATGTGTACTTATGGAAAAATAAGAAAAATATTATATCTTATTAATCTTTTTTATTATAAAATAAAATTCGAAAATTTTCGAGAGTTGTAGCGAATTGTAGTGCTACTTAGGTATCCGATACCAAAAAAAGATTGAACATAATTGAGAAGTTGTGGTCGTGGTAGTTGAAAATATCATAAAAGGTGTAAATTTTCGAAGATTTTCGAATTTAATTTTATAATAAAAAAGATAAGATATATTTTTTTTCTTATTTTTCCATAAGTACACATGAGCAAGAGTACCTCTTGGCGCCCGCTTATCGTTGAATTTTGGGACACGTTGTATATGTGATAGGGATCATATGGTATATTTATTATTAACATCTAGGTTAGGAATTGGAGTTTGCGAGAATACTGAGAATCAGTATTGGGATGAAACTGGATTACACCTCACAGGGTATCCTACCGTGGAATCCAGGGTAACCAAATATGTATTGCAAACTTTTTACAGAACTACGAGTATTATAAATATATTGTTAAAATTTTGATAGAGTGAAAATTATGTAGTTTAAGATTTATTTGCTCTTTAGGTTTGTAAATTTCAGTTTTTGTATAGAAAGGCTAGTAACGCCTTCTTACAGGTTACAGAAGGTATTAGGTTCTTTCATGGGTCAAGGTATACATTACTTTAACAAGATCCCCGGTGATGTATTAGATTTGCCATTAATTCATTTTCAAAGCCATATTAAAAATTGTCTACAAAGTAAAGGATATTATACCGTTAAGGAATATCTAAATGACAAAAAGGCATGGTGTTAGATATTTTAACTTTATTGTATTTACTTTCTAATATTATAATGGAAAGTGACTTCATATTCTAATGAAGTCACTTTTCAATAATACTTCTCTGTGTGAAATAAAACAGGGAGAAAAAAAACAGCCCTTGCTGAGTTTCATGCCGGTTCTTCTCAGTACAAGGTCTCCCGCCGTAGTTTTGCAAACCGATGGCGTAGTTTTCGACTTTGATAAGTGCTCTGTAAAAGTCTAAACTGAATATTTTTTTATTTTTTTTTATTTTGATATTAAAAATTTATTGAGATATAATAACTGCCCTGACTGACTATTGACGATTGACTCTTAAATAGTTCCTATCCCGCTTACGGAAAGTACATGCGTTTTTAGGATATTGCTGATTTTATGAGAGGTACGTAAACCTATATGACCAAATTTCATGTAAATAAGTTTGTACGTGGAAACACGTATGTGCATATTGTTACAGCAGTATTTTACGCCACAATCATTATTTAAGTTCAGTGCGTGTTCGAATATTATAACAATCAGGTTCCTCATAAACATACAGTCATATTACTATTCAGGTAAAATTTATATCAAAACACGTATTTCTGAATTTATTACAAATAAGAATTATAATACGATATAATGATTTTACTTTTAAAAAATAACCCTTGGGTGCGTTTATTTTATTTCTTTTAATTTGAATGAGTATCATTAAATCAAATATTTGTAAACGAACATACACTTAAAAATATTGTGTATAAATATTACTTACATATAGCCAGCAGAGTAACCAACAAAGCAAAGTAGCAGACTTACAATAATTTTAAAATTGAAAATAACCTCCTTTTTGGGGACGGTTAAAGAAGGTATAAAGAACCGGTAAAATCATTTACAAATGTAGCACCTAGCAGCTCACCCATTTAAAATCTGGGCGTATAATAGAATTTCCTGAGAATTCCATTTCACGAGCGTTTGATCTTTGGAGATCAAAAACTCGTAATAAACCTTGTTATCGTTCATTATAAATTTTACATGCCTACACGACATAAATAAAAGGTTTGAAAAACGTATCCCAACACTGTTTCCCTATCATTAATCAAATTTATCATCAACGTTGTTACACACACGATATTTCCCAGGTATTAATATGTTATCCGGATATACCGTGTTTGTTACTTTATTTTTATATCGATACATAAAAAGAGTAACAAAAACAGTATACTTTTATAGCGGTGAAGTTTACATGCCAATGCCAAAGTGTCACCATTTCTTTTGTGTTCAATTCTTAATATAAATAGTATATTTTTTTATTTTATTTAGTTGGTTCGGTAAAGCTAAAATCAATAGAACATTCTATTTCTGATGTTTATTCTAAAAAAATCTGAGGAAGAAGAATTGAAAATAGAATATACTTTACATACAAAACAGGATATACGTAGATTCTGTCAAATTTCCCAAATTGAGCGTAGGCTTTACAGACAAACTGAAATATAAAATAGATTTATTTACGACGTAATTTATGTGTATCTGTACTACGAGTAAACATGCTGTTGCCATGTTAATTTTATCGTTGTGGATAAAAAACTTTTAGCAATGAACTCAAAGATACAATTATAATGCTATTCCGCCTAATCAAAATCGAATTCGAAAAATAGATATCAAAGCAACATAAACGTTGTACAAAGGTAAAAAAAAAGATTTACATAGCTTCGATTGTATTCGTTCTATTCCCGACATCTAACAAAGAGCCAGCTAAAGTCCGTGTATTGCAATCGACACCAGCGCTTGGAACAACTAGCTGTGTCGCTGACACTTTTTAATTTGAACATTCGTTTGTTTGGTGCGAGAGAAACGGCTGCGTGTATTCCAATAAAAGCGGTGTTTTCGCTGAAAAATATTAGTTACTTGAATAAATTTCGCTGTAACTGTTCAATGAATTGATTTATTGAACAAATATACACATTAATATATCATTGTTTGAATAATCCGTAATATCAAGGCTTATTCTATTTAACCGAAAACGAAATTTCGTATATTATTGAAAAGCTAAAAAGATTCCAAAGATGATAATTTATGACGACACTGCCTCTGATGCACAGATAATCTTCACGGCCACAATTTTAACAAATCATCAGAACATTTTAAATTAGTGAAAACAGAGTGAAACTTCTTGACGGACGTAATTTAGTTTTTATTTTAAAAACTATTTAAATTTAAAAAGTATCTAATAGTAAAAGGAATATGTATCCATTCTATCCAAAATGTCATAAATCGCGAAATGTACCGCAGCGACTAGAAAATAGGGGCATAAATTATCCAATCAATCATAAAATGGGTGACAGTTGTGCCTGACGCTTAGTGCATATACAGGTAACAAATCGTATCAAAAACATAACCTGGATTTCTACTTTCCACCTGTAAGTACAGGATTGCTTAATGAATCATGTAGATACTTGTTATGACTAATATTCTAAAAATTAGATTAACGCGATTCATATTTAAGTATATCTAAAATATGATAAGATGTATAAGAACACTTATTATTTTATATACAAGCTGTGCTCGCGACTTCGTCTGCGTGGCAATTATTTTGGTAGATTTTTTTTTCATATGAATGAAGTCGAGTCGAATAAGATCGTTGGGCCATAAACCACTTTGCCAGCTTAATGCGGATCGGTGGGTGTTAACGTTTCTGATACAGCCAGGACTAATGGCTTAACGTGCATTGTGTCAGTGTTATGCACTGTGCTCATGATAATAATGTTTTGGTCGCCCATCCTGTGAACGTAAGAACATATTTTTTCTCGTAAGAACACTTATTATATAATATAAGTTATATTTAAAAAAGTTCATAATATGAAATCATCTCTGTAAGCACATAAATATTGGTAAACTCGCAAATCAATTAGCCAATAAATCGCGTGATTACGTGACCATTCATTCTTTCCATGATTAACTAAGCTAGACAGTACAAAACGTAACATTATTAGTAATGCAAATTTTAAACAAGTCAAGCCAAATTTTGGGATACAAACAATTATTAAAAAATTTATAAATATTTCGTAACTTTTTACTGTCAAGTGAAAGCGACAGAAAACGTTCTTATTTTTTTAGACATAGTTAAAAATTAACGCTATATTAGCTTTTAACGGGTCGGTATACAAGGTCTAATTTTAAATTTAGAATAAAAAGTAATATATTAGAATTACATATCTCATTATTTGTTTTCCTTATCAGGTTTGAATTAAAAAAAAAATACTACGAACTAACGAATTATTTTTCTCTATTTCCATTTTCTCCATCTTTGATATTTTCATAGTAGCTTGGTTTATTGTCTTATGGTCATTATATAAATCTGCTCTACAGATTACCTACAAAAGATAAGTCTCACTAAAAATTTTTGACAAAATAATCTTCTTGGTACTTGTTGGAGCAAATAATATAGTGGAAAACAATGCGATTACAAGAAAATTTAATTCATTATTTGTACTATTAAACTATATAAATGTTTATTTTGGACATTTTAATAATTCTTTTGATTATTTTTATCTTCACTAATATTTTAAAGGGAAAATATATTGTTCGTTTATTTGTTTGAAACTAAGACGCTCCTAAGAGGAAACTATTGGACTGACTTTAAATATTCTTTCATCTACAGGAAGATACATCAAACGCGGGTGACATAAGCTATAATTTATACAAGCATCGTGGCTGGAAAACTGCTTCTAAATTACTATAGGACGTAACTGAAAGAAACACACAGATGAGATGTAGTACAACTTTCCAGATTGCATTCTAAGTATCGCAATTATTGCAGTGCTGCTCTAATGACCATGCAAAGATATTAACGAATGAATGAATGAATGTACTTTATTGCAAAAAATAAACATTTAGATCCGGTCGTATCTATATATATATAAAAATGAATCGCAAAATGTGTTGGTAAGCGCATAACTCAACAACGCCTCGACCAATTTGGCCAAATCTTTTTTTAAAATGTTCGTTGAAGTTCAAGGATGGTTTTTACGGCGAGAAAAATAGAATTATTGCTGGAAAAACCCTAAAAATAGCCCTTTTCTTTTTCCCATACAAATGATTTGTAACTAAAACGTAGTCAATTTGAGCTTTATTGCTATGGTATAAAGTTCATATTAAATTACAAGCACTCACTGTTGTCTAAGCAATGTAGGTGTGTTCCTAACGTCAAAGATCATATCTATCAAAACAATGTGCGTGTGTGCGTTGGAGCACAGAATACATAGTTGGAGGAGTTTAATGTCGCGTTCCGAAACTCGCGTTTCTTTTGTATTAGTTTCGGCACGCGAGATAAAATGCATCAGTTTCCACGTCATTACATGTATTGCCGGAACATTGATGAAAATACGCTCTGTAGTAGCAAAGCTGTTGGGTCCTAGATAGCTCATTGGTTAGAGCAGTCCCTGGATCGCGAATGGGTTCGAGTCCCATTCCGGGGTACAGGTAGATGGATTCTTCCAGCATTTTTCCTTGAGAATGTTTATATATTTTTTAATTCGAATAGTTTACTTTTATAATGCTGTTGTGTGTAATGTGTTTTTATGATCATAAAAATCTCTTTTTTCTATATTTAATACTATTACTATTAATACATTGCAATAATAATTATGATTCACATGATTAACAATAAAGCGATTACTTACTTTTAAATCCTTATATATGTTTTATTTAATTATTTTTTATTCACAACGCCCTATCACCAAGGTGACGGTTCTGTTCAGGAGAATTTTTTTAAATACGTAGGCAAAAAAACTGCCACATTACAAATCTTTTTGACAGGACGAAGTCTGTCGGGTCAGCTAGTTTTTTAATAAATATGTTGCCTTTAAATTTATGGTCAAAGGGATCTTCGACATCGTTTAGTTGCCCAAGTATGACATTAATTAAAAGTAATTTTGTTAAATTAAATTATAAATATATAATTTGTTTAAGTTTGTATTTTCTTTAAGAACTGCATTTGCATTGAGCCGTTGTCATGTCAATTGTTGTTGTTTTTTTTTGTTTGTATTGCGCAGACTTTGTTTGTTTGTGTCGCGTGCTTGTAACACTGTGCATACACATTTTTGGGTTACAGTCTAGGACTCAGCTATACTATTTATTAAATGTACATTAATTTAATTGTTACCTTTACGGTGTGCCTATGTTCATAAATAAATACTAAAGACTTTCGATAACAACTGCCTGAGATTTTCGTAGCTTGACTATCAGACCGCGTCGTCGACTCCAATCCGAAATATACTCACGATCTATGTTAGTGGTGGCAATTGCTGTTGACAGGCCTTCTAACGGAGCTTGCGTATAAATTTGGAAAGCGTCTACATACATGTGATAGGGAGAAGATAGAGGAAGTATAATTGAATAATTGAAGATAGAGTTTAAGAGAGGAGACAAAACGCCACCCTGCAGAACTCCGGTCATTGTGTCACATCAATATAAGAAACAGTTTCTCAGAGAAATGTGCTGCCATCGCACGTATAGGTAACTATGAAATTAATCAATTACCGGTGGAGATACATTAATAGAGACCAACATTGCTAATATTTTTCAAAATCCACAGAATTGAAATTATTACTCAAATCTAACAGCATTAATACAGGAAGTTTTCGATTTTCTATGCCCTCGCGTATATCATCTGCAATTTTGATAAGTAAAGTAGTCGTACTATGACCGGGACGGAAACCGGATTGAACACGTTGTTCATAGAAAGGAATCTACCAAACTGTTGATAAATTAGTTTTTCCAGGAGAGTTTTTTTGGAGAGGAAGGGCAATATGTATATAGGACTATAATAAGGAAAGGAATCAGGGTTGGGTTAGTTTTTTGTTAATTATTTGTAAATAAATCACGGAATACCTTTCGCAATTGCAGTTCCCATTACAACAGTCAACAATTATAAAAATACTAGTGGACGCCCGCGACTTCGTCCGCGTGGAAGTCGGTATCCCGTGGGAGTGAGAAGTTTTCCCAGTAAAAAGTACCCTATGTGTTATTCTGATGTATAACCTATATTGCTGTAAAGTTTTATCCAAATCCGTCCAGTAGTTTTTTCGTGAAAGAGTAACAAACATCCATACATCCATACTTACAAACTTTCGCCTTTATAATATTAATAGGATTTATTATTCGAATTATTTAACAAGACTACAGAAATATTAATAATACATTTTATTTGAAAACAATAATAATATATTTTTTCTAGGGAGTACAATTATTAATAGCAGAATTATTCAGCCCCAATAAATTCAATTTCCATATTCACAAAATACATCTATAGTGAAATGTCGTAATATTCGTAGTTTCCGATCAATCATTTCGAAGTTTGTGTCTGTTGGATCAGTGTTGTTATAATAGTTTATCGATATCGCGGTACTATTGCGGCTTCAATATTTAGTTTAATTAGCAATACTGGCTATAATATCGATGTCCCCTATTGATCATTTTACGATACTATTTATAGTTTAAAGCAAACTAGTGTTACGGTGCGTCGTACCATCGATTATTTCGTCATAGGTTTCCGCATGCAAATTTTTTGTCTATGATCTTCAACATTGTTAATTTTTATGAATGTCAGTTCGTGAAAATTCGTCGAGTTAAAAACATTATACATACTTAATTTCATTCAATAACAATTTATTTTAAAAGTGTTACAATTTATTTATTATTTCATTTTGCTCACGAGTTTGAACTCAAGAAAAATCTAAGAAAGTTAAATTACTGACCAAATCCGAATCATTCGGCTACGGAGGTCGTCTTATTATGTACACCATATCAAATAATATTGCTCTTAATTAATTTATGTTCCAAGTGAATTTGATTATTAATATCACAACTATCATCTCTGCCTGCTATTATTCTTATTACTTATACAAGTACTTCAAACTAATACTGTATCGATGCTATAAATAAAGGCTGTGTTTTTATAGATTTATCGATAGTAAAACTATCGACCTCGTAACAACATTAAGTTGTACACATTAGTGAATACATGTGTACGACAGCGAACGATGACGGGTCATAAACGATTAAGATATTTGTTTGTTTATATCGTTATCCTACTGTAATGTTAAGATAAATTAATTCAAATGAAATAATGGAACGAATATATTCATAGCAAATCCCATCCGAGTCAAATTTTTTACTATGTTTTTGATATCTTTTAATCAAGAGAACCTTCTTATTTGATAAAGAAAAGACAATTAATTGGATTATAATAAATGCAGACTTGCAAACTATTCAAAACTTCTATTGAAGTCGAGATTTTACTTAAAAACGTATACAAAATCTGTAGTATCGTAAAAAATCACGGTTGAAAATAACAAACATCTCGTTGGAAAATACTTCAAAAGTAACGTTTTATTTTGTTGAGAGATACAATTTTCGTCGAAACGAACTGTCTTGCAATTCTCTATTATTCTTGCCATGAAAAAAATTCCAACGCTGACATCAAACTGCAAACGGGCCAAAACAAGTAACTGGCACCATTTGATGCTTACAAATGTAGGCATCGAACGATCAAACGATGCGTGAATTAGTACATACTATGTACATCGTATTTATTTTCTCTCATCAAGTAAATAACTTGAATATTTTCCTATTAATGCTCCTACCAAAGGGGTGCCGCCCTTCCCTATGGATGGAATCGAATCAAATTGAATAAGGAGAATAAGTCATGACCCATTACAGATTGATGAGTGTTAACAACTGCACGACTCAGCCGGGACAGCTTGAAGCACGACCTATTAAAGAGATATGATAAATATTTGGTCACCCACTATAACCAGCACTTGCTTTTGCGTTACTTCTGCATCTAAGACCGAATGCGCTAACCATTGCGTCATCTTGCATTTTGTTTTCCTTGTCCAATTCTGAATTTGTTTTATTCCAAGCTTCTAATAGAAAATCGAATGTCAATTCTTATAGTACCATCGGATGATAGATTAAACTCTTGATTGGTTTTATCGTTGCCCCTTTCGACTTGAAGTCTTATAGTGCAAAATAAAATAAAACTGCAATTGAACATTTTTCATCGAAGGATTTAAATTCTTGACTTAACAATAAAAGCATGTTTTGATAGAAGTTGTTGCTTTCCTGCGACTTTGAAAGATTTTTTAAAATAAGTCCGTACTTTCGGAGCTTATTTAATGGCAATTAATAATCCATCTAATCTTTCCTCTTTATAATATAAGTATAGACAACGAATTGAAGCTGTAAAGACAAAAACGTATTGATAAAATTTGATGTCAGTTATCGTATACAACTAAATGTCAATAGCTTGCTTTGCCTTGTATTACGAGATGGTTATAACGAACTTAACTTATATTAATAAAAGGTGCAGTTATTATGAATTTATGTTTTATTTTAATATGATAATTTAAGTATGTATACAAGATCACAAATTCAACCAAAAAACAAAACACATGAATATAAAAAAGACATTTTATACAGTTAATAGAATATCAAAAGAAAAATAAATATCACAAAAGAGTTCTTATGTAAACATAAAATTATAGTGGATTCGCCCACAATGGTATAAATAAACAAAGCACCAACTAGCAGTACTACATGTGCTACGGCGTATACGCTACGGCATACGCCTGGTATTCAAACTACATCTGTAAGCCAAGTGAGGCATTTGCATAAACCTGCACAAATCTGTTATTATGAGAAGTAACAATAATAAATTTCTATTGAATTCTATTCTAATTCTATTCTATTGAAGTAATTATAAGTATTTACTATAGCATAAGTTTAGAGCAAAGTAATTAAATATGGAATATTGAAATTCCTCCCGGAATTGTCAATGAACCAGGAAATTTGCGATCGGTTTACGAATTTTCTTGGCTTATTAACTCTACCAAAGTTTGTATTTTAAAAATATTTATAAAAATTTCATAAAGAATTATTTAGAAAGTGATTTCATTATCTCATTTTATGTATCTACTATCCATGGAAATACGGAGAACGACTCATAACCCACCACACGGGCCACATGTTTGTAGGTTTTAACAATTATATACAGGATTAGATCAGTGCACAAGTCTTTTATAATACAACAATTAATAATTATATATGTTTCCCTCTGTAACAAAATTACAATGTTGTCTTACATTTAGATGGATAAGTATAAATAAGAAAGCCTAACGAAAGCTTTTTACTTCTACTATGTGAAAAGGTATTTGTTTTCTTTGAACCGTGAAAACAATATATATGTCGGCAGGTAAAATTGAATATGATCAATAAACTATTACCTACATAGATACAATCCTCGTTATATGAATTATATTTTATGTTATTGGCTTACGGATTGCAATTATCATCTTTATATTTTAACAAATATTGAATTCTCTTAGCATATTAAAAAACCATCCATCAATTTTATAAGTAACACATATTTGAATATCGTTAACAAGAAAATTTTAAGAAAAAAAATAGATGTGTTTTAAATTTTACATTTAAATACTTAAATATTTGTTCTCAGCGTTATGTCAAAAATGTCAAATCATACTTCTAATAAAAAGCAGGATGCAGTGAATATCAGCAGGTCCGTACAGTCTATTGCTCACACTTAGTGCAAGCATAATGGATATTAACTTTTGACGTGATTTTCGATGCATTGGAGAGCTGTAGATAATAAATAGTTTGGTCACCTCTGCATTGCAGACCGTACGCGATAGCCTCAGCGACATTGAGCTTGTCACCATTGTCATTCACTTACTTATTTTAAATCAATCAAAAACATACCGTTGGGTCTGCTGATGGCCATCGGGGCGGATAGGTTTTGGAAAAGCGCGGCCGACACTCAATGGGGTAGGTCCCCCACCAAGTAGACCGGCAATCTTATTAAGGTTATGGAAAGGCGCTGGATGCGGTCACCGCAGAGCCAATCATCGTCGTGGAGATCAATGGGGGAGGCCTTTGTTTCGCAATAATGATGAGATTAGTAACATTTTGAAATCGAATTTCCTATATTAATCAATAATGTGTAATACTATATATATCATATAATCTTTTTATCTAAACCTATACTAATATTCTATAAGGTACATCATATAAACTCAATACTATTGACCAATAAAACCGTCTTAATAATATAAACGAAACGTATAAAGTTGCAACTGCACATAACAGTACAAAACTCTAATAAAATTCCAACAAACTCACGATAAATCGGTGGAGTTAACTATAAAATAACAATTTACTGAAGGTAATAGCCAACGGTTATACTACAATTCGACTATCAATGCCGCAATAGGATCGGAGACGGTTCGTTGCGACGCTCTATACAAAATCGTGGTACAAACCTTGACAATTTCATTAATAACTATGCCATCAAAGTCAGTATTATCTTTATTAAAATTAGCATTTAATACATTATCATTATGATCTGGTACAATTAATCGATGAAAAAGGTTAAGAATTAAGAACTATATCAATGACTGACACTAAAACCCACTTTCACTAACCTAGGACAAGGCATAGCTTAACTAGGAAACGTCTAATATTACGAATCGCCTAAGCAGATAAGTTTAATTCCAAATAAATATTTTTTTCTTTATCCCTTGACATATATATGACCTGTCATATACGCAAATACCTAGCGCAAAGCGCCGCATATCGAATAGCATAGACTTAATTTCGTTAGGTGGTTTCTAGTCAATGGTGAAATGCATTTTTATCCTAGGCGATTCCTAAATATTTAGGTGACAAATTTGAGCGACACCTAAGTTTAGTGAAAACGGACATGAGATCCAAAAGAAAACAAAACAAAAAGCTAAAGCTAAATTAAAAAGGTATGTTAAATGTCTCAACCGCTGGGGCAAAAGCTTTTCTATGGATGAAATCGAATCAAATCGAACAAAAGGCCATGACCCACCACAATAGGCCCAGTGTGGATACATGACTTGAACCCGGATATAAGTTTTGTTATTCATTCAGAATAACATCAAAGAGAGTGGCAACAGTGCCTTGATCTTGATTTATGTGCTGTACCTTTGAACGACCAAATTAAACACCATAAATTCCTAATACGAACGCATCTTTAAAGTATTTTTGATACACGGCAACACTGACGTTATCGCCATTTTGCTTTCTGTCACATGTCTGTTTGTGGACCGTTCAAAAAATTTCAGTGAAAAAGTATTTTTGTTTAATTTCTATGTGTTTTTATGAAATATAAATTAATATACGATAACTACTTTATGTGGATTACATAGTGTACTATTTTGTTTTTGGAAGGCTTGAGCCTCTGCAGTGGGGACGTAAAAAAGGACTGACGATATGATGACGATAACGTTTCACGTCATTTTCACGTACTTTTGCTAATGAAGGTGAACTACGAGCTTGTGTGTGTGTGCCTTACGAAGCATTGGCATGAAGCTGCCATACTCTTGTTCTCTCTGGTAATACAGTACATTAAATGATAAAATAAAATCAACTCAATCGTTTTTCAATCCATTCAATTCTAAATCTAGTTAGAAAGTAGATCTAATTTAAAACCTACTAGTATTACTCTCCAATAAAACTTAACTTCACAAAATGCTATTTAAAGCTTCAATTACGTAGGAAACATAAAAAGCACACTCCATTTTATATGTTTACAAGGGATAACAATCAGTATTATGACGTAATGAACATTCAAAAACTATTTCATTTGTAGCACTAAATGTTGATAGTAATACTGCAATTTAGTTATCGAAGTGCCATAATGGACCAGCAATTATATCATTTAAAACGTTATTGCAATCGGTTGTACAACGACCGTTTAGACTTATTCAATTATAAATAGGTAATATATTTAAGTTAATTTAGTGTTTTTTATTGTATTTATACTGCATTTTTGTATAACCATCCTATTGTTAAATACTTTATTACAAGATATTTTTATTTTATTTCATTTACACAGTAAATTATTTTAAAACAGATGCCTAAGTTAATAACGCTAATATAAAATTAACGTGATGAACGAGAGATAAAATCCATATAAGGTGTAATAAAAATTAGAAAATTACTTGATGCTATGGAAAAATAAATCGGTTTTTAATTTTTTACTTATAAAATAAAAAATTTAGCTATAACTTTTTTTTAAGATTTTTTTTATTTACGTACTAGCTGACTCGGTGAACTTCGTATCACTTACCTCTTAATAAAAACCATATTAATATTGAAAAATATTACGTAAACTGACCACTGCACGACCATAAATATTGCTCGTCAACTTAATGTTTGAACAATTTGTAAAAGAACAGTTTGTAAAATCAAATTGTCGTTTTTAGTATTATACTCGCAATTTTGTTATATTTTCTCATCGTTTAAACCTTCCCAGGACTTCCACGATTATTTCAAGACTAAATTTTGTCAAATCGGTTCCAGCTGAACCCGAATATTCATATGCATATAGTATTTAGTGTTATAAAGAAAAATATATCCTACTTTTATATAATACTAGCTATCCTCCAGCGGTTTTGGCGGCATGGTCCTTAGGGAACTGTTTAGGTGAATTAAGAGTAACGTATATGTAACTTCAGACTTAAAATTATACAATACAAAATCTGTTTAGTAGTTTTTCGTAAAGAGTTAAGAAACCTACATGCATCCATACAAAATTTCGTATTTATAATATTAGTAGGATAGAATAATTTCTCATTACTCGCGCTATTTCACTTGCCTGTCTAAACGTTCCTTTTGAGTGGTTAGAGTTAGATGAATAGATTGAAACCTAGTCTGCAATTTTCGTACTGTTCCGCTACTGTCTTTGTCATTTGCGTTTTGATTCACAAAGGCGACCAATTGAAGGTCAATTTTGCAGCAAGTTAGTTCATGCGGTGAGATGTGAAACTGTTGTCACTTTGACTTTGTAGATTCAGTGGAATGGTATTGTGGAAATAAGGTACGAACCAGATTTGGACCGTATAGAATATATTTTTATTTTTGCATTTATTCATAATTTTCAAAGTTAATTTCTATACATCTACTTCATAATGTTGCGCACCTAACAACGTTTTTGATTGTCTAATTAAGGCGGTTTTTTATATTATTTATGTACGTCATACGGCAGTATTAAGCTAACCATATTACATATTAGTATCAAATTTCAAATCAATCAGTCTAGTAGTTATGAGAAAATCGTCTTTTCAAATGGACAGACAGATGATCAACCTGGTAAAGTGTTAAAATATTAAAGTAAAATTACGAAAAAAAAAAACGTTTTATAGCAACTCCCCTTGGCATAAGAAGTTTACGAGTAATAGTTTAATTTGAAAATTTGGAAAAACTTCGTTGAAATCAACAAACGTAATTTTGTTTTCTGATGGTACAGAACCCTTCGTGAAACTCGCATTTGGCTGGGTTTTTTTTTTTAAGAAATCATAAATATAACCATGAAAAGGCAGTTTTCTTGTTTGACTGGTATAAATAACTTTCCTCGGTGTCATTTAAATCATTATCTATAACAAGAAAGAGGTAGTATTATAAATAACAATTTTAATTTGAAATACAACGGAGGATAAGCTAAATAAACTTGAGCGTCTTCAAAATTTATGTAATAGGTTCATATTTGGTCTTCGCAAATATGACCATGTCTCTCAATATTGTACTCAGCTCAAGTGGCTTCCTATTCGTCTTCACCAGAATGCTCACATCCTCTTTCTTCTCTATAATAAATTGAATGATCCTACCTACCCTTGCTACCTCAAGAAATGCTTCAGTTTTCTTCGCAATGCTAACTCGCACTCATTAAGGTCATCAGTAAATCTTATGCTGGAAACACCATCACATAGAACCAAATTTCATTATGCTTCTTTTATTGTTCGAGCTGTGCGACTATGGAACTTTCTTCCAGTAAACGTAAGATTATCACAGACACTGGACTCATTTAAGAAGGGTATAAAAGAATTATATTTTAATTCAGCTGTAGAACGATATTGTTATTTATTTTCATTTTCGGGCTTCTATTATGTATAAATAAATGTATATTTTATTGTATCTATAACTAGTCATCTAGATAAATATGTCTGTGTGTTTAGTTTTTTTATATGTTTTACGTGTAATTGTAATGATTTATTTTTATATCAATTTGATTTTATTTGGATACTCTATTGTGCACCCCCGTGTTGTTTTTTTAATTAAATATTTCTCTTCATCCAAAGGTTATCTGGAAGAGATCACTATATAGTGATAAGATCGCCGATTGTATATTTGATTGTGTTTAGTTTTCTTCGTATTTTTGGTGTATACAAAAAAGTGTTATCTATCTATCTATCAAAGTAAATCGAGAAAATTTGGTAAAGTTTATTCTTTGGTTGCGGTATAATATTTTCTTGCGAAGTCTGTGTACCTTATAGCTCAAGCTACGAAACTAATAACTTGACATAAAAGGTCTCCGTTCTATTAAAGAAGCTGAGCTCATAACGTCTTATTTACATTTCCATAAAGAACATATTAGACGCAGTATATTCTGTGCTAGTGCTCATAAAGTAACCGTTGTTAACGCTAAAGACTGTTTTTTATTGAACCTCAAGGAAGAATAGCGCGAAAGAATAATCTGTTCCCCTCGCACTAACTAAATTTACCGGAGGAAAACCACAAATTTCCCAATATTTGTCATTATCAAATAAAGAAAATCTTATTCAGTCCAGAATGATTTCGTTTTATTTCATTAGACCATATAATCTTAAGTTTTTATGAAATCTAAACTATTTGATGTATTAATCGTCTTTGAATAAGATTTTAGAAGGATTAATTCTAACCCAACATGTATTGTTTCTGCGATACGAGATAATGAAACCAAAGACTGATTTTAATTCATCGTAAAATTTATTCAACCCCAAGCTAAACAGCTTGCACTATTTTATGAAACATAAAAAGCAACAGACTTTAGCGATAAAGCTCCATCCTATTTTGCCTTTTTTCTATTAAGGTGCATGAAGCAGGACTTGGAAACCGGTTTATTTTATTAACCGGTCCCACCTAACTACAAGCGGAAATTTTTAGAATAGGTTAATCTTTTTCATTTACTGTTATTTTTAACGATTTATTTTATTTGATTTATATCGATCTTTACAGGGTTATATGTGACTTAACGCATTTCTATTTTTTGTGAGGGTACGGACTCTATACGTCGTGATTGGACATCACTTATTACAAAGAGAATAAACTTATTTTTTTTAATACATACATTATGAATATAGTTTCTATTCAGAATAGATAAGAAAACTAGTGTTAGCTATATAAAAATGGCTTATTCTGAACCGGTACGAAGGCTATCTAGCTTGTCGATTCACCTGAAAATAAATAGTTTTACTACGTGTGCGGTGCATTCAACTGTATGTGATAACCTTAAAATTTATTTTACGTAAAAGGAACTGAAGGATGGTATGGACGACAATTTATATTGATTTGTGCGTTATAGATCAACGTTAAAAAATATCAAGCGAAACTTTAAAATTGTCTACTTAGCCTTATCTAATTATTTCGAGTATTAATGAGATTGTTTATTTTCCTGATTTCGATAATTGCTTTCACTCAAACATGAGAGTAGAAGTGTCAGATAGAATCAGGTTTTCATAATCCTGTATAGGATATTAAATGAAAGGTATGGTCTATTAGAATCACATTGTACTATTAAATAATTTCAAAGTTATTCATTATTCGGATTTTTTTTTACTGAGTTTAAATTTAAATGTAGTATATGACTAGGATTAATAAAAATGCTGTGGCCATTTACCCAATAATATACAGAGAAAATTATTGACGTATTTATTATTCTCATCAATAAATGAAGTCATTAATGAACATGTGTAAGTGATTCCTAAAGGAGAGACTATGTGATGTTATTTTAATTGAATCTCCATTTTTTAAGAGATTTGGGAACATGATAGAAATATAACAACTGGGGTTCCACATATACCAGTAAAATATATAACATGGTCTACGTTGTAGGAAAGTTTGATAACCTTTGTGTAAATAAAGTTTACACTCCAAACGAACAGAGCATTAGCTTGCGCATGTACCCCTTTGGCAGTCCAACCTTAATTTGCATATCCGACTTCCTGTCAAAGATGCACTACCATCAAAATACATTAACAGAATACATTCGGTGTTACTGACGAATTCAAATAAGTCATTTTCCTGTCCTTTCTAGTATATTACTTCTTTTTATAAACCATGTATATCGGTTAATGTTTTCAATGAATTTGGTTGGATATTGCAGATATTTAATTGCTTATTTTCTTTTCTCAGAGTAGTTTTATTGTGTAATCTGTCCAAGTATTATAATATAGTATTAAAATATAATTAAAATATAATCATGTCACTTTTAACACGCTTTAACAATGCTGTAAAATTTTAATTTAGCATTAAATTAAATATATTATAACTAATACAATTTATTTAAAAAGTGAAGAAATGTAATTAAAGAAGAAATAACATGAGATGAAATTTATTTCTTATATTTTTAAATTCTAATAGTAATTTTTATTATGTATTTAAGTTTTAGATCCTTTGTGATATGTTGACAATATGTCATTACTAAATTTAACTTATCAATATTCCAAATGTGTTGTTTTCCTGCTGAGTTTCTCCTAACGTATCAGAAAATGCACTCCATCAAAATATTCACGCCGGACGAGTATTACAGCGCACAAAGGAGGTTAAGGCTTGAATTAGTAGCTTGTACTACTCAGCTGCTAGCAACGCTTCCTGCCGTATTGAAACTGCTCCGAGAGCAAACTAAGGTTTGTATTTAGTTCATGTTTATAGTTCATTTATTATAGTTCGTTTAGTTCATGTACAATAATATTACACAATAGGGAGAGTAAGCTTGTTAGATAATAAAAAGATACGTATTTTTTTCGCTTCAATTTAATAAGAAATGGCTTAGATCATAGGCGTCAAAATTTATGCTCGCTGCTTCCCAACTATGTAGAAAATGTACAAAGAAATGACGTCATGCGACATTTCCACTCGTAATTTATTGGTTACACACTAAATGAAAAAAAATACGTGTTTAATTATTCCTCGAGAAGGCCAATGCATCAGGATGATGATATCAATAAGATAGAATCAAAAAGTTCTATGTTCACACAAATGCACTCATATAAGCCAGCGCGATAATCTAAAACGATAAATAAATCATGGTCAACTAAAGCTGGAAGTAATTTGGCTTAATTCCGTAGCAAGTCGCGGTCTGAAACTAGTTGTATAAACTAAAGCGATTAAATACACTAACGGTTTTAGAGAAGTTCACTTTCCTTGGCTTAATATGTATATCCACTTATAGTTGCATTTATATGTTTGTAACTATACTTTGTAAGTATTATAGGCGGAGAGCTCGTGACAAAAATATGTAATAGCCTTCAAAAGCTTGATATTTCAGGGCATTGAAGTACTTAGGATATACATCGTCTTTAAGCTCAAATTTGTATCGGTAAAGTCCCTTTAAACTAATGACAATTTTAATGGACGTTTGTGCAAATTACTGATAATTTGAATTATATTCCGGTGTTCATTCTCATGGAGTCAACATATTAAGCAGTTATGCATAAAATGCATTTTTGCAACTTAAATAAAGTTGAAGTTATTTCTAGCATATTACTGAGGAGCACTCCTTTTTACGCATGTAGAATTTTAATTAAAACTGTAAAATTGTACAAAACATGGTGCTTTTTTTAAGTGGACTGGTCTATTTTGGCGATATAGCTTCTTTGTAAAAATATTTAATTTAAAACGTTAGAGTTTGCTATGTTTATAAATATAAGATTTTGTTTGATGATATTTTAGGTGTTTTAAATAAAATAAATATAATAACCCCTTTTCATCCCGTGGGTGTCGTAAGAGGCGACTAAGGGAAATTAAACCCAAGGAGATGGGCAGCAGCGTCTTCTTGTGCGGGCCACAGAACTGGACCATACTGCGATCGCCAACCCGCTTGCCCAGCATATCCCCCAAATGCAAAGGCACAAAAGGCCACGGCCCCTAGTTCCCGGCGGCCTCGCTATTCCTGGTCATGGTGGCGACCATGGTAACGGCGAGGCAGGGGGTGCTAAGAATCTCCGGGCTACGGGAGGCCACCACAACCGACTGACCCTGGCGACATACAACGGACGCACGCTACGGCTTGACTCGCATCTGGCTCAACTTGAGGTGGAGCTTGGAAAGATTAGGTGGCACATATTGGGATTGTGTGAAATCCGAAGAGAGGGGGAGGATACCATAACCCTCGAATCAGGCCACCTAATGTACTTCCGCGAGGGAGACCAACAATCCCAAGGTGGCGTTGGGTTACTTGTCAATAAGTCCCTTTCTGACAACGTTGTAGAAATTTCCAGTGTGTCGAACAGGGTGGCGTACCTGATTGTAAAGCTCACTGAGAGGTATAGCCTCAAGGTTGTTCAAGTGTACGCACCGACCTCGACACACTCGGACGATGAAGTGGAGAATATGTACGATGATATATCGAGGGCACTCCACTTCACTACTAAGACCCACTACAGCGTTGTTATGGGGGACTTTAACGCTAAAGTGGGAGTACAAAATTGCGGCGAATCGGTAGTAGGATCCCATGGATTTGGAAGCAGGAATGATAGGGGGCAAATGCTCGTTAACTTCCTCGAACGAGAGGGGCTCTTCCTTATGAACTCGTTCTTTAAGAAACAGCCCCAAAGGAAGTGGACGTGGCAAAGCCCCGACAATGTGACAAAAAATGAGATCGACTTCATTATAACGGACAAAAAGCACGTATTCAGAGATGTCTCCGTGATCAATAGGTTTAACACCGGCAGCGATCACCGACTTGTCCGAGTCTCTCTGAATATCGACTTCAAAGCTGAACGTGTCCGCTTGATGAAGGTCAGGCTCCGACCTACTCCTCTCCAAACCATGATGGAATCTGAAACGTTTCAGTCAAATCTTGAGAACCGATTCGCTGCCATGGAAACCACAATTGACGTTGACAAGAACCTTGAAAATGTGGTTCGAATACTCAGGGAAGAAGGTACGAAATTTTGCAGCATGCAGCGTAAGGGCGGGAAGTCTAAGCTCTCCGATAGAACTTTGGGGCTAATGAAGGAACGACGTGATAACCCACCTGTCACTTCGTCAGGAAAACGTGCTCAAAACCAGGGAGATCAGCAAAAGCGTACGATATGACCTCCGGTGCTCCAACACTCACGCTATAGAAAAAGCGATCGAGCAAAACAGGAGGTCAAAAGTATTCGTACAATCTCTTGGAAGAAGCCACTTGACGAAGTTGACCACAGCAAGCGGAGAAGTCGTTGCTTCGAAGCCAGCGGTCCTCTCGGAGGTGGGAATTTCTACGCCCGGTTATACGCTTCGCATGCATCTCGACCTGATCCCAGAAATGAGGATTCTAGAGCCACATTAACACGCCACTACACCGAAGATCTGCCAGAAGTCAGCATTGGCGAAATCGAGATCGCTCTGAGACAGCTTAAAAATAGAAAAGCCCCTGGAGAGGATGGCATTACAACTGAATTATTAAAAGCAGGAGGTAAACCGGTACTGAAGGAGCTCCAAAAGCTTTTTAATGCTGTCCTCTTTGAAGGGAGAACTCCGCAGGCGTGGAGTAGGAGTGTAGTCGTCCTGTTCTTCAAAAAGGGAGACAAAACCCTGCTGAAGAACTATCGACCCATTTCCCTTCCAAACCACGTCTATAAGCTGTTTTCTAGAGTAGTCACGAACCGTCTTGCGCAAAGACTTGACGAATTCCAACCACCGGAGTAGGCTGGGTTTCGGAGTGGATACGGCACCATAGACCACATCCACACAGTGCGGCAGATTATACAGAAGACTGAAGAGTATAATCAGCCCCTGTGTCAAGCATTTGTGGACTATGAGAAGGCCTTTGACTCGATTGAGATCTGGTCCGTTCTGGAGACCCTGCAGCGATGCCAAGTCGATTGGCGATACATCCAAGTGATAAGATGTATTTATGAGGCCGCCACCATGACCGTCCAAGTACAGAATCAGCAAACAAGTCCTATACCGTTGCATCGAGGAGTGAGACAAGGAGACGTTGTCTCCGAAATTGTTTACTAATGCAATGGAGGATATGTTTAAGACGCTGAACTGGAAAGGACGTGGCATCAACATCAATGGCGAGTACATCTCTCACTTGAGATTTGCTGACGACATCGTCATCATGGCAGAAAATCTGCAGGACCTACAACAGATGCTGAATGACCTGGCTGACTCTTCTATGCGCATCGGCCTACGGATGAACTTGGATAAAACCAAGGTCATGTTCAACGAACACGTACTACCGGAACCGATTGCAGTATGCGGTGCCGTTCTCGGAATTGTTCAAAAATATGTATACCTCGGGCAAACATTGCAGTTAGGTAGAAACAACTTCAAGAGCGAGGTAAATGGAAGAGTTCGGCTAGGTTGGGCAGCGTTTGGGAAACTACGTCAGGTCTATACATCGTCGATCCCGCAGTGCCTAAAGACAAAAGTCTTTAATCAGTGCGTCCTACCCGTTATGACATACGGAGCCGAAACGTGGACACTGACGGCACGGCTGGTCCACAAGTTGAAGTCGCTCAGCGCGCTATGGAAAGGGCTATGCTCGACGTTTCTCTGCGGGATCGAATCAAAAATGAGGTGATCCGGCAGAGAACCAAGGTTATCGACATAGTCCACCGGATTAGCAAGCTGAAGTGGCAGTGGGCTGGCCATATTAGCCGCAGAACCGATAACCGTTGGGGTAAACGAGTTCTTGAGTAGAGACCGCGTCTCGGCAAACGTAGTGTAGGACGTCCTCAGGCGCGGTGGAGCGATGATTTGCGCAAGATGGCTGGCAGGAGCTGGATGCGAACAGCCGAAAATCGAAGTAGATGGCGTGCAATTGGGGAGGCCTATGTCCAGCAGTGGACGAATATGGGCTGATGATGATTTATAAAACTAACTAACTAAATAAGATCAATAGAATATTTTAAAGCGCTTTCATACGAATTGTAAATAATGACCTGCAATTTTTCTGATTAAACAATTTATAGGATTATAGATTCCTTAAAAAAAGTTGTCTCTTATATTTGATCAATAACATAAATATGTTTAAAGAAAAATGAATAAAAAATACCAACCCATCTCTGGCACTCTGGATAGATGAATTTTTAGGTATTTTATTTTAAGATTTCTTGGTTTCGTTGAAAAGGCGAATTTTTACCTTCGCCTTAATAAATTAAGGTAAAAGTCGACCGGATTATAAGGTGCGTCTTCTGAATTCACTTCACCAAAGCCATCTTGACAGGGATGAGAAAACTAAACGAGAAAACTTTTGATACCTTTTTGTGTTTTCGTATAGTTACTTAACTTTTTGGTGCGATCTGGAGTTTTGTTGTAATAGTAAGGCTAATGGAAAACATTATTGTGACGAACTAACATCTGTTAGCTTTGATATGTGTTGATAAAAAAATATCACAATATTTTGTTTTGTTTTGTTTAGCAACTTTCACAAGGGTTGGTCACGGGATGGGTGATCAAAAAATTATTATCTCGAGCTTCGGAAGGCACGCTAAGCCATTGATCCCGGCTGCATTTTCAGTCGTTAATACCCGCCGATCCGCATTCGTCCAGCGTGGATGGCCCACGCTCCTTAACCATCCATAATAAGGCCCGAGTCCCTGCAGTGGGGACGTAATAAAGGGCTGATGATGATATATAAACCAGATGATTAAACGAGATAATAATCATATGTGAAATAAATAAAAAACGTTTTCATTTTCCCATAAAAGTATTGTTTTGCATGATATAAAACACAACCAATTTAAACGCATTCTAAAAATTATCAAGCTTTGAAATATCCTGTGTTTTAGTGTACCTATATATTTTACACGACTGCACAAAAAAGGAATGTATTGAGTTTAAGGTCAATGTATATTTGTATGAATGTATGAATTTCTTTATTCCATCATAACTATTGAAAGACAACACTTAGAAGGCTTAGCTAAACAAAATGAGGATTCTGTTTGTCCAAACGGTATTACATTTTTTAGCTGTGTTTTATTGTTTGCGTACATCAAGTAAGCCGATTTATTAGATTAAATCAACTCGACGTTCTTTAAATAGAACACTTGAATGCAATTGCAATAAATAACCTACGTATTATACATAAAATATAGATATACCGAATTATCTTGGTGAAAAAAAGTAACGGTATTAGATTTAGTTTAAACAAATGTAATTCTAAAGAAAAATCTTCTTGTATTCTAATCCCTTGTCTTAGTGATTTACTTTCAACGCTAAAAAATACTCAAAATACTTAAGAAACATCGGTCAAATGCGAGTCATACTTGCGCACGAAAGGTTTCTTACTGTAACATCCGGAGAACGCAAAACAAACATATTTATTGTATGGGAGCCCCCTTAAATATTTATTTCGTCTGTTTTTAGCATTAGTTGTTATAGCTATCACGGTTTATGCGATACAGCCTGGTGGCAGATGGAATGGTACGGAACCCTAAAAAGCACAGTTAAAACGATTCTCTTTACCGTCGGCTCTAGTGACATTACTAAATGAATATAGATAGTAGCAGAGACAAACACTAAAGCTGCTTTTGTTCGGCTTGGAACATGCCCGGACACTTTCATTACTGTCCATGTACGGTTCGGTTGAATCTAAAACCCAGATTTGTATTACAAAGGCTTTAGGTACTCAGTATGACGAAAGTCTAACATAGCAGCCGAAATTATAATATGTATTACTAGCGGCCCGAGGCTTGCTTCGCTTAAGCAATGTTTTGACAACAAAAATCAATATTATATGTTAGACACAAAGAAGTAGTTGTATATCTAAATGGTCACATTAATGTATCTAATGTTGAAGTACCGACCTTCTTTATAGATAGAAACATGGGGTAACGACCCATATGATCCAAGTAAGGATTTATGACTCTTAACGACTCCAGATGTAGCCGATATCAATAGATAAACTGGTTTTCTAAGCCAGGAGAGCTTGAGCTAATAAATATTGTCTTACCTCTTTGTTTACTGTATATATTGAAATTTTAAATACTTTTATAAATATTTCTTTCGGCTGTTAGGTGGATGCCTGAAGATTGATGAGAATATGCTCTATAGTAGCGTAAAAGTAACAAGTGCTTGAAAAATTCGCCAGTCCTGTTAGGTCTTGGGTAGCTCAGAGGTTAGAGCTTATCTCCGGGTGCCAGGGACCAAGTGGATTTATTAAGCATTTTCCATTAAGAATATTTTTCAGTACAGCATTATGAATGCGTAATTGATCAATTATAATTCAACACAAATCTGTTCTAGAAAATATGCCTCACCTCAACTAGTATTAGTAATATCACATAATAATTGGTAAAATTAGTAGAGTTATATTACTAACTAGTCAATATAATATACATAAACATCGTTTTTGCATACTTGCGCCTAATTAATTATGAAATCTGACACTGTGTTATATAAATAAAGCCAAAGTTTGTGAAATAGAGAAAAATTATATATATCCATGACATGTGCATGCATTTATGACCTGTTAATATTTAGATTAGTGTCGAAAATCGTGTAATATGTAGAAACAATTGGTGGATTAACTATGAAGAAAATTATAACAGATGCGACTTAGCATTATAAAACACTAGTACTGTAAAAAACTACTAGGAGTTGGGTCTGTTATAGTAAATACGCCTCACCTCTAAGTATCTTTTCTGACCACGGATTGTCATTCATTGGAAAATATCTAAATTATTGATCTATTGAAAAATTTGGTGGACCTACTTGCTTATATTTTGCATAGGTCTCTCTATACTCATAGGGTTATACACATAGGTCGTACTACTTTTCTTATGTTGTTTTGAATTTATTTTTTTTGACAATAGTTCATACATTTGACACTATTTTTAAATTTATTTTATTATATTTCCTTATCATATTTTTTAGTTAAATTTTAGAGCAGCGATTTATTTTTATTTATTATTGGAGAGGTAAATATGCGTTAACACCATTACCGATATGACAGAGAGCTTATTCTTTTTTCTTCATTGGTCGGGTGGAATTTATATAAGAGATTTTTTTATCTATCGCTTAAGTCAAGTGTTTAGTTTTTTATTGTAAAGAAAGATATGAATAATGTAATATCAATAATATATATTTATAATAAGCATTATATATCATATTTATACGACAATTAATATTATATATAATGCTTATTAAGCAGACATTTACTATTCCGAAATGAAAGTAATAAAATTGACTACGAGTACTATCAGTCTAAGCTGTTAAGAAGCATTTTATGATAGTCCGAAAGCCATCGGGTCGTAAATCTACGATGCGAGATTTTGCGTTAAGAACCGCTGACAAGAAACCCAAGAAGGGCTACTATTTTATTGCCTGTTTTATTAAATCTAGTCATCAAATTTAAATGGGGTTAAAAATTCAAAGGTGTTTCAATTTCGCTTGGGGCTTGAGCTGACATTCACACTGCTGTTCAAATTCATAATGTTAGTACTTAATAAATAATCCTACTAATTATAATTGATAAACAATGTTTTAATTCATTTATGGAAACGAGAGTTGAGTATGTCAGCTAGGGCATGCAAGTATAATATATGCGGTCGAGATGCGATCGTTACGCAAAATTTGCAGAGTAAAGGTCATAGCACACCTAAAAGACATGATATTGACTACCAAAAGTACACTTATCACATTTCCCGCAAAGTAAAAGCTCGTGTTGGCAATTCAATAGATTAAATAAATAAAATTATTTGGCAGGAAGGAACGCCATCTTGCAGTACTCAACGACAACCACGTGCAAGATGGCGACTATATAAGCTGACAACCGAATGAATCGCGGCGGTCTTCCTTGAGCACATGTATTGATAACTAGTTCAAAGTGTGGTCTTTTGAGTTGTGTTATTCTTGGCATCGATATAAATAAATTTGTGTAGTGCTAAATTGTTGATACTTACAAGTTTATATTCAATTAAGTTTTTATATTTTCGTCATGAAATATATGATATAATATGTCAGAGAATATCTCCATCATCTTTACGAAGATCGTTTGATTTAGTTTCTTTTCTTTTTAATTGCTAGTTATTCGATTACTTAATTACTCGATTGTAGAGAGGGCGTGATCATCGATACTTTTAATTTTATTAGAATCGTAACACTAACTGACAGTTCGTTAACGAAAAGCAAATTGCCGCCATATTGGCACACATTCTGTTTCCGATCGCCGAGGAGTAAAGACATCCGACGACATCACGCTCATCTCGTTATATTTTCGTATGAAAAGTGATAAAATGGAACAAATCCACGTTGGTATACACGCCAGCACTGTTATTTTAAAGATGGTCCACCGATATAGACGATCTATTTGGGCTTCGTAATAGCCCCTTCTGACTACCCGCCGTTATATACGATTTAATTGGTCAAATTGAAGTAAGTTACCTAATAGCTGAATTGGAAGCCAAGCTGTGTTGGTAGGTGTTCTGTGACCCCAAATCATATCGCTTGTAACACGCGGTGTGCTCGCACTTCCCAGGCGACGCGTCGTTAGCGCTAGTCAAAATTTAGGGCTGTACTATGTTGCTACTGAGCTATTTAAATATGCGATGACCTATACATTCTCAGACCGTATTCGTAATGAAGAGATAAGAAATAGAGTCCAATAAAAATACAGCACTGGTCTAAAAAAATAGCAAACCCATGCTCCATTGAACGAAGAAATTACAAAACTGGTACAAACAAGATCGGCAGAAGATATATTCGCCATTCTCGATCAAAGTGATCGCGTGCCGCTAGAAGGTCAGATCAGAAGTCATAAAAACTTTTGAAAAAAGTTACGAAGGTCGATAATCCGGCCGTCAAGTAAGTTCGTGCCTTGTGGTGATCGGTCGTCTCTCAAGGAATCTTACTTGAAGAATGAAGATATATGTTTTAATTTGTTTAGAAGAAATATATCTATAAAAAAATAATTTATTCCTATTATGTATATGTCTAATATTGCGGTAAATCAGACAATAGCAACTCATAATTGTCAACATGACCAACGGATGATCAAGTCACTGGTGCGCAGAGCAAACGCCGGAATTAAAGCTGTCATTCCACCCATCATCCAATTTCCTTCACGTCGTGCACGTCTAACAAATTAGCTTTCAGAAATACAAACATTTAAGTAAAATGAATCTTATGACATTTTGTATAAACAGGTACTCATTTCCGAGTTGAAGTCTTAAAAAAGTCCAGGCGATCTATTAAAGTTGCTCGATAGCGTAATAGATAAGCGCCGCGAACCGCGATCGTTATTGTTAAGCATGGGATGGGTGACCAAAAATTATTATCTCTAGCTATTCCGTGCTTCGGAAGCCATTAAGCCATTGGTCTCGGCTACATTTGTAGTTGTTAATACCCCTTAGGTCAGAGTGGAGGAATAAGGAAGGTGCAGAAGGATCCCCTGCAATTAGGATGTAAAAGGGCTGATGATTATGATGAATGACCTATTAAAGCTATTGCAGTGATGACTGAAATAAGTTTTCGTATGTAATTTTATTATTCAAAATATTGAATGCCCAAACAAATAAAGAGCACACATGATAAAACTTATCAGCTTGCTCACCAATACTGTTGGTAAATTTTTTGTCAATTAGTTTTTGTAATACGTTTTTCGAGAAGAGAAGAGATTCTGATATTATCAGAGTCATGCACTTCAGTTGATGAATGTGTACCATGCATTTCACTTTACATGTTGTAGGTGGAGTATCTAAAGTGCTATGATAAACATACGGCATCTTGCTATTTGTTGATTTAGTTCGGTTCAATATATGGGATATTTCCATTAGAAGCTATACTATATATATTTAATGCTTTTTGCCCACGACCATTCATCGAGACTTTTCTTAGTATCTTCTAAGTATGACAGTTTGTTTTAAAAGTATTCCGATTAAAAGATTTCCACTTTTCTCCATCTAGCCTGTCTTTTTAATTTCGTCTTTCCATCGTTTTGGCTTCCTAATTTTCTTCTATCATCTTTTTTTCTTATACCTTCATTTTATAACATGATCCTGATTATATTTTCTGTTGAATGGAATTCAACACATGTTTAGAGGTATAACGTACTGTTCGGTATATTTCAACGGCAGCCTCTTCATATCTCCATTGTTTGGGCACAAGCTCGAAATTTCGTCAGGAACGTATTCATACTTCCGTGTGATGACTCGCTAATATTCAGCTAATCCGTTAGTCCAGGCTTGAATGTGATGTATTAAATGACTGTGAATATTGAAGCTATTTTCAAGTAAACTCTATTATCTGTTACAACATCAGATTTCTTGAAATGTCGTATCTAATAGGGATGACCACCAATTTATGTTTGCTTTGTTTTCTCTCTCAATTGATATACTACAGCAGCGACAGGACATATTGTCGCCATTTAAATTATCTTTATACTAATTACTGTCTACTTGATAGTGAATTTTAATTTAGTTATCTACAAATATAGTTTGTGTTTATTCCCCATATTGGGGACCTACTCTTTGGCATAGTATAAAAAAAAGGTTGAAATGTGCTACACACATTATTCAAGGAACCTTTACTTGCTACACCACTCGTATCTGAAATACCAGGACCACTGATCGGATACCTGCGACGTGCGAAATTATCTGGAATGAACAACGAGACGGTTGCTTAATGTCACGGACCCACACCCTAACTTATATATAACTAGTGGCCGCCAGCGACTTAGTCTGCGTTTTCCATTATTTCTTCGATCCTAATAGTTGTAGCGCGATTTTATATAGCCTTAAGCTTTCCTCGATAAATGGTCTATTCAACACAAAAAGATTTTTTCCATTCGAACCAGTAGTTCCTTAAGTTAGCGCGTTCAAACAAACAATCAAACAAACTCTTCAGCTTTATAATATTAGTATAAAATAAATTTTATAAAACTATAATATATTAATATTGTATCGAATCTAATCTAGTCTTTTTAATTGGCTTAACCGTCACAATCCGTCAGGTAGTTTGTTGAAAAATATTAAACAAGTATTTATTATATTTCTTCGAAATCATTAAATTACGGCGATACATTAAGTAAAAATATCACATGACGTCAGGCTTTTGTACATTTTCTACAAAACTGTGATGTAGCGAGCCCCCACTCCTCAACTTTAATGCCTGTTATATAAGCTATTTCTTGTTAAATTGAAGTAAAAAAAATACGTATCTATAAATTGAAGTAAAAAAAATACTTATCGATTTTCTCTTTTCTATTATCTGACTGACGGACTAAATAGATTTTATTTCACCCAATCGTCATTCTTATTGCATAAAATTTTGACTACACCCACACAAACTTACCTGGTATTAGAAAGTTTAACTTTATTTCAAGTGCGGCTATAACATCGTTGAAAACGTTTTCCAGTAACGTTACCGTTTCCAATTTTATGTTGACTGTGAAACTCGGTCTGTAAGCATGAGCTGTTCCCAAGAATGTTTGCGAGCTGTTTAACAAGAACGTATTCAAGGGTAAATGTACGTGATGCTCCTCACCGATTCCGATGTATTGAGGACACTTAACAACTACGTGTAAAAGTGAGTTGCTCAATGCAATGATATCTCGTCTGCATGCCTTGTTATTCGTTTTTGCTCGCTAGACGCAATCTAAATTATTATATGTTTAAAAAACTTTTTGAATTAAAAAGATAAAGTTCATTTTAGAAAAAAATATGTCTGTTTATATTTTTGTAATCAAAATTTGTTTGATCCTACTCTATAACTATAACCGATTCCCGTAGTTGAAATAATTTTTATAATCGTTTCAGTGATTTGGGAGTCTATTCAATGCAAACAAAGAAACTCTTTAAAATATTTATAGAGAATTTTTTGCGTCGATTCATAATGTTATCAAGTGCAAATATCAAATTTTGTAAGAATTAATAAAATATTTTAATAAGTCGGTAATTAAAATGAAGGTTTAAAATCTAGATTAGACGGTAAAAGACATTTATTAGACCATTGCGTCAAAATCAAAATGTTTTGTAAGATAAAAAAAACATAAGTAAAACTAGAATTTAATACTTATATTGATGGATCTATAAATACAGTTGATATATTACATATAAACTGTTATTATCATCATCCAAAGGGTAAACTTGTACAAATAAATTTAAAAAAGCAGTTACGATCCTTAAAAATTCGATAACACTTTAATAAAATGAACAATAACAATCACTAAATAAAATATAAATATAGTAATCACAAACACAGTACATTACAAAATTTTATTTTAATATTTGATAGTCTTTTTTGAAACATTTAGTTTGTTTAGTAAAACAAACTAAACAAATCGGCAAGACGCAGAATTTCTCAAAACCGAAGTAATCACTTAGATTTTACATATTTCACCCATTATGATTTACAATGGATTATAGACATATGACTCACTTGAATTTAGAGCTGAAAGATTAATTATAAAAATGTTTAAACAACTAAAACGCTTTGTATTATTTATCTTTATGAATGAGCAGCTTCTGTTTTAACGCCACAATTCCTCTGTTTGATTCCAGATCAAATAAAGCTTGAGCTCCTCAGGGGAGATCTGGAAATCTCATTGTTCAGGTACGTTCCATTTCCTTCGAAATAGGAGATTGCATTGCATTGGGAAAATTATTTTTAACACCTTTGCTCATAAAGCTGATGTAATTCCACCGGTTTTAAATATGTAAAGCGGGTCATAAAAAACGCGTGTGTTTCCAAAGTAAATAGTTAAGTAATAGTCCATACAAATTCCATAACAGTATTATTTGCAATTTCGCGCGCTGTTGCTATTCAAATTTCGAACTAATCGCCGCGCGGCGCCAGTCAGTGGGCAGCGCTAGCGCTCTGTTAAAATGGCGGGAAAGCAACAGTGTACATTCACAGATTGAGTTTATTTAATGTTTTTCTTTCTGTTTCCTCGCAAATATGTTAAAATCAATATCTGAAGTCTCATTAAAGATATCTTATATTCATACATAATTTGTAATGAAGTCGCTTAACGCTCTCTGTTCGGCAAGATTTTTGAACTACACACCGTATTTTAATGCCGTTTTCAACAATGTACAGAGTGATTAAAGAAGAATTTTGTATGTATAAGCTAGTATTTACTAAATGTTTGAAATTACTTTGAAAAGACTCTTTGACTCCTGTCCTCTAGAAACAACATGCAATTTTCTTCACAAATTGAATAATTAAAAAAATAGTATAATTGGCATCGTATTTTTTAAAAAAGCCGGACTTCTTTCATTGTTTCAAAATATTATTGCCTAGTTTGTTAATAACACCTTATACAATAAATCATCAAGGAACAACATACATTATTATCATTATTCTATAATTAATCAATATTGTAAATCACGAATTTCAAAATTAATGACAATTGAAATATCATTTCAGTTCTGTTAAAATGATACTCGATTATTACTTTTCATCATAACTACAAACGTTAGCAATTTATAAGAGTCATAAAAATAATGAGGTACCATTCATCTTTCTACTTCAAATGGAAAATCGGACGCTTTTCAACCACAGTCAAGAGGACGGTAGCAAAAAAGAGGCATCCCACTGACTTAGTCTAAGACAATGTCTTTTAGTTGCAGTCCGTAACAAAAGTCGTTTGTTCGAGATACCGCCTACGGTGACGTCATCGTAATGGCTGCCGTAAATTTAACGGCCTGAAAGCGTACAGTCTACTATATAGGAGACACGAGATTGATTTTGTGATTGGATTCTAGTATGTTCATGTGTTATTTATATCGTGCGATGTGTTGTGGTCGTGCATGTACATAATTATTTTGCTGACACGACAAGGAAATTCACAATCGAAGTCATCATCAGCTGCTGCTGACACGACAAGGAAATTCACAATCGAAGTGAGTGCTTCCTATTGTGATGGCCGATATATCATGAAAGTGATGTTCAATTGTTTTTTTTTATTATTTTATTTGATAGTGTATATTCTGTCCATCAAGGCCTGTGCTCCAGTAATTGGTACATTAATAGCCTGTTGATGGTGAGCTACATTTGGCAGTATAGTATTGCCTCTTTTGCTTCACTCCATCCTTTTCTATCGCCCAAACAGCCATTTCAATGGATCTATCTCACACTGGTTCACCTGGAAACGAGGGGGCTGATAGTATAGCAAAACGTTGTATAGATTAAGGAAATTTGGTCACGGTTTCTGAAAACTACATGAAGTATATTACTATCATTAAAAAAAATAAGTGCCAAAAAATATTGGAAGACATACTGCGAAGATCTGAAAAGGGATATGATAGAGAAACATCAGAGCCAGAATGTTCCATTTATATAAAGTTACTTGTACAGACTCACAGATTACATTCTAGACATATTCCGCTGAATAAGTCCATTTTTATTGGTCAATAAAGTTCAATAAATAAATAAAAAAGTAAATTCTCCTAATTGTGATACGCGTATTAGAGATGTCTTTCACATATTAGCGAAATGTGTCAAAAATCAAACTAAGCGAGAAAATCTGATTACAAGTATAATGGTGGAATACTCTAATTTATTAAAATCAGATATAGGATTATTCCAGAATCAGAAAATGATACGTAACTGTACTATTGTAATCACGATAGGACTAATATGTAAACTAGTATTACAAGAGCTCTTTAAATAATTAATAATGAAGCTAAAGCGAGAAAGTGAGCGCCTATACGATAGTACGCAAATAGTAAAATCTTCAAGTTAATATGAAACTTAAGAAAATGAAACTGAAAAATGGAAAATAAATTTCATTTTTAATTTGGTATACACAACGGATCGGAAATAAACTACATATAACTTGTTTGGCACCTTATCAGAAAGAATTTCATCTTTAACTCTCTTTCGAAGAAATATCATTTTTATATAAATGTTACTTAAGTCGCTTTTCGCTTTAGAATTGAGTCTCACCGTTTACATTGCAGTAAAAGTTTGTTGTTGACACGCCGACGGTTAATAGGTCGTTGGTTTATGTCCCTGCGGTTGCAATAAAACACATTATAGGAATATTTACTGATATTTGGATCACATTTGTGGTATTATAGCAATATGATAGCGTTTGGCAACGAGGTCTCTAATTTAATTTGATGCCTTTAAAACTGTATGACTACGTTATTTTACGTGTCTTATGCATGCAACATTTTTTTTTTAATTTTTATGAAAATAATATTTTACCAGCGAAATCCGGTTACTGTGTAGTGTTACTGTTATATCGAAACTATGTGATAAAAAAGCCTAAATTCCCAATTATACTAAAATTTCATATTTTGTCAGTGTTTGTCAAGGTAGTTTTTTATCAGTGTAGGTGAATTTGATAGTTTTGAAGTCATCGTCATCTCAAGCAATAGGAGATCAATTCTATGACTGACCCTCGAACAGAAAGCCATATCAAACTCCATAACAAGCTCCTTAGTTTTGGAATGTTTATAACAAATAATCATTCAAATATCTTCCTTTATATTATCACTGTAGATTATGTTTTCTTGGTAGTCTTACTATACGAATGAAAAGGCTGAATATTAGGTAAATATGTATTTTCTCGATGATATTTTATGGACATTGTTACAGTATCGGGCTGATGTAAGGAATAAACCCGGGCAAAGGTTGGGTTTAGGGACTTCGTTGCCTCCGGAAATTTGACGCCGGAGAATATATATCAAAAATGTAATAAATTCGTTTAGAAAGTATGAAAAAAGCTTAATGGAAAATGTAATTCGGCGTAACTTAAGTGAAGGTGAATTAAATTGTTTTGAGTATAATTTTTGCTTCATTCGATTGTAATGCAATATTTTTTATGGAAATAAAGTTTTAGTACAATATTTCAGTTGAGAGTAGGTTTAATATTTCTTTATTATTAAGACTTAAATCGAAGCGATATCATTGCTTTATATTTCCTGTTTGTGATACTATAGTTAGTTTTAATGTAACATTTAGTTATTTTTATTTTACAAATTAATCGACTTTTCCCTACTTTCACAAACTTTCGTTAATAGTAAGGAGAGCTTAAAGTCTTTATTAACCTTAATGAACTGTGGTGCAACCGGGTCTATGTGTAGGTGTTGATGATTCAAATAACTCTCCAGTTTATTTTTTACCACATCATGCAGTCATTGATGAAAGCAAAAAAACAACTAAATTGCGCACTGTTTTTGATGGTTCAATGAAAACAAATAAAAAGATTTCTTTAAATGACTTACAGCTCAATGGCTCTATAGTGCAAAGGGATTTATTTGACATTATACTTTTATTCCGTATAGGTCAGTACACTTTTACCTTAGACATTCAAAAAATGTATAGAAATATAAAGGTAAACCACAACTATACTAGTCTACAAAATATACTTTGGAGGGATCATCCTAATGAAACAATTAAATGTATAAGGCTTGATACAATAACATATGGTTTAAAATCTTCAAGCTATTTGGCAACACGTTGCTTGATAGAATTAGCAAATAGAAATGAAAAAGAATATCCATTGGCTTCACAAATTATTAAAAATAATAGTTATGTTGATGATATTTTGTATGCAAATAATGAATTGTCCTTGACTAAGCAGGCTCAAGAAGAGTTGTGCCAATTACTTTCTTTGGGTAATTTTCCAGTCCATAAATGGTCTTCTAACAGTGAGTACCTCTTGTCAGGCATTCCGCTTGATAAGCAATATTTTGATAATATAGAATTGCAAAAGAATAATTTTTGTAAAAAAGTTTTAGGAGTTCAAATCGACATGAAAAAGGATCAATTCATAATAGCTTCCCCTCAACCAATAAAGACTGAAAGGCTCACAAAAAGAATAATTTTGAGCTACATTGGTAGGATTTATGATCCAATGGGTTTTATCGGTCCAATAGTAGTTTTAGCTAAATCTATCATGCAAAAGTTGTGTATGACAAAGAAAGATTAGAATGATAGTCCATCTCCTGAAATTGAAAAGGAGTGGCATCAATTTATCAATAATTTAAATAATATGCAACCTATTTACTTAGATAGAAATATAACAATACCTAATATGGTTAGGGCAGAGCTAATTGGTTTTGCAGATGCTTCAAGCACTATGGCATATGGATGCTGTGTATATCTGCGACTAATAAATTCAGCAGGAATAGTATACATGCGTTTACTTTGCTCAAAATCCCGCATCAATCCTTTGCAAAAGAAAGCCATGGCAATACCTAGGTTAGAATTAAATGCTGCACTTTTACTTTCTAAACTAATTTTAAAGGTACACAATACAATACAACTCAAAATTGATATAAAAGCTGTTTATTTGTTCAGTGATTCAAAAATTGTGCTTGCATGGTTAGGTACTGAAATATCAAAGCTTCAACCATATGTGGGAAATAGAGTAAATGCTATAAGTCAAAATACAAATAATTTTAAATGGCTTTATGTCAACACTCATGAGAATCCTGCTGATATAATTAGTAGAGGAGTTCAGCCAGGAGAATTAGGAAATAACAAATTGTGGTGGCAAGGCCCTCAATTCCTTCACCATTTCGGTTATAAGTATGCTGATGCGATTACTTCCTGTGATGTTGTGCCTCTGGCTGATTTGCCTGAAATAAAACCTACATTTTCTATTAATTTATATCAATGCATAGACCCTCTTGTATTTGTGTTTGAACGATTGTATAGGTTTTCAGATATCAACAAGATGATACGGTTATTAGCATATATACTAAGATTTCTTAACAATATAAATAAAAATAATAAGAAGCGCAATTCCAAATATTTGTGCAGTTTTGAGTTAAATAATGCTTTATTTATTATTATTAGGCATGAGCAATATAAATTTTATAAAAATGAGATTGACTCATTAAATAAAGACCAACAGATAAAAGGTAGTCTAGAGAGTTTGCATCCATTTATGGACAGTTTAGCTCTATTGAGAGTAGGGGGCAGATTGCATCATGCAAATATACAATATGCACAAAAGCACCCCATACTATTACCAAAGGAATCTCATATAACTTCCATGCTAATTGAAAGAGAACATAAAATTTTATTTCATGCTGGTCCAAGGCTTACCCTTGCCAACCTAAATCAAAGATTTTGGATTGTAAATGGATTATCAGTTGTTAAGAAAGTTATTCATAAATGTATTACATGTTTCAGACATAAAGCGGTAGCAGCTAAACAACTCATGGGTTCCTTGCCTGCTAGCAGGGTCATTGCTACTAGTCGTCCGTTTGAAAAAATTGGAGTGGATTTTGCTGGGCCCATTGATGTTAAATTATCATGCGTTAGACGATCATTAAAAGGTAAAGGATATATATTAGTTATGGTGTGCTTCACAACAAAGGCCATACATTTAGAACTTGCCTCAGATCTCACCACCGAAACCTTCCTAGCGTGTCTGAGAAGATTTATTTCTAGACGAGGTTTGCCCACTGAAATCCACTGTGACAATGCTAGCACTTTTAAGGGAGCAAGGAACCAGTTGTTTGAGCTTTATTCAACACTGTCTTCACAGAGTCACCAACAAAAGGTGCACGATTTCGCTTCACAAAAAGGCATAGAATTTCATTTCATTCCAAGTTACTCACCTACCTTTGGAGGACTCTGGGAAGCAGCAGTGAAGAGTACAAAGTATCATTTAAAAAGAATCTTGAAAAATAATATTTTTACATATGAACAATTAAATACTATACTTACTGAAATAGAAGCAATACTGAATTCAAGACCATTGTTATCTATATCATCTGATCCCAATGATTTTTCTTATTTAACACCTGGTCATTTTATAATCGGATCAGCACTAACTATGTATCCAGAACCAAAATTGTCTGATGTACCAAAAAATAGACTTAAGTTTTGGCAGTCATGTACTTGTATAAAACAGCAGTTTTGGAATGTTTGGTCTAAATATTATTTAAACATTCTTCAGAATCGTCCTAAATGGAAAAAAGAATATCCTAATATTAAAATTGGTAGCTTAGTAATTCTGATAGAACAAAATACTCCATCTATGTCATGGCCTATGGCCAGAATTGTGAAATTGTTTACAGGTAGTGATGGTAAAGTGAGGACAGTGGAAGTTAGGACTTCTAATAATAAAACACATGTTCGTGCTATAAATAAAATATGTCTATTACCCATAGAATAAGATGATGTATACCATTGTAATATTTAATTAAAGTTTGTGTGGCTCAGGCAGCCCTAGTAAGGTATTACTTATGTTAGATTAAGAACATATGTAGGCGCAAGCTGCATGCCTGTTTAATTATATAGAGTTTTCTTGTGCTCTTATTATTTGTTTAATACAACAAACTAGGTTTTTTTTTTGTTTATCTACTTCAATTATTAGAAGTTATTTCATTTATTTGAGTTGATTCCATTTAAAGATTTAATGTTTGTTATGGAACTTTATTATTAATTTTATAAAGACTACCTTTGAGCTAATTGCATTATAGATTTAATGTTATATAAATTTGATTCTTGTCATATAATTCTGCGCCATAATATTTGTGAGGCGGCAGCATGTTGGGAATATTTATAAATATACCTTGCAACATTTATATGTTAAATTGATAAAGGTGATTTACTTAATAATGTGACAACACTGTCATTTTTCTCTCTCTATTGTTTGCTGTTCTAAAGTGCAATATACGGTTTGAACGTGGGTCCTGCATTTTTATTATTCTTCGGCAATTAAACGGTAATTCAAGAAACCAGCAGAGACAGCTGTCTACAGTAGGGGAGACTGGGTGTCGTCAACTGGTAGCATCAAAGACGTTCAGTTAACCCATCACAGTTGTACTTCAGACGTTTGAGCTGAATGTGGAATGTAATACTGTCATGGAATCGGACTGGTTTCCTATAAGTGGGACTAATGACAAAGATTCCAAACTACGTAAACTCGAAATATTTCTAAAGTTTTCATCGCCACAGAAACAAGAATTAGAGAAAAAAATCTTTTTTTAAACTTATTTAATGGTGTTGGACTACACTAACTAAATTTTACATTATTACATACTAGCTTTCCGTCGGCGAATTCGTCCGCGTGCTCCTGTATTATATATATTAACGTTCTTCTTGAATCATTCTGTATATTGATGAAAAATGTATTACAACTCTTTGTGTAGTTTAAAAGATCTGAGCGTACAGAGATAAATATATACATATATACATTACATACATAATATTGTATGTATAACTAATTATACTAAAAATAGATATGTGGTAAGAGCTTGTATATTTTGCAAGCTCTTACCACATGCTTTATATGTTTAATTGTAAACTGCCCTGTTTTAAAAATCTGATGAGAAAAAAAAACGTTTACTGTTTTAAAATTCATGGCGTTTCGATTTTTCATTGCATTCCTGATATTGTTGTCTAGAGTCATTTGTGGATTTTTTTTTATTTTTCTAACAATCCAGTTCATAATATGTTTATTTTTTTGGTAAAGTGATTTTTGTTTAGCAAATATTAACACAGATATTTGCTAAACAAAAATAGAATTAAATTGGTGGTAATATCGTATATCCTCACCTTAAGAAAATGTCTACATCACTTTAGTATAATTTAGCGTTGGAAACTGTTTTTGGCTAATGAATAACCTATATCACTTCCTCGTTCATGTGTTATATTAACAGCTGTTTGTTTCTTTCGATAAATAAATAAAAAATATATATATGTACGAACAGAGTCGTAAAAATACACTTTTTTGGCATATTAACCATTTTATACAAATATATTCTGATAGCCGTTTTACTGGAAATGTTTTATAGGAGAAGCAAAATTGAATACCAAATCTAGTGGTGTAAATAAATAGTTTATTTAAAAATACTGTCATAAATATCGTGGGTAAGCTCAGTGTGACGGTAACAAATATTTATAGGGGTAATTTGTTTTTGCGAACTGGAAGTCAGCTGCAAATGATATCGATGCGTAAGATTGATTGGTAAATATAAATGCATTCGTTTACAACTGAACAGATACGTTTTCAATTTAAATAAAACGCTCAGTCGCTCTTTTAGCGCGTTTTCGACGTTTGTTACGTGAAATTGGATTGTATTGAATATTCTGATTACATGCTGAATTTTATTTCGTTTTCTAAAATTAGTTCGTTTACGAAGTGAACTAAAAGTTTATATTGAGAACTACTGTTACTTCATCATTAGAGTCGATATTGTGTACGTAAAAACCTGTTTAGTACGTCAGACAGATATTTAAAAAAATATGTATTAGATTCATATATTTTCTTGCTTTGATTTGACAAGAAATGGCTTTGATACTATGCATTAAAGTTGAGGAGTGGGAACTAAGTAGAAAACGTACAAAGGCGCGATGTCATGCGATTTTAAGCCAATTTATCGCCGTAATTTGTTGATTATGCGACAATTAAAAAAAAACTGGACGGCCAGATAAAAAAAATAGTCTTCATCTCTAGCTTTGTTTTTCAAAGATATTTTTACAATATATTTATGTAGGCCCACACGTATAGGTAACGTGATATATCCCATTTCCTTTTCTTAAAGTCCATTCTATTCGCAAATCAAATATCATTAAAATTTGTTTAGTAGTTTAGGCATTAAAACTTACGCGACACACACAGAAAGAGTTTCTTACGTATTTATATTAATATTAGGTTTCCGCCCGCAGATTTTTTCACGTAGCAAACTTTTACTGTCAACTAAACTTTATGAATTATTCTTCATCCTTCCCCAAAGTCCATTCTATTAAAGCAATCAATTCTATTAAATGTGATTCAGTAATTTAGGCGTGAAAATCTCACACAGGCAGACACACACACTAAGAGAGACTGACACTTCCGCATTTATAATATTAGTATGGATTTTATTATAATTAATGTAGTAAATAAAACTAAAATTATTATAAACACAATTCAAATGCTAACTGGCATACATCTTGTAACGAACGACTAAAACACATCAACATACTGAAATAAATTTACAGCGTAAATAAACCTTTATAAACCCTTTAAAAATAAATCAGGCAACCTTTTTATTTCACTCCCTTATATCGCGGAGTGAAGTGCGTTTTCGTGTCGATATTTGTCTATCTTGATAACGGGTGATAACGGGTAGCTTAATGCCGAGTCTGTTTTGTAGTACCTCATGTGTGCCAACTTAAGATATATGTAAACAAGAAATCTTTTTGTTTTGTCATATCAAAAGAAAAAATTATAATGATGTGGAGATTTTATGTAAGTATTACCGTTTAAAAGATACAGCCTTGTGAACTTTCAAATAATGAAACCTTATTAGCGTGCTTTGGCTATGGAATCCTAAAATGAAAATAATATCTTTTGGTATTTTCATAAGGTAGTAAGACGTGTATAGAACTTAGCGGTTTGCCATCTCTTGGTTACTGAGTAACACGTATTTTTGCGCGTCCTCATATTTACTTTAGGGGTTCTCGTCATTGCCAGCTATTTATCCTCCTGTTTTGAGGTAAGCCAGGCAAGGAAGTCACTATACCTTAAACCTAAGACTAAAAAGGTGGTACAGATTGGTATGGTAGACACAAACGAAGCCAGTTCAACATGTCAACATGTCTTTGGAAGCAGGACCTCATGATAAATACATTATTGTCCACTGATGACTTTTGCGAAAGTTACTTATACTTTGCCATCGCATTAATATTTTACCATAACAATAAATAAATGTAAAACGTAATTAAAAGCATTGTTCAGATTCGAAGTAGCTAATGGCCTCGTATTCTGGAGTAGATACTCCAGAATGTTAGTTCCTATGTTAGATAACATAACGACGTTACCACAACACGCAGACCCGAGACAATATAGAAAATTTCACTTTCTACGTTAACCTGACCGGGTTATCGAATCCCAGATCTCAGAGATGGCGACACCTTGAAACCGGCAAGCTAACGATTCGGATACGGAGGCCGTCAAATATTGAATGCACTACTAACCACATCTCAGAATATCACTTTTGACTGAAGTATTACTGATTTCTGCTCAACATGGTTTATCAGCCTATATAAAAATTAATACATATGGCAAATTTATTAGTACCGTTAGGCATAACATTTTTCATATATCGACGGTCCCTACGTATAATCCCATATCTGAAAATTGCATATTTTACAGGATAACGGTTTGAAAGTTTAAGCTTTTATAACTTTGAAACTATACATAGTGTGATGTTTAAATTTGGCATGTATATAGTGAATGATTTTAAAAATACATGGAATTGATTAAATAACATTTTTTATTATTGTAATTAAGACTTTTGTCAGTTACTCGTTTTTATATTAAAACATGTTATGCACTTAACTAAGCAAGTGGGACTTTTTGTGATTTACGTGGGAATCTGCCGAAATTCAAAAGTTGTAATTGGTAGTTACTAATTTTGTTTATGGAAAATTTGTTCATATTTTTTAGATAGGGATTTTGGTAATTAAGTATGCATAAGGTTAATCAACGTTTATTAGTGTGACAAAAAAAATATAAAATAACAAATAATTTCACAAAGCCTCTATAATATAATTATAAAAATTATAAGCGTTATTGGTATTATTTTAAATAGATACCAATTATAACACTCATTATAAATCGTTATATTGAAATAAAAAAGAACCAAAATTATTAAAAATGACATCAAAATTAGGATTTAATCTTCTTCACTGCTGTCTTGATCACCTGGCTGCAATGAATAAAAGTAACTATGATATTGACTTGGAATTATGGAATTTTCACATAGATATTTTAAATCGTTATATTTTTGAATAGGTATCGGGATAGGTCCAGCATATGCCGGTTCAAGTATGATTTCCATATTGTTTGTATTTTGCCGTCTCCTATTTTGACTTCTACTAACTATCATGCGTGTGTAAGAAGTTTCTTCTAAATTAATTTTATAGTTCAGCACTTCAGGCTCTGAAGGATTTACTTGTACTTCCCTTATTTTGGACCAGTAGATTTTATTATTATTTTCATTTTTGGTCCAGTTCTTACCATCCAGAAGTCTTTTGAAATTAAGTACGTCATTTCTTATTATTTCTCTAACATCATAAGGAGATCCACTTTCTTTGGACCACCTGACTAAAGTAAACCATTGCTCAGGCGTATATATAGTTTTATTTTTGGCACAACGCTCTATTAAGGCATGAATGCTATCATTTTCATTCTGGGTATGTCCTTTTTCCAAAAATCGATGGACTATATTGACATTAAATTTTTTGGCGGCAAACAAATAAAAAGCAAACACAACTCTATTTCTATTTTGTCCACTACAATTGTCAGAATAAAAATAAAAAGATTTGATGCCTTTTTCTGAGTTATCTCTGATATAATCGTATAAACAGCTAGCCACTTCGTTGGCTCCTTTTTTTGCGATGCCTTCGTGCCACATATAACATTTACCAGTCTTTTTGCCCATATTAAATACAGTAAAATTAAAAACAGAAAGCTTGCGTTTATAATATAGTATACTAGTTTCAGCGTGAGGTGTTGATAAAACCTTTTGAAAATCAAAAGCAGCTGTAATGGTATCATTAAGTGAATTAATGGCACGTAATTTGTCTTCATTTTTTAATCTCCTAGCTATGTCTTTGTTTTTTATATGATTATAATATTTTAAAAGAGTTGTTTCTTCAACTGGTTTTAGGCAGTTTTTGTATGCCATACATTCATCACATTGATCCTTTTTAGGGCGGTGAAATTCGATGTTAAAATGGTCATTTACAATGTCTGTATATTGTCTGACGGTCATTGCTTTATTAGAATATGCATTAGTAAGTACAATCCAATCATTGTATAATTTAAACATTTTAGTGTAAGTAAGTGTGCTATCTAAATATAATTTTGACGAATCTTTGCGAGTATAATGGGATTCAATGGGTGCAAAAGATTTTACATGATCGCAAACACTTCTTTTCATTTCTTCATCAATTATTACACGATGATTGTGATGACGTCCTCTGTCATCTCCTTTGATAAGAATTCCATCTCCATCTCTAAGTTTATTTAGAGCTGATCGTAGCACACCTTCACCAACAGAAAACGTACTTAAAAACATTGTACGACAAACTTTAATTTTATTATCACTTTGTAAGTTTTCTGGTAAAGAATACCTTAGCGTGAACTTTCTATTTGAGTGACCTTCAGTAGTCATACGTCTTTTATGAATTTGATCACAGAAACGTGTTAATAGCTCCCATTGTCGCAAACGATCACCAAGACCCCAAAATTTTTTAAATATTTCTTTTCTTACGGTTTCGCTAATTTTTTTTGTACAGCGAAGCCTACATTTTTGGTTACAAGCAGGCAAGAGCTTTTTTGGAGAGTTCATCTTACCGTTTCGACTTTTGTATCCAAGTCCTAAATTTTTTAATGATTTTCTTTTATTATCTTCCCAAGAGCTTTTATGAACTTTTCGAGTCTTGCCTATGTCCTTCCTTTTCGTACACTTCCTTTTTTTACATTTTTTTAATACGACTGTTTCAGAATTGCTTGATTCTGAATCTGCATAATAAGTACTATTCATTGATTCTTCAGGTATAGGAGGCAATGGGGAATTTACGGTATTTATTGTAGATACTGAGGGCACATTCAAGTCTGTTATTGTTAAATCTATCGAAGAAGAAGTAGAAATTATCGGAGTGCTTGTATTTATTTGTTTTTTGAGATTTGCGTCTATATTATCCGTCTTAAAGTCTTCAAATAATGGGGATAATGGTGAGTTAACCGCCGCTGTAGATACAGAAAGCAAATTCACTGATAACGTTGTGGAATCCATGTTGTTGATAATAGTTGAAGTTGCCGGAGAAGGCAACAATATATTAAGACTTTCTTGTTGAAAAGGAATAACTTCTGTATCAGAAATTAAACCATCGGGGTCGTTCATTTCATTGCTCAAAATGGTATTATTGAATGGATCTGTAAAACAAGTTTTATTAATATTATTATTCTTTCTCAATACATTATTAGTAATGAAATATTTGTTACAAAAAACAAATAATGATACCTTCAGATTTATTTTCGGTCAAAATTTTTCGTAATTTGTCCATTTCTTCTTCACAATAGTCTGCCGGTAATGGTGATTCTGTAATAAAATATTATTATATTAATACCTAGTACCTATAATAAAACCAACTAACAATTTAACGCTTATCCCATAAATATTTTTATCAAAATTAAACTCTATAAATTGTATATCACAGACGTATAAATTAGTAACTACACTTTTCTCTCAAAAATAATATTTTAATTCCCGCTTACAATCACGTAAGTACCACTTAGTATTTGACGAAAACTAATTGCCCATCTTACAATCAAATAACTGTCACATAGTATTTTAACAACTTCCAGCTTTCCGTAGTACAATTAAGTAACTGCCAGATACCATTTCAGAAACATTTAGGATGCTGTCGTATAAATAAGTAACTGCCATTTAGGAATATTGTCATGGGATATTTACTTAATTATGTGATTTACTCTGATATTACGTTTAATTATAAAAACAAATGCTTTTTTTCAAGACCACAAATATAAAAAATGACTTAAATTTAGTTACTTATAAAATATAGTGTATAATTTGTTTATATTATTAAAATAAAACTTACCCGATGAAGCTCTCATTTCTTTTGTACTTTTTTTGTCCAAACAATCACTTTTATCTTTAGCAGGAACTGGTAAATTTAATGTTTTGAAAATTTTTTTACACCTTTGGCTCATTTTCGTCACTTTTATTTATTTGAATCTTGATGCGGCTACACCGGTGAAGCTTGCGCGTGCAACTGCCACTTGAGGGCTACACAAGGCGACCTACGTAGTGACGTTCCGACGTATTCTTCAGTTAGTGACAGTAAAGAAGTATTACGACGGTAAAATTATTATATATTGCAGATATGATGTTTGTCGTACTTCATTATTCAAATAACTATTGCACTTATTTATTTTATTGTTTCATTAGCCGATAGGGCTGTGTTAGGGGAAGACAAAGGAATAAAAAAGTGAAAATCACCCAACTGCCATATCTGGGACTTTACGTAGGAACCGTCGATATATAAGCTACATTCATCATCTTCATCATCATCAGCCCTTTTACGTCCCCACTGCAGGGGCTCAGGCCTTCCTTATGGATGGAGGTTGGCCCATGACGCTCTACGCTGTCCCAATGCGGATTGGAGGGTATTAATAACTGCAAATGCAGCCGGGACCAACGGCTTAACGTGCCTTCCGACGCACGGAAAAAGTTCGAGATAAAAAAATTTTTGTTACTATTACTCTGCATAATCGATCAACATTACAACTTCAGTTACATATAAAATATCAATTAATATCATAATAGAAGATTAACGAAGCTTAATAGAAAAAAATATAGTCCAAGGCGGATAAACAAGATAACGACACCCGCCCTTTGGTTCTCCGACAAATGTATCTAACATGATTAGATTTATACGTAAAGCGAAAACGTTGTTCCTTTTTTTACAAAATGTAATTGGACAAAGGAGAATCAAATTAGACACTGTTATACGGTATATTGAGAATGTATATCTTCCCCCTATCCCTTGTGGGCTAGACTAAGCGAAACCAGTGCCTCAAGTCTGTCTTTACATACATCATACATCTTAACCACTTTCAATACTCTTTTCATACATGCTCGCCGGCTTAAGAATAAATGCAACATTTAATCTCCATAAATACGAGTATATATGTTATTGGAAAATTACAAGATCCGCAAATTGTCATATTTCCTAGGAAATTTATAAACTTTCGTAGGATTTAAAATGAGAGATGAATTGTATTATTTTACACTCACATTTTCTTAAATTGATATACTTACATGTAACATAATAACTAAATAATAACCAAACGCCATGTACGCTATGATTGGTTGAATAAGTCACATGTTACTTCTCCTTCCTCTCCACCGCTATTGTTCGCCACAGAACATAAACATACCTGTTTGTGCTCGTGAGTTTTTGGTAAGTTTTTAATGATGTAACTATGTTGGAACTGTAACAACAGTCAAGTAGACCCATAATGACTGATCTAGAAGCTGCGGACAGCAAAATTTGTTTTTATGGTATAGGGGGCAGACGAACATACGGATCACCTGTTGGTAAGTGATTACCGACGCCCATGGACACCTACAACACTGCCGGCCTTTGAGGGACGAATATGCTCTACGCTTGAAAGTTTGAAGTTTGTAACAGTCCGGAAATACCGCTGGCGACAAACTGTTCCAGAGTTTGACTGTGCGAGGCAGGAAACTTCTAGAAAAACGCACAGTTGAGGACTTCCAACCATCCAAATGATGGGCATGGATTTCTTGTCGCGTGGAACGAAGGCGGAAGGTAGCGGCAGGTATGAGCCCGAACAATTCCTCGGAGCAATCCCCGTAATAGATATGATAGAAGATGCACGCAGGGCCAGTGGATCAAGCCGACTTGAAGTGTCCCGGCAATCGATGATTCGAGTCGCTCTCCGCTGAATGCGGTCTAGAGGGAGAAGCTGGTATTGGGGTGCCCCTGCCCAAAGATGAGAACAGTACTCCATATGGGGCCGAACTTGCGCCTTATAAAGCTGCAGGCGGTGTGCTGGAGTGAAATACTGCCTCGATCTACTAAGCACACCAAGCTTCTTAGATGCTAATTTAGCTTTACTCTCTAAGTGACCATGGAACTGGACCTCGCTCGATATGTCGACACCAAGAATCTCAATATTGGCTGAGGCAGTTAGGGGAATGTTTTGAAAGCGAGGTGATACGACAGAAGGGGCTTTTTTGGCGGTGAACGCGCAAACCCGTGTCTTAGCAGAGTTGAAGCGGACTAAATTAAGTCGACCCCAGTTAGAGACTTCCTCTAACGAAGATTCAATTTCAGACACAAGTTGAACCCGGCTCTCAATGACGCTTTCCCGAGAAATACCTGCATGACCGTTATAGAAGTAGGTATAAGACAGTAGGTCTGAGCAATGGCGAAGATAGTGCAGACATAAGCATTGCTACTGTCAACATCAACTATACAAATACCAGTTTATTATTTGCCGTATTTCAAAGAGGTGTAAAATTAAACGATCTGTGATTGGTCGAATCATTCAGAATCTTACATATAAATATACGTTACCTTATAAATTTACCATGAGACGTCGAAAATTGATAAATTTACAAAAATAATACAATATATCAACGAAAGTTTATACATTTTCAAAAAAAATTATCAATTCGCAGTTTTTGTGATTTTCCAGTGACATATACATGCTAAACTGAAGTCGTCATGATTGAGATCGTAGACAGAATTATTATTTCTGAACAAACATCAGACACGTTTTCCTTTATTTATATTTCTTATAAATTAAATAAATAAAATGTCTTGTCAGGAGATACACATACGAACTCGTAACGGTACAGAAAGTTAAATTACTTGACTAGAAGTTTTGAAGGTTTCTAGGAACTTATCTGGGGGAAATAATATTGAACATTCACTGCTATTAATGCTTGTTGCGAATTGAATGTCAAAATAAACACTTTTTATCCGACTACGGCGAAGCGAAAAGGATGGTCATGATTTTGGACGTTGTGTGTGAAAATGAAAATGTTCCCTTATAACTTTGAAACTACTCATCGTAACTAGGCATATGAGGTATTATTAGAAGCGTCTTACTTATGTGTAGTTGGATTCAATTGACAACAGCGCCCTCTAGAGAACATAAAGTAAGAAACTAAGAAGTTTGTTTTGTTATGTTCAGTAGCATACGACTACGCTGTCCTTTGGTCGTCGCATTATAATATAACTATCGCTATAAAATAAACTTCTTGTTTCAAATTTTTTAAAGCGTGATTGAGCTATAGACAAATTTTGTTTTAAAAACTTATTTTTGTCGATTCCATTGACACAACAATGTTAACCTTCAATTAGAGATAGGCTTATTGTCACCACCAAATATAATAGTTAATCATATGATAACTGATTTCGACTAGTAACCACGTTTTCATATAACGTATAAACATAGCCCTTGAAGTTGTTCTCAAAATATATGTAGATAGTGGGAAACATCTTTCTCCATTAATTAAGTTTTTGAGTTCCGATTTTTTTCCAAACAAAGTAGCTATCTTTTTCAATTTTGCGGGTTTTTCAATAACATAATTCCACCGATTGACAGGTAGAAAAGACAAAATGTTACAATTAGCTGTTAGCGCTAGATGACACTACTGTATTTTTAAAACGGGGTTTTGTTTTTTTTTAGTGATCATTTTGACATTGTGAACTGAGAACGCAAGAAAAAATTTGCTATTGGGATCAGGCGTAGAATTTTGCACAAGCAAAGCATCATGCTGTAAAACCCTTAAATGAAAGTCTTTATCTGTAAGTCCAGAGAATAAGCACAGTAGTCAAATATCAAGATCCAAGGAAATCAACGATGTAATTATTCAACGACATCATAAAAGGACTACTATTTCAAAGAAAACATTTGTTTGTATTTTTTGCAATGCATGTTGATTTACTAAAAACTGCGAACTAAAATGAAAAAAGCAACTGGACGCTTCTAAGAAGACATGCGCAGACGGATAACATATCCGCAGAATCTCCGGTAGATTTTTTATTTCGTTCTATAGATTGGGCAGGCCTATGCCCAGCAGTGTGGATACTGATATGTTAATGATAATGACAATATAAAGGTAGATGCTTACTGGCAGATTTTTTATTAAAATCAGCTTAAGACTCTAGTTTATAGGTCAGTGTGCACATAGTACCCCCGGACCAAGTGAGCGAAGTCGCGAGTTCAGCTAGTGTCATATATAAATATAATAATAGCCTTTCAAAATATAATACTATGATAACTATCTAAATAATAAATTATGAAGTTAAAATATACACAAAACTACCTAGCCTTGTCCATTCCGCAAGGAATCTGATGTGAAATAGGTATACCGAACATAGATTTATGTCGTTGCAGCTCAGTTATAAAAATAATAAAGAGATTATTTGATTGTGCTATGAATGGACAGGAAATTCCCGAGATATGTCATTTGTCTCGTTAATACAATATTAAAATTAATAATAAACTAATTATTAAGATAGGGTAATAAATATTTCTAATTACTTAAACCTTTTTTATCGTATTCAAATAGTTGTCTGAAGATAGTTGCTACATCAATGTTTTAATAATCCATAATTAAGAGATTCGCAGTAAAAATTTTTACAACTATTAAAGAGTTTATCTCCCTTTACAAAACCGTTTTGTTGAAATAAAAATAACTTTCTCTTTATTTAATCATTAAAATTTTAGAAAAATAACATTTTATCTTGCTTGGAACTTCTTTGCTTATTTGTTTGCAATATCGAATAACGTCATATCCTGGCGGCTATAGGTATATGCTTAAAATTTAAATCTAATTTTAAAAACTAATGTTCCTATTTAATAATTTAAAACTTACTTATTCTCTAAGGTATGCCATTTGTATATTTTGTTTTCTCATAATCAGTAATACAGCTTATATTTGAGAGATATTTTAGGGTGCTTGAAATAAGCCTATGTTTGAACTGTATGTAAATGAATTTTAAATAAAAATATACCTTATTTATATCGACGTACGCCATATAGAGTATCTGGTACTATCCAATGACGCCGAAGCCGCTATAATAGATAGTGAGCGAAATACGACACTCAACAATTGCTGGGAACCAATATGCCGTGCCGCTGAGTAAATTCCCTTTGATATATGTAATTACAATTACAATATTTTCTTGTTAATTCAAATTATTGAGGTACAAGCAGAAGCTATTCTATTGCAATAATTTACATTTATTTGTTTGTTCGCAAACATTAATATTAATGAGAAACTGACTATTGCTTTTCATTATGAATAAAGAATAAGGTTAATAGCTTGAACCAAGCCAAACTAGTACTGTTATAAAAAAGCTTCATTTACAAAGCTAGTCACTAAAAATAAAAATTCGGAGCAGCTAAAAGCCATCTAAAGGTATACACTCACTATTATAAAAACAGTCACTTTTTGAACTGTCATTGCCCGAATTTCTCTTTCACAATTCCCGTGTCGTGTTCACACGGCATAAAAATGCAAACAAGTTGGACAGGGAATGGAAGAATATATTTTTTTACAATTCACGAATTGCACGTTTTCATACTGATACTTTGCCCAATGAGGTTGCGAGCTGTAAAGTATTAATAGCCAATCCGAAATTATTGAATCGAATATTTGTGCTTACTATTAAGATAACAAATTAATATTATTTATCAGCCTATTAATGTCTTTCTCTATGCACAGGTCTTTCTCTATGAAAGCAAAAAATAAGGAGCCCGATGGCGCAATATTTAACGAGTTCGGCTTGCGACGCGGTTGTTCAGCAACTTTCGCGAAGGTGGCCAGAGAATTATTATTTCAAGCTCCTCTATACTTTGGAAAGCATGTTGAGATATTGGTCGTGATTACAGAAGCGATTTTCGTCACAAAGATGACGTGCATCCCTTCATTGTAGTTGTTGGGATAGACCATGGATCAATACCATATTTATGGGATTAAACTCCCTTTCTACTAATATTCACAAAAAAAGTATTAACACTGTCCAGAGACTGTTGAAAATCAGGATTATTTATTAATTCAATTGTATTATTTTTTGGATGGTTAGTGTGAGTGTTTTTTTTTAGCCTGTCATAACTTTTCAATTATTATTTCGCGCTGCTTTTAGTTACTTCTTTTCGTAATCGCGTTTGAGTTTCTTAATCAACTTATTACATTAGTTCCGATATCTATTACATATTATGCGGAGAATATTGATATTTGTATTTAATTTAAGTTCCTTTGCATGTTAATTTCCTTTCCATGCAGTCTCTATGTCTCATAGATCGAGGCAATCCAGGCGTCAGCCAATGTTTGAGATTCTTTATCATCGAAATAAATCTTTGGAGAGATGAAATTAGGTATTCTAAAGATTTTGGGTCATTAGAGTTATATACAGGTTCAAAATCAATGTCTACTCAAATCAGAGTCTAAACCAATGTATGAAATACAAAATTTTATAATCGCGTGATGCAGAAGGCACGTTATGCTCCAGGTCCCGACAGATCCTCTGTGCTTCAGAAGACTCGTTTCCAATCATTACCACCTACCAATCCGCACTAGGCAAGCTTGGTGTGAAATAGTCATTTTTCCATAATTCTGTCCATAGGGAAAACTTATGCCCTAGCAGTAAAGAAATTGATAATCTGATGTTAAAATAAGTCCTTTTTAAGACAACATTAAATCAAATGCTTGTCTCTGGTTTATGTCATATTATTTATCTAAACCTTATTCCAGGTGTAATATTAAGTACGGTTAGTGTGGGATTGTGTAGGTCTTGAATAGTTAATGTTACTATGAAACATGTTGTCTGAAATGAAACAAACAACAATAAAGACAATTTAACGAATCTTAGCAAGTTGACTTTCGTATTGAAAAGAAAAAAAATGGTTGTCTTTTCGAACACCCATTTAAATAAATTCATGAAAAACATGAATTTTAGAAATCATGTTTCATAGTAACATACACTGCTTAAGACCTTCACAATCGGTGTCTAAGTAGAAATAACGTATGTTTTATTTTCCAAAATAATTCGTATCCAATTTGATAACTAGACTCTTTTTAAATGTAAAATCAATGTTCATAAAAACAGGTTTTCGCATGTCATTCTTATAGTGTTGCGTGCAACATAAATACTTTTTTTGTCTATGATTTTTAATTTGATTTTATAATCTTAAATATAAAATGTTCGTTACATATAAAAAGTCTATACTAATGTCTATACATAAGATTCTATAAATTGTACTACAAATTCAATAAATAAATATTTATATTACAAATACAAAGGCGTCTATGTAATAACCCAACCAGCCATCAGTCTACTAGATAAAACAACCATACATCGTTACATGGTCCTTCCGAAGAAAAGGGTTAGTGCAAATTTTTATGTGCAGTAAAGAATTTTTCGCTTCGTGCAGTACCTACTTACGCCGAAGAATCGAAGTAAGTACGTCATAAAAATACGCCTAAATGCAACAAATACTAAATATAATACATTTCATGAAGAATATACAAAGATTGTGAAAATTCTAATTCTTCATAAATTTGAAAAAGACGCCATTTTACGTCATATCAATAATCAAGCATTCATCAAGTCAAATTTATATGAAGCAGGAAGAACGAAACGTTTCAAAACAATTTCATAGCAAGTTCTCCAATCGACGGGAAGAGCAAGACATCGCGTGCAGTGCTCCGTGCTCTGATTGGACGACGTCAGCAGGAAAGCCGTTCCCATTGGTTGTTTGTTGTATGCTTAAATGAGAACCCCGTTTGTTGCTGCAGTGAAGTTTGTGATTGTGTTGATCGTTTGCTTCATTCCGCCATTTTAGTGATTCGGTCGTTTGTTTTAACGTGTTAAAAAAGTTTATTATATATAAAGACACTAAAATTATAGAGACTCTAGAAATTTTAAATAGATATAAGCAATTATGGAAGAAACGGGTAAGAAAAATGAGCTTGAGGTGTTAATCAAACAGCGTGGTAGCATAAAAGGTTCGATAACAAAAATGTATAATACGTTTTCAGACCTGTCGTTTGAATTACCTAAAGAAATTATTATTGTAAAAGAGGAACGTCTTCGATATTTGTTTTCGCGATACGAAGATCTTAACAATCAATTATTACATTTCAAAGACATAAGTGACGAAGACTTTGACAGTGTCGAGGAAAAATATATGCAGACGTTGGCTATGATCTTAAAACTAAAATGTAATAATACAAATGAGGTTACCCAGATGAAAAGTACTCCAATTAAGTTACCTAATATTACTGTTCCATTTTTTACTGGTAAGTACTGTGAATATAAAACTTTCATCCAATTGTTTGATTCTTTAATTGACAAAAATTGTAATTTAGATAAGATACAGAAGTTTTATTATTTAAGGGGATTTTTAAAAGATGAACCTTTAGATTTAATTAAGAACCTGCCTATGCTTGGTGAAAGTTATGATGAAAGTTTAAAAATTTTGAATGACAGATATAATAATGTATATAAAATTAAAAATGAACACCTAAATGTATTGCTAGACATACCACCTCTTTTTAAGTCTAATGCTGTTAATATTAGGCAATTTGTTTCTATTATCAAACAACAATTAGTTGCTTTAAAGAATTTAAATTGTAATGTCGACCAATGGGATGATATTATATTGTGTATATTGACACGCAAATTAGATTATATTTCTAATAAAGATTTTCAACTGGCACATAATAATGAACCTACTGTTAAAGCATTAATTGTATTCCTAGAAAAGCGTGCACTTGCACTAGAAAACTCAGAACATCCAAACTTCAATAAAGGTTCTACAAGGATGGTTTGTGGGTCAGCAACTGTCAAGGATGACACATTAGCTGCAGTAGCCGCTTCGAAGACTGCATCATGCTTATTATGTAAGTGTTCACACAAATTATATTCTTGTGCAAAATTTAAACTTATGTCTAGTGCTGACCGTGTGGCATTTGTTTTGAATAATAAATTGTGTAGAATTTGTTTGAATCTACATATAAAACCTTGTAGATATCATTTTAAATGTAATATCTGCAAGCAAAAGCACAATTCATTACTGCATGAAGAGATAGTTTCAACTCCAGTGACTTTGTTGTCAAACAATTTAAGCACACAGGTAATTCTACCAACCGCCAAGGTCAAGCTTGTTGCAGCAGATGGTACAGAGTTACATGTGAAAGCTCTATTGGACAGCGGAGCACAAATTTCATTGATAACATCAGAGTTGGCTGAAATTCTACAATTACAGTCATATACTGTTGAGTCAGGTGTTATAGGTGTTGGCAACTCCATTAATAAACTTAATAAACATTTGTCAATTAAGATACATTCACTTGTAAATGATTTTAGTCTACAAATATCTTGTTTTGTTTTAGACAAGATCACATGTAAATTACCACAAAGAAAGGTTGATCTTACAAAGTTAGTTTTACCTCCCGAGGTTATTCTTGCAGACAAGGATTTTCATTTGCCAAGTGATATACACATATTATTAGGAGCTGATGTCTTTTTCCAGGTGTTACTACCCAGTGAGTCTGCATGCCTGTTATTGCCATCCATACAGCAGTCTACAGCCAGTGGTGCCACCAAAGATGTTCAACTACCTACACTTCTTAACACACAGTTTGGCCATGTAATAGCTGGTAACGTCACTTGTCCTGCTCAGGGACCTCAACAGGTTGTATCCTTGTTTTGTACAAAATGTGATTTTGACATTAATGAGACTTTAACTCGTTTCTGGCAAGCTGAATCAGTACCTGAGGTTTTCTATGAGAACTCTTCTGAACACAACGCTTGTGAAGAAATATTTAAAAAACATGTACAGTTAAGAAATAATAAGTTTGAAGTTGCATTGCCTCTTAAGATACCACTTAATTCTGTAAATGAAACACTAGGCGATTCATTATACCTAGCATTGAAAAGATTTCATAATTTAGAAGTTAGATTACATAAAGATCATAATTTATTTACTCTATACAAAAATTTTATACAAGAATTTATTGATTTAGGTCATGCTTCTAAAATTGATATTAATCAATATGATTTCAATAAAGATCCAGTCTATTTCTTGCCTCATCATCCAGTAGTAAGAATGGATAGAAAAACTACTAAATGTAGGACAGTGTTCGATGGTTCCATGAAAACTAATAAAAAGGTATCACTTAATGATATACTTTTAAATGGACCAGTAGTACAGAATGAATTGTTTGACATTTTAATACTGTTTCGATTTGAGGAATTTGTATTCATAACTGATATAAGACATATGTTTCGTGCTATAGTTTTAAATCCTCAATATTGTTCATTACAAAACATTCTCTGGAGAGACTCACCAGAGAAAGAAGTTGAGTGCTTACAATTAAATACTGTTACGTATGGACTAAAAAGTTCAACATACCTAGCAACTCGTTGTTTAATTGAGTTAGCTGAGAAATATGCTAAACAATTTCCTAAAGCATCTTTTATTTTAAAAAATCAAACATATGTAGATGATATTTTAGCTACTGATAGTTCTCTAGAGTCATTAAAGGAATCAAAAGAGCAGCTTTGCCAACTTCTCAAAATAGGAGGCTTTCAGTTGCATAAATGGGCATCCAATAAAGATGAAATTCTAAATGATGTTCCTATAAGTAAACAATATTTTGATGAAATTGATTTACAAAAGAATAATGTTTATTTGAAAACTTTAGGTATCAATTATGATATCAAGTCAGATTCTTTCACGCTTTATGCACCTAAGCATAATGGAGTTCCAAAAACTAAACGTGAAGTGCTTAGTTTCATAAGTAAATTCTATGATCCATTAGGTTTAGCTGGACCATTAATAGTAAAAGCCAAAATAATTTTACAAAAATTATGGCAGGCTCGTTTGGATTGGGATTCTGTTTTGCATGATGCATTACAAGTTCTTTGGCATGAGTTTTATAATAGCTTAATTATAATGAAACCTATTCTTATTAATCGCTACACAAACTTAGCAAATGCACAATGTATACAGTTAATAGGGTTTTGTGATGCTTCAAGCTATGCTTATGGTTGTTGTGTCTTTTTAAGGGTTATTGATTGCAATGGTCATGTGAAAATTTCTTTACTTTGCGCTAAATCTCGCGTTAACCCTCTCAACCAAAAATATACTGTTCCAAAGCTCGAACTTAACGCTGCATTGCTTCTTGCTAAGCTTATAAATCGTGTGCATAAAAAGTTATCATTGAAAAGAAAAATAGATGACACTATATTATATTCAGATTCACAGATCGTGTTAGCATGGATATGCACAAATGTTGCTAAATTAAATACTTATGTTGCTAACAGAGTGAAAGATATATTACAGCTTACAGATGACTACAATTGGGCATACGTCAACACCACTGATAATCCTGCAGATTGTTTGAGTAGAGGTGTGTTGCCGCATGAACTTGAGGATCACCAGTTGTGGTGGAAGGCACCAGTTTTCCTTCATGATATTCAATATTCAGTGCCAGATAAAACCATCACTAAAGTTGATAATCTTCCTGAGGTTAAAAACAATAGTTCTGAGTTTTCAAGTGTGTTGACTTGCACAAATACAGACAACAATGAGCTATGTTTAGATTTTTTATATAAATATTCTGATATAAATAAAATGCAAAGGGTTTTAGCTTATGTGCTTAGATTTTGTCACAATACACGCAATATAACAAAAACACTTTGTCCTTTTATAACGACTTCAGAATTGAATAATTCTCTATTTTTAATTTTAAGACATGAACAACAATTGTACTTGAAAGATGAGATTAATTGTTTAAGAAAAAATGGTACTGTAAAAGGTAATCTTAAAGCTTTGCATCCTTTCATTGATGATAGAGGTCTAATCAGAGTTGGTGGTCGTTTACATAACGCTAACATATCGTATTCACGAAAACATCAAATTGTGTTACCTAAAGATTCTATTATTACAAAATTAATAATAATAAATGAACATTTAAAGAATCTTCATGCGGGGCAAAGGCTTGTGCTGTCATCATTGAATCAAAAATTCTGGATTTTAAATGCTTTAAGAGAAATAAAAAAGGTTATACATAAATGTTTGATTTGTTTTAAATTAAAGAAAAATGCATCTCAACAATTAATGGGTTCTTTACCTTTTGATAGAGTTAATGTTTGTAGACCATTTCAAAAAATTGGAATTGATTTTGCGGGTCCTATTACTGTGAAACAATCTTCAATAAGAAAGTCATATCAATCTACAGGTTATATATGTGTATTTGTATGTTTTGTTACAAAAGCATTGCATTTAGAATTATTATCTGATATTAAAACTGATTCATTTCTTGCATGTTTTAGCCGGTTTATTTCACGTCGAGGGTTACCAACAGATGTCTATTGTGACAATGCATCAACATTTAAGTGTGCCAAGTCCAAGTTAGATGAATTTTATAAAATACAAACTTCTAGGGAACACCAAATGAAGGTTCAATCATTTGCATCTAATAAAGGAATAAAGTTCCATTTTATACCCTGTTATTCTCCAGTTTTTGGTGGATTATGGGAAGCTTCAGTGAAAAGCGTTAAATTTCATTTGAAGCAGGTTGTTCAAAGAGCGTTGTTAACTTATGAACAGCTGTCTACTGTCTTGTGTAAAATTGAAGCAGTTCTTAATAGTCGACCATTAGTTCCATTATCTAGTGATGTCAGTGACTTTTCTTATCTATCACCAGGACATTTTCTAATTGGCACAGCTTTAAATAGTTATCCAGAACAAGATTTAACGCACATTCCAGAAAATAAGATTAAGTTTTGGAAAATATGCACTAGCATGCAACAATCATTCTGGAAAGTATGGAATAAAAGTTATTTGAATATATTACAATCTCGTCCCAAGTGGAGAGATGTCCTTCCTAGCATTAAAGTTGGTTCACTTGTAATTTTACATGAAAGTAATACACCGCCTATGTACTGGCCCATGGCAAGAGTAGTTAAGGTATTTCCTGGCTCAGATGGCAATGTACGAGCTGTAGAGGTTAGGACAATGAACGGTAAAACGCATACTAGATCTGTTACACGATTAAGTGCATTACCTATAGATTATAATTAAAATAATAATTGTTATAATATGTTATATTAGTTAATAATAATAATAATTTAGTTGTGTTACTAAAAAGTTATTTTTTATTTTTTTTCATGGCAAGTAAGTCAATAAAATATTTGGTTAATTATAATAGAATGATAAAAAATGTAAACTTAAGTTTAATGTTATTTTAAGTAAGTTTATGTAAACTACAGTCGATTTAATTTTATTGTTTCTATTAATATGTTCACATAGCTATGTATGTGTTTATTAATATTATTCAGTTTAATTATAGTTGAGCCCGCAGCATGTTGCGTGCAACATAAATACTTTTTTTGTCTATGATTTTTAATTTGATTTTATAATCTTAAATATAAAATGTTCGTTACATATAAAAAGTCTATACTAATGTCTATACATAAGATTCTATAAATTGTACTACAAATTCAATAAATAAATATTTATATTACAAATACAAAGGCGTCTATGTAATAACCCAACCAGCCATCAGTCTACTAGATAACACAACAGTACATCGTTACATATAGTTTTAGACTTTCTCATGCTGATCGTTCGTAATGTTACATAATTTATATCTTAAATTAATATTCGTCGTGACATGCCGCTCATAGCGGAGGTTGGGCAGCACCATCACTAAATAAAGACACGACTTAAAAAGTAGTATAAATTTGCAGATAAATAGGCACCCATCAGTATACATGCATCTTTCGCAACGCAATAACCAAGAATTACAGTTTGCCTGGTTTCTTTGTTTCATGTCAACACGCGAGCTCTCCGTGTTTTTTTTTTTTTGACGGAGAACGCTCCAATTCAGTATATTGTCTACATACGTCTTCCTTCACGCGGAGCTCGGATGTAATTTTCATGGAATAATCTTTAGATAAACATTTTTATTCCGTGAGATATGTGAGTTGGAAGAATTATGTTAAACTGAGGGAAATTACTGCCAATTTCTGCTGCTAAAGTGCCGTTCTGCGTTTCGATTTCAGTATGAAAAAGTATGTCAGTAAAATATGTTTAGCTATTTCTGCTTTTGCTGTATTCGTGATTTTTACTATTGTATTACTTCTATGTAGTTATAATTCATTGGATATATAAAATTAAAAAAACTCTTCTGTCGTGACTTAAATTATATATTTCTACTCACACCATCATCTTCATATTAGCTTTTGTATACCCTTCGAACTTGAATGGTCTTCTATGATAATTTTTTGGTCACCGACCCTATCACCTTATTGCCAATCGCAGACTAATCCATTGAGCTACTCGAACAAAATTTTCCCGTTAGATGTTCAAAAGAGTGGTTATCAAATAAATTTTGATCTAATGATGTTTCGACATAAAAAAATTACAATATCCGGATTATATAATCGATAGCTGTAACCCACGGCTTCACCCACATGGTTCTAGGGTACTATGGGCACACTAGCCTGATATTGGAGTCTTAAGCTTATCTTAATTAAAAATCTGCTAGTGAGCATCCACTTTTATATCATTATCATTAGCTTCTCATCGTTTCCACTGCTGGGACATAGGCCTGCCCAATTAGGAACCAATTATAGAGATCTACCGGTGTTTCTGTGGATAATGCGCATATCTTTATAGAATAGTCCAGTTGCTCTTGTATCCATTTTCATCTAAAAATACAAACAAATGCTTTCTTTGAAAAAAAAAACTTTCTTTTTTTGAAGTCGCTTAATAATAACTATGTCATTTTGGTAGGAAATTTGATACTAATTTTAATACTAATAATATATATAATTTTCTTAAAAGATATCAGTCAGGAGAGGATGTAGGAGGGATTTTTTTTTTCAAGATTTTATTTAACCACTTTGACGGCGTGATTAACTTATACCTATACTGATGCTGATTACACCTTTCTAATACCTACCAATCGGTTTTGATCTAACGTGCGGACGAACGGCCAGACATTAATGTAATATTTTAATTTTTCGCCCTATAAATAATTCCCCATTAAATTATATTATTGGAAAAACTACAAAATTAAAATATAAGCTACTTTGGTTAATAAAAATCGGAAAAATAAGACTACAAACAAAAAATCTATATTTTAAAAATGGTTTTGGGAAATGAACTTCAACTCTCATTTTCGTGCCTCCGATAAAATATAGTAATATGCTGTCGCAGACATTTTTCAGAAACTTTAAAGGAGTTTAAATTAAAAATCAATTTTGTAAAACATGATTTTTGCGTAACTTTCACCGTTCACACAGAGCAGCATTTGCAACATTTTTCATTGTTGCTCCATTCCTATTAATCATAGCGTAATGTTATATAGCCTATAGCCTATAGCCTTTCTCGATTTTACACCACTAAAAAAATTCAAACAAAGAAACAAACTCCATCTTCAACTTCTTCAGCTTGATTATTAATATAGATAGACCGCGTCGCATGAAGCTGCTCACATAATTTTGATCAAACTTCACTTGGAAAGATCATAAATTATAGTAAATAGTTTTCAAATGCCGACACTATCTAACTATAGGCAGCATTGTATATTTAAAAAAGATAGCACCAGGATGTTACTTCAAGCCCTGTCTTTTCTAAATCGACATTCAATATATCGTAATCTGTATCGTTGTCTGTTTTGCACTAACTAAGTAGAACAGACAATGATGAGGTTGATATATAATATATATATAAAGTGTTCTAAGAAGTACTCGTACATTCTGGGCTATAAGAATTCACAAGGTAAATACATTAGGTTGTAGCAATATATTTGGTATGAAAAAATAGGTTTGTACATGAGAACACACAGTTTACATGTAAAACATTAATGTACTTTTTACAGTGCGCGTGTTTATCGCCGGAAGAGCCACTAATTTCCCATTAGCTGAATGACGAGGGTCGGATCTGGTGCACTAGTGGTAAAAGCACACATATATCATGCGGCTAACTGCGCTTGACAACTAGAATGGGTGGAGTGCTTGAGCTTACAAGAAAAACAATATAAAGAAAATGCTGCCAATTCCTGCTTGTTATGGAAATTTATGTTTTGAAAGGTTATATAATTAGATTCTGGAATGTCGTTGTTGTACAGGTTCATGTTGGATGCTTTCTTAATTTCCTTTGCAAATACATTTATAGTACTTTCATAATATAAGATAGCAGCTACTAGGGATCGAAAAAAAAATTTAGAACGCAAGGCAAGAAACATTTACCAATCCTTCACATTACGATTGTAATAAGAAATATTGATTGTCAATCAAGTGATTTACACAAACGTTTTATAGAGCACAAAAAATAATAAAACATAGTAAAGATATAATACAAAGGCAAAGTTTTTGTGTTTTTTTATGGAGCAGTGTTTACTGTTGGAATCAGATGACCTTTACAATGAGATCCTTAGGACTTCAAACCGAGTAAATGATTGTGCTGGAAGCTATCTACTTGGAGGGCATCAGCCCAGTACGAGGTGTCTCGGTTGTAGAATTTCTTATCAGCCGCTGTGGGTGAGGATGACTAGAGAGTGCTCGGACCTCGGCTCTAGTTATCCCGTGTCGTGGAGGGCGGAGAGAAACGAATAGGTACATGTTTATACCTGCTGTATCGCGTGTTGTGTCTTCGCACTCGTATCCGGTGAGTACGATGTCGCGGGCCAGTCGTTATGTGAGAGTTTAATTGTCTGGGGTTAGCCAGATTGATGGGGTCGTCGAGATCATGCAGGACATGTGTGGGTTCCTAAATCGAAGTGACGTGTGGAGGCTTCTTCCATGAATTTGGTGATATAAATAATAATAATTATACCGATGCCAAAAAAAGAAATAACTAACTGTTGTTCCTGCTCTTATACTGTGTACATTATAGTCTTTATCATTTGCGTAGTTTCCCGTGGGAGAAAGAGTTTATAAATAGCTGTAATCTTTTGAAAGCTTATTTGATTCAAACAAACTAACTAGCAATCAAATATTTTCTCTTTTTAATATTAGTATAAACAAAAAGGCGAAATGCTATAATAGCTCTGAATTGCTGTCTATTTAACTTTATAAATTATAATTCAAGAGACATCAATATCCTATAATCATTATTAGCCATTTTACGTCCCCAACGCAGGGGCTCAGGCCTTCCTTATGGATGGTAAAGGCGTAGGATTGGGCAGCACGCTGGCCCAATGCGGATTTGAAGTTATTAACGACTGCAAATGCAGCCAAGACCAATGGCTTAACGTGCTTTCCGAAGCCCATGAAATAAATTTTGGTCACCCACCCCATGACTGACCATTGAGAAAGTTGCTTAACAACAATTATCGCGGGCTGCGGCGCTTATCCACTACGCCACCAAGTTGCTCCTATAATACTATTGTGTTGTTATTTGTTTTTATTAACAATTTGATTCTACTTTTTTACTAAATTAATTCTGAGAAGTTTTTGATGTTTATTTAATTTAATGTAATTTTAAGTATAGTCTTGTTTGTTCCAGGTAGCAACTACGAGGCAAAGTTTCGAGGAAAATAAGCTCGGTATTTAACTAATAATACTTTAATTAACTACAACAATAGCAGTGTTTACAAAACAAATTTTAAGTTCTATGTTCAAATAAATATTAATTCAAAAAATTTTATATGCTATATATTATCGTTAGGCACTCATAAAATAAAAACTTATCCTAACTAGTCCATCATTGCACTGAAGTTAAAACTTGGTTGATAAAGTTGCTGATCTTTGGGCAGTAAAAATATTTTAGAGATACTAACCAAAGAAAGATTGGAAAATCACTTCCTTAGGGACGGAAATAAATGTTTGGACTACCATTAAAAAAAAGTAAATACCAGTTTTAACATTTGGGGAAAATATAACTCTAAGGAGGTGGAATAGGGACAGAAAGTCTCTATGGAAATCCTTTAGTTTCGAAGATTAAAACTTGGTTGATAAAGTTGCTGATCTTTGGGCAGTAAAAATATTTTAGAGATACTAACCAAAGAAAGATTGGAAAATCACTTCCTTAGGGACGGAAATAAATGTTTGGACTACCATTAAAAAAAAGTAAATACCAGTTTTAACATTTGGGGAAAATATAACTCTAAGGAGGTGGAATAGGGACAGAAAGTCTCTATGGAAATCCTTTAGTTTCGAAGATAAAAACTTGAAACTCAATCAATAAATAGTTATTATAACAGAGAGATTCGTACAACCCCTTATCCCTTATAAATTCAAGCGCTCGGGCGAAATAGCTGATGGAAAGTTAGTATTCATTAAGCAGAATGATTTATTCTTATAAACAAAAAGACATTCATAATCAACACGATTAAGACATTAATAGCACCTTAGAAATTAAAGTTCTATAATTTACATAGACACTTCGTTATTATTTCGTTACGCCGCCTTATTTTAATTGGCAATGTAAAGCTATCATCGCTTGCAGACGTTCTCCGACATTCTAAAATGAGTGGTCCATACTCAAGCGGAATAATTTTAACATTATATATTGATTTTCAAATCAAATGATTATTGGCTATATAACCCTTGCATTTCAAATTAAATACTAAATCATGCAGGTCAAATCATTATAGGAATGCAAATAAATTAAGTATATTAACAATGTCATGTTAGTTATTTTTACAATTCTTAATAATCAATTTATATAATCATGTTAATTAAATTGCAATATAACAAATTAAATTATAATATATATATATATATCGGACAACATCACACACATTGATCTGATCCGAGGTAAGTAGGTTAGGCACTTTTATTAAACAATGGGGGGTAATACAAATATATACATAATATAAATAGAAAACATCCAGATACAGAACAGACATAATTGTTAATCACAAAAATGTTTGTCCTGGGTGGGGATCGAACAACACTCGGCTCAATAGTAGGAACGCTACCACCACGCCATTGAATCCGTCCCTACCTATTATTATAAATTAGTTTATATAAACTTATAGTTAGTATATAATGTTATGTCAATGAATATAATATCATAATCATCAATAAATAGGACTAAATAGTAATAAATAGAAAAGGTATTCACTAAATAGTTCCATTATGATTTTGACCTTCATTTGTCATTGTCATTTATAAAAAAAAAAAAACTAGGGACAAATTATAATGGGTAGCTAAGTGTGTACACCATCTTATAAATCGTTATTTGTAGGATTATTTGTTTTTATCTCGTCACACAATAAGACAAGATGCCGTAAAAATATAAAAATGTAGTGCCTATAAACTACATTTTTAAAGTTTTAAAGTAAGTTAAATGAACATACGTAAAAATCATAATCTTATCGTGATTTAGGCAAGTAATAAAAAACGCCATTGTGTTTATACATAATTATTTGAAAATTCGTACTTTGAAATTTATATTAATCAACAAGACATTAAGATATCACCAGATATTAATTGAAACAACACGGCCGGTGCAACCTGGTCGAAACGTCGGGAAATATAGGTAGGTGAAAAACCTAATTATCAGAATTATAATCGCGTTAATACCCGTCGTATACAATCTAATATTAATTTATTATAATCGTATTATAAAAACGTTATCACTGGAGACCGACACCCGAAATACGGAAAGAGAATGAATCCGCCCGTATCTTGGTGCAATCGCAAAGTAGGTCAGCTTACTCCGCATAATTACGAATTCATTAGTATTAATTATAATAACTAAATATTATCCGAGGAACAGTCCTTTGAAAACTGAGATCAAGGTTTCTGGGTGATTCTTTGTAATAAAAACTCTAATTAATTTCAATTAATGACGAAATTTTCTTGATTGCGTTATAATATTAGCTAGATATGGATATAGCTCCCTGTGAGTTATAACCTTATTTATGACTGTATAATCCAGTGATTATACAGTCATAACACTTGGCTTTTTAAGATTGGTGCAAATCTAACGAAAGAACCATCAAGCGTCTTACAAATAGAGAGGTATACTTTCAAAATCCTGTAAATTATTTTTATATGAAAATGGTGTCAGTATATTTTAAATATGCTATATGCAATTTATTTTAAATTCACCAAACAAAAAACTCAGTAAATACTTTACATACCGCCATAAAAGTTTGTTCAATAATAAAATATAATATAATTTTAAGTGTTTAGCGGGGTTTTGAAAGTAGAACACTCAATTGTGCGATAGTGTGCGACAGATATTCTATCGAGTGTGTATAAACACAATTCAGTTTCTTTGCACTGTGCGATGTTTTAGATGAAGACTTCTTAAACTACTGTTTTCGATCAACTTCTGCAAATATCACAAGAGAATAATTATTTATTCTCAGAGAGAAAATGCGACTGTATCTCAAAAACATTGATTTAATCACGGCCTTTGTCTGTGTAAATTTAAAAGCTCAATCAGATTACACGAGATTTCCATACTGACAATGTAATGTCGAAAGCATTTGCGTTTCGTAGTGCTCGAACGGTAAAATAATTGTTATTTAAATGATGCGTAAACTGTTGTTGGTCTACTTTAGTGGCGCTCTTTAGTTCCAACACTATGTAAAACATCAATTAAGTACTACAGATTAAAAAAGAGTACGACTATTGTTGATAATTCAAGCGTTATGTAAATCTCCTTACTAGTTCTTTCGAGTTTATAATTAACGCATAGACAGACAAAGAAATATTATAATATCTTTTATCATAATAGAGGTTTTTCTTCAATCTTCCATTTTTCTATACATGACACTATAGAATCGTTCTTACTTGTCAGCATTATATGTTTTCGTACAAACTCTCTTTAATTTCTAACGCCAAATAAATGCGTATTCAAATTGAAAACAAGAGCGTTTCATAAGCCGTTAAAAGCGCGAAATGACCAGCGGTTGTCTGAGTAAATATGCGCTTACGGAATGAAAGCGGTCTCATTTGCGACGAGTGTTTCTACAGACTGCCAAAGATGGCGCTGTTTGCGATATGAGATTCAATGCGAATTCGGAATAGGCCACGATGGGGTCAGACAGAGTTCACACGCCTATTTTTTTCATAAAATAATATCGCATGTGTAAAGAAGCTACTATGTTTTTTCAGTGTTCCGTACCCAAAGAGTAAAATGGGACCTATTAGTAAGACTCCATTGGTCGGTCCGTCTGTCACCAGTCTGTATCTTATAAAACGTGATAGATACTTAAAATTTTCACATATGATGTATTTCTGTTGCCGCTATAATAGAAATACTAAAAAACAGAATTAAATAAATATTTAATGGGTTTTAATTTTTTTGCTTTTCATTTATTTATATTTTATGAAGCTTTTTATGGAAAATGTGATTATCTCATTTTATTATATTAACTATTTAACAGCCGAACACCTACCCAGAACGTGTTTTTTTACGAAGCATTTTGAAGGATTGTTATGTCTAGAAGTTAATGTATCAATTTACATTTGATTAAATAAATTTGTTTACCTCGCTGATTTGATTGAACAAAACTTCATTAAACGTTTAATTTGTGAAGACAAATTTATTAAAGCCCTTAATGATTTTTGTTGTTTTCGAGTGAATATTCTGGAGAATTGCATAATATATATTTACCTCCTTAATGTTTTGTGATACTCGAATTTTTAGTATTAAAAACCGTGTTTTAATACTAATATTCGAAGAAGGCACGTTAAGCAGTTGTTCCAAGCCGCATTGGGCCAGCGTGGAGGGTCATGGCCTATCCTCCTTAACCTCCCAAAATCACAGATGCCGATGATTGTCAATGAAGAAATAGATCTTTCCTTAATATTATTGTTGTGCCCTTCTGTTTCCTATAATTATATTTAGTTTAGGTCGGCATGAGTCCAAAGCAGTATGGCCGACTTTATTAAATACTCTAACATGAATGATATTATTATATTAGCGATGTCAATAACATCTGTTATTCGCTATGCAATAGGACAGAGCCAACATTCCATCACGATGGCTAATATTACGTCGGCACATTAATAAGCCGATCATAAAAACAGGAGATATGAGATACGTGATTTCGCCCAGTTATAACTAAATGTTTTGTCCTCGTAGTGGCTTATGATATTGGGTGAATTGATCGTGAATATATTTGATGATCTGAGGAACTTCTCAGATCTCAATATGTCGGTGGCGCAGTGCATAGTGCGCTCGGTCTGCGATACGGTTGATAAGCAATTTTCGCAGAGCCCGATCAAAGGATTCGGATTAAAAATATATTCCAGTATAGCATTGTGGATGCAAAACTGATCAATCGTAATTATTTGAACTACTTTATTTATCACATTACCCCTAAATGCTTGTCATTATAAACAATACCCTTATTTATCACTTGGTCCATATCCTAGGTATACACTATTTAGTCGAATATGAATGAATAAATACCGAGTACTGAACTATCTGACTTATGAAACTTTTTTTTATTATTTACATAGGTAAGTATATAGGATGTGTTTACGTGATTTAAAGTTATTTTAGGTAAATAATTTTAATGTTTCTTTACCTGTGACAAAGCAATATTTTGTAAGTACTTATAATAAACTAGATTATAAGATTATGTAAATATTGCTCGGCTTAACTAAGTTTTGACCGCGATTTGAATTCAGAAGCGATTTTTGATTAGCATAATATAATATATAGTTAAAAAACAAATGATACAACACAATGCCGTAATCAATTTCTACAATGCAATTGTTCTTTCAGGCTTATTAATGAAATCAGCGGTGCTTTGAATTTTGCCCTTACAATCTTCGAAGGGCACGTTAAGTTGTTAGTCCCGGCTGCATCTGCAGTCGTTAATACCTTCCAATCCGAACTGGGGATGCGCGGTGGGTCATGACCCATTCTCCCGATTAGATTTGATTTCATCCATAGGGAAGGTATGAGAAGCAGCAGGGGAAACATTAATAGGCTTGTGATAATGATATTTGGGATCTCAAAGTAACAGTACAGTTATATATTATATGAAAACTATGAACTCAATCTTTGAAACGTGAAAAATTGCATAATTGCAATACTTAGGAAAGTAAAGAGTAGTGTTAATCAAAGAAACATGACTTGATCAGTTGCACAAATATCCATTAAGGTTTTATAACGCCTTAAAGCTTTAATGAATGTCAAATTTGTACGGGTAATGTCCCTTTATACTAATGTCAATTTTTATATTTGATTAATTCACAATCACAATGCTATACTGAAAAATATTCTTAATTCAAAATGCTTTAAATTGCGTAAGGTCGTGGGTCCGAATCCCATCTCGGGGTGCCAGGGACCAAGTGGAATTTTTAAGCATTTTGTATTAAGAATAATGACAATTTTAATAGACGCTTATGGAACTGGCAGGTGACTTTTTGACAGCAGAATATCACTAGTGATAAGTTTTGTATGTGACGTACCCTTTTTTATTTCATGAATTTTTCATTAAAGTTATATTTAAAAACTACTTTAATACTTTTAACGCATAAAAAGGGTAAAGTGAATATTTGAAACGCAATAGATGTTTAAAGATGATCACATTTTCAGAATAGAAAGCGCGGAAGGAGACCAAAAAAGAATTTTAGAATTCTTTGTACTGTTACAGCTGTTTTCCTGCGTCTGAGTGAATTATAGCCTATGTCACCCGCTTAAGATGAAGCTATCTTAGGGCAAACTATTTTTTTAAATCGGTGTAGTAGTTTCGTTGCAAGCAAATAGTCAAATCTTTCATCTTTATAATATTAGTATAGATATAAACCATTGCAAACATGTGACACAACAAACGTCATAATTCGAATCACCGTGTCATTAATTTGAAGGTAACTAATTCAACTACGTTGTGAAATAGATATATTCTATAACTATCCTACTCTGTTTCACCAAAAACGAAATTTCGTCTATATTCGAAACACTAATAGAACTCTAGTGAAACCCATTTTTCGATAATTTATGATTTAAAAGAAGTAGGACCTGACACTGCCTCTTACGGAAAGACAATCTTCACGGACATTATATTAACAAAATTATGAGAACGATCCAAAATTTGTCGAATTTTCGTTCGTGTACAAACAAATAAGGTCTTCAGTTATTGCCCGCGACTTCGCATTCGCAAATTATAGCCTATAACACCCGTGGTGAAGTAGTTTCCCGTAGATAAAAGATTTTTTTATGATTACATCGGTATTTCCGAAGATTACCCCCTACAAACAAATAAAGTTAGAAACTTTACCTATTTATAACACTACTATATATCCTTTGTAATCCTTACGCTAGGTAAAATTGAATTTGTGCAATTAATCTCAATTAAATAAGAAAGTTATTTGCGTGTGGTTCATAGTCACATTACCATAAAGTTATTTCAACACTAAAATGCAACCCCGGAAGAGGTGCACTCAACTCTAGAATGGTTCCACTGCCGGTACAACACTCAAGGGGCCCAGTGTGATGCTTCAGACATTACAAAGTTATACTCCTCTGGGTGTATTAGCAATTAAGGTAGTGTGATGGAGTGGCTTGGATGATATAATAATATAAGTCACAAGGAAAAAAACATCCATATAGTTATTAATATTTTCTGAATAAAATATTTATATAAGATATCAACAATCGAATATTTTCTGAGAAAATGTATACCCAGTCATCATCATCATCATCGTCAGCTCTTTTACATCCCCACTGCAGTAGCTCAGGCCTTCCTCATGGATGGTTAAAAAGGATGGGCCATGACCCTTCACGCGGGCCCAATGCGGATTGGAGGGTATTAACGACTGCAAATGCAGCCGGGACCAACAGCTCAACGTGCCTTCCGAAGCACGGAGTAGCTCGAGATAATATTTTTTTGGTCACCCATCTCGTGACCGACCCTTGCGGAAGTTGCTTAAAGACAACGATCGCGGGCCGCGGCGCTTTTCCACTACGCCACCGAGCTACTCGTATACCTAGTATATAAATAAATTTTATTTGTAATTGATTCTTTTTTACATTCAAGAAAAAGTAATTGAAAAATAAACAAAAATTTTGTATGGATGGATTCGAAGAAGCGGACCTAATAATCTAATTTTTCAAATTCATATTAATTTCACTATAATATGTTCGTGTTTAAAGAGTAAAATATAATTTTATATCACTAAAAAGCATTTTAACATTATAAACTATATTATAAATAAATGTCCCTAATAACTTAACACTCAGCAACTAAGGTTACCTTAATATGTAAAATTTCGCAGTTAATTTTTAACACTACCTTCGATGCATCATTATTAAAAATCCAGTATAGCGACAGTTATGTATAAACTAACGTGCTGATGAAGGTACATCAAAATTATCCACATTCATCAACTGTAAATAAAAGAAAATTTTACTCTGTGAAGTAAATGGCAATATTAAATAAAATAGCGTTTAGGAATGTTAAATAGCAAAATTAACATTCCTTAACGCAATTAACATTCGTAATAAAAATGTCTTTGAAGTGAAAATCGAGTTAGCAACATTTTTTTTATTGAAAACATTTTGATGTTACCTTAAATAAAACAAAAGAAATCGTTTATGCTCTTCAATAAAACGTGTACAATGATTACTCAAATGGAATTGTCGAACAATACAACTGGTGCGTTTATCTGATAGAGTCCTTATTTATTCTCAGTTACATTCTGTACCTTTTCAACAGATTCAAGAAAATTCGAATCGTTTTGTAACGAAACCTTCTATTGGAATGTGTCTTCAAATGAAATTTTATCTTACTATTCGACTTTATTTTATTCATCATCAGCCTTTTACGTCCCTACTGCAGGGCCTCCGGCCTTCCTTATGGATGGTTAAGAAGGATGAGCCACAATCCTCCACCTGGCCCAATGCGAATTGGAGGGTATTAAATACTGTAAATGCAACCAAGAACAATGGTTGACGTGCCTATCGACATTTTTTTTTTACTTTTTTGATCAGCCATCCCGTGACCGACCTTTGCGAGAGTTACTTAACAATAATGATCGTGGGCCGCGGCACTTATCCACTATGCCACCGAGCTACTCTTTATTTCATTAATCCACGATAAAACGTAAACAGATGCTACGAATATCAAACTCTTCCAATTTCTTTCGATTCTAATCCATTTTAAAGAAGAAAGCCTATGTATTGGGAACATTGATTTGATTGATTAATGATGAAAAAAATGTATTGTAATAATACGTTTAAAATCCCGTAAAATAATATTATTAATTGATGTGTACGTACATATTTTAAAAACAAAAGCTTTTAGCGGATTATAAAAATTTCACGTTGTTGTTAAACGACTGAAATATGGGATAAGTTGTATTACCTATCCAAACGGTGATTATAACAGGATTTTTTATTTAAAAGTCATTCAAACATTCCTTTATTAACGGCAAAGTTGAGGTAACATTTGCCTACATAGGTATATTATATTCATATTGTAGTTTCAATGCTGTGTTCTAATTTTAGAATAGTTATATAAAGAGAATTAGGCGAGCATATAAAATTTAGAATAGTTTATATAGCTAGAGCTGAACGTGATTAGATTTGCGTGTTCCGCGAAAATCACCACATTATCCGCAGGATAAAATTATCTATAATCTGTATTCAATCCAGGCGTGATCTGCTTGCTATCCAATGTCCATCACTCAACTGCCGTCTATTCATCGCGAATGGAATAGCCGTCTGCTATATCAACAATTTGCTATCATATCAGTGTTTCGAAAACTAATTTAAACTATCCATAAACTTCACCTTCATGATTGATGATGGCTCTCGATATGTTCCACATTGTCTGCCTGTACTACTTCGGCCGTATGTCAGTGTCACTGAAGCTATCATGTTACCGTCATAAAGGGTAATATTACTTAGGTCACCCGAGCACCCTAAGATCTAGGAACAAATAAAAAGAGGTTAGAGCTTTACTGAATAACTAGGGATAGGATGCGGTATCGATAATTAATTGTTTTTTCTTTTTTTAATTTATTTAAGCTTTGCTGTTTTTTAAATAAAATTATGTATTAATTGTTGTTATTAATTTATAAGTTTATACGTTAACGAGAAGTTTAAAAGGTTAAATTCCATAATCGAAACTAGGAACTTCAAATTTTTCATATTCAATATCATTTATTCAGACGAGGCTGTTACAAGCACTAATTTAAGTCGAAAATTTTGCCATCGATTCGCAAATCTACGGCGAGAGACCTTGTACTGGCAAGAACCGGCAAGAGGGTAAGAAGAAGGGCTACTGCCAAGCTGTGATGATTGATTGCATAAATAGCTATTCCTGTACAATTAATAGAACAAATTATGTACTTCAACTATACATTATTTATAATAAATTGATCTTTATTCATTACCGAACATTTGAATTGTAATAATTAATTTTAAAAAAAACTCTGTCCCAATAATATATCATTTAAATAATGAAATGTAAAAAAGAGACATTTTATCACATTGGTTGAGTTATTTGTATATAATAAATAAAAACCTTTGGCACTGTATATTATACTTGATAGTCTTTGGCATTAAGTCCGCCATTTTTCTATTTTACTAGGCAATTAAGATTAAATAAATAAACAGCCACACGTTTTACATAATATCGAGTGAAATTAGTTTAGCTGTAACTTGGACAAATTCAAGGCTGCAGTGAAAATATTTCAAGATAAATTTTCATTAGATCATCATTATTAATGATCTTAAAACATCCAAATTCCGATTATCCTATTCAAAATAGCAGTGAAAACATACCGTATAACGTGACAAATCAGATGTACATAGGTGGACAACACAAGATTCCATTTGCGCAGAGTTGAATACAAAGGGTTTAGCCGGATACGTATGACGAGTCGGCCCCCAAATGGGAATCGATATTGAAACTTATGTTTTAATATAGACTTGATGTTCAAACACGATTTATGTACTTTTCGCGACCGACTTCCGCTTTGACCTTGAGATAGAGAGCAAAATATCCGTATGCTTGACTATTACTGAATGTGATATATCTCTAAAGCTAATTAAGATAAAGAAGTGAAACTAACGCGAGGTGTTAGGTTACATTACAGAGTATATCACATATATTTTTTTATAATTTTTAGAATAAAAAATTACATTAAAAAAATAAAAAATAAAAAAATCATGTTTTTTTTTCTGAGTTCTCTGTGACTTACAATCACGAAATTAATATATGTTATGCTCCTTTGTGTGCTCTATTACCCATAAAAATTGCGTGAAAAAAGAGTTGGTGCAACACAACGAAAAAAAATTATATGTGATTTCTGTCTTATGGTATACCCCTGTATTATAAGGTTTTCACATTACATCATTGTTTTTTTTTTCAAAATTTCACATCAGCTTGTTTTAAAACATAAGTAACTAGTCTTAAGAGATGGGATAATAGTTAAAAAAGAAATGAAAAAAAAAACAGCCAGTGTTCAATACTTATTATTATTACTTTTTCGTGTCTATCAAAATACAAGAAACAAAATATTAATCATCGTCACTGTTGTAATTAATTACAATCGGAACACTTTGAGTCGCAAATAACTTAGTTAGGAGCTAAGCAGGACGTACGATTTTGGACAAATATCATCCATATGATAGATAATAAATAATAGCTGCTACATGAGAACAGCATCCCACTGTACGTTTGCCATTGGGGCAATTACAGCAATAACGAAGAATACTATTGTAGTCATTACCTTCGGAAATATAGTGAATGTAAATTCGATAGACTTTTATATTTATATGTCTTGATTTTACTTCTGCTTTGATGATATTAGGTGCTGATTTCACATATTGTACTGAGAGATTATTTTGATCGTCCATTATTTCGGCTAAGTTAAATGCTGCATATTTAGAAGTGGAAGCTTTTTTGTTAATATATGGGATAAGTCGACACTTCTTACAAAAAATATCATTAACTATTACGATTTTATTCAAAGAGTCACTAAACACTTTAGCTTCTTCTTCATTCTTTATAATTTTTTTTATAACCAGGAATCTTACACAGGTACTTGTTACAATTTTTACACTTTCTCGACATTATTACTTAATAATGATTTGGTTCGATAGTTAATAATTTCAAAATGCTGATGCAAAATACCTATGACAGAATTTGAGTCCCAAACTGCCTTCTTGTGTAATACAAATGACTGCTACTTTAGCTAAGCAAACGATGCAGTAAACAGCTCGATAACAAGTTCAAACTTGTTTGTTTATACACTCACACTACAAGGCGCGAATCACATATAATTTTTTTTCGTTGTGTTGCACCAACTTTTTTTTCACGCAATTTTTATGGGTGATAGAGCATACAAAGGAGCATAACATATATTAATTTTGTGATTGTAAGTCACAGAGAACTCAGAAAAAAAAACATGTTTTTTTTTATTTTTATTTTTTTAATGTAATTTTTTATTCTAAAAATTATAAAAAAATATATGTGATATACTCTGTAATGTAACCTAACACCTCGCGTTAGTTTCACTTCTTTATCTTAATTAGCTTCAGAGATAAATAACATTCAGTAATAGTCAAGCATACGGATATTTTGCTCTCTATCTCAAGGTCAAAGCGGAAGTCGGTCGCGAAAAGTACATAAATCGTGTTTGAACATCAAGTCTATATTAAAACATAAGTTTCAATATCGATTCCCATTTGGGGGCCGACTCGTCATACGTATCCGGCTAAACCCTTTATTTGGACGCTATTTCCGTGACGTCACAGATACAATGACACCGCTCGACGCTTGTTAGAGAGCTCGAACTGAAACTAGGAACGACAGACTGTAACAACAAATTATATAGTGAATAAATGTATGCGATAGCTATTCATGAAGACCGTGATTGGATGACGTTTCGATTTGAAGAGACAAGTAAATTTTTATGGAGCTGTTGTCTTTGTGCCCGTATATTAGCGCAACTGTTACTCAATTTTTGCACTTCACTTGCACAATATTTGGATCGGCAGTTGTACCGTCTTAGAATCAATCTATAATCAAGCAATAAATCACTCGAGATGGATAGACTTAGGATTAATGAAAAAAAAAATGATTTATCATATTTGAATAATGAACAATTCTTAAAACTCATTTATAAAGAACATTAGAGACTGTAATTATTATTTAATTTTGTTATATTAACTATATTTAATTAATCTGAAAACAGAAAATGTTTCGTAAACTTCGTTATTTGAGGTAAACTTTGCTTTTTGATACTTTAATAGCGAATAAAAATGCTTTAAAAGATATTGGACTATTCAAGATATGTATTAAGGCCATAAATTTGAATAATGAAAAATCTGCCATAGATTTTTGGCTAATTTGTTATAATATATTGTTCATATCTGAGTCAAATATATAAGTAGGCGATGTCCCGCGGGCTGGATCCGGCCCGCGAGAAATTTTCAAAAACCTAATTTATCTATCGCAAAAAATTATGAGCACTACAATACTACTTTAGAATATAATACTATTAGTACTTTAAAATGTAAACGCAGCCCGCGAACGTATTTGCACACTAAAGTTTAGCTCACAACATGTCCAAGGTCGCCCATACCTATTCTAAAGCATTGGAATCAAATCAATTGCATTGGTTTTTAATTTCAATTACTTTACTGTATTTTTTTAACTATAGCATGTTGAATTATACGACTCAATACTGTACTAATACTGTATTAATAAATAAATAATGTTCTTCATTGAAATACAAATACGGCCTATAAAACTTTAGATAACGTAATAATTGAGCATAATATCAAAAGTGCCCGAAAACTCCCTTGAATAACTTATTAATAAACTATTACCATGAAAAATAAATATATATAGAAAAAGTATTAAAAGCAATTTAACAATATATGATACTACTCACTATACATTATTTAAATATAAATAAATAAATATTAGACAACATCACATACATTGCTCAGATTCCATGATAAAATAGCTAAAGCTCCCGTATTATGGAGTATCTGTGACAACTCAGGTACCACAACACCCAGACCCTACACAATATAGAGAAGTTTATTTTCTGCATCAAACCGGGACCTCAGAGATGATGACACCCACGTGACACCTTAAAACCGGCGTGCTCGGCCACTCGGCTACGGAGGTCGTTATAAATACCGCTGTCATCATTCCTTATGGTGAGCAGACGTTTGGGTAACCGTTAGAAATAACATTAATTTTGTTATATTTATTTAATAGTTTAAAGTACAAGCAATTATTTGGAGTAATTGTTGTTCGAATAATTTTACAGCTATTCAAAAGTATATTAATATTCTGTGGTGACATTATTACACATCTTATAATAGAATACAGTGATATTGTAAAATAGATATAATTACTAAATTTATACTATTATAAAAGGAGGTAAAGTTTCTAACTTATGAATCTTTGGGAATACTGAACCGATCATGAAAATTCTTTCAGCTACGGGAAACTAAATCGCGTACAAGTAAAATAGGCTATAATTAATGAGGTCAAAGTTGAGGGAAAACAGCTAGTTCATTTTATAAAGTTACTCGGATCTATTTTAGATGACACGTAGTGTATTTTTCATCAAACCTAACCTGATCAATTTCGTCACGAATGCCGTCAATATCCGACACAATCGGGCGCACGTGCCGCTAAAGTATCGGCACGGCTTGTGCCGTTTGTACGTCACTTCCCATTTGCACGGTGTCGAGTACAAATTTATTCGGCAGCAATTTCCGTGACGTCATGATCCTTGTGCCAGTAGCGTCATATCTGCACTTACGTCATTGTATTCAATATCGCATTGCAAAAGGCTGTTGAGGACATAAAAGCTTTAAGTGTTTACTATTAGATCTTTAGGTATGTGTTTTTTTGAAGGTACAATTAAGTAAAAAGAAAACATTAAGTTGTATCAATATACGACTTAATGTTATCTTTTTACTATTTAGAAATAAAGCCTATGTTATTGATTTCGTCTCAGGAGAAATGCAAACTGAGCATAACTTAGTCTTATGTGATCGCGCAACCTGTGTAACACCTTAGTCTTATGTGATCACGCAACCTGTATAGGGTCCGAAACGTCAATAAAACTAAATACAAAAGCGATGAAACCGTTTAAAAGTTATTTCATTTATGGATAGTGCGCGTGAAAATATAAAAAATCAATGTAAAATGCCGTTAATTTATACTATGACAGTTCTGGATATTAAGTTTAAACTGAGTTTAATATATATTATTTTGTTTTATAAATAATAGGGAGTCATAGCAGGTGGCATTACCTTACTATAAAAAAAAAAACAGAAATAAAGTTTTAACGTATAAGAGAGTTTGACATTATATACTATATCTCAAGTGATTTACCGATTCATATAGGAAGTATTTTACAAATGTGGCCTTCATTTGTTTTATTACACAAAGCTCTAGGTTATCTTCTAAAATATTTGTCGGAAGACAAAAAATATTTGCTCTTATTGTATGCAAAAACCCAATACACCGAAAGTGATATCCAGGAAAAGTCGTATAAATAACTGGAGAAGGACATCGTGACCCCGTCATATCCATTTACCATATAACACAAGAGGGATACCATTTCCTTATGTTGAATATAAAAAGAAAACACTCGGGTTTCTTTCGCGATCAAATATTGAAAAAAAAAAAAAACAACTTTAAAATCAAATCACACAGTCAACAGTGAACCACGATATAAAATTGGTTCTTACTAACTACTCGTACGAATTAACATGGCCCTTGGTGATCTATTCTATTTATTCCAAAACGAAAGGTACGCATTTTTGGTAATTTATGATGCAATGAAGGTAGGACCTGACCCTGCCTCTGATGCAAAGAGAATCTCCACAGTTATATAATTTTAAAAAAATCAGAAGAACGAATCGCCATTTTTCAAACGTTTGTTCGAGGACAAACAGAATGGAGAGCCCATTCTGAGGGCCTCAATTCAGCTATTGTTATGTAATAATGAGGAAGTATTTAAAAAAATATATATTAGTTCCGGAAATCTAACTAGATGTCGCCACGGTACGTTCTTGATTTCTCCATGACAACCTTTCCGGTTTTCTTTCATGTTTGAAAGTAAATTAGTTTTCAAAACTCAAAAAAAAAACTCATGTTCTATTTGTACTTTTTCGTATTTGTATTGATATTTAAGTTTCGAACATTTCAAATTTCAGTTTTTTAATATGTTCGTTAATAGGAACGGAAATGACCGTCTTTGGTCCATTCGTTTCCTGCAAAAATCAACTTTTAGCTAGAGTCGCCATCTAGTGAAGATGCTTTTTAGTGCTTTCGTTTATTTTAAATACTTTCTCATTGCATCTTAATAGAATCTTAACTGATTGCATTTTGCCATTCCACCCAAAGTCCAATATTATTATACATCTGTCACCATTGATTTGTGAAGAAGACGTGGACCTGACAATATTGGACTTCAGGTATGTATATAGTACAAGGGCAAAATGCAATATGGAAATAGTTAAATTTCAAGTTTTTTTTGATATAGGAGGTATTGATTCCGGGATTATTCTATATCCTACTAGCCATTTGATGGAATTGAAATTGTTCTTTTGAAAATGTAAATTATTAACATTCCACTGCCAAACTAACGATAGTTAATTTTAAAATATTTCTAGATGAACAATTTATTTTCCCCAAATTAAATGCTTTCAATTGAACCAAAGCCAATGAATTTCACGTTGAGCTTCATTTGGTCAGCAGCTTTAATTTCATTTATTAAGTGTCAGTCTTTTATCCTGTATAAAATTGGTTTTTGATAATTTACGGAAGATTGTTATAGAACAATTACGCATTTATTAATATGATATCTGTAAATGACATTTTTTCCGGTAAAACACCGGCTGGTAAAAAACCTTGGTTATTCTTTAACATACTTCAAAATCTAAAATGAGGAAGTTCTATATTCGACGGGCATGAATTTTTATGAAATCGGCTTAACAGTTTTTAATAAAACAAATCAAATCATAATTTCAACTGACTTTAGAATCATAAAAGTGGAAAATTAGTTCTCATTGGGTATCACAAATGGGAAAGTTTTTATTGGTAAGCAAATGGTGTCCAATTAAAAAAAAAATTTTTTTTTAAGTATTTGTCCCTGAAGTGGTGACAAAAACATTTTATAAATCAAATCAGTATTTTTATAAATCCATTTCTGTCTACATCTGCAGTTATTAACACCTGCGAATTTGCACTAAACTAGCGCGGTGGGTAGCCTCAATCACTTATTTTAGCCCGTGCCTTAGCAGTGGAAACATTATCAGACTAATGATGATGTTAAGAACTACCTGTTCTTTCCTGTTTAGGGCAGATGACTTGGTTTCGGCCATTGAAACCATTTAGGAATTTTGGACGTTCTAACTTTCATAAAGGCAAATATATTACTTTACCGTATACGGTCTTTAAAATATTAAATTACTAACCTTTTTCGTGAATATTACTCTGGTTAAAAAAAAAAGGAAAAAAAAGCGATCTTTATAGAAAAACATTTTTCTGTGTTGTTCCGAATTGGGTGTTGTGGTACCTATGTTATTTCAGATTTTTATACTATAAAAGCTTTAGTTGTCTGGTGATTTGAAAAACGTATCTGGTTTAAATTATATTTGAAAACAAACGTAGCGAGAATCCTTGTTTTGGTAACATCATAAAATATATAAAAAACACGGGTCCATCTTATTGTGTCATCATCTTCTTAAATTGAAAATTAATTATAAAATTTCGCGTAGACAGAAAATAGCTATCAGTTGCTGTCAAAGACACTTTTCTCTGCATTTTTGCAGACATGTTTCGAAACTATATTATAGCTGCTCACTCACGACGAAATTGAAAAGGACAGGAATATTTTAAGCAAGATTAGCTTCTGTTGGCCGCTCGTCGTTGCATGAAACTGACGGCTCGGAAATTACCGTCTAAGGACGTCTTATCATGGCAATATTCATTGCCGACGTCTGTAAAAATTATTTAGATAAAAGGCGAATATTGAAGATTACATAAAACCAATTTTGGGCAATTTTAGGACACTGTCATAATTATATCAAATACAGCAGCTTAATTTTTTTTTATGAATATTTTAGTCACATAAATATAATTTGTTTAATGTTGTTATAATTCACTATATTTTTCTTTTTACGGTTATACAAATCGGTCAGTTAAGTATGTGATATCCCTGCAATGTTACTAAATAATAAATTTGCTTTGCATCAACACCCGCATGGTATAATTACTTTGGGCAGTAATTTTAATAAACGCTAAACCAAAATATAATAATAGACAACTTTGCCAGCCTCTTTAGTAATTTATTTTAGATATTTCTTTAATTTATATTTTTTGAATTTTATGGCTTTGGCATGTATTGATTTTTGTTTATCTTTAATTTGCTGTCTCTGTCTTGTATCTTGATATTTTATAAGTAGTCCTTATTATTTCTTCTTGCTAAAATAAAACTACAGTCCGCGTACTTTTACTGTTTGTCGATTGCACATATATTATACATTGTATGTTTATTTAAATTTCTTCTTAAGGAATACTATAGTTTTAATAAAAATAAGGTACTTTTTTTTAATTTTCTAAAGGCTTTAAAAATAAAACCTTTGTAAATATTGTAATTTGTCTTAATCATCTTATCTATATGACTATCTAATTATTTATCTAAAAGCTTTCATATATATTCTATATCTATCTATATAAAACAAAATTGAGAGTATAATACTAAAAACGACAATTTGATTTTCCCATACAAACTGTACTTAGCTGTCAAACGTTTAGTGGACGATCAATATTTATGGTCGTGTAGTGGTCAGTTTACGCAATATTTTTCATTATTAATATGGTTTTTATTAAGAGGTAAGTGATACGAAGTTCACCGGGTCAGCTAGTGTTTCATAAAAGATAAGAAAAGAGTATAAATACATAATCTATCCAACGTTTAATTACATAAATAAAATTCACATTTATGCTATGAGCAAGATAAAAAAACAGTACCTATATCTTATAAAATTGAAAATACAAGCAATCTCCTTATATTGCTTCTAGGAAGCATATTGCGAATTACACGAGTTGGTCATTTGAATTTGCACCTGCCCCTTTTCGACATAGCATGAACACTAACATAAATGTTTCAATTTAAAATAAACCGTAAGGTACACAAGATAAGGATGGAATTATAAGATGTCATAAAAATATTTTGGAAAAACTTTAAATAAAAATAATGTGATAACCGATGAAAATAACTATTTTCGTTAGATTTATAAAAACACTACGACTTTTGTAATGATAATTTATTCTTCTATTGCTAAGAGTACTATATTTTTTATAACTAAAAAAGGATGTTTGTTTGGGAAAACATAATTGTATTCTTGTAATGTTTCTCAGAATAAAAATATAGAAGTCGGTGAATGAACCATATCTTTTAAATGAACAGCGAAAAACTAGACATCATTGGATGAACTTCCATATCATAGGAAATACAGAAAAATGTAACTCATATAAAAAAAAACTCATTATCCTTTACAGTTCCAGGATAAATAACCTTTAACAATTGAAACTATAATATAAACATATGCTAAGACAGAAAACGTAACTGAATGTTATCAATATCTATTTCAGGTTTCAGTCTATTATTAATTCTACTATCTAAGCAAACATTTCAGCCGGGCACTACGGACCACATTTCGTCTTGTAAGTGCTATTAAGACATCGGAGTTATGTCCTTGGAGCTCACCCAAGATAATGTGTCTACGGTACACAGTGGTTATTTGCGGCTACCGTATATTGATATCTTGACGATAAGTATATCGAGGAAAATAATAATAAACGTCGCAATGCAACCTTTTTGATATAATATCTAGTTAAGTATTACTTTTTCATAACTCAGTTTGTTTCTTTTTAGCAATAAAGGTGTGTATACACAAATTCTATCAATATTCCCATGAGTAGCAATATTCTTCTTGAAATAAAAATATGCTCTGTTAAAAATAGCCTTGAATAGGTTCAATAGGTAATAAAGGTTTTATTTCATTGAAGCTCTATGCCATCACAGCGTTTGCTCGTCGTCAAATTTGAAGCTTTTTGTTAATAGAATAGCATGACAAACCCCAAATGCAGTAGCTAAACCATTACATCCGGAAACCGGAAGCGAGGCAAGAAAGAAAAGACGATTTTCTAAATTGATCATGACCGGGAACCGAACCCGGTACTTTAAAAATAGCGACACTTCGAAACTGGCATATAAGCCACTTGGTAACAGAGTTCGTAAATTGTGTTATATCTTTTAACGAGAAATTACCTGACTCTCGAAAACGGTTCCAACGATTTTCATGAATTTAGTATGCAGGCGGGGTATCGGGAGGATAAATCGATAAGCTAAGTTTCATTTCCCAAAAAAATTGCAGAGCAAAGCTCGGTCATCCAGGTGCTAAATATAAAAATGTACAAGCGAACGGATAACTTGACATTTGTGTTATTTCAACACTCTGATATTTTAAACGTAAACTTCAGCTTGAGTTTCCTTTATACAATACAATTCACAAAATTTCCGAATGTTACATAGTATAATAAAATTTCATCTCAAGACCATTTCATTTTTGTTACGACCTCGTATGCTGAACAGCGTCGTATCATACCATAAATTTGTACAAAGTAGCACTATAACAACACGAGACTGTTTAGAGTTATATTGTATGTCGATGTATTTTGTCACGTATCTACTTAAAAGGCTTCAGAAACTAAATCAACATTTACAAATTAATTGCAAATAAAAAAAAAACAAAATACAGTTTATTTTAGTTTTTATTTCTTTTAAATATCTATAATGAAAATGCCTAAATAATCCACCAGTCCCAGGTTCCCCGAAATGGGACTCGAACCCAAATGAAACCGCCTAAAGAAATATTTTGACAAATATTTTAAGTTTTCTGATTTAAATGAAAATGTGTGCTTATTTATTATTTATACACTTGTAATGGGTTGATGATTTATAAACATTTTTCATTATAGCATTGTGAATGCAAAATTCACGGAATGAATATACTTATTTTCTTTGCAATTTCATTAAGCTTAGTTACAAACAAAAATAATAAAAAAGACAACATATTATGTTAATGCTAATTGAAGTAAATTTCTGGACAAGAAATTTGATTACCTCCATGATAGTAGATCCTTTATCAAAGTCATATTATATTTTTAACTGTGAAAATTGAAAAAAAAAATGTGATTCACCTGGGTCGGTTATTATGGCTTCTACGATAATAGTTATTTGGTCATTGGCCATTGTTTTGGTCATTTTTGTACAGAAAAATTATCTTATATCTTAGGCCTTACTTATGAGCAGTGTAAAAGGTTGCACAATAGCTTTACTCACGTCACTCTTACATAACAGTCAGTCCGAGTGAAAGAGACTATTTAGCAAGATAATTCTTACACATGGGCCACTTACGTCTCTTCAACTTCAAGTACCTACAATTAATGCAACATTATAATTAATATTTTGTAATAATAATTTAATTAATACAAATGTTTCCATGTGATAAATTTTAATATTGCGAATGTTTCCAATAAGTATTTTTCGATGGTTGTTATGCTCTTAATTAAAAAGACAATTAACATCTAAGGCTAAGCGAACACTAGACCTGTAAAGGAGCGATGACGTCTAAAATGACCCAATATAAACGCATTTTTATACGTTAATTTTATTTATTGGTTATAACTTTTATTTTTTTCCAGTCAACATAATATTGTTGCCTCCTTTATTAATGCGTAAGTATTGCTGTTATATTACTATGTAAGCGTAGTTACTAGGAACGACTGAATGAATTTGCATGAAATTAATTAATTAGCATATGAAGTGTACCTCGCGTAAAATATGGAAAAGTTTTTATACCGTTAATAATTTCTGTAGTGCACATTAAAGTATTCTTAGTTTAATACAATTAAGTAACTTCTTAGTTTAATTAATGTTAATTTCCAATTTCATTGCAGAATTACGTAATTAAATATTTTTTCGCGTTTACCGGTTATCCTTTTTTATTACATCTTATTCTTAAGAAATGTCATTAAATATGAATAGTAATCTGTTATTAATGTCAATACAATTTTTATCTCCAATAGAATACGTATACTAATAATATTATAAATGTGAAATTTTGTAAGAATGCATGTGTATTATGTATCTCTTTCACGCAAAAACTACTTAAAAGATTTTATGAAATTTGGTACATTAATAATTCTGAGCATGAAGTTACGCTACTTTTTATCCAGCTCAACGGTTCCCTAGGCCACCACCTAAACCACGGGTGCTACTGGCAGAAAGCTACTCAATACATAAATTTATACTGCTCTTATAAATAATTATGACACCTTAAGGCCTATTCTATTACTACGAAAGCGATTATTCTTTTTCAAATTGCTAAAACGACTCCGAAGAAATATTTTTCGATAGTTTATGATGCAACGGCAGTAGGACCTGACAATGCCTCTGATTCACAGATAATATTCAAGGGTATGATTTTAACAAAGCTATAAAAAAGAGAATTCCGGATTTTTCTAATTTTCGTTCGAGGATAAATAGAAGAAGAAAGAGGTGTCATATTAATGCGTAGGAGTTATACGAAACTAATTACGGTCACTAGTAAACCTCACTTTAACACCACAAAAATATTTTAATGCTTCTATTATTTCTTTTTTGTTTTACTACCAGGGTCGTGTCGAAGCAATTTACCGCGGAAACTGCAGGAAAACTTGTTGGAAAACAACATATAAACATGCTACCCTTCCCTTATGCCTTTGATGCTTACAAACTATGTTTTTGCGAGAGCCACTGGTGCGCAAAAAAGAAAATATAGTTGTACCTGAAAAAGACTGTCGAAGTTTCTAGTAATTTTTACCGTTGAGGGCGGCAAAGATGTGTCATTAGAAAGATTTGAAAGAAAATTGTTGTTTTAAAACGATATCATAAATACGTAAAGACAAAAAATTAAACGTTGTACTAATTAATTGAATTTCAAATGATCACAAACCAGTACATTTACACCCGCTTTCACTAACCATTACACCCCCCCGTCTTCATAAATTGTTATCTCTCTCTCTCCATCCCATGGTTGCCTGGAAGAAATCTCTTTAAGCGATAAGGCCACCAATTGTTACATTATTTTGTTAAACTCTTTTCAATTTGTAAATATAACTTGTGTAATTTTAACAATAAAGAATTTATTATTCTATTCAAAAATAAGACAGAACTGAACTAGGAAACGCTTAATTTTACGTATCGCCTAAGCATATTAGTTTAATTACAAGAAAACATTTTTTAAATTATTCCATGACACATTTGGGACCCTTCATAGTACGTTCAGATTTAACTCCAAAGATGTAACTTTGTTTAGTAAAAACGGGAATAGTCTGTGAATATGATTATAAATAATTATCGTACGACTTTCAACTTAACGATTTTTATTGAGTAGTCAAATATTTTCAGAGTACCAACCTACTGTCAAATTCATAGAAGTCATTGACAATCACAATAATTAATGGCGATTATCTAATTAATAATAAGCCGAGTTGTTTAACTGACAAAGATAACAGCATATGTTCACTTTAACAGAGGAAATTTAATCTTAATCACTTATTACATATGAGTTAATATGAGCACTAACTGGAATCTAAATTCACCAGTAACAAAACGGGATAAATGAAAAAAAAAAATAATACAAAATCTACAAGGAATATTTACATAAAGATATAAAGAGAATAATCTATGCACATAAAAGGATATTTCCACTATCCGATCATACATAATGTGATACTTTTTTTACAAATATATTTTGTGATATAAGTATATTTTTTCATATATTATTTATACAAATTACAGGACTGATTAAACAAAAATCACCCACAGGAAACAACATGGGACTTTCCTGACAGGCTATATATTTACGCGAAAACTACTAGTCTAGTTTAACTATGAGTATTGTTACCTAGGTCGAATTTCACTTGTGTTACGAAACGAGATTTTGAAGTGTTAGTGCTTAAATATTAACTTAAGCCTTGCTCTGTCTAGATAACAGCATTAATTATATGTGTGTGCTAATCTTAAACGATTATAATGAAATAATCCTTTGTAATGTTAAGTTAGAATCACTCAATACTGAACTGTCTGAATGAAGTTAAGAAAGTTGAACGATGCGAGTTGTTGGTATACTATTGCTAATAAAGAAGTGGGGACATGTAATAAGATTCTATATTTATTAGAGCGTAAACATTATAACTTTGGCAGTTTGTAATAGGATGGATCGGTTCTATAATAAGAATAATTAGAGTTAGATAAGTAAAAGTTTTTTCCCTAACAATTTTATCCAAACATATCAGTTCCTTTTATAGAGTTAGTATGTGTTAAATATTGTTTTACTGTGTGTGAATATAGCCATTCTAACGTTAATATACAAACTTTTGTTTAATTTGCTCTTTCAGTTGTGTTTAAATCTTGTAAGTTTGAAAATGAAAAATAAAAATATCTTTATTCAAGTAGGCTTATTACAAGCACTTTTGTTTTCCCCTACCACTTGTTCAGGACGTCTTTTAGCTGAGAATAAGAACAAGCAATAGAACTTACCAGCTCCTTATCATAAGTAATGACATGTCGTTACCAAAATAATATGTATTATCACAATAATAAAAACAACTTTCAAAGTCTGTAAATCATAGGTTGTACATATAATTATTCGTTGTAGAACAAAGCGAAGGCTCTTAATTCCATACATTGCGAATCTTAAAATAATCATCAACTTTATAATAGCCTTTACTCATAAGTATATTCTTTACAAGAATTTTAAATTTATTGATGGGTAGTCAATTACATTCTGTGGAACTTTATTAAAACATTGTTTAAGACTCAATTCTCAATGTTCGATTGAGCTGAGGAATTCACCTTTAAATAACTTTAAATAACAGTTTATATTGTAATTGAAGCGGAAAGCTAAGGGTTGATGAATGAAAATGAACGAACATATAATCTATATTTATACACATTTAAAACAAAGTTGCTATCCGCTGTCTGTAAGCTCAGATCTTTTAAACTTATACAATATACAGAGTTAGTGAAATCGGAGATTTATTTATATCTATATATATAATATAATAAAGCTGAAGAGTATATTTGTTTGTTTAAACTCGTAATTTAGTACCCTGGGACCACGTGGGCGAAATCGCGGGTTATAGCTAGTAATGTATAATACAGGACAGCCAGGGCGAAGCCACTGCAAATCTTGTAAAATATACAGAGATCAGGGTTACACGGTTAAGCTAATAGTGACAATGAAAGTTTTGTTTTAATTCCAAATATTTTTAATAAATACATTTATTAGCAAATCGTCGTTGTGCGTTCACAAATCGCTATGTGTATTTGAGCTACTTTTCAGGAACAACAAAAAACTAGTTTACTCTGGATATATTCGAGATAAGATAAATTATTTTTGTCTGATAAATTTAATAATCTATTAACATAGTTTAAGATCATTATCATTAAAATAACATGTAAAGTAAGTTTTCTAAAAAACGAAATGTTTAAAATTTACACATAGCGTTAATTTAATGTGTCATAAATAGTCGTCATGTACCTGAAGAACACATAGCTACTTTTAAATGACACGGAATTATTATAACTTGCCCTATCTTATAGCACATGGCTATTTAATAAAACTAACTTGTTTAGTTATACAAAACGTTTATTAAGTTATTGAGGGATACAAATGAAAAATTAGAAATAGATCATATTTTTTTTAATAAATACAAAAACAATACAAAACAAAACAAACATTAGTCTTAAAATCAGTCAAACTTAATTACTTTACGTACCTAATTATAATTTTTGTACTTTGATTTCAGAATGAGATCAATTATCTTAACGAGATAAATTATCAAAGAATGGGTGGTAATCACGATGCATGCAACGATGATTTAGGCTTTGTAAATGTTTATATTTAGTGGCATCGATTTTCAATGGACCGTTGTACAGCCCTGCTGGTTCCATGATAAGCGATGTGTTTATTCGTCTTCGTGGCAAAGTCTCCCCAGTCATCGGAATGGCGTAATTTATATTACACTTCACCATTGACATAAATAAGTCCTCTTAAATCTGTCACAGTTGCATCACCAACTTTTCTACCACGCCTTATAGTAGAAAAATTCTGTTCTTTCAAAATCTCTGTATTTTTTTTTCTCTGTACTGTGTATACATTATTTTCCTGGCACCAGGTCATATAAATAAAGTACAATACATGTGAGTAAAAGATTCGAATGATTCCTCAATGTATGTCCTGGTACTATTTGCTCGACAATAATGACTTGGTACTTTTGGTATATCATCAAGCCACTTTTTCACAGACTCTGACTTAAGATTTGTGTTTGTAAAATGATTAGCAACTGTATCGTTATTGCGGACAATCTTATTTTCACCATTCTCTCTTAAATCTATGTTAGATCGAATCCATAGCTGTAATACATCTTTCTTTAAACAACCTTTGCAAGAAAAAGTTCTTTACAAACACGTACCTTCACACCATTCATGCTAGCAATAGCAATCAAACTCTACATTTTTTTTGTGCATCGTTAGATGTTTTTCGTCAGCGTATGATGTTTCGAGTCTGGCAGTCTTACTTAAATGGACTCACCATTTAAGTAAGACTTTTTTGCTTGCCATGAGGGTAATTGCCAAAAGTATCGAAAAGTATCGGTCCGTGTTTCTTCATTAATAGCAGCACAAGTAAAGCTTCTGTCCGTTTTTTTAGCAGCTAGGTTTTAACTCTCATTAGTCTACATTACTCTACCTACACTTCTTCTATTACTGTATTCTCGTCGACTTTCGTAACTTTATGACCTGAATAATTCTTCCCTAAAAGCCTCACCTATTGATTTTCTTTCTCTTTCTTTTTTCCTCCAGAACAACGACATCTTCCTTAATGGTACTATTATTATTTTCCTTTTCAATGATAGGTTCAAAACAACCAGTTTTATCTTTCAGGTAAAGCATTACATCAGAGGAATCTACAAACTAACTATGAGCCATGTGGTAATATAATATGGCTCATAGTTAGTTTGTAGTTCTAAGCAAGATTTAAATGATCCTATAATAATTGTTGTGGTTACTACACTTTGGGATGCACCTGTTATTCCTTTGATTGATTCCTGACTTGCTGTCGTAATATTATTAGTGAAATCGGCAAAAGTATTAATAGCATAATCTGTATTTTCACATAAGTTCTCCTTTTGGCCAGTTGTAGTAGGTGGATATAATATTGACGATTCTTCTTCCAGCTCTAAAGCCAGTTCACGTATCGACTGTTGTGGATCTTTGCATAACGATACAAGACGTTTACTTGTCCATAAACCTAGGCATTCTTGTTGTTAACCCTAAAAGAGCAAAAATAAAGGTTTAGTTAAGCAATTAGCGTTAGGTAAAAAGGCCTTATGTTTGTTTTTATACTTGAAATTATTATAATACTAAAAGTATGAGGCGCTAAGAAAACAAGGCACTCCGTTATTATCATTAATAAATAAGATTAAAAAAATATGTTAATCTCAGTAAACCCCATGGTGGGAAGTTTAGTTACTAACACAAGCAAAGCTACAAGTGTAAACTTAAAACAATTATGGTAACCAGTACCAGTTTATTACAGTTTTAATCCATTCACCAACTAAACCAAAGCAACCTAAAATTAACTCAACCTTAAGTTAATATAAAAAATAATATGACACAAATTATTGATTTACTTACTTGTAGTGATCTCAACTCGAAAAAACAATGTCGTCCAATCGCGTACAAAAATATCGCTATGTGTCAAACTGACATACGTTCGATCTGAACTGAAACTTGTCCAATCGCGTACAAAAATATCGTTATGTGTCAAACTGACACATAACGGGCGCAGTTGATGAACATGATTGAATAGTGAATTTCTACAGTTATGTGATTTTAGGTACTTAGTGATTTTTTAGGAACATTAAATGTATGAACACCACATAACTATTTTTTATAACTTCGTTATTAGTAGTTTTATCACAAAACTGTTTTTACACCTTACGTGTAATGATATAAGGGTCAAAATTATATAAAAAACCAAAAATTAAGAAAAATCACATAGCGACTTTTGCAGGCGCAGCGACGAAATTTAAAAAGAAAAAAATATTAAAAAGGTCAGTAGCAGTCATACTTTTACACCAATTTGTACTCCTTTATCATCACCAGTCAATTAATATCCCTATTGGTGCGTGTCAACAACCGAAGATGCAGCCTAGAACAACGGCTTAACGTGCCTTCAGTAGCACAGAGAAGCTATTTTCTCGGTTACTCATATTATAGCCGGCTCCTGCGAAAGCTACTTAACAGCTGTATCGCAGACCGATCGCGCTAACTACTGCACCATTGTCATTTGTCCTACGTCTCATGTGATTTGAGAAATTAAAAACTCGACATTCGGTAGCGATATTTTGCATATTGAAATCGCGATAGCTGAAATAATCATTTTCTACACAATAGTCATACCACAAATATATAATAATATAATAATAATAATAATTTATTTCAGGTAGTACCCATATTGTTAGTAAAAATTCTCTTAAAGGTAATGTTAGTAAATACAACATTATATTTCTATCACACATTCCAATACAACCAAATTAAACTATATTAAATGAAATTTTTAATTATATAATTTCATTTATTTATTTATTATATATATATTTTTTTTTATGGAATAGGGGGCAGTCGAGCAGGCGGATCACCTGATGGTGAGTGATTACCGCCGCCCATGGACACCTGCAACACCAGAGGAGCTACAAGTGCGCTGCCGGCCTTTGAGGGACGAATAAGCTCTACGCTTGAAAGTTTGAAGGTCGTATCAGTCCGGAAATACCGCTGGCGACAAACTGTTCCAGAGTTTGGCTGTGCGAGGCAGAAAACTTCTAGAAAAACGCACAGTTGAGGACTTCCAACCATCCACATGATGGGCGTGGATTTCTTGTCGCGTGAAACGATGGCGGAAAGTAGCGGCAGGTATAAGTCCGAACAATTCCTCGGAGCATTCCCCGTAATAGATGCGATAGAAGATGCACAGTGAAGCAACATCTCTACGCAGGGCCAGTGGATCAAGCCGACTTGAAGTGTCCCGGCAATCGACGATTCGAGTCGCTCTCCGCTGAATGCGGTCTAGAGGGAGAAGCTGGTATTGGGGTGCACCTGCCCAAAGATGAGAACAGTATTCCATATGGGGCCGAACTTGCGCCTTGTAAAGCTGCAGGCGATGCGCTGGAGTGAAATATTGCCTCGATCTATTAAGCACACCAAGCTTCTTAGATGCTAATTTAGCTTTATCCTCTAAGTGACCACGGAACTGGACCTCACTCGATATGTCGATACCGAGAATCTCAATATTGGCTGAGGCAGTTAGGGGAATGTTTTGAAAACGAGTTGATACGACAAAAGGAGCTTTTTTGGCGATGAACGCGCAAACCTGTGTCTTAGTAGGGTTGAAGTGGACCAAATTAAGTCGACCCCAGTTAGAGACTTCCACTAACGAAGATTCAATATCAGACACAAGTTGATTCCGGCTCTCAATGACGCTTTTCCGAGAAATATTAGCACGACCGTTATAGGTGGAGTCCTTCGTGCTGTCATCCGCATAACAATGAATACCGCTAATTTGCAGCATGTCATTAATATGCAGAAGAAAAAGTGTAGGTGGTAGCACACATCCTTGGGGAACACCAGCATTTATAGGCAGTAGGTCGGAGCATTCACCGTCGACTAAAACCTTAATGCTTCTCTCTGCCAAAAAACTAGTGACCCATGCACATAATTTCTCGGGAAGCCCATACGAGGGAAGTTTTGATAGAAGAGCTTTATGCCACACGCGATCGAAGGCTTTCGCTATGTCCAAACTTACTGCCAGGGCCTCGCCCTTTGTTTCAATTGCCTTAGCCCAGTTATGTGTCAAGTAGACTAGAAGATCGCCAGCAGAGCGACCATTACGAAATCCGTATTGTTGGTCACTGAGCAACTGGCGATTCTCTAGGTACCGAAGAAGCTGGCGGTTGATAATGGACTCCATTATCTTTGAAAGCAAAGGGGTTATAGCGATCGGCCTGTAGTTGGACGGGTTCGAGCGGTCACCTTTTTTTGGGATCGGATGCACCAAAGCAGTCTTCCATGAGGTTGGGACGACGCCAGATGAGTAAGAGAGCCGGAATAGGCGCGTTAAAACCGGTGCCAACTCTGGAGCGCACGTCCTTAGCACAATAGAGGGGATACCATCGGGCCCACTCGACTTGTGGATATCGAGGGAGAGTAGTGCTAGACGCACTGAGCTCTGGTGAAACCGGATATCTGGCATAGAGCTATTGCACCGCGGAATGGTGGGCGGTTTCAGCCCCCGGTCATCCAAAGTCGAGTTGGATGCAAAGAAGTTACCCAGGAGATCGGCTTTCTCTTTTGCATCATAGGCTAATGAGTAGTTGTCTTTGTGCAAGGGTGGAAATAAAGGCGTGCAGAAATTACCTTGAATAGATTATTTACAATATTTTATTTTAATTTGTCGACTAAGATAGTGAAGAAGAAAAGTCTTGCAAGCTAAATTTGACCCACTTCCCAATTTTTGATTCAGCAAAAATTTTACATTCAACTCAATATTAATAAGGAATGTTGCTGATCTGATGATTAGCCGCGACTTGACATATCTACAACTTTCAAAATCGTTTGGACTACGGTCCCCGAGCACCAACACCCAGCACGGAGAGATACAATTTCCCTATACCAGTTGGTACACCCACCACCTTTCGGTCCTACAGTATTATACCATTATTTAAAATATTTCTTTCTTTCTTTTACTTCTCCATGGAAACTTTAACTGTCTCAAATGTCATACTCTTTCATATATTATATATGAAATTATTAATAATTTACGTCCGTATAATTCGAAATAATTCCGTATGATATAGTCCGTCCGTATAATTTTCGTAGAAAGGTGTATAAAATTTCGTATTAATATATTAGATTAATAAGATACGAGAAGGCACGATGAAGTCTCCCAAACTCTTCTAAATCATTCTTTCCACCTCACCTTTAGAATTCTTCGTTGAAATACGGCTGTTCTAATTCGGGTGTTTTTGGCATTTAGCCAAGCTGCCGCTTTACGATATACCTTCTGCAATACCGCAGGTTTAATATTTGTCCTTTGAGATGAATCGCAGTTTATGACCGAAAATAACAATGTTATTTGTTGTCGAGCACCAGATACTGCCTCATAAAATGATTACGTACTTTACGACAAGTGAAATATCTTCACCGCTTAAAGTTTGCTACGGCTTTTTTGGAATATGGTTTATTGAATTAACTTATATTAAAGTATCTTAAGAAATCAAGTCGCCGCGAATAATTTGGTTATCTACTAATACGGGGTTTTAAGAATTCTGGATGGCGTGTTACTTACCTAGTATTTGTTTATAGAGAATAAGTTTAATTTTGGAAATTTTAATATCGTGTTTCTGTAAATAGTCCCTCTTTTTATATTCTAACTAGACCCGTGACTTTATATCACGTTTTCCCGCGACTTTATATCATGTTAACACTCGTTATCACGCGTAATTTACACCTTATGTCAACCCCGTAAAATTTTTTACAATCAAGTAATTTCAGAATCCTTTTAATTCAAACAATCAAATGTTTCTTCTTTATAATATTAGGAGAGACATTAGAGATAAAAAACAAAATATATTTAGAAGAAAAAGAATGTGTGTACGAATGTGAATAACGGTAATATTAAAATATCATTAAAAATCTAATTAATAACCCTGCTCCTATGTAATCTGAGGAATTATAAAACATGACAAAATACTTTGACTACTAACTTCTTACCATCAGTGAATATAAATGTGTATCCTTTTAAAGTTTTTAGCATGAAGTTGTTCTTGCTCCACTTCTTTTATTTTAAAGAAAAGCCAGAAGAAAGAACTTTGCAATGTTGTCATAAAGAATTAAAAAGGTAAGAGGAAATTTTAATCCCAACTCATCAAGAATTCCACCCATAAGATGGTCTTCCTGAATCTCCTAAGAAGGTTTCATTATTTACCTGTAAATCTAGATTTTTTATGTTTTGTTTTGTAATAAAATTGATATTGGTATATCCAATCAAATAAAATGTGTGTACGAATGTGAATAACGGTAATATTAAAATATCATTAAAAATCTAATTAATAACCCTGCTCCTATGTAATCTGAGGAATTATAATACATGACAAAATACTTTGACTACTAACTTCTTACCATCAGTGAATATAAATGTGTATCCTTTTAAAGTTTTTAGCTTGAAGTTGTTCTTGCTCCACTTCTTTTATTTTAAAGAAAAGCCAGAAGAAAGAACTTTGCAATGTTGTCATAAAGAATTAAAAAGGTAAGAGGAAATTTTAATCCCAACTCATCAAGAATTCCACCCATAAGATGGTCTTCCTGAATCTCCTAAGAAGGTTTCATTATTTACCTGTAAATCTAGATTTTTTATGTTTTGTTTTGTAATAAAATTGATATTGGTATATCCAATCAAATAAAATGATAAATTCAATTATGAAACTAACTTTAATCCGATTTAACAAAAGAATGTCGTAATACATTAAAATTGTAACTAAATCACATAAACATGTGATTTAATTACCGTACAATTTACTACATTGAAGTTCACCCGCGTTTGTGTATTCAAATATCCAAGTCGATTACAACATTGACACGTTTAATTGTTCATAAGATTAATCAATTATTGTATAGTGATATTTCGATGTCTTTCATTAAAATACAGAACTTCGATAAGATAAGTCTATGTTTTTATTATTCCCTGAAACCATTTCCTAGAACCCGTAAGATATACTATTTCATAAGGAAATCTTTAATAAGTTTATGCAGAGAATACATTTCCGACAAATTTCAATGAACGTATTTTTCAATTTTATTAACTATTATTTTAGTGTTTTTTTTTGTACATATTAAGTTTTTTTTTTTCATATAATGGAACGTGTTTTTATAATTAGCACAATAAAGAGTTCCTTCTTCATCAACTTAACTCGAGAGAGACGAAACAAGGCTACACTCACTAGCTCAAGTCGACACATGTCAGCTCAAGTTGACGGGCTTGAGAATGCTACATTTCACTGGTAAATGTTTTTTTTCACCAAAGGTTAATTTGTAATGTTAGACGTGTCGTATAATTAGTTTCACTACTGCTTTATAAGTAAAAATAAATTAAAATAAATTTTAAACCCTAGTACCAAGCAGCTTTTACAATTTTCAGAATCATTGTTACACTCTGGTTGTGCTCAACATGTTTTATCTTTGAAATAGGGTACCTGCAGCAATTAAAACCCACGTCATAATAAGGCCGCCTTAGAAACTTTACAAGTACATGCATTACACCCACAGATGTGTCGTCTTGTGGACGTATAAGTATACATGAATGTTTTAGAACAAATTTTCAATGTGGATTTTTCTACAACACTGGCCTTAATACAACGCCGAATTTAATGTTGTTAGGTACCTTACAACATTCGACTTCTTTTTGTGTCAACAACTTGTCATCATATTTGTATAATTAGGTACATTACATAATTATATAAATATTACCCAGTTATGTAAATATGATGGCAAGTTCATACTAAAATATGACGAAGTTTGAGTTCGCCTTCGCGTTCTTACATTAATTGTTAAAAACCAACAGTATTTTCTTAGAAACCCACTTTTATTTCCGAATAAATTTTTCAATTTTTTACTGAATCGGTATAGTTTCTTTTAGCCAAAGGTAGCCTGGTAGAAATTGCTACTTAAGCAACCAGGCCACTTTTAGCGTCTATGTTACTAATTAAATGTGCTTCTATGTAAATTTTTACTGTGTGCAATAAAGTATTCATTCATTCATATATAAAAAAAAATATTTAAATATTATCAAAGATTTTATCACAGCTTCGTAACAAACATGTCAACAAAGATTTGCATAAAGACCCCTTTCATCCCTATGAGAATGTGTAAGGTTTGTCAGCCCTTCGCCCACATCAGGAGCTTACATTTGATGGAGTTTATTTTGCGAGTTAACTTATCTGTCTCACTGGAGGCCTTTTTGTAACTTCCTTTCATTAAATGGCTTTAAAGTAAAGAGATACCTAATATATTTTCGTTTGTGAAGAACGATAAAAATCTATGAAACATATCAGACTCGAATCTTGCTCTTTCTGCCTTTCAATTATAAGGAAAAGCGATGAAGTAAATTGCTTTTACGGCTGAATACTTTTAGTCTTTTTTTAAATATATGAGAGAGGAAACGTTCATAAATAGAATAAACAATATTTAAGATCTTTTGAAGAAACATCTGTTAATCAATATTTTTAAGTGTATAATATAACCTCAGTAAATTTATGCAAAGTTTTTCATGGAATTGTAAAAAATAATTGTAAGTAAGTAAAGTTTAGAATACATAATGATTTCGTATTTCTTATGCTGATTACTCTATATACATAACTTGCTTTTGTTCGCGACTTCGTCCGCGTGGTAAAGTTACTATTATATCGTGTAAAATACCTGAAATAAAGTTTCATCTCCGATTTTATCCCCTTTGGGGTGGAATTTATCAAAACCCTTTCTTAGGGGATGCCTACGTCATAGTAGCTTTATGCATGCAAAGTCTCAGTCCGCTCGGTTTAAAATTGACAAAGTTTCATACAAACTTTCATCCCCTATTTTATGCCCTTGGGGGTAGAATTGATCGAAATCTTTTTTTAGCGGATGCCTACGTCATAACATCTACCTGCATGTCAAATTTCAGACCGATCCGTCTAGTGGTTTAGGCTGTGCGTTGATAGATCACTATGTCAGTCAGTCACCTTTGAGTTATATATCGTATATTATAGATATTTAGATTCATATTTAATTTTTTTATTCATTTGTGGTACTATTAGAAAAAGACAATATTTAGGTAATTAATAATACATATCATTGCTGTATGTATACTGAATTAGACCTTTTAATCTAGCAATAATTTTAATAATTTCTAAATCTTGACAATCACACACAAAAATTGACGGCACAAAGTAAATTATGTGTCAATTAACAAACTGGTGGTAAGAATTTAATATATTTTTTGTAAATATTGCCAATTAAAATTATACTCACCGATAAACGAATTAAAAACATTATATACCTATCGGAAAAACATAACCAGCCGAAAATTCGAAGTTATTGGAAATATGTTATAATAAATTACAGAAGTACGTTTATAATGGAACCGAGAGTGTGTATAAATGGTGATTTTTTGTTTCGTCAAAATTATCTATTAAATAAAAACATATTTCATGCATGTAACAGAATAAAATTAAACAAAAAATATAGATAAAGAGTTGACACGCTTTCACAAACAAAAGTTTAGCAAGAAAATATTGCCAAGAACAGTGTAAGTAAATAAGAAATAGTTACCTTGTTTTGAACTACTAGAACCTGCACACTTATAAAACTTTTATACAAGCTAAAAAATCTCTAACATTGGTAATGATCGATTAAGAAATTAAAAACGTGAAAGGAAATAATAAAATATTAAAACCGTCCTTTGAATTCATCAAAAGTAAACAAAGCTTTTTATTTTTTATCTTTATTTCTCTATTTTTCTTCTTTTAACGGGCGTCTCCACAACTCGACGTCAAATGTGCGCCTTTTTTGCGTGTGGAGGATGTGTGGCCGGACACTACTCCAGCCAGCCCAGCTCTGCCAGAAACGCTCCCAGTGCCTTCACATTTGTGATGGCCTCCTGGAGGTTATCCGGCGGGCCGAGGTACTTTGTCCGGTAGTTGGCCACTCCGTTGCATTTCAACAGAACGTGACTGGCTGTTTCTCCCGTCTCTATGCATCCTTTGCACAAGGGGCTGTCAGTGACACCTAGATTGAAAAGCTGCCTGTTAAAGTTGCCATGGACAGTAATAGCACCAGTTACCAGGGGCAAATCTGGGTTGCTAAGCTGCAGAAGGGCTTTGGAGAGGCTGCTCGCCTCTCCAAAGCCCTTCTGCAGCTTCACTCGGGGTAGTGTAAGTTTGACCTGCCTGCAGGTTCCCCAAGTGTGCCAGTCCTGTTGATGTAATTTACTCCAGTGTTCTATCCTATCTCACGTATCCTATCCTATCTAATAAGCCAGCTTATCGGAATAGGAATGGTCGGTTAGGGGCCCATAATCCATCAGCCTGAACATAACATTCAGCCATTCAGTATTGTATGGGCTAAGGGGCAGGAACAGATGTATATTGAGGTCCTCAGAGAATACACCAGCCTCTGTGCCTGATGAGGTTTTGGAGTCGTTTGTGAAGACTGTGAGGGCCTTGTGTTTACCTTTGGATCGTCACTGTCCATAAGGTTTATCTAGTTTTTCTTGTCAAAGATGAAGGTGAATTCGATTCTGTCACACACCGCCTCAACAAGCTGAGTATTAAACTATTCCTTCAGTAAGCCATTGAGATGTTTAGCGGTATCGAACCATAGCAGTTTGTGATTTTTTAGTCTCAATGCTTAGGTACTTCTCCTCCTTGGACAGCTGTAGTGTTGTATCAAATAATTTTGGTAGATGAACGTGCTTATGTTGTGTTTGGTTGTAAACATTACCAGTTCCATTTTGGTTTTGCGACAACGTGCCCCCCGGTCTTCGGAGAATTCTTAAAGTGCCAGAACCTTGCTTCGCCAAAATTTTCCTTACCCTATTTTCCTGTGTTATGGAATTTATCTCTCCGGTGAAGTTACACCAAGCGCCTGTTTTCCAATATAAAAATATGTTTTTTGTGCTTAGCTTTAATCGCGAATGAAGTGATTAAAAACGTAGTTATTGAAGCCGAATTGTAGCTTACGCCTTAGTAACTTCTAAAGCTGTGCAGTATTGAGTTCATTAACGTTTGAACAGACGAACAGACGAAAATTGCACTCGCATTTAAATACTCCAGAATAACGTGACAGCTTAACTTTGAAATCAACTTAATTTTGTTTGAATCTATTTTTTTATAACAGCAACAGAATTACATCATCAGTGAAAATTTCAACTATTGAACTATAACGGTCCATGAGATACGGCCTGATGACAGACAGACAGACGACGAAGTCTTAGTTTTAGCCTTTTCCAGTTTTCCAACTTTTTTACTTTAGTACAAAGGAAACATTATTCGCTGCATCTAATATATATCTGATTGTCATGGTAAAATTCTACCATTGGTTCGCAAGCTATAAAACATAACGACGATATAAGATAGGGTAGCTTTTATAGGATGCGTTAAAGAAGACCCTAATCTAATAAATTAAGGAACCCCAAAGACTTCCACGTGACTACCTGTTCCTTGTGGGGTGCAATCCCTTGTGTAATCCAAAATGATAATAATAAATTATTATTCTTAATGAAAAATGCTTAAAGAATCCACTCGGTTATTAGTATTATTAGTATAGCGTTGTGAATGCGAAATTGATCAAATGTATATGAAATTAAAAACGTTTTAATTATCAATAGTGGAAACATTTGTATTGTTTATCTTTGGTGTTACAGTACTAAATTATAAAATAAACTTAGTATTTTAACATCATGTCTTGTCAACAAATGTCTCGTGGGTCGGCTGTTGCCCACCGTGGGTCTAGATCAGGCCTTTATCATAAGGCCGAGATCAAGCCGAATCCGGTCCTCGGTAGAATTTTGTCTGGCCTCTAAAGAATTGTATATAAATTTATTAAAAACACAAATATTAGTTTTTGTCTAACATAAATGGTGCATAAAAAATATTAGATAAAATATTAAGCAATACTTACATACATTATCCGGGCCGGTGGGAGCCAACATTTTTTCCCGGAAAATCGCTATCGATAATTGATTAATTACAGTATGCATAATTTTATTAGTTATTATACTTATTATATCACATTATTGCATTAATAAACAAAATTACTTTTTTGGAGATAAATCTTCTTGCAATAAATACGCCGAAAATCAAACGAAATAAAACCAGATATAGATCAACTGAAGGTGCGTGCATCGTAAACACTAAAGAAATAATGAAACTGGTGTATTTGCTTAACATATTTTTCAATTTGAAAAATCTGAACTAATTTCTCAAAAATTTATAAAAAAAAAACACCGGCTTTTTGTCGCAATTCCAAGTAACATTTGATCGACTTGCTTACTATATGAAAAAAACTGTTTGGCCCGTCAAATTTTCATCTGCAATGTGGCCCAACTATCAAAATATTTGGCCATCCCTGGTCTAGACTGTATGTATGCCTGCCGATTAATGGGTGTCAACGACTACACATATGCAGTATCCACTAATTCGCACAGAACCTGAGTTAGCTCATGGTACATTCCAACTATTTGATACCATCCCTGTGAAATGCCTGTGCACTATACATTAAATGACAATAAAAAAAATTACGTTGAATTAATCCCTTTTTTAAAATCAGTTATTAACAGGCAGGAACTTATTATTATAATACTAAAAGGGTTAATTTATATCGAATCAAATCCAATTGTTAACTAACTATTCTATGCTTCTTAGACACAAAATTGAGTGGCATTGGCGAACCTGTCTACAAAGAGTCGGATAAGCCAATTTCACGCGTCGATTCTTACGCAATTTAAGCTATATTATTGCTTAAGAACAGGTATGCTCTTACGGGATTACGTTTGGAAGGCAAGATTTATTTGAAGTTAAATGTAAAGGCATTTAGAGTCAGTGACGTATAATAAGCATTATGAGACACTACCCCATACGATAAAGAGTTAATTGTTGGATAACCAATAGCAAATAGTTGTAAATAATTTAAATACTATATCTTCCTCTAGCGCTGTGTCTTCTGAAAAACGAAGGAGCGTATTATAATTTTTAGTCACCCATTCTATTACGGATAGTAATGCTTATATGCCACACAAAACAACACATTAATATTATTAGCTTTAGTCCATTTCATCGCAAGAAGTACGACTTCACATACGCTCGCATATAACACGGGAACAGTCTTACCCTGTTTTAGGCAGGCCTCTCAGAGGCGTGTAATGTACGAACATGTTTTTGGGGATCCGCATTGCTGTAGGTATTCCATTTAGAAAGGGTTGAACGAGGTCCCTTGGTAAATGAGGGCTCGCTATGTAGACTAAGAGAACTAGATTACACGATAAGAGAATTAGGTTCATGAATACTTACAATACGATTAAGTTAATTAAAAATACATTATTTAAAGTCAACTTTTTATATTACAATTTGTTCATGTTATTTATGATTGATTATCTATATTTTAGAGACCCTGGTTTCGTAATAATAGAATTTTAGAAGTATTTTTTTTTATTATAATGTGTGCATGTTCCTCAAATATGTGTTTATAATCTGAAACATAGCAACTGAATTTTAAAGTGATTGTGCTGAATCGATGACGCTGAAATTTTACATATATTCTAATCCAGATAAGTGTTTCGCGAAGTGTGTACCGTACCACACTGGTATACCGTGGTCATTAGTTGGTGTGCGTCGGAAAAATAAGGTAAATCATCTGAGCGCACAAGCGAGGCGTTTTGTTTTGTTTATCTAATTCTGCGGTTTCTTTTGGCAGTTGTGTTATACCAAAGAAAATTGTTGTTTTCGTAGATTTAGGTACATTGAACACGATAAGTTTGACGAACACTGATTCAGAACACGGTGCATAGTTAGCTAAGTTATTATTACATTTGAATGCGACTGACACAAAATGGCAGCAAATTTTTGTACCAAAAAATACAATATTATATAAACTTTAGAAGCAATGAAGCAATTGATGAGATGCCGTTAGGTCCGATCACGTATATTTCATGTATTTTACATGAGAATATTTCATTGTTTGGTGATTTTGTGAAGTCTGATTTTAATTTTTGGACTTCCATAGTATTTTGCTTGCTTGACGGATATTTTCACATAATGTTTTGTGTAGTTTTGACTTAGTATCCGTAGGATCAGAAAGGTAATGTACTTACTACGCAGAAGAAACTGGTAAGGGAAACTAAAACAATTGTATCCTTCGAAGATGTCGGAAGTTGTATTATATTAATTCGCGGCAAAAATCAGCAAGCGCGATGCAGGTGTCGTAGTGTCATCTAGTGACTGTGCAATATAATTTTAAAATTTGCCGTCATTGTAACGCAATGAGGTAGATGTCGTTTTAATTATTTTAAACAAAATGGCATTTGAATACTTGCCCTTTGCCCAACGAATGTATGTTAAATCAATTTCAAGATAAGAATAATATAGTAAAATACTTTCATGATAGTAAAATTCTTATTATTTGTCTCTGTATTAAAAAAAAAATTCCATGCCGGCAGAACGAATGAAACATGAATAAAACTCGAGTAATGCTTTAAGGAAATACAGAAGTCGTAAAAAAGAGGGGGGCCAAAGTGATATACGTATATAGTTACTTGTACTTGATAACCGGTATAAAAAGATAGGTGGAGTATACGAGTACCTATTATATAAATATTGTACGAGATACGGATTCAGTTTAATCGGTGATGGAATCCAAATCATTTTGAGAAAATATTTTAGAACCATTGATTGCATAAATGTCGTAAAAGTTTTTATAATTTAGGATGAAATACACCAATTCATACAAAGGCCTTTGCGCAAAAGAAATACATTATTAGGCGTTGGACTCAATAGTAATTCTTCCGATATCGATGCGTGCACGTGAACACGTGATAATTTGGTGACTTTCGTAAAAATTATGACATCAAAAAATACTCAAATCACGATAAAAATATCATTAAACATTGCGTAAAAACGTAATTGGTAGATTATAATTAAAAACTGTCTTTTTTATACATATTTTGACATATATTTTCTTTAAAATATTTTAAACGCTCTTAGTATGCGCGATTATAAAAAAGCCAACTTCAACTAGGAATAAGAAATTTACATTTATTATTGTCAATTATTTAAACCACTTTCTAAAAGTCTAATGTTAATTTTGGTGTTCGTTGACATTATTTTGTTTTCACATATACTTTAATCATTTGATAAGTTTATTTAGATTAACTAAGCCGTTTCCAGAATATAAAATGCAGTTGGAAAGAAATATAACTAAATTTAGATTAGTTCGAATGACGGTACCATTACCTTCTTTTTAGATTTTGATGTACAGAAGGAAAATTCGAAGCTTAATTGACACGCATTGCATTTCGTTTATTTAGCTATTGCTATTCAAAAGTTACATCGGCATGCACAAAAAAAACTTCTTTATGGTTTCTTGAAATATTATACACTATTTAATGTTCGTTGTATTTTAAAGCAGAAAACAATATGTAGAATTTTTTGGGTTATATGTTTTTTAGACAATGGAGTGCTATATAGAGAAAGACAAACGGAGGACGCATTAATTAGTCGTAATTAGTTCAGTATACTTTTAAACATCTAAAAAATAGTATCGGATACAGAAAAAGATTATTCAAAAGGGTCTTAACAACTTGTAATTATGATACAGGCATTTACTGAAATGTTTCAACGCTTACAAATAGTATTGTATTACTAATAGTGAAGCCATAACTTACGGTTTGAGGTAAAGTATTTTCCAATCAATGGAGGCTCGGAGGGAATCCAAGTAGGGTCATACAACATGATCTTTATTATTGGGCTCTAAGGAATAACATACGGTGTGGTTCTGACGTAAGTAATTCTGGATGTGGCAATTTTTTTTACCAGATATCAACGAACTCTTGTTTCTTAACAATCATAATATTTTGTTCTAATAAACATTATTTCAAAAATAACCAAACATATTTTTATAGATTTATAAACAAATTAATTTATTGACTCTTAGACATTTTTATTAAATACTATTAAAAACTTTATAACTTATTTATGTTTCTTATATTCGATTCGTTCGATACGTCGATATGTGAATTAATTAGTTTCACTTTGAAAAGGTTCCCATGTTTACAGTATATTTTGTCTAAATTGTACTTAAAATTACAATATCAATATCAATTTGAAGGTTGCATAAATTATTAGTTATATTATTAATAATCCATACTAATACAATGAAGAAAAAAGATTTAAAGATTTATTTGTTTGCATTGAATAGGCTCTGAAACTATTGGATCGACTTAAAAAAAAACTATTACCATTGGAATCTTCAATTATTACAAAGCAGTATTAAATTTACGGCAATATTTTCTGACACGAATATTTGAAACTAAATGCCTATAGTTATTTATTTTTCTTATTTACCCACTATAAAATCACCTGCTTTTTCCTTGGTTAAAAGATGCCACTTCTAGCATAACGATATGTCGACAAAACTCTCGTTTTTTTCGTCAAACAGTACAGCACAGCTTATCCCTCGGGATCTTTCAGGCTCGGTTATGACGGGAGGTATACGCCTCTTATTGCGAATTAGAATGAGTGGGTGGATAAAAAATTTACAAGCACTTTGATGATGATTCTTCACCAGCCCTCCTGAAACGGAATTCAGTTTATCGTAAAACCTGTTGCGCTTATTGCCTTAAAAATTTACTGTTACTTGTAATTCTGTATCTGTTTTTAGTGTATCGCTTTTAAATGTTTGGTAGTAAATAGTTTTATTATCTTAAAACGTATTCGTAACTAAGAAGCTCGATAGCGCAGTGTATAATAGGTCATGTCTGCAATGTCGAAGTTAAATAGGTCATAGATGGTAATGTATCGGGTCCTAAGTATTTATTGCCCGCTAAAAGGGGCCCGCTAGGTATTAGAGTTCCGAGATGAGTATCCCGCAGCAGATTTTATAAGGTAGGTCAATCACCTTTTTACCTCCTCGGAGCAAGTCTTTGTGATTGGAGAGAGCCAAGGTGCTGCAAAAGGTGCATTTGTCATGCGTTAGCAAAAAGTATATTAGATTCATGGACAAAAAACTAACGAGTTCATTCGTGCTTCGAAAATAACAATATGCCGTCTGTTGCAATGTAAGTGCATCTGCAGTTGTTAATACACATCAATATCTATTCCATCCATAGACATGGCCTGTGCGCCAGCATTGGGGCCATTTTTAGTCTGATGATTATAAGACATAATCATTTAACCATCTGAGAAAAAATCAGCATACAAGAGACGAATCTCTAAATAACAATAATACAATTCATTTATTGAGCAACTAATTTGTTAGTGCAATACATATTGATTTTAAAGCTATATTAGTAATTACAGATTTAATTATACTATTTTTTATATTTTATTTAGCCATTCCTTTTTTACTTTTTGTTTTAAAACATTGTAATGCCTAAGGATTGCCGCTTCGTATTTACAACATAACGTTATCAGAATGCAGTTGGAGCTGTCCTATGCCTTTGTTAATAAAGATGCTGTTTTCTGTGGCGTCGTGGCAAAGAACTGCAAGAACGTGGCAACCCCATCAGCACTCTGAAACCTTTATTATACTGAAATGTGAAGGAGTTTAATGCCACCGGAGTATAGTTGGCCCAAAGTCCACTCGTGTAGAAAGATAGTAAACCTTGAAAAGTGTAATTTTAGCCAACTTATGGTCATTTGCCCAAAAGGGCCATTAAGGTTTAATAGCGCCTTTGAGCTCTAATGAATGTCAAATTTGTATGGGTAATGTTGCTTTAAACTAATGATGACTTTAATGGTCATTTGTGCAACGGACAGTTAAACGGTCAACGGTCCATTAAAATTGTTAAAAAATATTGATATAGATAAAATTGATATAAAATATATCATTAAATAAAACTGTTTTGAACTGTGCGCGTTTATATTTGTTTTCATGTCGTTTCGGAACCTTTACAGGTCCCGTTGTACTTATGAACAGATAACATTGTAATTTGACATAATTGAAAGTTAATTAAGTTTTTGTCAACAGAATTGCCATCATTTGTTAAATCGTAATTAGAAATAAGTATTTGAATAAATGTGTACTTTTTGCTTTTGTCTTTTATTATGAAAAAGTATAATCTAATACAGAAAAATATTTCTTTTCAGATACATACATAATTGGAATAATCGCACAATAGGAATCTTTCAAAGGGTAAGCTCTTTTTTTCTACATTCGACTATAAATAATTATAAAATATAAAGCCATATTTTCCGTTGCTGTAGAGGTTTATTTATTGAAAATGGATTATGAACACTTCGTCAAACTAAAAAAACATAACAACTTTTAAAAATGGAATGCACGGCAAAATAAATACAAATAAAAAACGTTGTGCGATTTGAAACGTGAACCTTAAGTCACTTTATATAGAGCAGAACAAACCTGTTGGCGGCGTTCACTTTTTGTATATATTTTTTGTCGTCACGTAATGTTTCGATTTATTTTTCCTTATGCTTTGTTCAAAAATAACAGTTGCTTTTGTCGGTGAAAAATGAATGTCCACGTTGAATTCATTCATATTTTCTCCACCCGTGTGTGTTTTAGAAAATTAACACCAATCGGGGCAGAATGAGGCAAACAAAACGATTTTTTTATACTATGCATGTGAATGACAAATGATATAATAACTCTGACCTTTTTAAATTAATAAACAATAGCAACATTGCTGTAACATGATTGTCATTTTTTATATTATTGGTTACATAACTACAAAAACACTTTTAAGTGCGACCCCAGTCCATACCAACCCATATTCAATTGGTGTTTCCTCATTTATTATTTGGAAAATCTAAGAGGGAAACTTCTGCATAGATAGAGGTACCAGATCGATCAGGTCCAGTACGCACCGTGCTAAATTCAAACAGATCGTTGTTTTCAATGGCAACACATTTTCTGTGTTTTTGATTTTGTTCCGCAGCGATAGTGTTAAATTTTGTGGAGTTTCTCGCAAACATTCTTATGTACAATTAAAGGAATTCCTGAATATAAAGATGAACTATTCAAAAGGGTTGTATTCATGCTTCTAATTTTAATAAAGGCAATTTCAACTTGGACGCAGAAATCAAGTGAGCTTAAATAGTAGGTAAATATTAGAACCGCTCCCTTTACCCATTTATGTCAAGCTATCAAATTTATCGAAGACGTAAGCCTCGCTCAGAATCCTGAACCCTGATAAATAAACATGAACCGAGCAGACCAAATAGTCTCAACCTATTTCTGATAAAATACGATAAGTAAATTTATTCGCGAAAATTGTCCATCGTCAGAAATTGTCATAAAAATAAAAGTAGAAGAAATGCGAGCGTGCAGTATTAGGTTTGGAGGACATCCAAATTCGGGGTTCGCGCTGTGCTCTTACGGCCTAAATCAATTTTGTATGAGACCGATGTTCCACTGAAGGATAATCTGGTGGACGTGATTTCTGGGAAATATCCTTCAGCGTTTTATTGTGACATCACCTTTTTGCACACAGTCTAACAGTCGATTTTTAGTTATACTTTATCGAGTATAATTTAAACTTTTAGTGATCAATTTTATGAACCATTGGTGGTATTTTGTACTCGTAGATGAGAAACAAATAATGCTGGAGTACTTTTAGCCTTATTTTTAAATAAAAAGATAATCAATACCAAACTATTTCTAATGTCTTAAACCTAGTGATACCACTGTACCTCAACATTATCTTCTAGAATAATACAAAAAGATCGAGATCCAGCATGAATTTTATGGATTGCAAAAGCAGCAACTGCAAATCCGTCAGGCTATCGTTTTAATATATTGAAACATAAAAGAGTTTCGTAAAAAAAATAGCTTTTGGAAATGATGCGTTGCAACGACGTCGAATTTTAAGTTTTACGGCTAAACATAACAACAATTTTTTTGATTGAGGTCAAATAGCATGATATGTGGTTATTCTGCGATTGCCACAACGTGTCGTGAGTGTTTCCATTAGAGCCATAACACGTTTATATTTTAATTCTGTGATTGCCACAACGCATTGTGAACTATTTTTTCGGTCAATGAGCGATTTTCATCTTTGGGCTTAACATATATAACAGTAGAATAAACTTTGTGTTGACGTAAAAAATAGAATTGAAATATATATGACATATTAGCTTTTTTATCGTGATTTCACCTTCATTTCATTGTCCTCAGGTGAAATAATTTTTAAAAGAGGTCTAATAAAGTAGTTTTGTTGCCTATTCAATGCCATCTATAGCCTGTATCACCGGTGCCACATATGTATGTAATATGACGTCCTTCAGGTGAAAGAACTTTTATAATATAACTAGGATTCGATAGCGGCTTCGCCCGCGTGGTCCCTACTGAAACTTTTAGTGGGATAAAAAGTCCCTATACCCTGTATTCTAAATTTCATCAAAAACCGTTCAGTTTCGGCGTGATTGACGGACAAACATCCAAACAAAGAAGCTTTCACATTTATAATATTAATGGGATTATAATAAGGATGGATAAAATATATATATGGTAAAAATTATGTTCCATAACATTGTGCCGAATTTAGATTTATATATTAAAGACAAGCATTCACAAACAAGTCTCCATCATTAGTTTAAAACGGTAGCAAAAATTGACTATGAGTATAACTTGGAAGGCATCCAAAATTTCAAGTTTCAAGCTACGCTCGCTCAACTGAAATCAATTTAGTATTAGATCGATGTTTCAGTGGGGGATAATCAAGAGTACGTGATTTCGACATGCCGCAGTTTGTGTTAGTCTAGTAGGAAATTTTAATATATTTGTCGATGTCTTTACTACAGTACAATGCGAAGACAATACACACAGATTAATAAATTGTTACTATCATTATCAATAGTTAACCGTTATTTATGTATATTGGATTTAAAATATTGTTTACAAGACTGGTTAATTACAAATACATTTTCTATTATTTAAAAATGTTATCTATACTTATATTTTAATGGCGAAAAAACTTAAACGATTTTAAACATTATTTCACCTAAGGGAAGCTACTTTACACGCAAGTAACATAGATTAATAATTAACCTGAGCAAAGTCGTGGATAACAGCTTAGCTTTTCTTATTATGATAAAACACTTTAAAAAAATACTTCCACTGCATTTACGCGAACAATGTTACAATAAAAACTCCTTTGCTTTGATCAAAATTATATATTCCAATATAAGATTACCAAAAAGTTGAAATATATTTTTCAATTATGTTTTGTATACCAGATGGATGAATAAATATAAAGAAACCGGTAAACAAACAACACGTGTAATCCATATATCTTCACTTATTGGAACGCTCAGTATTCGCTCCTCTCGAAACAAAGCATAATTTGAGCTCACCTATATTGCCTGCAAACTTAAACAGATATCATTTTGGGAAGCAAATACTGGCCTTTATTGTTTCGATCTATCAAGTGGAAAAGGAAGAATACTGCACTCATGGATGTGGCATTCAATTGAAACTACGATACTATAGTATTTGAAATAAAATAGTATTTGTTTCCTTTTCTTAAAAGACTTGAAAAAGTCTTCCGCCGATGGGTATATATATTTTTTTTTATTTTTTACTTTATTGTATTTAACTACTGGGTAACAATTGTACATTAAATATGAGACAGTACCAATGTCAATTGTGAAAAGATAGATAAAATAACAAAATAATTAATAATGCAATTATTATTATAAGTAATTATTATCACCGAGAGAATATTCAAACACATAACAATTTTTATTACAATGTATGATCAAATGAAACAGTTGTTTCAAATATGTAATTACACTGTAGACTAATAAAAATATTTCGATATTACCATTCCTTCGTTAGGCTATCAACCTAGATTATTATCGAGCATCTTAGGGAGCGATTAATTAAAACAGAACCTGTTCAAATATGGTCTTCAAATAGAAATCGTCAGACTAAGTCAGTAAGATACTAATCTATATAGAAACTCAAATAAATGAGTAGTCTACTTTCAATGTATATATATTTGTAAAATATCAAACCTTTGAAATAAACTATTCATGTCAGCTAAATTAAAAAATTAAGTGCGTGTGTTTTTTATTGTTTGAACGTGAACCTGTTAAATATCAGACTACACATATTAATATAAAATACATTAACGTAATTTCTCCACCACCGTCGTTAATAAATTTTTAACAGACGTAACTCGCATCTGATTAAAATTCAGGCAACTTTACGAGACGTTAAATCAAATTACAGCGACATTTACATTCGAAATTGTACCGTGATCTTTTATGTTCGTGACATTATAATATTATTAAATCGGAATCTCAATTTTTCATTAACATAATGAACAAACGATGTGAAATTCACCAATTGTGTAATCATCATTAACCTGTTCACAGAATTTTATCTGTAAGTATATTTTATTATGTTCAACTACCTTTATATATTTTTTTGTTATTTTGTTTGATCAATTTTGAATTCACAATGCTATACTGAAAAATATTTATAATGGAAAATTCTTAAAAAATCCACTTACAACTTTTGGCGGAGGTCAAAGCGTCAAGGCAAGCAGGTAATTAATTAAATTATAGGCTTCAATAGCATTTTCTTACAGAAGTAATTTTTGAATAAGTATTTTTTATCATTTTTTTAAAGTTTGGAATCGGTTCTATTTTTTTTTTTAATTTTTTACTTCATGCTTTTTAGTAATATTTATATTTTTTTAAATAATAGGTAACATTCATCATCATCATCATCAACCCTTTATTTCGTCCCCACTGCAGGGGCTCAGGCCTTCCTTATGGATGGTTAAGGATCATGGGCCATGACCCTCCACGATGGCCCAATGCGGATTGGCGAGTATTAACGACTACAAATGCAGCCGGGACCAACGGCTTAATGTGTGTGCCGAAGCGCGGAGTAGCTCGAGATAATAATTTTTATGGTCACCCATCCCATGACTGACCCTTACGAAAGTTGCTTAAAGACAACGATTGCGTGCCGCGGCGCTTATCCACTACGCCACCGAGCTACTCCTATGTAGGTAACATAAAAAATAATAAATATCTATTATAAATAAAAAATTTCAACATAGTGAAAAAAGCAGATTTTGTTTTGTTATAAAGGGAATCGAATCAGTAGGATTCGATTTCGATAAAATTAAAAATGGGACCACCTCGGTCCATTAAGTTGTCGAATAAAAAATAATTTAAAAAAATCGGCCTGCAATTGGCGAATATATTAGTATAGTAATACTAATTAGTATAGTAATAATACTAATATATTAGTATAGTTATAATAGTATTAACATACATAAAAAAATAAACCGCCGTTGAACATTAAACCTCCTTTTGGGTTTTGGAGTCGATTAAAGAGAGTATGGCAATGCTGTCCATGATATCCTTTTGTCAACATATGATTTTAAGGTCCAATGATGTGATATCAAATTGCCTTCAATACAAACTTTCTGACAAGTACAAATGTTTGATGTGGGAGAATAAAATTGTTGCTTTTACTATTTTCGTTGCAATCTCTTTATGTTTTTTAACCTTTAAAATCTTTACCGGACTTCTAAAAATATTTCAATTCATATATTAGCCAAATGCGACCACGATTTCTTAAGGCCCTTTTGTACCTCCGCTTACGTTCCCATACAAATAAAAAATACACATCGTGAGTAAAGACGCGCTCGCTGTTTTCATACATTATTAATCACAGAAAAAAATGTATTTGTAAAACATCTTTTGATAATTTTAGATTATATCCAAACCTAATAATTTAAATATATAGTGGTAAATTCGATCTAAGAAACATATTTAAAGTCATCGTTGAGATTTTTTTTTCTATCTAGCCAATTAATTCAATTTCTTTTTCTGTTTTAGCAATCAATCGGACATATGTTATATTGCCCAAGATTAAAATTGGTTAAAAAGTGGCAATTTCAAATAATCTCGCCTTAACTTTTGTGCGACTATCTATCTAAAGTATACCTTTCAAACTTTAAGTCATAGGGTAACGTTTATATTTTACACCGAAACTAAAAATGCAAATCCAACAGACGGGCGATCTATTTTCTTGCGGAGTTCAGTTCTTCCTATTCATTGTTTTTATGAGATGGGTTGGGAAATTGAAAACTAATATCGGATAAAACTTTTCATTGTGCTCTATATGTAAACGGTTCAGTTCAGATAATGCACCATGAATACAAAAGCGTATACGCCACCTGCCGATAGTGAGATTGTGAAGGTTTCTGTTCGACAAAAGAGTATACATTTGAATAACTTAATAGCCTCTTATAAGCTCAATAAACTTTTATAAGCTACTTGACTTCTACTACTTCTTCCTTAACTGAGTGTTTTTAAATCCTTTTCTATAGAAAACCTACAAACGTCAATGATTACAAATATTACCTATTGATGTTATAATTTAGGCAATAAAAGTTTCACTCTATAGGTAATGGAATATCTCAGTTGATTGTATTGATAGCCAAGTACAAGTCTTACTTTGCTGTTTTGTAAAAAAAATAGCGTCGAACACAACGAGATCTCAGCAGTAGTTCAAAACAAACAAACACAAAATTAAATCTTTCCTCTTTTAAATATTAATATATATGATATGCAATCGTAAGCTCTGCGCAAAAGGTACATAACGGACTAACGCATAGTTTCGTGAGACGCTTGATCTATTTTCAGTCAGATTTGCGCAAATTCATTATACGCTATCTATAAATGATATTGTTACTATAAATGTTATTATATTTGATCAATAACATTATATTTGAGTAATAATATATCATACCATCTCAGAGTACCAGGGACAAAGTGGACATTTCAAGCATTTTTCATTATGACTATAAATGTTGTTTAAAGCAAAAATTTAAAAGCTTTTTCATCTAAAGATCGTTGAATAAATGTTGTAAGCCTTAAAAACATCTAAAAGGTTGATTACTTTACAGTTCATTTTAGCTTGTTAATTATTAAATTACAAAACCTGAAGGTGTAACTCTCCCTTTTAGGTAAAATTTTGATAAGATTGGTTTAAAGCAATTTTCATTACAAGTTTTCGTTTGAGTGTTGACACTTTATTGTTCTTAGAACTTGTTTTATTATAATTCTATTAATAAAATATTAATATTTAACTGGAAAATTGATTAATAAAAGATTCAGTCAGATTTGCAAAATCAATATGAAATGCAAAAAAAACTTTGATAGCATGCGCGATAAAATTAGCTTAATAAAGCTTTTGGTCATCTATCCAATTCTCTCTTAGCCATTTGCATGCTATAGAATAATAGCGATGTGCCGAGTCGTTGTTTTAGTGGATCGAGTCGATTCGAGTCGGTTTATACGGTATTCGAATCATGACTCGATTCCATGATTCGAATCAAGACTCGATTCCACGATTCGAGTCAGAACTCGAGTTCTATGTTTGGTATTCGAATGTTGACTCGAGTCCAGGACTCAAATCTAAAAATTGGAGTCCAGAATCTAGTCTGGAAATTCGAGTCCAGAACTCGAGTCTAGAAATTTTAGTGCAATACCTATATTATAACAAAAAAGTAAAATCAAAAAGGAGTAAATGGTTTAGCATAATGACACAACGGTTATAAATCGAACATTTATTATGAAAATATTTTTAAAGACTACTATTTTTAGGAACCAAAATGAGATCAAGTTCAATTTATTTTATTACACAATAAAAGGCGATATGTTTAGAAGCTTTTTATGTACGGTACCATAGTACCTAAATTATAAATATTAAAAGATATATGAAAGGTAGATTAGTTATCAGTCAAAACAAAAAAGAACTAAAAAATATGTTATTTGAAATAACTGTTCAAAAAAAGTATTTAGTCAACCTTCTTGGATTCTAGTCTATTACGGCGTTGGTTGCATAGAAGTCCAGCCTTAGAGAAAACTCGTTCCGAAGGCACAGAAGTGGCTGGAATGCATAAATACTTCATAGCTGTGACTTTGCGAAGTTCCCAAAATTCTAGTGGATTGACTTTTCTATCCAAATAAGGTAGCTCTACGTACTGTTTCACCTTGATCATTGCGGATATCGAGGGGTTTTCCATGCTAGAAAACTCCAATACCCTTTTATCTAGATGATCCCATAAATTTTCGCTAGCCACCTCATAAGTTAACTGCTGGGAATCTGAAGATGAAGTAGAAGGTGTTACAAGACGTGAAGTAGATGGCTGTGGAGATATGTTTGAGACTTGCAGTTGAGCTTGAGATTCCAATGTTTCTAACATCATCAATTCGTCAACAACAAATTTTTGAGCATTATCTGCATTTCTTTCGACGCCAAAACCGGCTTTCTTAAATCTTGGATCTATGAATGTTGCTTTGGCAGCAGTTTTGTTAATCTCATGACTGCCAAATCTTCTGTCGAAAATTTCCAGTAATTTTAAGTTCAACCTATTAGCGACATCAGAATTAGAACAGCAATTTTTTAGCGCTGCTTGGACGCCGCGTATAAGAGGTATAATGCAGGATAACGTTGGATATTGCTCGCCAGATATAATACTCGTCATTTGTTCCACAGGTTTTAAAATGCAAAGACACTCGTGCACCTCGACCCGTTCCTCAGCATTAAGATTATCCGGACAGCCGGGTAATGAAGTGATTGCAGCAGAAAGAGGTATCTTGATCTTATCGAGACGTTCGAGCATATAATACACTGAATTCCATCTCGTCTGGACATCTTGGTTTAGTTTTAAGGGTTCTAGCTGCATTTGTTCTTGAACCTGTTTTAATTTATATGCAGCGTTATTGCTTCGTTTGAAATAAGCTACTATTGCTCGGCACTATTCAATCAGTCGAGTTAATGGTTCATTGTCATTGTCCTTGATAGTATCCTATACCACCAAGTTCAAAGTATGAGCGGCACAGCTGTGGTGACGTTTTTGCAAAATATCAATAACAGCTTTTTTTATATTAGCGGCGTTGTCAGTTGTAACGCAAATTATTTTATCCAAAATATTCCATTCAGTTTCTAGTATATCTTTCATTTCTTGAGCTAAGTTTTCTGACGTATGGGCATCTTTTATTTCCTTAGTGGATAACGTTAAAGATTTAAATTTGTCTTCAATAATGAAGTGTATCGTCAGGGTCATGTAGCTTTTGTTGCTATCGGAGGACCACAAATCTGTTGTCAAAGCAATATAATCGGTTGCTTTAAGTATCTCTTGCGTAGCCTTTCTTGCGACTGAATATTGCTCCGGAATCAATTTTTCCGAAAGAATTTTTTAGCGAAGGTAGCTCGTAATTAGGGTTAATCATACGAGTGTACTCTTGAAAACCTTTATTTTCAACAACTTGAAGCGGTTGAAAATCAATGCATACCATTTTCATTAACGCTTTATCCACATTTTTAGAGTTCAACTTCAGAGCTTGCTTAGAGGGAAAGGTCATTTGCAATTGTCGCTTTCGTGATGGTGGTGTTTCGCCATCTGCATTAAGTGGCGTTTGACCTCCCGAATCAGAAGCTTCATTTAAATCAGATTGACTCTGTGCGGGGGTGGCTGAAGAATTATCAATGTGACTCGAGTAAATGATAGGATGAGCTTTTTTTAGATGCTTTAATAAATTAGTTGTATTTTTAAAGTCTTTAAATACTGAATCACAGTTTTTGCACTTTGTTTTATCACCGTCCACTTTCTCAAAACACTACCATACAGCTGAGGCTTTTTGCGGAGCCATTTCGTTATAAAGTTAACTAAAATAAAATCACTTTATTATTAATTCTAAATAACAATTAAATTAACTCACAGTAACAGCTTACTGACACAAAACGAAGAAATGAAAACAAAAAGTTACAGGTTCAAACTTGTACAATAGGGCGTCACTTCATTGCTTAAGTAAACTGAGATCGAGTACAAGCAAGTCAACCTAACTCGAGTACTAGACTCGAGTCAGTTGGACTCGCATAATAGAATCGAGTTAACGAGTACAAATCGATTCTTCCTGACTCGAGTATCGGAGTCGAGTCCGGCGTATTCGAATCAAAATTAACTGGTATTCGAGTACGCGAGTCCAAACCAGGAATCGAGTCTGACTCGAGTCAAACCGTACTCGGCACATCGCTATAGAATAAGACTTCCTCTGTCTACTCTCTGAGTATGATAGTGTTTACTATACCTATATCGAAATTGGTTTCACGGTGACTAACACCACAATAGAATAATTTATTATTGATAAGTGATTATCTTGTTATAAGGTATTCGATGGACGCTCAATGACGCGTTGATTAGTAAGTTCAGTCTGCGATGTGGTATTTAAGCAACTTTTGCAAAGGCCAGTCATAGAGTGAGTGGTCAAAAAATTATTATCTCTAGCTTCTAAGTGTATGTTTGTGCTGAGGCAGTGGATGGACACCTTTAGCCGATTGTTCCAGCTGCATCTACAGTCGTTAAAACCCACCAATCTAATTCTCGCGAGTATCTTAACGAGAAATCATGGCGACATGTTGATAATTCTTTTATAGTACTTACAAACATTTTTTCGAGCGTATCATTAAAGTGAGTAGCTCAGTGGCGTAGTTCATAAGCACCGCTGGCAGCGATCGGTGTTGTTAAGCAACTTTCGCAAGGATCGGCCATGGCATGGGTGACCAAATATTTATTACCTTGAGCTCCTCCGTGTTTCAGAAAGCACCGTTGCTACCGAGTGAGTCTGCAGTCGTCAATATCCACCAATCCGCGCTCGGCTCGCGTGATGGGTTATGGCCCGTTCTTCTTAATCGATTTGATTTGATTTCAATCAAATCGATTAAGAAGAACGGGCCATTAGGAACATTAATAAGCTGGTGATGATGATTAAAATGTATGTCATTAAAGAGAGTTCAATCAAGACGTCTCAATGACCTTTTACCAATGCACCCATGTTCATAATACAAATCCATGTTAGATTTAATTGAAACCCTACATTTATACTTCATTATACTTTTTTTCACTTGATTTGCATTACCGTCGGATGCAGTCCGATTCGCCATCCTCTGCTATTGCTTTTTTGCTTCTGTAATGGAACGCTCTACCAATAAATCCATTCGCTCTGCCTCAACATCACTTTTAGTTTGATATACTCGTAAATAAGTCGAGAGTAGTGATTAAAACGGCAGTTTCTTTTTCATTTATAAGTAACAGATATAATGACAAGTCTTAAAAGACTTTAAATACTTATAATACTCGGCTAAGGAGATTGCCATAAGATTTATTTGTTTGTTTAAGTTTTTTTCTCACACAACTATTTATCTTATATTTTAAGTTCTTATTGTATAATCATTTTTTTTCTTAATTAAGTCTGAATTAAGTCTGTTTTCATTAACTCGTACAAAACTTGATAACCAATGCTACCAACCTGATCAAGCCACGAATAGCAAAAAAATATTAGATAGTATTGTGTATTGCCGATGTATGTCAGCAGTCTTATTATGATCGGTGCATAATCGAGGGTTATTCTAATAAAAATAAATGCAGACACAGTAATAGCTCCCATCTATATATGTATAGGCCGTGGCCAGATCGTAGAATTTATCATTTCATGATGCGGCCGGACATTCCATGAAATGGCAGTTTTTCATGAAACGGCCACGTAAAACTGATCATATAGTTTAAACATCAACGTTTATTGATATGGCAATTCACGTTTGGCCATATCATTAAACGATGCCAAAAAGAGAAATCTAATAATTTGCTGAAATAGCTTTTTTGTATGTTAATTTTATGATTCAGTGGCCTGAAATAATAAATAACCTCGAAATTTAAGACGACTTAAATTTCTTACCTATAATGTAATTTTTTTTTTGATGATCGAGTGATGACTGAACCCCCTATCTACATTAGGCCTACCGTGCAAAACCCCCCATACCACCCTCGCATGTAGTCCGGTACACGGTATCGGCAGAGCCATAACTCGCATAGAACCGGACCGTGGGGGACACCCGGTGGTGTCCCTCCCTCTCTGCGGGCGGGAGGTTTCTGAAGCGGTTACAAGGAACCCTTCCTAGACAACCGGAGGTGGTGCAATGACCGTTGGGGTAGTCATCCCCCACAGTCGCCTTCGAAGAAGGACCGGATGCGCTATTGGGCAATCTAGATCCCCTGTATCGTCTGACTAAGTTCTGACAAATCCCTCCTCGGCCTCCCCCTGGCTTCCTCCTCGGGCAGGCCCGGCACCCCTCTGGCACCCTTTGAGCGAAGAGTCAGCACATTCCCGCTGCCATGGTGTCGACCGCTGGTCGACGTGGCTCTTCCCTCCAACGACTAAATGCGCTGAAGTGGTGAGTGCCTCGCCGCCGAGCCACAGCCGACTCTCTACAGCAGTCAATCATAGGAAATTTAATCCAATTCATATCTCAAAAAAATTAATATCCTCCAATATCATTTAATCATCCTCCGGATCTAAATCAAAATACTGTCTTTATTATAATTCTGAGACATATCCATATAATCACAGAATAGCCCTCACCGCCGCACCTCTGCGCATACACGCTTACAATTATTTCACTAAACTTGAATCATTGCGAATGTATTAATATTATATTCCTAGTAAGATAGTAATAAATCGCTTTCGTTTAGCCTTGTTACGCTTTACAATTATATCTCTAGGGATATACCTATATTAATGCTTTATATATCATACTGCGACATTTAGAAATCCAATAGTAGTAGTCCATGGATTTCCGATGTTTATTCACTCTATTTTATTTTATTTATAGTATAAATGAAAATACACCAATATATGCGACTTCAGCGGTAACGGGGATTAATGTTACAATTTTACGACATGATCACTAATACTTGACCAGATCTTGAAGTAGTCATACGATCAGATCACATCATGATGTGGGCAGAAAATTTATTCCATTTCATGAAAAACAACCTTTTATGAAATAGCCGGCTACATCATGAAATGATCAATTCTACGGTCTGGCCACGGCATATACACAAATGAATATACATACATAGGCATATACATATGACATGACAGCGTGTGAAACGCTTGAGGAATGATATTTTTAATATTGTGGTTGAAAGTGGCTTAGTCTAATACACGTTCTTATTCGAGATCTCTGTTTAAAAAAGAGTGAAAAACTGCCTTTGCTGAGTTCCTTGCCAGTTCCTCTCAGTACGAGGTCTCCCGCCGTAGATTTACGAACTGATGACATAGCGTCTCGACTTTCAAAATGGCTTGTAACAGCCTAGACTGACAAATGATTTTGTTTGATTAGATTTATTTAATTAAGTCAGAAAGACAATTATGTGTTGCTTATGTTTATCAAAACCCCTTTTTATCTTTATCTTTATATTTTTATACTTTATATTTATCTATTACTGCTCTTTAACTATAGTATTGCAGCTACAATATATATTTTGTACTTCACCGTATAAAATACAGCTTTACCAAGCATAATACGAAATTCTATTCGAGTGTCAATAAATTTTATTGTCAACAAACCTTATATTCGAGTGTTACGTTTGCAAGTTGAGTTGTAAAACCAGTTTCATAAAGTTACCATATCACATAACGCCATAAAACTGAAAGCGTTATAAAAATAAAAAGGACGGTCAAGCGCGTTGATTGTCGTATACTTTGATGGTTCCTTATTTTAAAAGTTACGTTACAAACCACGCTAGTCATCTGCGGATTGGCGGGTGATAACGACTGCAGATGCAGCCAGGCCCAACGGTTTAAGTTGCTTTCCGAAGCACGGAGGAGCTCGAGATAATAAATTTTTGGTCACCCATCCTACGATCGGCTTTTGCGAAAACAACCGTATTCCAGACCGAGCGCACTAACCGCTTCGCCATCGAGCTTTTTGGTGTCACAGAATTATAGATACTTAAACTTCCTTATTTAAGTTTCTACAGCATTTATAAACCAAGAAAGTCTGTGGCAATGCGGTTTGCATCTGTATCAATACGATTTCATATGATGTGATGAGACTCCATCTTTTAATCCTATTCCATGCTAAAGCTGTTTCACACTCAGTTGCACAAATGAACACATAAATATTATTTTGTTTATCCCATAAGCGGGGTCATAGTTTACGAATAATAAAGCAGTCGTTAACCCTTCAACTACCAGTAACAGAATTATGCGTAAAGCTTGTAATTTTTTTTTAATCTGAAAAGGTTTCATCTCGGTACAATAAACAAGATACACAAAGACAGATACAACGTACCCATATATATTGAAATTGAAATTTTTTTTTTATTGATTAATGAAACAACCAATGACATATTGATCATCGATTATCGTAAATCATTCAATATTAGGCCTTGGCAGATGACAAATTGCCTATAAAATTCGTCAAGATTTATCATAGAAAATTTAATTATGAAAAAATCGACGATCTAAAAACTTTGTAAAAATAATCAATAATTCACATTTTGGCCAAAATTACTTCACTTGTATATATAGTTTTTCGATAACATTTTATTTATTTTTATGGGATATAGTTTCGCCATAGTTTTATCAAGCTACAAGGAACATCTTCTTCAAGAAATTTTGATACATAGAAAATCTTGAAATAAAATTTTACTATGTAAGTTATTCGGCTTACCACAGCTTCTAATTAATCCTGAATTGACTTAATTATTATCAAACTTGTTATCGACAAAACATTCAAGTTCCTCTAATGAAGTCTCAAACATAATATAAAATTAAAACAATCTATAATTAATAAGACGTTAAAAACGGACTCCTACAAGGCGTAACAATCTATAATTTACTAAGACATTAAAACGGACGCGTGAAATACAATGCGGAAGCTAACGAAGGCAAAATATCATCAAATCTAGTTAGAGGCATACAAATTTGATAAAGTTAGATACAAAGCTCGCTTCCAAATCATTTATTCAATATCACATTCATCAACCATTCTAAAATAGGAGGGATAATTCGTTATGAGTTCATTTGAAATCATTTATCTACTTCTTTCAACATTTATTTTTATTCAATTCTAATTCGGATGTTATGAAAAAAAAAATATATTATACCCAATACACCGATTGCTCAGAAAAGCGAACGTAGGGCTTCATGCTAACAATTCTCAATAATTCAATTAAAGATTAAATTTATTCGAGACCAGGTACAAAATGTTTATAATATTATAACAGTTAATTTTATTTCTTGGAAAACATTATTTTGAAATTAACAATGTTTGTATTTTAATAAATTGTAAAATTATATGAATTCAAGCATAAATATAAATTAATCTAGTTTAGTGAAATTGTTAGTTATTTGACAATAAGAGATAAAACGAATTAATCAAGTAAATATACTAAAATATTAAAATAAATATCTTCAACGACAATAAGAAAAGATAAACAGAATAAAGATATTCAAAATAAAAAATAATAAACCGACGTCAAGTCAAATGGAACCGGTTAAACCCGGTTCCAAATGACGGCAAATGGGGCCTGTTTTCGCACCCAAGGCGTCCTGATTGAATTCTGTTCCGGATGATTTAGTGTTAGTTTAAATATAAGGCCATAGCGCGTGCGTACGAACCTACCTACTAAATTTCACTATTTTTAAAGATCATGGTGAATTTAACGATGCTTGTACATTAAACAGTTTACAAAAGAAATCCTTGAACTTGCTCAAATCATATGCTTTGATAGTCTTGTAAGCGTTTGGGATCCCTTATTTGTTAGCTTGTAAGATGTATTTTATAGACAACCACTTTGATATATAATTGAGATCCAGTTATGATGATGATATTTGTTCTTTTTGTGAAGTTTTTAATCGACTCATATGAAATTATACACATTTCCAGACAATAACTAGGATCAATCAATTTGGTTTATATTGCGTAATCCTTTGATGTATATTATCGCTAGCAATCAATTATTCGTGCCACTAGAACAGAATTTGGTTCCAGATTATTTGGAATTTACTAATGAGTTGTATTCTGAAACAGATTTAGTCCATACTTCGATGGTTTTATTTTGTAACAAATGTATTGATTTTACAAAATCATGATTTGAAATTCCGATTACTATTAAAATCGGTGTTAATATTATAGTCACAGTTTTTTTAATGTGAAATTTCTACTTTACAAAGTGTGCATTTCTTGGAGTTAAAAAATATTCACGACATTAAGTATCTTTCAAAGGATCTTCAATTGATTACATAGAAACTCTTCTATAGCTGGCTGACAATCTATTGTTGTCATTATTTTTAAAATAAATCCTTCCCACTTGCTTATTAAAGGACTAGCATTTTTTACTGTAAACTGCAGAATGGGTCCTTAATTTTAAACGACCAAAATCAAATTATCGTAAACTATGAACGGTTCAGAAAATTCATTTCAAAACCAGTATATCCACAGAGTGCCGGTTAAGTATCGGCAAATATGGCCCTCGATCCGCACCCCGGGCGCTTGATTGAATTCTGTTCCGAACGATTTAGTGGTTATAAATAAGGCATTTCGCCTTCGCCTGAGGACACGAGACTTGTTTCTTTCATGAATCGCCTTCCATAAAGAAGGATGCTGGGATTCAGAAGGCTTTTGTTTAGAATGGTTTATATGTCATCAATATTGCTTTTACAGATTTTTTCATTGTGATTATTTTAGTGAAGATTTATTTTCTCTTAGTTGGAAATGAATATATATCTAAATGCTTAGTGTATTATAAGACATTGGCTTAGGAATTGGCATTTGGCTTAGGACTTATTTGTATAAAGTCAATTGAAAGTTAGTGTTTTAATTATTCGAATTTGAAATGCAATAAAAATTGTCACAATAAGTAATCTGGATAAAAATTATAAAGATTAAGGCCAAAGTTAACATTTTGGAATACGCAAATACTATAAGAAATACTTATAGATTAGCTATCATTAGCTTCTCCAAATAATTAACGTTACATAAATAATAGACGGTGTTAATTAAGCATTTAAAATTCGAACTTATGCACTGCATTCACTGCCACATTTGCTTACAATCAAATTGAAAGCACGTTGAAATACTTAAATAAAAAAAAAAAATAATTACAGCCCATGACTTTTTGGCATACACCCATCGCACCAGTGCCAAGCATTTCTGAATGTCTATCATAAATTGATTGCCTAGGCTTTTGTTGATCGGTGTCAGTTAAACAGATTTGGTTTTAAACGAAATATAGATTCAAATCTATATTATTCAATCTGTCAAAATCTATGCAGTTATTATTCCCAGATTTATAAATATACTAGTTTACCGCCATTGGCTTCGTCGATGTGGTCCTGTATTATACATGTATAAAATATATATATATCCTTGAATCTATGTATAAAATATATATATTCTTGAATCACTATGTATATTAATAAAACGTCACCACGCATTAAAATCCGTGGTGTAGTTTTTAAAATCTCAGCGTACCAACTTTTATGTCTAAACTTTAGTTTTATTAGTTATTTTTTTTGTGAAGCCTATCAAAAGTTATAATCTAAGAAAGATAATGGCGCTCATTATATTTGGGATGCTAGTAAGTATCTTGAGCTTATTCGTGATTAAAAGGCTATTATGCCTTAGCATTAATAGACTGGTGATGATTATGTAAATTATATTTTTGGAGTCGAAATTGATGAATTAACCAAAAACATGCCCTTGCCAAAAACATATACAAAACCTTATATTTCCAAAGTCAACATTCTGTAACTATAACCGTAGAAGGATTACACTGGAACCCTTTTTTGGCATGCACCAGTTGTGTCGTTGCCAAACGGGACAGTTGGTCTTTGAGAGCAATCACATTGAAATATCAATCAAAAACTTATTAAGCTCATATCAAACTGGTATAAAATTTATAGTTGGAAACCCTAACACAGATTTGAAATTTACACGTTAGTAGCTAGTTGTCCGTGACTTTACCCGAGTAAATTGTAGCCTACGTATAATGTGTCTTCCCGTAAATGAAAGTATTTTTAAAATTAGTCCAGTAGTTTCGGAGCCTTATCTAATGTAAACAAACAATTATTTCCTCATTATAATCTTAGCATTTACCCGTACGTATAAATAACAAAATGTAATTTAAAAATTCAAAATTCATTTCACCGACAAATCGAATTATACATCAGTAGAATCCCTTTGTTCCTTTGTTCCAGCTTTTCTGTAACAGAGCCATCTATTGAACTGGATGCTAGACTTTCCGGCAGCTGACAGAGCGGTTGGGGACACGGTATTGGCAGCTACGGCTACGTTTCGAGCTAAACTATCGCCTTCCGAACAAAGACGGCCGACAGATATGGGTCAGCTGAATGCTTGTTCGAAAATTGAAAATTTGAAATAGGTTAAAGTGATGAAAATTTTATTTTTGTACATAATAAATGATACCTTGTCGTTAAAAGATAGAAGAGGTGCCAGATATCTTTATTGCTAAATATATGAATAAAATGGTCGTTAAAACTAATACCTAATTGATACTACATATGTAGGCAACTTGCCAGGTATTTGTAGACCTCTGTATATGTACCTAAATCGGTATATGTACCATAAAAACTCGTTAAATAAAGTTTATAAAATTGATGACTTTTTAAACGATAATAATTTAATTGACGATAAATTAATACTTTTTATGTAATCCAGAATGTAAAAACTACTTCCGTGATCAGTTAAGAAGGTGCTTGCGCTATCACTAATATTAAACTTTTAAACTACTTTCTTACAACAAAATGACATTCAAATGAGTTACAATTCAACATGATATGATCATCTCATATTTCTAAGGGGTAATAATAGCCACAAGCATAAGCGACGTCAATTTAAAAACAATAGATAAACATCACAATGTTATTAAAATTCAAATTTTTATGGTTACAGCTAACTATCAAAAACTATAAATTTCTATTCACCATTTCTCACCATCTTGAGGATGCTCTGTAAAGGAGTAAAATATGTATAGAATAATATTTATCATCGTCATCATCAGGCTATTAAAGCACTCACTGATGGGGCTAAGGCCTTTCCTATGGATGGAATCGAATCAAATCGAATAGAGAAAATGGGCCATGACCCACCATGCGAGCCCAGAGCGGATAAGTGGGTATCAAGAATTGCATGTGCAGCCAGGACCAATGGTTTAACGTGCCTTTTGAAGTATAGGGGCTCAAGATAATACATTTTTGGTCACCTATCTTATGACAGGCCCTTAAGAAAGTTGCTTAGTGCTGTGCCATCGAGCCCCTTTACATACTACTAAATAACTAACATTGTCTTTCTTTCATTTAATAACTTTGCCAGACTACTTACTGGTATTCTGTTCAATTTGCACGACAGGTTTTTTAGTACGTAATATATATTTTTACTTTAGCTAACCACATTTTGGCTACGATGCCTTAAAACTGCGCCAACTTTATCGTTAGTGCAACCTGCTTACTTTTGGAATGGAAATATATAAGACTAGTCTAGAAAAATTCTAACATATCAGATACCTTCAAGCATATTAAGTTCCCTGGCGGCAGCGACAGGCGGGCTAAAATTACGTTAATATAATACAGTTTAAAAAATCTAGCTAAAGCTGAAAGTTTCGCAAAATGTCATTTAAAATAAATTCATAACCATTGGCTACGATGGAACGGATCTATTTTCAAAGTCCCTAAATTATATAAAAATAATTCACATACATGACAAAAATATGGTTTGTGTTTAAATATTCTTATTGATGAGTCAGTGCGGGATCGCAATCAAGAGTAGACTAGTTGGTAAGTTTTAAGGACTCGAGGGAACAAAAACATTGGGTCTTATTAGGCGTCATGACCTTATTATATATTTTGTGGTTTATGATCTACCTGGACGGATCTTCCGTCAGATATGCACAGACGCTTACAAGCTCATCAAAAAGCGTTATTCTGTCAAATACCATTGGAAAAACGCATTGCGCTATATACGTTTCTGAATGAGGACTTTATAATCAAATGCCGAACCAAATTACTTTCGGTCGGTTTTGAACTTAACAATTTTATCTTACAATACTTTCAGACAGCCATCATCATTTATTCCATAAAACAATATTCATTGTATCGGAAATTACAATATATAATCACAACAACAATAATAAGATAAAATTATAAAACGATAGAGAGTTAAATAAAATTCCACATGCAAAATTACAAATATATCAGTGTTGCACAACTTGTGTCAAAACAATCATTAGGTAAAAAGAAATGCAGATATGTTCATTATTTGTAAAATGGTGGTAATTATATCACTAATAAAAGAATACTTATATATGTAACCTACGTCTATAAAATTGCTTATATTGAGGCACCCAGTGTAATTGTTTCATATCAAACAATCTTTCCCATACTCCACATTAGCTATTAGGTGCCCGTTCTACCAGAGCAAATTACAGAAAAATGATAACGCCTTGTTATACCCCAAAGTACGTGATGGCAATACGTAATTCTGATCTACCGTTTGAATTACAAACGGGACTCTATCGGAAAATGCTTACTTTTGTCTCTGAGCACTCTTATGACAACCCTCACTAGCATTTGTATGCATTAGCATTCATGTCGTGTGCTTGGTGTAAATTTGAGTAGGCTATTCGATGAGCATTGGGCTAAGTCGTTCATCCAGTATTTGTAATGGGCATTTTGTTCAAGACGTTTCGATTTCGTGGATGTTTATTTGGATACCCTTAACTGTTATGCTTTGTTCGTTTCTTTGAATATTTAATGTTTACCCTGATTAGAATTTTAATAATTATTGCCAAGACTTTAACTTTGAAGTATTGATTCAGTGTATCTAAGTAATTATGACTCTTGAGTATTAACTTAAAAACTCAATCGTCAAATAAAAATACCTTGACGTTTTTTATAACAAAAAAATCAGAGAGTTCAATTGAAATAGGCATATATCAAAAAGACGCTACATTAATCACAATCAAGAATAATCTCCAACGAGGTCACACGCCAGCACTCAAGGACAGCTCCTAATTACGTCTTTAATTCGAGAAAGTCCCACGTCAATCAGACCAGACGACGCTATAGTACCTTCTCGATATAGGACTATCGACCTGAATTTTGCGAATAAAGCATATGATTTTTTGTTAAGAAGAGTAGAAGAGCATAAATAAGACAAGTATGTTTTTCTACCTATATTACGACACCATAAAGATGACTTGCAAATTTCCCGACCACTGAGTCCTAGGAATAATTAGGGCCTGCTAAGATTGCTACTATAGAGGTGCCTGTTTGTATATCTGAAGGCTAAGTTGGTTGGTACGGTCCACGTAAGCACTAATAGAAAGATTAAAAAAAATTAAATGAAACCACCCAACTTCAATAGCAGTGTCTTGAATTACAATATTTAAACCTGTTAATATTAAGACAAGTATTATTTATCGTTATTCTGAATTTAGAAATCGGTTATATTTTAAAAATCAAAAATTTTTACTAAAAAATATTAAATATCTAAATAAAAAAATATAAGGTAACACAACGAAAGTCATTCGAAATCGAAAAGATACCGCTAATTGAGAAGTAATTTTAAATGAAATAAACATGTCTTAGAAATATTTGTTATATATGCAAATAAACGAAACAAATTTAAAGTATTATTAATAATTAGTTTCAGTGTTGTTATTTCAGATATCAGTATTCCAAAATTTCGAAAATCAAAACTAAAAGCAATCGATTAGATATTATAAATTGTCATCATATATCAACAAATGAAAAATTGCTTTTAATATATAAAGTATTACATTATCTATGTTTATTTGCAATAACGTGTGGTCGTAAATTAAACGAGGGCTAATCAAATATTCAATAATCTAATTCCATAAACTGATATACGTAAAATACATTAACTCATCAGATAACTTGCAATGCAAGTTAAAATGGATACTGGATTTCATATGACACTGTGCTATGCAAAGAGAATACAGATAAGCAGTACATTATGAAGCATGCGTTTGCGAATTTGAATTTCAAAGCTTCAAAGAACAAGTTTCGTAGTTCAAACGGAAGCTACAGTCAACTCTTTCTTCACTTTGGCTATATGTTACACAGTATTGCAACGTGGCTGCAACTCATTATAAATACTGATAAAAACACTTCGTGACGGATTTTAACGTTTGTCAATATAAACTTTTTACATTTTTAGGCGTTTTTCATAAATTTAATTATGGATAAATATAATTATTCATTTTGGTGTGACTCGGTAGCGTAGTGGATAAGCGCCGCGATCTTTTTTGTTAAGCAACTTTCTTTAGGGTCGCTCATAGGGTGGGTGACCAAAAATTTATAACTCGAGCTCCTCTGTGTTCGAAAAGTACGTTTAGCCGTTGTTTACAACATCCTACAATCCATCCATCCATCCTTTAACATCCTCCAATCCGCGTTGCGCCAGTGTGGAGGGTCACAGCCTATTCTCCTTAACCACAAAGGAGACCTGTGCCCCTGCAGAGGGGACGTTAAAAGGCTGATGATGATAATGAAATTCTACAACAGTAGAATGCCCCTCATGGGATACTATGGTGTGCGGTGGGTCGGCGCTCGGGATTTGCAGAAGGTTGAAAGGAGGTTTGGCCCGATCAAACAATTCTTACTTCGGGTCGCTCCATTTTTACGTGTTTGTTTCTATTGTTAATAACGGATTGATTTCGGGTTCTTTTATCATGTTCATAGGTATATTATTTAACAACTTATCTATTTATATATATATAAATATTTTTTTACATTAAAATATTTTCTTACATACATACTGTTTTTTACATTGAAAAAGTGGGTACTTTTTAAACAATTTTTAATCTTTTTTTCAATTTAACCTGTTATTTTTGTTTTATTTTTACATAATTAAGCCATTGATACCAAAGAATATTACCGTTTGGTGGCAAAATAGACCCATTAATAATGATTGAATTGTCACAAAATTTTCTATCAAAATTAGAAAATTATTCTCATGTTTTAAAAATAAACTTCTCATTATCAATATTTACACTTTATAACATTAATAAATGATCCATTAAGCGCTATGCGTCAGTATCGTTACGACTTATGGTTCGGGATAAAAATAAATCAACGCTAATTGAATTCACAAGCCGACTCTTTATTTACAAAAAATAATCCAAGAACAAAATACACACTTCAACTTCATTATTTGTCGTCACTACTCACTTTTACTTCACAACACTTATTGTTCAGATAATTCACTTCATTAGTTATCACTTCGAGTTTCGTTTTGTATTGATCTCGTATTTAGTTCGCTAGTCACTGAACCGATACCACATCTAGAATGTTCAAGGTTAGAACCTACACATTCTAGATTGGCCCCAACCGGTATATTCGAGGCATTACAGAAAAGTTCTAGAATGGCACTCCGTCTTTTTTACTTTCTTTCGTATTCCTCTATGATATACGTACTTTTGACGATGTTAGCGCGATTTAAATGACACGTAATGCCATCTAGTAACGGGTATACGAACCATCGCGCCACTGCGCTCCGTAATAGTATGTTAGCTCTTTTACAAAGTTTCATTTTATTATATAATCAGCATTTTACCCATATTTTAACAAATCAAAAGATTATTCCAAAGTTTTAAAGCTTCAATCACTAATGTTGATGAAGTTTCAAGCCAAGATTTCTCAGTCAATTCAAAAGTCATGAAATATTCAATCTCGCCGCCATATTCGTCATTAGGTATTCTAACAAAATTTCCATTCAATCCATTTGTATATATCGCGAACGAAAATTTACATTTCATGATAAATTTTACTTAAATAATTTAGTCAGATACGCGTTGGTGTGACAGACAGCAACCTACTAACTCTTTACTCGCAAGAATATATCTGCAGCTCTCAAGAGGTTTTCAGTAATAAATCTCTTATATCACGGGAGGCTTCAGTTGCTTTTTATCAAGATCTTGGCTCTGAACTTAAACACAAACGGGCTTTTGGAAACGGTGTCATGGCATTTGTATTAAAATAAAACAATATGTGCTCTGGATTAATCTATGCATTTCGCTTACCTACTTAGTCACAAAATTTTAATATTCATATTTGCAGAAAAGCGTCGTGTCCTACTACCGAGGAAGGCCTACCCCAAATAAAGGGAACAGACACGACAGAAGAAGAAGTATCTATTCCTTTAAAATACAGCATCAAATGCAGCAAAATCAAAAAAAAAAATCAAAATCAAAAATAGTGTTCATAATTTTATTAGATTGAACCACTACTCTGTAACGCTGTAACGGTGCTGTGTACGACGATCAATTGTTTCGGAATAACAAACTTTACAAGTTTACGAGTAAAAGTCGACCAATCGTATTTAACTCGAAAATTTGGAACAACTGCATAGAAAACAACAAACTTTTTAATGGATAATGGTACGGAACCGCGATCGAGTCCGACTCGCACTTGGGCGGTTTTCGACGTAGGTAATCCAATTATTATTTTTTTTAACTTCTACGCTAAAAGTCTGCTTTTATGTTTCTTAGTCGCCATTTTTTAACATTTATATCCACCTTATCCTCGTTTTTTTTTAATTCTCACTCCATATTCTTGGTCAAAAATCTTTTTTATCACTGTGCTAATTTAGTTTCTTTTTTTGTATATTATGTATTCTCTTTTATTATTTCGTTCACTATTATTATCTGTGAATAATTATATTTCATTTCATTTTAGATCTTCACGGCTTTAAAAAAATAACTCAATTTTTTTAACGTCACTTAATATCTTCATAATCGTAGTGTTACGTTTTGTTTCTATACCACTGAATTTAAATTTCGACTTTTTGTTTCTCTTCGTACCCTCGGGGACTATTTGTAAGGGAGCGGGGTGATTCTCTTGATATTATTTCGTACAGTTATGTGGATTGATGGGCCACTTGTAGGATTAAATCTTTGAATGAGCGTCGTTTGTTTGCAAATAATCCGAGGGGTGCAAGCCTAAAATGTTTCTAAGGTTGGAGGTTGCGGAAGAGATGGGATTTTACGTCTTCTTTATATAGATCGATGTTTCCTTGATTTGTCTGTGGATGAAAAGAGATTCAACAATTTGCCTATTTTTTAATCTAGAAGTCTAGTCAAGAGATTGATTTTTTGCTTTTTTTTTGTTGATTATAATAACGCATTCTGCATTCATAATTTCACAAAATCCTAATGTAGTGCTGGCACCTTTACCAGCATTCCTGGAGCGGGAATAGAATAAATAAAAATCTATTCTAGAGACTTGTTGAGATGGATGGAACCCTAGGCGTGGGTTATAAAAAATGGACTCAATGTTAAACGATTATTAGCAAAGGGAAACCTTAATATGTAATATTTATCTAAGACAATTATTATCAAAATGTTCCTTGCAAATACCTTATAATTTGGATAAAGAATGAAGGCCAAAGAACAGCAAAAGTGATTGGAACAAGCACACGTACCTTGATTCCTCTCCTTCTTAGTCCTTAATCAGCCCACTTTGTAGAGGTTTAAATACTTTAATTATATAAAATTATTAAGCGATCACGAACAATAAAAAACGTTTCGAAGAAACTTAACGTCCAGCGCGGAAGTCTTTACATGAAAAAAAGTGGTTGTAACACATCATAGTTGTAGTACGCATGTGTGATAAATATGGGAGATGCATAGGTTTAAGGTGTTTGTAAAATTAAAATAAACCGCCACGTACTAAATCCAACATATAGCCTTTAAAGTTATTCATCAGTAGACCTAGAAAAAAATTTTTAGTACTAAAAAATATTAGAAAATATAATTTAATTTGATTATTTTATTCTTTATTCTATTAAAACCTTTACAAATAATATTATTTATACGGCGTCCCCAGGAAAATCGACCACTCAAGTGTCTCACACATTGGTTCCAAGATGTCCCCTAATCTGTTCGATTCCTAGTCTGGTCGATATGGGAAATGAATAGGGTATTGTGGTTAATATGTCCTTTATATAGGATAAGTGCATTGTATGTGATGTTATCATAATCTTATTAGATCTATGTTTCATAATATTAATATATATTATTAATTAAGGAACGATCGTTAAAACAGGGCTGGTAGCACTTCATTTCGAGTTCCTTAGCGAGACTTAAAGTTTATTGATCCAAAAAACCATTTGTGTTATGTATTCTATCTGTGTTTTTGCATTAACAAACAAAACAGAACTTCCCACAAAGCGTTAACACCAACCTTAATAACAAAATCTTCACTAAACCACAATCACTAATTAAGCAATTACTGTCTATGTATTTGTCGCTCTAAATCCTCAACATGTTAATAATTTGAAACTCATTTGGATTACGACAGTGTAGACGCACACAACAATAGATGCTTTAGCTCTTCAAATTACACTGTCACCGCAGTTGGTACCAACATCTTCAAAGGGAGCTAACGCTTTGTTTACATGCCCTACGACCCATCAATTGCACTGAATACTTAAATACTATAAAACATATCAAACTAGACAAATCAATACCTATGTTACTTTCTTAACACAATAGTTGTAGTAAATAAAAGTCGATAAACTCAGGCAAATCATTCTTAAAACATTGCTTTAAAACTTTAATAAAAGAAATATTATATATGAAACTACTTGTAACGAGTACAAATGCAATAAAATCGTTAAAATTGTTTCATTTATAAATAGTGCCCGTGAATACAAAAGAAATATATAAATTATTTTTTACAGTAAATTAAGAGATATAAAAATATTAAGCATCGCAAATGTTTTACAAATTATTTTAAATAAATAATTGAATGTTAACTGCTCAAAATATACAACATAAATATTAATGTGAGCTGTGATTTCAAAGACCAAATTCGTCGCGCAATCTAAGAACGTGAACGCAAAACATTGTTAATTCTAATTCCTCGTTTAAACTTAATGACTTCGTTGTTTCAGATAAAATGAAAATGGAGAGGCGGATCGCGGGAGTAATCTACATCCTGATCACTTTCGCCCTTGTTACCGAAATGTCAATTAACGTCCAAGCAAAAGACAACAACAAGAGACGGCCCAAAGATAAAACTGGGGGATTTCAAAAGAACATTTGTGACGTCAGCGACCGTGATTCCAAAGTCCATTGCTATTGTGAAAACACTAGAGAGCCAAGGAATGCAACTAAAGCGGAATGCTGGGTATTTAATGGCGGAATACCACGGGACGATCTAATCTGGCAAAGTTTTGCTTCGCAGCCAACTTTACAAACTTTGTCTTTTAATGTTCGCGTCGATGGTGCATTGGGTTACGTCCCAACAAAAGCACTTCACTTTCTCAAAAACCTCAGCTCCATTAATATAAGATACGGGAATATAGCTGATGTAACATCGTTCGCATTTGCCAATCTCACAAACTTAACCGATATAACACTGTCTCAAAATCAGATAGAAAACTTACAACAATACTCTTTTGCTCATCTTCCAAATATAACACTAATAAATCTGGAAGACAACATGATTCTTGAGATCAGTACAGAGGTGTTCTTTGATTTACCGAAGTTACACAAACTCGTCTTCACTAAGAATAACATATCGTCTATAAGAGACGGGGCGTTTTTGCACACGTTCAATCTATTGGAATTGGACTTGAATAAAAACAACATAATCCATTTAAGGCGCCGCACGTTTGATGGATTGGCCAACTTGCGGAAATTGGATCTGAGACGAAACCGCATTTACAATCTGACTGAATATACCTTCGCCGAACTGTGGAACTTACAGGAACTGTTGCTCGGTAAAAACGACTTGAAGTACATTTCAGAAAGGGCTTTCGACGGTTTGTCTCAACTCCGAAAACTGTCCCTGGATGATAATAAACTGGTTACGCTCCCGGCACACCTATTTGAAGGAGTAAGGGGTCTAAGTTCCCTAGATTTACGTTCGAATGAACTGCACGCATTAACTTTTGACAACATAAAACCTATATTGGACAACTTGAAGCCACAGAACAGCAATTTGCTGCTCGAAGGTAATAATGAATATTTAATATTATATCATATGGAGTTTCATGTACTTAAAACATACGTTGAATATTAAATGAGTGGAAGCACAGGCGCTATTATTAACTTTAAGATACTTAGGAAGTTTGTTCTTTTATGATACCTCTGAGCTTCTTTAGGATTATATTAAAATACTCAGTAAATGAATGGAGAAGTAAATGTATGAAGAAGTGTGAATTTAAATTTTAAAATACTTTGAAATTGGTTAGATGATATTAACTAAATAATTTTCATAATTTAGAACTCATTCATTTAAACGAAAATGTGGATATCATAACTGCACAGTAATATGTTATGTTTTTCTTTTTTACAGAAAACAACTTCGTGTGTGACTGTAGACTGAAATGGATGCATTTATTGCGAAATGATACAAAGAGTCAAAATACAAGACAGTCATTGGAGAGTGTTACTTGTAAAATGGACCCACCGATAGTGAGTTCTGCTTATAATAAGATGTCTGACGTTATTGAGAATAAAATAAAATTTAATCAGGAAATTTTACATGCTGGTATAACTATTGAAACACTAAACGACAAAATGAACATAACTGAGAAAAAAACTATACCTGAAGAGCTAAATAAGGAACAAAGCAACGGGATACCTGTTACTAAAAAAGTAACAAAGAGATTCGTATTGAAAATCCCACCGGAGAATCTACCATGCTTGAGAGATGCGGAAACTACCACCGAAGCTCCAACATTTATTGTTGATCCTGTGATACCGATTCAAAACGAAATGAAAACATATAGATTTCAAGAAACGAATACAGCGTATAGACTGTCTTTTAATTTAAGTGTAGTATTATGGTGTTGTTTAGCATTTTTCTTCACTTAGAGGTTTAAGTAATTGTAGGGTTATGTCATATATTCTATGTAATTGAGATACAGACTAATGTCCCTTCGAATAAACCACTGAAGTTTATGGAATGGGATTAATTCTATGAGCACTTAAACATTTATTCAAACAATAATGTGATTGTATTCACCGTAAATGTTGTAAATTACCGAGTTAACGTTTAAATAGATTTATGAATGTAAATTGGATTCGTTTCGTGCAATTACGAGTCAAAACATCATCAAAATTTAATTTGGAATGAGGTATGAGCATTTCTAAGACTGCATTCATTTAAAAGTTAAATAAGAGACATTTTAAAATGAAACTAATATAATAACGGTGAGAAAGATTTGTCTTATTATATTTGATCAATTTCTCATTCACAATGCTATATTGAAAAAATTCTTAATGAAAAAGCTTAAGAAATCCATTTGATCCCTGGCACCCAGAGATGGGATCCGAACCCATGAGCTTTCGCAATCTGGGCGACCAGACTAAGTGGATTTTTTTGGCATTTTTCATTAAGAATAAGATAAGTCCTTTAAATTTTTTTTTATATTTAGTATAAAAAATTGTAAGTTAAAGATTGTTTTCAGTACAATTTTTCATTTTGTAAACTATGATAAGATTTTTTTTCATCTATTTTTATTTAAATACATACTGTAATTACTTTTAAAATAAATATGTGATTCTATTTTTTATTTATTTAACATCAAATATATTCATATGCATATTACATTTTAAAATAACCTAATTTTTATTATAATATTCATTATGGCCTAAATCATTTCTAAATTAATATATTCGATCGTGGATATTAAAATGTGCCTCTCTTTCTATTTAAATTAAAACAACAAACAGATATGACAGAACTTATAACACAACTAAAAGCTTGCAAGATAAGCATCGTCAACAGAAAACATTAAATTATCGACAGATAAACTATTTATCCAATCATTGGTAACTTATTGGATAACACTTAAAATAATAATCCAAGTAATTACAATTGTCATGATTAAAAAATACATATATTAAAAAGGCAAGTTAAATGTGCAAAAGAATAGCAAATGTTAAATAAAATAGAATTCAATTATATAGTTTTGAACTAATATTTTTTCTTGTGAAACGTTTCAACTAATTTTGATCATTTAATATTTAAAGTAAGTGTAATTTTGCTTTTATCATAATTGTAATATACTTATGGTTCTATGATAACTAATAACAAGAAGTTGAAATTTATAAAGGTAAATTATTGTAATATGGAATGAATACATGAGGCAAATATTTACGATTGTAGTAGACGCACCACAAAAGAAAACGATTGATGGCTTTCAACTACACCTGCCTCAGATCTGGATTGATCTGCCTATGAGAATCGATATTCAGATATGGTTGAAAGATATGCAGAAACAAACTATAATGCACCCAGGTACCTTGAGAAGATCCATGACGAAACCCATCTCGATCGGACACTATGGAGTTATCGCAGTTTTCACATCACATGAATTAGGAAATACACGCAGACACACTTAAAGGATTTGTTCGTCATTCGTTCGTACAGTGTTTGATGAAATGATTGTAACAGCTGCTTCCGACGAAGCCGATTAATATTGATTAAAGAGACATCTTCATCGGGAACCACTGTTCATGGTTCTAAAGTTAAAAAATGATCCGAGTTCAACGCAGACAAATCATTAGAATGAGTACCAACAGGTCAGAAAAGTATTGAATTCAAAACGGAGTCGATTCGGATGAAGATTGTAGTTAGCTCTGCGAAGGTTAAGACTTGATCGCCCACAACCCTATAGAAGCAAGTTTTAGCTGCTTTGATTTCTATCTCCCAAATTGGGAGCCGATGGAGGATTGAATTTGAATTCAATCTTCTACCCACGAGAAGCGTTCTCCATAAGAGAAGAGAGTTGATTTTTAGTACCTACATTTAAATTAAATTCGTACCGAAATCAGCGTGCAATGTCTGCAACGTGCTACGAAGCGACGAAGTGAAGCAAAAAACCGATAAAAGTGTGGAAACAACTTCCAGATACTTTTTTGTTTGTTCATTTGTTTGTTCGTCTGTCTAGCTTTGGTAGCTAGACAGACGAACAAACATAAATATGCTTTGTCTATCTTGGTATCACGATGAGGCTCCAATTTGATGCGGAAAGGCTCACCGAAATCCACGCCCACGACAGAAAATACTTTACCCGTAGTTAAATGAAAGGGCGCTCATAAATAGTTGTAGCTGTTGGAGGTAAAATTGACAGCATTTAATGCATTTGGAAAGAATGCGGTGAATTTTTCGTTTGGCTGAAACAATCCAGAATTGCTGTAAAAGCAATAAATATGTGGTAGTAATGCTAGGATGGCAGTAATTACGATAAACTCAATGACTTAATTTGTTAACGGATGATTAGAAGGTAAGAGAGCGCGATGTTTATGCTCATATTCTAACTCTTAACGAGAATATCTTCCACCTACCCTGAGAATACCTACATCGTGAAGGAATGGGCTGAGTTTACGAAATTGCTTTAATAATGATATATATTTCCTTCGAAAAGGCGTAAATTTGTACTTCTTTCACGATTAGCATCAACGCATTGTGGCGCTCGACGTTATCTACCACGACATTTTGTTTATTAGTAATACGCTTTCGCGTTAATAAAACTTAATACGATAAAGCGTTAAAAAAATTGTTTAATGTAGAAAACAACGGTGCGTCAATTCGATCAAAATGGAGATAAATTCGATAAGAATGTTATTTTTTTTTTAACGGTTACTATCGCCGCTGATTTACGAGTTTCTGCTTCTGCGATACTCTTGTCCTCTTGAGATTAAAAATATGGTTGCACTGGCCATGATTATTTTGCTTGTGAAAGTTACTGTGGTCCAACCCATCATAGCGAATTGTTAACGATTTTACTGGGAAATAATCCACGAGAGCAGATGTCCGCTGGGTTATCTTCAGAATAGACATGGTGCGAACATTCCGGAGGAGAAATCTACTGACGCAATTTGCTACGAACCTACGTTCGTAGACACATCAAGTGATGAACCAATGCAGAACGATTTAGCATCTGACAACAAGAAGACAGAATCGATTTGAATGAAACTTTTCTCAGGAATCACCCATTGGCATTTATTTTTAAACCTTCATGAATTGCTGCGAAATTCAATATCTACTTGGAAGATTCGTCATTTTATGATCACCTGATGTTTCAAAATTAACGTAAATTTAGAGTTATGGCTTTCGAGTATTTATCAATTAATAATAGTAAAATAGCAACGAAAATTTTAATACGCAATTTTAGGTACCATCGTTCAGAAGGTTGGGTGGTAGTAATTCCAATGTTTGGCCTTAATAATTATTAAATATGATACATTTTTAAGAAACACGGTCTTGTGGTTGGATTCTTTTAGTGTAGTGCTTAAGTTAAATGTAAATGTTTTGTAAAGGTAAAGTTAAAATTACATTTCAAAAGAAATCATGTGAAAATATCTGTTTGAATAATATTATATTATAATTAATTAAGTCATTTGTAACAAATATAAAAAAATGTACATGAAAATGCTCGTACCATCTCCATTTCATCCTGTCTCTTGTTTACAATTGTGTACAACATTGTATAAAGTATTTTGACAAGGTGTTTTTGTATGAAAATAAGCTGTACATTTTTGGTAAATGTTGTTTTATTTAATAAAAAAAAAAACATTTTATTTTCAAGTAAATCTTATATAATAATATTATAAAGGCGAAAGTTTGGATGTTTGGGTGTTTGTTACTTCTTTACGCAAAAACTACTGAACGGATTATGATGAAACTGAATTGACATAGAGGCTAGTACCTATCCCACTAAACAGTGTCCTAGGGACTACGCGTGCGAAGCCGCTGGTGGAAAGCTAGTAAATAATAATGCCTCATTAAATCGTAATGTAGACTTTCATCCGATTAGTCAAAAAATTTGTGGCCGATATTTTTATTATATGCAAAATATATTCGCATGTTTTTCATAGAGATGCATCTTGTGGTCCTACTATCAGAAACCAGCAGATGGGCGCTCAGAGGCAAATCAGAGGTAAGACAAAGCTTGTAATTGATCAATAATAAAAATAAAATTATGAAATATTTTGCATTTAAAATAAAAATGCTTTTAAAAAGTCCAATCCTGCAATGGGATTCGAATTCGAATAGGGTTGAATCTTATCTCGAGCACTTAGGACTAGTGAATTTTTAAGTATTTTTCTTTATGACGAATAGTTTGTAATTTTTGAATAAAGGAATCTTATACGCCGTCTTCATAATCATAATAAGTGTTAATACTTTCCATCAGGTCAGATAGGGGCCACTATCAAATGTTTTATTCTAAAATAAAAAATAAAATATACACACTGCTAAATAACATACTTACACTATGAATGACAAAGAGAGATCGACTCTAAGACACTACGCGAGCCTAGTGCGTATTGGTGGGTGCTAATGAATTATTATTAATAACTGAAAATACAAACCGGGACCAATGGCTTGATGTGCTTTTTGAAACTAAAAGGAGCTCGCGATTTTATATATTTTTTGGTCATAGGTATATTAGAAATTGGAAGATGATACGGTTTATACGAGCTTACTTGTAACTAGTATGCATCATATGAAAAATAATTTGCAAAAAATGGAAACTACTAGCCTTAACTTTGGATTGAAAATAAATCGTTCGAAAACCTAAATCATCATTGACCGAGTCAATAACAAATAGGTTGTGAAAATTGTAGGGTTTTCCAATCCTACATTTATCTCAACGCTTTGATATCTAACACAGGCGAATTTGCAGATGAAATAAAGCGGCGCATAGCAATCACTAGATCCGCAAACAAGCACATTACCAAAGTCACTAAGATTAGGCTTAATATTATATACTCTTTAATATTTCTCATATTCTTGTACGCATCGGTACAAGATTATGGGAAATATTAAAGAGTATATCTTGACATTAGGTGGCGCCGTCTTCTATAGTTCAACTTTCTTTGGTCAATTGGAAGTTTGGAAATTTGAAGGTACCAGAGCGCACGGAAGATTCTCGGTGAGATGGACAGACCAAATACTAGCGGTAAAAACTGCCCTATCCATGAGTGTAGCAGGAAGGCTGCAGTCCGATAAAATAGCGGTGTATAATAGGACTTGCTATTCAAACAGATCTTGATTGACGACCACTACCACTCTCTCGAGAGTGAAAAGAGTTAAAAGAAAAATCGAAATTCTAACACTGCGAATTCTAGACTAAACGCACTAACCACTGAATCCAGTATTCTCCAAATAAACGCACATTAACACACGTATTAATAAAAAGATATATTTTCAGTCGAATTTAGAACTCCTTCGTTTTTGTAGTCGATCAAAAAGGTTGAGTATGGAGGATGTAGGTGAAGAGAAAGATGTCGGTGATACACTCTTACAGCTTTTAGATGTACCCGATAATGGCATCTCAGCACGTATATCATTACACATTCAATCAATGCTCACCCACAACCATGCAAAAGAGACTAGGAAACAATTTCGTATAAACAAGTCAGATCATGATCTAATAAAACATCAAGGACCAAATATTAATTACCAAGTGATAATTGGTAAATAAATAATTAAGGTGTATTACACCTTCGTGGACCAGGTCTTCATGGAGTTGATGATTATAATAGGCTGAACAACTTTTACTATGAAACGAATACTAAATTCACGAAAAATAATCTGTTATTTCATACAAAATTTTAATACCTTCAATCGTCAACAGTATGAAACAGCTGATTGTTTTTTCGTGAATGTAGTGTTGCTCTCATAATAAAAGTTATTCAGTAATATGGATCATCCTCACCCCACGCAGAGTCCTGGCACATAATATTATTACACCTTATATATAGTAAGTAAATACGACATAAAGATTAAGAATGAGAATAATACCTCATTTCCTATAATTCGGCTTGAAACAGCACCAAAATTAAGAACTCGATAACAACAAGGCACATGTAACTATTTATCTAATGTAAACAATTATACTTATGTACCTACTATAACTAGGATAATAAAACTTAGTCCTAAATAATAACACTTGTTTAACAACTATGAATATTAGTGCATAGAGGATAGCATTTAGGTTTATTTATTTATTGGTGAAAGTCACCAGATAAATAACCAAAATTTTAATATCATTAGCTTCTTCGTGCTCGGGAAAAAACTTTAAATTGTTGGTTCTAGCACTGTAAGTGCAATAAAATAGGATGGCAATGTAAGCTTTTTTTTTATGTGATTCAATTCACAGAGTATATTTGGATAGAATACAATTTGATATCACACATGCTCAGATCCCAATTTAAGTGACTTATATAGATTGATCAGTTACCAATCCCAGGTCTGCACCTGACGATACATTGAAGCCGGAATTTGACAGTTTTAAATAAGATTTATATATTTTTATACATTGCTTTCTCAAACACAATAGCTACTCATAGACCCTTTGTCAACTGGGCGAATTCATCTAACTCTAATTTGGGCTCTTGCAAATTAAAGGGGCCCATAAATTTTATTCGAGACCCGGGCAGATTTAGAAGGGATTTCTGAATTAACTTTACTAGACGGAACGGGCCGAGATAGTGGAATTATTCGGAATAAATGAAGTGAAAATGTTCGGATCGCTCACTGCTCGATACCAAGAGAAAGGGATTAAGTTGATTCTGACTTCTCTATGTTCGATATTGGGCTTTTAATAACAGCGCTTTTTTATTTAAGATAATGTTTATTTGAGCAACTATTTATTGAAATTCAGAGAGTTATGCCGTTTAGCAATGGAATAATTCTGCAATAAATATAATTATATAAGCATAATTAACAGAAGTACTTATCAAAAGTTAAGAATATTTGACAACTTCATCTTGAATATGTAATCTTCACGATAAATATTTTAATGCCAAAAAAATAACATACAGTAGAATATAAGATAGTATAAATAATTAAGCACTTCTTCCAGGTCTTTATCAATACACGACTGCTAAAAATAGAAGTGTATTGTGTTTAGGGTTAATGTGTATTTGTGAGTTTTTTATTGCATTATAACTTCTGAGACTTAACGGATATGCATAATGGGTATATGCATAATGGGCATGGGAAATCATTTAAAATGTTATATCATATCACGTAACACTGGTTACATATTAAAAAAAAATCAAATTTAAAAAATTGGGATATGTCAAACAAACGATCTGCACCGTTTTATTATTTTAGCGATGAGATGCTAGCCAGGGTAACAGCACTGATATTTTATGTGTTATCATCGGTAGCCGAAAAATAATGTAAAATATAAATACTGCTTGGGCATAGATCTCCCTTATGGATATAATCGAATGGAAGTAAGGAAGATGGGCCATGGCTCAGTGCGGTTTGGTGCATTTATTTACTGCAGATGCAGCCAGAACTAATGGATTAACGTACCTTCTAAAGTAGGAGCAGTTGAGACAACAAATTTGCATCACCCATCTTATAACCGGCCATTGCAAAAGTTTACTCCTACATCAGACTAATACTAAGAACTAAACGACCAGTTGTATTTGTTTCTAAAATATTTGAATCACAAAATATTTTCCGCATTTTATCATAACAAGGTAATCAGTACAACAGTAAAAGCTCTCACATTGCTATTAAATTGTAGAGGAGACAATAGCGTAGTATACGGAAGGTGAAAAATACATCACAAGACGTCCCATTGGGTAACGGGGAGAGATCCCTTTGGATTCAAATAACGCTGCTCTCTCTCTCTCTAATGTAAAAATAGAAAGATGGTACATTATATATGTATGGCTAAGCTAAATTATAATGTAAATTTTTACATTTTTGATAATAACTAAATAGGTATATACAATACCATGGTTTTAATACAAGAGCATCTATACTAATATTACAAAAAGCTCTTCTTTTTGTTTGATTGTTTATTTGCATTGATTATCCATTTAGATTACTGGACCTTTTTAAAAATTCTTTCATCTCCAGTAAGCTACATCATACATGGGTGTAATAGACAATAATTTATGCGGACGAAGTCGCGGAAGAATAAATGCCAAATTATTACAGAAATAGAATAAAATGTGCTATAGTCATATTAAACGATATAAAAATTTGTTTTATTCATGGTCGTAAATGCAAATTAATGCCAGAAATGCATAAAGATAAGTTTGTACAGACCCCGAAATTTTAAAACAATAATATTTCGGGAAATTTCAAACTCTTAGAAGAATTATAAGGGGCTGCAAAGTTAATAAATAATCCATTTAATTTAACAACAGATTTACTTGAAACTTTATATATCGAACATTTTTATTTTATTCCATTTCCCTAATATTATCTTAAAATTACTACGTTAGTTTGTACTTAAAAATAAACCTCCGAACATAAATTAAATTCTACTTTATGTGATTTTTTCATCAGATTCCAACGAAACTTTTTTAAGTAATAATAAAAAAGTTAGAGCACGAGAACCAAGACGCGGGAAAATCTAGTCATGCATTTAAAGCAATATGCAGGTGACCAGATTATGTTGATGTTCAAACATTTACCAATAAGGTTGATCCGGAAGTGAAAGTGATAGAAATCGTCAGCTATTACTTATAACGCTCACATCTAAAAGTCAACTGAAGGGGTTCATGTTGCCGTTCGTGTAAGCGAGAAACTCCGCTATATAAATATCAATTCAGTATAGGATTCTTTGAGGCAAGTTTCTACTGAATCTCAGCCGTAACATTTGTCGAACACGACAAGATTTACAGCTTTGTCTTACGGAAAACTCAACTCAATTTAAAAGGATAAGTTAAGACCACCAGTATATCGCTTGATATCCGGTTAGTAAAATAATTACATTTTATAAAAGTCGTCAATCATAATTTATGAGCTCCATCTAATATAGTTGGAGTCACTGGCAAAATAAGTACTATATTTTTGAGGTAAAACACATTTTAATTGAGATTTTAGCTTAGTCGAATTGCTATGTACTAAAGAAGTCTACCTTATTACACTTATACATTAGTTTTATTTCGGACTAAATTAAGTTATCTAATTTGGATTCCCCTTTTATTTTTGCTGCCAATTCGTCGAATGTAGACTGCGAGGTATGCGGTCTCGTAACAATGACTACTTGACATTCGGCCAGACCGCTTTCAGGCTCTAGTTCGCAAGTTCGTGAGTGGAGCTAACCGCAGCACGAATCACGCCACCAGTCTGTTTACTGGCAACATTTTAGATAGGTACTGTTTTTGTCTGATTAACCATCACAAACATGAAAGTAGTTATTGTGCCTAGGTAAGTTGAACGTCCACTTTCTACGCACGCTTAAACCGAACGCATAGGTATACGCAATTGATTTATGGAATGACTTTGTATGAATTTGTATTTTAAATTTAACTGCAAGTGCAATCAGGGTTCAGCTTTCTTCGAATAAACATATTTCTAATTTTAAAAATAATTTTAGTCGAATTTAGAACTCATTCCTTTTTAAAATCGATTAAAAATATTGAATATGGGGGAATGGATTTATGGAATAGCTCTGTATGAATTTTTGAATGTTTATCGCTTACATTGTATAAGCAAAAAATTCAATGTATGTCAATGACATCATATGGATAAATTCCATATAGCTACTTATACATTACTACACAATGTTTAATAAAAAAATCATGTGATACTTTTATCAAACATATGGATAGACATCGGTAAATTCGTTCAATCCATTGCGTACTGTGCGTCCTTTACATGCATGCTTACACAAAAGACGTTCACCTTTAATGTTACTTTCCATATACAATTAGCAGTTGGGGACACTACACAAATGTACCAGAATGTCGGCCAACAGATCAAGATGGCGTGAAAATGCGAAAAGGGTTACATCGGCCACCAATGATGATGCTGCCTCATGATGACCATGATTGCTTTGTCAAAAGCGACACGACCGAAAAGAAGAAAATGTACCTATACCTGTTTGTTTCATAACTCAGCAAAAACTTATTTCTACCACCTTTTTTCATACAAATTTGTTCAAGTGTGAATAGTAAAAAAAAAAAAAAACTAAAACCCGACTACAGCTAAATAACATTGTAAAAAGTTTGAAACAAGAGATTTATTTTATAGCGATAGCTATATTATAATAGCGATGACCAAAAGATAACGTAGTGGTATGCCATAACAGTGTGTTTGGTTATTGAACATATTTATAGTTTTTTCAGTTTCTTACTTTACGTTTTTTAGAGGGCACTGTTGTCAATTTAATGTAACATCACATAGCCTATATAGCACACGGATAACTAAGACGCTTCTAATGATACCTTACTTGTCCAGGTACTATGAGTAGTTTCAGAACTTATAAAGGAACAGATGAACATTCTTATATACATACATACATAGCGGCCATTATCACAACCCTCCTATTAGCTTGGGCGTAGTCGAATAAAAAGGTTAATAAACATTCTATAGTTAAAATAGCAAGAAAGAGTATATAAAGAATCTTAAATGCCGCCGCAGTTAATGTATTCAAATCAAATTTTCTTTTGAAAATGCATCAATACAAAACCACATGGTTGTTAATAAATAACGGTATTTAGTTTTATTAATTTCACAAACTCTAAACACACATGAAGTAATTCTAATTAAAAATCTCGTTTCATTTTATTAGCCTCGAGTTGAGAGTTTGCTATGAACGAGTATCCATTACTTTGTTAAAACTACATTCTAAAGCAGAATAGCAAACACTACTTGAACACAGAGTTAAATATGCATTTTATGCAATCTTATTCTTAATATTATGTTAATTTAAATCTTATATAATAAAAATTATTTTGGTAATTTATTCTCTCATCATTTTCAAAATCAATATCATCAGCATATTAATGTGCTCACTGATGGAATATAGACCTTTACTATTTGGATTGCATGGAAACAAATATATGGGGGTTCAGTATATACCAGATATTGTAACCAGATATTGGTAGACGTTAACGACTGCAGATGCAGCCAAGACTAACGGCTTAACGTATTTTCCGAATATTGTATCTTTTTCTAAGATGAAATTCAATCATTGAATGAAAAAAGGAATAGGATTTCTAAAACGAAACAGATTTTATATTGCCAAAAAGCTTCAAATACATAGACGTAAAGTTTACATTCAACATAAAAGTCTACATTGTCCCGTCCCTAAATCTCATTAAGCTCATCGCATAAATTTTATTTCGGGCGCCTCGGCTGGATTACGAATAGTCTCATTACATTGTTTAGATAATCTGATAGTTGTATATGGGACTTGTACCGGTGAAAGAGGTGGAATTTTTCAAGAATACAATTGCATTGTTCAAAGATTTCATGATAAGGACCCAATTCGATAGCTTACAAAGATATGCTGTAATGAAAATATTTCGATAGTCCTCGATCTCCCTTTTACAGTTGATGAAAAGCCAATAAGAATGCGCAATTCAAGGGTAGCCCCAATTCAATATCCGACCACCAGCCATTGTTCCAATTAAAACGGGCGATAAAAAACCACGGTCGCAAAAGCTTTGTTGTTTGGAAAAAGATGGTCTCTGGATTTAACATATAAACTCAGCTGTTGAAAATTAAATACTAAAGACACCATTTAAAAATAATCAAAATCTACTAATAAAACTGAATCGTATGGTTCAGTTTTCTTATTAGGCCGTCTAGGACTTTAGGGATGCCGCGTAAGATACACTTTTAGTAACTACGTATTCAATAAATATACATGTTTACCACTTTAAAAAAAAACTGTAAATGTTTAAAATCTTTCAAACATATAACTGACGAATAAATTATATTTATGTATACAAATAGCATAACAATAATAGATGAAAATAAACACCACAGAACAGAAATTAACAAAGAGCGGTGATGTGAGTATAGTACAATCAAGATATGCAGCAAACTCAATGCGAACATAGTTGAGCGCTTTGAGATGTTAACTAAAATTGCTTATCGATGTCGATATCTCGATTCAATACGATCTGGTTCTTCATTTCCTTACGTGTTGAGTTACAACAGTCCATACTGACGAATCTAATGTTTTAAGGTAATACAAATTTAAAAAGTTTTCTGCAGTTTATGTTATTTTAAATTTTCATTATATGGAGAGATAGTTTTATAAAGTATTGCTACCAAAACAATTTATTTTTATCGATATAGTTCTCTGTATTTGTAAACTCCAGTTAGCTAATTTACACTTGCAGATTAGGAGTAGGTCTCTTTAAAGAGTAAGCAGCGAAAAGACTAACCACAGTTAAATAAATTATAATTGTATTTAAATGTGTCCAGCCAAGTAGTATAATCAGCCGCCCAATTGGTTGGCTGATTATATTACTTGGGTCAGACAATAATATCTTTAATTTAATATTTTGACTGTTGCATTTAAAAAAAATACAATAAATATGCAACTATACTTAAACACCATATTAGCTCTGTTGCTCAGTAGTATAATTCTCGATACTATTTTTATTCAATTCAATCAAATGATTTTTTCACAACTTATTTCATTTACTTCTATTTAATAAAAATATCGATAAATGACACGTCGTCAGTACAATGTATTACGATGTGTATTGTTGATAACAGTAACTTAAACCTGAACACTTTAACATGTCGCGATTGTCTATTGACAATGCTCGAAAGCATAAAGTGGAATTAATATGAGGTATACTGATTCGGTAACCGATAAATAATCGACTAGTAGCTGCCCTAATCTGTGATGCTAAGGCTGGCACCTCTGATACAGACAACAATAACTATACTAACGACTGGTGTCTTAGTCGTCAAGTGATAAAAACTATTTTCCACTGTAATTTGATTTCTATATCTTTGTAGAATCTCTGGGATAGGAGATAAGTGAAGTAGATTTGGGTTTGCTAGTAGTCGAGTGACTTTCGATTACGTACACACATATGGAGATAATGTTTTGTCTAAATTGAACTTTAACGTTAGTTTTTAAGGCATATATTGGTTTTGTAGATTGTAACCGCTGACTTTATTATGGTTATTTGTTTGTTTATCTCACAAACTAATGCTCGAGATTTAACGGTGTTTACTAAGAAAGTTTGAATGTGATGATTATTATTTTGGTTAGTAAAGAAAAAAAATAACAAACAAAGAATTATTGCAACACGATTTGTTTGAGAAATAGTTGGACCAATATCTAGACCAGGCCTGTCCAACATAATTTTGTGGAGGTTCAATATTTTCGCAACCGCAGCGGGTAAAAATTAAAATAAACTGACCTTCATTGTGGTTTATTTGTAAAAACCAACATCACATAAATCTTAATATTTTATTAATACTGTAACTACATCTTTAGGTCTTAAACTCGTTCCTCGATGTTAATAATAACAACAGTTTTTTGTTAAGGCTTAAACGTGATAAATGTGTCCATAGTTGGTCTTCTCCTTGTAGTTTCAAATTAAGATCAGAAAGATATTTAGTTATATCAACAAGGAAAGTCAGATCCACCAAACACTGCTCATCAATAAGGAAACTTATATTTTGGTCTTTGTTTTCTAGAAATATCTTTTCCTCGTCGAGCAGGGAGTAGAATCATTATAGTGTAACTGTTCTACTGAGCCAGCTAATGCGACTGTAGTTTACAATGTCTTCGTGATCTGAACCAACATCAGTCAGAAAAACCTGGAACTGTTGGTGATTAAGCCCTCTTACACGTATAAAATTAACAGTCTGCACTACTTTATTCATCACGTCTAGCAGGTCAAGAACTTTTGACGACGCAATATCGTTGACCATGTAATCAATTCTTCTTGCTATGATTTATGTGACAAGCTTATATTTTTTATTATTTTCTTCTGCTCCGGATAGGCTACTGAAGCGAATATCTCCAAGCATTCCTTAACGAACTCTCTATCTGATAGAGGTTTAGTTCGCTTGAAAATTACTTCTGCTTTCATGAGACTAATTTTTGTAACAGTTTTGGAAATTTCTTTCAGTGTTTTGAACATCGTTTGTTGACCGGTCATATCTTTTCTTAACGAATTTACTCGATAAATTCGAATTTGACCTGCATGCTCATCATATTTAGAAGCGAGTTCTGTAGAATAATGGCTCTTTATATTGTATTCCTTGCAAATTGACAAAAATTGAAGTCCAACTATTTTTAAATATTCGATATTCTGCATCAACTTTACGTTTCTTTTCTGATTATAACATAGTGATCTGAAAAATAATAAAAGAAATTATATAGCGTAGGTATTTAACTAAAGCCGGAAAGTAATTTGGAGCTAGTAACTGCTTGTACTTAGTGATAAATAGTTAAAATCCACAACTTTAGTTACGTATACTGTAAGTTATTTGTGATTTCAAGCAACGTACCTACACTTATTAATAAACATAATTAAAATTATTACATTTTTGGGAATTGAATTATTTGTGTAAGCAAAGAATTGAATTATATATGACTGAGTCGTGTTTTTAATAAATAAACCTCTGTTTATTTTATAGTTTTTGATACTAAAAACATTATTTAGTGAATTAATGGTACTTAGATGATGTTTCTTGTATTGAAATATTGAAAAGTAACCTTTTAAAGCAGAGGTTTATTTATTGAAAACATGACTAAGTCATAAAAAAATTTTATGTAAAATACTTCTCAGATTCACTTTCCTTCTCGCTTATGTATCGTTTGTATCACTCCAATCGTTGTATTATAACTGACTTGCAGTCCCTAATAAACGTGCACTTATATAGTGAAACTGAGAGCTTTTATAGTTTCAAGAATGTTCTCCACTGTTCTACATGTTTCTACTCAATTCCAGTTATAGATGCGCCTTCTGTAGTGGAATATATGGAAAAATATTCCAAATTATTGAAAAATATTCTAAAAAATATGGAAAAAATCACAGTACTAATGCTAGATAATCAGCTCTGAAAAAATCTATGAGTTAGTAGGACTAAAACTTTTTAAAATTTGTATTACCTTAAAACATTCGATTCGTAAGTATGGACTGTTGTAACTCAACACTTAAGGAAATTAAGAACTAGATCGTATTAAATCAAGATATCGACATCGATAAGCAATTTTAGTTAACACTTAAATGCTGTAACCATTGTGGTTTCTAGGCTCAGTTTTCGGAAATCTGCAGAAAAATAAAGTTTATACATATCATTATCAACAGTGTAGTATTTGATCCATAAAATAATTTTCATTTTTTGAAACTAGAATTTTGTATTTCCTTATATACTAGACTTATAAACCCACCCCATAAGGGGCTAGTCAAGAAACAGGTTTACCCACTATATCTCAGCTATGTTCCTCGCATGGAGGCGCAAACCAACCGAACTACCCCCGCCAAAGAGAATGTGTGAATCGGGTTCAAGATTCCCGATCTTGAATCGGCCGACATTGGATCCAGGCTCCGCTTATAGTGCTTTTCAAGTCTTGCCAAGACCATTTCAAGTCTCGACGTGTCCAAGCATATCTTATCAAACATTTTTCCTGTCCGGAAGAAATAATTTTCTACCTTGCACCACAACAAACCCCACAACAAAGCCCCTGCCCCTGATTTTCACAGATTTCTACAGCCAATTTTTCCCTCCCCATATATCGCCTCTTAAAGAGCTCCGCCGTCCCATCCACAATTGTGTTTACCCCTGTTAGGAAGGTCTCCGTCGTCTGCTGGAAGTAATTTAATAAGTCAATAGATTATCTCTCCTTATGAGAGAACGCCTTTACCTCATCCTCCGATTCTAGCTCCTCAGATTCATATAATTCAATCCCTTCCATCACACAGTCCTCCTTTTCAACATCCTACTCCTCCTCGATCTCATCCTTAGCTGAACACACCTTCTCAGCCCCCGACTCAGCCACCCTCTGCTTCTTTGCTCTGGGTGGGAACTTTTCCTCCTCCTTCTCCTTCTTGGCCGTGAACCCCCCCTGTCACATCCCTGTTCTCTATCCGCTCGCTCTCGCCTGAGCTAGGCCCACTCCCAACAATAGATTTATTTTTAAAATTATTCTTCTTCATATTGTTTTCACGATTGTGGTCCCTCCTAACACCCAGTCCACCCAGACCTCTGCCTGGGCTCCATACCCGGATAAGCCTAGGCTTATGAAGATAGGGGTCAGCCTGTCCCGATCGCCAGAGGCCATGTTGCGATGATTCACCTTCTGACCCACGGCAAGTGTAAGGTTAGCAACTTTTTAACGTGGTTTTCCCCTCATATGGTATGGTTTATGCTGAAGCAGAGTCTACCTATGTGGTCAAAAATGTATCTTCTTTCTTTCTTTCTCATAGAACCGCCCGATAAAGGGTTGCAAACAAACAAACTATCAAATCTTTCTTCTTTATAATAATATAGACTTAGTATAAATAACAACCATTATCATATATGTTAATACTAATAAATTGTCAAACATAAATGTATCTACTAAGATTGTACCTACTTGGTGTCCGTATAGTAGTAGTAGAATATAACAAAATTGTGTCATCGATATAGAAATATACATCAGTATACAAAAAAAATAACCTCTATGATGCTTTGAGTTTTCTTTAAAAAATACTTAATTAATTGAAATTTTTCCCAAATATAATACCAATTAGCGTGTAAGTATGTTGGCTAATAAACAATGAGTGACACGCGTAACTCAAATTTTTATTTATTTAGTTACGAAATAATAGTTTCAATACTTATTATTCTGTTACCGACGAAGAAAAATCCACAAACACAAATATCATAAAAACGGTCCATCTGTCTTTCTTTATATAGATTTAAAGATTTAAAACTTTATAATTTTAGAGGAAATCGTTATAAAATTAGAATCGAAATAAAATTTTAGGACAAAGCTACATACAACAAGCTCATATTGCCCACTGGATTCGATTAAACTAAATTTATGATTTCTTTTCACCACCACCAGCCCTTTTACGTCCCCACTGCAGGGGCTCAGGCCTTCCTTATGGATGGTTAAGGAGGATGGGCCATGACCCTCCACGCTGGCCCAATGCGAATTGGAGGGTATTGACGACTGCAAATACAGTGGAATTAAATTGAATATAAGCTTAGGAGCTCCAGTAAAATGTAAGCTTAGGAGAAATGCTCGATGAATAAAATATATTATGGTATAAAAATAAAACAACTAGGTAAAAATAAAACAATGATTTCTTTTATGAACCTGCTATGGCAAAGGCCGGTGGTTAGCAATGGATACACTAATAGGCTGATAATTAATTAAGGGGCCTATTATAAAATATTTCTATCAACTCTCTATCTCTCTTTCAATTAATAAATTATTCACGTGACTTAAACTTGTACTTAATATTATTTCCATCTCACAAACAAAAAGATAAACTATTCAAGACAACATTAATATGAAACCAATAACTTGTTGAATACGAAAAAATATCAAATTACCGTTATGAAACAGAATATGGAAGGGTCTCGCCAACTTGATCGAGATAAAGTTACCTGACATGCCGATAATGAGGAATGGGAATAATAAGATTACATCACATATACGTCGTTTACTTGAACTAAGAGGAAAGATGGAAGTTATATGATAAAGTGATCTATCAGATGGGTTACAATTCTAGTATGGAGATTATTTGGGTGCCTATTTTCTTTCAAAACAGCAGTTCGTCAATATCTCAATCTTATATGATTATCTTAATCAGTAGCAAAAGAAATAATTGCTAGAGAATATGCTATCAAAGTTGTATTTTTTATTGTATCTGAGCTGTTTTACTGACTTTTATACTTGTTTTTGTGTCATGTCAGCTAATGGTAAGTGTGTGATAAGATGTGATCCCATTTCAAACACCAGCTCCTCACACTATCAATATAAATTAATAAATAGATTATAAACTAATGGTAATTGTCAACTATCTCCTCACGTACGCACCGGCCATGCATAGGATTGTACGGGTTTTCCTACGTCATACATCCACTGTCCACTGTATATGCATATTATAGATGCTGCTATGAAAAATCCATTTGTTAGTCTTCAATTATGTTGGCAGTTTCGACATAACGCTGTGGAGTAATTTAAAGCAGATCTATGGAAGTAATCCGTATGACGTCATCAGCATTTTTCAATGTTCGTATTATTATGTGTAGTGGATAGTGGACAGAGTGCTGTGAAAATCCATACATAGGTATGGATAATCAATTGCGTGTCGTGCGGCCGGTGCGTGCATGCGGAAAATATGGACTATCACTTAAGATTTTATTTACGCACCTAATTCCAAATTATATTTCCTCAATGTTTTAAATTTCTTGGTTGGCACATTCAATACTGCCAAGCCGTCAGCTATGATGAGCCACTATTTTCAAATTACGTTCATTAAACGTAAAATCAGCGTATAATATCCCACTCCAAGGGTATAGGCCATCCTAATAGATGGAATAAAGAGAACGGATCATGACCCAAGATGCAGGCCTAATGTTGATTCGTGGATGTTAACAACTGCAGATATAGACAGGACCACCTTCATCACGGAGAACGTTGAGTTAGTAGATTTCGGTCACCTATCATATTGCGCTCGCAGAAGTTGCTTAATTTCTGTATTAAAGATCAAACGCGCTAAGCGCTATGTTATCAAGAAGATAATTGTTTTAGCAACATTTCATTGAATGTAAAATCTACACTGATCTATCACCAGCCTTAATATCTCCATTGCTGGGGCTCAGGCCTTACCTATGGATGGAATCGAATCGTAGGGAGAAAGGGCCTTGACCCATTACGCGGGCCTAGTGTAGATTGGTATTAAAGATTGCAGATGCAGCCGGGACCAACGGCTTAACGTGCCTCTCAAAGCGCGGAGGAGATGGAGATAACAAAATTTTGGTCGCCCATCCTAACATCGGCCATTGCGAAGGTTGCTAAACAACCGTAATGCAGACCGATCGCTCTAATCACTCCGCCGTCCAGCTCCTCTCACTCTCATACGCTTGTTGTTTTATTTTTATAACATAATATGTTTTATTCATCAAGCATTTCTCCTAAGCTTACATTTTACTGGAGTACCTATTTAATTTAATTCCACTGTATTACCTACATGTGGTAACAAAATACTTAATTACGTATTCAAAACGGCGTATATCAATAAAAACGTGTCTAGAATACTCGATACATAATATCCTCGTTTCCTTTTATATCATTATGATTATAAATAATGATTATCCACAGATATTGGAGGTAGGTACATAAGAATATACGATTACTTTATACGTTTTGAAATGAAAACAGAAACACTGTTTTAAATACGTCGTACACCCGCTTTAAACCACTACCAACATATACTAACAAATTATGATTTCAAAAGTTATATTTTATGACTCAACGCTGTGAAATTTATTTCAATGTTCATCTCATAGACTGACCCCAACTAGCAAATTAGTCATATAAGGTAAAGTTTATTCAGCTTTTCGGTGTTATAAAAGTCGAGTAAGTGTGAATTATTCAGCACGTATCGTATAAAAGCATCTTATATAGCTTTTGAGTTATTCAGCATTTCGGTCACATAATGATGCTGAGTAAACGTTTAGTCAGCATCCTTATATGACTTAAGTCATATAATATTTTGCTGAATAAGTCGCTTGTATACGACGCTTATGTTACTATTTCGTCGAGTAAAAGCATATTATATAGCTTTCTTATGGCAAGGTTGACTCAGTCGAGTAAAAGCAACATTGTTGCTTTTATACTACTATTATGTAGTATACGTCGCATTTATACGACTATTTCAAGCCTAAAATGTCGTATAATTGTATCCATTTCACCGATCAGATTGTTTTGTGTAAAATGCTGTAAGTAGTTTACAGTGAAGTGGGAAATAATATTTTAGTAAGTGGTTCCGCAGGTGAAATAATTACCTCAGAGAAAAATCATGATTTGGAATTCGAAAATCCGTGTTTGGAAAATGAATTGAGAGATTTAGAAAATAGTGTTTCCGTACACGAAATAGATTCAGACGACAGTAGTGCTTCAGAAAACTTTGACAAAGACTGTGAGTTGCGTAATAATATTGCAGAATGGGCGTATGAAAGATATTAATTTCTTTTCAGAAATAAAGCAGTTCCTGTTGTGTAACTTGTTCTAGTTTTGTTGTGTACAATAAATAGTTGATTAAATAAATAAACAAACAAAAAGTCTTTCTAAGAAAACTCTTTAGGAAGTTCTAAGGAACCCTAAACTATAATCAGAGTGGTATCATGGCGCTCATACTGCTAATTTGCTGTATAAGAAGCTATTATACCGCCTGTCAGCAGTAAAAATGGTGTACAAAAATAATATTGATATTAAAATATTTGTTATTATATTCATATTACTAAGAATTAAAGGGGGGCGTTAAATATTTATGATATAACCTAGTATATTTCCTCAGAAAACTTAACTTCGCAATACTTTACAACCCTATGCGTGAGTTTACGAACCTACATTTGGTGCAACCTACAAATTAACATGTCTGCTAAATAAATTGTACTTACCGATGAATTATAATTTTTAAAACACAACACGTCGAAGCACTTGTTTATTTTATTTACTATAAATGTTTTCAGCTGTTTTGTATCCCAGGTCGCTTCAATAAGACAAACATGTTATATAAAAGTCATATAAGTTACAGTTATAGCGCAACATAAGCTTGTAACAGTCACTCTGGCGATAATTACGTGACGATTTACCTGAATAAGTTACTTTTATAAGATGTCTATGTGACTGAATTGCTGAATAAAATGGGCCCAAATCGCGTTGTATAAACGTTTTCATTACGCTTATAAGACTTCTATTAGGAGCCAAAATGCTGAATAATTTTCGTTGCCGCGACTACTATACGACATATTTTTGCTAGTTGGGACCTTAATTATAACATATATTTCCTCAATTGGGCTAACTGCGCGCGGTTAAAGTCAATCTAAAAGCACAAAACCACAGACATTCATGTCTCATGTTTGTGAACAAATACTGCCAGTCGATAAATCGGCTTTATATTACTTAATTGTGTCTATTTTCTTTTCCCTATTGTTTATGAATTTGTCAATAAGTATGTATGAGAGTATTGATCGATTATAGTTTCATGTATTGTTATTTCTAATATTATATCAGAAAGTGATGTCATAATCTGACGAAGTGATTTTCTTCTTCTCTGTTTGAAATTAAACATGGGTCAAAACCGCCTTTACCTTTCTTGCCGGTTCTTGTCATAATAACAGCCTAGACTCATAATTTTTGTTGTTGGATTTTGGGTCTTAACTTCCGGGTGTTAAGACCCAATATACAATTTACAGGAAAAAATCACGTGTAAAAAACATGGTATTTATTAAAACCATTTATATACATATAAGTAAAAAAAAAAACTTGTCACTATAATATCTTTAAAAAAATATAAATTTTTATCCATTCTGTATTCACAATACATACTATACTGAAACATTATTCTTATACTGAAGAAAAATCGTCAGTCCTGTTAAATCCTGGTTGATAATCACCCGGATTGCGAAAAATCATGGGTTCGAGTCCTATCGCAGAGTGCCACAGACAAAGCATATTATTTTATTTTCTTTTAAAAAAAACTTGTGAATATCCTTAAAAATAGTTCTAGTGCATAATATCAAAATTTTAATGCAATGTCATTGAATAATGACTCAAATTGCTGTTAAATGACACCGATATAATCATAAATCCCTCGATGATAGCAACAACCCTACTACTCATCAAAACGAAGTCGCCTATTATATTTCCCAATCAATGAAACAATTAATGAAACCTGATATCCAATGAGAAGAAACAAAGGCTAACGCAAAGTTACCTAACGAGTAAGCAAAAAGTTTGACTACCCCGTCCACGAGTTGTGGGATGGACCCTCATAAAACAGTAGAAGCAATAATCTCTATATATTAAACCGCAAGCCACTTGGTCAGTTTATAGATTACGAACTAACGAGATAAGTTTCTTACGATGTCTGATCTGTACTAATCTAAAGGACTGAGATGTACGAAGATTTCGTGGCAGATAAGACCTTGTATACTACAACTAATTCGGTGAATTTCAATAAATTCCACAAAAAATAAGCGACATTTGCTGACTCCTTTGTTTTTTGAAATCATCCAATAGTGTTCTTAATATTCTCTCTTAAATAAAAAATGAAAAACAATATTATGTTTGATACTTATATTTCCGATTTTAATGAAACAAATCGAATTCTTGTAAATTCATCAACATCAGCCTATTAGTATCCGGCAGTGCCCCCACCAACTCGAGCAAAAAAGTAAAAAGGACTTGACCGTATCATCCTTTTCTCGAAGAAATTCGGACCATATTTAACCCCCTGTAACTTCGTTGTGGAGTAAACTAGAAGCCTTAATTTACAATGACCGGTGAATCATATAAAGAGTCACATCTCCAAATCACCTTAAATTTGAAGGAGTATATAAAAAAATATTACCATTCAAAATACCTTAATTATGTCATTAACTGACTCGATCATCAAAATTCTAAGGTGCTTCTAGCAGACCCACGGTCGCCAAATTTTGAACACTATTATAATTTTGCATACAAAGTAAGGAAAACATCTAACATTATGAAATATTTGTCCCGTTTTATAGTTTTTTGTATTATTCATAACTGTAGAGCATTTTGAAAACGTCCGTCAATGTATTGCTTAGTAACATAAACCAAGGAAACTATTATCATGGGAAAAGCTTTTGAAAAGCTATTTACATTTGGAAATAATTATGCATACCATAGATATATAAACCCATGTGACGTACAGAGTGGAATCAAATGGGCTTCGTTAATGTATCCATAAGTATAATGATGGATACATATGAGATAAGGGCTAAGTTGATTCTTCAGTATTTACATGCTGTCAAGCATATGTAAAGTAGCTCGGTAGCGTAGTGAAGAAGCGCCATGAACCGCGATCGTTGTTATTAAGCAACTTTTTGTGATGGGTCAAAAATGATTATCTCGAGCTTAAAAATTTTAAAAACCCCCGACACAATATAATACTTCTAATAAATGGTAAACAATAAATACGTGTTAGCCCTTATAGTTTAAATTAGAAATATTTTTATCCAGGTATCCTCATCGCGACGGAAGTGGCGGAGAGGGGGGTGGGGGGGACGCAGTAAATAGCAAGTCATCGGCAACTTAGGTTTATCTAAGCATAATAATATTAATTATTTATAAATAATTGTTATAGTTAAATAATTGTTTTTATTTATATGTTAATATCGTAATATAACTTTTTGTTGTTACTAATGCCGTAAATTCTGATAAAATTGGTTCGCCTTAATAAAAAAAACTAAATACAAAGGTCACCCGCAAACTCTCCTAATCTTTCCATCTAAGTTAGTATGGTCGCGTTACCATATCCAATTTCGTAGTTTCCCTACATTTCTTGTTACTAGTAAACAAGTTTGACCAAACACATATTAGGCTTACTCATCATTTAGAAGTAACATTTCGATACCAGGTTTATTAAGGTGTAAGCGAGCAGGTAATAATTGAACTAAAAGTGATTAGGGTATTACATCTTAGTTTGTGGCATAAGGCAATAAGGGTAAATAGAATTCGCTAGGAAATTCAAACTATTAATTGAATGCTAACACTACAACCATCTGGATAAAGTCTTTGTATTTTATCTTATTTAGAATGAGAAAGACAAAAGGAAACATTCCAATCCTTTAACTTCTATAGTAAACATAATCGATCTAATTGTATTTAGAAAATAAAGCTATGGCGGATGAATGGAGAGCAACAAATAATAAAAAATATGTTAGACAATTTTGAAAAATATATTTTTTTTCTAATGCTATTGAACTGAAACAATTTTAAAACGAAAAATATGCGATAAGATCTTAACATGAGCCAACCAAAACCTGATATATTTTTTATCTCTCGGTTTGATTTAAAGTTTGAGATAAACATAGCTAGGAAAACACTTTAGAACTTTTGAATAAAAGCAAAAGAATAGCTAAATCTAAATCTTAAGAAAATTGGAATAACCTATCCCAAAAAAACTATGAATTTGAATAAAGCAAAAGCAATATTTGCTTTGATTTTGATTTGAAATGTTGGGAAAGCGTAGAATAATTTGCGATTTAGCTCTCTAAAAAATTATGACATAATCAGCTTCTACGAGTGTTTTAATCTAATGAAATAATTTTAATAATGAATCTAATATAAAAGTAAATTAGAAATCTATGGGCTATATCAAAAATGTTTTCCATCTATTTTTAACTCGCAGTTCTCGATCTAAAGAAGATGTACATCATCCTTAATCCCAAACAGTTATAATAGACAATCGGTCAGTTGCACAAACGTCCATTAAAGTTTAATGACGCCCTTAAGCTCTAATGAATGTCAAAGGGTTTAGCCGGATACGTATGACGAGTCGGCCCCCAAATGGGAATCGATATTGAAACTTATGTTTTAATATAGACTTGATGTTCAAACACGATTTATGTACTTTTCGCGACCGACTTCCACTTTGACCTTGAGATAGAGAGCAAAATATCCGTATGCTTGACTATTACTGAATGTGATATATCTCTGAAGCTAATTAAGATAAAGAAGTGAAACTAACGCGAGGTGTTAGGTTACATTACAGAGTATATCACATATATTTTTTTATAATTTTTAGAATAAAAAATTACATTAAAAAAATAAAAATAAAAAAAAGCATGTTTTTTTTTCCGAGTTCTCTGTGACTTACAATCACGAAATTAATATATGTTATGCTCCTTTGTGTGCTCTATCACCCATAAAAATTGCGTGAAAAAAAAGTTGGTGCAACACAACGAAAAAAAATTATATGTGATTCGCGCCTTGTAGTGTGAGTGTGTAAACAAACAAGTTCGAACTTGTTATCGAGCTGTTTACTGCATCGTTTGTTTAGCTAAAGTAGCAGTCATTTGTATTACACGAGAAGGCAGTTTGGGACTCAAATTCTGTCATAGGTATTTTGTATCAGCATTTTGAAATTATTAACTATCGAACCAAATCATTATTAAGTAATAATGTCGAGAAAGTGTAAAAATTGTAACAAGTACCTGTGTAAGATTCCTGGTTATAAAAAAAATTATAAAGAATGAAGAAGAAGCTAAAGTGTTTAGTGACTGTTTGAATAAAATCGTAATAGTTAATGATATCTTTTGTAAGAAGTGTCGACTTATCCCATATATTAACAAAAAAGCTTCTACTTCTAAATGTGCAGCATTTAACTTGGCCGAAATAATGGACGATCAAAATAATCTCTCAGTACAATATGTGAAATCAGCACCTAATATCATCAAAGCAGAAGTAAAATCAAGACATATAAATATAAAAGTCTATCGAATTTACATTCACTATATTTCCAAAGGTAATGACTACAATAGTATTCTTCGTTATTGCTGTGATTGCCCCAATGGCAAACGTACAGTGGGATGCTGTTCTCATGTAGCAGCTATTATTTATTATCTATCATATGGATGATATTTGTCCAAAATCGTACGTCCTGCTTAGGTCCTAACTAAGTTATTTGCGACTCAAAGTGTTCCGATTGTAATTAATTACAACAATGACGATGATTAATATTTTGTTTCTTGTATTTTGATAGACACGAAAAAGTAATAATAATAAGTATTGAACACTGGCTGTTTTTTTTTCATTTCTTTTTTAACTATTATCCCATCTCTTAAGACTAGTTACTTATGTTTTAAAACAAGCTGATGTGAAATTTCGAAAAAAAAAAAACAATGATGTAATGTGAAAACCTTATAATACAGGGGTCATACCATAAGACAGAAATCACATATGATTTTTTTTCGTTGTGTTGCACCAACTTTTTTTTCACGCAATTTTTATGGGTAATAGAGCACACAAAGGAGCATAACATATATTAATTTCGTGATTGTAAATCACAGAGAACTCAGAAAAAAAACATGATTTTTTTATTTTTAATTTTTTTTGTGTAATTTTTTATTCTAAAAATTATAAAAAAATATATGTGATATACTCTGTAATGTAACCTAACACCTCGCGTTAGTTTCACTTCTTTATCTTAATTAGCTTTAGAGATATATCACATTCAGTAATAGTCAAGCATACGGATATTTTGCTCTCTATCTCAAGGTCAAAGCGGAAGTCGGTCGCGAAAAGTACATAAATCGTGTTTGAACATCAAGTCTATATTAAAACATAAGTTTCAATATCGACTCCCATTTGGGGGCCGACTCGTCATACGTATCCGGCTAAACCCTTTGTATGGGTAATGTCGCTTTAGACTAATGTAAATTTTAATGTACGTTTGTGCAACTGGCTAATTATAAAAAAAATAATGAAGAAACTTTAAAAGATTATTCATCTATAAATAAATAATTACCTTTCATTAAAGATAAATGTTTACTGATTGTGTTTAGATAATGATTAAAAGATACTTGTTTTCGATTATTTCGCTACATTTACTGAAAATTAGAAAACACTGTATTACACGTCAAATTTTACTTCGAAAGCCACATCTATTTACATAATGTAATACCTACCCACTAACAGGACTGCTATCAAAACATAATGTGCAGATAAGCTCACTCCGTGAGTCTAGTTGCAGCTCGGCATAGTTGTGTTGCAATTATATAACTTTAGATTGTTTACCATATTATTAGATGCCAGATTTACCACTTAAGCTATTGAGCTACCCGTTGTACATGTTGAAATATGTTTATGTTGATCTATAATTATAACTATTTTTTTAATTATCATTAAGTTATTAAAAACCAAACTAGAAGTTTAAATATTTTGATCTCACAGTAACACAGCTTTTTTGGCTTCGTCTTTCTTGATTTCTTGATAAGAAGGAAAGTAGAAAGTCTGAAGCAATCATGATGGCTAAGACAAAACTCTTAGAAAGTCATATACATAAATTACATAAATTAATCCTTTCAGAAAAGTTTCGTATTGTAGAGGAAAATTGCAAGGGACTAATGATATTGATTTATATGAATATAAATCAACCTATAATCAATCAATATATACCTACGGATAATAACAAATAAGTTTATTTAATTTTTTGTCAGAAAAGGTACTTATTGTTATGTAAAATTTGGGTCAATTAAAAAATTATCATCAATAAAGTATTTCAATAAAGTATATTTTTGTATAAGTCTAATTAATCTTATCAAGCTATTAAATACTACCATAGAAAATTATTTCAATATAAGAAATTCAGTCTTGGCACCATAAATTATAAACTCAACGGAAACAGAAAATTATGTTTATGATTTAACAAAAAGTGTTTCCGTGTAAATTACAGGTCGAATGTTGTAACGACCGGCTACGGTTAGGTACAGTCGATTGTGTAGCCAGGTTAACTCAAAGTTATTTTCGGTTATAGTTCAATTTAATACCTTAGGCGGAATGATGTAAATACGGCATTCATGAAAATATGAGAAGCAGACCAAAGATGGAGAAGAAATACCAAAAAGGGTTGAAACCACAGAACATATAAACATGTAACTATACTTGACTTAAACGATAGGGCGCAGGGCACACAAGTCACAGTCGTATGAATATTAAGTAAAAACATTTGTGTGAGTGATTTGTAGAGTAAAATATGTACTTAGTTCGCGATGTTGAACTTGCGTAGATATGTATTCGACTTAAGAAAATAGCGCAAACAGATATTTGAAATGCAGAAAGTTGACTTTCTAAATAATAACCCTTTAAATAATTACACTACTGGTATCTAGTACAATACATCAGTGTTGGTCGTTTTCACAGATTAGTGAAAAATCGCAATAGATACTTATCAATTAGAAATTAGAGAACAATCTCTTATCGCTTGGTTCATATCGTAGACAGGTAACGTTACGCTTACAAACTACTCTTATTAAGAGCTGAAGTTATGCTATTTTCCCACGTCTTTGCACGTTAAATATGTATCCCCGCATATCATGTCATCAACATCATCACCAGGCTGGTGAATTGCCCCCCTGCTGAGGCTCAGGGCTTCTCGATGGATGAAATCGAATCAAATCGATTAGGGAGCAATTAATGAAGAAGCATATGATGTAGCTTTTCGCAGATGCGAACATTTCTAAAATTATTCAGAAGTTTCGGGACCCATTTAATGCAAACAGTCATATTTTTCCTCTCTATAATGTGTATTAGTATTTTTTTTAATTGTGTTTTTCCTTGATAAAGTTATTGGCCACGATCTTCATCTCATAACTTGTACCAAAGTCCAAGCTTGTAGGTGAGGGTGGCCATTAACTCTGTTATAGGATGGGCAAACGAACATTTTTTTTTTCTTATTTCCCAAGCCAGCCACTAAGCGAGTGTTGGAGCTAGTGGAGTACTTTTTCGAAACGTTTAATAGTCTCTTGAAACTTAATTTCAGTTTTTAGTTAATATACGAGTATAATATAATTAAGGCTTTGGGATACATTTAGTATGATGATAAAATTTTGTGTAGTTTACATTTTTGTTAAACAACGGATGTTCTTTGTAGTAGTACATTCTACGCATAGTTTAATTCTGCATAATTCAAAGAAAAAATATTACCATTCAATTTCATTTTGTTGACGAATATACAAATATTTGCTTTATAATTCACAATACATGGAATATTAGTTTCCGTTTATATTTAGTTTCCAATAATCACGTCACACAAAAATCGCAAAAAAGTTTAAAAACATTGATAATAATGTAATATATATAGCTTTTTTTATTTCTTAACCGGTATTATACGCAATCGATTACATTAGAAATTGTATTAACCCCAAGACAATTTCTAATCAATTGAAATTAAATTGTATAAGAGCTGTATAAGATGGCTGTTAAAAGCTTTACCCTGGAACCAATATCAACTGGAACCAATATCTGAAATTTATACGTTTAGAAGTTATGTACGGCATAATTATAAGGTAAATAATAATAATACTTTATTGTCAACACCACAGATATCTTCATAAACATATCAAACTAAACAATACAACAAAGTGTAACAAATGGCAATCTTATCGCTGAAAGCGATTTCTACCTGACAAATTTTGGATGGAGAGGAATGTTAATTATAACGAAAGGAAGGTAAGGTGTAAACGTAGAGTAGATAATTCCAAATAAATAATTGAAGTATAATAATAATAGACACAAGGAGATGAGAAATACAATGTACTTACATAAATATTCGTACATATAACATAATATATAAATACATAAAATATCATACATACAAATACTAATTAAATGAAGAAGGGTTTATTAGCAGTTAATATATATTAAAAAGACAAATATTGTTTTTTTATCATTTCCTTGGATATATTTAATGATTGAGCACGTCTTATGGAAGTTGGAAGAGTATTCTAAAGACACACAGCTTGGACGGTGAAGGAGTCATCATAAAAATAGTTGTTTGGAGTGGGGTTTTAAATTTCAGGTTTTCTGGCGATCTCAAGGAACATGAAGACGATTAGGAAGACACTTGAGATATATGATCATATTTACGCAAACCAAATATAAATCGAATACAGAAGTTTTGAAGCCGCTCAAGTTTATTAAGTTGGACCTCCGTAAGATCAAGAGTTATCTTGATCAAAAGTTATCTTGATCTTACGATATGTGTTAAGATATCGGTGTAATCAAGTATTGGAAACAACAAAGATTGTGTTAGAGCAATTTTAGTGGCAGTCGGCAAAAGTTACGCAACCTCCTCAATGACGCAGCAGAAGCATACAGTTTACGACTGACACATTGCAATTGTGGTCCTCAGCTTAAACTATCACTATCAATGATTACACCTAAGTTTTTTACTTATACGCTAAATACGATGTCAGTCCCATCAAAATTAATATTAGGTAAAAGATGCCAATCCAATTTGGAGATCAACCTAGAACGATCATAATGAACTGTGATTGCATTAGTTTGGCCGGATTAACTTTAAGACCAAAGGACTTGCTCCATTCTGCTATATGACTAAATCAGTATTAGTGATGCGTACTGCCTCTATGAGCTGTGAAGGAGGATTTTGATAGTAGATTTTAAGATCGTCTGTGTTGGGGTGGTGGGAAGAAGAAACGTTCTGAGAAATAGAGTTAATGAAAATCACGAAAAGCAGAGGATAGTTTAGATAGAGGATAATTTCAGATAAAACGACTTCTCATGTTACAGTTTTAGCTACAATGCTCACCCAAAACGTCTTGACTGATTTTAATGAAACTTTATATATATATTCAGTAGGTCTGTGATGTTGTTATCTCTAACCCCAATGGTGCTCCACCCCAAAGAAGAATGCCTTTTTTATATGGGGATTATTTTTACCAAATAAACAGGCACCATAAGCGCCGACTGGCGTTTTCCAAGAAAAATTACTATCTCAGCAATCACTTCAGAGTAACTATCGCCACATTACAAAAGTAACTATCTAAAGTCTGTCAATAGTTTTATTCATTAAAATAGAAATAAGACTCAAATGTAGCAAATACATCGATCAACCGACATAAAGGACCAAAAAATATTCACATGTACAGGTATAGCGAATATACAAAGAGAAAAGTTTGGGAATCAATGTCAATAGATTGACAGTTCCATATTTCGGTAACCGTTATGCAAAATAATTTTCTAATAAAATACGCAATGATTTTTTTCCCTTAATTAGTATAATTAAAACTATTTAATACCAATAAACAATAATTATTTTACACTATAGTTATGCTCTTTTGAACTTACAAAGTAGCTAAGTTATTTTTCCGTTATGCATTTTTTACGAAAATAGCCGAATAGTTAATTATTTATTATCACTTTTTAATGCGGTCAAAATACTGCTTAAAAGCCAGAGGTAAATACACATAACTAAAACATTATTTTTTGGTAATAGTGTACCTGTGACGCAATAATATGGTAGGGTAAGGACTAAGGTGGCGCTCAGTGTTACACGAGGCACTCTGTAACAATACCCATATCTCCATCCCCTCATTATTTTTTTAAATTTGACAAGCTCTCAATGGCCATATTGGATTAGTTTTCATTACCTGCAACAGAGTATCTCAGATACGCGATCGCAGTGTTTCAATAGACTTAATTTATTTATATGCAATTTTAAATAGTTTGTTGCTTATTATAGTCATATTATAATAATATTAAATACAGTGAAATAGTTATAGTTACCCTACAGAAAAGGTAATCTCCTTTATATGGCAAAATAACATGTCCCGGGTCAGCTAATTTTTTTATGAATGTTAATTTATTACAATTACAATTAGAATTCTCCTGTATATAATTAGGTTAGGGTTTAGGTTACATTGAAGGACACTGTAAAAACTATTCACAATGTTCATTATGTACCAGGGTTATCCGCTAATCTCTTATCAGTTAGTGAATTGACTAGGAAGGGTTACACTGTTACTTTTACAAAGGCGATGTTAAGTATTCGAAGTTAGACATTTCTTACAATTTGCAACATTGCGGTTCCTAAACGGAACTTCCGCTAAACAGCGGAAATCAGCGCACAGGACAGCCGCGCCTCTAGCGTTAAAAGGAAGAAACTTAATTGTTCGGAAAAAGTAGCCCGGGCTGCCGCCTTTTCTTCACCGTGCGAATTAATAATATAAAATACACACTCGAAGGATTGGATTGAATATTACTGATTTGTTACCATCTTCATCGCCGTGCGAGCTGAAGAACGTTCTGGTGAGGCGTTAATGTTTGCTTATTGTGTGATTTGTCTAACCCGAATTATTCACGCCCTTCTCATAATAAATTACAGTTCGCTTAATCTCTCACAGGCGATGTGTTTGATTCGTGATGGTAGGGATACAATAGCGACTGCCAGCATATCTAATGGTGTCTATCAACTTGACATTGTTGGTGTAGGTGTGATTCGCAGGTCATCTTCAAAGCGAGTCTTCACGCCAACGTGTGCAAAGCTGAGCTTACAAGCATCATCTGGCGAGTGTACTGAAGAAAACAGGGTTTTGGATGGCAGCAAAACTACACAGGAAGTATGGCATAGGCGTCTTGGACACTTAAACTCTAGGAGTATGTACCTCTTGAAAAATGGTATGGCTCTTGGAATTTATTTTGATAGCACTAATTATTATCAATCTTGTCTTGCTTGCATAGAAGGTAAACAAACCAAGTTACCTTTTCCAAAGAAATCAGTAAGTAGGTCAACTGAAATATTAGGCCTAGTACACACGGATTTGTGTGGTCCGTTACCTGTAAAGTCACTGAGTGGAGCTCGGTATTTTCTCACTTTTACAGACGACTTTACTAGAAAAACATTCATTTATTTTCTTTAATCAAAAAGCGAGAGGTTTAAAATGTTCAAGGAATTTAAGAGCTTAGTTGAAAATGAGACTAGAAAGAAAATTAAAATTCTCAGAAGTGACAATGGTGGCGAATATGTTAATAATAAATTTCAAATATTTTAAAAGGAGCACGGAATTCGGCATCAAACGACTGTCCCTCATTGTAGTCAACAAAACGGTGTGGCAGAACGCCTAAACCGGACTATTATGGATAAGGTGCGTTGCATGCTCCAAGATTCGGGACTAGAGAAGAAGTTTTGGGCGGAAGCGGCCAATACTGCTGTTTACCTAAAGAACAGGTCACCTACAAATGCTGTAATGGGTTTCACACCGGAAGGAAAGTAGACCAATAAGCAGGTGAATATAAACAACTTAAGAATATTTGGTTGTGTAGCGTATGCTGTGGTCAGTGGACAAACAAAATTAGATCCACGTTCTAAGCCGTACATCTTTACTTGCTATTGTGAAGATACTAAAGGCTTCAGACTTCTTGATCCTGATAATCCCAGAAAATGTCTAAGGGCTAGACATGTCATATTTGTGGAAGATAGGTTTTGGAAGAAAGATGTGACACGTGATGAAACATTCTTACATTTGTCAGACAACAATACTGTCAATGAAAGTCAACAGCCTACGTCAACGTCTGATTCTGATGACATACAAAATCAAACCACATCAAGTTTTGATGATATGGTTACTTCTGTTGATACAGAATTCTTCCGATCAAACTTATATTCCAGGACGTTCTTCAATCGACTCTGAAGACTCAAATACTTGGTCGGAACATGAGGAGTGTGAAGAAGCGAGTGTAGCGGTTTTTCTTGCAGAAGAAGCGTGCAGAGAAGAGAATGAGCCAAGATCGATACAGGAAGCGTTATCGGGTGGCGAGGCAAATCAGTGGAGAGAAGCGATCAAAGATGAGTATAATTCTTTTATCTCAAATGACTATTGGGAGCTTACTGATTTACCACCTGGCCATAAGCCCATTAAATGTAAATGGATTTTGAAAAAGAAACGAGGCGCTGATGGTGAGCTTTTACGGTACAAGGCCCGTTTAGTTGCAAAAGGGTTTACACAAAAATATGGCGTAGACTACCATGAAACGTTCGCTACTGTAGTGAGATATTCGACTATTAGAACATTACTTGCCTTGGCTGCACAGTTTGATTTGCAAATTGATCATATGGACGTAAAGACTGCGTTCCTGAATGGTGATCTTGAGGAAAATGTTCTTATGGAACAACCAGATGGCTTTGTCAAAGGTCAAGAAAATAATCTATGGTCTAAAACAAGCTGCTAAGTCATGGTATGAGAAAATAAATTCTGTTTTAGTTAATAAGCTTCATTTCAACAAAATGTCTTCAGAACCATGCATCTATTATAAAGGTGAAGGGAGGAGCATGATAATAATTGCCTATATGTTGATGATATCATGTTGCTTTATTCGCCTGAATGTAAAGAATATCAGCGAATCAAGGGAAGACTAAGTGGAGAGTTTGAAATGAAAGATTTAGGGGCAGCTCGTCATATTCTTGGTATGAAAATCACAAGGAAAGATGGATAAATTTGCTTGGACCAAAGTAACTACATCAAAAAGATATTGAAGAAATTTAATATGGACGATTGTAAGTCAGCACCAACTCCGATGGAAGCTGGACTTAAATTAGAAAAAGGAGATTTAAAGTCAGGAACGTATGATTATAGAAAACTTCTAGGTTGCTTTATGTATGTTGCAGTATGTACGAGACCGGACATTTGTCACGCAGTAAGCTTCTTGAGTCAATTTAACGAGTGTTACTCAGAAGTTCACTACAAGGCAGCTAAGCGAGTGCTTCGATATTTGAAAGGTGCATCGCATTATTATCTTTCTTATGAGAAGTCTAAATTAGATCTTATAGATTATTATGACGCTGATTGGGCATCCAATCAAGTAGATCGTAGGTCTTATACTGGCTATTTATTTATGTTGGGCAATTCGGATATATGTTGGGAAAGTCGCAAACAGCGAACGGTTGCACTTTCAAGCACCGAAGCTGAATACATGGCGTTGAGTGATGCATGTAAAGAAGCTGTATTTTTACGTTCGTTTCTGAGAGAAGTATTTGGCGTTACTTGCGAAATTAAATTATTTAATGATAACCAATCTGCTCAGAAGTTGTGTTTGAATCCTGTACGGTCGGCCAAGAAAGTGGTCTACCAGTTTTGACAACATTTCCCGTGTCTTTAAAGCATCGCTAAAGGCGAATCTTAGAATTGCATACAAACAATAAAAGAGATGCACAATGCTGACGTGTTGTCGTAGAGCACAAATGTTATTTTGACCTTTGCAGCCTATGCATTAGATAATAATTTGCAACAACAAATAGTCTTCACAATATTTCATAAATTTAAAATTTAAGTAGGTCACTTCAAAGTGGAAACTATTTTGTTACGAAAACTCTTTTACTGAAAAAGAATATATCACTTGACAATTCATGTCAAATATTTTCTCGGCATTTTCCGCAGGTATTTTCCTAATTAATTTACACTACAATGCCCCGAAATTTATCCATTAACGAAAGAGCACAAATAATCGCATTACACAATGATGGTTTGAATATTAGTGAGATTCCTAGAGAATTAAATGTGTCGGTAAGTATTATTATGTCTGACGTGAGTTTAATGTAAAATCTCAGACCAAGTCCGAGTGTAAACATTTTTTTTTTATTTTTTCTGTTCATATTTTATTTTTGATTATAGAGACAAGCTGTCCGTCTTTGGATAAGACGAGAAAGCGAGAAGGGGAATTTGAACGCTCGGAGTCGTAGCGGTCGTAGACCTGAAATATCAGATACTCAGCGAGTCTTCATGAGATGGAGTTACGAGAAATCTGGCTTTATACCAACGCGTTATTTTGCCGACATATTTGACATGACTCTCCAAACCATTAGAAACCATTTACATTACATGGGCTTACATCACAGGCGTTATGCAAAGAAAATTTATATGACTGACGCTCATAGAATGGCCAGATTAAATTTCGCCATAGAATATTTGGATTTTGATTGGTTTTCTGTGACGAGAAAACTTTTAAATCCAGTCAACACGGGCGTCTACACCTTTGGCGATTCAATAAAACGCGATACACGCAAAATCATGTCGTGCCAAATAGAGAATCGGGTCGTATCTCGGTAAATTTGTATGGATAGATGACTGCTGATGGTGTTGGAGACTTGACCTTTTTGCCACCAAGAGCAACGGCATCAGATTATGTTGATGTTCTCCAAAATGCTATGTTGCCATCCGTCCGGAACGTTTATCCAGAAAATGAAATGCGTCAATTTAATTATTTACAGGATAACTGTTTCTTACATAAAGCAAGGGTAACACGTGCTTGGTTTGATGCACATCCGGAAATAAACTTGATACCATGGCCTGCAAAATCGCCAGATCTCAACCCTATTGAAAATATGTGGGGTCTTATGGTTCAGAGATGGTGTAACCGTAATGAACGAACAGCAGAAGCACTGCAATGAGGTTTGGGAGGAAACACGTGGGTCTGATATCTGCTCAAGACTGGTGGGCTCGATGAGGGAACGTCTCCAAGCTGTTATAGAGGCAGATGGCGGCTACACAAGATTTTAAGAATTATAATTTTATAAAAGAATTGTATATATTGTTTAACAACCAAAGAATTAGCATTTTCACTATCTCTTCTAGTTTTAGCCCTTGTCTCGCACTAAGCTATGGGTCGGCGCAATATGTGTTTCGTCGCTTATGAAGGCCGTCCATATATTTTTTTTCCAAAATATCTTACAAATGTAACCTTGTTACATTTTTATTATAGGTATAGATAATTACTGTCAAAGGTTACGTCAAAATGATGAAGATAGCAATAATGACGTGTACTTGACGTGTCAAAAAATTAATGCTACGGAAAATCAACCTTGTTGTTAGTTGACGTAACACACGAAATTCAACCTTAGGGTGGTAGACCACATTCTTGGCCGACTGTACATCATTCGAGGACCAAACACATCGATGTTAGGCATCATTTCATTAGGGAGGTGGTAAACAAGAAAAATGTTATTGTGTGTTACAAACCTACTGATGAAATGTTAGCGGATATTTTAACTAAGCCGTTAGGTAAACCTAAGTTTACAAAGCTTGTATACGACTTATTTAAGGGCCAGTGTTGAGGTTTTATGTAATGTAAAAACTCTATACAAGTTTTGTGTAGGTTGCTAAGCCACTGTTGATGTCCAACTATTGTCAGTGTAAGCTAGAGTTCTCCTGTATATAATTTTATTATAATTATAAAGACAAAAGATTTTATTGTTTGTTTGCACCGAATAGATTTCGAAACTACTAAACCGATTTTAAAAATTTACTTAAGAAAAGCTTAATATTACGATGGTGATATAAAGCTACAATTTAAGCGTGTGAAGTTGCGGGAAAACAGCTATTGTAATTATACCAATATACAATCACATATGTTCTTTTTTTAAATTAGGTTCAAACAAAAGAAGCTTTTTTTTTTCATTTGCGTTAAACAAGTTTCTGCAGTGTGCAGCCTGAAAATGAGGTTTGAACCGTTTTCAGCTGTTCCATAAGGCAATAAATCTCCAAAACACACCTTAAACTGAACTGAAACAATAAGTGCTAGTCTTAGAAATAACGAGAAATAAAAATGCAATAATCTAATAAAAAAAATGCTTTGAAATTATAAACCAGCTAACTGCGAATCGGACTCGTGCACGCAGGGTCCCGTGTCGGTAACGAGAAAAAATTACGATTGTATGGGAGCCCCCTTAAATATTTATTTTATTCCGGTTTATGAGATACCAAAATATGTAGTTAATATGATTTTGATATTTTGTTTAGATTTAATAATGTTTTGGCTTAAAAATAAAATTGGCTGTGCAGTGAAATTGAAATACCAACCAAATAGATTAGAATTTACCATTATCTTACAAGCACATTCATACACTTTGCTACGACGCACGTAATGATATAATAAATAGCAATTTATCTTCAGTCGCACGTGACAAAGCCCAACTTTTGCTATAAAACTGTGGTTATTTAACCGTTGCAGCAATAATGGACTCTAAGTTTAAAGCATTAAGGTGCACGTGTTGATACATTAAGATAACCATGAAGCGTATGAGGGATGAGAACGGTTAGCTAATATTAAACTATAATCGAGGTATCCTGTTATTACCGTCCCGGGAGTGGCAAAAGGCTGAGTACAGTATTACAGTTTTATGAGAGCTTAGATTTGTATAGCATAGAAGTTGTGTCGAAGCTTAAGTGACTCCTTTTTTAAAAGCTTTTATTTAACTTGTAACGCATACAAGTATGCTAGTTCGGGTGGACTCTCTGAACTCAATTTTGAAGTAGATTTCTTCAACCGATTGAACAGAATTTTTTTATACACGTTTAGTTTGGGTGACAATGCATAATATTGTATGTGACATCATTCAAACTTCTGCAATGTGGGTATCAAATGAAAGGGCTTGCCAAGAATAATTAGAAAAATAATGTGACATCACTTTAAATCCAATATGGCGCACTATTGAAGTTTTTATAACGACCTTGCAACAATGATGCGTTGTACGAGATGAACAGACTGAGGAATCAAGCCAGCGGTAACTAAAAGTAATTCATAAAAAGTAAAAAATAAATTAAAAGCAAAAGAACTAAAAAAAAGCTTTTATTTAAACGTTCTACAAAGAAGAAAATTAAAATTTTCCCTTTAAATTTTAACCAACAATTTATAACCGTGTTATATACATTTATATGATCATAAGAGCTTTTCCTTTTGTTCTGTTTTTATTTTTATTTTAATTTTGTGGTGTTTAATTTAATCTAGCTGACGTTACTGATCACTAGATGATGGTACTCTATTTTTAAATGGGATTTTGATTTTGGTTAAGTTTGTAATCTTTATTTTTTGCATTATTATCAAACATAGTCGTTTTCGTTTTCAATTTTGCGGTTTTTCCAAGAACATAATTTAATGGGGAATTGTTAACCGGGCGAAAAAATAAAATTTTACCATTATTTGTTTTCGCTAGATGTCACTAATGAATGTTTAAAACAGGTTGTATTTTTGTGTTTATTGTCTTTTTGTGTTTTTCCGACTATTGTCAAACATAGTTGCTTTTATTTTCAATTTTGCGGTTCCATCGTCATGTTCGCCGGTCTGCGGTTTAGCTCAAAAATGATTTATATTATAAAGGTATAATTTAGCATGAGTATACACTTATATCATACCGACGAAGTGGTAAAATAAAATCTTGAAAAAACTTTTTTTTTTGGGTTTCTCTCTTAGTGTATGAAACTATATTCGTTTGATACGTACAAATTGAAAAGATTGCAGAATATCTGTTAGCAAAAATTTATCTGACGTCACGCATTGAAATCTCTGAAAATGCTGAATTGAGAAAGTCGCAAAATATCAACGTAATTATTAAACGCAATCAGTAAAATGACTACTATTTAAAAAAAATTGATGATTGATGATGATTTTTTTAAGAATATTTTTCACTTAAGCATTGTGAATGTTGAATTGATGAAAATATAATAATTAGAACAAATTTACATCTTAATTGAAAGTTTAAAAATATTTATTTTTACTGTTTGGGTGGATTGCCTGAACATTAATGAAATTACGCACTTAAGTAGAGAAAAAGTAACAAGTGCTTGAAATATTCGTCAGCCCTGTTAGGCCCTGGGTAGTTCAGTGGTTAGAGCAGTCGCCCGGATTAAGAAAGGTCGTTTATTTGTGTTTCATGTCAGAGTACCTGAGGCAAGCGGATTTTTTAAGCTTTTTCGATTAATAATATTTGTAAATTAATAATTACTGTTTTAGATACTAATAGCTCTACGTTATTTATACATAGTTCATGAGACAGTGTTCACATAGAAATATAACAACTGTATATAAAATTTCATATTGACAATGTTCAGGTCACTCAGTATTTATTAAAAGCAGTAGTGATCAAACACAGTAAGGAGTTTTAGCCACTAATAAAATAAACCGGAATTATATAAATATGGAGGTCAAAAAAAAACAATATTAACGATATATTACAGATTAAAAAGAAAACATGAATATAATTAGAATCAGAGTTTGGATATCGTTCCACGAATATAATCTTTTTATTCTAACCGTAGAGATGAAATGGGACACTTAGACACAAAACAGGACAACTTTGAACAAAGTTCGCCATCTTTTATTTCCAAAAGTGTCCCAAATGCACTATCGCGCTCACCCGAAATAACGCACCTTACATATCCTCCTTAACTTTCATATTATTTACCCCAAGAGAGCATTACAAAAGTTCTGTGGTCATTCCCTTTAGCAACAAAGTGGTCGACTTATTTATTTAGAGAGAGGGCCACAAATGTTACCTGTATAAGTTACAATTATTTAATGTAGCACATATACAGTGTTATTACAAAAGAGATGTTAGACAGGGTTTTACCATGTGTTTAAGTAAACAATGTCTAAGAATATAAACCCTGTTTAAAATGATGTTTAACTTTGTCTATTACAAATCCATTTTTAGTCGTTGTCTAACTAACGCTGATTTAAACATGCAACCCGTAAAACATTCGTTCAGTCAGCTTGCATTCGTTCATACACGTTCCATTATATGCACATTGTATTACAGACTTATGATAAATTTTAATCGTAAAAAGATATGTTCAATAACGTATTAGCTAATAATTTTCAAAAGTAAGAAAGAAAGTACAAAATTAATATTTTTAAACTGGCACTTCTATAGATAATTCATATTAGTGTAAGGTTAAGTAAAACTATAGCGAAATAATATGAAGAAACGTAACAACGACTACCTGATGCCGAACCCAACGCCGCACATGTTCACAAGCTGTGTACTGACACAGAAGCTATGTACACATGCACATGCCACGTGTATTTATTTGCAGATCTATACTTTCATCTCGAGGATTATGTGGAATATCGTCTTAAATAATTTCATATATTTTGTCAGCAAACACACCACTAAATATGTACTTTCTTTTATATCAAAGTTCATTGTATTGCTCAAATGGATTAATTCGCGTTCGGTTTACTTACGCGTCCCGAAAGCTTTCCATGTAATCTAAATCAACCATATCAATATAATCTTTATCTTAAGAATATGGATGAATTTTCAACAAAGTGCTACCTGTTTTGAGGTTAGACACGCGTTAAACAACTCTCAACGAGTGTTTATATTTTAACAATGTTTAGCCTTAACCAATGCCTAAATACGATATTGTAATAGAAAATTTTTTAAACACGTGTTCAACGCATGTTTATCTTTTTTGTAATAACACTGATAGTGTTTCTTAGTACCTAATTGGTTTTTAAAACTTTGTTAAAATTAACTAAATGTAATTAAACTACTTCTTAATAGACCAGGTGCTAGTTAATATTCAGCTTTTATATCAGTATGGGTCTTCTCAAATTACATTATTTGAGTAAAATTGGGTAAGAATTATTGAATGTACTCCAATTATTGCCAATTATTGTGTTTGAATTAATGCAATTTATTATATAGTTACTAAAACGACAAATATCATCAACAAGTGAAAATAGTTTTATGCTAAGAACCACCTTGGAACTTATCGATCGTTTAATAATTAAATTTATATTAAAATTTACATTATATGATTCTTAAACAAACGTATTAAATAATGGTTTATTAAAAAGTAGGTACATAGTGATACTTATTTCATGACACAAAATATGTTTAAAAACAGAATATAAACAACTGTAAACGAATATTTTTCGATGTACTACTAAATTTATTTCTGTTATAAACTGATCAAGCTGAAAGTAATCGAATTGACGATGACAAAGAGAGGGCGGTTCACGCATCAAGTGAGATGTAAACATTTTGCGTAATACAATTAATTAAATTTTATTTCTGTCTGCCATTTATGTATTAATCAAATCGAATTGTTTGTTCCCCATAATGTATTATATGTTCCACAAGAAAATTAAGAATGTAATCGATTATTTGCTATCCCGTGACATGGCCCGCGTAAATTGTAAAAGTTCACCATTTAGGGAGAAAGAAGGTTACATACACCTACAAATAAATATTACCTTTGTAATATCAGAACAGATTAATAATAAATAACGACTAAAGTAAAATGGTCGTTAAAATTTTCTTTTTTCGTTATATTTACTTCATAGTCAGTTATTAAGTATAATTTTTTCAGATTCAATTTTAAGCAAAAAGGGAAAATACTTTGAAAAAGTTCATCAAAATTAAATAACCATTGACAAAGATAATACAGAAAGTATTCTACAAAAATATTCATTACGTTTAGGACCTCTTTAAACTTACTATAAAAATAGATTGTCCTACTTTGCATAGACAATAAAAAGGAGAACAGATATTTTCAGCTTTCTTAAATTTGTTTTAATCCGATACCATATTTGAAATTCCTTTACCGACCGACGCCAAACCATTTGCCGTTCATACGTTTTGTTCTTATGCGACGGGAGTAGAGTGCTAGCTGATTTATATTTCGGCTTTCCAATTAGCTTTTGGGTACAGTTTTATTTGTCGCACTCTTTCTGTTTTCCGCATTTTTGGCTTCTGAATTAAAGCATTTTAGCTAATACGACTTTGGTACGATTTGTCTCATAGATATGTTAGATATTTTTTAATAAACATGAATAATTTTCCTCTAGTTATCACAACTGAAAGCATAATTAGTGATCTAATCTTGTTTCATTTCATTGAAATATGTCATAATCGGTGGAATTTATACTAAATCGTGAAGAATCGTAAGTGATAGCTTAAAACAAAAAATATATAATGTAACAGTCTTAAGCCGTATAGAAAATTTGTTAGTTTTTTTTTTTAATTTATCGTGTACAGATATACGAACAGATCGGAAGAAAGTGTAATATAATAGCGAGCGAACAGTTATATTTAAGAAAACAATATAAAATAATATCTTTATGTTGGGCGGATCGGGGGTTTTACACAGAGGTCAGTTGTGACAACCCCGGTTTCTCGAAATTCAAAAACTGTTTGCAGGTTCGAATAATCGCTAATATAATATTAACTGTAAGCAGGATTGTATTAAATCACCTCTGTTTTAAAAAAAACACGGTCTCCCCTTTTCTTATGTGTTTCCGAAACACGTTGAAGCTCATATCTAATTTAATGAAGACGGGATATTCCTATAACCAATGTTTAAGACGGAATAAGAAGGCTCTTAGAGTAAGTAGCTCATGTAAGTTATATTTCAATCAGAAATAATGTGTAGCATTTCCGACTAAATGCCAACGCGATTCGGCTACTTCCATTTATATTCCGTTACGTAGAAACGGTTATTATCAATTTTGATAATGTTTCATATGACAAGGATAGATATTATCTCTTTACTTTTCATTAAAGACATTAGCGTTATTACTTTCATTTAAAAGATAAAAATTAAAATATACGAGTAGAAGTACAAACTTCAATTTCCTTAATAATATATTGTCGCTCAAAAAGTGTTTTTGATCGCTGCTGTAATAAAATCCCATTAGAATACGTGTACCGATTGATCCGTAAGCGCAGATAAATGTAACATAATTCTATTGAGTTTTTAACACTTCAGCGTTTAAAACCAACATGCCATAATAGACGACATTAGTTAAAATCGAAACAAACAAAAACCCTTTTAAAATAAAACACAACAAAAGTCGTTTACAATCGTCCAAAACTTTATAGCCTTATTATAGGTACACGAACTTCGTGTTACCATATAGGAAGTTTTGTAAAATAAAAGCATATGTTACTTGCTAATAATATATATAAATATATATATCTTTTTCTATCAGTGAAATAATTTTTAAAATCGATTTTATCCATTACAAATAAAAAAACCTTTTCCATTTAGAACACAAGTATACATTGACTGTGACACTTTTGTAAGTTAACTGTGCAAAAACAAATACTTACAAATTACTCACTTCGTTTTCACCTGAATCGTTGTGTGTTCAATTGTGCGCGCTGTCATTTGTTTTATCGTGGAAGAATTTTAATAAAAAATTTGTACGAAATTCATTCCAAGAGTAAAACTTATAACAGGGGTTAAAATTTTTATATGTTCTTAAAACCCATAACCAACGCTAAATCTATATATACGAGTATAAAGCGAAAGGTCACTCACTCACTCTCTCTCATCACGAAATCTCAGAAAGCGGCAGGCGTTTCAAATTTTGTATGCTAGTACTTTTTAGGACTTAAGTGCTCACTAAGACGGGATTTTATGAAATTAAACCCCTATGGGGGTAAATTAGGGAATGAAATTTGTATGAAACTACGTTACTACAAGTGCATGGAGTTTAAAATTTTGCATGTTGGTCCTTTTTAGAACGTAGGTGCTAACTAAGGCGGGATTTACAAAATTTGACCCCTGAGGGTAAATTAGGGTATGAAAGTTTTTTATGGAATTTTCTTATTTCTGGACTTAAAACTATATAATATGAATATAAAGTAAGAAATATCAATCAGGAAATACAGAAGTGAAATTAATAAAAATATCATGTAAACCGTTCTTAAATAGTAACTGTTGTCCTGCAACATCGTCTGCGTTAGTTATAACTTATATCATCCGCATATTTTAAAGTTTCCTGTGGGTGAAAGAATCTATATAATTGGTCCAGTAGTTTCCGAACCAATCCAATGCGAACTAACAAATGTTTCCTCTGTATAGTATTTATAAAGATTTTTTTCAACTTAAGTCATCACCGTGTAGCACATAGTCCACTACCCCAACGTTGTAGGCATCAAATATTCGTGTTTATAAAATCTATAAACATATGCACAATGCACACATAAGAATAGCGAGTAATAAATGTAATAAGTCTTATGATATGAATATCACAAATATTAATCGAAATAATATAAAACTAATTATTCATAATCTTAAATAAATATTCATTTGCGAAAGAGTAAGAAAGTTTTCTCGACAAAAAAGAAGAAATTCTCTTTTTTAGCTTCAATTCGACAAGAAATTGTTTAACTAATAATAGACATTAAAGTTGAGGAGTGGGGACACGCTACGTCACAAATTATTTAGAAACTGTGCAAAAGAGTGACGTGATGCGATATTTCAACTGAAAGCATTTGTTGATTACGCAAACTTCAATAAGCGGCCTGACGGACAGAAAATTAAATTGACATATTTTTATGAATGTATTTTAAATTACTTTTATTTTCAATACGACAATAACATCAAAACTCTATTATCTAGCGAAATTTTCATAAAAACTGAATATGGAAAAAATAAATATAAATTAAAAGCATAATTTATTGATATTTGCGTATCTAAAATAAATATAGACAAAAAAATAGGTTTAAAAGTAGTTTTATTTAATGAGAGAGAAACCAACATGATTTATGTTAGAATCAAAGATAAAGTTTCGGTGAACATGATTACCAAAAGTACTATTCGAGTCGCGGAATGTAAGGGTGCTCAAATACTTCCAAATGTGGTCACACGTTTTAGCGTAACGTATGTGACTTTTGATTCGAACGGAAATACAGTGGGACGGGGTGTTTTTGAGGATGCTAGTAAACATGGCGTTGATTCACGGTAACGGTTTCTTTGCCTCACTAGCATTTGATTTAATACAGACTAAAACCCATATGAAAACCGTTCTATCTCTCTACTCTCAGTTTTCCCCGACTCCATTTATCATTTACACTAATCCAGAATTCAATCTATTCGTATAAGTTCCGTAAATTGTTAATGCGCTGGAACCTTAAATAATACACGACGTCATATGAAAATAGATAGCACAAAAGGCAATATATACATTGGTTATGAATTGTTGAAATATTAATGAATAATCCCCAAAATATTGTTATCATAATTTAAGAACTTTTAGTTTGTTAATTTATTACATGAATTTTTGAAAAATGATCAATTTATTTGTAAATATTGAGGTATATGATAGATAAAAATAAGTAGTAACATTCAATTTGCGATACCACGATAGCAAAAAAAGGATTTTTTTTTTAAATGGCCAAAATAATAGTGAAATGAGAGACATAAGATTTATTTATTATTAGTGAAATTATATTTTGTTACTGTGAAAATCATAATAGCAGTTGCTATTTTAATTTTCCATAAAAAGTAATAACAAAACTAAACATTAACAATAAAAACCATCGAAACAATATAAAAATAATGTGTGGTTTGAGACCAACCCACTAAGTATAATCGTTAACTAGTGTTTATTTATTAACGGTACTGATTTTTTAACGCAATTACGTCATCAAAATGGCGGCCAGGCGCATTAGCAATTTGTAGTGATTATATCACTTTAAAGAGGTTTCCTAAATTTTATTTCAGTCTGTGTACGTATAATTATCTGAAGTACCGAAGTTGTCTTTTTGTGTTAACTCAATTGAGAAATGTCTCTGGAACCAAAAATATATTATCATATAAATAATAATCGTAAATAATACCCTTTGCTGTCATTAATACCCTCCGATCCGTATTGGGCCAGCGTGGAGGATTAGGGCCCATCTTCCTTAACCATCAATAAAGAAGGTCTGAGCCTTTGCAGCGGGAACGCAAAAGGGCTGATGATGATGATGATGTATCACTATAAAGAGCGCTCCTCAATTCCATTTCAGCCTGTGTACATTCTATTTCTAAATCAAAATCTGAAGCATGGATGAAGCTTTTCTTTATTAATTCGATTGAGAAATAAATCCGGGATTTCAAAGTTAGCAACACCATATGAATAGGAGGGTAAACAGATATCAACAAATACTGACATGAGATATTTTTTATTGTAATTGATTAATATTGCACTCACAATGCTCCAATGCAAAAATCTCCTGTCAAGTCAGAGAGCCTGCGAATCTACCACATAAATACACAGATTTTGTTGATAATTTTCAATACTGTATTGTCAAATACGGTGCGAGGAGTTTTATGGCGCAGTGATTAACGCGCTAGGTCTGCGATGTGAAGCTAAGGAACTTTAGCAAAGGCCGATCATAGAATGGATAACCAAAATTTACTATGCCAATGTGTACTGAGCTTGTGTACCATTTGATTCACAGAACACGGAAAAGAGGTTTCTGTGTTCTGTGATTTGATTCGATACCATCCATAGGTAAGGCGTGAGCCTCACTAGTGGGGAAATTAGAAAGCTGGTGATAATTATGATAATACGTGCGTTTTATTTTTCTTTATCTGACGCTTATTTAGAATATTAAATTTGTTCACCAAAGTGAAGATAAATTTTGTTATTTAAAATATTATATACATAACATTTTTTTTTTAACTAGCCGATTTCGCGCCACTTCATCTGCGTAAATTATAGCCTATGTCGCATCGCGTATGAATTTCCCGTGAGTGAAAGTATTTTAAAAATCAGTTCGTTAATTTCGGAGAATATCAATGGAAATAAACAACCCCCTTTTAATATTAATATAGATATTAATATGACGTTATTCGTATAAAAAAAGTGACCGAATTGTTTGTTTTCTCGATATCTAAATTAATGCTCTGTGATCTACTGTATTATTTCACTTAAGGCGATATTACTCAAACCTCGCTATGCAATTTCGTGTCACAATCGTTTCAAACTAAGCTTAGACTGCTCCTGTCTAAGCTGCAAGTTTTGACACGTCGTCGCAAATGGATTGAATGAAATCGTAACTCGGTATTTTGTTCCTATATTTATTTAATTACTTTTAAAAAGTTGTTTTTTTTCACATGAGCTAATTGAATCATTTTGATGTTTAGAAATAGGCCCACTCTTTAGGGTTCCATAACCAAACGGTAGAAACGGACCTTAAGACTCCGCTGTTCATCTTTCTGTCAGATATATCTCATGAACCTTGATAGCTAGACTGTTGAAATATTCACAGCAATATATGACATTGATATTCCGACTATACACTTTTTCTACTTCATTTAAAAGTTTCTCATAACACCACTTCATAAAACTCAAGAATTTGAAAGCATTAATTTCAATACATCGTTTACGATCGAATAATTAACCGAATTTAACTGACTCTGAGAATATCCCTAATAAAAATTGAAAACAAGACAGTTGAACTACAACTAATAAATTTCCCGAGGCAGCCATTTCAATTTTTCGTAATCCGAAAAGCTTTTAAGAGGCTTTCAGATCAAACTTATGTCTAGACTGAGCATTTTGCTGGCACCAAATTACAGTAAATGTACAAAGCCAAGCACATGAAAGCATTTGCTCAACAGTGGTGCAGTTATACCGTTTTTCTAGGAATGAGATATGAGCATCCCGTATACTATATATATATTGTAGCTTATGCTTCATTCCGGCTTGTTCACTTTACATATTTTCAATTAAGCTACCTTTAGAGAAATTAACTAAATTTGATTCATTTTGGAATAAGCTTCGCTCAAATCTGTCTCCTAAATATTTAGAAACCTCCAAAGGTGAATATGCAATTCAACAAGGACTAGGAACTACCTAATAATATTCAGTAATGTCTTAAGTTATGGCATGCGTTATGCCGTGTCTTGCGCTAGGCATTAACTTAATATGAAAGATCATAATCTTATCAACGGATAAAAGAAGAATATTTATTTGGAATTAAAATAATTATTCTAGTTCAGTGAAAATTTTTGTAAGTATATAAAAAACAAAGATGATTGATTGACTGATATTAAAGCACAGCTCAAGCCACTTCACGGATTGAGCTGTTACTTACTAAAGGTCATAGTACATTTAAACTACTCAACAGTGCGATTCTGTAAATATATTTCGAACATCGAAAAGCTGAATGCGAGTTTTTTTTTATTTTTTTTTATTTATACTTTATAGGTTAACGCTTGACATCACATCTTACCATCCCACCTAATAGTAAGATGTGATGTGATGTCTTGGGTGGTATAGCGCATTATACTAGGTTAATGCGCTATACCACCCAAGACTTCATCACCAGACACAGCCTATTCACTCTTGATTTGAAGATATTCACATCATAATCGGACGGAAATACAGACGCTGTCAATTTAATCCAGTCCTTGGCGGTACGTATCATAAATGACGAATCGAATCACGCCGTTCTTACTGGAGGAATGTTGATGAGGAAAGGATGGGTACCGGCCGTGCGTTGAGACGTTCGATGGTAGAACGGGGAGAGGAGAATTAGGTCGTGCAATTCCAGCGCACACTCTCCAAAATGTATCCTGTAGAATAGTGAGAGGCTAGCAACTCTGCGCCTGTGCTGAAGGCTATGCAGATTGATTTCAACCAATTTCGGGTCGCCAATAAGCCTCCTCGCACGCCTCTCCATTGAATCTAATGCCGAAAGGTGGCATTTTGCGGCGCCAGCCCAAATGTGGCAGCAGTTTCAAATTTCGTATTCTGTACTTTGTCACTGTCTAAAGTGGAGTGACTTACTATTTTTTTCTATGTAATACCCCTTTTATGAATTAGCCAACATCAAGTTTCAGGTTGCAATGGTGTATTTATTATTTGTGTTGCTTGACTCCGCTAATCTGCTTGTAATGTAATCGGACTTTGTGCGAGTACAAGGGCAGGAGAGAAGTGAATTAAACTAAGATAAGTGAGATTTTGACGTTAATCAACCCAACCACTATTATTATTGAAAAAGGCACTCAAGGATTTTAAGGCTGGCAACGAAAGAATTCATCATTTGATTTAATGATTTTTTTCAATATTAAATAATGTAGATTAAGCTATTCCTTTTAGACATATGACTGTAGTAAATTCTTTTGATTCTGTTAAATTCAAAACTAGATAAATTTATTTATATATACCTCAGATATCCTATCTGAAAGACATTCCGAAACTCACTTCACTTAACTTATGTCTAGAAACGTATAAGTGTTAACAAAGTTTATCGACAGTGTAAATTTACACTGAAAGTGCAGTATTAGTCTTAATTAATATTATACAGAGAATAAGCAAACCTACCTTCCAGGAGTAAATATTACTCCCGTAAAAACTTGTTCTAGATTAACTTTTGCTAAGTTTCTGTTTGACAGTATGAATTTTAAGTAAAACTTAGTGCAGTCTCAGCGTAAATTTACTCCACGCTTAACCTCGTTTATTAATGACACTGATAGAGAATGCCAATTCAAGGTTGAGCAGCAAGCGGATTTGCTCTCGGAGTGAGTTTGGTCACCTAAGTGAATTCGAATTCTGGTTCGGATTTTTATGGAATCGCTTTGCTGGTAGGCGGCTCACCGTTGTCCGTCGGGCTGCAACCGCGTGAGCTAACACCTAACCACTTGAAGTTATCATGTGCCTTTGGCTATTCAATATTGAAATATGTCATATGATATACGGTTTAAAAGTCAAATATATATGACAAATTAATCGCTGGGTTGGAGCCGTACTGCGTGAGTGTACTATGACCTTAATAGCTATAACACAGAGGTTTGTTAAAGAATCATTTCGAAAAATTCAAATCTTAAAGAAGTGAAAACGAAGTTTGAAAATCAGTGAAGTATGCTTCGCAACGCCACTGCAGTTGAGTAATTTACAGCCAACTAAAAATTGCTTTCTACGTAACAGCATTTATATTTGAATCTTTGTTAGGAAAGATGACTGCTCATTATTTCAATAGTAAAGAAATAGATGCATAAACAATTTGCTGTTGTCCAGTGATCTTGCCTGCGCAAATTATAGCCTATATTCTTTCTCGTATGGGAATCTACACCCACGTTTGGTGTAGATTCCCGTAAGTGAAAGAATTGTTAAAATGGGTTCAGTAATTTCTGATCCCATTGAATGCAACAACCAAATAATTATATATTTCCGCCTTGTAATATTAGTATAGATTAAATATGACAAAAAATCTTGTGAATAGAGAAATATTATCAGTGATATAATGAAAAAAAAGCTGTATTTTACACTCGAACATTCTTCATTGCACAAACACGAACTCCAGAAACTGATTCCTTGAAATGTGGTTTACAACTTACAACGTTTGAATTTGTACAATCTATAAAGTCAATTCAAAAAGTGCGGAAGATCTTATCAAATAATAGTTTTGTCACAAACTAAATTATTCTCAGGAAATGTTCCCTTTGAAATTCCCAGCATTATAAATTAAATGTAAATGAACTAATGTAAATTTGATAGGAGACCCTTTGAGGAGTGGTTTCCAAGTTAACTCTTGTCTGACCCAAACTTTGTCATTCCTAAAGTATTATTAACCAAATATTTATGAACCCTTCTCAGTAGTCTGTGTGCGCACTATGGATCATATAATATCATGGATCATATAATAATATTTAAGACTAGTTTGTTTGAAGGAATTCGCTTATTAAAGTTTAATATTGAGGCTAAAGTTAAAAGTTATATCAGCTTATGACGTCAATATCATTATTGAACAGAATACAAAATTTTCTTCCATTCTTATAAATTTGCCTCTCAGTATCATTAATGGACATATTTACTCGGAAAAAAATCTGAAATTGATTTTTAACTCAAATTTATTATTATTCATATTAATAATTTAATAGATTTGGGTTTTTACTTAAAATTATTGAGTAAGTAAGTGTTTTTATTACACTATTTGAAAAGACATTATCATACAGAAAAGCATAAATAAATTGTACAATAAGCAACCTTATGAAATGCGATTTCTTCCAGGTAACCCATCTTTGTACTAAGTCGAAGTAAGTTAGTTAACAAACTTTAGGTAAAAAGGGGCAACATTGACCTAATTTAATAGTAATACTAGTGAATAAATAAGTATTTATAGCATATTTTTTCTTCTTTATTTTCGATGTTAGTAAATAACTGAACGAGAGAAACGAACGTAAATATTATTTACAGTAACGAACACAACATTGTTTGTGTACAAATATATTCCTGTACCGACTTATGAACATATATATAATTATTATTAATTTATTTGTAAAATAATATTAATCTATTGAGTTCAATTAAATCATGTCATCAGTAGTTTTTCAAATATTCAGATAAAAATTCTATCAATCGTCAGTAACGAAACACTTCTTTTGAAATAAACACCTAGTTTTTTTACAAATCCAAGCTCTCTTTCACAGAATTTGAAGTTGACTGAACAATGAAGAAAAATTTGAAAAGAAAACAGTCTCTTTAGACTGTATCATTCAATAATATCGCATCACTTGCTACGCATATAAAGTAACTTGGGTTGCCAACTTTAATAGAAGAAATAGAATAAATCTGATTGCAAATGAGATTAACAAAGAGTACAGTGTTATAAAAGAGTATAATTTATTTAACATTCTTAATTATTTATTTTAGGTTAAGATATTATCCTAACAAATATAACAATATTATATATGTGGCTAACACTAGTATGATATTTGTTTAAAAAGAGTATTTTAGTGTCTCTATTAGTGTTATAGATTATAGAGTATGCCTAAAGATATAGACTACAATACTATAGAGCACGATTGGCAACCCTAAGAGCAACGTCGTTTGTTATATAAATCAACAGAACGGCAACTTAATTGCTTATTATCATAACGTATCATTTGGTACGAGTATTGCATATTCTATTTTAACAATACGTTGTTACTATTAACATTAAAAAGTTATATGAATAAAAAAAAACTAGAAAAGTAATCTGTGTATTCATTTTTTTAATTAATATATTTGAATGGTGTTTCGAAAACCCAGGAGATTCGAATCTTCCGCAGTTCGGGTGACTGCTTCAACCACTGACAACAAAAAAGATGGACCTTTATATGAAAAGTAAAAAAAAACTTACGCAAACTGCAATGACGTGAGAACCTATCATTTGAGAAAATTTTCGATTATTTTCTCATGATAAAAGAGGTAAGATAAGCATACAATAACTAGCATTTTGAGGTTATTTTTTTTATTATTATTTTCCAAACACCGAGGATTATAACCGGGTAAATTAATTAATGAAAGCTAAACAATAGAGATCATATATAACAACGGACAATGGGAAGGGTGTGTGAAGTGAACTGGAATAATACCGATCCCGACCGACCACCTTTGTCTGAATGGAGGTTTATTGTTTTTTTTTTTTAATAAAATGCTTTAAATAATATCGAGATTGTTTATTTTTTTTTTGTTTCAGAAAATAGTTTTTATTTGTGTTTTTTAACACTGTGCTTCTAGAGTTCTGTATCTCAGGAATAAAAAAGGAACCTTAAAGAATCAGTCATGTCTGTCCGTCCATCTTTCACAGCCGATTTGCTTCTAACTACTGAATCAATTGAACAGAAAAGTAAATTTAGTGACCCAAATACGAATGCGTAACGTGAATTAATAAACTTAGGACTCTTTCGGTGTATAATTTATACATTTTATTAAGTTTACAATAAAGGACTACTATTCTACTTTTATATTTACAACGCATTTAAATGAGTTATTAAGCAAAAGCTTATTTTTAAGTAGATTTTTTATTTTACGTATTTTTACTTAGTTCAGAATGAATCAGTTTTTTCATAATAAACATTGTTTCATTTTATTGCCTTGTCATAAAGCTAAAGTAACGATAACTCATCCATTTTTGGGCGGTCCACCCTATGATTTCTCTCGGATTCTTCTTTTTCTTTCGGATTCTCGTATGTTTCTTATATAGAATTGATAGACATTTTATAACAATATGCAAAAAAATAGTAAGACCACTATATTCATTGCCCTCCATTACAGATTAAAGATAATTTAATTTAGCATTGACAATGCATTGTTATCTTAATTAATACGTCAAGTTATAACTTTCAAGATTTACCGACTCGATTTGAAACTTTAATACGTCGTTGGTAAAGGTCAAAATTCATGGCAGAAAGAGACATTGTGTTAACCTGACGTGTAGCCGTGTGTATTTATCTATTTGGACCTGCAAACCAACTTGCTCCTTGAACAAACCAATAAATAGTTTTGAAAGCTATTTTGATAGACTTTTTATTCAAATATCAAATAATATATGAAGGATCAAATTACAAATGTAAATTTTATGAGAATTTTTATACGGAACCTATTTATATTATTAATGGACATATACCATAAAAAATGTTTTAATAGAAAATATTGTTCTTTCCAAAATACCAAGTGTTTATTTGTTTGTCATAATTATTGATTAAGCTTCTTAGAAAAATACGGCGTTACCCAGAGGGTGCTTTATCATAAAAAAGTAACATTTTTATAGCGAATTAAACAATTTATGAGTTTAGCTAATGAGAATAAATTGTGGCATGCATTCTAAATTTTCTTTTCTTTATTAAAAATTTAGTTTGAAGTGCAGTTGGGTATTATATATATTTAACAGTATTATAGTTAATTCCAAATTTATAATTAATAAATACTTAGCTTAGATAAATAAAAACTTAATCTATAAGTAATTTACAAGCTTTTTTTTAGTTTCACATGTTCCCATGTTTGTTTTCTGTAATCAAATCTTGCAAGCTAAATTTTACCCATTTCTCAATTTCCGTCTGAGTTGAACTTTGAAATATACCTTTAGTTCTGATGAAAATACAATTTTGAATAATTGATATTATTATTAATCTAAAATGACCGCAGAGGCAAAATGCTGGCTTACAAATTTCTGAACAACCCACTTAATATGGGTATCAAATAAAAGTGCTTAACTTGTAGAATACAATACACCAATAAAACCTTGTCTTGAAATGTTTTTTAATTTTTTACTTGTTTACATCGATTTATTTTTAAAAATAGAAAACTTTATGAGATAGACAAAGATGATTTTGTCTAAAAACTTGCGATATTTAATTAGGCTGTCTTTATTACAGTTTCTAAAACGGCGTGTCAATAATAAAGTTTATGTAAAAATATGCAATATTTGAAGGAAAAAATAGCAAAAAGAACGGTTTCCATGGTACACATTGATAAAATATCTTCGATCACAACATTGTAAGACTGACCCTGATTATAAGAAATAAATTGATAAATTTCATAGTATCTTAATGGCCAATAGATCGGTTGAGAGTAATCCTCCGGTCAGAGAATGGTAGCTTGTCCAAATCCAAGACAGAATAGAAGCGTTTTTATATCTTTGGATAACGCGTAAGGCACTTAAAATATATATTTCTAAATAAGAACAAAAGCTGCGCACTCCTTAACCACTATGCGAAATATTTGAAGTTCTCTAAGGCGAAGTAATGGAGTGGCGGGCGTACTATAAAACATAATTACGGCTAAGGGCCCCGTATAAGAAGGGTCCGAGTTTATGAACTGAGTTAATTTGTACAAGTTGGTAATTCCGCGCAGTCGGCCACGGTAACGTATCATGTTGAAATATTCCAGTTAGTAAGATGGAATGTCGGAATACTGCGTTGGAATGATGATATTTAATACCCGGGGCGGTCTAATAAACAGTATCTACTTAATAATGAAATAACCATTGTGGACTGGCAAAGCCTAAGCAATAAAATATTTACGAGGCAGTGTTATAGTTGGTTTGGTCAATAATGTAGAACAGATAAAGATACATATATCTTTTTAATATTAAACACATCCGTAATCTTCGCTGGTTAGTTGCTTGAAGTCTTAAACTCATCCCAAATAAATTTAATTTATAGGTAAATTTACGTCGTGTTATGGGACAAAAACTTTTATAGCCACTCCCCACACAATGAGGTGAACTAAAAATCCAATATGAGACTCATTTATAAAATGAAATACCTAATTCTTTATTCAAATAAGTTTATTGAAAGTAGTTTTGAATCGTTCAATTTTTGTTCGCTACTTTATCAACCTTGCTTGAATGATATAACACCGTCTCGGCAGGTATATACCCTGAACAAACAGCAAAACAACTGCTTGAGAAATTGAAGACCCTTGATATTGTCTTGGGTAGTCGAATGATTAAAAGTCAAAGTCAAAATAATCTTTATTCAAATAGACTTTTTAAAAGTACTTTTGCATTGTCCAAAATTTTTTTCCCTACCGCTCATTCAGGACGTCTTTTGGCTGATAAGTCCAATGAGCAAAAAACTCTCCAGCTCTAATAAGAGTAATGACATTAACAAAAACGATGTCATTACCAAATCAAAAATACATTATAAATAGAGAGGGAGAAAAAAAACTATGGTCTTACAATGATAACATAATCATTTAATAATAACGGAAACAAGATTAGTGCTGTATCTCGCATTATGAAAGTTAATAAGTTCCAGTTCCATCACGGGCGGTTGAGATAGATATTAAACTCGAATTATTTTAAAGATAACAATTTTGATCTGATTTAATTTATAAAACATAAATTTATAAAATCCACATCATAAAATATCTCGGGTTCTGCGATAATGCTTGGAGCAAATAATTTATTCAAGATAATACGCAGTGATTTATATCAGGTGTGTGTGTGTATTTGCATACTTGAGTAGGGACAATCGTTATTTAATTTTTAAGAGGTTTTAAACATCTCATGCTTATAATCATAATAAAGGAGAAAAAAATAATGAATGTGAAATATCAAAATAGATTTATGTCCTTCATCTAATTATAAATGTTTATACAAACTCCTAAAATAATTTTAGTTGAATTTATTGAATCCTGAATATAGTTTTCAGCACATATAACCAGAATTCAATATTATTAGGACCTTTCTCGAACGATACAAGTATTGTGATTCATGCTAGTAATCATATACTACTTACTAATAAAGATTAGAATTGATTTTTTTTCCGGAAATTTCAGTTCCATGTTTAATTAAATTTATGTAAGCTTGACTTAAACATACTTTAATAAAATGATTAAGAGATGATACAAAATTTTAATGGAAACTGTTGCCAACGAGTAAATTTAATTTAAACGGGTATCAAAAAAGGACTTTCAACTGAATATTTTTTCAACTATTAGTATACATTAAGAAAGAAGGAAAATTTTTTAACACTTTAAAGAAAACTATTATTAGTCAAATAGCGACGTCTTTTTGCTTGGATCATCTCATAAGACATCATTATTATTAAATGACTTTAATAAAATAACTATATTTTTAAAAGAAAAAATATGTTTGTATTTTTTGCAAGGCGTATTGATTCTACTGCGCACTAAAATGGATCGAAAATCAACTGGATTATTCTATAAAGACGTTACCCACAGAGACACCGGTAGATCTCCATAATAGGTTCCATCTATTGGGCAGTCCTATGCCCCAGTAGTGAGGACGTTGATAAGCTAGTGATGATGATATAAAGGTGGATGCTCCCTTAAGATTAGCTTAAAACACCAATATTAGGCCAGTGTGCATACTGTATCCTCGGACCAAATGGGTGAAGCCACGAGTAACAGCTAGTGTATAAATATATAAATATATTTTTACAAGCTATTCTTTCGATTTAATTAGTAACAACATTTCAAACGGTTAATAAATGAATGTGGTAACAGCATTTCTATTTATTTACAATTCAAATCATCCATCTACCTGAACTGAGTGGCATTTGAATTAAATTTACACTATAATGACTTCTTTATAATTATTTACTACATTAGAAAGTTTTAATGAATTCACGGTTTTTGTCAAATTGCTTGTTTGACGAAACTTCTGAATTCTTGCTGGGTTTCTCAAGTAAATCTTCAGAGATCTTTAGGATATTCTCAGACTCAATTCTTACTGTACATTCATTATAATGAGTCACATAAGTATAGTTATGTTAGTTGTTGACGTATTTGATATGTAATTGTGGAGATCAAGAAACTTACACAAGAGCTGGTAAGGGAATAGGTGACCAAAAGTTTTTTGTCTCAATTTCCTCCGCGCGTCAGAAGGTTGATTTGTAGTTAGGTCATATGATTACGACTGTATCTGTTCAACACCTATTAATCTGCTTTATTTTACATTATAGTTAATTATATCATCGAATCTGCAATCATAGTTTTAAAAAGCCATTGTCAAAACTGAACATATGTTTACATATTTTTGCCAAGTAATTAAAATGCGTGCTCAAAGAATTCACTGATATCATTCATTATGACTAAAATTTAATACTAGAATTCCCCTCTTTAATTTAGACTTTATCGTTTTAGTGTTATATAAACTTGTGTGAGTAACAATAAGCGCTAACAACAGGAAGTCATTATTGTTAAGATACACCGCTTAATTACGCAATAAACTTTTGTGACTATAACGAAGTAAAGTTAGCAGTATTGGAACTTATTTTTATTTTATTTTATTATTAAAGCACAATTACAGACAACAGAATAGCAAACATACAGCAGATCTTACGTTAAATTAATACTTAGGTATATTTGTGCCCAATGACAATTGTGCACAAATTTTTTTATACTAACTATGGTTAAGTACTGTCATTAACCAAAACACTAACATCAATTTTAAATTACATAATCAGTTCCAGCTCATATAAAAGTTTATTAAATGTGGGAACACTACAATTAAAGATATCACAACTGGAATTATATAGATAATATAATTTTACATTAATACTATGAATCCTGAGCTGGTAAGTTTTTTATCCAGTTGCTTGCAAGTAACGTGATTATGTGAGAATCCCTTACATGGGTCTATCTGTTGAATATATCGGTTCGATAAATACATAGCTCTATTAAAAACCCCAAGTCAAGTTTCGAGCACTAGTTTATAAAGGTATTTTTACCTAAGAAGTATAATATTATGTTTAACTCTCTCTCTATCTCTTATTTACCGTATCTGAAAGTGTAAATGTCTCAATATTATACCGGTTTAAAATTTTCAGAACATTTAGCCTGCCTGTCGATTGACCAGGATCTAGCGTCACAACGCACCCTGTCTCATTATGCTTTAAATCCATTTTTCGCTTCTTTGATATTCAAAACAATGTGTACGGTACAAATTTCTCTACAGGGAAAAATTCTTAATGGGAAGAATAATAAGATAGTGGAAATTGAACGTAGGAGATAAAATATTAAGTAATCCAAAGTTTCTCCAACTTTAAAAATCTATGCATTTGTTACTGGTCACAAAATGACTGCACTGTGGCTAGACTGCGCAATAAGTTCCAATTTTCCCTGTAAGCTGCTGTTCACCGGCCTGATCTTTATGATTTCAGCACAAATTTATGTAGCTGTGAATCGTTGCAATAGTGTATACTAATTTTACTAGCCATTGAGATTGTTACAGATGTACTTAGTAAACACACTATCTGTTACTTAAGTTCTTCTGTAAATGATAGTCCGATCAAATTCTAGTCATAGTCATTTAATAAAGTTTAAAATCGAATTTCAATTCAATTCAATTTACAGGGAAAATGTATCATCATGGACCCCATCGGGCACGGCAATTAGAAGAATAGAGGATGCATATTTAGAAAAACAAGTAACTAGTACTTTGGAGTTTAATGATTCATGACAGAGTTGGTTACTTGAACACGATGCTCGTTATTCCCAATTATATTTGGTGTCAGTATATCTCTGTCTTCTGTACTTCTTGCAAAATTTGTTAGTATAGCTATATCATATTTTTATATGTTCCCTTTTTTCCTATCTCCCCCTTCACATTAATACCCACAACCTCTTTCTTCACTAATTATACTAGACTTTTGTGTACTATTTTATCTGTTTAATTATCATAATATGCATTTAAACCTAACAAGAATTTAATTAGAACACTTGAACACAATTAATGATTTTAACAATTATGAATGCTAAAACCTTAAACAATGACAGTTGATGGAATTTTGGTACTAAACATTAATGAAGCGAACAAAGTAATGTAACTATTTATAAACAAGTCAGAAATAATTGAAATTTCTATAATAGCATAGTTAGATTAGTTAGCCATAACACAAGTGGAGTCCATTTAAAATTTTACGAATATGCCAAGCAGGCATGGCCCCGTGACATTTTAATACGCATGAATACGATTAAGCGGTTGAAATAAAACATAACGTTGTCACGTTGCATATTTTGCTGTACAAAATGTCTACCTTGGTATGCGATAAACGTGTATTATGCAGAAAATTTGCACAGTAACAGCGCCGTGAATCATTTGTGATAGTGACGTTACCAACCTTTTTCGGGTACCTAAAGTATTAATTTATTTGTTCTTTGTTATGTATCTTTACGGTTTTGTCTATAAAGTCTAGCATTGATGCATAATTAATTATTTTGTAGCATAATTGATGATACGTGTACATTTTAATTGTATTTCAAGAGCCCTAAAATTTTACTGAAAGAACATTGTCGCTAATTGAAATGTTAATTGTTTTATTTTGCGACGATTCAATGAGTTTAGGTTAGTTTCGAACCGCTATAAAAATTATCTGATCCCTGATAAAATGAAAAAAAAAATTATTAGTAAACAATTTTTAATTTAGAGTTTCTGTTAAAGTTAAATTGAATTTATATCGAACGTAAATTATAATACATACACACACAAGCACACAGTTAACCAGTAACTTATTAAAGTCAGTAAAAGTCCACTAATTAATTCAAAGACCTACAAAAAGTGGGAGTTAAGTTTAAAACTGATTGTCATTTTTTTATTGTACCCTAACGAATTCTTGAGCGAGTATATTAAATCCTAAAACCTGAAAAGTGAGGAACGATTAACTATTTTGTTTAACGGCGTGCTGATAACTAGTCTATTATGTTCAGAAAAACTCAAATATCCATCTCAAATCAAATAATACAACTCAAATTTTGATGACATTATTATGGTCTAATAATATTTGAAATATTAATAAGCTGTAGACTTTAATAGGCTAATACTTCAATGAAATAGAGGACAGGCGTTAACTCACTGGTCCACTGCGCTTTGATACTAACCACTGCAGAAATCATGGAGACCATATAATTAACATGCTAAAGATAGTATAATAACGTAAAAAAGATTTGGCCACCCAACCGATGGCAAGATTTTCTGAAAGTCACTTAACATCCGCAATCGCAGGCCCAATTCATTTACCTTTACACCGTCGAGCTCCTCATTAATTATTTAACTGTCGATTATAGACTCTTGATAATGCTCAGCTGTCACTCCATCTGTCAATGCACTCGTCGCCGGCTGTCCACGAATAGACTAATGTGCAAATCACGACCGTCAATCCGACACATGGCGATTTGAAACGCCACTCATTTGATAGTCGAAAGAGGAGAGATTTTTCTTTTTTTTTTGTATTTATTGCTGCTAAAATATTTTAAATTACATTCATGAGCATTAAGTTTTTTCGTGAATTCGTGTTTCGACATTCGTGTATTAAAAGAAATAATTTGAACTTATTTTTTATGTAAAACTAGAATATTTTTAACTTTAGAATAGGTCGGATTAGAGTAGGTCGACCCCAGTCCCCGATAGTTGTTATTAAGCAACTTTCGCAAGCGTCGGTCACGGCTTTGATGACAAAAAAAAAATTATTAGGCACGTTATAGGTCCGTCAATACCCTCCAATCTGCATTGGGACAGCGTGGAAGGTCACCCTTCTTAACCATCCATAAGGAGTGCGCTATTGAAATCGGAGACGAGGAAATACACATATTATTTACGGGTTACAAGCTTTTCAAGTCAATTACTGCTAGATATTTTTATTTTAAGTACTTTAACATTAACGTTATGAACTAAAATTATTATTTACGTTTAAGTGCGCACAAATAAAATATTGTTTTAAAAAAAAACTTTTTTAATTTCTTTTCTGTAGAAAATAATAGAACGCAAACACGAAAAAAATGCAATAAATTTGTATCAGAAGCTTGGCCGAATAATACGCAATTTTATAATTTTTTCACTGAAAATAAAACGGCAACTGTCCCACCATAAACATTACTCTTATTTGCAGAAGTCATTACAAAAGCTATAAAAAAGGCATATCGTTTATTTCAGAACTCCACGGAAGGTTAAACATAAAATATCGAACAAATGTGACAAAAAATTATCGGGGCCATCATATATCCGCCGACGCGTCACGTGCCTCCCTGCGCAAAGGTTCCATCCACCGTGAAAAGGGTTCTAGATTTATAACCTTTGCACACTCGCATGCCGCTGTATCGTATTACATACTTTACGTTGTAATCACAATATGTAAATTTTGCGAACGATGTCACTGTCATTTTAATAAATCTATAAATTAATATAAAATATAAAAGTGCCAATGTTGTAGAAAATCATATAGTGGAGCTGATTTTGTTACTAAATTCGAAAAAAATGTCTTACCTAATAAAATTATGATCATATAAGCATATTTTAAATATATATTTTTGCCCTTTTCAATTAATTTTAATTACAAGAAAATTTAAATTGAAAAATATATTTATGTTTTTCTAAATTTAATAAAGTTCTTTTTACCAAAAAAATATAGTGAGACGGCATATGAATAGCCGTGATTTCACATAGGGGCTTAATTAAAAAGTATGCGGTTATTAATATTAAGAAAAGCTAAACAAGGAAGCAGTAGAATATTATCCCTAGAGTATACGCGATTGAATTCTGATATTCAATCGAGAATTGAAACCGACTTAAGTATGAACACCACCAACTCGAACCTATCACTGCCACACTGTCCACAATTCTAACAATTCTGCGCTCAAATTGGTGAGTAGAAAATCATGATTTTTATTTTCACATTCAGGCAAGTGAATGGAGCAATATTTTCTATCAAGCTTTGCGAAAAAAGACAAATGACGAAACCCTTTTTTTCTTCTTTATACCGTCATAGCGTTTAAAGCGGCTTGAAGTGAAGCTGCTAACGTATATAGAACCTCTTTTTGGGTAAGTAGCGCCCGAAGCGACAACACAGAACATCAGATCCCCAGATATTCCTTTAGTAGTGCACTCTTAGGGAAACTATTGATAACTTGGAAAATAGAAAAGTAAGAAAAGGAAAGAAAGATATAAATAAAACGGCTTCACCAAACTAAAATAGCTACATTGTAACTCTGCTGTCTATGCTATTGCTGTTGTAAAACTTGAGTAATAAAAATTTAACCAAGGTGGTGTAGATTTAATATGTCAGGGCTGAATGTTCTGGCGACTGCTCTACGGCTTCGGTACACCGTGGGAGTTTTCGGTTTTAGAGGTACACCGAAAACTATGACCATAAAAACTAGGGTCCCACTCGGTTATAAATCCGCTGGATAGGTTTACGGAGGAGAGTCCCACACACATCAATCGCCATAGTGCTTAAATGCATTTCCGAGAAACACAAAACAGTTATAATTATCTCGCAGCCGACTATTCGGAACAGTTGTTCAATTGGTTGGTCCAATGGCTCCATTCAAACTGTTATTGAATAGTATTATTTGAAAGACATGCAATATATTACAATGATTGCTGTTACAAGCGCCATCATCCCGGAGTTATTGGTGATCTTGCAGCAGAAACGAAACATCGGGAACTCAATAAAAAAAGCAATGCCGTAAAAGTATCATTCCAATGAAAATGACCATGAAAGCTCACAGATGCGATATATATTAAAGAAAAATGTAGTTATATTTTTCTTGGGTATAAAAATGTTAGTGTGATAAACAAAAGTAATAAACTTTGATTATCTTTCCTAAAGTAAGTACTATACCACGAGTCCATTTTAAAATACAAAGTTAGAAAGATTAGAGAACGACAAAAGCTTGGTCTTTATTTCGCTGTCGAATTCACGTTTTTATCGCCTTGAGATAAGTGCTATAATTTATTGGCGGTTAGGCTCAGATAGCGGATCGGGGTGTAATGAATGAAATGGGTATTAAAGGGCACTGTAAAATCTGGATGGTGCTTTGTTTGGAGCAATAAAAATTAAGATTAATTTATTTTAAAGAAAAATACTTAAATTCTATTAGCCAAAAATAATATAAAATAAAACATACATTTGAACAGTTGGTATGCAGTATTAGGTCTTAAGGTAATTAGTTATATAAGGCAATTATTATAGACGGTATAAATCACAACTGACCCTAATAGATTATACAAATAACCTGTATTTAGGGATTCAGTTCCTTTCCCTATATTCACTTTAGTATGAGCACCAGATTGCACTAAGTTACGATAAATGTACCTAAGGTTACTTATAATAATCACAACATGACTGATAGTTACAAATTTAATTTATTGACCAACATTGTTCATCTAAAATCAGGTAGTTTGTGTGTTGAGTGTGTTGTGTGTGAGTGGGTGGGGTTGTGTGTGTGTGTGTGTGTGTGTGTGCATGTATGTGTTTGTGTGTGAGTGAAAGAGTGCAAATGTTGTGTATGTGTGTGTAATATTATGTCAGGATATTATTGTTAGAAGTTTTTCCGTTTCTTCATATGTCCTTCCGAGTAACCAGCTGTAGATTAATTTCTTACAGCATGAATATGATAGATGGTGATGCTGTATAATTTTATTGATTTTATTATATAAGTGTGGACCGAGAAATATAATAAATTTTTTTGTAAATGTAAAATTGATCTTAGGTGTTTGACAAACATGAAAATTCCTTCTCTTATTAGAATAAGTAAAAGGTGTTCTAGCGTGTACGTATAGAATAGTATTCATTATGAATAATTGTCTTACGGTTAACACTTTGCAAGCTAAATAAAGATCATTGGTTGGGAAGCGTATGGGGCGAAAGTTACTAACTTTTAATACTGCACGTTGCGCTCGTTCCAATTGTAATAGGTTAGTTTTGGGTGCTCCACCCCAAGCAGTAATGCAATAAGTGATAATGCTTTGACATAATGCATAATATGTAGTTTTGAGAATGGAGTGTGAAGCAATGTAGCGAAGTTTTCTAAATATATATATTAATTTGCGAACTCTACTAGTAACAGCATTAATGTGATGTTTAAAATTTAAGTTTTGGTCAATATAGACACCAAGATATTTAGTGACTAGGATAGATTGGATGTGTGGGCAGGAACAATTATAGGCATTCTGAGTTGAGCAAGTGTGAGCTGTTAATGTTGGGGTTGTTTTGGGTAGGGTATCGCTTCGGATGGAGAAAGTAATAAAGTTGGTTTTTGATGCGTTCAAGGTGAGAGCATTGCTCACTAGCCATGAATTTATGACATTGAAACCATTTTGGGCATAGCTGAATGCATCAGACCAGTTTTCAGCAGCGAATGTGAGTACGGTATCATCCGCAAAAGAGGTAACTTTACCATTTTGTGTTTTTAAGTTGCAGAGGTCATTAATAAAAACAAGAAATAGGGTAGGGCCTAAGATACTACCTTGTGGAATACCGTAGTTTACAGGAAGGTAATCACTGTAAGTATCGTTTATTTTTACCATTTGAAATCGTTCTAGTAAATAGCTACTAAATAATTTATGTTGAATACCACGTACACCGATTCTGTGAAGTTTTTGTAAAAGGGTGGGGATGGGAATGGTATCAAAGGCCTTTGCTAAATCTAAGAAAATGGAGACAACTTTTTTACGGACATTTAAATTTGTTACAATATTATTTAGAAGTTCGAGTACGGCGTCGGATGTTGAAATATTACGTCTAAATCCAAATTGATTGGGTGATATGAGTTTATTAATCTCTAGGTAATAGATGAATCTTTTATTTAATATCTTTTCAAGTACCTTTGATAAAGAAGTAAGAATTGCAATTGGTCTATAATTACCTGGAGAATCCTTATCCCCACTCTTATAAATAGGATGTATGATGGCTCTTTTAAAAGCACTGGGGAAAATACCAAAGCGGAAACAGTTGTTAAAGATATGTGTTAATGGAGCTGAGAGTACAATAGCATATCTTTTAAGTATATTAGAGGATATGTTGTCCCATCCGACTGTTGTGTCCGATTTTAAAGACATAATTGTATTATGCACTTCATTTTGATCGGTTTCGAGTAGAACGAAAGATTGTGAATGTATGGGTGTAGTAAATTTAGATGTAATGGTCGATTTTTTTTTATTTTTACTGATTTTATTTGCTAACTTTTCCCCAATTGTTGCGAAGTACGAATTAGCTCCATTAACAGATTCAATTGGTGTGGCACTTGATTGGAGTAGATCAGCTGAATGTAACTTAGATGGTAAGGTATGAGTTACCTTCTTAATAGTATTCCAGATTTTTTTGGAGTCGGTACCTGCTTCAAGAAACTGATTTTTTTCATATTGTCTTTTGAGATTTTTTAGTAATTTTGTGCAAAATTTGCGATATCTTGTATATGTTAGTTTTATATTACTGTCATTAGGATTTTTTTTAAGTTTGCTGTTCAAAGCATCACGATTGCGTATGCATCGCAACACACCAGGAGTTATCCAGGGCTTAAGGATTCTTTTTTGTTGTGATGGGCGTACAAATTTGGTGTGTGTTTCTAAAGCCGTGGTTAGGGTTTTAATGAGTAAGTCAATAGCATCATTTGGATCGTTAGTGTTATAAATAGAAGTAAGATCGAGACTTTCAATTAACCGGTCCAATCCATCAAAGTTTGTTTTACGAATAGTAGGTGTACAATGGTTGCGTGATTGGTTATTATAAAGACAGAATAAGACTGCTGAATGATCTGTCACGGTGGAGTTTATAACGAGGGTAGTGGATGGTAAACATGTTTTTAATAAGACATGGTCTAGACAATTAGGACCACGTGTAGGGAGTGTATGAGCAGATAAAAGTCCATTACAGGCTAAAGTGTTGAGGTATTCCTCGGCACGAGTATCAGTGGTTGATGGAATTATATTAATGTTTAAGTCACCCATAATTATTATATTTTTGAAGGCTGTTAAAGTTCGTAATATGTCCGACAAGGATTGCAAAAATAGTTCAATTGAGTCGTTAGAAGGTGAACGGTAAATACAAAGAAGAGCCGTATCACCATTTAACTTAACCAATAGACAGGAAGCATGTTGCAATTTTAGTTCATCAATTGTGTATTTTATATTAGTTTTTATGTATGTTACTACACCGTCACTTTGGTTTATGTGATGTTGGGTGTGGTGGCTGTTATAATTATTCAGTGTAGGTATAATTTGATTTGATGAACAAGGGAGCCAAGCTTCTGTTAATATTATAATATCTATTTCAATCGCTTCTTTAGAAATATTACCTATATTTATGTATAAAGATATAATAAGCTTAAGACTCTATTATAGAAGGCCAATGTGCACACAGTACCCTCGGTACACGTGGGTGAAGCAGCAGGTTGCATCGACTAACAGATAAATAAAAAATAATAATTCATAGAAAATGAAAATTAAAAAAAAATGTAAAACTACTTATCTAAAGAAGCTGCCAAAGCAGTGGTTTACAGATCTTAATCTCCGGAAATATTTTATCCATGTTATTCCTTTTCTATTCGTTATAAACTAGAAAGTGTAAGAAAAACACATTAAACACAAATGAAGGCAATTACACACCGCCAAAAAAGATGTACGAAATAGCGCTCGTAAGCAAAAGAACACCTTGCAAATGTATGAAGCTACGCAGTCATTGATAGGTTAACAAGATTTTCTTGTTGATATTACAAAATCCGCTCTATGACTTATAACACTTGCTTTTTAAACAATACTCGTAGAACAGTTTCATTTTCTGATTACCTTTTTTAAAAACGTATTATGACAGAACACATATGTCCCTATTTCTTTAAAGGAAAATAAATAATAATAATACTTATGAATCTTATCATATCGCTTTACTGATTTCTTGAATTAACTGAATAAAAGGTGATAGAATTTCGTCACCTTTCGGATTAAATGTACAATTAATAGTATTATAAAGGCTCTAGGAAACCTTATATTGGAAGATAGATTTCTCAAACAAATAGATAGAAAGTTTGTAATTAAATTTATCGATTGTTAAATATTCCTAATACGAGTAGGATCCTAATAGTAATTCGACGGGGGCGGCTAAAGCGTCATATTAACAACTGTGAAAAGAATGTGAGCTCTGAAATATATGGCGACGTCACCTCCACCATCCGTCGTATGATCATTTCTTATCAGGTTAGCGACTGGCAGAGAATAGGCAGAAGAAGGAAGACGTGACTTAAGACATGATTCTGAAAGAAGTATGGAGTGAATGATCTTACAGTCAAAACTAGCCAGCATATCAGAAAAATGAGCCGGAATGCTTTGGACATTTATATGAACAACATTGAAATTTTTCGATACATTAGAGAAACAGGAACTAAGTGAGTCACACAACGCAGTGATACTTAAAAAGCTGCCATTTTCACTACATGCGAATAAAAAACTATCATAAGCACCATCTTTACCCAAAAAAACACAACTTACACGTACACGGCTATTATTGTGTCCGAGTATTAATATGACGCCATCCCGAGTCCAAGACTTATTGATGCCGAACTCTTCACGCGCTGCCATAAATATACTACGACGATACTATGTCAAGTATTCCGATAAAGTTAAGCCAGTGCAGTTAAACTTCGATTTGTCAGACCAGATCTCATCACGAACACTGTCTTGCCAGAATTTAACAATGACAAGCCGAGGCTTATTATGGATAGCTGATCGATCCAACACGTACGACGTCTTGATATCTCCTGTTACAAAGCTATCAGTTTTCAGCTTGTCAGTGACAATCTTCGTAGCAAGTTGAGGGATGTCTTTATTATCCTGCTCAGGAATACCGTGAAACATCAATAATTTTCTTCAGCCATTCATCTCCAGTTTATCAGTTTTCATTGCAATGATGTGAATCTGGGACTGTTGTGGGTACAGTGATTCCAAAATAAAAGTTTTGAAAGCAGCAAACTCACCACCCAAACTCACCCAAATTGGTGGTGCTGGGTACATTTGGAGACTTCCTGCTATTAAATGTCTCCATCAGCTGAGCTAGTGTATTCTTTACATATACATATATATATTCCATTTTATGTCCGAAGCTATGTAGCTATGTCTTTAATTTACATTAATTAATTTCTTACAATAAGAGGAAAATAACACTTCAACAGGTGGTTTCTAGTTTTAGCAATCAATATTGATTATCTTAAAGAAGTTATTCTTAACAAACAATAAAATAATTAATTTTAATCACAGAGTGTTCAAATTTATGACTTCCTTATTTAACTACCCTCGTAAAAAATATAAAAAAAATATGTTGACAAATAATTATAGGGCTTCGCTTTGTCATGTCGTTCCGATGCGGTAACTAATATCTCTGGATGTGTATTCCATTTTGGTGATGTCTAGTGCGATATTGTGTTAATTTTCGCCTTTTCCCGTACGGGGGTGGTCGAAAGGACGCATTCTCATTAGTATCGGTGGATGATGACTATGTTTCAACGTCTTTGTCGAGGATATCAGTCTTTGGTATATTACCACATAAGCTTTTCTGATAACTCCAATGTCCATGGGATGTGTGTTGACTAGTCGGGTGTGATAAGTTGTGGTATCAAGTATCAGTGGCTGTCGTTCCTATACTGAAGTGGACTAAGATCATTCTTCCCTCTGGTATCTAAAATGTGGGTGCTACATCGATATTATTTACTATCTATACCGGTTTGGAAGGCGAGACGTCCCATGACTCCTTGCAGAATAATTGCAGAAAATTATTTTCATGTTGGTGGTGTAATTTTATTTTTTGGTTAGGAAGGTATTCTTTGCTGGAGCTTTGAGCGAGATTGGTGCTCGCAACCACTTTAAACACAAGCAATGCTGCATCTATTTTCTTTACTTTTATTTATTTTCTGGCACTGTTGCTGTGTTTACTTACCTTATTCTCTTTCCTATAATAACATACTCATTTTATAACTTTATTATTAATATTTTAGCTTGATTTAGTAAACTAACGTTTCCCATAATTTATTAGTTTACCTTTTTTTAGGCAGCATTAAATTATTGTGTAGTGAGACAACATTTTATTAGTTTGACGAACTTCTTGGTTAAGTAGCTCGCATGCTGATTTCAAGCTGTCGCTATCTCTGAGGTTCTTATTTCGATTCCTGGTTAGGTCAATTTAGAAAATGAACCTATGTATATTGTCTTCGATGAGGATGTTTTGTTTCTTTCGTAGTTTCTGATTTATATGAAACTACGAACTAATGCTCTGTTTACTATACTATTCCGATATGAAATCGATACAGAAACCTCTGAAGTGGTTACACTTAGAAATCTATGTATGATTACCTCTGTAGCCGAGTGGTTCGCCAGCCGATTTCAAGGTGTCACGATCTCTGAGGTCCCAGGTTCAATAAACGAACGTGTCAATATAGAAATTTTTCTGTATCGTCTCGGAATTAGTGTTGTGATACCTTCGTTGGCTCAGATACCTCATAATACGGGAGCTTTAGCTACTCATATTGGAATATGAGCAATGTGATGTTATCTAATATTTATGTCTCAGGCTAATCGACCATGGAAGTTCTGAACTTTTCTATTTTACGAAACCATACTGTAATAGGGATGATGACAAAATTTTTGCTTGTTTATCCATCAGATTTATTGAATAATATTAAACATGCCCTTTTTTACTTGTTTTTGCGTACTTATTAAATTACGGGTGAAACATTAACATATGAATTCACATTTTGTATGTTTTTAACGTAACAAGCCCCTACTGCATGCCTTTTATGCCTATTGTCTTTGTCATTTCTTGTTAAATTGAAGTGAAAAAAAAATACGTTTCCAACATTTCTCTATTTATCTGACTTGCGGACTAAATAAAATTTCTTCTTATTTACCCCGTCATCATTCCTATTGTGTGAATTCAGTTTAATGTACAATTTTTCCCGCAGCCTTGCTCGCGTAAACTATAGCCTAAGTAATTCGCGTGTATGCGCGTTAATTTTTAAAATCGGCCAGGTAGTTTCGAAGTCAATTCAATGTAAACGATCTATTAGAAAAATCAAATCTTTTCTCTTCATTATATTAGTATAGATGTATCCTCTTTTGATGAACATTATTATTTGATTACTGGTTTCATAAAAATTGCAATTGAGAAAGCTAAAATGCCAAACGACGACTACAAAAGGAAAACACAAAAACATCTCTGAAACAAAAGTGTACAATCTCAAAGCTTTGTCTGGTTTCCCTGTGCGAGCTGATTCTATTTCCATGTTAATCTGAGTCAACGCAGCCTTTTGTAGTAAAAGTCCACATGTCACGTATAACTATTGTTGTTTCATCTACACAAGAATACCCGATGCCTTTTTTAAATACTTTGTGTTGAAAGAAAAGGTCTTTATTTGATTTTTTATTTGAAGATTCTTTTGTAATATTGAGTACAATAAGCCGAAGTATATTGAGCCCTTGATATCGACAAGTTAATAATCACACCTTTTTGTATGTTTGTACTATTATTTTGACGATGTATATTCCAAATCATTAATTCTCATATAAAAAACCTTTATAAAAAGAATAACAACAGTCGAGCAGGCCAATTCTACTAATGTTTACGTATTCTATACTAATATTATAAAGCTGAAGAGTTTGTTTGTTTGTTTGAACGCGCTAATCTCAGGAAGTACTGGTTCGAATTGAAAAATTATTTTTGTGTTGAATAGACTATTTACGAGGAAGGGTTTAGGCTATATAACATCACGTTGCAACTATTAGGAGCGAAGAAATAATAGAAAACGCGGACGAAGTCGCTGGCGGCCACTAGTAAGTAGTATAATCTGAATAGAATCTCAACGGCCCGCAATTTACCATTGTAATAACTACCCAAGTCCAATATTATTAGTGCAATGTCTTCCTCACACGCCAATGATGATAGACGTTATTGAAGACACGCACACAGTTGGTGGATAATAATTTTATTACGAGAGATTTTATTTGCAATGACAGCTATCAAAAAGAATAAATAGTAAAAATACCAATTCAAAAAGTATAAAAACATAAAATATATAAAAAACTATTTACACAAGGCGATGGCCAGTGTCTGTCGTCCACAGAAGTATAATAATATTGGACTTGGTAAATTAGATAGAGACATAAACGTAAATTAGATAGATACATTATGTAGCGCGATAAATTAGTTACGCTCTTGACAGAGCGGTCGTGGCCATCATGTTGTCTCGTTCCTTGTCTTTGATAGTTTGTGCACTATCTCTCGCCATTTCGCTCTGTTGGCCGTCATTCTGGTGCACTCATGTAGTTGGCCACCCACAGCTGCTTTTATTTGGTCGGTCCATCGCATGGGAGATCTACCACGGGGTCTGGTACCCTCCACTCTGCCCTGCACTACAAGACGTTCAATGGAGTCACTTTCTTTCCTGGAGATGTGGCCAAAAAACTTCAAAATGCGGGTTTGAACGATAGCTGACAGTCTCTCCTCGATGCCAAGTTCCTCGAGTATGGAAACGTTCGTACGGAACTCAGTCCACGATACTCCGAGCATCTTTCTCCAGCACCACATCTCTAGGGCGTCGATCTTTTTCTTTTCTATCTCCCGCAGAGTCCATGTCTCGGCAGCATACAGGAAAATAGGGAAAACAAGAGTTCGAACTAATCGGGATTTCGTGGCCTTGGTGATATTTCTATTTCTCCATATCTTCTTAAGCCTGTCCATGGCACTCCTAGTTATAGCCATGCGTCGTTTGATTTCTTCGATGCATCCACCATTGTTCGTGATCAAAGTGCCAAGGTATATATATGACTGGACCACTTCACAGTTCGCAATATTAGTGACTTCTGGCGAGTTATTGTTGACGCGGTCCACAATCATCACTTTTGTCTTGCTGCGATTGACCTTTAATCCGAACTCCAGGCTAACATATTCCATCTTCTGGAGCAGTTCCTCTAAGCGCTGAGCGCTAGAGGCGAGCAGGGTTGTATCATCGGCGTAACGCAAATTTGCAATCTTGTAGCCGCCAACCGCGATACCATCCGTCCAATCCTCAAGGGTGATACGCATTATAAGTTCTGTGTAAGCGTTAAAGAGAAGTGGTGACATTATGCACCCCTGACGGACACCTGCACTAGGATGGAAGTTGTTCGATAGGATGTCGCCTGTTCGCACTGAGGCAGTTCCTTCTTCATATAATTGCCTCAAAAGATGTACTAGGTGCTTTGGTGTGCCCATTTCCAGTAAGGTTTTCCATAAGACTGGCCATTTAACAGAATCGAAGGCCTTGGAAAAATCTACAAAGCAGATATAAACGGGTTTATTAAACTCCCGTGCCTTCTCTATAACTTGGCGCACGATTAAAACTTGCTCCCTAGTTCCTTTGCCCTTCACAAATCCAGCTTGTTCTGGCGCAATCTCCTTTGACAAGAAGGACTTCAATCGCTCATTCAGGATATGAAGCAGGATTTTGCTTGCATGGGCTATGAGTGCAATAAGACGGTAATTTCCACATTTTTTCGTAGAGCCCTTTTTATGCAGAGGCGTAAAGACTGTATGCGTCCATTCTGTTGGCCATACTCCTGTCTGCCATACTCTGTTACAGATAGTATGAAATATACGGGTACCATATTCACCTAAGGCTTTTATGGTTTCAATAGGTATTCCATCTCTTCCTGTAGCCTTCCTATCTTTGAGGTGTTTGATGGCAGCCCGAACTTCAGACAGGAGTATATCCGGCTCCAGTTCTCCTTCATCGGGTGCTGTTGGTGAAAAATTGCGTGAGTGTTGATCTTGAAAAAGGGACTGACAGTAACTCCTCCATATCCCCGAGATCTTATCGAGTTCAGTAACCATTTCGCCATCACTGTCTTCAATGGCCCATGATTTTGAAGACAAAGATTTGGTGATGAATCGAATCTTATGGTATAAATCTTTGGACTCACATCTTCCAGCGTGAGTTTCGATTTCCATACAAATGTTATTTAGATAGGCATTATGGTCCCGTCTGCAGTGTGCTTGAATTTGGGCGGATATTCGATTCAAGTTTTTTACGTTGGAACCTGTAGCTTTCATCACACGCCTCTCATCTATTAGAGACAGCGTATGAACTGTCATCCAATGTTGCCTCTTGTGTCTAGTCACGGGTGGATCCGAATCTATAACAGCATTCGAGATAAGATATTTGGCTTGACCCCAAAGCTTGTCAGTGGTTTCTACGCTATTTTCTGCGGTAGTCCATTTCTCCCAGTTGCGTTGTATGGATTCCAGAAACTTCGACTTGTTTCGAACATCTAGCCGCTTCTGTGGTTTTTGTTTCCTAACGGCTCTCAATTTCACCCGCAACTTAGACATCAATAGTTGGTGATCTGACCCACAGTCGGATCCTGGTAAGGTGTGGGCACCTTGAATGAATGTTCTCCACCGCGCCCGTACTAGAATGTAATCAATCTGATTGCGGTGCTTTCCATCTGGCGAGGTCCAGGTGTATAATCTTCGGGGATGGTGTTGGAACAAACTATTCGCAATCACGAAATCGTTTTCCGAAGCAAATTGAATTAAACGTTCACCTCTTTCATTGCGCTTCCCCAAACCAAAATTACCCACACAATCACCAAGGTGACCAGAGTTCGCTCCAATTTTAGCGTTGAAATCGCCCAAGATTAGTAGTAGTTCTCTATTGGGGATTTTGGCGATGGTGGTCTCAAGCTCAGTGTAAAAGTTCTCTATAGTTTCGTCACTACATGTGCTGGTAGGCGCGTAGACTTGGATAAGGTTCAGGTTGACCGGAGCCGCTCTCAGTTTCATGCAAATTATGCGGTCACTTACAGGTTCGTAGCCCATTACACAGTTGTTTTGGTGTTTGGGAATAAGGAACGCTACTCCATTACGGCTGCTGCTCTCGTTTCCGGAGAAATATATCACATGGCTGTCAGTAGATAAATGACCGCTATTTCTCCAATGGGTCTCGCTTAATCCACAGATGTACATACCACATCTAGTAATCTCACGTTCCAAAATCGTCAGTTTCCCAGGATCCAGAAGTCCCCGGACATTCCATGTTCCTATCTTCTGGGTTGTCCGTAGTTTCATAGTGATTCCAGTAACAGAGTTTCCATGGGGGGCCTGGTTTCCCACTGCCTCATGGCCGGTAGTCCATTTCCCACCGCGCGCCCCGGACGCAGCGCGGCGCCGGTTGCTAAGCGGTTCGCATGGCGATCGTGATCTTCCCTAGACTAGGTTGTATGTGCTATATCCCTTTGCCTTTAATTATGCCAAAAGTAAAGTTGATTTATGTTCCGAAGAAGCTTAGTGGGAATTTTATATGAATTCACCTTTATTATAAACTAGCTTTCGCCAGCGGCTTCGCCCGCGTGGACCCTAGGGAAATGTTTAGTGGGATAAAAAGTTCTATTATCTAAGTCCGCTAACACCCTATCTGTATACCAAATTTCATCAAAATCCGGTCAGTAGTTTGACGTGATTGACGTACAAACATCCAAACATCTAAACATCCAAACAAAGAAACTTTCACATTTACAATATTAATAGGATTTTTGATTACAATAAATATATATACTATATTTTATATAACATATTGAATTTGCAAGATAAAATTAATCAAATTTACAATGAACAATTGTGATCCATTGACATAGGGTGATAAATGAATCGTTTTTATCTGTAAAATAAATAAGTTATATCCAAATTGGGTTTTATTAAGAATTTATAAACATGTATAAGTTTTGTACAAATAGATGGCACATTCAATTTTATCAGTACCAGATTTTTCATAATTATATAGAGGTAAATCATCACGTGTTAAATACTGGAACATAAAATTTTATCTTTGACTGTGATGAATTTCCATACAAAACTTTAAATCCCTATTTGAAGCCTTTTATAAAAAAAAATATATGTCCCATCTCTCAAGTCTAATATTTTAGTGGATTAGGCGCGAGAGCATAACAGACGTTTACACAGACCTACTTTCACTGCATAATATTAGTAAAGATTAATTAAATGATTCTCCTTGTTGCTCATTATATCATATATTAAGAAATTACTAGACAGTTACCAAAATAAATAGACTGAGAACAATATAAAAATTACAATTGCCCACTTTAAAACTCACTGTTTTTTTTTTCGAGTTTAAATTGTAGAGAATTTGTGTGAACTAATGAAAATATAAGTAAAATTGAAGTTAATATACTTGTATAATGAATATGTCGTTTCGAACTGGGAAGAACATTCGTCCAATTAAGCCTTGGATCTGTTAAATAACCATCATACCATCTTTCTACAGTGCAGCTGTACAGAGCCCAAAGAACTGGTTAACTGTGAAGGATCACGTTATAAACAAAAAATATTAATTATATTAATAGTAAAATATATGTGATATTAGAATAGGTATTACTACTTTGATGTTCAACTACCAAGACACTACAACAAATAGCTATATTTATTTATTTGAGGTACATAAACAGCTCCATATGTAATTAACCGATTAATATCTAATATGTTTCAGATAATATACTTTGACGACCTCCGCAGCCGAGTGGTTCGCACGCTGGTTACAAGGTGTCGCCATCTCTGAAGTCCCGGGTTCGATTCCTGGTCAGGTCAATGAAGTAAATGAAGTTTTTTTTGTATTGGCTAGGATCTGGGTGTTGTGGTACCTACGTTGTCTCAGATACTCCATGATACGAGGGATTTAGCTACTCATCTTGGAATCTGAGCAATGTATGTGATGTTGTTTAATATTTGTTAATTCATTTATTTATTTTAGTACTGTATCACTGGAAAACGTTAAAGCTGTGTTTTTTTAAATTTGAAATACATATCAAAGAAAAATACAAATCTAAAGTTTATAAAAAACTTAATCGAAAATAATCTACGCAAAATTCTTTGAACAAAACGATAACGCAGTTTGATTTAGAATAAATAAATTATGGCAAAGCTAAAAGTTATTTCTTACTAAATTTTATTTTAAACTCAACCTAGTCCAAAACATTGCGATGGAGATATACACCTGAAGATATACACTATTATTTTTTTAACTCTTGCCTCGGCTACAATATAACCTCCATTTTATCAATTTTCTTATATGATACTTTCTTATAAGATAAAACTTATTGACGCGTTTCGAAGTAAAGCCTAACAAAGAGTCAAGTTTTTGTTCGTACTAACAAAAAGTTTCTATACCAAAGTCGACTAGAGTAATTGCTACTCTTGAATTAGGATCCGAACTTTGAAAACCTTGTTTCGTGTCAAAGAAGATTCTTAAGTTTTGTTGATTTGGAAATAAAAAAGCTATTTTTGTGAATATATTTCACTGTCTGTGGTCTGAATGTAGTAAGTTTTCTTTCAACAGACCGCATAACTTGTAAAATATGAGCTGAATTGTATAGAGTTATGGTTTAAATTATTTGTGATTTGCTGATCAAGGCTGATTAATAAGATTTTGATAAATAATGAATTGATATTATTTAGTATTTACTTATTTTATTTGAATTCATACATTTAAAGTCTAGCTTTATCAGATAACAGCTTAGGATATTATGTTATCGCCTGAATAGCCTTATCCACTTTGCTTTTTGATCACTTACAAACGATTGATGTTTCCGACTATTTCTTGTTAGTTTTCAGGGCCAGTTTGAAGAAAATAAATCAATGGAGTTGGTGGAGCCAACCGCATTTAGCTTCCACTATTCCGTGCGATTAGAGTGCGTTAACCACGGCCCAAATGCCGTGATGTCGCCGATCATGTTTCTACATCAAAAACAAAAATAAAAACATTCATCGTCGAACATATAACCTCTTCCTTTTCAATTTTGAAGTCTATTAAATAGATAGAACGTAGGTAGGATGTGTGTTTTTATATTTTTTACAGTCTTTCTTTTAAACGATTAAAATTTAAGATTTCTTGGATTCTTCAATTACTCGTTCACTGAGTGAATGTTTAAACTTGAAATTTGTTTTAAAGTTTTCACAGTTTACAAAAAAAAACGTGTAACATTTTTCACTACACTCCAACACACTATCGCGTAAATGAACAGCCTAGGGTCATTTCGGCAATCCACTTAATTACCGATTCAGTCCACTCCATGCTTGGCTGGAATTTTCAATACGCTTGAATAATGCAAGCCTGATTCAGATAAAATCGTCCCACTAGCGGGCGCACGTTTAATTTATTTATCGTGGTGCTGTTGGATGTGGTATCAATTTCATCAATAGATAGTATTTTTTCATATCTTTACTGATCCCGTCAAAAAACCTCTAGAAATCTAAAAAGACACTATTTTTCTGAGGCCCGGGTCCGGTTCAGGGTAGTGTCAATTTAGCAAACAAACTTGTTTGGATTCAAATGTTGCGGTACTTGATTTTTTCAGCTACATCATATAGTAGTGCTTAAACTTTATCATATTAGAATCTATGTTCCCCATGTGATAATGCCTAATTTTGTTTATTCCCTTGAACAGCTTAAAGAACCATTACAAATTATATAAGTAACACGCGCTTAAATTTCATTTTATCAAATTCAGTGTTATTTCAATATTAGCTAAAGGCGTTTGCAAAAATTGAATTCGTTCTCCGACTAGTATAAATCCGGTTCACCCTTGTCACGTCTAGATAAGTGACCGAACTTCTTTGCAGCCGCGACCGTTCCTCTTTTATCTCTGCAGAGATCGCGTAAATTTTTTCTAATCTCCAGACAATCCATCTCCTCTCTGGCTTTGTACTGGTTTCAAATTAAAATAGAATTCATTCTACATTTATTTTCTTATACTTTTTAGAGAATCTCAATATATATCTATTTTCTACCACTCTGCTAATAATATCACCTTTTATAAAAGTTACAATTTTTTGCATAGTCAGCATAAATACTCCTGCAGTGCTCCTCTGTTAGAAATAAACCTTCTTCTAAAGTAGTAAATGATAAGAATTTCAGCTAGTTCAAAATCCAGATATTAATCCTAAAGTTACTTTAGGACTAACAAAACTATTTAGACCAGACCAACAGTTCAGAATTAAAATTGCGAAAAGTGTGAGTATGTTTCAACTTTGATATGTGGAGTGAGTGAATGAAAATTCTATTAAAAAGGAAATACCAACAATAAATTTTGAACTCATTAGGGAACAATATTTCGGTAACATACTTAGTGTTTAGTAGTAATAGAATTCGATAGCGCTGTGGTTAACGATTCGGTCTGTTATTCGGAAGATAACCCACATATGCTAGGGCCGGATGGGGTACCAAAATTTTAATATGTCAAGCTTCGGAAGGCACGTTAAGCGTTTACACCTGCTAATCAATACTGGGCCTGTGTAGTGGGCATGACCCATCAAAACAAATCTTCCATCCTTCTTCAATACGATAAAAAAAAAAACTTAAAGCAGCATTTCATCACCTTGATACTAACAGCATGCTGCAGTATATAGATATAATAATAATATTAACTTAATTTTAGAAGCTTTATGGATACTCATCCTAGTGTATCAACTATACAGCAGGTAGTATGACCTTTTTTTTCTATAAGAAATAAATATGTTATCTAGTTTTTCGAAGACCTTTATGGGAACTATAAATCTGATCGTAGAAAGTCATAATCGAATCCACATCAAAAACCGAGTTCGCGAACTCATACGTGTTCCCATAGAAAAACGTTTAAGGATAACTAACGCAGTTAACGCACTCGTCTAACAAATCGCGCCTTTGTCGAAGTTGTAACAAACTTAATTTGTTAACAACATTTAGTGATGTGTTCATAGATTCGTTAGACATTTGTAGGTCAAACCATCTTAGAAACCTTATGGGGAAATAGAATTCAAGTAATGATTTCAAAAATTGGTTACGTATTTGTCATAAAAACATTTATAAAAGGTTGTGACCGCACTTCATTGGTTTGGTAATCAAAAATATTTACACTTAACCTGTTGTATGGGAGTGGTATAACCATCGTAGACGCGGACTGACTTTGATAGACGGCCTGCGACTGTGTGAAATGAAATGAAAATGTCTTTATTCAAGTGGGCTTGTTTCCAGCACTTTTAAATCGTTCAAAAAGATTTTTTCCACTACCGCTTGTTCAAATACATGTATATTTAATTTTTGCTGAAACACGTATGTGTTTCAGCAAAAATTTCCTAAAAAATTTTTAATAGTCGAGGTACACTTTAGCCAGGGTTGCCCCTCACCTAAGGTCCGTCCTAAGCCCACCTTGGGGAGTAAAACCAACAGGTCTGCGGTGAGGCCGGTAACGGCTATGGAGGTTGTTAAAGTTCCTGTTAATGGATAGAATTCCCTTGAACATCCTCCAGGCATTCAGGCAGTCTCCGAATGGGGCGATGCCAACCTTGTGAGATTCAACGTCACCAAAACACAAGCTTGTCTGTTCACCGCCAAACGGAGCCCGTTCACCTTGGCTCCTACTCTCCGAAATATCTCCTTGGAATATACCGACCGCCTTCAGTTATTGGGAGTAGAGATATCCTCTAACCTTTACTTTAGGCAGTTATTTGAATCCAAAGCTAAAACGGCAGCTAGAAAGCTAAGTATCCTAGCGAAGGTCCGGCGGTACTTCACACCAGAACAGCTTTTGATGTTCTACAAAGCGCAGGTTCGGTCATGTGTGCAGTACTGCTGCCACATTTGGGCTGGTGCCGCAAAATGCTACCTTTCGGTATTGGATTTAATGGAGAGGCGTGCGAGAAGGTTTATTGGTGACCCTTCAGCACAGGCGCAGAGTTGCTAGCCTCTCGGTATTCTATAGGATACATTTTGGAGAGTGTGCTCAGAAATTGCATGACCTAATTCCCCTCTCCCCGTTCTACCATCGAACGTCTCGACGCACGACTGATATCCATCATTTGTCGTCAACATCCCTCCGGTAAGAACGGCACGATTCGATTCGTCATTCATAATACGTACCGCCAAGGACTGGAATAAATTGCCAGTATTTCCGTCTGATTATAATGTGAATGTCTTCAAATCAAGAGTGAATAGGCTGGTACTAGGTTAATGCGCTATACCACTCAAGGCTTCATCACCACTTACCATCAGGTGGGATCGTAGTCAAGCGTTAACCTATAAAGTATAAAAAAAAAATAAAAAAAGCCTTCTGCGGTGGGGCCGCAGGAGGAGTCCAACATAACCCGTGGAGCCCGCGCTGGGTGAAACGGGTATGCGTAACGCATTTCTCAGCTTCAAAAAAAAGGTACATTTAAGCCCATACCAATGTTACAGCCTATTTCGACTTTTTTGGATATCAGGTGAAGCCCTATCACTAAATTTCTTCTTTTGGTTCGTAAAGCTATGTACAAATTTCACTAATTGGGACATCAGTGTATAAAGTAAACAAAGTAAAAGAATGTAACAGTCGTAAATTACTTATAATAACAACTGTAAACCATGATTTATAATAAAGGAAAGCGTAAAACTTATTACAAAATAATACACAAAAATTAGGTAGAAATAGAATAGATGTGGCAGTCCCACCCACTCGAGGTATGAAAGAGAAGAATGAAAGAAAGACGATGTATGAAGAATGAAAGTAGAACAGTGAGAACTGGCATGAAAGTGTAGATCCTAAATAAAGTCCTGCAATTGCGTGGGGGTAGCTAGGAGGCTCGGCCAGCCAAATATTAGGCCAGGTCATTTAAAAAAAAAGTTAACTGATTTGAGTTTAAATGTTTTGTCAAATTCTTCTTTTATCAGGTTAAAAAATTATTATAGACATAATTACTAGCTGTCAACTGAGTCTAATTTGCAGAAACACTGTTTTTAAATTTTGATAAATTACTTTTGGTAATTGTAATATTTTGATTAATGTTCCATTCACAGTCAGTACAGACGCCCGGATTGCGAAAGGTCGAGGGTTCGATTCCCATCTCAGGGTGCCAGGGACCAAATGGATTTTTTAAACATTTTGTATTAAGAATAATTTTGGTAATTGTTCTATAAGTTATATTGCATTTAGGAGAAACATGATGGTGCTTGAAAGTTATTAGAACTCCGCTATGGTCAGATCAAATACAATTTATTATCGACTTTTAAACACCTTGCATTTACAGAAAATATTATCTAAGCAAGTAGCAGATGTAGGTGTAATGCATGTAGGTTCATTAAAAACAAATTTCAAAATGAAAACATTTAAATGAGTTCAAAAACCTGCTTGATTTAGCACATTTTAATAAAATATCTATATTAAAGTCACCACTTATCACTCACTTATCAACTTTTCAAACTAATTTAAATGCATTTTCCATAGCAGTTTTGAAACATATTACTATACAAAATATCCTATATACTTTGCAAAATATCCTATACAAGTGGTTGGGAGAACAAATTTTGAAAATTGAAAAGTGCTTGTATTAAGATGATTTGAATTAATTAATTAATGAATCATTTTTAAATTTGGTTAGTTAGTAAACCTCTGCAAGCGAAGACTGAACTTAACACGCTAACCACTCTTATATCCTACTGATATTATAAAATTTTTAAAAGTTTAAGATGAGCTTGCCTGAAATGGATGATTTATTTATTTAGTCGGTCCATTACATCGGTGATCGCCTGCACAGTCTGATCTCGTCTTCTGTACCTTAGACGACGACACGACAGAGTCATTATTACACTTTGTGAAATGTCCGAATAATGCAAGGATGCGAATCTGCATTATTCTAGCACCAAAAAAAATATTTCTAAGGCCGAATTTCATCTCACCGTTTAGATATTTTGATCATATTTCAACCACGTGATTTCCTTCAGCGGTTGAAAATTACTACACCTGTCATACAGCCACTGTATTGTTTATGGTAATAGCTCAGGTTATGGTTAAATAATGGCACCGTTATGGAAATTACAAGCAACATAGTTACACTAGCTGTGGACATTAATTTAATGTGGGCGTGCTTAATATCGAATCATATAACTAATAGACATTGATATAAGTAGATATTTACAATTTCACTTTTATTTATATAATTGAAAACCAGGAGAACGTCTTTGTATACCATTGGCATTCGTGAGACACTAAAACGAACCACGAATATAAATCATATCAGTTTTTGAGTCGTAACAATTTATTTATAATCATTTTTAACTAACTTCTTATTGATGTAGTTTCGCAATTTAGTAAATGTTCATTTTAATTAATGGCTTTCCACTTATTATATCTAATGCCAATCCTATTAAGTATATAGAACCATGTTGAAGACCTAGTTAAACAGAGACGACACAACTTTACAATTTTGTTTATCCGATGAATTAACATGACTGTAAAGCAATAATAAAAAACTGGCTCGGATCGCTTGACTATGACGAAACTGAATTTTTGTTATAGACTATCATGTAATATATATCTTATTTTATGTTGTTATATAAAATTCATACCTCATTGTAAACTTATAGACAATTTATTAAACAAAACAACACACATACACACACACACACACACATTGGTTGATCTTTACGCCATATCTCCGATTCTTTAACATTGGTACAATAGTTTTCTACAGAATTGTAGGCTTTACATACAAATGGAACAGACTGACACACGAACAATAAAGGCTTCTATAAGGCTTCGGTTTTTTTTTCTGTTGAAAGTGCTAAAATGCCTTAGATTGTGGCAACATCTATTACATCGCACTAATATAACCACAATGACATTTTATACAATTTTACAGTAAAAATTGAAAAACGTATCATCCATCACCAATAAAATACATGAAAAATGCAATTTCATAAAATAATACTAATAATCCATAGTGACAACATTGTATCATGGTGTACGACGGAAAGCAAACCAAAACAATGGAACATAACTTTAATTAACATAACAATGTAGCTAACTAATCTCCGTCTGTTGTCACCTACTTACGACAAATTAACGCTCAGCCCCGTCCCGTTTGACCTTAATGCCTCAAAGATTAGTTACTTAACAGATTGAGCAATCTATGCTTAATACCTATTTGTAGATTTGGTTTTGAAGATTATGATAGTAAATAGTAAAGAATGTTCACAGTATATATTTTATCTTGAAACCAGAATTCAAAAATTTCTCCTCCTCCGTACTTTGGCCCGGCTGCATTTCTAATGTCAACATTAAATTTGAACAAAATTTCAATGATATGATCTTTAAGTATAAGAATTCCGACGTTATTCATACATCATAATCAGCCAATAAATATACCCGTTGTGGGGGCACAGGTCATGGCATCGTAGAAAGAGTGGTGAGATGAAATAGAAAAAAAAATATCCGATATTTAAAATTAGTATTATTTATCACTTTTTTTTCATTAGAAGTCGGTTCTATTTTTTGAAAAAAAAAAAAAAATTTTTATTATACTTATATATATACTTTATTTAAATATTTTATTTAGGTATCACTAAAATATTAAATATCTGTAAAAGAAATTATATTAACAACGAAATACTCGAAATTTTTAAATATTTGACCTAACTAACCACGAAGAAATCAGTGCGCGTACTTACTTGCATAAAAACAATATAATATATATTATCCATAGTTCAATAGAAAAAGAGAAAACTGAGGACAGCTGGACTAACATAAGGTTCGGGTGCAAGACAACCAAAGAGTAAAGTATATAAGACAACTTTACTGACTATAGTACTTTCTTCTAAAGTAATACAAAATCTACAAACTAAAATTAAAAAGCATAACCTATGTACGAAAATAATATCATTTTTTGTACTCGTTTTGAACATAGAAATCTTTTGTTTTTCGATGATATAGACATGACATCAACATATTTAGGTGATATCTGAGGAAAATAATATTTTGTTTTGTTATAAAAAGAAAACTACTGATTAAATTTCGACAAAATTTAAATGGAACCAGCTCGGCTAATTAAGCTGTCAAATAAAAAGTATTTTGAAAATCGTTTCATTCTTAATTAGGGGAGTAATCGCGTAACAAAGTCGCATACAACAAAACATACAATCGATTTAAGAACCTCCTCCTTTTTTGAAGTCGGTTAAAATAAATATACTCTACTACATAAATTCACTACAAATTGGTGCTAAGAACTACAGATATGCCTGGACCAAGCACTTAATGTGTCTTATCATCGAGTTCCTCACTTTACCCATATACAATATTCATTTATGATATGCAGTCGAGTTTATAATAATGTGTAAGATCAAATCATATAAAAAAAGAATAAAACAGTGATGTTTTACTATAACAACTTAAACAATCAATAGTTTGTACTAAAATTTTATTTTTGTGACTTCTATTGTATTTTTTTATTCTTTGATAGTACTATCTTGGACTCAATGCGTCCGGACTTGGCTAATTAAGTGGTTGCAGTTACTGCACTCACGATTTATGCTGCGTAATGCAGAGTTTGGTTATTAGCTCCCATTTTTGTTATTTGTATATGTAGTCTATTGCACCTGTCTAATTGCAACAGACCGGCATTATCGCTGTGCTTTTCTGTATAGGGTTTCACGATGTTTAATTATCTTAAAATCATGTATACTATCTATTTCTGAATACTTCAAACAATTTTAAATGTTACACATAGCCCAAATAATTAAACATTGATCAAATTCATTTACAAAATTTCGATATCTATAATATCGAGATACTTCCTACAATAACAATACAATTTTCAGTGGTTTCTTCGAAAATCAAAAATGTATATTCATTACTTTTTTTTTTTAAAGCGTTAACATAATAGTAGACGTACTAAGATGTCTGTATCAGGAGGACCCTTTTTTCCGTATCATAAATATATTTAAAAATCTTTAATTTACAAATCAATTGAAACAACTTTCAATGTGATGCGGAGATGCGCAACTTCGTCTGCGTGGGAAGTATTTTGGTAGAATTATTTTATTCCTATGGATGGAGTCGAATCGAATAAGATCAATGGGCCATAACCCACAATGCGGGCTTAATGCCGATCGGTGGGTGTTAACGTTGCTGATGCAGCCAGGACTTAACGTACATTGTGCCAGTGTTGTGCACAGTGCTCAGGATAATAATGTTTTGGTCACCCATCCTGTCCTTACGAATGTAATTTTCTATCTTTTTTCTTGTTCTCGCGCTCTGGTGGTCGTTTGTGTCTGAGAATTTTATTCATACCTTGAAACTGTCCTTCTTTTATTTTTGATCTATTTAAATTATTATTATTTGTCTAGTTGTATGCACAATCGGCTATTTATTGTTCTTTTTTCCATGTAATGCTAGGTTGCCTGGAAGAAATCGCTTGCTAGCGATGAGTTTGTCGTTTGTACTTAGTTACGTAAAATAAGTATTCATGTATGTCCTTGTTGTGCAGTATTTTACTTATTTATTTCACTGCAATTTAAATTGAATGCTCTAACCCACTACGCCATCGGACCTCTTATACCTAAGATATACTAATAATAACAAACATTTACCCAAAAACTACTGGACCGATAGTTTCAGAGCGATTCTATCTACGGGAAGTTACATCACGGATGTTATAGGCTATAATTTTGCGGCAAAATCGCGGGAAGACAGCTAGTTCATTACACCTTGTGAAAACTTATCTGCGGTACGCCTGTGGAGTATGAAGGCAACACGGGTTGGCGATAATCGAAACTATTTTCTCGATCTCTATTGTGCAAACTGCGAGCTCTTTCAGAGACCAAGCACATTTCTCTATGAAAGGAAGTTTCATACTTATACCATACTGCATGTATATTACGATCAGCAGTTAGACGCGCTATGCGATCATCAGAAGTTTTCTGAGATCAAACGCTTGTTGTATGAGTTCTCCGAGAGCTCAAGAGATTGTCCCTGACAGTAAATGCTTCAGATTCAACTTTATAGTGCATGAGCCTGGCGATAGGCAGTTAAATACGTTTCACGTTTTTCAGGTGTCTCCCGAGACCGAGCGCTTTCCGTCCGATCTCTTTCTTTGTCAATAAAAGTCGGTCGGTACATGTCTGAAGGAAGATACGTGGAGTTTTATTTATTGATATAAAAAAATATATACATATTTTAATTTCGACTTTCTACACTCGAAGGAAATCGTCTACTAACACGTACTTCCGAGAGGTGCTTAACTGAGCTTCCGTCAGATTTGAACGGCCCTCATCATCTATCATCAGCTCTTTTACGTCACCAACTGCAGGAGCCTTATGGATTAAGGAGGATGGGCCACGACCCTCCATGTTGGCCCAATGCAAATTGGAGGATATTAACGACTGCAAATTCAACCGGGACCAATCACTTTACGTGCCTTCCAAAGCTTGGAGTTGCTTGAGATAATATTATTTTGGTCACCCATCCTGTTAAAGACCTTTGCGAATGTTGCTTAACAACTACAATCGTGAGCCTCGGCGTTTATTCACTACGCCACCGAGCTACTCTGAACCGATCCTCAGACTCGCGTAATATTATATGTGTTGTGACCAATGAATAAACCATTGTTTCCAGCGAAGACTGAAAATACCAACTTTGAAGTACGTATCTACAGCAATTTGTATGTTAAAAAAAAGAGCATTAACATAAAAAATAGTAATAAGAGAAAAAATATATATAACTCGAGTTGTCTTTACGTTCTTTACTTCAGTTGTCGTGAATCTAAGTTTTTTAACGTCGTGGAAAAGCTTCTGACATTGTCTCTGCTACCTGGCAAGCAACAGGGGGAGAGTAGGATTTTCCTCCGTGAACCCGACAGTGAGCTGCCCAGTGGATCCCCAGAGGCCTACCCACCAAAACCGGTACGCTACACCCTCTTATGGGAGATGAAACCCGGTAATTGATGGCCGAGTCACCAGGACACTCAAGTATTGGACCATTGGTCCCCTTGCAGATGGAAAATTGGAGAGGCACGGGTAAATCAAGTGCCTCTCCCAGACAGACGAAACCTTCCATTGTGGTGGCTGCGGGGGATGCGGGGGCTGCCAACCACTTCCGCTGGCCCCGACGACGACGTGAAACTAATCTGATAAAAATATGCGTTCACTGTAAACTACTCGATGCTTAATTGCATCATCGGAAGGCTCTTTCCGCTTGTTCTCCTACTCGGGTGATCGTATACCACACGTCCATTATAAGCTGGACCCTATTTAATATGATTGGCCATATAGAAATGAGGTCAACATACTTCGGAGTAGTCAAAAGCTATGGAATCTTATTTTTTTATTTGTTCATCATGCAAATTGTCATTATATAGACAATATTAATTCGTAGCTCGGTGGCGCTACGGATATGCGCCGCTGCGCACGATTGCTATTGCTAAGCAATTTTCGCAAGAGTTGTGTACGGGATGGGTGACCAAAAATTATTAAACAAAGGCCTGAGGTCCTGCAGTTTGACTGTGAAAGAGTTGATGATGATGATCAATATATTAAAGACGAAAATTTAATAAAACAGTAAATATTTCATAGCAATTTTGGCGACCACGTCACTTCAAATTGACATAACTTTTTTATTTGTTAACCGATTGAAATAAATCTTACACTAAATGTTAACCGAAGAATGTCGCAACATAATAGTAAAAACTGCATTTAAATAGGATCAGCCTTTTCTGAGACTATCGTGCACAAACGCACAGACAAACAGACAAACCGACAAACAGACAAACAGACAAAAAATTTAAAAATCATTGTTTTGTATTCTATTACGCTTATAAATGTCCCTTATAACAGTTTTTTTCATATATCTTCAATGTACAGACATCCATCGGTTACGTTTTTATTATAGTATAGAGACCGACACGCGTAACTTGTAACGCGTAAATTTTATTTATTTATTTATGAAATAATAGCTAATCATTCACAATGTAATCGCCGTCGTTATCTACCACTATAGGCCAGCGATTGGCATAGATTGGATTGCGTCTGTGTAAAACTTTGCCGGTTTGGATTTGGAAAAGTCATCTACGTACTTTTGTAACTGAGGTTCATAATGAAAGCTTTTTTCACGAAAATGATTACTCAGTGACCGGAATAAAATCGATCGATATGAAGGATGTACAGTTCAGCTCCAATAGTTTCTGTCGGGTACTCTTAGCAATATGCCGTTGGGCATTATCATGGAGGCATATTTAGCCTCCATGATGTGGACATATGATATATGATCATGTTGTGGACGCTTACGATGAAATTCAAGATTCAAATCATCGAGTTGATAACAGTATATATTCGCTGTGATCGTGTTATTGGTATGAAGAATTTCTCAGTATATTACTCCATGGTACATCCAACCATATCGACAGCATCTTCACCTTACGTCTAGAATCTTCTACAATTAACGTCTTCAGTTTATTTATATTTGATTGATTTATTTTTTATAGTAATATATCTAAGCGTCTTACTTATCCAGATAAGTTTTCTAATGCTACTATTAACGTATTCAATATGAGAGTGCCAAGATAAATTTTGGTGTACTAGCACATCCAGATTTTTAACAGATTCTACTTTATCGATAACCGTGCAGGTACAATTTAAACTTTGAAAATTATTGCACTGAAGTATTTAGATTTAAAATCACTACTCGGCTGAGTTGTCTTATTTATTATGTGATGAGATGTTTAGAGATAAAAGATTAGATTTTAACCATTTAAAGACCAAGTCAAGACCCCTATTTGTATTATCAAAAGCTTTTCCCACATCCCTCAAAAATTATCGCAGTGTCATCTGCATACGACTTGATGACTTTTCCTCCCTCAATGTTAAGATTAGATAGATATAAATGAGAAATAGAGAAGAATTTAAAATTGCATTCTCAATTGATTTTTCACATCAAAAATTTTTCACACTGTGAGCAAGATAGAACAAGTGCAAAGTTGCAGGACATACCTTAAGACACTAAAACTGACTTAAGGTATCTCCTGTGTATCTACGGTAAGCCCCTAGACCTAAGTTTTGTTTGATAATCCGAGAAAGTGTCCTCGGTGAGATTCTCATTTCTTTGGAAAGAATTTTCTGCTTCCTTGTGGATTTTCGACAGCTGTTACTTCGGTACGCGGACGAAAAAAAAAACAGAAAAATTCTCTTTACCAATGAAATAATTTTTATAATCGAGGAGCACTACAATAAACAAATGAACGAGTGTATGCACACAGCTCTAAAGAAGCTTCCGAGGTAGTGGCCAAAGAGGCCATCATCCAGCATACGTCATGGTTTGGTGAGGTGTCTCATACCAAGGGGTTACAAAACTCCAATCTTGCGAAAAAGGAGTGAAAACTTCACCCAAAGTATATCCGTGATAGAAGCGGTAGTTAAACCTCTCGATAACACCTTATTCAAAAACGAAGTGTGGACATTCCAACAGGATTCAGCCCCGGGTCATAAGGCGCGCACTACCCAAATTTGACCTGAACAAAATGTCCCAGACTTCATAAAGACTGATGATTGGCCTTCGGCTAGTCCCGACTTAAACCCTTTGGACTATAAGTTGTGGTCTGTGCTAGAAGAGCTGCTCTAAGCGTCACCCAAATATTGAGACGCTCAAGAAATCTTTGGAGGCAGCAGTGACCAAGTTTCCAATGAAAACCGTTCGTAAATCCATCGACAAATGGCCCGACCGTTTAAAAACATGCGTTAAAGTTAAGGGTGGACACTTTGAATAACTAGTTTAGTACATTAGCATATCTTTTTCACTCTATATAATCACAAATAAAACTTTTAAAAAAATTATTTTTTGAGAAATTATCGGATATTCTCTTTGTAACAGAACTTATGGCTAGACTAAGTATATGTGTAATAAAATTAATCACATGTATTTTGGCGTGAAATCACTAAGGCGAAATCAGAGTGACTATTTACTTTTAAAAAATTAAGGCTGGGGAAAAATCCCAATTATATAAACTCAGATTCTGAAGTTAACTGCAAACCTTAACTTTGGCGAATACATCGAGCATCTTAAACAGGGTAAAGCGATACATCACACCGGAACAGCTTTTGACTCTATACAAAGCGCAAGTCCGGTCGTGTCGTGGAGTACTGCAGTCATTTGTAGGATGGATCAGCTAAGTATCAGCTTGCCGCACTGAACTCGGTGGAACGCGGAAGCAAGAGACTCATTGGCGGCATAAAACTAGTCAAATCCAAGCTGCGCAGCCTGAGACATCGCCGTAATGTCGCCTGCATATCCGTCTTTTATAAGATGTACTACGGGGAGTGTGCACGGGAGTTGCATGAGCTCATTCCGCCTTCACCGTTTTACCGTCGGCAATATAGACTCGCGGTGGGATACCATCGTCATTTACATAGTTGATATTCCAAGGTGCCGCACAAAGCGCTTTTCTTCATCTTTTTTATTGCGCACTGTCAATGAATGGAAATCCCTGTCGGCGTCTATGTTCCCGACTGCATATAACCCAGGCCTATTTAAGAGTGAATAGGTTCCTTCTGAGTAAGCTCGTCGCACCATAGATCTTATCTATGCTCTAAGACTAGATTAAGGTCAAGAGTGAGCCCATTGCTAATAAAAAAAAATTTGTTATTATAAGAAAGCCCAAGACGATATAATAAGTTGGGGGAAAAGTTTCTTCACATTTTATATGAAATTTCAAAATATTTTTAATAAAGTTTATTTACATTAAATTAAAATTATGTCGGTACCATTTCGTTCGATAACTTTTTGCCATCTCGTAGGTGTGGACATGATTCTATTGTTATAGAAATGTTGGGGCTTCTTATCTAAAGACCGTGACAAGTGGTTTTCGCAGTTCTCTCGTGATGTTGATTTAAGAATTCTGAAGACACCGAAACAGGTGAGAATCTGAAGGTGCAAAGTCAGGTCTATACGGCGGATGCATTAACACCTCCCAGCCAAACTCTTTATTTTTAATGAGTGGCAAAAAATTGTGAGGTCTAAAGTTATCGTGTTGAAAAAACTTCTTGCTTTAATCTCATCAATTTTTCACAGTAGAGTTTAGAATCGATGGTCCTGCCTGGCGGTGACAGCTTCTATGAATCCACTTTTTACCACCAGTTTTTAGTTTCTTTAAAAACGGTTCGGTTTCATTACGCCGTAATAAAGAATCACAAATGAGTAGATGGTTCATTAGATTTCTTTCAGTGAACTAGTGAGCTATATTTCAAATACGCCAAAACAGTTTTGTGGTCCCTAGGTATTACGTCGTAACTAATGATATGCCGATATTGTTCCACTTTTCCAAAAATGGCATCCATTTTATCCATAACAGGGCGAGCAGAGCGACGTGCATCTTTCAGGACTGAAAACACTTAAACCAAATTTGTGCTACTCTCACAGAAACTACACTAGGTCCATAAATGTTATTATAGTTTTTCGCGGGTTGCGTTGCATTTTCGCCTTTATTTGTAAAAAAAACGAAATGTATCGAATCGCATTTGATTCATCCATTCTGCCAGTAAAATAAAACCAAATTAATGTCACATACTTTCCTAATTTGAATTCGAAGTTATCTTCTTTAAGATTTAATCTTTTTAATGATACCGAAACCAGTCAGATAGAAATGGTAAAGTCAAAAAGATTATATTACAAGTTTATGCATTATATTTATGCAGAGAAGGCTATTCCCCAAGCTAAAATTTAAGGAGAAAGCTGAAGTCTTTAAACTCATCAAGTCACTGACAAATAGAAAGGTTTGCGGGTCCGATGACATTGTAACTGAGGTTGTTAAGAAAAGTGCATATAATTTTTGCCGACCATTAACACATATTATAAAGTTAACTTTTCTTCGAGGTTATTTTTCGGATAAATTAAATTTTTCATTGGTCAAAATTTTAAAAAAGGGGATAAATTTGATGTTAACAAATGGCCTTTGATACTTATCTCAGTTATGCCAAAAATATATGAAAAAGCTATGGTCACTAAAATTGATTACAGAGAGTATTAATGAACGTAGTTACAAAATCAGCATCGTTTTCGCTAATCATAAAAAGCTACTTAGTAAGCTCGAGTGTTATGGTATCCGTAGAAAAAACTAAGAATCGCTGAATAGTTATTTGACAGGCAGAAAACAGTGAACTGAAATCAACAAATTAATGAAAAACAAGAGAAAAATCGCTTTTTTTAGATCTAAATTTGAAACAAAAAATAAGTAATCTCAATGCAAATGGCTAACGAGTAAGTTTGACCGAGACAAAATTTATGACACTTTAATATTCTTAGGAATAATTAATTGGCAATTATTTAAATTGGAAAAATCGAATGAATGAAATTTATAATGAGTTGGATAGGTTTGTAATCAGAACACAGAACCCTCTTTTCTGTGTTCTGTGGGTTTGTACATGCATTAAGTAGGTAAGATAAGACTTCATTCGACGCGGCTCTGGCAACTTACCATGGCTACGTATCTTGTGTTTTGTGATATGGTCTGATTTTATCGGGTAGTTCCTTAGAATTTGAGACGACTTTTCGGTTACAACTAAACTAACGATTGCCTTCTATACATATTCGGGATTCCTGTTACTTTATAAAATAATACTCCCAGTACTTTAAATTGTATTCTGAAGCTTCTTATTTAGAAATTAAGTGTTATAAATATATATTATTTGCATATATATGTTTATATAAGAAAAATGCTTATAATATGTGCATTTATCTATATAACAGATTAACAAATAATTAGAGAAATAAAAAACATTAATAAGTTTAAAAGTAATTTGATGGGATGGTTGATTGAAAAGGGCCTTCATAGCAAAAGGAATATATAGAATTGGAACAATAACTATTAACAAATTTTTAATGTTTATTTTCTCTTATTCTAGTAACTTGTAGCGCGCCTGTAGCCCCTCTGGTGTTGCAGGTGTCCATGGGCGACGGTAATCACTTACCATCAGGTGATCCCTCTGCTCGTCTGCCCCCTATCCCATAAAAAAAAGAAAAATTTATATAATTGATTTTTTGCACGTCTGCTGAATACATTAACATTGAAATAATTTACAAACTTATGTAGTATGTACATATAACAGTATGTATCATGCATTTAAGAATTTTATTGATTGATACTCGTATTAAGCATTATCCCTTTATTTACTAATATTAAATTATAGTTCTATTGTTACTAACATTTACTATGGAGTCATATCTCTGAAATAAAGCTTATCTATCTATCTATTGTTTTTCGAACCGATCGCAATCCTTTTACACTCAAACAAATAACCGCAGCAGTGAAAGGTTTTTTAATTCTTCCTTAAAATTATTTTATCTGTGATTTTGTATGTAATTAACTTATATTGATTTCTATAGTAATCTGGCATGATACAAAATTCATTGTTGCCAATATCATAATGACTTTGCTATTTACATAAAGAAAATAATAAGTTGTGGAATTTGTTTTAAAATTAATAGATATTTGCCATTTTTTAACTGTACTGAGTATTGATATTAAATTAGACGTTTCAAAGACCATTCGAAAGTTATTTCTACATTTTAAATAAAATATTTTATTTTAACACGCTTAAACACACGTATAATGTCAATGAACTCTTAGTTGAATTGACTCTGGACGTCACGGTTTCGTATTTATTCAACAGCATGTGAACAATTACAAAAAAGTATAATGACCGCTTATAAAACAATGTTTTGGTAAACAATTACAGGTCAATTTACATTATTTTGATTGTATAATTAAAACGAAAGCAAAAAAAAAAAAGAAATATATTAAAACTAGAAAAGGATGTGGACACACTAAGTGTTTATTTGAGCTAATTACAGAATTATATTTTTTTTATTGTTATATCTACATAAATTGTAAATGTAAGCGTGGACATGGAAGTTGGTTGAATTCTGCTGAATAGTTTAATCTTTTTTTTCTAAATGGGGAAAAAAGCAAGACTTGATCCGCAAACAAATCAAATCAAATTAAAAATATTTATTGGTTTCTTATATTTTCATGCGCACTATCCAACTTTTTAATGGAATAGAAACAACTTTTTAACGGTTTCATCGCATTTGTATTTAGTTTTATTGACGGGTGTTGATTTTCTTTATAATTGAAAGTATTAGCTACCTTCAAAAAAAAAACTTTTGGACACAGACACAATAAAAATATAAATTGGCAACATTTATAAAATTAAATTAAATTATTAAAATTACATTTGACTTATTTATTTACCACTAATTTTGGAAGTCTTTACTGAGAAGAACTGGCAAACAAACTCCGACAAGAATAGTAAATTGCTCCCTTTGATTTCATATATACGGAATGAACTAACTGTATCTTTTGGTTTAGCAATATGTGATCTGGATTGAAATTTCATTTAACCATTGACTGGATCTCAAGTGGTGATATATGGTGGTGATATATGCCAACCTTCATCTCTATTAATATTCGGATATTTTTTAATTTCAATAGCCTCGCTTATCATTCTAGGGATGATTTTTTATTCAGCCGTAAGTATTTTTGGGTTGTTAAATCTTATGAAATGCTTGAGTCCTCCTAACACATGTTCAAACACTGTATATTTATTTTCGCACCCATGCTTAACGTCAGCTACATGTTCCTTTACACGAGTTCCTATGCTCCTCTTTGTCTGCCCGATAAATGAGAGCCCACAGTTTCATTCTAGTTTGTATGCACATGCAACTTGAAAGGGGATATTACACTAGAAAGGTTTTATGAATTTATCGATCTTCTTCGGCGGCTTAAAGCAAATATCGATAGAAGCTCGCTTTAAAATCTTTACAATTTTGCCTGTGACACCTTTCATGTATGGAAATACATCAGGTTGACGCTCAGCTATTGTAGGCTTAACCCTTTTTTGTGACTGAGGTATGGTACATGCAGTTTGTTATCCCGCAGCACTTACTTCACATGCTAAAGCTCAGCGGTCAGGTGTTTATTGTTACAGATACCTTGTGCTCTCTGAAACAAAGAAATACCTACAGTACCTAACTGTTTAGGATATCACCATTGAGGTGCCTATCAGTATGTGTTACTTTATGATACACAGTATGGCTCAAACTTTGATCAGGATTCCTAAAGAGTATTATATCTAACAAAGCCAGTTTAGTGTCTGCCTCTAATTCCATTGTAAATTGGATCTTAGGGTTTATTAAATTAAGATGATTTAAAAAAGCATAAACTTTATCCATTGGTAAAATAGCCCATCGTCATACCATCTACTTGTAAATAGAATTCACCAATCCACAGGAGATAAGGCAACATTCTAGTAATTTTCCATATTCAATTGTATTAGATTCTGGCAACAACCAATATTTGAGCAGCGAAAATGCTGTTTACTTTTACATTATATAGTCAAAGTAGCATTTGGTGTATCAGCAACCTTACAACAGATAATCACTATTTATATCGTCTACGGTTCAAAGGGACCTGCCAGTCCCTCCAACTTGGCCATTCGTATTTTGGGTGATAGAAGAAACTAGAAAGCATGGCACCGACGCCTCAGGAAGTGGAATTTGGAGAGCAACCATCATCTCCGGTCACAAAACCACTCTCCGGGGATGAAGTTGTCATCACTGGGATGTCGGGAATATTTCCCAAGTCTGACAATGTCCTTGAATTCATGGACAATTTATATAATAAGGTAATTAATCAATATTTATATAGATAGTTTTTGATTGAAAAGGATTATAGAAGAGATTTTTAAACACTGCAATCTTTATGAAAGAACAGTTTCAAACATTAAAAACGTACAAAATTTCGAAAGAATTATCTGTGGTTAGATATTATGCTATATCTAAGTTTCAATTAGTAGCTCGGTTATACACCACCGCGGCCGGCGATCATTGTTGTTAAGCAACTTTCAGAAGGGTCAGTCACGAAATGGGTGACCAAATTTTTTTTATCTTGAACTACTCCTTGCTTTGGAAGACATATCAAACCCTCGAACCCGGCTGTATTTGCAATCATTAATACCTTCCAATCCGCATTGAGCCAGCGTGGAGGATTATAGCTCAACCACCTTAACCATCCACAAGGAAGCCCTGCAGTGGGGAAGATAACATAATATTATAAGTTATTGGTAGCCCACTCATTCTTCCTTGTAAAATTTACCAAAACAGGTCGATATGGTGACCAGCGAAGACCCCCGCTGGGTTTTTAACCATCCAGAGGTTCCAACTCATCTTGGTAAAGTCAATGGTATGAAGAAGTTTGATGCACAATTCTTCAGAGTACATTTCAAGCAAGCGTGCACTATGGAGCCAATGAGCAGAAAGTTATTGGAACACGCCTATAGTGCTATCTACGATTCAGGTAAGAAACTCAAAATAGTGGGAAATTTTGAGATCAAAACCCAATGAGACAAAATTGCAGATAAAACCTTGTCCACTATTACAATAACAATTGTTGGACCTCATATTAAAAGTCACCCTAAAAGAATTCTCGCAAAGCCTGTTATGTATCTAAAGGCTACGGTCTAGACCTTTTTGCCTTGCAAGTATAACAAAATGAAGAGAATATTTATTACAACGGATCCGATATTGAAAAATTGCTGTCGTCAACATTTTATTTAAGCTATACAGACCCAATATAACTAGATCTCATCAGCCTTAACATAAAATATCCGTAAATTGTCTTTTTTATATAATTAAATTATTTAAAAAATGGTTTAACTTATAATGTTTACAGTAAATTAGTTTATATAGTAGTTTTCAAACTTTTCTAAAAGTTTCCAAACTAAAGAAATGATGGATATAGATATCATATAGTAGTTTAGGAGTATAACACCAAACAAAACAAAACCCATCTCATCTTTCATATTAGAGTACCTGGAGTAGGTAGCTTTTTCTCTAAGAATATTTTCCAGTAAAACACTGTGATTGCAAAATTGATCAATAATATTAAAGAAACTTTTTCTTACAAAAAACTTGTAATAATTATTATCGTTTGATTTACAAGTTCTAATCTTTGACGGTAAGCTCTATTCTCTTTGTCCATAAACTTTTTACCAAACAATCTCAACATAATAAGATTATTTTCATAGAAAACTTTAATGAATGAAACTTATGATTCTTGTCGGAAACGTTGGAATCGGTAATCTATACATATCTACAAGGAGATATCCTGACGTATTGACTGATGGACAACGCACAGCCTTAACCACATACCGCTAGTCGTAGAGAGACGAAATCTGGAGGATACATTCCTGTTATTACGCAAAGGTGTACTAAGAACGAATTTTCGGAAATTTCTCCCCGAAAGGAGTCAAAAAGGGTGAATACGTTTGTATGTAACTTCTTTGTTTTTGGACTTATATCGGTAAAATATGAGTATTTTTACAAGCAAGGAAGGGGGTAGGTTACTTTTTATCCCGAAAACCATCACATAAAGGGATGAAAATGGAAGTGGAATTGATGTGGAATCAAAATGTTACAGAGCAACCATTGTTTACTATTTGATTTGTCGTTGTAATAACTTTATCCAATACTAGCTTTCGCCAGCGGCTTCGCCAGCGTGGTCCCTTGGAAAATGTTTAGTTTATTTATTTATTTATTTATTTACAACACATAACAGATTACAATCAATTTCATTACAAATAGTATTAACAAGTTATTCAATTCTGATCATAACCCAACAACATGTGTCTTATATAATAACTAAACATGTTATTTTACAATTTAACTTTTCAATTTTCTAAAATTAAGTATTTGGAATATAATTAAATAGTATTAAGAATTGTAATTACAATTTCAATAAATAAATTAATGATCACAAATCAAATTAAAATAATAAATTATTACTCTAAAATTAATCAGACGTAGTGAATTAAATCATAAAACAAATTAATCATTACATTATGGTAAAAGTTTTCTAATTCTATTAATAAACAAGTTTCTGTTACAATTAAATATATCAAGTGGAATAAAATCCTTTTATCTCAGTCAGCTAATACCCTATTTGTCTACCAAATTTCATCAAAATCAGTTCAGTGGTATCCGCGTGATTGACAGACAAACATCTAAACAAAGAAAGTTTCATATTTATAGTATTAATAGGATTATTTCAAAAACGATACTTTATAAAAAAAATACATTTTAAATATAAATCTTTGAAAATATTAATCATTTTATATACGACACAAAACAATTTCTTATATATAAGTCGGTGTACACTGTACATTTATAATTAATGTTTTATTATTTTCTAGTTTTGTCTTAATTTATGTGATACTACCAATTTTGTATTTTCAAATTGCTTAACATCATTTTGAACAATGTTGTATATACCAGTTTTTATCCATCCTGTAAGCCCTGAATAAATACTCCAATATTTTAAAAAATAATGTAAAATTACATTTAGAGCTGCTACAGCAACAGCTACACACGTAATTACATTTAAATAAACATTTTTGTAGTAGTATCTTCAAAGTAATTATTTGTTATTATTAAAATTAGTATTCGTCTTTTGCATTATGGTCCTCGACAATTAACCAGTTCCCTGGGCTATGCAACGTACAGCCGCACTGTGGACGCGCGTTGTAATGTTTACTCAGCTGATCGACATTTATCCGTGAAAATGAATGTCGCTTTTCTATTATAGAGCTAGCCGCTTGGTCTGATGTTTTTGTTACAGTTGTAACCAGTACATTATAAATTAACCTCAATGTTTTTTCATGAGGTCAAACAAAATCTTCTATATTTAATCTCGAAAAATAACAGCCGTGAGTTTAAAAGTTGACCAAGAGATTGTGATTTGTATTGTTATTATATGATAGAATGAGCGAAAAGGAGAAATTTATTATTCTATACTAATATTATACATGCGAAAATAAGTCAGATATGTCTGTTACGCTCTAACGCCCTAGACCAGAGTGAACGATACGGAGTTGACTTGAGATAGGATATACTTACTTTATTGCGATAAAAGGATTGTTGAAATAGGGAATCAAAGTTTGTATGGAAGTTCGCTATTGTAAGTGATAGATAATAAATCACTCAAAAGACACCGCATCGAAAATGACTTTCTGGTTTAAATATTAATTTATATGTGACTTATTTTGTAGCCATAGTAATAAAATGCAGCCGCAATATATATAATTTAGTACATATAGAATCAGTACTAAGGATTTTCACTTCATTTATTTATTAACAGTTCTTATTCATATTTAATGAAAAATTTCTATAAATTGTTTTTTTTTGTCATAGGAATTAACCCACTACAATTACGGGGTAAAAAAGTTGGTGTATTCATTGGATCAACATTTTCTGAATCAGAAAAGAATGTAATTTATGAAACCATTCAGCGGAACGGTTTTGGTATTACTGGGTAAGTAATTACTATTTTAATCTCTTAATCATAAAATGATGGATTTATTATGATGATGATATAAATGCAATCAAAACAAACAATCAAAACATTAAAAGGAAATTAAAAAGATATCTTCTTGATTTACAGAAGCTGATTTGAGTGTTGTGTTGTGTAATTTATATACAAACTTATATTTTGTTATGCACGGTCTATAATACTGATTTGCGTATCTATTTAAATGTTTAGGTAGAGTATATTGTATAGATATTTGTGTATGGTGCATAGTAGTGTGTTCTCCTCATCTGGTGTCCATGGAAGATCAGCGTCGAGGTATCTTAATGACATCTCGACACTATGCTGAATGGATACCTTTTGAGGGTAACGGTGTGTCTTTATTTATTCATTAATTTTTTTATTTGTACATTTCAAAATAAATGAATCATGATTATTATTATTATGAATTGACATATTTTTAGATATTTTTACATTTTAAATATGGAATAGGTTAATATCAGAGAACTTCTATGTTCTGTGTTTAATATGGCTTAAAGATTGTATAACTTCTAACTAAGTCGTGTGCTAATAAATTAGCAAACAATAATTAAGAAAAAGTATTTCTTATTAAAACGATTAAGTTTAAATAGAAATTAATAAAACTTTATATATATACTTTATCGAACAAAAAAAATACAGTTCTATCTATTACCTGTGCATTTTATTGACAAGAATTATAAGCAATCTTCGTGAAATCAACAGTTGCCTGTCCTAAATGTTCTTCTCATAAAAATAGACATTGATATAAAGAAGTAAAATGATAGTTAAAATAAGTATTATTTGATCATCTCATTAACATAATATTTGGACTGTTCAGTTTTTTCACTAATAGTGTGTAACGTTTTATGCTTATCTGTTGTTCTAACATACTGACTGACAGACAATGTACAGCTTAAACCGCTGGTCGTAGAGACTCGAAAATTCGAGAATATATTGGTCTTATTACGCAAAATTATTCTAAGAACGGATTTTTGTAAATTCATACCCGAAGGGGGTCAAAAAGGGTGAAAACATTTATATGAAACTTCTTTGGTTTTGGACCTATATGGATGAAATTTAGGTAGTTTAAGACCTTAGGAAGGTTATATTGTATCCCGAAAACTGGCTTTTAAAGGGATGAAAATGGGAGTGATAGCATCCATAGTTTAAAACTTGATTTGTCATTGTAATAAACGTATCTGATATTATTTATAATATTTCCTTATATTGTGATAAAAAATTGTATTCAATTACATAATTGATAACAAAAATAACATTTTAATAAAAATATTAGAAAAAATTCAAGTACAAATCATTTTATATACAAAAGTGTACTACACAAGATGGCGCTAAGTATATTTCTACATCGCACTGATTGGTAAAGGTTGAGTTTTACAATTTAATTTGTAATAGTTAAGCTGGGGGCACGGAAAGGCCAAGTCGAATAAAAAAGTAAATAATTTAAAGAAAAACAAATAACCCGACTGCGTTAAAACGAATTTAAAAAAAAAACATGAAAAATACAATAAAAACTAAAAAGAAAGAAACAAGCCCATTCAAATTTACCAATTAAATCTTTCCAAGGGGCCCCGACTATGAGTGCATTAGAATTTATGATTTGTTTTATGTGTGTATCGATTATAAAACTATTTCTATTGTGTAGTTATTTAGTATTACTTAAGAGAATTCCTTTCGTATAGTGACCTTTGACAATTAACCGGTTCCCTGGACTTTATACAGCTGCATTGTAGACGGACGTTGTGATGCTTTCTCAGCTGATTGACATTAAGCCGCACAAATGAATGGTGATAGTCTATTATAGAGATAGTAGTTTAAGCTTAATGTCGTTTTCATTAGTTCCCACGAAATCTCCTCAATGGCAAAAGTCGACCGAGCAATTGTGATTTATATTGTTCTTTATCTCTTTATTTTGGTAACTCTATGGTCATCTCTTATTAAATGATATAATGAGTGAAAAGACAATCGTTTCATTATTCCATACTAATATTATGCAGTGAAAGTAAGTTTGTGTATATGTCTGTTAAGCTGTCACGCCTAATCTTCTAAATAGTTAACTTGAGATAGGAAATAGGTTGCTTTTTATTACGAGAAATAGGTTGAAATAGGGATTTAAAGTTTGTCATTGTCGAGGACGAAATCATAAAATTTTACATTCCGGTATTTTATACGATATAATCCATAATATTTTTTAGTGGTTTTAGAAATGCTGCCCAAAGTAACTATAGCACGCGGAAGAAGTCGTAAGCAAAATTTATTATATGTATACTCTGAAATCTGAAAGTTTTTTTTTAATGTTATCAGACCAATATCACGTTTTTGTTTCACAAATATAATGTATCATTTTCGTTTCAAAACAAAGCAAAATCACACTTTGATGAATATCTCTTCAAATCTGTTCGTTCGTGAAAATTCATTTTGTTTCGTTTGCAAACATGTTTTCGTGATACCTATTTTAATGAATTCTTGTTTTGATTATTTATTTGATTTAACATTTATAAATTTTAATATCAACGAACATATTCCGACGTCGACAATGGAATATTTCGAGCGTTGTACGATTTTCTCCTCTCCAAACAGGAAAATGTATCTAATTAGTGATATAAACGAATTTGGTCTTTAATTGCGAGGTTTAATAATGAGAGTGGAGTGTCAGTCAATTACAATTAATAACCTATTTTTCTAGCTACCTGGGAGCAATATTCTAGAAGTTTCTCAAACATTTAAAGTAAGCAGTAAAATTATTTTCCGCACATAGAAAAAAAAATTGTAAGTTTAATGCGGCTGCATAGTGTCTATAAATACTTTTTAACCGCCCATTTTTTTTATTCTTGAACCATCTGATTATTAAGAATTATTTTCTGATTCTATTGGAATCGGTGACTATTCTTCGATTTAATATCAGACACGACTTTTTATATATCTTTGATTAAATATTTTTCTAGAAATCTAAATTTTACATACGACCACTTCCAAATTATATCCTATAAAATAAAAAGTACGTTAAAATATATTCTTAAACAACGAAGTTATGACAGGAAATACACAAAAATATAGTACCACCAATAGAAGTAATGAAGATCTATTTCTTATTTTTTGTTTCAAAGTTGCTCATAAAGGTCTTTTGTCAGCTTCTGTCAAATGCAAAGATATGAAAGTATCACGGCTTGCCTATGTATATAGAATATGACAGCCGGAGCCGAAAATCGCTACCTACCAAAACCGCTTATAGAATCCCAGATATCAAAGAATGAATTTATATAATCAAACGAATTTACCTGATTTAATTTTTTTATAGTTGTTTCGTAAATCAGGAACAATTAATTTATTATACTACATATTTAATAACTTATTTTTTTAATAAGTTTGCTACTGGTAAGATCTTTTTAACGAAATTTAATGGGATTCTAAGTAATAAAAGTGCTTTAGGCTCACATATTTTTTCGTTAAAGTATCATAACAAAAATATATAACAATATAGTAAATAAAAAAGTCATATCGCCTTACCTGGCTTATTACCGTTTTAATAAACGGTCGGAATTGCCAAGTGGTCGGCCCTTTCTCATAATTATTCCTTTATTAGTTCTGTTCGTAACACCTGCGTCTGACAGCTAAGGGCATCATTTTTATGCTGTTATTCGACAAAAAAATGATATTTTTTTTACCCAGAAAGAGTAACAAAGTTAATAAAACTCGAAAGAAAATCTTTAACGACAAACAATATTTTGATCATGATCTAGCTAGAGGAAAGTATAAAATGTTGTAATAAGATGAAATATTGAAATTCCTTCTTAAATTGTGAATAAGTTCAAAACTTAATACAAAAAGTTTTTTCAGCATTCCATATAAGGCATCTGTACTATTCCATATTTGGTTACTAGCTTCTACTTTTATGAGAATTTTAATTGGACGCATAATTATACATTATTAGGGTTTCGTAACTAAAGGGTAAAACGGGAACCTATTATTAGATTTCGCTGTTCATCCGTCTATCACCAGGCTATGTCTCATGAACCTTGATAGCTGAACAGCTGAAATTTTCACAGACGATGTTGCCGCTATAGAAAAAAGTACTAAAAAATGGAATAAATAAATATTTGAAGAAGCTCCCATACAAATTGATTTTTTGCCCGCAAGGATACCTACGTGCACGAAGGTTTTTAATTATTACATGCCTGTTTATAAGGGTATCGAAACCAAACACCATTAATATATTATCAATTTGAAACACAAAAATGATGTTCGGAAATCCTGTGATTAGGTTGGAAAATAAATAATAATAAATCCCGGTAAAAAACATTATAAAGTTGTCTACAAAATTCATAAGATTCTTCGATTTATTCTCATGATTAAACTATTTTTTAATAAGGGAAATTGATAAATCCATTTACCATCTATCTACTACCCATCATTTTATGTTACTGTCCAGCCTAACTTTCGGTTCCCTGGAAGATATTTTGCTGCCGATTGTACTGTTGATATGTTTCATTCATTCTTAAATATGGCAGTCATTCTGTAACCGAAAAGCCAAGAAGTTTTCTTGTAATAGCTTTACAAGTTTCATAATATTTTATGCTTCTCATCACACGCTGCTCTGTCTCATTAATGTTCTATTGATGACGTTTCATTTCATCTATACCTCAAATAATAAATCTTTGTATGTCTCCGTGAAGTCTTGATCTTATAGCTTTTCAATAAATAAAATGTCCTCTTTGAAATTTCATCGAAAATTTACCCAAGCAATCTTACTTGTTGTCAAAATGGCACTATTTGAAAAAGTTGCAAAACACATCTTCCTTAATTTTAACTTCCTTTTTTTACACTCGTAATTTTATTCTTCTCGAGTGTTTTATTTGAGTCGAACAAAAAGAACAACTATCGTTATTTTTGCGGTAAATACTATTATTCAATTTTTTATGAGAACTAAGTGCTTGAGCAATACAGCGACCAAGTTCCTTGATTTCAAGGTGTTGTCACATCTGAAGCTTGGATTCGATTTTCATATAAATGTAGAAAATTGTCTTTTCAATACTATTTCGATTCTGAGTGGTGTATCAGATTAAATTTTTGCATCTTTATTTAGGATCTAAACAATATATGCGATATTGACAAATATTAATAATTAATGTTTTTTATGTATGTTGTTATTTAATTATATAAAAACACGTCGAAGTATCTTTTGAAGAACAATTAATTTAATTGCAGCAGGTACGCTATCAAATACAATTTGTGCGGAATTGGACTCTATATTCAATTACAAACAATTTATCGTTATGGCTAACTAAATTTAGACACCCTAGGTGGTCCTGAATTTAATTTCTAAAACTCATCTTCTCTATGCCCTCTGGCACAATGCATGATGTCATTTAGTGCGATAAATTATTATTTATAATTTAACTACGCTACTGCCCGTTTTCACTAAACTTAGGAGTCCTCCAAATGCGGCGTATAAATATTTAAGAACCGCCTTAGGTGAAAATACCTTTTGCCTATGACTAGGAACCTCTTAACAACATTGAGTAATATCTAAAGTTCATACGTTATTCGGCGCCTTGCGCTAGACATACGCATAATGCGACAGGTAACAAATTTGATAAGGGATTAAAGATTATAGATATATTGATTTGCCAATGTTTAGGTTATTATATTGATTTGCCATTTTAAGGTGATTCTTAAGATTAGGCGTTTCCTAGTTAAATTTTACACTTGTTTTGGGAATAATTAGGATTTGCCTACGGTAAAAATACCATCACCGATAACTAGGAACTTCCTAACGATATTGAGCAATGTATAACTTTATGACATGCGCTGTTCGGCGCTTTGTACTAGACATTTACGTAATATGACAAGTTAGGTATTTGTCAAGGATAAAAGAAAAAAAATATTTTGGAATTAAGCTAATCGGCTTAGATGATTCATAAGATTAAGTGTTTCGTAGTTAAACTAAACCTTTGTTTGTTTCTTTGTTTAGGTTAATGAAAACGGGTGTATATAACTTGGCTTAATATAGATACCATTTTCTTGTTTGGGTTTTGCAAATTGATCGTGTTCCTAGATTCTCTTTTCCAAACTTTCCCGTCTTATTATAAAACAAGGACTTATTAGCATCAGGTTTAATCATTACCCGACCAAAACTAAGTCAACACGGCTCAATTTAACTCTTCTCTTCTATCATTGTCAGTTTGCTTTAAGCAATAGTTTAAACCTTGTTAGTACTAGGTTGAACATTTCATAATAAGACGGTATGCCTATGACTTTGAACGTAATTTTGGATTTTCATGTTTTTTAATTTAAGGTGTTTGTCACTCATATAAAATTCATATTTTGACTGTCAGTTCATCAATTTGTATTAATTTTGCATAGGAAATATTTGCGCATAAGCATTTATATATAAAATAAAATTATAGCAATTTGATTAATAACAACGTATTGACAATGACAGTGATGCTCTAAATACTCCACCGGTAGCATAACAAACTCGAGAAATGCTTTGTCTACACCAAACGTTTCTTTTCTAAGGTCGAGAGTGAGATATACTTTCTCGAGTTCGTCATCTTAAGCGTACTGAAGACCTAGGTCTTTATCAGCCTATTATCCTCTCATCTAAGGCGACCCCCGCCGCGCATGCTGCCCTCGTATGCGACAAGGTCAAGAACTTATCGCGCGCGTTACATAACCAAATGCTAGGCCTTTGTGTTGTCACTTTTAATATTTAGAATTATCAATGGATCAACAAACAATTATTTTACGTTATGTTCTTAAATAACTAATCTTGGTTACGAGAACAAAATTAGTATGAGTTTAAAAGACATATTTTATACGATGTCGATATTTCACAAATCGATTAAATTCATCGATGTTTTTTATTTAGTTAAAATTTTATAACGGCGGGTAGACAGAAGGGGCTATTACGAAGCCAAAATAGATGGTCCATATCTGAGGACCATCTTTAAAATAACACTGCAGGCGTGTATACCAACGAGGATTTGTTCCATTTTATCACTTTTCATACGAAAATAAAACGAAATGTCGTCGGATGTCTTTACTCCTCGGCGATCGGAAACAGAATGTGTGCCAAAATGGCGGCAACTTGCTTTTTGTTAACGAACTGTCAAAGTCAGTGTCACCATTCTAATAAAATTAAAAGTATCGATGATCACGCTCTGTCTACAATCGAGTAATTAAGTAATCGAGTGACTAGCAATTAAAAGAAAAGAAATTAAATCAAACGATCTTCGTAAAGATGATGCGACATATATATATATGCTTATTTTATTATTATATTATCTCAATACCATCAAAAAATACTAATGTAATCAAACTCCGAAATAAATACTAAAATTCACCAAATTTTATAGCACGATTGCCGAATAGAGAAAATTTCGTACGTTGACCTTTGTGCCTGCTGTTAGAAAATTGAAAATATTTTAGGTTTACTTTACTGTGACAAAATTAGCTAAATGCATCTGTTCGAGTGCAATGGCAATATGTTTGAGCAGTGAAAGAGACATGTAGTGCCGGGTCATTTGTATTCTTTGTACGAAGATCCGCTGAGGTAAATGTGACAGATACCATCACCAGACATTCAGATACCATCAAACACGTGCTTACGTTGAAAGTTAAAAAAAAACTTATAAAAAGTATATTTTTTTCCTCGCTAGTGTGTGATGGACAAAATATTGCATGTATTGCGTGAGCACTGGTCATTACTTTCTTATCTTCATTACTGCAAATTAGCTCGTACCACTATTAAAATAATATACGTCTTATGAAGTCATTAAGCGTTTTCATTTTTTGCCTCCATTCCTAATATACTTACACCTTTTGTTAATGAAACGTCTAAAAAAAGTATTTTTTTTTTTCAAAAATACTGCTTATGTCCGTTCATACAGAATATTATGTTAATTCCATTTTATATCAGACGTTTTCGTGTCCATAAGTTATATTTTATAAGTTAGAAATAATGAGAACCAAATACATTTATTGACTACACAATAAGTTACCTTATAAAAATTTACGCGTTAAAAAGCGAAGTCAAGGCGGTCCCAATCACAGCACAGAAAAAGAGTAATAGTAGCATGGCGGCTCACGCGGTACGAGGCGTGCACCGTACGCCATGGAGAGGTACATACATCGATGGGTGTACGCCATGGAGAGGTACATACATCGGTGGGTTTAAGCGTGTATGCATCTATATTTCGAGTAGCCCCCTTCAGGACCCGCGCAGGGGAAGCGAGGTATGCAGTATGCATTTCCCATCGGAAAAAAGCATGCCGACTGTTTTGGTAACCAAACTTGTTTTATGAAGTCCCAATATCAGAAAAAGACCTTCTTCTATATTAGAACTGAATATTATATAATTAAATCATATAGTTTAATAGAAATAGTTATAGATAATATCAATAAAATGTTCTTATAGATATTTCTAGAGTCATAATTGCCGTAGAAAGACTTAAGGCAATCTTAGCATATTTGTTGAAAATCACTAGCAGATGATAATTATAATGAAGATAAAATGATGAAGATAAAAGATAAAATACATACAAAGACACTCAGATGTAAAATTATAATGCAATTCAATTACCTTTATACGTAAAAATCTAAATAGTAAAAAAATAATTACTACCAATTCATTATATTCTATAGTTTATTAAGAAAGAGAGTTTATACACCTTTATTATTTTTGAAGTTAATTTTAGACCACCAAGTTGTGAGGCGTAAATGTGAATATTATTCTTTTTATTTTACGTTTCGGTGCTACTAATCAGGCAGTACCCCCGAAATTTATAAAGACAACCCTTATGTAAGAGTTCATAGAGGTGGCCATAATTTATTCCCAACATCCCAAGATTTACGACAGCAGAAATACATTTCCTCTTTATCACGTGTGTTAATGATGAAGGTAAGGTTACAGAGACAAATGAATTACGAAATCTGGAGAAAAAATATCTACCTGCAATATACTCGTAAAAAGATTGGTTACCTTATAATTTTTTTCAGAAATTCTTTTTAATATAGTAAAAATATTTCTTTGCTAATTTTAATTAATTTCGTTTGTATATTTAAAACGAAAATTGATAAATTAATTTTCGTTTTCAAAAATAAATATTATGATTCTGAATCTCACGAATTTATATATATAACTAGCTGTTTCCACGACTTCGGTTACGTAAATTATGGTCTATATTAACCACGTATGATAAAGCTTCTCGTAGATGAAAAAAAAATTCATATCGTTCCTGTAATTTGAAATCTATTTGATGATAACAAACAATGGAATCAGTCCTCTTTATAATATTATTGCTGATGTTCATAACATAATTAACATTGAAAACTTGACGAACTCATTGATACTAGTAGAATATTGTTAAATTTTCTAATGAAATCTTAGGAGTAAATAACGAAATTTGTTTAATCCATTCGTGGAACAAGGTTACCCATGAGCTATCTCGATACCGTCTCGTTTTACTTCCTAAACTTCTCATACGAAATACGTTTCGAAGGAAATAGTTTCACAAATTATTTGGACGCTACACGATACACTGACAAAGTAGCAACACCTAACGCCATCTAGCAAGAAGCTTTTGAAACTCACATATAAACGTAACGCTTCTATACAGTTTTCTCTGTATTATGTATGGTTTGTAAGAGGTCGCTACGATAAATTATGACTGATATTTATATAATGCCTTTCAATATGAGTTTGAAATTGAAAATGGAAATTGTTCCTTCTCAATATGGACTGGTAGATAATAATTGCAGCTTCTATTTCCAATCTAAAATGTAAGGTAGCAAGTTAATTACTCGTTACCAGGTAATACTAGAAGTAAATTTAACCATATTCGCCCAAGTTTTAATTAGATTGGCGTAGTGAATTGCAGTACCATAAATATGTTTTAGGTATTTATGTGATCTTTCCGTGAGCCTTCGGGGACCGCTCGATTAGTTTAATATGGATATTTTTACCGCAATTAGGTATTTAGTTTGGCGATTTAATGAGTTTAACTTTTGTATAGCAATATATTTAGTTATTCTTTATTGCATGAAATATAGACGCGGACTCAATGCCAAAAGTAATTTCTACTAGTCAAACCGAACGTATGTAAGATTTGATTGTAAGGCGATAAGAAAAAAGAAAGTTATAAATTTTTACACCATCTAAAATGCAAACAAATTAAGCAAAAGGAATTTAACACTGAAAAAAGATTTGGACTATATATAATTCATAACTTTGTGTTGTGTAAGCGTCGTGAAATGAGACATTTTTTAAATAACTAATTAATGTTTCTAGAGTAAATTAATATTGTTATTTAAAGACATTAAATAAGTTTTCACCAAAAAATATAACTAGGCACCGTATTTAGTTCTATAACGCCCAATGTTTATGTGTTATTAAATAATTTTGTGTTTTAAATAATTATTGAGTAGCAGGCGTATTCTGGAAATGTTTACGCATCTCTATAGATTCTGGACGACTTACATTTTGCCATTGTACCATCTACAATATATATACTTATAATAAAGCTGAAGAGTTTATTTGTTTGATTGAACTCTAAAAATCTCAGGAACAACTGAAACGAATTGAATTATTGTTTTTGTGTTGAAAATTCACATATCGGGGAAGGCTATAGGCTATATAATATCACGCTATGACTTAGGAGTGGAGTAGCAATGAAAAATGTTGCAGACCGGAAGAATATTATACTTTTTTAAAGCTCTCCATGCGTGCGCTACTTAAACGGTGAAAGTTACAGAAAAATTATGTATTACGAAATTGTTCCTCTTTATAAATTCTAAAAAAAGTCTGCGGAAGCATATGTCTATTTTTTATCTTACCCTGAAAAAAGCACATGAAGGTATGAAAATGGAAGTGGAAGTTCGTATAGGACATTAAATCGTTGCTATAGTAACCATTGTTCATATTTCAATTTGTCATTTTAATTTCATTCCATGTCATCCTTTTCAAAATTTGTTATTAAATGACTTAAGCTGTTTACGCAGGATTTAATAATGTCTTGTATAGTTTCAATTGGTACAATCTTTGTTGCTAATAATAAATGCATATGTTATATTGGTTAAGTAAACGAAAATGTTACATTTAGTTACCTCTACTGAGCACTAGATGACACTATTGTACTTTAGAAATGGGATTTTGATTTTTGATTTTCAATTTTGCAGTTATTTCAATAAAATAAATTAACGCGGAATCGCTACAATTAGCTGTTTTCGCTAAATGACTCTACTGTATTTTTAAAACTGGTGTGCTTATTTATTTGACTGTCTAACACAAGATTTCCTAATAAATTATTAGAACAATTGCCATTTACTCGTATAAGAACCGACTATTAAAAGAGATACTCATATGTGACGTCAATATAGATATTTAATAATAACATACGTGGATGAATTAAAATTGCTGTCACAAAAATTATATAAATCCCGTTTGAAAACATGGTTAGTTGATAAATGTTTTTATATAGTAAATAAGTTTATTATTACAAATAATATATATTATTTGAATAACATAGGTATAATAGTCAAAAACTAAGTAACTACAAATACGATAGTTTAAGTTATGGCATGCTGTTTAACAGTGAAATATGAGATACTTATGTTCTTTTATTTCATTTAGTTATGGGTTACAGTTGTTATTGTTTCCATAATCTTTGCGTAATATTTAAAAAAGAATTATAGGTTTTAAGCGCTTTCCATATTAATTTTCATATTTCTGATTGCTTACGAACACAAGTCAAATAATGTAAGCACTACTACTAGGAGGTTATATTATGATTATTTCGATCAACTAAAGTACTTAAACATTTCATTATTGAAATACTGTAAACAGCTTTTTAATAAATACATGGGTTTAGGCTAAATAATTAGCCTAAAAATCAGCCAAGTGCGAGTCAACTCGTGCACGAAGGGTACCGCACTGAACACGAACAAAAATCATGTTTATTGTATAGGAGTCCCCTTAAATTTTTGTTGTATTCTGTTTTTTTTGTTATAGCGGCAATAGAACTACATCAAACGTCTTACTATCACGGTTCATGAGATAGATAGATAGATAAATCTTTATTAAAACAACTACTATCACATTATAAGTGATTTTAAAATACTTAGTTGGTGTATAGAAACATTAAAAATTACAAGAAATGATTCAACGTAATAAATATAAACAAAATAGATAAATATTATTACACTCATATATAAAATAATAAATTATTAATAAACATTCTACTTTCAGCAGACAGATACAGCCTGGTAAGTGAAAAAATCCCGTTTGTTGCATGCGAGACCCCTTAAATATTTATTTTATTCTATTGTTGTCAAAGCGGCAACAGAAATACATGATCTTTGAAAAATTCAACTGTCTAATTTTCACTGTCTCACAACTACGTAGAAAACGTACAGAACACACAGAACTGATTAATTAAAACACTCGTGTTTAATATTCTTCAATAATCTACTTGACATACAAAAATAATTAGCCATAATCCCTATTGGTCTGTAGATCGTATTCGTTCAATCTATCGACTTATACTAAAACAAACAATAAGTTCAAAAAAGATAAAAGATGTAATAACCAAAATGGAAACTCATTTGCTTAGTATAACGCTCGACGAAAACAACCGGCAATAAATAATGTACAGAACACCCTCGTAAAATGAACGATAGGAATCGGAACATCGGCTCTAATATCGGAGATTTATAGTTTTGCATCAAAAATAAAAAGTTACTCGCGCTAAGTCTCCATCGGATGGCCCGGACAAATGGAAGTATCTATCAATATAACGATGCCTTTGAAGGTTAAGGATACTTGGAGCCAACTTTTTTTAGTGATGTGCCATACTTAGTCTTTTTATCAAAAAAGTGATTCCTAAGAGAAAAAAAAACATTTTTTTCAAAGTAAAAACACGATTTTTAACTTCTGTTAACAATAAAATGCTACAAGTAACACAAATCTGTCGAAACATGTAATTCATATAGTAAAAGTCAAGCAATATAATGTATACTAACAGTCACTATTCAATTCACTCAAATTATAACTTAAACGCAGCACCATAATATAGTTGATAACACCATAGGGAAAAGTTTAAATATCTTTGATTTAATTGTAAGCAAAGATCATACCAGTAAATCAAAACATAAAATACAAAGTAACATTACAAACAACGTAGCTAATTGACGCAATGATCACAAAAAAAAAGTATTTTATTCGTAAGCTTTTTATTTACAAGAATCAAACTGAGTTGCTTTTTAATTTAGTGTCACACAATTCACGAAATTTTTTGTATGATATTAAATTTTATCACCTCATTTAAGTGGTAAAAAAAATAATAATAATAACATTTCAGCAAACAAAAATGCAATTTTTAAATAATCAAGTCTAAAAAATTAATTTTACTAATGTTATTATGGAATATCGTCTCCTGAAATATCGTTGAGAATAATCTTAATTATATTTTTTTGATATCTTTCTTAAATGTGTGCACTAACATACATTTGTACTGTTTGTTCACTAAATAGTATAGAATATTGTGTCATATAATGCTAGTGTCATATAATACATTATTTTGAAACAATCGAATTTTCAACAAAAATATTTCAAAGCTTTATTCAAGTTGAATAATAAGATATTAATGGTTTTCCATTAAAATTCTGTTTTTCAAATAACAAGTAACAAAGAGTATTTACCAGTTTTCCATGTCACATCACTATTCTCCTAAGATAATGACGCGAACTAACCCGATCTGGATTCACCTAACGATAACTCATTCGTTATTTCCAAGTGGGTCACTGATACCCGCCGATGCATTGGTTCGGTAAGATTTTTTTCCAACGAAGGGTTGAGGTAAAGATATTGCCGTCCGTCGATCGAGATGATAGCCCAGATAAAGTGACTGTCTTCACAAATTTGCGGGTAAATTCCACCAATTTCGCTTCCCCAACGAATGTCTGAAATAGCTGAAATTTCTCTGACACACCTTAGAAATGTTTAAGCCCTGAAATATCTCAAATTGGAAATAAACGTTACTGTTATGTCCGAAGATTTCTGTCTACGTCTTTTATTATGTCATCAACTTTCTGTTCTAACTGATAATATAGTTATAAGTGACGGAAATTCTGCTACATTGGATAAATTTATTTTTATCCTAGGTTTAGAGGTATTTCTTACCGACCTCAAAAAGTAGATTTTGTTTTTTTTTGTTTTGTATATTCTTGAGCTGGTTTTACAAAAGTATTGAGTTGGACACCTAAATTTGATCTTTTTTATTCAAATAACTAGAAGTAATTTCAATAAATCGAAATAAGTAGTTTAAAAAAAATTATGTTGATTATCTAGGAATATAGGAATTAAGAACCGGAATGGAGTATATAAATATATTTTACGTTGTTAATATAAAAACAATAGACTGTGTATAAAGTATAAATTCATAAAAGGTAAACGAAATATTGCCTGTGTATATTTAACATAAAAAGCAGATATTATCTACAGTAAAAAAAAATTAAGAAACTTCTTTCGATTTTTAAAGTTCGTCGTTTTTTAGATTACAAATCTTTTCCGTTTTAGATTAAAAACAAATAAAAATGAGCCTTTAAACTTATAAAAATTTTATTTGTACAGCAAATGTGACACTATCGTACACAAACACATTAAATTGTTGATACCGACCGACGTGCATTAATGAAACTTGCAGTCCGAAATGCAACATGAATTTTAACTGAGTTCCATTGGAATCGCGTATTTCTTAACAGTAGTGTTGAAACCTACTAGGCTTTAGGCAACTTAGGATCATTTTATGAAACTTAATATTTATTATTTTTTTAACTTGTTTATTGATCGTGAGCTAAGCTGAGACATTATATCTCTTTACTTTAATTGCTAGATATACTGCCCTTATTTGACACAATATCACATATTCTGACACATATCACACCACACATTACCTCTTGGTCACTGCTATTCAGCTTTACTATTCTAAAATGAAATCAGCATAGAGATTCGATCAAAGGGAATCCTCTATCTCTATACCTACTATGCTATCATAGCACTGTACAACTATTTTTACAAGCTTTTATTTAGTTACATCTGTCCCGGTATAATTATTAATCCAAAATGAGCTCCGTAACAAAATGGAGGCGTACGTATTTCTGAACAATCTCTCCGATATAGATGTCAAATGAAAGGTCTTAACATGTAGAATAGAATACACAAAACAAAAGGGACCTAGAAAGTATAGATTTTAATGAATTTGAATTCAGTTGCAATATTAGCAACCACAAAATAATGACTCAACTTCTAAACTTTTAACGTAGAAAACTTCAACATACAACTTCGGGTAAATAACGTACCCTTATTTCATTTAGTTTGACTTGATGTTTATTTTATTATACCGTTTTTATATCTTTTAAATGCTACATTGTCACAATAACAATAAAGACGTTGGACCATTGAGCTCTTAAAGTCAACTAGGAGAATGAACCGTTTGGTTTACCGCTCGAAGGATTTCCATTATAGCAACATAAGTGTTATTATAATTAATTCTTACATTATTTATTTTTATATTTCATTATATATACATTTATTCTTATAATTAAGGCAAACTAAAAAATAAATCAAATAAAGGCTAATACTAACCGAAATCATATGAATGACCATATAATTGTTTAATATTTTATCTAATATTTAAATTAAATTGTATTGTGCACTACAATTTATGTATATTTATTTTGAAACGTCATATCGTAAGAACACGATTAACTACAGTTTGGTCAAGTAAAACTCTATAGTCCGGCTGTCTATATCTATAGTTGGGAGGAAGCTCTGATGCACTGATCTCATACGTTGTGAGGATAGTCTTAGTCCTGAACGAGGGCTAAGTGTGGAGCACTCCCTGTTGGATCGCAAGCCCTTCTCCAAAAAATCCGAGTTTTGACTAGTCTTTGGACGGGTACATACAGGTGGAGTTTTATAACTCCTGTCGCCTCTCTCCACTCCAATATGAAATCTCTCCAATCATAGAAATCCGATTTAGGTATTCTCAAAATTGGAGACGTAAAATTGATATTTTGTATAAGCCTGAAGTAACTTCTGAATGTTCTTATAGTTTGTAAATCAAACATACAGATTCTCATCAAATAAAACAGCAATGAATTACTGTTTGATGGTCATCATCTTCATTACTGGCTTGTCAATGTGCCCACTGTTGGGGTCAGGCCTTTTTTACAGATGAAAAAGAATCGAATGGGGTTTGATAGTATAACAAAAAAATATATTCGATGAAAAAAATTATTCGAGGTTGTGTTAATACGCATTCCGCCTTGTTATTTAATGGTTCATTGAAAAATAACTCGGGTTGTTCATTTCCGTTCGTTCGGCTTTTTTATTATTTCATTTTCATTTGCGGTTAAACATGACTATGTGATATTTGGAATGCTTCCAAATGCACCAGCATTTTGTATTTTTTTGTGTACAAACTAATTTACGACATTGCTGTTGACATTGTGCATTCGTTTAGTACAGTTTTTCCCAAGTGGGCGTTATTGCCCCTTTGTGGGCGCTGCAGGACTAAATGGGGGTGGAGAAAGGGAGCTTAGGAAAACAGGGATGTTGTGTAGCTTAGGAAAAGTCCAAGGTCTCCTAGGTCTCAGGTTAACTTTTACGGGTGATATTAAAGTCTCTTTCATAATGAATGTTTAATCGTCTCTGATCGCTCACAATGAGTAACTTAATTAGAAGTTATAGTAGATTTAAGAAGATGAAAAAAATCACCATCACATCATCACCATCACCAGCCCTTTTACGTCCCCACTGTAGGGGCTCAGGCCTTCCTTATGGCCTTCCCATCCCGTGACCGACCCTTGCGGACGATCGCGGGCCGCGGCGCTTATCCACTACGCCACCGAGCTAGTGAAAAAAATGGGGCGCTGTAAATATTTTCTTTATCCAGTGGGCAAAAGACGAAATAAGTTTGGGAACCCCTGGATTTTCTAAATCTTCTGAACCACATTTTATACCATTCTTAACATAAATAATGTTAAATAAAAACAAATACTACGTGATGGTGTTATTATGTTTTAACGCAGTGATTCAATTTAGGAACGAACCAAATTAGAAATATTTTTTTTTACAATTCGAATGGAAATTCAAAAATATTTATAGTTATGACAGAGTTAAAAAATATAAAAACGATTCGAATGCTATTATGTCTTAGCAGAGTGATTCAATCTTGGATCGAACTAAATTAGAAAAAAATCTGCAACTGGAATGGAAACTCAGTGTTAGTTAAAATATATAATATTTTAAAATAATTACATGTAATCTAATGTATATACTTCTACCAATTATTTTTTAATACCACAATGGATATAATATAGATATTAAGTTAGTTCGCAGTCAGCATCAGCCTTTTTCCAATAATATAATAAGTAACAGTAACACAGCCACTTAAATTACCTATACCTTATTGAATTATACAATTTTTTTCCTCGTATGCTACTTCAATTGGATTTGAAATCTAAATAAAAAATTCATCCACCAGCTTATAAAACGTTCAGACGTGGCGTAAAAATAGGCATTTATTATTCTAAGAATGTTATAACATATTATAAGTTTTATAAATATTTTATGACTAGTCATAAATAGCGAGCTGTGATTTCAGAATTGGTGATACGTCACTGATATTTTTGTTCTCCGGATTATAACTTTAGTGGAACTTCTGGAACATTTACCGATTTTTCTCGGAGGAAAACGAATAAGAAATAGGAAACGTACCTACACTCCGGGGAGAAGTTTCTACGTAAAAGTTGGAATACTCAGCAAATTTCTTCATCTATCCGAAAATAGAGCTTTTGTAATTATTTATTACTGCGAGATGATAAGCTTAATTCGTTATTAGCCGTTTATTGTTTAATTTAAAGTAATGTGTAATAGAGATTTCGAATTACAGTAGAATATTGTTCAGCTATTCTATTAAAAAAACAGCCTCGAGGGCATAGTGTATAAACAAATAAAACCTACTTCAAAAATAACAAAGGTTTTAATTCGTTGAAGCTCTAATTTTATTAACAGTAAAAATATTGTCCCAATACTAAGACTTAATCTTAATCCTGTCAAATATATTTTTTTAATTCTGCAAGCAACTAAGGTTACAGAAATTTTGTTACTTATTTATTTGCCTTTAAATAGGGTACAATTTCATTAGGTGATATTACAATAAGTTAGACTTTAAGACCTACTTAGCCATATTTAGATAGCATGCAAATATAAAATTTTATGTTATTACAATACTAATTCATACATTTGCATCATTTTCATATCATTATACAAAATTATGAATTTTACCACAAAAGTTACTTATTTTATAGATAAAATTAAAAATGTTATAACGAAAAATTCCATAAAAGAACATGAAAATTGATCAAAATAAACTTTGTGTAAACTAATGTAGCTTACAGTCAGTTGCACAAACGTCCATTTAAAAATACCTAAATTTAAAGGGACATTATCGATACAAATTTGGGATTCATTCGAGCTTAAAGGTGTCATTAGACCTCCGTAGCCGAGTGGTTTGCACGCCGGTTTCAAGGTGTCGCCATCTCTGAGGTCCCGGGTTCGATTCCCGGTTGGGTCAATGTAGAAAATGAACTTTTCTATATTGTCTCGGGTCTGGGTGTTGTGGTACCTTCGTTGTCTCAGATACTCCATAATACGGGGGCTTTACCTACTCATCTTGGAATCTGAGCAATGTATGTGATGTTGTTAAATATTTATTTATTTATTTTAATGGTGCAACTGACAATCATATTAATTTACTGGATGTCATATTTCAAATATTGTCTATTGAGTAAAATGTTATTTCCAATAACTATTTACGTAACTATTTAAACTAAGTACTATTTAAACCGAGTAATCGGTAATTGTTTGAAATTTGGTGGCCTAACTATTTTTTTTATCTTTTAATCTTGGGAACGTTTCTCAAAACTAGGCTTTCAGGGTTTGTCATGGCTCTTTAGCTTAAATCTCGTGCTTGTGTAAACTTTTGATTATTAAATATACCAATCTCTAAAATATAAAGTCACGGTAAAAATATAAAGTAAAATATAAAGTAGGCTTTGCAAAAAATATCCGGCCTTAAGTAGCATATAGCACGAATGCACCTTATTTGCGGAATAAATAAAGTATTTATATGAGTGCCCTTCCCCCAAATTAATAATCCATATCTTAAGATGGATTTTACGTATTCAAAGTAAGCCATGACTGCTGTATTTACGAGGGGAGTTCAAAAAGTAGTGAGAATGACTATGTTAGAGAATGAATTTTTTTTTCGACGTAATCACCCTTTATGTCAAATACATTTATCAAATCGTTTTCTAGAGCCAAAATTCATCTTGAGTACCTAAAAAATCGTTTACAATGACCTTCACTTCTTCGCCATCTTCAAATTTTGTGCCTCTCAAGTATTCTTTCAAATGCGGAAATAAGTAGAAATCACTAGGGGCTAAGTCCGATGAATATGGCGGATGATCGAGGATATCAAAGCTAGGATCTTGGAATGCTGCCATGGCAACTGCAGACTTGTGGGCCGGCGCGTTGTCTTGATGAAACAAAACTTTTTTCGTGACTTTTCCTTGTCGGTTTTTAAGGATTACCTGATGTAATTTTTTTATTTGTTCTGCATAGACCTTTCCTGTGATAGTGGCTCCATGTTCAAGGTATTCAATCATTATCAACTCCTGGCTGTCACAAAAAGCTGAACTCATGATCTTGCCGGCGGATTGTTGACTTTTGAATTTCTTTGGTATGGGAGATGTCGATCTTTTCCAGGACATTGATTGTTTTTTCGTTTCTGGATCATAATGATGAAGCCATGAATCATCCATTGTTACGAATCGAGCCAAAATATCAATTTTATCTATTTTTTGCGAGAGTTAACGACGCGTCACAAACAAATAATTAATACAACTGACACAGACAAGATAGAAACCTAATTATTTGAGGGTATAATAACAAAGACCTAATCTTTCCGTGACCACAGATTCCATTACATTCTAGTTTTTATAGTACATATACTATAGAGGAAATGATTATATTTCTTAGCACGTGTATTAACAAATTACCATTAAAAATTTATCGACTTTCTATAAACTGCGAATTTATTTTAATATTTAAAGGTGAATACCTATTTGAGATTAATTTCTAAATTCAGTTAATTTAAATATATAAATTCATATAACTTTAAAATAATTAAACAATGAAATTATACTCAAATTATGTTATCTATGATATGTGTCACTCTGATACAATGTACTCAATGTATTCGAACTTAAGATAGCAGGAAACAGGGACAGAAGTCCGTCACTCTTTCTAATTGAAGTAACTTTGGCAGCGCGGTGAATGGAACAAAATTAGTTGTAGTTCACGAAATAGCACATCAGCTTGGTTATGAAAAGTATGTTTTGTATAATTAAATCAAAATTATGACTTTGCATGTACATAGCCGTTAATAGTTAATAAAAATTATAACGGCTGACTGACACATTGTACTATGTTAAGCTGATTGGTTCGTTTAGATGCTGTCTCTCCTGATATCAAATTTTTATTATCAACTCGCTGTTTTCCCGCGTATTAACTCGCGTAAATTATAGCCTGTGCCATCCGCGTATGATGTAGCTTTCCTTAGTTGAAATAATATCGATAATCGGGTCATTCGAATTCGAATGACCCGATTATCGATATTGTTGTACAAATAGATAAACAATGTTAGACATTTTACCTCTTTATTATTAATACCTATATATGATTAACTTATTGCGTAGAAGGCCGGCTGATCCCGGCTGCGCCAGCTAACCTTTGAGTGTGTCAAGAAATTTAGTAGGAAAGCATTGTATAACTACAATAATTAAAAAAATATCTGAGATTTTATTTTACAACTTCTGCTTTTTAAAACATATGCATATTTTAAATTATACGTATAGATCTTAAAAATCTGATTTCTGATTTCTAAAATCTGGGGAACGACGGCGTCCACTAAATATCTATGTCTCTAGCCCTAGCTATAATAAAGATTTATTAAGTTGATATATTAGTAATATAATATAACTTTTTTTTCATTTATATATTTAAAAAAAAGAATAAAGTTCAAAAACTACAACAGCCATTGATTAAATAATGAAAATATTTGAGCGACTACTTTAACCGAGAGATTGCGAAAGGTCTTGGGTTCGAGTCCCATCTCAGAGTATTTTGCCAAGGCCAAGATATTTTTCAGTAAAACATTGTGGATGCAACATATTATCATATTTATTTAATAAATCGATCGTTTGTTTTATAGCTATGGCTAGTTTTATATTGAAAGAACAAGACATTCGTTTTCCTGATCGCGTAAATTAATTTCTCGACGATCTATATAGGTCATTTAAACTGTAGCTGTAGCCTAAATATTTTCTTGTTATTTCTAGATGTAACAAAGCTATGTATGCTAATCGTATTTCCTATTGGATCGATGGGAAGGGTCCTTCGTACGCGCTTGATCTTGCCTGCGCCAGCTCTGCAGCTTGCTTGGAACACGCATACAGAAGTATCAGCACGGGTCAATGTGATGCTGCTATTGTTGGAGGTTGTAATTTGTGCATGCATCCTAGTATCTCACTGAATTTTAGAAGGTAAGGAAATAAATATTATAATATCATTATCAATCCAATAGCATCCCTATTGCTGGTGTACGAGCTTTTTTTCATAAAAAGCCACTCACTGAAAATTAACCACAATCGGTAGTGCGATCTTTAGGAGCGTTAAATAGGCACATTTCTGGATGATAGCATCTATAGATGCAGCTAAGAACAATGGCATCTCTTGCATTTTGAAGCACGGAGAAACTTAACAAATTTTGTTCGTTGACTAGCTTTTGCGAAAATTGTATAACCAAAATTACAAATCGAAACTACTCTAACCCCTATTCCATCGAGCTCAACGAGAAAATATATTTTGTGGAACATTACAGTCATCTCGAATGCTCTTGAGAAAGTTCTTAGTTCGTGATAAGTTTTAGTCTAGAAAGAACTTTATACAGAATGGAGTTTATGAGCAACCTTACTTTTTTGTTTTTGATCGTATTTAATAATATGAAACTTGGAATTTATAAGTAAAAATATTATTTACGTTGATTTCTATGTTGATTAAACAGTCGTTTTAATTTGATTGATTTGTTTCTTCTCTCCTAAATTGACAACTATCCTTTATTGGTCTAAAACCCCTTAATATGCAACGTGTGCGATGGTAGTTAGCATTACAAAAGGAAAATAAAGCAAATGTTTTGGTTATTTTGTAAGAGTAGGTACTTGAGAGAATTAATAGCATTAAAATTATTAAATTATTAATATGTTATAACTCAAAGAGGTTAATATTTATCAATAATACTTTTTGAGAAAATATATTTATTAAAGTATTCTATTATTCGCGTGTCTTATTCTTACTTATTCCTCCTAATTAATTTGGTGGCAAGACAAGATGTTGTCTTTTTAGCTAACAAAGCACTTAAAAAACGCAAGAAGATGGTAATATAATTTATGCTCCAAAATTCTAATTAACTATAATTGCTTAGCCTTATTTGGAATGTTAACGGCTTTCATTTAAACTAACGTATTTAATGTCTAATTTTATCGTAAAAAATATTTTACTACTACTTTTTCTTTTATATAAAATAGTCCTTTTTTTGTCGATCGATCTCAAAAAAGCAGAATATCTATTATCTATTTGTTCACGTTTCACAGCAAGTTTTTTAGAAAACAACTGAACCGATTGAGTTGAAAAAACGCCTTTCTATTAATGTAAATAAAGTCTTGCAATGTAACTAAGTTAACCTGAAACATGGAGGTTTCTTTAAGGCTAACTAGATAAAAATAGTCTTGTAAGGGCTTATTATAACACTTTAAGATAAATTATTTTGTAATTGTCATAGAAAATAGTCAAAATCGCCGAAACTACAGCATTTAAAAGGTTTTAAAAAGAAAATACAGGCAATACTTTTTTAGCGAACTCTCTGAGCCCGAATCCTTCTTCGTCGGTTTTTTTATTATTAGGCGCCTACTTATAACTTTGAATGATGAAATGTTTTGAATTTCAACTAAATTGGTGAGATATGGCAATATTAGATCACTTATCGCATAAATGCAAAGCAGCATATAAAGTTAACAAAAGACATAAATCGATATTTATACCTATGTGATAAAGAATAAATTGAAACACAATTATATTGTGAAAACAATTACTTTAAATTTTATTATTTTCAGAGCTGGCTTTATAAGCTTAGATGGAAAAAGTAAATGTTTTGACAAGAACGGAGACGGCTATGTCAGATCTGACGCCATTAGTGTTTTGTTTCTACAAAAAGCAAAAGACGCTAAAAGGTATGAAAAATTTGTAACAAATCCCTTTGTATTTTTTTCTTATTACAAGCTTTTGTCTATATTCACCTGTCCACAAGTTTGTTTTTCTGTAATCAATTCTTGCAAGCTAAATTGTACCCGATTCCCAATCTCCATTAGTGCTGAAATTTGAAATATACCTTAATTTCTAATGACATTGCAATTGACGAAGTCGCGGGCAAAAGCTAATTTTTTAATATATATCTTAATGTAATACGGAATTAATATAGGATAACAATATATAGACTCAAACAGAATACTTGCTAAAAAAGGGATTATTATCAACAATAAGATAAAAATCCCGTTTTTAAGCATTCATTTTGAAATTGAGCATGTAAGCTTAAAACAGCATATTGGCTAGTGATAATACGATGTGACAGATAGCTCTAAAAATGGGTAAGATATTTATTTTGTTATTTACTTTTAGAATATATTCAGAGGTATATCATGCTAAGGCAAATTATAGCTTGAAGAATGAAGCTCAGTTCTCACCTATCAGGCATCCTAAAGATATTGAAGATTTCCTTGAAGCTTTCTACTCCGAAATCGATGTATCACCAAAAGATGTTGAGTACATCGAAGGGCATGGTTCAGGTAAATGATTATGACAATAATGATAAGTAACTATGAATATTTTGGTTGTTCTACCATACGGCTATTCCCTCTTTTTAATAACAGTCAATTGATATCAAAATTATTTTGAAAAAACGTATAATTTACTAAATTTCACTTTTCCGAAATATCCGTCCGGACCGAAACTACAATATAATTTTTATAGTTCATAGGTCAGAAATGTGATCCTTCAGAATATTTGTTTAGTAGATAATAATTTGTTTTTCGTCGATGTAAGCCAGGCATATTAGAAGTACCAGTACTCAAGAAAGTCTTTTGACCGGCAGCTATTTGGAATAAATAAATGAAAAGAAAAGGATATTTTTTCAACAGAGTCATTAACCATAGTTTAACAATATTATCGATAAATTGGAATTACATTAAAAAACACTTTTTAAAAAAAATGCTATTTTCAGCCAATGCTGAAGCAGATGGTAATGAATTGCAAGCCATTGGAAAAGTATTTGCAAAGGATAATAGTATCAAAGTGGGTAGCGTCGTATCTAATATGGGTCACAGTGAGCCTGCTTCGGGCGTTTGTGCCTTGACAAAGGTAAGATAATCCTATTTAATGAAATATGTTAACTTTACTATTTTAAATAGAGTCTACGTGGTTAAAAACGTCATATGCGAACTTTTTTATTTTTACAGATCGTTAGTAAAATCTTCGTAATATAAAAAATGCAAATTAAAATAAAAAATGCAAATTAATATTTTCTTAGACAGTTTTGTTTTTGATATTCTTTCAAATTATATATATATATATCACTAATAAGTTTTAACATGTTTTTTATATACCAGTTATGTCTGGCTTATCACAAAGGCGAGCTCCCTGCTAATCTTCACTACTCTCAACCCCAAGAGCATATTCCATCTGTCAAAGAGGGTAAAATCGAGGTACTGCAACAAAACGTCCCGTTCAAAAGAGGTTTTACAGCTTTGAATAGTTTCTCGTATTCCGGGGCAAATATACATGTTCTACTAAAAGGACATTATAAAAAGAAGGTAACTATGACAAAAACTTTATAGGATATTTCATTTTTCTTTTATCAACAACGTTTTATGTAAATTACTCATTTGTAATTTTATATACCAAATCATTGTATCATTATAGATATTAAAATTTCTGCATTTACTGAATTTGATGTCGGACTTGACTGTTCCTACATAAATGCGTTTCATTGTCATTAACAGTCAATCAAGCTAGTATCCATCTTAAAAAGTATAATTCTATCAATATTCCAATGCACATATGACCTATTTCGCTATCCTATTGGAGTTAAGTTCTGAATTACGATAAATATAAATATCATCTTATTATTTTAACTGGTTGAAAGGTGGTAAATTTTTCTTTGATTTGTTATCTTTTGCAAATATTTTAAGGATCCTGAAAGATACAAGACCAGCATACCTCGTATAGTACTAGCTTCTGGCAGACAAGAGGAATGTGTTATGAAAATTTTCAATATCTTAAAAAATCAATCAGTTGATCCCGAGCAAGTTGGGTTGCTACACAATATACACGAGAAAGATATACCTGGTCACATGTGTCGTGGTTACGTTGTGTTAGGTAAGAATGAATTTCGAATATTTATTATTTTCATTTTGATATCGTAATGAAGCCATTCGAGAGGCAAACCAGGAATTAAGATTCTGAAATCTAAGCAAACAAAGTCGTGGGTGAGAATTTGTAATTAATATTTAACTAGCACCCCACTCAATAATTACACAAGAAAAAAAGAGGAATAATAAAATTAATTACAATATGAATAAATTGTATACTATCCGATAACACGTTACTAATTTCCAATGTCCATTTTTATATTTATAGATACAAATGAAAAGAAAGAGACAGTGAGTCTATCTCAGAATACAGGCCATTACCCAGGTAGAGTACGCCCCATTTGGTTTGTGTACAGTGGCATGGGATCACAGTGGGCTACTATGGGGGCAGGTCTTATGAGAATTCCAATATTCGCAGCTGCAATAGAAAAGTAAGTGAATACATTTAATATTCAAATTCTGTATCGAATTATATAAGTATCCTCATATTTCTATAGATAGATAGTATATACTATATAGATCGATAGAAATACCAGGATTCTAATATCATTGAATACCCCGCAAACGATACGGCTTGAAGATATACCTATGTTATTTCTGTGATAATAGTAGTAAAACCTAAATTGAATAGCACAAAATTTTATATTTTCATTGTGACGGTTCTTACGTTAATGTTTACTTATTTATTTTCTGAGATAAGAAACAAAAGATGTCTTAGATTGCTCCGTTGCTAAATATACCTAAGGTTGACGAGTGTTTCCTGTGATTGTTTCAGTCAATTCGCCTACAGTTTTATTTTAAAAATAAACATGAATTCGCAGATAATAACAATTAAATTTCCAATTTTAATACAATATTTAAATGTGCAATTTCAAGAAGTTCTTCATATGTAATTTGTTCCGTCAACAATACTAAATCACAGGAATAATTGATATTGATATTGAGAAAGACAATTATATTATTTTTAAAATATTTTTTACAGATGCTGTCGTGTTTTGGAACCAAAAGGTATCGATCTAGTGAAAATTCTAACTGAACCTGATAATACCATTTACGACAACATCTTGCACTCATTCGTCGGTATTGCTGCTGTTCAAATTGGCCTCACTGATATCTTGAAGCAAATGGGCATTATTCCTGATAACATTATAGGTAATAAAATATATATATGTTACAATAAAACCCCTTGACTGTGACTTGGACCCTCAAGAGAGTTAAATAGCAGATATTCACATCTGACTTTCCGCTATATCCCGTAATAATTATCTTATATTTCAACAAGTAATAGAATTATATTTCAACTTATCTATCTCCAACATTGTAACAATCTGCGAATAAATTAAAATTGTTGATAGTTCACTTAAAATTGTTTTAGGGCATAGTGTTGGTGAATTGGGATGTGCTTATGCAGACGGCTGCTTTACTGCGGAAGAAATGATCTTATCTGCTTATAGCCGTGGCTTGGTCTCTATTCAAACACCATTTATTAAAGGATCTATGGCAGCTGTAGGACTAGGATATAAGTCGGTAAAAATATTTATGTGATTTTAAATTTATATTATCTTCACTCACATTCAATGAAATATTGACAACAATGATTTGATAATACTAAACTTATAAAATTGTGAAAGTGTTCTTAACTTAGGTTCTACCGATGTGTCCACCGGAGGTGGAAGTGGCTTGTCACAATAGTTCCGAGTCCTCTACCATATCGGGACCAGCTGATATAATGAAAGAGTTTGTGGGGGAACTAACTAAGCAAAGAGTGTTTGCAAAGGAAGTACCGTGTTCTAATATCGCTTACCACTCTAGATACATTGCAGATGCTGGTAAGTCAAGATTTACTTGGAAGAATAGACATCCTAAATATTATCATATTTTATCAATTTAGCATGCACTATGCTATATTGAAAAATATACTGAATGAATTTTTTTTACGCATTTTTCATTAAGAAATATCCTAAATATTTATATAGATCTGATGTATATTCAAATATTTAAGGCCCCGCTCTTATGAAATATTTAAGCAAAGTCATAACAGAACCAAAAGAAAGAAGCCCAAAATGGGTATCGACGTCAGTTCCACAAAACGAATGGGATACACCCAAGGCAAAACTTTCTTCGGCTGAATATCACACGAACAATTTACTGGTAAGATATTTACGAAAGCATTCGTTGTTTTTACGTATATATAAAAGCATTTATGATAACGACAAAATTACTGTTGAATATTTGCAGAATTCGGTTCTTTTTGAGGAAACATCTAAACTTATCCCAGAGGACGCTATAGTAATAGAAATTGCGCCCCATGGTCTTCTTCAAGCGATTATGAAGAGATCATTATCAGGATGCACACATATACCATTGACAAGAAAAGGTAATCAAGATCCAGTGAAATACTTACTGGAAGCCATTGGCAAGTGAGTTAAGCATAATTTTTACTACTAGTTTACTATTAATTATAATATTAATATATGGTACTATATTTACAATAGGAATTCAATATTTGTATTGTGAACACGAATTATTTAAATTTGTTCGCAGATTGTATGTCGCCGGTGTTAACCCGAAAGTTGATATCTTGTACCCTAAAATTGAATACCCCGTTTCAACCGAAACGTCGCTGCTTTCACACTTCGTTTATTGGGAACACAGCGAAAACTGGTATATTTAAATATACATATTTTAATACTGGGCTTTTTTTTTCTATAAGTGTTCTATTATATTTTTTTTTTCTGTTCTAATTTAGGCCAGAAGCTCGATTCAATACCAAAGAAAAAGTGGTTGCAACAAGTCGCGTTTTTGTAATGTCAATCCATGATGACGACTACAAATATTTGCAAGGTCACATAAGAGATGGTAATTTAAGACTCCTATATTAATCAACGAAGTTATTAGTTAAGAAGTTAAACTTTAAAACATTAATAAGATTTCGTAGCAGAAAAGAATATTTTCTGGCAAACACGTTATGCTTTTTCTTTATTGTATCTTTTTCGTTTTTCAAAAACATGCACAAGTATATCTTTTATGGCTACCATAACATTGTGAATGCATACTTTATCAAATATATAAATAATATATTTCTTGATTTTAGTAAAAATTACATTTCCACCAGTGGTGTCACCCGCGTGGTCCTGTTCCTTTATTGTTCAATTCAATTCAATTAATATGCCTTAAAATCCATTGTATAATTTTGAAAATCTCAGCGTACAGACACTGAGAAGTGAGACAAGTTTATTTAATACTATGTATAGATAAATAATATACTTAGTACAATTCGATATAGAATGAATGGATAGGAAGTTTTTATTCCTATCATTTTAATTTATCACTATTTTCATTTAAGGTGTCCACGTATTCCCAGAAGCAGCATTATTAGTGTTGGTTTGGGAAACTTTAGCTATGTATTTGAATGTAAACTACAGGGACCAACCAGTATCTATGAAAAATATTCAGTTCTATAGCGAAGCAATTATTGATACGGAGAAACCATTAAGGCTACACATTATGATTTATAAGGGAAATAATGCATTTGAGGTAAACTTTTATCCTTTTCATTAGTACTCAAAATATCTCTGGTATTTTTCTTTGTGTAGAATGTTGCTGATAGATCATGATTAATTTTAGGTGAGTTGTGAATCTGTTAAAATAGCTAGTGGCACTATTATACCTTTGAATAGTCAAGAGATAATTTTCCGCCCTCTAGAAGAGACGAAACCAACACCGACTGACATTTCACTAACCAGAACAGATTTTTATAAAATTATGGAACTAAGAGGATTCAGTTACAGGTAATGCTATAATTCTTTTTTTCTTTATATACTGTAATATAAAGAAATGTTTTCCTCGCATAGAGGGTTTAAGTAATTAATACCTATTAACTATGTTTGATATTTGAAGTCTATGTTAATAGGAAAACCATCGATGCATGTCGAAATTTTTGATCACATATACATTGACAAAATTTAAAGTATGTTACCCTGAACATTGGAGATTGGATAACCATCAGTGTGTATTTTTTTTTTTCAGAGACAAATTTCAGTCCATCCATACAGCTGACTCAAATCGATTGAGGGTTAATATTAAGTGGACAGATGATTGGATAATATTATTGGACGGTCTTATACAGTTTAATTTATTCCAAAAAGATCATGAAGGAGTCTCGATTCCAAAAATAATACGTAAATTAACGATTGACCCTTCTAAACATGTAATTGACCAGACATCGGATGAAGCCACACAGAAAGCGGAGATTTATGAGTTTTATAATTTAACAAGGTAACTTCTTGTAATTTTTGAAAGAGAGAAGAAACAATTGACGTTTAAAGATTATGATTATAGTTATGTATTTATGTATTTGGTTATATGTAGATGCGATGGAGTAGAAATGGAACAAATTGAGTTTCTCAACATGCCAGTAAAAGAAAAACATCCAGATGTTTTAATGACTCAAACATTCATTCCGCATTTCTTAACAGGTATATTAAAAGTAAGTAACGGACTTCATAACAGTTGTAGAATATATAAAGTTACAAATAATCGATTTAATGATAAAGATAACGTTTTACTTTTTAGCTTGACGTGGCTCTTCAAATAAATATGCAAATTGTAGCTGAAAATACGCCAACTAATAAACTGAGTGTATTAAACATGCTGACAGAGCAATCTTATTTTGTAACCAAGGCTTTAGATGAGGCAGCTAAAAATAATGTATTATTTGATGTCATAGTTGATAAAATCAAACCAGAAACGATACAACTTAACACACTTTTGGCTAAAGAACAAGTACTTAAAAATTCCAATGTGTTCATTGTTGACAATTTACTTGGTGATGAAAAGGTAAAAAAAATATCTACTTCATATACTGGAAGGAGAAATTGAATAAATAAACTGTCAACTCTTATATTTAAATATTTTTCAGAAAATAAACTTCATACATAGTATTTTACCGAAAAATACATTTATATTGGCTTTGGAGGAAGAAAGTTTAAAAATTCATCCAAAGTATCCACAGTTTTATGTTATCAGTGCAATGACAGTTACAAGAAAGAACTTAATTTTGCTTAAGAAAATTGATGATAGCCAAGATGTAAATGTAACATATATACCAATAACGCACGATAAGAAATTTTCTTGGGTACCAAGAGTTCAAAGCGAGTTACTTAAAACACGAAGAATTGTTTTGGTCTCCGAAAAGCAGCCATATTGCGGGTTATTAGGTTGGTTCGAAGGATTGTTATATATGATTTGAGACAAAACAATATTTTGAAAAAGTTTTCCTATCAAGATGAACTTTTTTAACAACAAGAGTATTGACAAATCTAAATACTAAACAAATAAAAAGCAACATATAGTGATAATTTTATTATTTATGTTCTTTTAGGTTTGGTTAGAAAGTTGAGGGTTGAATTTGGAAATAAGATTGGTCTAGTTGCCATTGATGATTATCATGCGCCATCCTTCCACCCCGATAATAAAATATATAAAGAACGAATGCAAAATAATTTAACATTCAATATTTTAAGAAAGGTATGGATTTGGAATATTATAAAACAAATTTATCCCATAATAATTTCAACTATCTTCTCAATAAAAATCATAAGAACTTCACTACCTTTCCAATTATTTATTTATTGTCAATTTAATTGTGATCAATAAAATCCGAAAGCTAAATTTAGTCGAAGTATAAATTTGTTTTATGGAATATGGATTTTTTTTAGGGCCAATGGGGAGGATATTATTACTTACCAAGCGAAACATCGTTAAAGCTTCAAAATGCAACTCTAAATACTGTAATTCCTGGTAATTTAGATTCTTTAACCTGGGTGGAAATGCCCCCTTCACTGCCAAGTGGTAACTTAGTTAAGGTGAGATTCTACTACATTTATTTATCAATCCTAAACAAAATATGAAATTGATTATACTTGTTATATTTATTTTTGTTTCAAATGTTGCATTTATTTTTAAGGTCAATTATTCAGCATTATCTCTGAAAGATGTCAAAAAAGCACTAGGTCAGTCTATTGAAGACAACAGGAGTTTTGGAATGGATTTTAGTGGAATCAATAACAAGTAAGATTAACCAGGATTCGGGAATGATTGCCATATTTATGATACTTCCGAATATGCAAAATATTATTGCTGAGTAATATTTTTTATTACAGGGGGGAAAGAGTAATGGGAATAACGCCAAATGGAGCTATATCTTGTACCGTTGAAGCTGATCCTAATTTAACGTGGCTTGTACCTAAACATTGGACACTTGAAGATGCTGCTACAGTTCCATTACCATATATACACGCCTTTTACTGTCTTGTAAGAAAATTCATCTCCTTGTTTTTTTTATTTCAGTTGCACATATGCTGCATCTCTTTTGATTATTTTTCTTTCATCTATTTATTTAATTTTAGATTGTCAGAAACCGTATTCATCCCAATATAAAAAATAAAAGAATATTCATTAACGGTGGAGCAGGTGCATTAGGACAAGCAGTCATATCAATATGTCTTGCGGCAAATTGTACAATATTTACTTGCGTGAGCGATTTAAGGAAGAAAATGTTTCTGATGAAGTTGTTCCCTGATTTAAAAGGTAAGTTAAACGGTAAATTGTTAAGATATAACTGATGTGAATATGAAGCTCAAGAAGTAAAAGGAAAATCGTTAAACATCTATGGTTACGTAGTAGCAATCTTTGTTAAATAAGCAGCTTTTCTTTTAGTCATCGGAATCTGCTTCAATACATAGTATTCAACAAAACTTTCCGTCTATCTTTCCTTATATATGCTTAGATCTTTAGAATTTCGCAGCGGATTTTGATGCGGTTTTTAATTTACTGTGTAATTCAAAAGAAAGATTTCTTTGTACAATATAAGACCACGCGGGTGAAACCGCTGGCATAAAGCATTATATTATATTGCTATTTTTTTTTTAACTTTATGGTTACAAGAACAGATTAGTAAATTATTTTGTTGATTTATTTGAACTATTTAAATATTTTTGAGCGATTTATTAATAAGAGCAACAGATAATAAATATTGTACATAGCTTTTGTTATTCATATTACTAGTAAATAAAACAAATATTGTTTAATTTCGTTAAAAATACTTAAATTGTAGATAAAAACATCGGTTACTCTAGAGATGGATCGTTCCAAGATATGGTGCAAGTCAATACTGAAGGAAAAGGATGTGATTATGTAATCAATTGTGCAACTGGCGTACTGCGTCAGGTAAGTAATATGTATATTCCAAATATTTAACAACTTTATTTTATTATATTAACATATAAAGATCAATACTATTTCAAATAAATATAGTTACAAAGACTACATACACAGAAACATTGTAATTAATGAACAAATTTTAACATTGATTCGTTATTGTAAATTATAGTTAAATTTACCCTTTCTGCTTAACGTGAGAACATTAGAGATAAAAAAGAAGCAAGATGGCTATTAATACGTCAGTACTCTGAGATTGATGATCGATTTATTTCAACATACCTATAGTTTCTTTAGCTTATCTATTAAATAAATTGTAAATTTAAATAATGAAAAAAAAAATGCTTCGTCGACCATTTTATTTCATTTTAATTAACTACGTATAGAATGCTTTGCTTACTAAAACCATTACATATTGTTTTTAAGGCTGCAATGAAATGTGCTGGTAAAGATGCCACATTCATTGACGTCAATGATTACGACTCGAAACAAAATAGTGACTTCGGTATGTTCTTTTTGGCCGGCGAAAAGAACTACTTGAATTTAAGGCTATCGGAAATATTCAAGCCGGAGAACAATTTAGAAAGAGAGGTAAGTCCATAAAGTCTGGTTATAGAACTTCGTTCGCCCGTTTCCATTATGCTAAGGCATGTGAATCCAACAAAAAGAAGATACACGGTAGCAATCCCGCGAAAAACTATTATTCTATTTGCTATGTGTTTCAAAGTTTTAGACTCCATAATTGCCAGAAATGGAAAGAGGATAGTCAAACTTCAAAATACAAAACTAACTTTACTTTAAACAAAAAAAAGATGTTACTTTTAATTAAAATAGATGTTAAAATAATAGATGACTAATAATTTGTCTTATTTGCTCCAGAAAGGTACCCCTTTACGTTACATATCCATCTTTATGTCACCGACTTACATATGTGTACTAACAACTCAATCACTCAAGTGCTTTCGCAGCAAATTAGCTATGACAAATGGACGGGCAAATTAACAAACAGGCTGGCAATCAAATTATCCTATGAAGGTCCCGCTTTTCCCTTTAAGGTACGGAACATTGTATTTAATGTCAGGTTTGTGTTAATATTTTCAGAAATTGCAATTATTGCTAACTGAAGGTATTAAGTCAGGAGCAGTAAGGCCACTCAGTCGTGTTGTCTATGAACCAAATGAGGTTACAAGAGCATTCAGATTGTTGTCTTCGAGCAAGCAGAGGGGCAGAGTAGTAATAAAGTTGACAGACGCTTGTGAAACATTCAATCATGGATTTAACGTTGTACCAAGGTATATTTATTATATAGATAGTTCTAAAACATTAAGTTCGCTGAAAGTGGATGAGGTGTAAGATGTGTGGGACCGCACGTTGTGGCGTTCGGTCCTCTCTGCCTACCCAACCAGAGATGCGGCGTGAATATATAGAGAGAAGTTTGCTGAATAAAAATAAAAAATATATATTTTCTGTATTCTCTTTGATTTCAATAAAATGAGGGTTTAAGATTAGTAACTCACACTTAAGGAAAATTTAAAATGGTTTTTTATAGAACTAATTCCTTTTATAAGCATATCAATTTACAATATTGTTTATGGTAGAATAATAAGAAACATATTTTGCAGGATGTCGTTTGCGGAAAATGGAACTTACGTTGTTGTTTGTGATGAAAAAGGCCACGCTATTGAATTGATTGACCGTCTTATACATAGGGGTGCAAGAAATTTTGTTGTCAGCATGAAACCAAATACGATCGGAGGATACTTTTATGCTAAATCTGAGTTAGTATTCGTTATATATGAATGTTAATTTCAATTTATGTCTCTCATTTCGCTCTCTTTAACGAAGATTATTTTAAAATATTCTTAAAGTTTTTAGTCTGTATAAAAGATTTAACTATATATGTATTTGGAACGTATATATATCCCTGTTTCCTTTAGACATGTCATGTATAAGTCATTTGTGACATGTTAAAGATTAACCTGCCTCAGATCTCTGACTGTCCAGAGTATAGGCAATAGTAAATTTTCGTATATTTTTTTTTATGTTGACAGTAATTTAATAGAAAATTAACTATTTCTGAATTTGAAAAGAAATGTATATTTTACATAACAGTATTTGTAAAATATTATGATGATAATACTATTCAAAATTTGCAAGTTATTCTGAAGTACTGTTAGGTAGTTTGTGTATGAATTTACATGTCCTCAAAAGTTTTATTTAAATGGTTCATAACTTTGATATTTTTAATAATAAATATTTGGTAGATACAAAAATAATATATTAGAAGAAATATTCTGCATTTCCAAATAAATTTCATCATCTTTACCCCTTTTATGTCCTCACTACAAGGGTTCAGCCCTTACTTATGGAGCATCATAACACTCCATGCTGGCGCAATATGAATTAGATGGTGTTAACAACTGCAAATACAGCTGAGGACGACGAAACGTTCCGAGGCACGGAGAAGCTCTGGGTAATAATTTTTGGTCAACCATCGTGCTTGACCAAAAAACTGAAAGTCGCTTCGCAACAACGACTGCGGGCTTATTACGGCAACATTACCGAACTACCATGTAAACCAAATAAACTTATTTTCATATAAGAAGTCTTAAAATTAACATTTTCATTTTAAAGATCATGGAAGAAATTTGGCGTTTCACTGAAAATTTATACAGAAAATCTTCACTCCGAAAAAAGCACCGTACAGCTTTTGAATGAAGCCTCAAAATTGGGACCTATTCATGGAATTTTCTTCGTTCAAAATTTAGACGATGCTACGGAGAATTTTGATCCAGTTGCTGTATTTAAAAAGTTCACAGACACTGCAATGGTTGTCGCTAATTTAGACCTTATGTCTAGAAATATCTGTACTGAATTAAAGTAAGTGAATTCGATAAAATTGTTTTTTTTGGACTAAGCTTAATAGAATAGTATTGTACTTATTTCTATTTTACTTTGTATAATATTTTAAATAGATCTGTAAAGTCAATATGATTTCATTATTAATTCCGAAACCCCGGTTTGCAATTGAAACAAAAAACTACTAATTAGGTACAAAAATAGTTGTATATCACTTATTTATTAATAACGTTTCAATGTTAATTTCCAACAAACATATATTAGACCGAGATAAATCCAAGTATTAATTTATTTTATGTTTTATTTCGCACCCATGCTGGTTAAACTTGTTAACAGTCAATTTAAAAGAAAATGTTAAATGCACCATTCGATTTGATAACCGAACATCTACTGGTAAACTCCAATTTGTTTTGTCAAAATTCTCGGTTAACAGGTTTTACCAGCATAGGTGCGATTTATAACTATTGCAGTAAATTTATTATTTCTCCTACTGTCGGTCTTATTGCTGTGATTTGTATTACATCTTTATCGTTTGCAGATACTTCGTAGTTCTCACTGGTTCATCAGAGAAAGTAACTGACGAGTATGCCGCTTCTGTATCTGAGAAAATCTGTCTCATTCGAAGCGAGGTTGGGTTACCGGCCTTAGCATTCAGAATAGGAAAGCTTAATGAGGTACTGTAATATGAGTATATAGAAACGCAATTTTTACCATGACTACTTAAATAGCGTCGTGCTACATGAGAACATAACATGAAATAACTTATTTTCTGCTAAATATAGAACCTATTTCAAAGTTTTAAAAAGGAGAAATATTACTTAAAAGCGACTTACTTATTCAAGAAACTACTGCTGCAGTCGAGCGGAGATTTTCTATAGGTATCTCATTAGGTACTGTAATATGAGTATATAGAAACGCAATTTTTTTCCACAACTATGTACTTTAATAGCGTCGTTCTACATGAGAACATAACATGAAATAATTTATTTTCTGCTAAATATAGAACCTATTTCAAAGTTTTAAAAAGAGAAATATTACTTATCATTAAAGCGACTTACTTATTCAAGAAACTGCTGCTGCAGTCGAGCGGAGATTTTCCGTAGGTTATAAATTAAATAATATTTTAACCTCCTCCTATTCCACTTTGAAGTCAGTTTGCATTTTTTTAAAATAAATAAATATCTGTGATACTAAATAGAATACATTATTTTATGATATACCTATGTCAGAAAAAAAAGATATGTAACATATTCTTAATTAAAAAATGCTTGAAAATCCACTTTGTCCCTGGCATACTGCGATGGGACACGAACCCAGGACCTAACAGGACTTGCGAATTTTTCAAGCACTTGTTCCTTTTTCGCTACTACAGAGCGTATTTTCAATAGTTCAGTCTTCCCAAACATTTCATCTCCTATCCAGAAATAAAGTGGATTTTTTAATGCATTTTTAAGTATAGTATTGTAAATTCTAAATTGATCAAATATAATAATGTTGTAACATTATAATAAGGTTTAAAAATAGGAATGATGACTAAAAAGGTTTATATCCATGTATGTAATATTATCCTTTTATCTGATTGATGAACTAATTTTTTTGTTTTACCCAGGCATCATCACTGTTGAAGTCGGTTAGTGAGCATGATTTCATAGACGAGATTTTTTGTTTCCTTTAAACTATTTCGTATTTATTTCAGATTACAGCACCACTCAGCTGTGTAGCTGAAGCGGATTTCCAATCGAACTCCCAGCTCCTATCATATTCAGCTATTTTCAACGCTCTGGAGACGAGCTTAAAACTTAATTATAAAAATGTCCAAGCGTTCAATCTCAAGAAGCGACCTGATTCCGACTTCTTAGGGAAAATAGAAAAAATACTCGGTGAGTATTTTAAAGCTGCTTTTATAGCGTAAAAGGAAACTAACTTGCATTTGCTTCTTTTTTCAATTTGTCTTGAGTTACAGTTTTTCGATAAAATAAAGCTCTACGTCTTTGATCTTTTCGGGAAACGCAGCATTCCATTAAACTCTAATTGATGGCTGGATTTTTTATTTATTTGTTTGTCTGACTGTCTATCTGTTTTCCTGTTTATTCATTTTTCTATGCGTAAGTATATATAAAAATATATACAGAATATATTAGTAGAAGATCCGAACCTAAATCGACCTTCACCGGGTTGATAATGGAATAAAACTTATTGTATAATTAATTTAGTATATTAGAAAATATATTAAAAATGGGTTGCCTAAAAAAATCCTGGACAGAATATTTTAAATTATTTTTAAAAAAATATTTTTTTATTAAATGTTGCAACATCAAGATAATAAGAAAAATTTAATTCTGACTTAAAGTATAAAACATATAGAATGTGCAGACGTTGGGTTGTCTATTATTTACCTGGACGAACTACTGGGTTGTCAGGTATAAACAGGTATATCGATGCCAGTTAATTTCACTTGATTTGATAATAAAAAAAAAATTATATCAACATAAGCGCTGTTTTATTACGAACACATTAATATAGGGTTGTCTGCAAAAAAATTCGGTCCAATTACGGGTTTGCGAATTTTAAAAATTAAAATTTTAACGCGTGATGTTTATTTTGTTAACTAGACAACCTAATGTTAGATAATAAATACTTAATGATTCAATAACTAACTCAAAATAAAAATAATAAAAGAAATAAGTGTTTCTCAACAATATTCTGTTTTTGACAGGCATAAGCAACATAAATAGCATTCCGGAGAACTTAACTTTAGAAGATTTAAGCGCAAATGATTATAATATAGAAGAAATAATTATTGTTATCAAAAATGAATTCAAGTTAAATTATCCCCTTGAAAAAGCGAAGAAAATAACAATTGGAGAGTAAGTTTAAGGTTTTTCAGATATTCTTCTAAGGTATTATAATATATTATTTTTTATTCCAGTCTATATCACTATATATGTAAGTACATGGAGAAAGGCAATGAATAGCGCATTCAGCTAGATTTAAGATATTTTAGTTTGTTGATTATGAATTAATAATATTCATTTATTTGGTTGGATGTGCTTTTATTGTCAGTAAAACAATGAAATTATATTATGCGTCAACTTCATGAAATAGTTAACCGTAGACTGAAAACTTAGAGAATCTCTTTGTAAACAACATTAGTTGTTTTTCGTTCAGGGGCCAATATAAACAAACCCGCAGTACTACTGACTCGCAACAAATCTACCTACAGCTATTCGCGGGCAGAACAACCAGTCTTTTTATTCACACCAACACTTTGAGCATCTATCCCTATGACTTATTTATAGCCATGGCGAAGTAACTAGTCACAGGCAACTGTGTTCGCTTGAATTCGGGCAGAAAATATTTGGGGATAAGTGATGCCACAGCCGGTCAAAAAACCCTGTTAGTATTCCTCTGTAAAGCCATAATCATAAGCTGGGTTTCATTGCATAAAATATTTGTAAAATATCGCAAAGTTGGATTCTCATATTGATATTTAGTTAAAATATTTGTAAACGTAGACAGTGGTATAAATTCATAAATGAAGCATTAATAACATTTGCTCTTGTTCCTTAATTTATAATGGTAAGAGTTTGAAAAATATCTTCTGGATAGAGACTTGTGACGTGATCTATTAGCCGATCATCTCGGCGAACACCTGATAAGATTCTGTCCACAATTTTAAGAGTTTTTTTGTTGCACGTGGTACATTCGTCCAAAACAATAAGACACCAATCCTGTAAATCCGAGATCTAGGGATTATTCACGACAGCAACCCGACATATGAAAAATGCATTGATTGTATCATTAAAAAAGCTTACCAATCGTTAGGTTTTATTATCAGATCATGTGCTCAGTTTACCAGTATAAAAATTGCTAAAATACTATACTGTTCATACGTGTGTAGCAACCTTGAGTACTGTTCGCAGATATGGAACCCACAATATGAAATTTATATTGATAGGCTAGAAACAATACAACGGAAGTTTCTTAAATACTTACAGTACAGGTGCAGAGGTTATGAAACGGATTACGACGCGAGGTCTAGGAAACATCATATATTACCTCTCGTGAAGAGACGGAAAACTATCGATATAGTTATGTTAATGAAATGATCACAATCTCTAATAAATTTTAGAGTTCCAACAAAAGGTACAAGACACCAAAACAGTCTCAGTGTCCTATTTTGTAACACAAATTATAGGAAAACCTAATTTTTTGTACGCTCAGCAATAAGTTTTAATAATTTGTTGGATTCCACGCTTGATATTTTCAATAGTAAACCGTTTAATTTCAGACAACGTTTGAGTATTGAATGGTTTGATCTGATTCCTTAGCTAAAGGTAGTCTTTGTTTTTCCTTGTTTGTTCCTTATTTTAATGTAAATAAGTACATAAGTGTCTATATGCGGAAACTTTTTTCACAATTTCGCGTTATAGAACAGGTTGGTGTTGCAGTTCTGTCTAAATCAATTAGGGTTTTGATCATAACTGGGACCGGGACTTACTACCGGGAAGCAATTTAGCAGCAATCCCTGAAGATGCTACTGCGAGACCGATCTTATTCTGTCGCCTTATTTTAAATCAGGATTGCTCTTGTAATATATATTTGTTAAGTGCCACTCAAGGCATCTTTAAAAAAAACTTTACTAACATCATTAGAGACGATGTTGACAACTTTGTTATATTATTAGTAAAATTTGTAAAAAAATCAATCGATTGATATTCGCGGTTGATTTGATTCTAGTTGGGGTATAGGTAGACCATAATCACCGAAATATTAGTCAACAATCGCAAAAACAATTTATTTAATAGAACAGAGGGAACTATTTAATACTCTATTGGCGGTTGGAGTGATTGAATCCTGTGCATTCTTTCTTAGGTTTCGTAAACTGTCTTCAGATATATTTTTTATACATTTCCCATATTCATAAGGGATCTGTAAGACCACAAAATATAATATTATTGCGAACATGACAAGCGAAGATAATGACGTAAGGAACGAAAACTATGGCTAACCATGCTTCTTTAGGAGTGTTGTCCTAGCGTGGTCATTGTTAAGAAAATGAAGAGCCATGCAATTTGCTTGAAATATGTAAAAGTAAAGTAAGTTGGTCCTCAAAATATTAGTGCGCAAAAACTAAAATTCTCCATTATTGTAATAACCTGTATATTCTACCTAGAGAGGTAAAGTGAATTATATAAAAGCTTATAATATGATGGCGTTAAAGTCAGCAGTGAATGCTCATCAGACTGAACGACTTTCGCTAATACGTCATTCCTTTAAATGTTTTAGTGATACTGAGCAAGTGCAAGTGCTGATTTGAACAATCAAATCAGAAATTTAATAGCGCAACAAAAATACTCACTCTATTTTTATTATAGTATAGATAATATTTATTATTAATTTGTAAGATTTTTGTTATAATTCTTATTCATTCATACATTTAGTACTTTGCCTGATATCGAAAGGTCGTTGGAGTCTAGAGATATCTGAGGCAGTTGTATTAAAATATTTTTAAGATAAAATAATGGAAGCTGCTCATGGGATCTATATAAGTGGCTGACAATTTTTTTTTTCTTTCTGTCTTCAGGCTTTTGAAACTTAAAGATCATAATATAGAGAAGAACAAATTCAAAAGCGGCTTGGGTGCCTTCTTTACATTTATAGATAATGATGAATGCTTAGCCACGGAACCTATGATTACGATGCAGACCAAGGTCTTAAGCGCTGTTGAGGTTAGTCTAAAAAAATCTTTGTGATTTCAATAAGTCAAAATATTATAACAACAAAAGTTTTAAGTAGCCATCGGTTTACTCATAAAGATATATATTCACACATACTGTTAGTTCGGTTTTTTTTGTTGTTCTAGAAGAATCGATAAATAAAGCGCTACACTACATAATGTGAATTGCTAGCAATAGAAAAAGATATTGGTATGACGGGCTCGATGGCGCGGTAGCGTTCCTACTATTGCTCCGAGAGTGGTGGGTTCGATCCCCACCCAGGACAAACATTTTTGTGATTAACTATTATGTCTGTTCTGTGTCTGGGTGTTTTCTATTTATATTATGTATATATTTGTAATCCCCCCGTTGTTTCTGATATCCTTAACAAAAGTGCCTAAGCTACATACTTCGGAATCAGATCAACGTGTGTTATGTTGTTCGATATTTAGAAAAAAAAAAATATTCAGAGGCAGGCCTGAGTTGAAGATTGTTTTATCGTTAGTACATTTTTATTGTACTAATGAAACCTAAAACAAAATAATTACTAAAATAATACGTTAATTTTGTTTTAAAATTGTTAAATTTAGTTAAGCTGGAACTGATTATTTGCTTAACCGAACACTTTAACATGTTTGTTAATGTAAGTCGGTGCAAAGCTGAAACTTGTCCAAATTTCTTCAAAATATTATTATTAAGATATACAGTCCATATTTTGATTATAAAATCAAATAGGTATACTTAATCAAATTAAAATTTTGACATTGACACTAAAAATCACCTATTCGTTTTAAATAGAGAGAAGAAGAATTCGACAAACAAGCGGAATATTTAATGCTGATACCAGGTTTTGAGGGTCATTATCAGATCTTCAAATCTGTTTGCGAAAGACTGAAGATACAGGCTGTTGCTTTCCAGCTGGGGCCAGATCTGGCCAATGATACCATACAAGAGATGGCTAATAACATATTAAAAGTACGTAACAAATATTTTTTCACATATACAATCATTATATATATACATATATCTCATCATCATCATCATCAGCCCTTTTACGTCCCCACTGCAGGGGCTCAGGCCTTCCTTATGGATGGTTAAGGAGGATGGGCCATGACCCTCCACGCTGGCCCAATGCGGATTGGAGGGTATTAACGACTGCAAATGCAGCCGGGACCAACGGCTTAACGTGCCTTCCGAAGCACGGAGTAGCTCGAGATAATAATTTTTTGGTCACCCATCCGGTGACCGACCCTTGCGAAAGTTGCTTAACGACTACGATCGCGGGCCGCCGCGCTTATCCACTACGTTTAAAGTGAACGTCCACATATCAACACACGCGCACCGGCCGCACAACACGCAATGGATTCTATTAATAATTACGTCATCAGCATAATTCCGACGTAAGCATTAAACTGATAGTCGCACTTTTTAAGGAAGCGTCTATGAAAAATGAGACTTCAGTGGATGTATGATATCGACGAATCCGTGCTATGCCGTTGCGTGTGTTACGGCTGGTGCGTGCGTGCTGAGGCAGAGAACGAGCACCTTTACGTGCACCCGATGTCAACCTATATTGTCAGTTACTAAGAAATTATTAATAAATAGGAAAAACAAAGTCTGTCTGTGCACAGAGATCTTTTTACACAACGAATTTACAATAACACAGAGGTTCAAACAAATATAACCTACTTCAAATGTAATATAGGTTTTATTTTATTGAAGCTCTATGCTATGACAGCGAAGCACACAATGACGAGTTCGAGGCTGTTTTTTTACATAATTATATAGATGGATATCATTCTCGCCTTAAACAACTAACGATGTATATTTACATTGATAGATATTAATAATGATTGAAACTTTTGTAAATAAACCGTTTCTTTTAGTTCATGAAAAAGCAGATTGCGCTGAAACAAAAGTTTTGTCTTCTCGGCTACTCTTTCGGAGTTAACGTCGCTTTAGAATTAGCTTACTTATTGGAAAAAGAAGGTAATTGTTTGTTATTAGTAAAAATTACACTATTTTTATAATTATTTCGGATTTTAATAATAGAAATCAAATTTTATATTTGATCAATTTCGCATTCACAATGCTATACTGAAATATATTTTTAATACAAATTGCTTAAAAAATCCTCTCAGCCCTGGCACCGTGAGATGGGATTCGAACTCACAGCATTTGTATTAAGAATAGAAATCAAATGTTGTTTGAAACATAAACTATATATTTTTTCTTCAATTTCTCTTTGGAAGCTCCTAAATTATTTTCTTTCATATTTTTAGGTCACGTTGGAAAAGTTTTCTGTTTGGATAGCAGTCCCGATTCGTTACCAGTCCAGTTGAATGCCTACGTAGGAAATTTATCAGAAACACAGTTGCAAAATGCTATTATCGAACATATGTACAAACTGATGACAGGCAAAGAGAGTCTTGAACTGAAAGAAGATTTAGAGAAACAAGAAGACTGGTCGGTGAAAGTTGACACCTGTGTAAACAGATTGAGAGGCTTGGTTAATTACTCTCATCAATATAAAAAGTATTTACTCGATGCTGCCTATAACAAAATATCATTAGCAAGAGAGTATGAACCTAACTTCAAGTTGAAATCTGAGTTGATCCTTATCAAAGGTACATTACATCCCAATGCTACCAAACTAGAAGACGATTACGGTCTTTCTAAATATACCAATCAAGTTGTTAAAGTATTTAACATAGAAGCTGATCATGCTTTAGCACCTCATGATAGCAGAGTTTCCAATATTGTAAACAGATTTCTCGATCCAAACATTCTAGAAGAATTCCAAAAGAAGAGACTCTGCGAATTCTACTTTGCTGATCCATTCAAGATCCTATAGGTAGGTAGGAAGATATAGTTACTAAGTTTTAAAATACGGCCACTTATTTATAACTTTAATAAAACTTTTGGATGTATAATTTGTTTCATTTGGCATATAATTAATATTTGTAAGGTAGAAAGTATGAGCAAAAAATTGAAAACATAATTACATGTTTTTTTAGACAGAAGCTAAAAAGCATTATGCTTAGATTACTACATTGTTATATACATGGGAAGATTTATTACAGAGCCTACTTAGCGTTTCTTTTATTCAGTTTAAAATTCTTGGACTATGACTTATAGTGGCATTTTTTTACCCGACTACGGCGAAACGAAAAGGAGTATTATGATTTTGGCTGGTATGTATGTAAGAATGTTCATCTGTTCCCTCACAACTTCAAAACTGCTCATCGTAACTGGACAAATGAGGTATCATTAGAAGCGTCATAGTCATCCTCGTGCTATAGACTATGTTACGTTACATAAATTGGCAGCAGCGCCCTCTAGACAGCATAAAGTGATAAACTAAAAAAAGATTATTATATACTTATTACCTATGTTCTGTGCTTATTACTTAATCATTCCGTGTAGGGTATCAAATGAACGAGCTTCATTATAAAATTTAAGGCTTATGCTTGCGATTTTGTTTATACAGCGGAAAATAATTAAAAATTAAAAACTCCAAAAACTACTGGACTGACGAATTTAGCAAGCACGTGTTACTTTTTCAAATTTCTAGTTTCAAACTTTTTAAAGCGTGATTTAGCTGTTGTCGGGTTTAAGTTTTGAATTTATTACTACATTTATTTGATATTCTTAATGGTTGAATTAGCGAGTATTGTTTTTTTTTTACCTTTTTTGTATACTCTATTCAAACGCAAACAAATAATTGTAATATTTCAAATTTGGAGCAGACATGAAGATATTTGCGGTTATAGATGCAGCCAAGATCAACAGCTTAACGTGTGTCCCCAAGTAAGGAGAACACCCGGAAAATTTTATGATCACCTTTATAGGTGTAAGTTGCTAAGCGTCATTTATTGCTTACTCGTTCAGACAGGTGACCATGTATAGTAACTGTACCAATGTCACAAAATATAAAGCTAGAAACTAAAAATTGTTATTTAAAATTCCACCGTGAGTAAATGTTGGTGTCGGCCATTTATCAACGGATTAGGTAAATGGTTTGAGAGACTAGCACACGCGCTTCCGCTTCGGTTAAAGAATGTTTGTGGTTATTGGAAAAAATATTAATGTCCTTTACAAAGCCATTTTATTGTATTTGATTTTACCTGAATATGCTAAAATGTTACTGATGAGTTCTAATGCTTATGTTCAGAATGTTCGGTATAATTTGGTGGCGAGATTAAATATCAAATCGAATCACCCTTTTACCTCGACGAAGTCGTTAAAGTGGACCTTTGAGTTGGTTTTCAAGTTGCTCTTTATCTAGGCATCGGTCAAGTAAAACTGAGTAAAACAGTTGCCAAATGTGATTTGTTATATAAATTGAAAACGATAATAAAGCCAGGTCATGTCTTATTTTAAGGGGTAAGATAAGTATATTAATATCCCTGTTTTCATTAATTATAGTTGTTTTATTTTCATCAAGTAGTCATTTAATCATTGGATAATGATGATGATGAGTAGCTCGGTGACGTAGAGAATAAGCGACGCGGCCCAAGATCGTTGTTCGTTAAGCAACTTTTACAAGGGTCGGTCACGGGATGAATGAATGAATGAAAATACTTTATTGCCCATTAACACATAAACATGAAAACAATTATTATTAGAAACATCGATGCAAAAGGCAGCCTTATTGCTAAGGTAGCAATCTCTACCAGGCTACCCTTGACCAAAAGAAGCTATACCGATTGAGTAAAGAGACAGCGGGCAAGTGTATGAAAGAAAGATGAATGTGAAAATACATAAAAGTAAATACATATACTCTTATAATAATATATATATATACACAAAACAATACAAAACAGAATACAATTTCAGGATGATGAATCCAGCTTGAGGAAATGTTCCTTGACATATTTAACAAAGGACTCTCGTGATTGTGCGCGTCTGATATTTACCGGCAGTGAGTTCCATAGTTTGATAGCTCTAATATAAAACGACTTGGCTACAAAATCAGTTCTATGAGGAGGGATCACCAAGGAAAGGTTATAGGAAGACCTCAAATCTCGGAGAGAATTAGAAGAGTGAAAAACGAAGCGATCTTTAAGATATTGCGGTGTTTAAGGATTAAAAAGAATAGAATAAAGAAGGGATAGGATGTGACAGTCTTTTCTACGAGAGATAGGTAGTCATTGAAGTAGGGAACAATAATCAGAGATATGGTCGTACTTGCGTAGACCAAAGATGAAACGGATACATAAATTCTGAAGACGCTCAAGCTTATTTAGATGTATGACATTTAGGTCAGAATAACAGGAATCAGCATAGTTAAGCAGTGGGAGAAGCAGGGATTACGCAAGAGTGATTTTTGTCTTAGTCGGCAATAAATTCTTGAGTCGTTTGAGCGAGCTATATGCACCAAACACTTTTCTACTAACCTCAAGATCGTGATGGCTCTACGAAAAATTGCAGTCGAAAAACACACCAAGATTTTTAACGCTGTCTTTAAATGGTATACGATCGCCATTCAAGAGGATAGGTGGCAGCGTATTATGATTTACGATTTTCCATACCCTCGCGTATGTCATCTGCAATCTTGACAAGTGCAGTAGTCGTACTATGACCGGGACGGAAACCAGATTGAAATGGATTGAGCAGGTTGTTCAAAAAAAGGAATCTACTAAATTGTAGATGAACCAGTTTATCAAGGACTTTGAGTAGGAAGGGCAATATGGAAATAGGACGATAATCTGAAAAGGAATCAGGCTTAAGCTTTTTAGCTACAGGAACAACATTAGCGTCCTTCCATGCAGAAGGGTAAAGAGATGAGGAAATAGATTTATTCACGATTTTGGTAATTACAGGAGAAAGGATATCTAGGAGAGGAACAATTATATTACGACTAATGCAATCGCTACCAATCGCATTAGACGAAATCGCAAGTATATTCTTCTCAACGTCACACTCAGTGAATTGTTTAATAACAAAAGGATAAAAAGATGGTTTTGGCGGCGAAGAAAGAGTACTTAGAGTTTGATTTTTGATGTTTCCATCTAAGGAAACAGACGAGCAGAAGTGACTATTTAAGGTATTAATATCAGTATTTGACGAGAGGAAGGAGTTGTCTTTAGATTTGCCAATACCAAGATGGGTGGGGATGGGTGACCATAAAATTATTATCTCGAGCTACTTCGTGCTTCGGAAGGCACGTTAAGCCCATCCTCCTTAACCATCCATAAGGAAGGCATGAGCCCTTGCAGTGGGAACGTAAAAGGGCTGATGATGATGAAATAAATTACTCATACATCCCTCATAACTACTACTTACCATATACATTTACACGATGCAGTTATGCTACATAAATTAAAATATATAATTGTAATAATTATTTAATTAAAAAAAAATGTTCATTGGCCATTTACACATCAAATGTAAAACCTGAAAACATAAACTCACAGTATAACTAAATCTGGAGCAAAACAATCAACTTCAAATTGAACTATTCAGATTTTAAGGCTTCATATCGATTGCAGCAAAGAAAACTTATAGTAACTTGACATACTTATTAGTATGATCGGTCAAAACAATTAATTTAACCCAGAAAGGGCAAAACCGACATATTAAAAAGAAACAAATTAATTTTAAAATGCATCTAACGTCCAATTGTTTTAGGTTTAATCGTAATTGAGACAGTTTTGTACGCAATAAGCATTAGCTTCGCGTAACTGCGAGCTTATTGTACCGTTAATTGTTTAATTGACGTAGATTGTTTTGGGTATACATTAATGTCACTTGGCGGGATTGTAATTAGAATCGTTTGTTACCTGTGGAAATGGGCGCTGTTAAATATGGACGTGAAGTTATGTGGTAATGTGTTATAAACATTTTTATTAAACTTTAACGGTCTTGGTGTTCCATATTATGATATCACTCGTAAAAACTGCTTCATCACGTAATACCTGTCTTAACGTGGCGAAGTGGAGTGGTTTCTGTTATCACCTATTATCGTGATAATGCCAGTAACAAATTTTTAATATATTACTTTGAAATTTTAAGAGCATCTATTAAATTTTTAAAACGGTATATTCGCGATCTCAATCTATTACAAATCTATTTATTTTAAATCTAACATCGACTTCAGTAATCATGATCTAACTAGCAAAATAAGCAAACAATTTTGCAAAACTGACAACTGCAGATTTCTATTATAAATGGCACAGGAGTTATCAACACTCCATATATATTTTGTTGATAAATAAAATCACATCTTAAGCCAAGTTCTCGTGGTAGACATCACAAAAATTCCTTACTCACGTTTACAACTTTACATCTACAACATCATCTACATGCATATTGCCAATATTCTTAAAAGCTTAAATCACCATCAGCAACTTCTGTTTCACACAAGAGGATTAACCAGAATATTTATTGAAGTTGATCAGTATTGCATTCGACGTTGACTTCGACGCAGATTTTTTTTAATAGCAAAGTAGACATAGATACCGGCTACGTTAAATTTTAACTAACTTTTACTGGTCATTAAATAAAGATGAGTAAAAGTTTATTTATCGAGGAGTAGTATTAACCCAAACATAATAATGGCACAATTATTAGAATCAGTTATGTATCTATCTGTGGTAGATTGAAGATGTTATCTTCATCATCATCAGCCCTTTTACGACCACTGCAGGAGCTTAGGTCTTCCTTACGGATAGTTAAGATGGATTATGATCCTCCACACTGGCCTAATGCAAATATAGCCGGGACTAATGACTTAATGGCCTTCCGAAGCACGGAGTAGCTCGAGATAATATTTTTTTGGTTAACCAACCCGTGATCGACCGGTGAGAAAGTTGCTTAACAACAAAGACCTTGGGCCTCGGCGCTTATCCGCTAATCCACCAAGTTTCTGTATTGGAATCTTAAATTTGATTGAAAATGTTGTATTGGAGTTAAATTAAACTATAATGTATTCGAGTAAACGAATAAACAATGAAAGTTAAGTATGAGTAGATACGTTTTGACACATATATTTTCACCTATGCCACATTCAAAATATTTTTTCTTTTTACTACAATGATCGAAAGTTACAAATAGATATAAAAGTTATGTCTATTGAAAAAAAATGAGACAAAGCTTTTCTACAAATATAAAATATTGGGTATCTAATTTCGCTTGAAGCTATGAATTTATTCTATAACTGTTACTTCTGAAACAGACCTCATTTTTTGTTTTTTAAAGTTATGCCTTCTCCAATAATTTCGTAAATCATAAAGCAGCAAAATATACTGTGACCGGGACAAATTGACAGTGGAAATCCGCAGCGGATAGATCTCCAGGGGCATCGATTATTGCATTTCAATATTCAATGCAGCCGAGACGAGGAATTGAAAACTTGCTCCGAGGATTAGTTAAGCATTATTTCGAGAACGATTTCTCTGTGTTGGTTATTTTACTATCGACTTTCGTTCTGTAGCATTTTAAACTTTAAATTATGTAAATTAGTCGTTGTTTACTCTGAATAATAGAACTTGGAAAAATATTCTAAGTCTAATGGATCCCGGAGACGATCAAATCGACTTGACAAGTCTTACGTTATTGATGGTTTTTTTGATGGAAGAATTGACGCCCATTTAAGGTCGTCGCGCACGTGAAGCTAGTGAACGTTGTAATAAAACTACTTCTTGGACCGGGTTCGATACCTGGACTTTTTGGATAATAAAATTTAGGTACATGTCATTTCGAATATCGATATAATGTTTCATAGAAACATTTACAACTAATGACCTACACAATCTGTAGCCATGTATAAATAATGTAATTTCATTAATAGTAAAAAATAATCATTAAGGTAATTTTTCAAAACATCCGGGATAGATTCCCGAATCGAGAACAATATTTTTTTATGTGTAAATGTAGTTCTTTTTTCTAAACACATGGTTCCTAAAAACAGATCTTTGTATTTCCCATACTGACTATGCTTAATGTTTTAACCTGTAGAGGGAAAAGAGGGTTCTCTTTTCTCTGACATTTTTTGGCATACTGTCTTAGGACGTTGACAGACATAGGTGTACTGGGTAAGCTGTTGGAGACATCGAGCAGAGAGGAATGGTCAGAGGCACACGAACTCTGTAAAACAGGAAGCCAAGTCTGGTTCACAGATGGCTCCAAAATGGGTCATAATGTAGGATGTGGAATATATGGTGTAAGACCGAAATTCAACAAAAGTGTGAATCTTGGGATAAACGCTACTATTTTCCAGGCAGAAGTATACACCATTTTAGAATGTGTGGAAGCTAACCACCAACAAAACTACATAAATCAAACCATTTACATATACTCTGATAGTCAAGCAGCACTCAATGCCATACATTCGAGCGTGATAAATTCGAAACTGGTAAAGGACTGTATTGACAGATTGAATGAACTGGGGCAAAAGAATAAAATTATTCTTAAATGGGTACCAGGACACTCGGGCATCATCGGCAATGAAAAAGCGGATGAATTAGCAAGGGCTGGAGCACAGGGATTACAAATAGGACCAGAGCCCTTTTGTGGTATCCCTAAAAACCATGTGATGCAAATTCTAAAAAATGACCTGCAAAGGGATTCAAAAAAATACTGGCAAAAACAGCCGGGATTAAATCACGCTAAATCCCTAATTGAAGGTCATTCATAAAAACTAGCTGAAGAGCTCTTGAAGCTAAAGAGAGCAAATATAAGCTCAATTGTACGAGCTTTATCTGGACACTGCAAATTAAACAGTGAAAGTAAAAGTGACACTGACATTTGCAGATATTGCAAACAGGAACGTGAAACACCAAAACATCTCCTGTGTGAATGTGGACCACTAATCCACAAACGAAGCATACATCTGGGACGACATATAATCAGCGCAGAAGATATAAAATCTCTAAAAGCCAGGAATATAATAGACTTTTTGAAGTCTACCGGGCTAAAGGAGTTACTATAGATCTGGCGGCGAGCCACAATAGATCTTCAAGGTCGCAGTGACTACAGTTCCTCAGGGAACTGCATAGCCCCTTACAGCAATAAATAATAATAAAAATCTGTTGGATGGCATTACTATATCAACGCGATGTAGGTCATGTCGATATTATATTTATACATATAAGTTGGTATGACAACAAGTATCACAATTACCTTTAGATAGGGCTTTAATTTTTGAAATATTTATTATGTTTCAACGCTCTTCTATATCTGCGCTAATTTCCAATTTACTATCCGCAATTTCGATGTTGAATGAAAAAAGTTTGTCCAGTTCCTTTAAGTCGCATCAAGCGCAAGCGTATTAAGTGCCATCACTTATATACTTGTTCTTAATACAAAATGCTTAAAAAATCCACCTCGTCCCTGGCACCCTGAGATGGGATTCGAACCCACAACCTTTCGCAATCCGAGCGACTGCTCTAATCGCTCAGCTACCCAACAGGACCAACGAATCTTTCAATCACTTGTTACTTTTTGCTACAACTGAGCGTGTTCTCATCAATCTTCAGGCATCCACCCAAACAGCCGAAAGAAATATTATCAAAAATATTGAAACTTTCGATAAAGATGAGAATATTTTTCAGTATAGCATTGTCAATGCGAAATTGATCAAAAAAGTGTATACTTGTGTTTAATTATAACTTTTTTTTTATCCGATATGGACTCTCTCTTGACCTCAGACATAATAATATTAAGCGAAAGGCCTAAGATGGGACGAGTTTGCCCAAAAGACACCTATTCACTCGTGCTTTAAATATTCCTGGGTTATAGGATACCGGGAAAACAGAGGCAGGTAGGCTATTCCACTCCTTTGTGGCTTTGTTCGGATACGTGGAATATGAACCAGGTGGGTGTGATAATTTGCTGTACGCCTGGATTTCCGGTGGTAAAAAGGTGCTGGCGGAATGAGCTGATGCAGCTCAGAAGCACACTTTCCGAAGTACAATCTGTAGAATACCGACAGTGAAGCAACTTTTCGGCTATGAGACAGACTGTGGAACTTGGAGTTATCGAGTTCACGATCCCCCACAAGTTTTCTGGCTCTACGGTCCACGGAATCGAGCGCGGCAAGCTGGTATTTTGCTGAGCAATGGAATATTGCACGGACTAAATACACGGACGGACTTTCTTGTGTCAATAGTTTTTGTGATAAATAGCAGACAAAAAGGCGAATGGTCAGATATTCGCCATCTTTAACTCACTCTGGTCTCTTTTGTCGTTTTATTTTACATGCATCGCTGTTTATTAATACAGTGTTGCCTCTTAGAGCGTTTCTATCTGGTATTCTTCATAAGTAAAAATATATCACATAATATTTTTGAAATACAATATGCATTTTTCAATGATATTATCATGAACAATATGATAGTACATTTAATTAAAATAATAAACGATTCATATTACATACCAAAAAGTAAAGTAAATTCCATGGTGACTTTTTTTTATTTTAAAAGAATTAGGCTCATACAGCCATACTTGTAAGCGCCATGATTATTATTATTTTATATTAACATATATATATGTATTTATTTGTAACATTATATATGTAAACTGTTTATGATTTATTGTGGTATCTAAGTTTAATTTATTTTTATGTATATATAATAGCAATCATACTTCTTTTTTAAAAAGGCACACAACACACTCGACAACGTCACACCGTGGCAGGGACCTAATGGACCTTCATGGCATGGTGATTTGATGTTGTACTTGTTTTGTTATAATTATTATTTTCTGTGTGAAAATCAATAAAATATTTTTAAATGTAATAAAATATTATTAACTAGAAGGGTTCGTAGTGGCCTATGGAACCCTAAAAAGGAGACTAGACTGCTCAGATTCCACATTCGTGAGACGCGGCGACTCAACAGAACTCAGAAGTTGGTGTGAAAATGAGTTCTGAAAACTAAAAAGAAACATTCAGATCTTTCCACTTTATAATATTAGTATAGATATTAATCTCCATTCATACACAATACGGTATCTGAATATTAACCCATTAGGAATAGAACCGTCAGTATAATTGAGTCTCAAACAAAGAGAAACCGTCTAATGTACTTAATACTAGAACATTCTTTAATATCATTATGTTCAAGATTTTAAAATAAAGGCAATCATAATTATATATTTCTTTTTTAACGTAGATTTTACAGGGAATATATATAAAATAAATAACGAAAATATACATCAATAACCTATATAGTAGGCTACGACATCCGTAGTTGTTCGCACGGCGGTTTCTGGGTGTCGTCCCACCTTATCAGGTGCGATTCCCTCTCGGATCACTGTAGAAAATGAACCTTTCTATATTGTCTCGGGTCTGAGTGATGTGATGCCTTCGTTGTCTCTGATACTTCATAAAATGGGGGCTTTAGCTACTGCTTTACTGCTTATATATATATAAATGTATATGTATATAATGCTTATGTAAATTTGACAATGTTAAGAGTAGACTCTTTGTTTGAGACTAAATATTATAATTTTTAAGGGTATACTTTATAAATTACTAGTTTTCCGCCAGCGGCTTCACCCGCGTTGTTTTGTATTATACATAAAAACCTTCCTTATGAATCATCCTATCCATGAAAAAAAAAAACCGCATAAAATGTATGCTTAAATCTGTAAAACTATGTAATGGATTTTGTAATGGATGTAATGGATTTTACATTGGAATATAGGTAAAGAGAAAGCGTCTTTGTTTTATACTATTTAGTGAAATGGTCATGTTTACTCGCAATTATGTTTGATGGTATACTCCCTAGTGGCTGCGAACGAAATTTGTGAATAATTATAGATAACAACTTGATATGGGGACCCTAGATCGTGTCTAAGGTGTCGTAAAATCTTTGCTGCAGCTGGTTCCTTGAAGAAGCTACTTAACTTCTTACCAGTGGCCACTAAAACTTGCGCTCGCACAATCCCTTCTTCTTTCAATACTGGATTTCTCTGATGTCAGCTATCGAGACTTAACTGAGGAGCAATCAAATAAACTTGAGAGACTTGAAATCTTTTGTATCAAATTTGGGTTACGCAAATATGATCATATATCAGATTTTCGCACTGACCTCAAATGATTGACAATTCGTCTTCGTCGGAATGCGCATATTGTTTCCCTGCTCTACAGTATTCTGTTCAATCCTTGCCCTCCAACTTACCGTAAGGAACGCTTCAAGTACCTTCGCGATTCACACTCTCACGCTTTGAGATCACCAGAGAACTCAACATTAGAGATGTCGATGCTTTCCACAAAATTCCTTGATAAGTCATTCGCAGTTCAGGCTGCTCGCTTGAGGAATGCATTGCCGGAAGAAATAATGCGTGCTCCATCACTTCACTGCTTTAAAATATGTTATAGGATATTATTTATCACTTAACGTATAATATTCTATCGTTTTCATCCTATTTATCTTCTCTATGTATACTTTGTTAGGTACTGTTATATTTATCATTATATATTATATGTATGTATTTATATATATCTGTGAAAACATGTTTTCTCGTATGTAAAACACCATCTGCTGCCTAAAATTAAATAGATATTTAAGTGACAGATCAGCCTAACACGCGGTTGCCTGGAAGACATTGCTTTTTAGTGATAAGGCCGCCGATTTTACGACTAAATTGTGTCAATTAGCCTTTTATTTACTTATGGTGCACAATTAAAGTATTCATTCATTCACTAAAACATTAATAAATCTTATGTGAGAAACGATAAATTGAGAATCAAATTATAGAGAAATAAAAAAACGCTTGTCGCGTTTTTTTATTTCACTTTGTAAATTATTTTGTTTTATGCATCGTTATGTGTATAAAGTAACATATTTTTAATATAATAGTTTCTTTGTAACATTTATTTTAGTATTTTCTTAATATAAACTCATTATGAAAATACTAATAAAATATCTAAAAATTCTTAGAAGCGTTGACATTTATAATTTTCTTAAAATTTGTCTCTATTCGTCTATATAACTTTAATGAAGGAACAGTTCATCGCGAATGTAAGACATAGCTTTTTACTAACATATACGAGTATAACAGAACGCGACATTAGGTCGTCGTTCTAACGTTAGCTTCTCTCAACTCCTTTGGAATAAATCCCTGTTAAGTTTAAAAGTTTCTAATAAATATAAAAGTCGTGTATGCCACAAGTTCTGTTTAAAATTTCAAAAAGGAGACGTCACATACCAGTAAGAGATTAACGGTTGGATTACCCGATTTAAACTTTGAGTTCAGTCCGTTTTAAGACTTACGGTGAAATACATTTAAAAAGTGTATTTTTTATGGTTGACCAAAAGTAAACTGTTTATAACATTTTTTATGATAACATCTATATATATAGATGCTATCACATATTCACGCAGCATTCCTTGTGGGGTAGACATAAAGAACCGAGTGGTATGCCACACATCCATAATATACAGGAATATATCTCCTTACACACATCTTTTGTTTTATCCTCTTTCATTACTCTTTTCATAGAAACTCAACGGATTTTATGGCTTATGATATCACATTCTAATAACTCGCGATTAGTTTGATCACAGATTTGATCGTGAAAAGTGTTCGTTGGCCTTTTTCCACATACTTTTACTTTCGCATCGTATAACAGTTTTGTCATTTATACATATGGCACTCTTTCACATGTCCGAAGCAATAGAGCATGCCTCTGTTGATAATGTATATTTATACTTTAAGTTCTTATCATTTTTGATCATTCGTTGTATATAAATTTCTTGCATATAGGAATAGCACATCCGAAGGAAGGATCCTTCGTCCATTTACGGCCTGTCTACGTGGACATCACACCTAACTGCCTCTCAACGTTCCTCTGAATTTAAAAATTAATCTAAAACCGATCGCTAGCAAGATAGTTTCAGGGTGACGCCTATGGAACCGATATCTATTATCGGTTAGAATTCAAATGAGCTTTGATAGCATGACTGATAACGTATTACAAGTCTTACATTTTTTTTCTTGTTAACCTTCATTTATACCTGTGTAAAAAATGCATAACCTCTGTAATGACCAAACACTCTAATCACTATGTCATTAAATACGTAGTATGTACTTACGTAAGCACGTAAAATGAATTTATTGTAATTAGTCCGACTAATCCTGATGACTTCCATAGCCGAGTGGTTACCTTCGCTGTCTCAGATACATGAATAATTCGGGGATTTAAGCTACTTGTCTTGGAATCTGAGAAGTAATTAATAATTATTTATTTACTATTATTGTAGTATCAACGCAATTGAAAAAAGATAAGTTTATCTTTTGTACGTACCTATAGATTGGTATATAAAAGAAGGTGAATTGTAAAATAGGAGCTTTGTTAAAAAAAATAACGAAATAAAACTCCAAAAGAAACTGTTCAAGTAACAAAAAGACATTAAACCGTTTAAAACCTCTTCAGAGTCTCGCAGAATGCAAAGTATCGAACGAAATTCTTTGTTTCAACATTGGTAATCGCGATCGAGCCTTTGGGGAAATTTATTTTATTTCCACCAGTACGCCGACACTTAAGCCTTATCATTTTAATAGGTTTCTACAAAGGATTGTCACAATGAAAGTTTAGAATTCGAAGAGGGCCTTTATTCTATTGAAGATGAAATCACAATATAATATAATGTAACACAAAAGATTTCATTTTATAGAAATTATATTCAATAACATAATGCCTTTGATTATCAGAAAAGATATTTTAACTCGAATAAGTAGGTCGTTACCGTGTGTACTTCACTCCAATATATGTAGTATTAAATATTTTATTTAATCGTGGCCTTGATCGACTACATATCAAAACTATTTATTTTTCTATGTCTTGCCTCTGTAAATCAGACACTATTGTTAGCACATGATGACGTTTTAACTTTTGTAAAAATAAATAATCATAATTACAAATCAATTTGGGATAAATGGCTTAACGTGCCTTTCGGAACACAGATGACTTCGAGATAATTAACTTTTGGTCACCAATGGCCAGCTCTTCTGATGCCAATCCTCTGTATCATATCGACCTCTTCTTGAGGAAGTGCTAATAAAATTGAAAATTGAATTCTTAAGATTTTTTTATGTTATTTTTATCAATATAGGATTGTGAAATCTGTAAAGTTAATAAAAATACAAATCTTAACTTTTGGTCACCAATGGCCAGCTCTTCTGATGCCAACCCTCCGTATCATATCGACCTCTTCTTGAGGAAGTGCTAATAAAATTGAAAATTGAATTCTTAAGATTTTTTTATGTTATTTTTATCAATATAGGATTGTGAAATCTGTAAAGTTAATAAAAATACAAATCTTAACTTTTGGTCACCAATGGCCAGCTCTTCTGATGCCAACCCTCCGTATCATATCGACCTCTTCTTGAGGAAGTGCTAATAAAATTGAAAATTGAATTCTTAAGATTTTTTTATGTTATTTTTATCAATATAGGATTGTGAAATCTGTAAAGTTAATAAAAATACAAATCTTTCTCGATTAATTAAAATTCAGACGTTCTTGAAGGTTTGAGTTCAGCAACATATTTTGTGATTTGTTTCTATGTTTTGCCAATTTGGTATCTCTTTGAACTCAACAGCTCACTAATGCGATACGAAAATAGAAATTGTTTTTCCTTATTTCATCGCAAATGTTACCTTTTTATAGAAAAAAAAAACTAATAAAAGGTTTTAGCAGACCTTTTTCTATTCGCTTTCGTTCCAAAACTTTATAAAAGATCTTTTGTCTGTTTTGTATAGTATGTTTTTATATTTTATAATATTTATTATAAATAGTCCACGACACAGTTACACGATTCACCGATCTCTTTTACGGATTCCCATGGCTCACTTCAATTCGCTGAGCGTTACGAAAAAACACACCAGCCATTATTGCTCCCTTGACAGATACTTCAGTTATGATGGATTATCGAGAGTCCCCTCTCTATGCCCCATCTTTCATTGTTTTTCTACAAAAAGGGAAGAGCAAGTGATTCGCTTATTAAAGTTGAGCCCAGAAATTATTTCGTTTTTTTTTTGACAGCTGTTTTGGAAGCCAAAGAATATATTTTTATATTTATATCTTTTAAATATGAGGTTAGAAGAAAAGTCTTTTCGCATGCATACACTTGTAATAAAATCTTTCTGGCTATAACATTCGTATATGATTTCGGTATACTAAATAAACTTTATAAAAATGATTTAAAATGCGAAAAACTTTCCCCCCAGCCTATTATAAGACTATATCCCATACGTTTTGCAAAATTACCTTGGCAATGACGCGATTATATTTCAAGAAAAAGAATCTGCAAAATTCGTCCAGAAAACTAAACTTAATTGTTTAGTAACAATATAAAATAATAAATAAAGCACTCGTAGTTTGTTCGTAGCTAATGATTGCCGTTTCATAGCTCTCGTACTGGAGTTGCGGATTTCATTTGAATATATTCGAAACAATATTCCTTGTTCTATGTTATGAAGAGAGAGCGATTTATTAAATTTAAATTCAAAACAAATATAAAAGTATTTAGTGCATTAATCTAAAACAATTATCATTTATTCAAACAAACTCATTGATGAAACCTCTTTAATAGACATTCTATTTAGTCCGCCAGTCAGATTATAGAGCAATTGAACAAGAAATAGCTTAGATAAAGGTCATTAAAGTTGAGGAGTTAGGGCTCGCTCACAGTTTTGTAGAAAATTTGCCAAAGCGTGACTTACTGTGACAAAATGTCACATCACGTTACGCTTTGGCACATTTTACAACTCAATGTAATGTATCGCCGTAATTTAATGATTAAGAAAAAAAATACGTGACAAAAATTATTCGTCATCCATATTGTATCTTTATTTAATTTCCTCTTTTTTACTATTGATTTTTCTCAAGAGACATGATGTGATTTTGGAATCTAATTTTTGTTATGTATGATGAACTTGTAAAGAGGTTCCATAATTCGTAACCTCAAACCTCTTCGACGCCATGACGGCATTAAAGAAGAAAAGCTATGCAATCGTCATTTGTTATTTTTTCGTAATTTCTACTGAAAATTCTTTTATTAATTACAGCATACGTAATTATACACACAAAATACCAATAAAATACTAACAAAAGAAAATATATATATTATCGAAAGTATCGAAAGTATCAGATGGGAAGCGTAGAGTGTCAGCTAGCAGCAGCATAGCCCTGTGGAATTCGTAATTCGGTAAGTACACTTGATTATTATTAGAATCTTTTAGCGTGCACTTTAATGTCTATCTTTTAAGTGGATATCTTTTTATAATTACGCTTAATAATAATAACTTCCGACGAGGCTAACACGCCACTTTCATCACTCATTGAAAATTCTTATGAATCGCAAAAAGTTTTACTTTTTGAAACGTCTTTTGTCTAACAACAAGAACGGACTCAATAAACTTACTAACTATTAACAGCTAATTTAATAGTATCCAGATATAATTCAATAAAGTTTTATAAATATTTTCATTATATTAGTGATAATAAAAAGGCAAATCATTATTTTATCGAATTATTTAAATCAGATTATATCAATTACCTTCTGAGGTTATTTTTGTATATGTAGTAAAAAATAATTAAATTCAGTACTATTGTGCAAATAGTACTGAATGTCTATTACTTGTACCACAGTATTTTTTGCTTTATTCCTTGTTGCAATATTGCCTCAACATCCAACGTAAGTTAACCTCTTCAATGTCGTCTAAGTCTCGAAGCCTCATAGTTAAACAAGCTTCGTTTATTCAATGGCGTATCAACTTACACTGGTTGTTTATTCAAACTGCAGTTACATTAGTATTGTGCCGTATTCACGTTCGATGCCAAAACTGATCTCGAAATATAAGTGGGTCCATTAATTTAAGATGATATCTGAACGGCCATTTGTAACCTTAATAATGTTTTGCCACAAGAAAACTAAAATGAGTTATAGTTAGTTCTTGCTCGTAAGGGACGGTGATATCAATTATTATGTCATAATTTATGTCATATTTGATTTTAATATTTTATCTTAAATATTATTAAATTTTATCTGAATACTTTTGTTTAGCATTGTCATGTAAAACTTATAATTTATGTTTATCGAATTATTCTAAGGTTATTCATTCACATAGGAATATATAGCGATATTTAGTGTTACTATTAGTTGTTAAGTGAAAATAACTTCAAATTTTATTATTATGATACTAAATTATAACAGAGTGCATCAGTTTTATATACAATCAAAATAAATGATGCGGCAAAGAAGAATTAGGTTCTGGCCAATCACGGTCGCTTATCGTACAGAACTATGCCCAGTGGACACAAAATAAGGCATTAAAAAAAAACGAATAAAAATATTTATTCAGTGTTGGCTGTTGCACTCGTGAAAGTCGAAAACTGTGCCATCGGTTCTCAAACCGACTGAAAAACACCGGCAAGGGTTGCTTCTTATCCCTATTTTATTTTAGTACAATTCATTTATCGAATTTTGTTGCTTGAAATGGTAGTTACTGATGTAGTAATTTAACAAAGAACAATCAATATAACAAATATCTTCAGATTCTTTAACACATGTTTGGACGATAAACATTATGTCACCTCACGCGAGACAGTATGATTAAATTGCAAACTTCTACATTTTAATTTAAGTGTCTCATTTACTTACTTATCTAATTTTTATAAAATTTCAAATGTCACCTGTAAAGTTATTAAAGCTCCATTTTGTTCCAAAACGGTTCCTGTGACAGTTTAGATTGCTTGGGGACGTTTCAAGCCCATTGTTCAGGATCAATTTACGGTTGCGCTCGTCGATCTCAACTTAGAAATGGGGGATAAATTAAATATAATTTACCTTTATAATAAGTACTAGATAACTTTTAATCCTATAATAAAACTTAGCGAAGATTTTTGTGGGAAAATACTATATCAATGAACAAGTTACTTGTTGTTATTAAATAGGTTACTTTTTATCCCACGCAATGTTTCCTTCGTAATAAATGTGCTGGCAATACATCGTGTAAACAACGCGAGCAAACCCGGTGTCGGAAAGCTAGTAAAATATATGCATTGGTTTAGAATGAAAGTTTAGTGTAAATTAGTTGAAGAAAAATAATTATAAAATTGCATCGATATTAAATATAGCAGATCATTGGTTAGTTGGCATCAAACGATATACGTTTAGAAACTTTACCTCCATGAAACATATTGTTTCTTTTAAATCAATGGAAAATAATTTTTATCTATGTTCCATGTTCCGATGCTAAAGTATTCTGCTATGTTATTTCTGTTCCGAATCTATAAGGATCATTTTGAACATATTTTTATTTATACTAAATCGTTGTTGTAATATCACATGACTGGTACAACATACGTTATGTCACGTTCTCTGCCGTCACGTTTCGGACTGCTATGTAAGAAACGTCACATTATCGTAGCAAAAAAAAATCGCACCCCATCCTTTCCGTTCACGGTTATAAAATAGGTCGTTTTTCTGAGTAAAGTGTGATTTGCTTTAGGTTCGATATTGTACGTGACTAGTGAGATATTGATGTTACTATTTCAGTAACATGCAGAGTAATAGTCCATATTATTTATATGAAAAACCTCAAAAATTACTAATTTGGGTATCAAAGTACAGGTACTTTGATATCAATAATTATTATAAATATTCAGTCAAAATATATAAAGTATATTTTAATAAAATTTTAAGAATTATTATTATTTAATATTACACTAAAAGTCGATTTATTAATATATTTCTCAATGCAAAGAGGATTACCAAATTTAATATATAAATGTTTTATCAATAATACACATTATTTTGAAATGCTTTTATTTTACTGATAATAAAATAAAGTAACAAAAACAACTTTTTTTAAAATACTGTTGAACTGTGTTTATTTAAATACATAGATAGTAAATATATAGAATTGACTGAGCCCGCGACTACATTCGCGTGGCTTACCGACTTTTGGCAGCATCTTTAATTTTGAGGCTTCGACAAAAACGACAACCCTATTAGTAAGATTTCTCTGTCTGTCTGTCTGTCTGTCACTAGGTTGTATCTCATAAATCGTGAAAATTGAACACTTGAATTTTTCACAAATGATGTATTTCTGTTGCTGCTACAATAGAATTAAATAAATATTTAAGGGGTCTCCCATACAACAAATGTGATATTTTGCGGTTACCAGGCTGTATCTCATAAACCGTGTAGTAAGACAGTTAAGATTTAAAAAAAATAAATATCTAAGGATGCCCCCTTACTACAAACGTGTTTTTTTATCGTTTTCGGTTCGGTACCCTTCGTGCATGAGCTGACCTGCACTTGATAGGTTTTTTGGGCTAATTATTTTACAAGTAAGACACTTCAATTCATTAAAAAAAACTATTTGCAGTATCTCACTTTTTTTAAACACAACAATTAAATTAATATTAGACTACTTTAGTAGATTCAGATAAACAAAACCTACAGAGGTTTTTACTATTATTTGACTCGTGAACGGAAACAAAGAAAAATATTAAAATAAGTTTGGAAAGTGAAAAATGTTTAATTCTTATTTAATCGCAAAGATTATGGAGACATAAATACATTAACCAACTACTAAATTAAAGAAAACAAAAGCGTGCAATGACTTAAACCATATATTTGTAGTTATTAACTATTATATGTCATTTAATTTAAGTGTTCCAAATAATATCTTTTATTTAAAAACTCATTTACTTAATAAAACATTTATCAACTAACCATGTTTTCAAACGTTATTTATGTAATTTTTATGGCAACAATTTTAGTTAATCCGGTATGTTATTATTAAATATCTTTATTACCATCACATGACTTTCTCTTATAATAGTGGGTTCTAATAAATAGCAAATAAAATTTATTAAGAAATCTTGTGTTCAAATTAGAAATATCTTTTTAACCTAATAATAACCTACAGAAAAATTCCGCTCGACGTCAATAGCATCTTCTTGAATAAATCGCTTTTGAGATAAGTATTATTTATCATTATATTTGATCAATTATGTATTTACAGTGCTATACTGAAAAAATTTCTTAATGAAAAATGTTTAAAAAAAACCACTGTCCCATGGCACTCTGAGATGGGACTCGAATCCATGATCTTTTGCGTTCTTCTTATCAGCCAAAAGATGTCCTGAACGAGTGGTAGGGAAAAAAATGTTGGACGATTCAAAAGTACTTTTAAGAAGTCTATTTGAATAAAGATTATTTTGACTTTGACTTTGACTTTTTGCAATCCGGGCGACTGCTCACTGAGTGCCAGGGTCAAAGTGGATTTTTGAAGCATTTTTATTAAGAATTCTATTCAGTATAGCATTGTGAATGTAAAATTGATAAAATATAATTATTAAAACATATTTTGTAAAATATTTATTTCGGCTGTTTGGGTCGATTGCCTGAACATTGATGAAAATACGCTATGTAGTAGCGAAAAAGTAACAAGTGCTTGAAAGATTCATCAGGTTCTGGATAGCTCAGTGGTTAGAACAGTCGCCCGGATAAAGAAAGGTCATGAGTTCGAGTCCCATCTCACAGTGCCAGGGACAAAGTGGATTATTAAGCATTTTTCCTACAAAAAATATTTGTTATCACTTTTTAAAGTATGAAATTGGTTCTATTTTTATTAAAAAAAATATCAACGTACAATTTGAAAAATCTTTTTTAAAGTAAATATAATGTTTATATTATAATGCATCTTATTCATATCTTCAATTAACAATTTATTGCAATATTGGTAATAAAATGACCAGTAACTAAAAATAAATCAAAATCAGGTGTAGACATAAAATTGACTAAGAAAGATATAATAAAGTTATTGGACTAACTGCACAATTTTGTTATGGATGATCGACTATCAAAGAAGTAGAGCACAAAATTTGGTGTTACAATAATTATCCCTCAAGAACTGGAGGTAGGGAAATAATGCGTAAAATTAGCGCTGCCTAATTATGAGGCAGCCCGGTGAGTATCATGGAGTTAAAGTATTACTAGAAATGTCTTCTCAATAAATGAATGAGACATTAGAAAACCTGTACAGAGACTCCAAATAAGTAGCTAAAATAAGTAGCGCCACGCAATGGCACGTTTGCGGTTTTGTCGATGTCAAAAGTCCACTGCGTCCGGATTTTTATAAGAAGTTTGTCAGTTTGACTTAACGCTAGGAAGTAATGTGTATTAACTCTATACAAATAATCCGTATATCCGTGTTCGGCATTTTCTTTGCTCATATTATGTGTAGAGCAGATATTATAAGAAGATGAATGCGGACATAATGGATGGTCACTTTTATGAGTTATCTGAAACAATGAATGTCTTTATCACTACATTCGGATCCTGAAACAACATCAAAAAGTTTGTTTTCTACTTTGATCCGACTAAAAACTAAATCCGGCAGGTCAGAGATGGCATTTAACCGGCGTACATGCCACTCTACTACAGAGTTTTATCATGGTGAGTACCATAAAATTCAAAAATTGCTTAAATCTGATATTCTATATCTTCACGTAAACTAGTCATTTGACAAAATGATGCTTTTTTCGAGTGTGATTCACTCTTGTGGATTTATCTAGTCCCATCAATAGATTTTCGGAAACTTACCCAGAAACAGTGTACCCTCTCTTCTGGGATAAGCTCTGACCAAATCACGACAACACTCTCCCACCCTACGGAGACCCGACGTGTTCCACTCAGCATAAAATACTCAAGCAGACCTCAGGCTCTTGCCAGACAATTGGGATCCAGCAATCATTTCATTTATTTTTTATGAATTTTTTTCATTGCAAAAATTATTTATTATAAACCCCACAGAAATAAATAAACAGTTTGTGGTGAGCTTAGTTTGATATTATGTTATAATGCTACTGAAGGCACATGCCTCAAATTAAATAATAAGAGGATCCATTGTTTATTTTTTATGTAATTTAGTGAATATTTTGAACCTCACTTGGGATCTCATAGACAGCGCCAACAACTGTAGGTGATAGTGGTTCTAAATATTAGTTTTCTCAATTCACAGTAAAAGTAGCATCTGAAGTTCTAGTAATTTTATATCCACACATAAGCCTACTAATTGCTTACGGCATTTTCGGCCATTTTACAAATTTATTCTTGCGGTTCATTTAGCTGAAATTCTTATATTTTTGGACGAGGAAATTACTAATTTTTCTGTTTTTATTTTTGATATTAATAGTTTTTAATAAATATAATATAATCAAAGTCACATATATTAAATTATTTTATTATTTCTTTCTTTGAAGTCAGTAAAAACAATATAGAGACTGAGAACACATGTATTTCTTGTAAACATATCGTTAATGCAAACTCAACTTGACATTCTATTTTCAACACTTTCAAAACAGTTACAGTGTGAACTCGTAAATGCCGATCAAAACCTCTCGCCTAACTGTCGAAGTCTAGATACAGCGCAGTTAGAAACTTGCATGAACGGAATTCACTAACACCACTTAGTTCGTGAAAAGTTTGTTGAAATTTCAGGGAAAATTTGTTAGCTCGGATTTATTTATTTATTTAACATGTTATGCACAGAGTACATTGACAGACTTAATGCCGTGGCATTTTATACAAGTCAACCGGATGGGTGATGTGGAGATAAAAAGTAGAGTGCACAATGGATGTGGATATATATATATATAAGGGAAATTAAAACTATAACAAAATGCATAATGATATATAAACAATACATATAATATACACATAAGTTCATAACTACATATATTAATATAATACATAATGAACTAGACGAAAAACGGTGTAACAAGTTGTTACACCTGTTTCAACAGAAAATCAAGCTGCGTTTGTTTTTAAATGTATTTTTGCTGGTTGATATTCTGATGTCCAACGGAAGCTTATTCCACAACAGTATCGATTTAACAAAGAAGGAAGAATTAATGGTATTGGCGTGGTAAGAGGGATACATGAGCCGCCGATTTGAGGAGGAACGAAGGTTTTTGGTGTGAGTAAGGTTTTTAGTATGAGTATGGGACGTGAGATAAGACCGAACATTTGAAGAGTTTTACAAAGAGATCAAAGTAGTAAGCGCTCGCATACTTCTACGCTGCCAAATGGTCATCCATTTAAATGAGATCGGTATTCAGACACATGATCATATTTTCTAAGATTTAAAACGAATCGAATGCAGTTATTTAGAACTCGGTCAAGATTATTTCGTAGATTTGCATTCAGGTCGAGGTAGCACACATCACCACAGTCGATTATAGGAAATACTAGGGTCTGCACAAGTATAGCTTTAATATTGACTGACAGGAAATCTTTAAGTCGATAAAGCGCTCGCAATATTCCAGTCACTTTTTGGTAAACACTGCATAGCTATTAAGTCACTGCTAAGTCTATCAATAGCATGATGTAATTCATCGATACTTGCCTCGTTATGTAACTGTAAGTCGTCAGCGTATAAATGATACAAACACTAAAGTTTGTAAGCAATGAAATCAATAAAAATTGAAAAAAGAAGAGGTAAGAGAATGCTGCCTTGGGGAACATCAGTTGCCAGATTGCACCAAGACGAGGAAGAATCGCCAGACTGGAATATCTGCTATCGCTAGCGTTATACTAAATTATTAGTTGTAGTAAAAGTTTTTTAAAGATTTTATTGGACAGAAAGCAAACAAGAGAGTAAGATGACAGTCTTAATATTTTTTTTTTAATAATATTTTATATGAATAGACAGTGTTCCTGTTACAAAACCATGTAGGTTTAACAGTTATGTATCATCTGATTGCAACGATTGCTTGCTGATTTAAATAGCTTCCAATTTTCTTTAAATCGATCTCTTTTAAAGGTATGAAATGGGTTCATGTCGCTCAAACTTCACCAAAACGGGCCGATGATTGTTACGTTCATTGCCACTGGTTGCTCCGAGTTTATGACACTGTCAATGTGAATTTATCGACATCTTTAAAGTCCATCTTTAATTTGAGGATGTCACATATTACCGCTTTATAGTCTTCAATTTCTGACTCTGACACACCCATAAAAATGAGATTCTTGCGGCGATACCTGGTTTCGTATACATCTATTTTAATGGTATTCAGTGATTAGTTTACTGAGCAGACCCAACATACTGAACGTAAGCTCCCTGAAGGTCAGAAATTCTTCAAATACCTTTGCCACTGTCTCCTTCAAAGTGCGGGGTTTGAAGGTTCTGCATCACCTTCATTAAAACAATACTCCAAACTCTTTTGCTGTGATATTTTCGGTGCTTAGTGAAATAGATTGTGTAGTAATGGAAATGTGATTGATGTACTGGCAGATGGTGCTAAATGTAAGGCGTAATTACATTTAAGACGCTACAAATGTTATTAGTGCTAGTTTACCATCCTAGCATCTAATTCGACTAAGAATTAAGATCGCAAAATATCTCACATTAATTAAATAAAATTTTATTACTGAGGAACACTTCTTTACTTTCTCATACCTGTCGCCGAAAGAAGTGACAGTTCTCTGTATTTACTGATTGATTTAAGGTCTATGGTGGTTATATTTTGTGGTTGATTATTAATAGAGCAAAACACCCGAGCAAAGTATTAGGCTGTTTTAAGCTCTTAAAATAAAAGTCCAGAACAAGCACAATAGTCAGAATGAATATAAATATAAACTTTTAATGACTTCAAAAATTTGACAATTCTTCCAAAGGAAACCATTGCTTTTGTTTGCAAAACATGGTGATTCTACTGCGCACTTAAATAGAAAGAAGAGCAACTGACTTACCCTATAAATGCATGCTCGTTCTCTACGTTTGATACACCGATAGATTTTCTTTATTTGCTTTCATTTATTAGGCTTATAACCCAGCAGTAAGGACGTTGATAATCGTATGATGATGATACAAAGGATGCTCACTGGTTATTAAGGGGCAAAGCCGCGGGTTACTATAGTTACTTATAAATACGTTTATATGAACAATTTGGAGTAATGTTTCATTTTTAAGGAGATAACTGTAAAAGTTATAAGGGAGGTCCCGTTAAATGTTTATGATATTCTAATAATATTATTTCTTATTATAGCGACAACAAAAATACATCATCTACGAAACTTTCAACTGTCTATCATCATGGTTCATGTGATACAGTCTGGTGACAAACGGATAGACAGACAGGCAGACAGACGGATGGACTACGGAGTTTTAGTAATAGAGTTCCGTCTTACTCTTTAGTCTAAAAAGGAAGACTGTTTACTTATAGTTTGTTAATAACAAACAAAAATATTACGAAGGTTTCATTTTGAATAAATTCTCACTGCTCTTGCTATTCACGTTAACATGTCAAACTAAACACATTTTGTACAGTAAGTGTAACTTTACTTCCAGTAATATGAGTATCTGATGGGTAACTCTTGGAAAACTTATGAACCCGTGTTCCGTGTTCTGAAGATCTGAATCCGTACGAATGTTATTTGCAAAATGTTAAAGGAAGTTTTCCCAAGATGTTGCAGGGTCGGGTATATTAACGCTTAGGATATATTTCACCTGAAAATGTTTATTAGACAGAATAATAATTATATTTTTTTTGGTAATATAACGAATGATTTTAGTTTTTATGGTTCCTAACAAAAAAATAACCAAAATAACAGAACCCTTATAGGATCATTCGTGTATCTACCCATCTATCTGTCACAGCTTATTTGATTTGCTCTGAGTTAAAATTTAATAAATATTACACATAAGATCCTTTTCATTGCTTACATGATATTTCCTACGACTTCGCCCGCGTAAGTATTAAATTATGAAACTCTCCGTAGCTGAAAGATTTTTTTAAATCGTTCCAATAATTTTGGAGCCTATTCATAGCAAACAAATAATCAAATATTTTCTCTTTATAATATTACAGTTTTGGATGGCTATACTGTAATATCACCTAGTATTACAGTTTCAGAAAGTGTGAAACGAAAAACAATAGTTTAAAAACAATCGGCGCACGGGCAAACACATATAATCCTATGGAGCGAGTGAACGATGTGCGCTTCTTGTTATGGTTAATTGCACACTGTCGATAGGAAAGGTTTGTCAGTTATTTGATTTAAATAGACATCGCTATTGTTGCAAAAAAACAAGTGAACAAAAGGATAGCAATTACAGCGCGTAAGCTTTACTTGGTCGTGTTTAATGCTACGCGTATTATAGCTTAGGTCTGATATTATTTTGTATTATTTTATTTAGTAAAATATATATATCGTAAATATTAATAAGCTACTTTCTAAGTTTTAGTGTCAGATTTTATTATTTTTATTAATGCAAATAAATTAATAGATTTTGATCAGTTTTGGGAACTATATTATGAGTCACATAAAATAAAAAAACAATAAATAGTTTGCGTGTATACAATTATAAAATAGGTGAAACTTTACCTCCCTTTCTATCCTGGATCCGAAATAAAAGAAAAATACACGCTTCTAGATTACATGAACATATATAATTAAGTCTATAGTTTAATAATTATTTGTATGGCGAGTGACCACGACTCGCTCTTGTTATTTTTACCAACAAAATAATTTGCAGATTTACAAATTAAATTGTGTCGCTACTGAGCTTCGGTAACGCTTCCTCTATATAGGGTATTCCAGTTTGTAGCCTTATGAATATTAATTTATATCACCCTAACAAAATATAGCCTTCGCTGTTTTTTATTCTTCTGGACATAACAATAAAAGCCTTTTGCAAAATTGAACACGAAACAATATTCTGTAATATCAATTTCAGAACGAGAATTTAATTTAATGTGCTAAATTTTAAATAAAAACTTGTTACACATTTGATTAAAATTTCATTTTCAAAAATATTCGCTCTTCTTGTATTCTATGAAATTGTTAGTTGACCTTTTTAATGTTTCTAGTTTACTTTCTTAAGAAATTGAATAACTCACGGTCAGTTGCACAAACGTCCATTAAACTATAGTAACGACTTTAAGCGCTAATGAATGTTCTAAATCTTAAAATTTATATCGACTAACGGTCAGTTGCACAAACGTCCATTAAGGTTTAATGACGCCTTTAAGCTCTAATGAATGTCAAATTTGTATAGCTAATGTCGCTTTAAACTAATGATAATTTTTATGATAAGTTTCTGCAACTCGTTGATAGAATAGCTTATTTTTGAATTGTTTCTCTTTACTAACTACGGTGCTTTCATATTGTTTTTGTTTTTTTAAATTATTTAATGAATTAAAATTTGACTATCAATAATTAAAAAAACATACAAAATCGATAGAATCGTAGATAGGTATGCCAATAGTACCTAAATATTATTGAAGAAAATCGATAGCTTGATAGTCCAAATGAAATAGGTCAACATTATACAATCTCACAAATCATATGAGAGATACGAAAATTCAAAGCACACACCATAAACAACGGCAAAGAATCGTGCAAACCGACAATCCTTTTCATTCTCCAGAATTGCACCTAAATCATTCCCTTTAACTCACTAAGGCTGTTATCACACCAAAGGTAAAATGTTTATCATAAAGCGGTGTTTTGAAGAAAAAAATATTAAAATTCCATACTTTTCTATATAAAATTACGTTATTGGCTAGTCAATTTTAATAGTAAAGCAAGCGCCTGAATATACAAGAGATTCCTTCCAGCTTCGTTCAGTAATAAAAATACTAACTGATTTCCCACGAATTCGCCCGCGTTTATTGATAGCTGCTATGAGCTATAATTACCTACGATTTATCTTCACGTGAAACGACGAAAGAATTTTCATGACCCGATCAATATCTACGATGGTATCCTACTACAAACAAACAAACAAAGTTTGTAACTTTACCTTTTTATAATATAAATAAAGATATTACTAAAATTAATAGAAAAAACCAATACACACTTTTACATTCCCAATTCGATTAATTATTTGAACTGCCCACAATCAGTTCATTATTTGCAATCCTTTTATCGCTTGCCATGTAGCTTTGGCCTTAATAAAAATACTCTCGGATTTGCCGGGAAGTATTAAATGACAATTCACGCAATCGTACATTGCAATATGTGGGATTTGGACTGCGCTCGCGCGGATTGGAAATGATCTGCCGTGAGCCCCGGTCAGTTGTGAGTTATTGCCTTGGGGTTTATTTAAGGCTTTGTTGAGGGCTATCGTTGCCGCAATAAAAAGTTGTCGTCAGTGGATGCCGATACTTTCAGCGGAATCATTTTACGTACAATTTATAACACTCATTTATCGTTGTTTTGGGAAAGTGAAATTTTGACGGTATCGTCTTGTTCCCAAATGTTATATGTGAATCAATCAATATTTGCATTGTTATTTTGTTCTGCTTTATAGTTTTGAGACAGAAACAATAATTTTGCTAATAGATATCCTATATTAAAATTACAATTGCTTTATTTAGACAAAATCAAATAAAAAAATAACAAATAAAAGTGTTTATAAGCATTTTGAAAAAGCTCTAAATAACTTATAGAATAAACAAATCTATTTCAGAGATTTATTTTAACAGGACTTATTTAGTTCTATCAAATTAGAATTTCTCTAGCATTTTTTATTTTTTTATTATGACTACTCAGAAATCAATTTTAATATTAAACTAACTTTCCATCGGCGGCTTCACCTGCGTGGTCCTGTATATGTATAATAAATCTTCACACTTGAACCACTCAGTATATTAGCGAAACCCGCGTTGAAATCCGTTGTGTAGTTTAAAAGATCTCAACAGTCAGCGAGGTGCATTTTTTTAACTATGTATAGATTATCAGGAATCATCAGGAGCTATGTAGTTCAACACCGTTGTTCCAAAAAGTTCATATAATCACCTTCTGTTATACAATTGAAATTGTTTAAATGAAACAAACGTACAAAACTACACAATAAAATGGTTTTGTGTAAGGAAAAGAAAGGCGAAAAGTCATTCAAACTGAAAGCATGAGTTGCTTTGAGAATCACTATTGAATTGAATTTGTACTTGCAAGGCAAGTCTTAAACAGACAACACTAGAATTGCTGTCTTGGTAGGTTCCCGGAATTGGAATACTTGGCGGGAAGTGCTTTTGTCACTGTGAATTAAACGTTTAAATGTGGGAGACTAGAACAGATAACTGAATTCTAATATTAACAGTATTATATAATGTAAAATTTTATATTTTGTAAATTGTGTCTAGATAACTTCATCTGATGTGATTTAAACGAAAATGACTACAATTCTAAAGTAAAACAGGCTTAAAACTCTTATAAAAATCTGAAAATCGTACATGCTATCTGCCTCGATGACGTTTCATGCTAAGGATATATATATTTACATATTTAAATACCCTTAGCACGAAAAGTCATCGAGTCAGATTTGAATCCTATTAAGTACAAAAATTATTTTTCTTCTATTTTGGAAACAAAATTTAACATCGGGCGAATGACCCGGCTTTTGTCATTTTTAGATTATGACTTAGTTTTGGCCATTTTAAGAGTTACGAAGACGTGCATTCTGATTACCGCTGTTAACTGTATAAGTTTTGCCGTAAGTTTTTAAAAACCGTTCACGGTAAAGTTATTATTTTATATGAAATTTTATTTCAATTTAAAATTATACTCACTATTCATTTGCTGAGATCCCTATTTAGAACGTGTATTCTTTTAAAAATGATTAGCTAACAAGTCTATTATAATCAGAATTCTTTATATAGTACAAAAAGATTAATATTTTCATTTCCTATAAATTTCAGAACAAAACCTTGAAATATCTCGGCTGTTATCATCTATCTCAAGGTTTAAACTTTGTAGTCAACATTAAAGGTACGCCAATATTGGTTCACTTTAATTTATTGGCAATTTCTCGATAGTATTATTGGTTCCCAGGTTGTCGTTTAACAAGCAATGAAAATCGTGAATAGCATATTTTATAGGAAAAGGTGCAGACGTCAATAAACCAACTATTTCAAAGGTCTTTTATACGTGTACTTTTAAATTTAGTTAATAATTAAGTAAATATTACCTTACATAATATGACGGATCTATCTGTGACAATCGAGTTCCATGCAGTGTCATCGATAAGACGATTGTAAAACTTTTACAAAAATGGGGGTTAATGTCTTATTTCAAAATCTTTCGCAATTCCTTTCATAGATAAAGCGATTGTGCTAGCGATTTATGGGAAAATGTATCTTATAGAGTCGCAACCACTTTTGGAAGTAATGATGATTTGAATTATCAAGAAAAATTTTGCCTAAATCTGTCGAAAAATTGTAGTTAGCATACAACTATTTCATTCGACATTTCTCAATAACTTTGAAAGATATTTGCGTCTAACTTGCTTTAGACAATTTCAATCAACGTTAAATTAACGATATATTTTTTAAAATGAAATCGTCGCGACAGCAATTGTTGTAGCGTGAAGCTCGTGAATATCTCTAAATGTCAAATGAAAAGTGATTGGGATAGATTTGAAAATTAGCCCCCGTCCTAGGACGAAAAAAAATATTTGCTACCCTGAGCTCCTCCGTGCTTCAGAAGGCACGTTAAGCTTTTGGTCGCAGTTGCACCTGTAGTCGTCAATATCCGCATTTTCGGACCTGCCCGCACTAGGTCCGAAAGTGAGTTCGGGCTCGTCCTCGTAATTGAATTTCATTTACAGAGGCCATTAAAAGCTGCTTATGATCGAGCATCATTGTTATTATTATCAGGTTATTTGTGTAGGAGTATCATCCTTTTTATTGAGACAGGTTCATAAACCAGAACGAGAGCCCAATACGGAATGGTTTATGTTAATGACTACAATCCCTCCAATCCGTATTGGGCCAACGTGGAGGTTTATGGCTCATACCCTTAACCAGAACGAAGGAGCTCGATTGCACAGTGGGTAACGTGCTCGGTATGCGATACGGTTGTAAAGCAATTTTCGCAATGACCGATCATGGGATGGGTGGCCAAAAATTTATTATTTCGAGTTTCTACGTGTTAATACCTACCGATTCGCACTGATTCGCGAGGTGGATCATGGCCCTTGACCCTATTGGTTTTTTTCGATTCCATCCATAAGGAAAGCCTGAATCCCCGCAGTGGGGACATTAATAAACTGGTAATGATGATAAAGATGAAGGAAAGCATGAGCCCCTGCAGTGGGGATGTCAAAAGGCTGATGATGATTAATTGCATGCACCAATTCCCTGAACGCCCCGCTAGTCTATATATCCCTATCCCTAGTTATTGTATAGAATACCCGAATTAAACAGATTGCCTGTAACTTACAAACAAAAAATACCCTAATAACGTTTATTATAAATATTTTTACAAATTCATAATAGGAATATTACATGCTTATATTCGAACGATCTTTCCGGATACTAAACTAAGCCCGTAGAGTAAAAAGATCAGCATGTAGCCAACGCGTTCCTCTATTCTTGCTAAAAGGCTCTTCATCATCCGTGATTTGCAGCGCCATAAATTTGGAATTACTATTAACGTGACCTCGTAGCAAACGAGGCTAAATACAAAAATCCTGGACGTAGCCGCGGGAGGTATCGTTTGTCATACAATTACCTACAAGCTTGCAGCTTGTTAGTTCATGCTATGGGGTATAAAGATACTGGAAGAGACTATTCAATAAATTTGAAAATTAAAAAAGGGAAGGTTATTTTACTTTATGTTAGTCTACTTACGTCATATTACTACATCAGAAATGAAATAAATTATATAAGCACAATAATTGTATAACTGTGTCGCTACTACTATACGCATAAATATGTAAAGGGATATTTCGTCAAACTGACTTCGTCTTCCTAAAATAGTAGTCTGTTTTTCTTTTTTCTAACGTATTGGTATATATAAAAACTCTTATAAATCTCCTCATTTATCGTTCTTTAATGCATTAACCTGCAGTCTCTTTATTCAATCGGTATAATTTCTTTAAGCCAATGGTAGCCAGAGATCGCTACCTTAGCAATGAGGCCGCCTTTTGTATCTATGTATCTAAATGAGTGTTTTTATTTTTATATTTTACTGTGCAATAAAGTATATTCGTTCATATGAGCTTAGATGATACAATATTGATATTATATATAATTTCTTATCTACACCTACATCTTACCCTCTCCGCCAGTACTTTTGCCTATGCACTTTACATGCTAACTCGATGAATGAATCAAATCAAATCAAATCAAAATTTATTTATTCAGTTTAGGCTTTTACAGAGCACTTGTGAAAGTCGAAAACTACGCCATCGGTTCGCAAAACTACGGCGGGAGACCTTGTACTGAGAAGAACCGGCAAGAAACTCAGCAAGGGCTGTTTTTTTCTCCCTGTTTTATTTCACACAGAGAAGTCTTATTGAATAGTGACTTCATTGGAATATGAAGTCACTTTCCATTACAATATTAATGAATGAATGGATTATTTATTCTGGTACAAGCATGAGAACTATTCCCAGATAACCATTTAGTGAGATTAAATTAGCTAATATATGTTAATCTAGGTTTAGAGTTATCCATATATCCGTTCAGAAGTTTTTGCGTGAAGAAGTAACACCATCTAAACAACCACACTTCCTCATTTATAACTTGGATTGTCGTATAAAGATACAATAATCTTAGTGAATGCAAAATATTTAAGCATTCTGTAATCTTAATGCATTGAACTATCATATCAATATACTATGTAATTTTATACTTATATAACTATTACCTCAATTAATTGCTGATTTTAAATACCATTTATTTTCATCGGCTTTGTCGTGGAGTTGGAAATTATTTATTTATTTTATTATTAATTAAAATTTATTATTAAGTCTTTTACCAAAATGCATTTATATGCGTAATATATGCGACATTTGCATGCGTACATTTTTCTGAAGACATGATTGTTGTAACTCGTTAACAGAATAAACGATGATAAAGTTATTTAATATCACTTAACAACAAATTAATGATGCACTTAATCAACATTGTCTTTAAGTACTTCAATTGGCAATATGTCTGTGTCATCTCATAAAGCATGCAGTTTAGTTTCGCATCAAAAGCAACTTGCGAAATATTTTACAATGTGAAAATTTTGTTTGAATGACCTGAGGTCGTTAAGAAATTTAATTTTGTAATTTAAGGGCCAGTTAAAAGAACTTTATGAGCTCTCAAGTCTGTTAATAAAGCCTTAAGACTGTTTCACAAGCAGTAAACGTAATATATTGTTTCGAAGTACCTAAGAAACTCATTGAATATATTTTCTCTTTACTTAAAACGCTGTATACATTGTTATTTATTTTATCGTTTCCAGTTTTCTAAGTTCCTAAAACAGCTTTACTCTGTAAAAAAGAACTATTCAATACGTCGGCAAGATAATAGAAAAATAGAAACTTTTTGCTTTAAATTAACAAGAAATGGCTTAGATAAAAAGCATCAAAGTTGAGGACTGAGGGCATAGTTTTATCATTTCAAATAAGTCAGTATCGTATTGATAATATAAGTACTAAATGTCCTATAAATAGAATGGTAAACTATAAATTATTACGTAATTTGAGTTCAGCATTGTTACCTATTTTTAAATACATACGATCAATACTATCGAATATTCGATATTGTTATCTGTAGTGTGACTGCTATTTAGAGTCGATTGTTATCAATACAAGACTTCTTGACGGCTACATAAAAGGCCATATAAAAGACACAATTTTTTGTTTATATCGTACTTTCAGCAGCATCTTTAATCTTTAGAGTTCCGTACCTAAAGGGTAAAACGAAAACACTATTATTGAGATTTCGCTGTCTGTCTGTCTTTCACTAAGCTGTAGGTATCTCATGAACCGTGAAAATTGAACAGTTGAATTTTTCACATGTGATGTTATTTCTGTAGCTGCTTCAACAACAATAGAATAAATAAATATTTAAGGGGTATCCCGTAAAACAAATGTGATATTTTGCGGTTACCAGGCTGTATCTCATAAACCGTGTAGTTAGACAGTAGAGATTTTCAAAGATGATGTAGTTCTGTTGCCGCTATAACAACAAATACTAAAAAATAGAAAAATAAATATCTAAGGATGACCCCTTACTACAAACGTGTTTTTTATCGTTTTCGGTAAGGAACCTTTCGTGCATGAGTTGACTCGCACTTGGCAGGGTTTTTGGGCTAATTATTTTACAAGTAAGACACTTCAATTCATTAAAATAGCTATTTACAGTGTCTCACTTTTTTTAAGCACAAAAATTAAATTAATGTTCAACTACTTTAGTAGACCTTAATAATTAAAACCTAGGTAGTTTTTACAATTATTTGAACGTAAGCAAAGAAGAATATCAAATGTGTTTGGAAAGCGAAAAAAACGTATAATAATTTTTTTAATATTTCGCAAAAATTATGGAAACGGAGTAACCAATAACTAATTCAAAGAAAATAAGTATCACATATGCTATTGTCAAACAGCTTGCAATAATTTATACTGTTTGTAGGTACTTAGTTATTAACTATTATATATCATTAAATATTATTAATAATTTATAATTAAATAAACATTTACTTAATAAAAATAATTATCAACTAACCATATGTTCAAACGTGATTAATATAATTTTTCTAGCAACAATATTTAGTTCATCCGGTATGTTATTATTAAATATCTGTATTGACATCACTTATGAGTTTCGCTTATAATAGTCGGTTCTAATAAATGTCAAATGTAATTAATTAGGAAATTTTGTGTTAAAATTACAAATATCTTTTTGTTACAATCACGGACATTGCCGCTCTGCCACCTATAAGGCTAATATCGCTTAGGCTATAGTAAAAATCTCATCCATTTCATTGAGAAATGGTCTGCCTCGTTTACGCAAGTTACATTTTTGGTATCTCTATCTCTATTGTCGCATATTGCTGCGACGTTACTAGTGCGGGCTAGACCAGCCGCTGCTAAAATACGATTTTTCGTGTATTGTTTAACAATGAATAATTCTCGAGATTCATTTGTTGCATACGCTCTTCTGATGGCCAGCTTTATCACTTTCAAAGGTATAATTATTGAGTAAACGGTATATTTTATTAGAAAAAGAATAAATTGTGTTAAAAATAAAGTGTGTATTTTAAATAATACAAGATTGTTTTGAGGAACAGTTTAATCCCATTTTAAAATACTTTTCCAATAGTTTTGTGTAAATGTATAATTAAATGCTTATTTATTAAATTCAAAATCAAAATCTACAGCTATTTTGTCTCCTCGTGACCACGGCTGCTGTAACGTAGCCGAAACGTCGAGGTAAATTAATTGTTTTAAAAAATGCACGAACAAGACCCGATTGCATATAATTATAATGTATACAAATCGTGTGAGTTTAAAAAATTTCTTATCTTTATAATAAGGGTACAATATTACAATTTAAAAAAAATATAAAATGAAAAATAATTACTTTCTATTTATTTTATTTGCGTTTACTATTCATTATGTTTAATATTTTGCTAATTCTAATAACTTGCTAATTGTGATTTATAATGAATTTTTTGTTTGTTATTAAGTTTATTACTTTTTCATTATTTAGGTTAAGTCTTCAAATAATTTAATAAACAAATATCGTGTTAAAAATATTTATGCTTTAGTTTTCAAAATAAAAATTACGTTTTTAATTTATCTGATTAATTAGTATCCTAAAGTTGAAATTTAAAAGAAAAATAATTAAATACATTACTTTTGATGATAATCAAACAAACTCTTCAGCGTTATTATTAGTATAATAGATGTGATCTAACAATACATTTTGAACATTGAGTACAATCCAATGTCAAATCGAAGCTAATGTTGTTACGCGGTATCCCTAATAGCCATCTCTTTTCGTTGATGATTCCCAATACTTATTCAGTCGATTGTATTTCTATCCAGCTCATCTTTTTCATCCTTTTCCAACACTACAAAAGCTTTATATTACTCTAGATAATCTTCTTGGGTATGTAAACTGGCAATCTCATCTTGAATAGGTGTTCCTTGTTACTAAACGCTCTATTAGCCATCGTTGCTTTCATTATTTTTTTAGAAACACAAATCACTACAGTCCTTATAAATTTAAAAATTATCGAACACATTAAAAAAAAAAAAAACTGTAAAATCATAATAGATAAATACACATGAAATAGTATTTAGAGAATGTTTTTCTTTTCTCAAATACATCGTCGTACAATCCAAACTATTCATCCAATTGATTTGGTGTAAAAGATGAATTTATTTTGATAAGAATTCAATATGACCTACTCAAATAAAGTTCGGTCGGACGAACAAAAAATTTAAATACAACATTACCTACCCCTGTTTTGGAAAAACTTAGCACATATCCAGCGCATGCCATCGCGGACTTTCTTATAAATAATTAAAAAGTCTCCAACTTTAGAAATAGAAAGGATTTGTATATCTCTTACCGTTTAGGCAGCGTTCACACAAATAGGCGCCCTTGGAATCTTTTAGCGAGATAAAAAGTAGCGTATATGTTAATCCAGATCAATAATTTCCTATATACAAATTTCGTCTATATCCATTTAGTAGTTTTTGCATGAAGAAGTAAAAAATATACAAACCTACAAACTTTCGCCTTTATAATGTGTAGGATTGATTGCTCTAAAGACGTGCCGGCGCAGCCACCGACATACACCGTTTGCTCTATTCATGCTACTCGGTATATTGTCGTAGACAAAGTAAAGGCATGGACTGTGTAGCCAAGCCTCGCACGGAACATGAAGAAAATCTGCTCAATGGATGTTTCTTTTCGAAGAGTTACGAACTAAAATGAGTAGAGATCGAAGTGTGAGAAAAAAAGATGGTGGTCTCGTGCTTCAGAAAAACAGGTCGACAATACTCGTCAATTAATGCATAGTATAAAATAAAGTCGCTTTCCGTCTGTGCGACACAGTAAATGCTTAGATCTTTAAAACTACGCAACACCTCTGATGCTTATTTGTATTTTTTAATACTCGTAGATAGGGTGATTCATAAGGAAAGTCTTTAAGTATAATACAAGATCAGGTGGGCGAAGCCGCTGGCGGATAGCTAGTTTAATAAAATAAAAAAACCGTTACCACAGAATGGTACATTAACAATTGCTTGCCACTTGGAAAAGTTCGGGAGGAGTGACCTCACATCGCCAGGCAAACGATCGACCATTCGGCTACGTCAGACGTTGAAATATTGGGTCATCGGCTATATAGCCTCGAATTCGCACCTTACGATTTTCATTGATTTCTAAACTTCGATGAAAACGTTTCATAGACGCCGAGAAAGCAAAGGAGGAGTAGGTAAACTTCTTTTATCAATACTACCATCGGATGCAGCGTTGTATTGATCTAAATAGACACTTATTTGAAAAGACATAATAACACTAATAACTTGATGATTTTCTAAGAAATTTTAATTTAATTACGTTATTGGACATTGTAAATGCAATATAATTTTGTATGTATCTCTGTATCTAATTACCTGTAGATATAAACAAACCTTTACCTAGTCGACATTTACATCTTTCACGAAATTATAAGCAGTTGACGTATTATGATGCTCAAGAAACTCGTAATAACACTCAACTTGATTCTTAATTTGAACTTCGTGTATTTATCACATTACATTAATCTTCTAATATCCGATTTTCGTTAATCTTCTGTTTTACATTTCCGGTAAAAAAATATTATCGCGTTTACACAAAGACCGATTACAAAACAGAAGTATTATGGAAAGAACAAATATGCAAATTACCGAATACAGTAATTTGCATATTTGTTCTTTCCATAATACTTTTTACGGAGACAATTTTTATTTTAATTTGATTTTAATTTAAGAACCATCGTTTGGTTTTTGTAGAGTTTATTTCATTGTTCAATTATGTTTGTTATGTGTAACGGATGATTGAGTATTAAATTTTATATTAATAGCATAAATATTTAATGCCACTAAAATACTAATGGGCAATTATGTGACAGTTAAATATGTTTATAACACGTAATTAGTCCATTAAAAAGTATGCTATTTGTTCATAACCAGTAAAACCTTTGAACTTTTTCGGTCATTTTTTTATTTTCCTGATACATTTCTATACTAATTCGATTTGATTAATTGTTTGTTTATATTGGATACGCTCCAAATGCGCTGCATGCACGTGAGGGACATAGGCTATATATAATTTACGTGGGCGAAGTCTCGGGAAACAAGTAATTTGATAAAAATTGATTTAGAATTCATAAAGAAATCGATAAATAAACATACCTAATTGAACACAGAAAATCCTCCTTGCGGATTTTGAATGGGCCCAAAAGCGCAGTCTTTAGTAAAAACAAAAGATTGCGAAAAATCGCTGATATAAACATGTCATCTTAATATTTATGAGATGTTTGGTTATAAGCATATTTTGAGTTTTTATAAAAATAAAATTACCAATTCTATTTCAACAAAAATATGAGACCACCTCGGGCCCATAAACTGTCTAATAAAAAATGATTATGAAAATTCAGGGAAACATCGGTGAACCTATATAGAAAAGAACAAAAATACAATATAAATTGCTGTTGAACATATAAGCTCTTCCTTTGCGATTAGAGGTCGTTTAAAAAAGACCATAATCGAATAAAAAAGATGAAACTAATTTTACGTATTTTAAATTCATATTTACGTGTTCTAACAAACTGGAGCAACCCTGCGATTCTGTGAAAATCCGAACCCGAATTCGTATTCACTCAGGTATCCGAATAGGGATGTCGACTAATTTTTGTTTGTTTGTCCGTCAGGTAGTGTTAAAAAATATTAAACACGTATTTTTTTGACGTCACGCTATAGTACGTTTTCTACTCAACTGTGTCGTAGCGAGCCCCCACTCCTCAACTTTAATGCCTGTTATGTAAGTTGTTTCTTGTTAAATTGAAGTAAAAAGAAATACGTATTTAGTATTTTTCTATTATCTGACTGACTGGTTAAATAGAATTGCATTTTTTCCCCAGTCATCATCCCTTTTCACTTGAAAAACGGCATCAACTCGACCTTGAATTTGTGATACCGTTTCGTAGCATAAGTGAAATGAGTTTTGAAATGATATAGGAATAGACTATCTAAATAATATTACAGAAACTAGTTATTTTAAAAGTTTAAATATAAGTTTTAAATATAAATACACTGTAATACTATGCACTGTATACTAAACGATGTAATTTATTAATAAATTATTATTATTATACGTATTATCTGAGACACGTATGAATCAATCATTGTTGTTTAGTATTTTTATGCAAAAATGGAATCAATACAATTTCTATACTAAATAGCGTGAATTCAGACACCTGAGTGAAATCGAATTCGGGCTTGAATTTTTACAGAATCGCTCTGCTGATATCAAGAACGTAATGAAATAAATCTCATCAAGAACTTAGCGAACAAATTCAAACTTACTTATATGAAAGTATTTATTTATATAAGTCTAGAATGTTTCGAAACACTTGCGAAAGTTAAATCATTATTTCCCAAATCTACGGCTTACCTAGATATTTATAAAAGCATCCGCGAAAAATTCCATAAGTGCCTTTTTTTGCTCTCTGTTTCATTTCGTTGAAGCCGTTAAGTTGGAAAATTACTTTAATATTAAAGTTTGAAATTACTTTCCACTATAATAATTAAAAAAAAGTACTACAGGCAATATAGGCGGGCGTAATGTTTAAAACTTATATCCATGACCGTAAAAAAGTTTAAGAGAAATTTCGTTTAGGCGTGGCGCGGACTAGCAACGTTAGTTGGAAATTGTCAACTTTTATAAGTTGCCCTTAAAAAATTACCTTCTTTTGCTATTTTTAAATATAATAAAACCACTGATTAATATAGAAAGAATTTACTTTAGAGCGTACATTCAACAATAATTTTAAAATAGGCATTAAGAAATCAGAGAGGAGTTGCTCGTTCCGTGGCCGGAGCCAAAGTGGCCCTTTTTCGCCCGTCTTGCGACTTATAACATGACGTCAACCGGTGTTGCCAGTAGGTGTCAAGCAATTTTGCTAACACGGCCCTCCTGCATGGTGCATGCCCTCATGCACGACAGTTTCAACAGCACAACTGTTCTGTGTCCCGGAAGACAGCACATCTGTAAACATATTCAAGAGGTCCTATATTAGTTATCAGAATACCGTTCGGCCTATCATGCACCATCATTATTACAGAGCTTTCTACTCGGGTCCTTTATGCTTAGGTTACCTCTGAAGCTCTGTAATAGTTTAAATTAATGTGAATTTGACTACCCACATTAGGTATGTTTTCTTTAGGCTTAGAAAACTCCTAAAGTGTTCGCATCAACTCACTCCCTTACAACTGAGAAGTGCCTGTTCCCGTCAATACCTTTATTCTTAGGAAACGACGGTGTCAGCTCACTACTCTTAACTTGGGCAGTGTGATGACAAGAACTAATTTCAGGATAATTCAATAGCTGTTCAATAGCTGAATTATTTTATAATTAAATATGAATATCTTGTTAATTCTTTACGTAAATCTAAATTTAGCAATTATTTATAATGTCAGTAAAATGTACGAGTATAATAAATACCTTGCTAACACGGTTACTTTTCTTTTTAATGAATATTCCAATCATCAATTTTAATCCAGGGCTTCATGTTTTCTATAGCTGCTACCCCATTATAGGTTCTATTGCTTCTATCACTACCCCGCATGTCTTGGACTTCGTATCTATCTTGACCCAGGTATTTCTTTATTTGGAACGGTCCTTTGAAAGAAGGGAGTAACTTTCTGCTGCGACTATCATTATTTTGGCTTTGCTCAAAAAAGAAATGATTGATTTTCGACGGGCTTGCGGTCAACAATTTATTTTAATAATTCAAACATATTTCTTTTTACTCTAAATGTATTCGAAATCTTTTCTTTCCAATCGAACCACTACCAAGTCGTCCACGAGTGATTATTGCGCAATATAGACTCATACCATACTTTAGCGGAACCTTTCAGTTTATTTAATGCTTGATAACGGGTCATACTATCAGTCCAAGAAAACGTAGACGCGTGCGATTCGATAACTTGTAGCCATGACAAAACATTGTCCGTAAGCGGGTCGAAATCTGGTATCATATTGTGCAGAGAAGTATTAAGATTTGTACTCACAGTTCCAGTATCGTTAGCATGTGATACCTTTATCCTTTTTCGAGCCTGGGGTGCCCCTGGCGGTGTTCTCGAACCACTGACACTGTCACCGCTCGCTGCAGTACTGCTTGACGATAAACTTGCATATCTTTTCCTCTTATGGCCGTATTCACGCCTACCTTTATGCTTCCGCTTTTTACCCATTTTATGTGGGTATTACGCTATATCCCACTTCTGATGTAAACTTTATCTATTTTTAAATATAATAAAACCACTGATTAATATAGAAAGAATTTACTTTAGAGCGTACATTCAACAATAATTTTAAAATAGGCATTAAGAAATCAGAGAGGAGTTGCTCGTTCCGTGGCCGGAGCCAAAGTGGCCCTTTTTCGCCCGTCTTGCGACTTATAACATGACGTCAACCGGTGTTGCCAGTAGGTGTCAAGCAATTTTGCGTTAAGTTTATATTTTTATCAGCTCTCCCCACTTTTATTCATAAAAAGCGAACCTTAACCGAGAGAACGTGTCCAAAATAATTTAAAAACTTTTTCTACTTTCCTTTTGAGCCAACTATAAGTTTTATCGCGCACAAACAGTTACAAAGATTTGACAGTATAATTTGTTATAAGAAAAATATAATTTTAACTGTTATTTGAGTGTGTAAGAGTTTAAATGTTACATAACAATTAAGTACCGGGCAGCCTTGTCAAATCCTGGGGTCGTTTTCATGAAAATCAAGCATTAACTGAGAATGTCCAAAATATTCGAAAATAATTGTCTACTTCCCTTTTGGGCCAGCTTTAAGGTTACCGTGAACCAACATACTGACGACATATTTTGGGTTCTTCCGTATTCATCTTGTGATGTCTTATCTCATTTCTTTGCTCATCTAAAACTAATGTTCATAACTCAATCTATATATATTTTTCTTATTAATCCTAAACTGGACTACATTTAGGATTAATCATCCTAAAAGCAAATATTACTAAATAAAGTATGAATAGCACAACAACGTCTAATATTTTTTCGTAAAATTATTTTGTCATGCTATAGGAATACTTATACTAATATTATAAATGGAATAAGCATGTTTAGATTTTAAAAGTTTTATTTATTACCTACATAATTTGTTAAATATCTTCTTACATAATCATCATTAACCTATTAATGTTACTTCTGCTGGGACATAGATCTTCCCAATGGATGTAATCAAAACAAGATGAAACGGGAGTATGAGATATAACCCACCATTGCACCAGATTGGTACTTTCATATTATAGGGAAACTTGTATGCACATGCAACAAACAGGCATAAAATGTGACAGCGTTTCAGCGAGTATTTTGTTTTCTCTTCCACACCCACATAAAGGTCTTAAAAGAGCTAACTCAGAAATAGTATTTGTTCTATTTGTTATTTATTACGTAATAAATTATAATACACACAACAATACACTCAGCATTTGATGACCTATTTTCTTTTCAAAAATAGATCGACTATTGAGTCCTATCCGACTTTAACAAAATTTTACTGGGACTCGAGAATTTATCCTTCTAAAAACAGTAACCAAAATCTCAAAATCAATATTTTCTATTGGCGATGATACTATGAAATATATATACAAAACAAGGGTCAAAACCGTTCTCCTATTTTAGAATCATTTAAAATGTTGCAATTGCTATGTTAGAAATATTAGTTGATTCCCAATAATCGTTTTATATGAAACAATTATTGTCATTATTGACAAGTAAGTTCTACGCCATTGTACCAAAGACCGCATACAGCTTTAATCAATTGCATTAATTGCATTCTACTATTGCTCCAGAATTGTGATCGTATAATTCTTGCATTCAACCTTTTCCAAGCATTCTAGGAATAACAACCTTATCTACACAAAGCAGAGTCTAATATCCATTTTAAAACATGAGAACATAAGGGGCAATTTTATTTTAATCACTAGTATATAGCGTTCGATGGTGCCACAGACAATGAGTTGTAATTACGTCGTTCTCGTATTGTCAAGCCTTTATTTTTTTTATCTGGGTACGGTAATGAAAGCGCGAACTCTTCACGTTTTTGTTATTTCATTCCAGTCTTTGTGACTATTGTTTATAGTGACGTGTTTCGTATTTTACTACCGAATAGATCCATTTGCTCTGACAAAGGACTTTAGTTTTACAGTAAAAACTTATTGGTCATAGACAATAGGAAGTTGTAGATTATATGAATAGTGGTACTTTCGTCTATCTAGTCATCAGATTGAAAAAAAAAATTAAACAAATTAAAAAAAGTGAATTTGAAACAAAAGTATTTAGTTCTGAATTCTTATAGGTTCTATAAATAAAATTTTCTAAGAAAATGTACCGCGATGAACAAAATACATAAGGCGGTATTTTAGTCTTAATAACTTAAGCTTCTTTAGTAATAAATTTTGCGTTGGAGTAAAACAAATGAGCATACTTTTCTTTTGTTTTGATATTAAATAAATCATTTGTGTACCAGCATTTATGTATACAAACAAAAGTAATATAGAGTGATATGTTAGATAGCAAACCTATGTTAATGTCATGAAATGGGTTAGAATATTTTATAAAGGAACTTACGGTCGGTAAAGTGTAAGTTACAATTAAAACTAAAATTAATATTAAAGTACTTGTACCGTCCTTTAATATTACAATACAAGTTCAATGACATTTTCTCAGGTAGGTAAATGACCAGTCCCGTACGTTTAGAAGACATTTCGGAAACATTCCGTGACCAAGATATGAAAAAAGTTGTTTTTTTTATTTTTATCAAGATTGTTTGATCGTTTTTTTGTTAATTTCTTCGACGTCTGTTTTGATAGGTTCTTAAAGGTATATTCGATTTAGTATAAAAATCCATTTGGTTAGCGTAATCTACTCTGAAAATCAATTTGTCGCCATCTTCGGCCGACAGGATTACTGCTTTAAAATTCAATTGCAAGATTTATAGAAAATATGTAAATTGAAAATTGAATAAAACCTCATAGTACTACAAATATTTATACATAAGTAAACACCACATGAATATGAAAGATATAAATCATCGCTTATACATGATTCATTATCTCAATATCAGATGGCAGTTTGATGGAATCTTACTGAATATTAAGCTGTAACAGAGCCCGAATAAAGCCTACCCTTTCTTAATCTACAATTAAACACAATTCACGTTACAAATAGTTTTATAACGAAACCTTTTTAATTACTATTTCTTGTAATATTAGTGTTATAGAGCATAGCGTAAATTAATGTTACCTTAATTGTATTGATTTTTTGTTTTAATTAACTTATCGTTTAGCCGAATGTTAAATTTATATATGAATTTACTTCATTACCGTTATGAAATTTAATTTCGCTTCATTTTATTTGGCATAATTTTAGTTATGATAATGATAGAACCAATTAGTCGATTAGGTAAGGATAGAACAATGATGAAAACAAAAAGCGAGACAATCGAGCGAAGCGATCGTAATTAGTGGGCGCCATATACATAATTCCACCGTATCTTTCAAAATGATACTTCAAGATTTAATATACAAACAAACAAAGTTAGAAATTTTATATATTTGTATAGATTATGTGATAATGTAATTAATATTTGTCTGCTCTTCCATGTATGTTTGAATGCGCTGTATTTACGAAAGATAACATAATAATGTGTGAATTCTTCACAAGAGCACGGCACAAGGATAAGCTTCATATGATTCAAAATAATATAAAGCATATTTTGTAATGCATCCCGCATATATAACAAAATACCGGTAAAGTAAATAAATTAATACGTAAAGCCAAAATAACTAAAGTACTAAAACGTATCATTTATTAATAAATTTTAATGTATTAATAATTGACATATTTTATTTCATTATTTACTTGTGATAATGTATTGTGTAAGTAAGACATTGATTCACTACTGATTTATATATTTAATTTAATATTCTAAATTATTTTTTTTTAATTGTCCTACACGATAGGGTAGTATGTGGTATAAATTTTCTAAAAAATAAGTTTATGCCTGTTGGTGATCTATAATATAATATCATTACTGACATTGTTGTGGTTTAAAATGGTGTTAACAATTTTGTGTGGAAGTTTGACTCGTGCATATCCTTTTTTTCTGGTTCCATTCAAGTATATAATATAGTTCAGGATGTTGCACAAATTTCCAGGTGAGAGTTTCAAATGGGATCAATTGAGAGAGCTAATCGAGTTAACAGTTCGGACTATTGTAATAAAACTATTGCAATTAACCGCTCTCAGCACTTAACTTATTAGCCATACTTTTAAAATCAACATTAGATATATTGTGAATTTTCTCATTGTCATTTCTTACTCTAACGTGTTAATAAATATAATTTTTAATGTTATAGAGCAACACATTGCACAACGCAGTCTGAAAATTTGTTTTATAATATTACACTCCTCTATTGTTTGCAAAATTTATTAAATCTAATTGGGCAAAGAGGAGCTCGATGGCGCAGTAGTTAGCGCGTTCGGTAGGATATACGATTGTTAAGCAACTTTCGCAATGGTCGGTCATAGGATGGGTGACCAAAAATTGACTATCTCAAGTTCTCACGTGATTCGGAAAGCACGTTAAATCGTTGATTCCGGCTGCATCTGCAGTCGTAAACATCAATCGGCACTGGCCGGCCTGGTGGATTATTGCATAGTTTAGCTACCTTGGACTGAGGAATTTTTTAAGCAATTTTCTTTAAGATAAATTTATCAACAATTTATAGAATGGAAAAACTTCTTAATGAAAAACCCTTAAAAAATTCACTTTGTCTCTGGCACTCAAGTTAAGAAAAGCATTAAATATAATAATAGAAAGAACTACTTTCAACTTCACAATTCTTTGCTCAAAAATATATTTAAATGCGTTAATGGCCAACAAACAAGATCAAATAACGAAATATTTACTTAATTTAAAGTCGATAGACCGCAGCAATATTGAATCTGCAAAGGCTTTAGTTCTAATCGGAATGTTTCACTATTTTATATTCGAAACAATTAACAGAGCGACTGACGTTAAATGGAGACGTATATTAATATTCCACTTCTATGTTCATGATTTATCGACATTTTTCAAAAATTTCATCAACCAATTTTTTTAATGATTTCTGAAATATTGACGTCAAAGACACTAGATAATGCTTTTTATTGAAACGCTTGTAAAATGGCATGGTTAGCTATTGTGTAATATTTATGCAACTTTGAATCACAAATAAACTAATTCAATATTAGTAAGGCTTTAAGATTTTAAATAATACAGAAGTCACATTTTTGTTATTTTAAAACAGTTTATTTTTAAACGTGTGTGATGAAACAAAGACAATTAATTCAGGGAAAGTTGAATTAAGCTAGAAATCTAGTATCACCGAACGTAACAATTACATTAAGTAAACATAGATACCGATATTTACTTAGCGTAATTGCTGTTGAATTGTTTGACCACTTGTGTTGTCTTTGTCAACATTATCTTGTCTGAGTGAGACCTATGGAGGTTTAGTGTAGTAACAATATCACATGATTCTTAGGCATCGGTATATCTTCCGTTACTCACCGGTATGTTTTAAGTATGTTTTGCACCTTTTCTTTCGACTCAAAAAGGCTGAATGGTGTAGTTTCCCTTGACCATAAAACTAAAGATGGCAGACAACTAGCACTGTGAATGGCATAGTGTTTGTAAAATTGCAGGTAAAGCATACAAAAAAAAAAAAAAAAATAAAACAAGGCTTAACAGTGTAATTTCCCTTAGCCATAAAATAATAGATGATAGAAAATTATCATAAGATTAGATCTTTATTTGCTAGAATACAGTTAAAATGTCACAAAATTAAATAATGAGAAACAGTATTCTACCCGAGAACAGGCGTGCAAATATTCTAATCATGCAATTTTTTTAAAAGCCAAAAATTCCTTCAAACTATAGAAGCTGTGTTCAATAAGCCACTTTGTCAACTTTAATTTAAATTCATTCATATCACTATCTATAGCATAGCGTTTGTAAATTTTGCCAGAAAAGTATACAAAACAAAAAATAAATAAAATCTTTACCGTAAAAAGATAGAGTTTTACACATTTATGTTTTAAAGCTCTCATCACTCTTTGCTGTGAACTTATTGCCGATTTTCTGGTAAGTCATTTTTGTATAAAACTTCTCTGTAAGTAATAGTACAATTGTACTATTCTCGTAAAACACGAGATCTGTTTGCATTTCTTGACATCGTGTAATGGTTACCTATGCTAAAAAAGTATTGTGTTTTATTTACCGTTATGTGACAGGTTTGCCGTTGACGAAAAGTATATAAGCCATTAAAAATAAACATATTAGTCTCTGTGCTGGTGTACAAATCGTTTGTATGGTAATATAATTTAAAAAAATTGTGTTAATTGTTAAGACTTAGTTTACCAAAAAAAATTTACCTTAATCTGTTAACATATTATCAGTCTCATTAAATTACTCTCAAAAATTTGATTATAACGTACTTAAAACTTATGACTCACATTTAGTACATATTTTTACATCAACAGAGTGGTTCCGACAAACATTTTTCACACATTTCAAACACACCCTTGGAGTATTACTGTCTTTGCTTCGTGGACACAAATGACACCTAGATTTTTTAGCCCCTTGCTTTGGCTCGGGTCTTGTTTTGGTTGATCTTCAGCTACATCAACACCAACCTCTTGTAGGAACCTGTCCATCATATCTTTCAGCTCCCTCGAAAGGTTAGAAGAGCGTCTTCTTTCCAGAACATGAGGAGTTACTAAAGTATACCCAAGTTCTTCTAAAAACATAACGACTCTTGCTTTTGTGAGGATTAGATGCGCCGTAAAGGACATAACTGTTTACTCCGGAAATACTGGGCAAAATATTGTGGTCGGCCATGTTTGACTTCTCTGAATTAAAACGCGGGACAATGACAAAGCTGCTTTTTTTACATTGATACTAAAGTAAATTATAATTTATATCACCCGCATATGATGTAGCTTCCCGTAACTAACAGAATTTTTAAAATCGGTCTGGTAATTTCGGTGCCTTTTAAATGCAAGCAAACAAACAATAAAATCTTTCCTATATATGACATTAGTATTGATAACTATTTTTAAAAACAAAAAGAAAACAGAGACCTGCATGAATGTCAAAGCACGAAGTTTTCTAAATACTAATTCCATGAAAAATATTTGAAGACAGTGTTTTCAAATATTTTTCATGGAATTAGCATTTAACGTGTTGTGTAAATATTTTATGTAATTTCGAACGCTGGGATGAACCAAGAAATCCATTACACAAATAATATGAATTTATGAAACTCATTTTTTCTTTGAGAATTCAAAACCATTAGTACTCGTAGTATGTTTGATTTTAATTACCCACCCATTGGAAGCTTTATCAAAATTACTCATCGAGTATTTTTTTCCTCTAAATCATATATTTTTGAATGGTCATTTCAGTTGTCTCCTTATAAGACTTTTGCAATCATATCACGGTATTGTATTAAATCAACAATATCGCCCATTTTGGTGATTTGCACAAAACCTTACAATTGTCTTTATTTATAATAGGACCTTTTGTTTCTACATTCTGAAAGCGAATTCATCTAAGAGCACCTGCCTTTGACTGAAACTGAATTATGTTACCACTAGCGAAACTCAATAGTCTATTATATTTTCCAAAATAATATATTTGGAAGTAAACAAAAGCTTAGACTGTCTACATTTAAAACGAAGATGTCTTTAATAACACTTTACAAATGAATGTATAAAATTATCGAGGCCACAATCTGTTTCACTTATTTACCTCTAGAAATTAATGAATTATAGTCAAAGAAAAATTTGATATTATAACGAAAGGCCTCGTAATACTCTAAGACTAGGACTGTACCTTCCTACACCCGCGAGTAAGAAATTAGAATCACTTGATTGTGGGTGGTTTAATATTATTTTTAACGATATTTTTGTAAGGAACTATGAATATCATTTATAATATATTAATATTTATTCACACGAAAAAACACTGTTAAAACAAAATACCATATTATTAACAACGGTGAGTACCGTTATTAATAATATGGTATTGAAACGGTGATTTGAAAATAGATATCGATTTCAACAAGAATTCAAACACTATCCTGCTCTATGATATAAAAAAATATTTGAATTGGAGAAGAACAGATGACGAAACAGTCCATTGTGTGTCGAATGTCGATTTTAAGAGAATAGGACCAGGATTTCAGTACAGCTGTTGCATTTCAGTGAGAGTAGCGACTTGATCCTCACTAATTCTGTCTCATATTGACACTTTCCTGGCTTTATACAGCAGCAACTCATAAAAATTTGAGAAAGAGCTCTCTCCAAGTGGACAATGAGGCGAAGAAGCTTTATTGTTTGTTTGTTTGCATTGAATTGACTCTGAAACTACACTGGACCGCAAAGAAAACGGTTAGAAAATCTTCAATAACTTGAAAACTACCTCACCTAGCTTTATGAAATAAAAACTCAATTAAAGAATATTTGATGTTATTAAACATAGTATATAAAACCTTTTTAATTACTTTAGATAATTGTGTAAGAATACTGGCAATGAAGATAATGGCTGTTTTGTAATTTAGTTCTAAAAAAATCAAAGCATTTGTTTCGCATTTGTTTTAGTTTTGACATAAAAACTACAATAAATATCGTGTGTTTGTCATACAAAAATTGTATTCTGAAGTCATCATGTCGTTAACCCCTAAAGAATGCACCAGGATCCTGACAATGCTTGAAGATGGGCAGTCAGTGCAATACAGCGAGAACTGTTGGTGTGAGTCTTTCCACAGTTCAGCGGGTACTCCAGCGTTTCCATGAAACTGGATCCAACCTAAGATGACCAGGAACAGGCCGAACGAGGTGCACGACTGCGCGGGAGGATCGCTATATGGTGTCAACAATTTTGAGAAATCGATTTCTTACGGCCGTCGATCGATTTCACGAAGTAGATATCACATGCATGGAGTGGCCAGCACGAAGCCCCGACTTAAACCCCATCGAACATGCATGGGACGAACTGGGACGACGTGTACGTCAACGGAATCCGCCGCCAATCACGCTGCGTGAATTGAAAGGAGCTTTGATCGAGGAATGGCAGAACATTCCGCAGCATCGCCTTAAAAACCTTGTGGAAGGTATGCCGAATCGCATAGCCGCAGTTTTGCAAGCTCGTGGAGGCAACACAAAATACTAACATGCGTAAAAACGTCACATCTTTATACAATTCATATTTACGAAAATGTCAGAAAAACTACCTTTTTCATTCGTTTGACATTTATTGAAAATAGACAACTTTTAATTTGTATTTTTTTATATTCAATAAATAACAATTAAATAATCTTTAATTTAGTTTTTATTTCATAAAAATAAGTTGAGTAGTTTTCAAGATATTGACGATTTTCTAACCGACCCGTTTTCTTTGCGGTCCAGTGTATTATATCTCATAGATTGAAGAGAAATTGATATCAAATCCCTTTATGTATGCATTTCACATGAAAACTTTATTGAGGATAAAAAATACCTTACTTAATACCTTACTTACTATTCCCAACAAGTTAAAAATATCATTGGTTAAACCATTATTTAAGAAAGGAGATAAAGAGAATCCAGAACATTATCGCCCTATTACGTTGATACCGATCCTTTCAAAGGTATTTGAAAAGTGTCTGCTAAAAAGATTAACAAGCTTTTGTTGGAAATATAATATAATTACAAACGAGCAGTATGGTTTCCAAAAAGGGAAATCTACAACCCTAGCCATTTTCAATGTATTAGCTACAGTGCTGTCAAAATTAAACAAAAACAACCTAGTTACGGCATTGTTTTTCGACTTGTCAAAGGCGTTTGATTTTGTGGTCCATGAGTTGCTTTTAAAAAAACTTGAAGCAATGGGAATCAGAGGCGCCACATTGTCATGGATTGAGTCTTATCTAAGCGGTAGACAACAAAAAGTAGTTATTAAAAAAATTATCAACACAGAAATGACTTTCATATCATCCGATTTAAGACACAACTCGGTTGGTATCCCCCAGGGCAGTGTGCTCGGTCCTATGCTGTTCCTGCTATATATTAATGACATAACACGTGTAATAAAATATAAATGTACCTTATATGCTGATGACATATCGATAATTGTGACATCAAAAGATGATAAAAACCCTGACTCATTAAAAAATCACTCATCTTACATTAATAATACCATTGACATGATAATAAATTGGCTAAATCAAAATAATTTAAATATTAATCTCAATAAATCATATTACATTCAATTTAATAAATCAAAGCATGAACAATACAATTTCACTCTAGACATAATGAAAATAAGAGAAGTAGACCATTTAAAGTTTCTCGGTATAACTGTAGACGAAAACCTCAATTGGAAAACACACGTTAATGATTTGTGTAATCGAATAAATAGGTTTGTTTATGCCCTCAAACGAGTAAAGAACGTAGCCAGCAAAGACACAGCTATATTAGCATATCGTGCTTATATAGAATCTATTCTTCGATACGGGATTATATTCTGGGGCAATAGTGTTGAAAAAAATAGGGTTTTTATTGCACAAAAGAAATGCTTCAGGGCTATCTGTGGAATCGCACCTGATCAATCGTGTAGACCATTATTTAAAAGTCATGGATTATTGTCGCTGCCATCTCTCTTTATTTATGAAGTGGCTGTTTTTGTCCATCAAAACAAAGAATTGTTTAAAAAGGTTAACAATGATAGACTCAGGGACCCTCACAGATTGATTTATGATGATATTCCGAGGTCGGATAAGTATAGGAATAGTTGTTTGTGCATGTGTGTGAAAATTTATAACAATATTCCTAGGACTATGAAAAATTTGAATATGAATATGTTTAAGAATAAATTATATAAGTGGCTAAGTGACAATACGTTTTATGACATTAATTCTTTTTTAAGTAAATATAAACCTTGACATTACTAGCAATTATGACATCCAATAAAACATTATCATTAAATAAATAATGTACAGTAATCTTGACATTGAACATTTTCTTAAATAAATATATTTGCATGCTGTTATGTAATAGCAAAACACGTGGACATTAATAATTTTGTAACAACTTTATACCGTGCTTTGGGCAAATAAATGATATATTATTATTATTATTATTATCATCGTAGTATTGAATAATTTTCACAGAATAACGAAAATTCAATTAATTTATCGTGAAATATTTATGTAAATGTTTATATTAACTTTGATAATAAGCATTGTATTATAATTTATCCTGAATTAAGAAAATATTTGTTTCATAAATCTTATTGAATTTCTATATTGAGAATTTCATACCACTGACAAATTTGACCGCGTTTTAAGAAATAAAACATGAAAGAACACCCTGTCAATAAGTTTCTTAGCGATTTTTCACAGTACAAGTTCTCCCATTAATTTCGCACTAACCGACAGTGTACCTTTACGACTTCCATGAGTGTTTGATAATAGTATAGAACGGGGTTTCTCAAAGTTTTGGCTCTATGAATCTCGTAAAAGATTCCAGATGATAGCGAACCCTAACTAATCACAGCCCACTGACTCCCAAAGAGTAGGTGTTGTTAAAGTTGATTGGTTGTTGAAGAAAATAAGATAGATAAACTCTTTATTGCTCACACACAAATGAAAAGTTTACAGAAAGTTTTTTTATTCTAGTTAGAAAAAGACGATATTGTGTTAAAATAACAAGGTTTTTATTGAATCAAATGGTAACAAATACAGTGCTAAAAGAAATATTTATATAAATTATGTTTTTATGGCAAATTGAGTGATTTTTTCATTGTCAAGTCGAGTATCTGGTATGTCAATTTTGTCGCGAATCCCATTAAATAGGGGCCTTAGGGGCCTACTAAAATAATAACTTGAATAAAACACAAGACATTAGTTTTGTTATTAATTAAATAAAAACCGGCTAAGTGCGAGTCGGAACCACGTACGAAGGATTCCGTACTGTAAACGAGCAAAAATAATCATGATTATATGGGATATGGGAGCCCCTTAAATATTTTTAGTATTTGTTGTTATAGCGGAAATAGAAATAAATTATTTGTTAATCTCAACTGTTTAAGTATCACGGCTCATGAAATACAACCTGGTGACCGAAAGCGAAGTCTTTTGTACGGAACCCTAAAAAAAGTGGTGAGAACCGCTCGTGTGCCGGGTTTCGCCACCTCTAAAGGTCCTGAATCGATTCCAGCTCTAATGTTCCGGAATATTTATTTTTTCATGCATTTGGATATCTATTTAACTACATCTTCACATTTTCAATCTTAATCACAGGTTATGCAGAGGTTGAGAAGTTATTTATAATGATAAGTCATAGAATAGGTGACCCGAAATTATCATCTTGACCCCTCATGCTTCGAATGACATACTAAGTCTTGGCTGCAGCTAACGCCCAACACGCAATTGAGTCCAAGTTGTGTCTTGTGGCCCATATTTACTTTTATTCATAGTCTATACTCACTCTAGAATTAAATAAAGAAAAGACACGAAGGCATGTCATTTATAAGCACTGTTGTAGCAATACAGCATCGTAGCTGTCGTAGCATATTTAGTGTAGCTACGTCGCGTAGCAGAATGACGCACGTTGTATGACGGAATATTTGCTTAGAGAAATTTTATATATCCATATCAATTTATTACTCGCGGTAATAAGATGTTCATCGCATAATATGAAGGTGATTAAAATTATAAACATACCGCAAGGTAGATAGGCCGTATGTAATACTTGTGTGCGAACGATATAAATGCACGAAACATGAGTAAAATTAAGGATGTAAAAATATGGGTCTTATAAAGCTTGTTTTGTTTTTTATTAAATGTTTATATATATCTAAATCTAATAAAGATTGATAGACATTGAAATAATAAAATTAAAAAGTTTGAACATACTTTTTACTAAAATTATGCCGACGGAGGAGTATGTCATTTGATACAGTTAAAGTTTATAAAAAGAAAATAGAGAAATGAAATACTTACTCAATACTTTAATACTATTTTTTATTTTCAAACCTAGTTCGTAGAAAACTATTTAAAAATTGATACAATTATGTAAAAGAGGTATTGTTCGCTAATTCTACATTGCTACCTCAATATCGAAAGTATATACGTAAAATAAAAAGATTATCGGGCAGTTGCACAAACGTCCATTAAGGTTTAATAACGCCTTTTAGCTTTAATGAATGTCAAATTTGTATGAGTAATGTCGCTTAAAACTAATGTCAATTTTAATAGACGTTTGTGCAATTGACTGTATGTCATTTCTGTGCTATTTTTAATCTCTAGATATGTTTTTTACTACACCCTGTTTTCTCGCAATTTCGCTTAAATTACACCTTATGTCACCCGCTTATGATATAGCTAAGATAATGATTTTTTTGTTTACCGTATCACAAACTGAGTGCGCTAACTACTGCACTAGCGAATTCCTCAATATATTAAGATGATTATTAGTAACTAATTAATAAGTAATTAAATTTACTATATTATAATTTAATTTTCGAGTAGAAGTTGGTTATAACGTAAGTTGAATTTCTGACAACCCTGGCGGTCCTCCCGGAGACTGCGCGTCTGTCAGTTATATGTTGGCAGTCGTGGCGCGAGCACGTCCTGTCACTCGTTCTCACGTACGCGAACTCTCGTGAGTCAAATGTGATACAGAGTTACATTTGTGAGGTGTTTTGAAGCAGTGTTTGACGTGATTATGCACAGAAAATGGTTTTAACCAGTAACTGATTTCATTGGAATTGTTCAAAATAAAGGTGAGATTTTTATATTCGTATTTGTGTTAATTAAGAAATAATCTGCAGTTTCGTTACTGTAACGTAAATTAAAGTATGTTGGGATCTCCTCATGTGTACTAATATTATATGAAGCAAGTGTATATATTTATTAAAGTTCTGCGTTGACTGAGAATATTTATATACATAAACCTTTGATAAACTCTAAAAGGTCCAAAACATTTTGATTTGCGTAGTTCATTTTAGTTTTCGTTCCAAAATTTAAATGATTAAAAATATGACTAAAGCGGATATATATGATTTTTTTTAAATATCAACACTTTGATTTAACAAGTATTTATGTAAGAAGAAAAATTATTGCGACGAAGGTATTATTTTTATAAAATCATAGGGAGTTTTTGCGTCGAGTGTAATCTACTGAGTCAAGGCGAGTGCGCTTCAGATAAGAGCCGTTTCAACTCCAGAGCTTTCATAAAATATTTTTCAGATTTGAACAAGTATTTGACTTTTAATTTAAAGGTATTTTTTGTTCCAATTTAAACAATGGGTAATAAAGAAGTGGAGGCTCGCTACGTCACAGTTTTGTAGAAATATACAAAAGCGTGAGGTCGTGCGACATTTCAATTCTATGTATTACCATAACATTCAATAATTTAATAATCTACCTGACGAATAAACAAACATTAGTCGTCATCCCCATTATGTTTCGCAGATTCATTCTTTGCGATTTATGGTTAACATATTTTCATTAAAGGTTGAAATAATTTTGATCTAAGTTGAATTGGTAAGTCCGTATTTCTCAATTGTACCTTCTGGGAAGGAAAAATAATAATAATTATAGGTTAAACAGAAGCTAATTGGATCACAGTTTGGTTAAGCGTCGGGCACATGTTGTGATACGAAACAGAACTTCTGTACTTGGTCACCAGTTCATCGGGATTTTATCGGATTTCTTATTTTGATCCATCTCATTGATTGTACTATTGAAAAACGATGTAGAAATCCTCTGCGTTTTATGTATATTAAATTTGAACAGTGGGAGATAATAGATAGTTTCTCGTAGGTAATTTTTTTTTTCAACCCGTCAAATTTTGTTTTCAGTAGTTTGCAGTTTATTCGATACAAACAAACAAACCGTTGTAAAAGGTCCAGGCTAGCTAAGCTGCTAGTAGTTAAATAAAAAGGCTTGACAATTATATTAATTATAAAGGAAAAAATCTATAACAATAAAAAATAGGTAACATTTAATTACTATATTTGATCAATTTCGCATTCATAATGCTATCATCATCATCATCATCACCAGCCCTTTTACGTCCCCACTGCAGGGGCTCAGGCTTTCCTTATGGATGGTTAAGATGGATGGGCCATGACCCTCCACGTTGGCCCAATGCGGATTAACGTGCCTTCCAAAGCACGGAGTAGCTCGAGATAATTTTTTGGTCACCCATCCCGTGCCCGCCCTTGCGAAAGTTGCTTAACGACCAGGGACCAAGTGGATTTTTTAAGCATTTTTCATTAAGAATAAGTAACATTTAAGTAAATAAATCACTTAATTACATACCCCGTTTTCCTTATAAGTTAAATCTAAGTTTCATACATAGACTCAATCCACTATTTACTTTTTACTTTTTATATTACGTAATTTTTTTTTTTTTTTTACAAATTGACATTGGAAATGTGTATAACGTGTTTCTGAAAATTCAAATTACGAAAAGAGTATAATATTAAAGAAACGATTTCAAAGATCACAGACAAAAAGTTTGGTTGCAGGATATAGGACAAAATAAACGGTGTGGTAAGTCGCACCGTTACACTGTTTAATCTTTATTATATTTTTCTTATTGTGCTTTAAAATTTTCTTTAGGTCGACACACTTAATGTAACTGAATATTTACAAACACTCAAAATAATTTTGTATCCTGCCAACATGGGTTGTTCTTTAAATTTGCATATACAGACTTTCCTATTGCATTTTTCAGTCTTTTACTTTTACGTTAAGGAAGTTTACCTTGGATATTTAATAGTTATAGCACCTACAAACCATATTACCAGAGTCAAAATTTCAGTAGAGGGACCGCCTAAGTCATGGTGCGAGCCATAGGATACATCTTATAAATATTTTAGCGATATTTCGTTTCATTTCACTATTTGATATGTACTTATGTTAACCACGAATGAAAGATAAAGGATTATGATAATAGATTTCATAGCAGTGTTACCAACTTAGTCATTTATCCCAAATTTATGCAACAAAAGACGTGTCGAAGTAATAACTTAAAACGATTTTTTTTGCAACGGCGATAAGATGTTAATCGAGGCTAGAGAATAAGGCGATCGCACTCAAGCCTTTTGTAACTATTACGATGTTTTTCTTTCGCATTCAGAGGCTTGGCGCTTGTTATTAATATTTTGATTTGATATATTATAACAATCCTTTTACTTCGTCGTCTAGACATTTACTACACTCTTTAGAGTACTTTATATTCGAATTAAGACTCTTACTACATCTATTACAACATTTAATGTTCTTGTTTCAGATCTTACCAAGTTTATCCGAGTCCCTTACATTTATTTACATAAGGGACTTACTAGTTCTCTAAGATTTCATAACTTTGTTATTTCATTATTTAGTATTTCGATTAGAAACTTTATAAGATAATTCTTTCAACACTTTTTGTTGCTCTGACGATTTTTATTTCACTATAGCGATGTATTTTAATAAAGCACCGTTCATTGGTCGATCAGCTATTGGAACTAAAAACTCGATGGTTAAAACTGTTAGGTCTAACAACTACTGGGAATGCTCTGTGGAGAGGCGAAACACACGTAGAGTGGGGATTTTGCGAGATTTTATGCCGTTTGTATATGTGAATTAGTGTGCGGGCGATACACAGCAGGCCTTGCGGATACTGACTGGGTATAGAAGTTGCTAGATATCGTAGTTTCACAGTTATACCAATGGATTTTTGCAATGTAACGCCTGATTTTACTAAATGTCTAATGGTCTAGAAGTGAAGTAATAAAATATGATGTGTAAATATTTTGGTTATATAAATCAACTATGTATTTGAGCTCTAACGAACATGAAAAGTTCAAATGGTGATTTAAAGAAGGAAAAGAAAGGAGACGAAATCAATAAGTCTATGAAATAAAAGAGTCACAAAAGATGTTTGTTCCTTGAAATAAAGCGTCAAGAACTATTTTAATTAACAATTGGTAAGTAAATCTGTTCTGAATTGGGATTAATTTTTGTTCATTAGGAAAGAAAATTTTAAAGGTAATATATGCCAAAAATATTAATAGATATGAAGGTTGGCTTATACTCTTAATTGAAAAAAATAATCAACATCTTAGTCTTCTGTAAACACAGAATCTGTAAAGAGCCTTAAACGTTAATATAACTAAATATAAGCGGGATGAAACCGCTTAAAAGTTGTTTCATTTATAAAATGAAGTGAGAGCAGGAGTAACACATGTCATCTTTAAGAATACAGGACCAATTCCATTGTAAATGTAACTGAAAAGAAATGATAATTCACGCTGGTAAATATTCACACAGTGAAATCTACATTTTACTCGTATTTGGTGTCGCGAAATTTCGCAAGTTAGTAATTTGGTTAACTACCTCTGTATAAATCGTGTAATAGACTCTGTAGTTACAAAGGTAAGATAAACTACCCTTTGTTTGAGCATTGCTTAATTAATTCCGTTTACCTACAACACAGATTACATCCATGTTATATTTAAGGCAATACCACATATTCCATTTTCTGCTCACTATTCTTGATAAATATAGAGAATAATTAAATTAACTTAAAGTCCGTGCTTTAACGTGATCACAGACGTGATTTTGATTTAGGAAATAATTTAAAGGGTGACATACATTTTTGATATTTCTATTGAAGGGATTATTAAAAATATATGTTGCCGTTTTAGACTACAATAACATTAAATTCTGATTATTTGTATTGTCATTAGTAAGTTGTGATTTGGATATTGTTTTACTAAATTCGAATTTCAAATAACATGTTTAAAAACGAAAACCTTACTATTTATATTTTTTCAATATCGGTACTAATAAGGTCATAAGCATATTAAAACGCCTCAGCAGCAGCATGGTCTTGTCTTAATTTTTGATACTAGCGTCGTAACTTCGCATCGTCCACAAGTTACAAACTATTACGCAGCGAGTTACGAACTATTACGCAGCGACTTACAATTTATTGCTATGATAAAGATAATGCGAGTGGACGCGTACCATGACAAAGTCGAGAAACGCTTCGTTTATACCAAATGTCACTTCTCGAGTACGGAGTGAGATATCGCATTGGCAAACCCGAGAAAAGTGACATTTGGGTGTAGACAAAACGTTTAAACTTTATCTAATGCGAAAAGATTAAGTATAAAAATTTCAGTGACTAATATTCAAATGCACCTTGATTGGCGTGGCAATATATGAAAAAAGATTGAAGGAAGAAGATCAGAAATTATATAAAGTCTAACCCTTTACTATTACCTTTTTATATTGACGTTATTAAATATATTTTATAACATAAGATTTAATGGTCAATTTTAATTGACAAGTTAATCGTTGGTTTGCAATCTGTCCTGTAAATATACTGTGACGGAACACACCACAATTATTAAATATTTACACCTTATATAATTAATAATGTTTGGAACTGAGAAGAATAGTTTTAGAAGAAATGGATACTTAGAAACTTACAATATTAGCAACATATTTAATATACGTGAAATTTAGGAGGAAGAATTATCAAGTGACTAATATGATAATTGAGAATGTATTCTTAGAAGAAATTATTAGTTTTTACGCAGTGACGTAGCGAATAGATAATACTAACTGACTTAGAAAAATACAATAAAACACATGTTGAGGATGCAAGCGTGGGAAGTTAGAAACTTACTTTAGCGGAATGTTCTGGAAGGGATTTTTTATTGGTTGTAATATACATTCGGCGGTTGTTAAAAAAAAGCATTGTAGAAATTCTTGGCTAATTGTATATACGAGTGTTTAGCGAAATAAATCAGTTTAAGGCCGGGAATCATGAACCATTTGAAAGTTAAAATACAATAGCAGACATTACGTCTTTGTCCCTTAGAACAATATAGCTTTTTAACAAAAATACTAAAAAAAAGAGAAATGGTCGAAACTATTGCTGCCAGATGCGAGGGTGCCAGATGTGCCAAAGGCTAACCTAGAGAAAGAAACCAAATTATCGTTGTAACTTTAAAATTAAGAGTAAAGTATAAACAACCCTTAATGTCGGCAGTATAGGGTGCAATATAGTATAATGACTAAGTAAGGGCATTTAGGTTACCGGGGGCGTTGCGCATACGCAAAAGTAGCGTCTTATTCATGAAGATGAAAAGGGGATGAACAAGGAAACGATTCATAATAGTTCATATTTGTTCAGTCTTAAGGAATAATATTGCGTGTCAATTAGTACTGGCTAAATAGGCGTGGTGGGGGAAATGTTACGGGTATAACGCAGTTTAACAGAGGTTGCAAAAGGAAAAACAGTCGGGGACAGTCGGAGAGAGGCCGGGAGTGGGATCATAACGCTGCGATTCGGACGGTTCGTGGCCAGATGGACGATAGTGAAGGGGCAGTCTGAGGAAGGCCGAGAGCGGTATCAGATCAGAGCTAAAAAGGGATTCGGGTTCAAGGTCTCCGCCTTGAACCGCAAGTAAGTGGGTGTTAGGAGCGATAGAGGCCTCGACAGGTGGTTAAGAATATTAGGATTACCTAAATTTGGTAGGATAGTATTAAGACTGATATCTAATGAAAGATGTAATAATTAAAAGGTTTACTATTAATAGTATTAAAATAAAGATTAGTTTAACCATATGGATTGATAGGTATTGACTATGTACTGCTCAGTCAAAGGGTTGAAAGGACCGTAATAATTCCTGAGTTCTGTATCAATCAGCAGGCTTACGATTGGATGTTAAGACTAGACGGGTTTAACAACATATAGATGGGCGACAAGAGTGGTATACATTTAAATATTGTATACGCTATTAATGTTATATTTAAGCGATAACTAACGATACCTAAATGGTGAGGATTAACGACAAACAGAGGACAATAATATAACAGCCCTTATTATGGGAGAGACTTCAGCCGGACATACGACAGCTTATGTCATATGCATCAAACAGACGTATTTGATACATGTTTGATATAGGTCAGGACTTGTGTCTGTCCTATATACATCACTCTACGTTTCTTCAATTGCCTGCTTTAATAACACTGGTGACATTTACAAAGTTGTTTATATTCACCATTAAAAGAAAATATGGTTAAATTACTATACAACACCTTAATAAATTCCTCATTCTATGAGAGACTTATAACAGCTAAATATACATACAGCTTATTCAATAAATTATATGCTCAATGCATAAATCTTCAGAATTATTTATGCTGGCGAGCAAAATACTGCAACCTTATAAATGTTCAACATAGGCCATGACGCATGTCTGTCCTGTACTATTACGCTACCTTAATAATGCTGGTAACGCTAACATATATTTCTATTTTGGTTAAATTACCAAACAAAACATAATAAATAATAATGAATTCCTCATAATATGAGAGACTCCTGCTGAACATATAACAGCATATTAAATAAATTATATGCACAATGCATAAATATTTATAAATACTTCTGCTGGCGAGCGAAATACTGCAAATTCCACAAATATTCATCGTAGGTCATGACATATGTCACCCTACAACATACCACTACCTTTCCTGAGTTGCCTAGTTCGATAACATTGGTAATTCTTATAACTATGATTTATTTTGAAATAACAAATGCCTCCAGTTTGGCTGCTGATACATTTGGGTTATGGTCGGCTCCGTTTGTTGATCGACAGTCGGCTCATATATTATTAAGATGGCGGTCGTCAGTTATACTGGCTTACCATTATGCCATTAGGGACTTATTTCCACCCAGTATATCGGCGTCTATGCATGGCGGTAGACTTGCTCCCTTGAAGCCCTGTAGCGATCTACATTGGGTGGAGGACCAGTTGAGTTCCTGTGTAGTTCCCCGGTTGCTGTGTGTGTCGTTTAGCATTTTTACTATGTTTGGCCAAGGCCTTCATGGTGTCTACAACCCTACTGTGAACAATGAATGTGTGCCCGATCATACACCCTACTGAATCATGCTAGTTACATTGGATGTATATGTAACGTCTATAATTAATTTTATTATGAGTTTAGTGCTGGGTTGACTCCTCCTAACTCCTTACCATTTCTTTCTTTGGTTAAGGGGCCGTGATGGTGGGTCTCAAGCTGAGAGCGTGGTCGGGGCCTGAAAGCACCTTCAACACAAATAATGTGTATATATATTTTCACAACATCCTTCTCCTTGGATTTAATTATACTTTTACTTTCTAATCTTAGTCCTAATACCTTGTTCCTTCCGTCCTTTCATTTGACCCTTATTAAATATTTCATTTCTATGTTAAATATAACATTTCTATTATAATGTAATCTAACCAGTGTTATTATGCTCAAGTGTCATTACTTTCTCTTACTAAAATCCTATAGTTCCATACTTCACAAGATTCTTAGGGACTTGCTCGTTTTATGTTAATCGTATTTATTTAGTAGGTAGGTAATTCGTTTACATGCCCTCAATATCATATTCTCTTACTACTAACAATCGCCTACAAAAGGTCCAGGGTTACTACACACAACACAACGTAGGTCCTATTAGACGATCACTGCCAATAAAAATATTCTACTTAGAAGGTCTTATTAGACCGCGCATAGAATTTATTATTTATTAATATTTTATATCAAAATATTATTAAAGAAAAATTAATAGTAGGGAGAACGGGGGTACCGTTACAACATTTAATTGATCATTTAAATTTTATATATTATTAAAGAAAATTCATATATATAGAGAGGGAAGGGGGGCACCGTTACAATACTATAACCTTAATAAGTAAATTATTTACATGCAAAATTAGAGCCGGTCACTTAAACATTGATTAATAATAAGCATAATTATTTACATAGCCATTAGTAAATAAATTAATTAACAATAATAATATGTTAGTATTTCGATATTCTATACTAAGGTTCATGTTGTTGAACTAGATGTTAACGAGATGTCTGTCCGTAACAGCTGCCTAGCAACATCAGCTAAGTAATAAAATATTGCTTTTTGCTTTTAAAATTAAATTTTGTAAGTTGGTCGGTTTTACTCGGTAATTTGTAAAGCCTATTTAGCTGTGTTACCCTTTGATCCACAAATCCGAAAACAACCATTAAAGCGAGAGGGAGGGGTAGGTCAGATACTTGACTCCAGATTAAAGGACGTAACCAATGATATTCCATCCTATAGACGAGAAAAATATTCATCCTCTCTTTATTTGCACGGGTAGGTTAGTTCAAAAGGTTTTATTTTACCGTTCTATCAACGTTAATCCTACTAAAATTTCCCCAGGATAAGACTACGCTCTGATGTAACTTCAATCGAAAAGTAAACATCCATTTTGAGAAGAACCGATACCAGATGTCATTGAGAACTTATGAAGCGAATTACCCGGATATAACTTATAAATCATAATATGTGAATCCCCTATATAGCCAGCAAAGGTGTTTAAATAATATTGAATGTTATTATGTATTTTTACTATCAAGAAAATTTTATAACTGTAATAAAACCCTTAGAACATTTAATAACATCATGTTTAGACGTAGGTTAGTTGATAGAAAACCAACTACAAATTATTTAAAGTATATATTATTTAGTGGCCAAAAACATCGTCCAAATAGTTTTAATTTAAATAAATACTTCAAATACATACATATTGTATATGTCCAAACGCTGTCGATTTGATTTAATAATAATACATGAATGCTGTACATAATTTATCAATGGTTAATATTTAATTCCAAAACTCGAGATAGGTAGGTAAACTGTTGAATATTGATCAGCCAGGTAACTCAACTTCAGGGCAAAGTTATTCCGGTACTGAAACAGTAGGCTCTCCGATAAATTTTATCAGTCAAGCTAGTGATGATAATGATAGCGGTTCTGAAGTTTGAAAAGCTATACGGTGCTGGTAAATTATATGTCGTACAAATACTGTCTGTGGAACCGACCATTTAGAATAAAATAAACTAAGTTTCTGCCAGCGGCATTGCCTCCGTGATCCATAGGGAACTATTTATTTGGATATCGATTCATATCACGACATGGATTGATTACAGTTTTAATTTTTTAATTTTTATCCCTTTATATGCTGTTTTTCGGGATCTATATATAAAATTGGTCTAATAGTTTCGGAGCCTATTCGTTGCGTGCAAGCAAACAAACAAACAATTATCAATTATTTCCTCTTTATAATATTAGTATAGATAAAACACTAATTTCGATATTTGAAAATGAATACCTATGTCATAGCCAAATGGTATAATGAGCTATCAAACACATTACTTGTAGCTATCACTTTATGTAGGCACATACTAACTTCATTTTAATCAATTAAGACATCTATGATACGGGTATAATGAGCTATCCAACTGGGGGGCTAAAGCGTAAGTTAATTGAATGGAGTCATTCAATTAACGGGCTGACTTTTGATCAGCCGAGTAGCTGCAACTTTTTACAATACGGCTGAACAAAGATATGTTTATGTTACGATCTGTAATCAGTAGAAAACAATTCTAAGAAACTGCTTATTCGCGACTGGGTGTTAATGGTGCGTATGATCTAATACAGGAAACTAACGTACACACCCATTACGCAAGTGGATTAAACTCAAATTTGTATAAAAAAATCTTAACAATTTAAACTAAAACAATTATACTAAAATCACGCTGTTGCTGTAGTCGGGTTTTAGTTTATGAACTTATTTTATTATTTAATTAATTTTCGGGTTTATTTAAGCAAAATTGCAAGTTAAAGCCCTTGCGTTTGATACCCAACACGGAATGTTTGACTATTTTCATTTAGTTTCCTACTTTATGCTCTCTAGAGGACGTTTGTTGCCAATTTAATGTAACGTCACATAGCCCACAGACAATTAAGACGCTTCTAATGTTCCCTCTTTTGACCAGTTAGATGAGTAGTTTTAAAGTTATAAGGAAACAGATGAATATTCTTACATACAAACATACATACCGTCCAAAATCACAACCCTCCTTTTCGCTTCACCGTAGTCAGGTAAAACAAGTTATACCGCGATTCAGACGGCTGCCATATATCAAAATGAGAGTTAGCAATGTATTTGTCTACTATTGTTTTAGTATGTTTATTACGATTTTTAAATTTAGTGCTACAATAGTTAATAACACCATAAAATGATAAACAACGTAGTAAATTTTGGTACTGTAGATCATGTGATAGATTACAGGGAGATCAGATAGCCCAATAGCGCATCTCATCTCCCTAACGGGGGGAGCGAGGGAGATGACCACCCCCTCGTTCGTTGCACACCCCAGTTGTCTGGGGAGGGCTCCTCGAAATTACCCGGGATACCTCCTGGCCACAGAGAGGGAGGACCGTTCAGTCGGTCCCCCTGGTCTGGTATATACCTGGGTATTCTTACCAGGCACCAGGTTCCAGACCATGTGTAAGGGTAAAACGGGAGGTTTTGCACGGTAGGTCTGCTGAAGATAGGGGTTCTTTAACCTCAGCAGGAGAGCCCGGATTCAATCGGCCTCTCATCAAGGTCAATAGCATGTTAAACTCAGTTGCCCTCGGTACAAAAAAAAGGTCATGTGATAGGTTAGAAACTTAAGACGATTGCGTAGCGTAGCGTTGCGAACTTCTTAAATTTCGAGGTTATTTTTAACAAAAAACAAATTCAAGTGAACGTTTTGGCGACTTATCTAAACGTCGTCATCTAGTTGAACGGTCCAAATATCATAATGATTCAAGCCTAGAAAACTAGGCATGCAATTTGATTAAATTGCTAGCCGTCCAATTGAACGGCTGTTTTAACCGGTTGGTTGCAACATCTGTCAAGCGAATATTAACCAAATCATGAAGTTGCAAAAAGAACTAACTCTCTGAGAATACATTGCGCTATCTAAACTCATGAAATTGTAATGTGTATCCTTATGCAATAGCTTTTATATGTTTCTCCTCTCTTACTTAACTACTTTAAACTACGAATATGTTTTATATGGATTATTTTTAGGTCTGCATGTGTTGAGAATCAGGTATTTTTTAGATATAAAATCATTAGTTAATGAGCCTGAAATAATGTTACGTTAATAAATCAAATACTCGAATGTATGTAATTATACTATTTATCGCCGAGTATATACATATTTTTAATTGGAAATATTGGGATTTTTATTTGCTAAAACGAGTTTTTAAAATTTCAGTTTTTATCATTGAGCACAGTATTTCAGTCTCTGAGTGGTTATGAGAAAAAATTATATCATAATGGTACTTCATATTTATATTTGGAAATCAAATATTCGCTCATTTAAAGTAGCTATGAAGAGCTTCCGTTACATCTCAATATTATGGAGTTCTATATAATTTTTTTACGGCTCATCTGTCGAAATGTTTCGAATTAGTTTTAACTGTTTGTTTATCGGGTTGGAGTCACATAAATTTTCTTTTAAATTTCTTTCTGTTAAAAAAAAGCAAAAGTATTATTTAATAAAGTAAGAATAGCTGTGACTCAAAACTTTATTTCGGCTACTTTGAAGTGAACCAAGGACATTTCCTGATTGTTTTAGAAAGTCAAATAAACTCACGTCGATCGGAATGCGTAGTGATCTTTTGTTCCTGCACGAATTTTCTCTCTCACCTATGTATGACCTTTGTTCGTGTTCTGAAACTTTCAAAGGGTTCCGAAAATTACGTAAACAAGTAACCTGTAGATGAGTTAGATTCATTATTTAGTAGTAGTAGCTGGAATAAGTAAGTAGAAAATACTTTTTTTTTCTTACTCAGTGTTGTCTGTCAGTTTTTCACTTTATTTTACACTACCTATTTTTATAGTCTGTGCCAGCCCCGTATGATGTTAATTGTCTGTCTTCTTAATCAGTCGTCACCTTTCAGTACCAATATTATTATTTTTTCTGTCATATCATTGTTTTACCATTAATATATATATATGTCGGCGAGAAGGCGCTTCGATTGTGCGAAACGCCATCTGTCACCTGCAGCTGTCGTCTATCAAGATCTATGGTGCTTTGCGAAACGTCAAGTTATGACATTGACGGCTGTCATCGCTTGGGAGTGGTCTATGCTTGTTCGAAGATGGCACTTTACGTTGTGCGGCCATATTGAGCGGACGCAAGCGCAGAACTCTCCGCGTTTCGTATCGCAATCCGTTTGCATCGCGTTATTATTAATGTACTCCGATTAGATAACTAAGTAATTCAATTAAATAACTGATTTGCGATCTATCTGCGATCCTATTTCGAAGGAATATCTCGAACACTAGTCAGATGGCAAAACTTTCAGCAGGTCCACCTGACTTTCCGACATATATTTATATTTTCATTTATATAATCTATATTATTATTAAATATAATATTCTATAATCGTTGTTGATTTAGAATATTGTGAGCACGTCAATATTGTGTCTACGTCGTATTAAATTATATTAGATGAATAATATCTTCAGTTTTTTGTTACAAAATATGCCCGGGCAGAAACAATACCACGTGTGAGCGTGTATCCGCTATTTTTAATTATTCATGGCCGTATACATACACACAAAATATCGGAAGAAAAAAGGTAAGAATGATAAATAAATCTGATGGCAAATCGGGAAACTTTAATTTGTAGAAGGCAACATTAGGGAAAAACACACATCTAAGTCAAACCCGTTAAAGATCACCGGGCGTGGTCAAACTGGATCCCTGATATTAATGAAAATGGTATCAAATTATAGATATATAAATAATTCCACTTAACATTGTATACAGCCGTTTTATTTAAATTCTATGAGGAATAAAATAGAAAAGAATTTGAGTCCTAAGATTCCATCTCCTTATACTTTTTTTCCTCTTTCACGTTTAAGCTGTTGGTATCTTGAATCACCTTCTAGTTCGAGTTCTATTGAACTTCCATACAAACTTTGAACTGTTTTGGCTTAGGTAAAGAATTTCCACAAATATTAAATTAGGGATTTACTATTATTTATTAGTAACCTAAAAGTTAACTTTAACGTTTCTAACTTCATGGAAGTCAGTTCCATTTAAACTTTCAACCATACTTATTTCATCCTATAGAGCATGAGTGGCCAATCAGTCGATCGCGATCGACCAGTAGTTCGCAAATATTAGTTCAGTCGATCGTGACAATTCAAAAAATAAATAAAATCAAACTATGCTGTTTTATTTAAGATTTTAAGAAGTAAAGTAATTGGTCGTACTGGGTATCGTCAGTGAAAAGTCGATCTTGGAACTAAACAAGTTGGCCACCCCTGCACCCCTGAGTATTTCCTAAAGAGTAAAGTTTATTCATACCCTAGTACAGATATTTACCCATTTTTATAAAAAAAAATTGTTTTACGTTTCTAACCACATAAGTGATGAAAATTTCAACCCCTAATTTATATTTAGGGGTTGATTTCCCAAAAATCATCGTTAGTCAGTAATAACTCTAAAAATATGTTTGTTAACTAAAAACCATGGGTCTAACTTCAATAGTTTACACTCGGCAATATTGAGTCTGTCAGGTAAATTATCTATAAAAAAATAAAATAATTTAAAGAAAAACAAAAAACCCAAAAAACAATGGGCCTCGACTGTGAGTCGTTTTAGTATTACTTAACAGAATTCTAGACAACTGGGCTTGTTTCTTTCTTTTTAGTTTTTATTTAAAACTATTTTATTCGTGTGTTTTTTTTAAACCGTTTTACGCACTCGGGTCGTTTTTGTTTTTGTTTAAATTATTTATTCTTATTTTATACTTCATAGTTATCTATCGAGCTTGGTGGAAAATCTTTTTTACTAGGCGACTTGGCGACGAATAAAAGTTATTTAATATTTCCAAAAATATTTGTTCTTCATGCTTTTTCACTGTTTTTTTTGTATATCGTTTATACTTTAAATACTTTAAAATTAGCGAGAATAATTGTTTTGTAAAACAACTTTAAATCGTTATATATCCTGAGCTATTTTTAAAATGAAAAATTATATAAGGAACCTAACCTAGATAATTTTAAAATACCTATTCAACGACACCCCACTTGACATAGATCATCGTTTTTTTTTTCATTTTGAAAACACGGCGTCTGGTTGTCTCTGTGGTGAATTTTGATCACTGTCATGTCTTTACTGATACTTGCAAGGTTAAGACAAATCGATTGATGTAAGAATCATCAAAATCGGCCTACGCATTTGGTCTCTAGAATGCCACATAGAAACAAACATACATACATAGACTGATAAACACATTACCCTCCTTTGCGTCGCGCAGTTGGGTAAAAAAGTCCGCGATCTATGTGCTAAGATAAAAAAAATAGGTGTTATTGAATTGTTATTAAAATAAATACGCTTATCGTCAAAGAGTTTCAGAGTATTGCACATATTCAACTAAGATAAATTTAAAATAATTTAATAAACATATAAAATACAATATAACTTTGCAACCGCCACATCGTTTTATTTTGATGTGCTTTGTTTTATAAATTAAAGATGCAAAATACTATGTAAATTCACAGGGAATATATAATGGGATTTCATGAATAATTTAAACTATATAGTGTCATAATTTCACGGTAATGCAAGTTGATAATTAAAAAAGGTACTAGTTAGCTGTAAAAAGGCATATTTATTACTATGTAGTTATAATATGTAGTATATGTATATAATACTAATATACATATGGCATCTAAAAAGTTTTCAAGGTTCGTAAGATAAATAAACATAAAATGCTTTTAGGTGTTACTTAATTGGTTACTCTTGGGTGTTTGTCTCTGTCCTATCAAAATATTTTCTCTATCTACCTAAGACCATTTCTTGATGACGGCGATTTGTTATAGAAGATCTCATGTAAAGTAATATACCGTCTGCACATAATAGTAAGGATATCTTATGTTGTATGTGTGTGAACCAGTGTGACCCTAACATAAAGAGTGTCTTCCACGTCCTCCTAGACTGTCCCCTGCACGGCTTGACTAGGTTCACACTACCAATACAGATTTTTTATTAGTATTACAAAGAAAAATGTTTGAAACCGAAAACTACTCGTAAATATGACTTTGATTGAAATATAAAATGTTTAAGATTTTAAAAATTAATTGTTATGTAATGTGTTGTTAAAAAAAGTATCTCATTCGGACATAGAGGTTACGCTTTACAATCACTTGTAGCGATAACAACTATAGATTATGTAAAATAATACAAACTTGTTAGTATAAATATCTTTGGAGTGACATACAAAGAAAGACCGAATAAAATGTGAATAGACAATGATATGTAAAACAATAATATGGCAGAAAAACTGACACATCACACTCAGAAAGGCAAATATGGAGACTTTATAGTCTCCATATTGGCTATCTGATTGTGAGGAAAAGGAAAAGACAAATCATAACTCTTTCAAATGTACTCGTATAGAAAAATAGGGCTGCTTATTGTCGGTACTGTGGAGGGGCGTGCTGGGGCTGGTCACCGGAGGGCGCAGCGACCCATTGGGGAAGGGGTCCATGACAAGGGTTATGCCTAAGTGGTTCCTCCCAACTGAATGGGAAAAGACTGGAAATGCATAGTTGCACATTACAAAAATTACACGCCCCTTTCTGTCTATGCATGCCTTAAATGTCTCTGAGACGTACCCCAATCAAAAGAGGGACTTACCTCGAAAAGGGTGGGCCGAAATGGGGGAAAACGGCGTGGTAAGTGGTCTTAGGGCTGTCCCGTGCATAGCCTCCATCGAGAGGTACATAACTGTGTTTTAGTGGGATGCCCCTGCTATTTGACCCATCTGCATTGGGTCCGCAGGGAAGAGTCCCGCTTAACTCTAAATAAAAGTTAGCTAAGAAAAGTTATATATAATAATAAAAGAATATGGTATAGCTGCCAGGTACTCAACATAAGTAATACCTTAGGATGCTTTCTGGTACTCGTAGATTTTCCTTAAATAAATTTATGATTTTTGTTAATAGATCTAATGGCACTTACTACTGCGCCTTTGAGCTGTTCAGTTTGCCAGCCTCTTTTATATATTTGAGGGACATCATAAAACAACTTTCACCCAACATTTACGACTCGCAAAATTTCATATTACCGCTTTTCTGTATCTTCTAAGTCAGCATAAAATACCAGATGGATATATAATATTAAATAAGTAAAAAATGACACAAAAAGACATAAAAACTCTTTAGTGGCACCTGACATTGACTGATGTCTATTCCGCACGTATTATTTGGCGTGGTGCCACGTACAGAGTCGTGTGTGGCCTCCTTTATATGAGGTCCGTCCATTTGTGTTTATTTCTTCTTTTTTTTGCGTAATCGTCGGCTTTAATGACCATGAGCTTTATAGCGTTAATTCCTTTTTTGGTATGTCACGCGTGACCGCCCAATGGAATTGTGTACGCTTTATCCCTCGTTCGAATTGCGTATCGACATTGTTTTTGTAAATGACATTCGAATATTTTCAAAGACAAATAGAAAATTGAATGGATTTAAATTAACGCTCTCGGCAATTCTAAACACCATTTCGCCTTGTCTTTTTGTATCATCATTTTTATCAAAATATTCCTTAAGATATATATTTATTGTTTGACACTAATTTGATAGGTCTTATACAAGTCTAGGTTGGTTTGGCGACCCAGCGCGGTGGAAGAAACCGAAAAAATATCAGTTTTATCCATCAGGTAGATTATTAAAAAATTTATCTAGATATTTTTGATTTTTTGCATAATCAATTAATGACGAAGATCCATTGAGTAGAAATGTCGCATAACTTCAAACGTTTGTACATGTTTTACATGGTTGTGACATGGGAGCCTCCACTTCTCAACTTTAATCCCAATTATCTAAGTCAATTCTTCTTATTCGTGAAATGGAACAAAATAAATATAACATTGTATAAGGTAACGCATTTTCAACTAAAAACTTCTTACAAACTCCAAATGATATAATTCATAAGCATTTATACATATTTTTATTTAAGAATTTGCAACATAGCCAGATATCCAGCTGAAAGAAAAACAAATTCCTAAGAAAACGAACAAATTTTTCATAACATACATTTGATTAATATTATTTTCTACGTCAACACATCTGAGCTGAATACAAGTAAAATTTTGTACTTGGCAAACATTCCTTTGTTACTGAAAGCTCCATTATATCTCTCTCGCGTTAAATCTGTAATTTGTCAAATTTTTCCCATTGTGCATTGAAGTGTATCGATAATTTACTGGCATTCAAGATTAAATCCGAAATGTTACGTTTTAAATTATATCAAAGTAAAGAGGAATTTTTTTCTCTGTATTTTTTATAACTAGTTCTAAAAACCAGTATCGAATAAAGTTAACTAAAAATATTGAACCAAAAGCTTATACTGCAATAACTATGTAAAATGCCTGAGTGATGTTTTACTTAGAAATCAATTTAGTAATTACTTTGTAAATGACCGAATCAGTAGTATTAAATGTTCTCAGTAGTACTAAATGTACTCAGTAGTACCAAATGTACTTAGTAGTACTTAATTTACTCAGTAGTACTAAATATACTCAGTAGTACTAAATATACTCAGTAGTACTAAATGTACTCAGTAGTACTACGGCATAAATTTCCCGGTCGCCCGATGGAAATATATGCCGTAAAAAGCTATTTAGTGCTAAACCATGTGACTGATAATCTTCTAAATAAATTAAATTCAAATAGTAACAAGAAAATCTTCATTGGACTTAGTTTAATACACGAATCAAAACAGAACTTTCGAAAGAACGAACATATAAATCAAAGGCGTTGAAGAAAGTTAAATATCTCTTCTTAACCTGGATGTTTAAATTTCACAAGGAAAGAAATCATTTTCATCCAGTATTCTTTTTGTGTCGACTCAAATTTAAGAGTGCTTTAAATTTTAATTCCTTTTCCGATATTTATTTCCAATTAATTATGATTTCAGGAATTAGACCATTGAATTTATTTTTATTTACGAGTATCTCTCTTTCTACCTAACTAATACTTCCACGGGTGGACGATTCACATTGGAATCCTTTTTTTTTCTGTTAATAGTGCACGGATGACTTATCATCTTGTTAATATCGTCCGATCTATAGCTTGTGGTCTGATTATATTTCGTATTCTCTTACAACGCCTACAAAAATATATGTAGTCTTCCATATATAAAAATATACATGACTAGGAACAAAACGCGATCAGGAAGCAAGGGCAGCAAGGATTTAGAGTCGGAGGCGTGAGGCTTAGGATAATACACAGTGAAAATAAAACTAAATATGTCAGTATAAAGCGCTACAGGTTTTTAAAGGTCGAAGATATTAAATACAACGCAAACTTTATACCTAGGCGGCAACATCAATTTTAGGGAGGATGAAATTGAGGTGCGTAACCAGACGCGCCTTATGGTGCATTCCAGCCTTACATAAGGAATGGTCTCCATGCTTCTCAGTAGAAATTGAAATTGAATAAAAAATGACTGATATTCAAAACAGTAATGAGACTATCATAACGTACTGATATGATGCATGGACACGAATCTTAAAGAATGAAGACGAACTATTGGTACTTGAGAATCACCTCATATTCGGGTGATATAGGCTATAATTGAAGCGGGAGAAGTCGCGGGAAAACAGTTAGTCTATTTAGATGCTAAATTTTTTTACTGTCTTTGTTTATACCTCTAACGTGTCAAATATGACGTATATTACATATACGTAGGAAAAACCTGTCATTAGGTGCGTGAAAATAACGTAACAAATTTTGTACTGTTATCGTGTTGATTTTTGTGAACCACTGAACCTTGCCTAACTTTATTTTCACGGGAAAATATCCCTGTAAATAATGATGTCGTTACCGTAGTGAACGCCACCTATGTGATGACGGCGGAACTTTTACGAAACTCACGGCGTGTAGCATTCCGCGGACGTGCTTATTTTTTTACTTTGTCATCATGTTGTTGATGTATTTATACTTTTTTTGTTAACTGTGTATAGTAAAGTTTTGGTTATCTTTGAGGTTCTATGTATAATGTCTTTATTCTTACCCGTCGCAAGGCTTGGTTAGTAAGAGAAATTTTGAACCAACATTCCGAAAAATATCATTTTAATTTAACTCTTTCTCTACGAAAAGGTTAGAAATATATTGCATAAAGAGATTACCACAAAAAATGGAACCGACTTCAAATTTAAAAAAAAGTGAAAAATAATATTTATCTTTAAAGCGGTTAAATGTTTTTAGAAATAAACATCGAATGTTAATCGATTATGTTACATGAATCGAATGTTAATCGATTCATGGTAAGTCAGAAATCGGGCGGTTACTATTTAATTAACTACAGATACCTCAGCCTGACTTCAACGTTTCTTAAAACATTTAACCGCTTTTAAAATATTTTTTTTTTACTTTTTAAATTTGAAGTCCGATCCATTCTTTTTTAGTTTTTATTTCATGTCTTTTAGTGATATTTTGAGTTTTGGAGGAACAAAAATCACGCATCCTTAATGCAAATTCAAGACTTATGTGGTTTTCTCATAGATACCATTGCCAAGTCTGGACCTGGCGATGGTATCTATGGAACCACACGACAAGCACTAGCTTGTAAACAAAGAAAGAATCATCAAAATCGGACCACCCAGTAAAAATCATGAGGTAACAAACAAGAAAAAAATACAGTTGAATTGAGAACCTCCTCCTTTTTATAAGTCGGTTAAAAATACTTTATGCTAGCCTTTTCACGAAGCTTACAACCTGACCATTGTTATACAGAATCTGGGGCTTTTGCAGTATCATAGGTAGTCTATCAAAAATTACTACTAAGCCTCTACTTAGCCAAGTTCTTTGTACACTGTTTTGCTTATGAATTTTATGAAGTAGATTCATATACTTAATTATTTTTACTACTTCAGTAGCAGAAGTAGTTTAAGTAGTTTATAGCAACAATTCCCGATCAAGTGGATAAAAAAACACTTTTTTATCATTAAGTGACTTTGGACCTGAGTAAATTTATTTCATCATCTAGATTTCAATACAACTATGAAATTCGTATTTACATATTGATCGCGTTTTAAACTGATTAGAAGAGAACTAATGATCTACATAATACGCACAAATGATCAATTAATGAAGATAAATCCTTTCAGTATACAAGAATAATGATTGTAAAGTGTATTCATTAATAATGATTAAGTGAAAATCGATACGGCGATGAACGGCTGTTGTGTTGCGTAAATAATTCTTTGTCAAGTTAGATATAAGTACAGTTACATTTAAGGCTGCGTGTTAAAACGAAGAGAATCTAGAAGAAATCGATAGATGAGTCAATGAGACGGAAAGAGATAGAAGTATGCGTACAGCATGAAACGGAAAAGCGTCTAAAGATATTTTTCCTTGGATCTATTTTTAATCCCAACTTTCAGCTTCAAAGTGACATGTTTATATAGTTGGCAAAACAAAGAACCTAAATAGAGATAATTATTTTTTTATATTTTCATTCGCACTATTTTTTAGTTTTAAACAATTTTAGTTTTAACTTTTACAGGTTTCATGCTCACTGAGACTAAGATGTCCTCTTTTTAGAATTGAAAGCAAAACTACCTTCAAAATATGTCCAATGTGTATTAAGGTCTAATAAGCTTTAAAGTTTTATAATTTAGCCTTTTAATACAAAATTAGTGATTGTAATCATGAACATGATGTTTATAATGCGTGTCATTTATTATACTAAAACAAGCATTAATTACTAAAAAAACCAACCTTACGTTGGCCCTTAGAGACTTCATCGGTTTAGTGATAGATTTAAGCATGCTCTTAAATCTTTTACAGTATAAAGCAAAGAAAACAGATTGAGTTCTTATTAAAATATAGTAGGGAAACTTTAAATTTAGTTTTTTTGTTTAAAAACTATTTGTTGTAATAATATAAGTTCTTTTTTTTTAATTAACGATTAATTTTATGTAAAATGTCATAATAATATTCTTTATAGCTTAAGTATAGAACACGTTACAAATAAATAAAAATTTCAAACAGCATACAAATAGGCAGCTTTATAACAATTTTTTCAAGGAAAAGAAATTCCAGGAAAAATAGATTATAAATACATATTTGATTTTCTCATTTGTTAATACGGATTATGAATTAATTAATTCTTTTGTTTTTCATGCAGATAAAGATTGCTATCAGAATCAATTCACTGTAGTCGCGTATTCATTGGTAGACCCCATTATCCGAGGTGAAATTTGGTAGCAGGGTGTTTTTAGAATGGATTGAAATGAATTAATAATAAATTTGTACTTAATGTAAAAATAATTATCTATACCAATATTATGTATATTGTTACTCATCTCTATAAACGCCAGCTACCAAATTGCAACTTCAATAGCGAGGTATACTAATTAGTAAGCTGTAACTGTCTAACTAACCGTTGGAGCGTACTATTACTAAGCTACTATTATCATAGTGTGTAGTTGTGTACGTGGTTCGCGGTGCGATCACATTTCTCTCAGCTGGTGAACGTCATCGCAAGTGCGAACTTGATTACTATATCGTTCTGTTATAGTTATACCCCGTTAATGAGTACGCGGATTTAGTTATTTGGTTGAACGGTTTTAAATACGGGGTCTTTTCATATTTGTTTTCTCTAGACCTTCGTGCACGCTAGTTTCAAGATAGCGTCATCTCTTAAGCCTCCGGATCGAATCCCTTTCGGTTCCATGTAGAAAATGAAGTATTCTATACTGTCTTGGGTTTGGATGTTGTGGTTTCTTCGTTGTTTCAGATTACGATGATAAAGAATGGTGAAGCTGCATCAACTGTACCTGTACTTACTGATTTCCTTTTTCTATTGATTTCGTTATGAGTGCACCATATCAGATGTGCTTGTGGGGTCTGTTGTTTTGTGTCGCAGCTGTGAGTGCTACGAACATTAAAAGAGGTCGCATATACGTTTGCAACCTCACCGCTAGTCACTTAAAACGCCATTATGAAAAAGAAAAAAAAAACTGCGTTGTCATTCATCTTTTGTTTTTTCACCGTATAACTCCAAAACTTTATTAACTCACTTAAATTTCTATATATTATAACTACAATATCTGCAAATATAAGTAACAATTATAGACAGAAGACCATAAAAATTGTGGCAGTGCGTCCGTCGCTGGTTTGAGTTCCGGTGATGTACATAACTCGATAAGTACTCTCGCTTGTATATCAGAGTTCTATCGAGTGTATAGGGAGAGTATTGTTTACTATAGTTTTTTCTTTCACTTTTCTTTCAATCAATTCCCCGTGCGGCTATTTGCACATCGCATCACCAAAGGTGCTTAAAACTAATTAATTTAGAATCTGAGTATCGTTTTGTGTTGTCTAATACTTATTTATTTATTTACTTATACTACTTCTATATTGTACGAATATAAAAAAAATATATACTTATACTACTTCTATATTGTACGAGAGAATTTCAGAAAAACTGCTGAATTGAATTTTATGAATACAAAAATACGTTTCACCAAAACATATTTACGTAAAAATTCAGCGACTAAGTAAGCCCAGTACTATCATTCATGTGCCTGTGAATCTCCTGTCGTAAAAATAGGACAGGTTTGTATAGACTTAAGGGATTGGGGTTTCATGTTTTAACAGAACAATAATGTTACTTTTTTTTGTGGAACATGATACAGCAAATTATTTGTGAGAAGGCTTGCAATACGAATTTATTTTTATATTTTTACTAGCTGACCCGGCAGGCGCTGTCTTATCTTAAATCATATTTGACGATAATTTGCAGCACGCATTTCGTCAATTCTATGTCATACGTCATAAGGTTACATAAAAGTTTATATTAGCCAAGGCACTAAAGTAAGATTAGAGATAATAAGGTATATGGTGGTTCAATATTCTAAAATTTTTAATTTCCACACATTTTTTTTTCTTTATAAACTACCTTCTCCTGAGTATAATAAACAAAACAAAATATAATTAAAGAAATCGGTCCAGCCAGCATCGGTTCACGAGTGATAGCATGACCAAGCGAAATAGGGATTCATTTTTATATATGTAAATGAAAACTTAATGAAGATGTGTTAAGGATTATAAGAATTTTATATGTAACATGTATACAAAATAAAAAACAAAGCCGTTTGCCGCTGTTTGTACGCTAAGATCTTTTGACAAGATAAAATTTTCAATGAAGAAGATTTATACTATATATATATATATATATATATATATATATATATATATATATTTACATCACGCTACTTATTGTGCACCCTTTTATTTGGCATTATTAAGACGTCCACTAGTCAGTCTTGAAAAATTGCAACTATTACAGCGTATATCAATCGTAAAGCCCGTGTCATAAGCTGTTGACGTATTATTTTTCTATAATTTTGAAACATATTGATATACAAATATTCGTATATTAACAAACATATTGGAATCAATTGTGGGTCCTGTCAACACTATGAATTATCTGGCCTCCCCTGATATACTTAATTTAATTTACATGTTCCTGTCTATCGCAATTCCTTTAAACAATGGGACGTTGCCGCTCTTCTTCCTATATTAAAATAAAATACCTAGTACTTAGGTTAATAACTTTCTAACTTTAAAACTAGCGTTAGTGTAGAGCTATTTTCGGACCTTTAAAGGTCCGAAACATAGAACAAATGTGGAGGTCAAAAGTCATTCATTATGATAATATCACGTATATTATAAGTATGTTATAGTAGAAACACATTTAATGAGGTAGATAATACAAGTATAGTATTTAAGTAATACCCAGGTCGATTGAAGGCAAATATCTCGAATAAACTCAAGTCGAACACAGTGGGCTATAAAATAAAACGATTATACGGACGTCAGTATTTGTATTATAACTTTCAAAATGTAAACTGACTTCCAATAATCATTAGCACGTGTTACAGGTATATTAAGATATATCCGAATATACGGAGGTTGCAACATCGTAAAAGTTTCAAACTAGTATTTTGTCATAATGGACGTCAAATGACAAATGTTGTGAAACTTTTAGGATATTGTGATGCTCGTATATAGTATTTCAATAACTATAAGCCGCATTTATGATTATTTTGAAGTTTGGAACACGAAAAAATACATTTTTTTTAACAAAAATAAAATCACTCATTGGAAAATAACATGATTTATTTATTTGTTGGCAATCCGACCCATTGAAGCTTTATTAAAATATTAAGAATAAAAATCACATTGACATAAAATACTTTAAAAATATTATTCCCTGGACTTTTAACAGTAGCAAATTATCTCAAATAAAGTCAAAGCGAACACAGTAGCATATAACAATAAACCAATTATAAAGACTTCAGCATCCATATTATCACTTTAAAATTTCAATCAGACGTTGAAATATCTTTCGATTAAATATATTTACGATTATACGGACGTAACAATATCGTACATTTACATACTGGTTTTAATTTGACAACCTGGACGTCAAATGGGAAACATTGTAAAACTTTTAAGATATTGTAACGTCCTTACTTATTATTTAAATAAGTTTTAACCGCACAAATGATTATTGTGAAGTTTGCAACACGAAAAATCACAAAAGAACAAAATTTAACAAAAATAAAATCGGTGATTAAAAAATAACTTGCGCTATAAATTTTTTGGTAATGTTATATTAATTCTGACCCATTTAAACTTTGGTATAATATTAACAACATAAATCACATTGACGAAAATAAATTAAAAATATATATAATACGCAGGTCACTTGAAGTAGTAGCAAATTATCTCAAATAAACTCAAGGCAAACACAGTAGCCTATAATATTAAACTAATTATAGTTAGTATTCATCACTTAAAAAATGTAAACTAACGTTGAATACTCAACGATCAATATCTTACATCAGTATGCTTATTGTACCTTTAATACAAAAAGTACAAAATTAAAACTATTACAATCAAATATTTTAAACGTACTTACTTCTACACTAGTATACAGACGTAACAATATCGTAAAATTACACCCTGGTTTTTATTTGACATCCTGGACGTCAAATTTTGCGCTAGATGGCGCAGTGAACATAATAGATTGGCCGTATTTTAAGTATTTAAAAAGTATTTTTTCAAGTTTCGAGTTGGAGATTGCAATAATCAGTGAATGACTGCGTGATTGTCAAGAACAATTGTTATCTCGGAGTTTTTCAGATGTTTGATTGGTATAAAGTGCTGATAAAAATTTTGAGAAATTAAATCATATTAACCGTGATTTCTATAGCGAATAACGCATACATCTATGCGTAATGTTGATGTGAAAACAATATTTTATTCAAAACAAATATTTGTACTGTGTTTATGTGATGATTTTTTGAAAAAAACTTTCATAAAAGCCGTTGTTCATCGACGACACATTTGGACTTTGTACCTGCCAGCAAACAATGCAGTTGTTATCGGAATGAATCGACTGTCTTAGCCATTAGTTAAATGCAGAAAATAGTTGAATATTTTGACGCTTTGCTTGTAAGCGCCGTGGTGTAACGGATAGAGTTACGTCCAACCGACAGCGAAGCCCGAAGATCGGAACCACGCAGAGGAGGCAATTTTTTTTTTTTTTTTCTCTTTTTATTTCCATTTTTCCTTTTGTAATTAATTTTTTTTTGTTTTTTTTTTATCTTACTTCTTTTTTTGTAAACGAGAAATAAAAGTAAATAAGTAAATATTAAAAATGCAACGTTCACCGCCAAAATCAATTTCCAACTACATTGAAAGAAATATTACGCCCAAAACAAACGACAGCAACACTAAAGAAGGTGATATTGGTTTCACGCAACGAGCGAAGAGACAGGCTACTTCTCCATTGTCGCAGGCGAAAACGCAAAATATGGTAACAAAAGATGACATTAGAGAAATCGTAGTGGATGTAATCCAAAATGAGCTGGCGTCCATGGTGTCACAAATTGGTAGATCAGTGGTCGATTCTATAAAGACAGAACTCATCTGTATCAGGAAAGAGATTGAAGAAGTAAAGGAATCAATGTCTTTTATGAATGAAAAATATGAGTCAGCTATTAAAGAGTGTCAAGAAATGACCGGGGAAGTTAAAACATTGAAGGAAGAAAACAAGGACATGCAAGGGACAATACAACTTTTAAAAGTCAAAGTTAATCTGCTGGAACAAAATGCGCGCGCTAATAATCTGGAGGTACAATGTGTCCCTGAAACAAAAAACGAAAATCTATCAGGTATAGCTATGTGCATCGCAAAAACGGTTGGTTACAATATGACAGAAGGGACAATACAGCATATTACTCGTGTGTCAAAACAAGACAAGGCCAGCTACCGACCTAGATCAATTATTATTCAGATGTCGTCACTGCAACAACGAGATCTCTTTCTAGCTGCCGTTATAAAATATAATAAAGCAAATCCGAATAATAAGTTAAACACCTCTCACATAGGCATTACCAATGATAAAAAACCAATTTATGTTATGGAACACCTCTCAGTACCAAATAAAGTTTTACACGCTGCAGCTAGACAAAACGCCAAAGACAAAGGTTATAAACATGTGTGGGTCAAAAATGGGAAAGTGTTCATGCGAAAAACTGATGATTCAGCATTTATCTTAGTCAAGGATATGGACTCATTGAAGAAACTGAAATAATTTTGACTTCATATTTTTATTTGTTTTGCATGATTTTGATATAAATATAAGTATTAAAATTCTCAAGTCTGAATGTATACTACCAAAATGTACGTGGCCTAAGAACCAAAACTGTTGATTTTTATAATAGCGTAAGTCTCAGTAAATATGATATAATAATACTCACAGAAACATGGCTGAATAATAATGTCTTTGATAGTGAATTGTTCGATGATAGGTACGTGGTATATCGTAGGGATAGAAATAAAACAAATAGTAATAAAGGGGAAGGAGGGGGCGTCTTATTGGCAGTCTCAAAAAAAATTAACTCTAATAGACATGTTCAATGGGAGAGTAGTTGTGAAGATTTATGGGTTACAATAGATTTTCCTGTTAATGTGTCAGTTAATACAGTAACTTTTTGCATTGTATATCTTCCTCCTCCAGTAACACCAACATTACTAAAGGCCTTTTTAAGTAATTGTAACCTGACGCTGGAAAGCATTCAAGGTGATGTGTATATAATAGGAGATTTCAATCTAGGACAAATAAAGTGGACTCAATTTGAAAATTATAACAGAAATGTACCATCTTTAGAAAGTTCAATAATAGATTTTATAGCATTGAACGATTTGTGTCAAATTAATCATATTTCTAATATTAGTGGTAATATACTAGACCTTTTTCTTACCAATAACCAAAACTGTCAATTGCTGTGTGCTTCTGATGTCCTTTCCAAAATTGATATCGTGCACCCTCCCTTCGAAGTACAAATAAGTTTATCATCGCCGAAATATTTGCCAGTTAACAATGAAATCCCGAGGTACAATTTCTATAAAGCAGATTATATAAGTTTAAATCGATTTCTTAAGAGTACACCATGGTCAGAGCTATTTAGTAAAGTAACAGATGTGAATGAAATGGTAAAACATCTTTACGATGTACTTAGAGAATCAATTTCGTTGTACGTACCATTGAGGAACCGGAGAAAATCCAACTATCCTCCGTGGTTTAGCACAAATTTAATCTCATTGCTTCGAGAAAAAAACAATATTAGGCATAAGTATATGAAGCATAAAAACCCGCGAGATGAAATTTCATTTAAACTTCTCAGAACTAGATGCAAAAAGTTAGCATCAAAATGCCACAGAGACTATATGAATAGCATTGAGGAATCGATTAAGAAAAACCCAAAGTTAATGTGGACTATGATTAAAGGAAAGCGTAAAGGAAAAAGTATATTTCCAGCAAAGATGCACAATGGCACTAACACGGCTTCTAAAGGAGCAGAAATTTGCAAGCAGTTTGCTAGTTTTTTTGCGTCAATTTATGAGGACTCAGACGATGTTGCAATTACTACAAATTATAAAGAAGCATACAGTAATAACTTACATAACATTTTCATCAATTTTGATGAGATAACTAACAAATTAAAATCTGTGGATACAAGCAAAGGTCACGGTCCAGACGAAATTCCAGCACATTTTGCGAGGAACTGTGCCGAAAGTTTGGCAGAGCCATTGTACATCATTTATAATGCCTCACTAAGATCCGCAGTTTTTCCGGATAAGTGGAAGTTGGCTAAGGTTGTCCCTATATATAAGGGAGGAGATATATCGTGCGTGAAGAACTATAGACCAATTTCTCTTCTATGTATATTTGCTAAGGTATTGGAATCTTTAATATGCCCTATTGTTCGAAATCACTGTAAAAAGTTTTTCACAGATCATCAACATGGCTTTCTAGAAGCACGGTCGACATGTACAAATCTTGTTTGCTTTGAAAGTCTTCTGTCAGAGGCTTTAGACTCTCGAAAGCAAGTTGATGTAATATATACAGACTTTTGTAAAGCATTTGACAAGGTTTGCCATAAAGTGCTTATAAACAAATTGCAATCGTTTGGAATAGCTGGATCTTTATTAAATTGGATGTCATCATATCTTTTCAAAAGAAGGTTTTATGTGGTAGTTAATGGATATAGTTCAAATGTTTATAATATATTATCAGGTGTTCCTCAGGGGTCACATCTCGGACCAATTCTGTTTAATATATTCATTAATGATTTGCCTAACTGTTTAAAATATGCATCACATTTCCTCTATGCTGACGATCTTAAATTGGGACTTATTGTAAAGTCGGATGATGATTCTCTGAAGATGCAAGATGACCTTAACAGCCTTGTTAATTGGTGTAGGATAAATGGAATGGAACTTAATGCTTCAAAATGCCGGCAAGTCCATTTTACACGTAAAACTGCATTTATATCGACACAATATCATATACACAATGTCGCGCTAAAGAGATCAGAAGTAGTCAAAGATTTAGGAATAATTTTTGATCAAAAGTTGACGTTCATTCCGCAACTGGATAATGTAGTACAAAAGGCATCACGGATGCTTGGATTCGTCATCAGAAATGGCAAAGTATTCAAAGATACACACACTAAAATTATTTTATATAACTCGTTGGTACGAAGCATTTTGGAATATGGCATTGTCGTATGGCGACCACATTATGCAACTCATACTTTACGTCTAGAAAGAATACAAAAAAGGTTTATGAGACACTTGTCGTATTCAAAAGGTATTGCCAAGAGTCTCAAAAGTTACGAGGAAAGACTCAAACATTTTAAAATGACATCATTGGAAAAGAGACGGGACTTACTCGATTTATTATTCTTACATAAAATACTAACGGGTAAAATAAACTGTCCCCCATTACTTTCTCTTTTTAAATTCAAAGTGCCACGAAAAGTGCCTCGAAAACCCATAACACCGCTATGTCCGCCTTTTAGATCCACAGTTTTTGGTGCCAAATCCGCTGTCCCTCGTCTATCCCGAATCCTGAACCGCTATAGTAATCAAATAGATATCTTTTTAGACTCGCCTAGTAAAATAAGGAATATTGTTATTAATCAGTGAAATACACACTATACTATAATATTAAAACACTGCTTTGATGTAAGTGGTGTCTGCTTGTAATTAGTTTATGTACTCTAACTCTAAATTAGATGTAATTATTATCTGTAAACTATACATAGTGCATTAAACTGTAAGTGGACCTAATAAAGAAAGAAAAAAAAAAAAAAAAAAAAAATGGCAAATAATTTGAAACTTTTGAGATGATGCAACGTCTGTATAGATTTATCTGAATCAGTAAACAGCATAAGTTTAAATTTTAAAGCCTATTAAACAATTAACATAAGGTACTTTTGGTGTGAAATTATGTACAAAAATCGCATTCATCTAAAGGGTAGTGATCATACATTAAATATTCGCATTTGAAGCACCAAAATTCGGGATTTTCGAGAAAATGAATTAAGTGTTCTGGTTCATTCATATCAGCAACTATGTGCCACGGTCTATCGTGGAAATACACGGCATTGTTTTTACAATTGATGCAGTAGGTTCTTAAAATAAAGTGGGTTTCAACCCAAGGCCATCCAAGGTTGTTAGTTAGAATATGATAAAACAAACTTTTGTTTAAAAACGTGTCAACATCAACGACCTCCATTTTAGGTTCAAATTTTAAAACTGACGACTGTTGGTAATAGATACGCACTTACTGGCAATGTTATAACTGAACTATTTTAAACACCACAATACAGCTTTTCAGTGATAAACACACAGGCGTCAGTCGTGGGTCGATTTGATAAAAACACTAAATTCGACAATTTTAATTTTCCCAAGGCAGAAACACAGACTTGTGTTATAAGATACATCGAACTCGCGCGGGCATTTTAGGGGCGAATAGGGTTGTCCCACTTATTTTCTATTATTTGTTTTATAATTATGTAGCGTATCTCTAGTGGCGTTTCAAAGAAGCTTATTTGTAAAAAAAACTAAACGTCTTTATTAAAAAATAAAACACATATGTATATATGAAGGTATAAGAATGAACTTAAAAAAAATTGATTTGTCATGGTTGCCAGGTGAGATTCGAACCCACGTCTCGCTGTCCGGGCGACAGCTCTAGCTACAAGGTAGCTTAGTGGCTAGAGCTGTCGCCCGGATAAATAAACTTCTTTGTGACGCCACTAGAGGTAATGAATTGAGGAGACCTATACATATTAAATAAGGTGCGTATAAGTTAAGGCCATGAAAAATACGATTTTATTTATATTTTGTCAAAATGCAGATTTTATATACGTAAGATACTTAGATGCTTATCGGTTTCGAATGAAAATAGATCTTGATTGCACAAAACCGCTTGTTACCTTTAGACACTCAAAATATTTATGAAAAATGATTAAGTTTATAGTATAAAAATATTATACAGTCATTAGTTAGGTTGAGAATAATTTCTCTCAGACGTGAGCCTATTTTTATTTTAAACGGATATTATTACTGCAGAAAACTATAAATAACACAAAGCTCGAAAAGATTAAGCAGTAGCTACCTACTTAATTGATTAAAGATATGGACACGTCTATTTCTTTCCTTTTGTGTAGGCATTTTGTACGAAAACTTTAATTTTCAACCAATCTTTGTTGTGCATAATGTCAGGATGTAGATCACGCAGTTCTTCACATTCATGGCGTTTTGGTGGTACTTGACTTTTTATGTGTTTGCTAAAAAACTTTGTAACAATATTTTTTTGTTGTGCTGTCCAAGGAATCAAGTTTCGTTTCTTCTTAGTTTTATTTTCAGTAGAATTCGTAATATCACAAAGCTGAGGTGTCTTTAATGTACTGTCATGCACATTGGCGTCAATAATCGGCTCATTTAGGTTTTCTGTAGGCATTACAGCTTCGTATTCCATTATTTCATCATTTTGATCAATGTCTTCGTGCGTATCTTGTAATAAATCTTGTTCTAAATCTAAATCAATATCATCCAAAGATTTGCCTTTGTAATAATCAGCGTCACCACTTTCCATTAGCAGCAAGAGTTTGGATAATTTAGCTGTCTGATACACATCATCAGGCAATCTATAGTTTTGCCTATGCACAGCCTGAGTGTGACCCATAAAATTAGCCAGTTGTTCAATATCGGTTTCTTTCATATTAAACATTTGCGTAAGCGTTGCCAAATGTTTCCGTAACTTGGTAGTGGTTATTGCTGTAGGATTTTTAGCTCCACTAGCATTAGCATACTTCTCCAATACTTTATACCCACATAATGTGTTTTCCGACCCAGGCTTTGCAAATAGGAACTGGTTTTTATTACTAATATATTTCTGTCTGATAGATATAAGTAAGTCAATGTCGGCTTGCACTTCGTCAGTCAGTAGAACCGGCACACCTCGGCCCCTTTTACCTCTTATAACTATACGCTTAAAAGATTTAATAAGCATTTTTTCAGCATCTGAAATAGCTCTACCAAATTCTTCATAGGCATTACTATTATTATGGCACTCTTGGTATGTGCTAAGGAGAAGCCGCTGCAGTTCTCCAGGTCGACGCCTATTTAATAAAAGTATGCGACAGTAAATTGTCTCCGCTAACGTAACATATGCTTCAATGTTACTGTTTTCGCTCTCTACTAATTTGGAGGCTGCTGATTTAGCTTTCTCGCAGATATATTGCTTTAGCATTTTTAAGTCACTCGCAAGTGAAACAATTGTGACTTTGTTCCATTTTTTTAAATTTAAGTCATTACTCGCTTGACTGGAAACGTCAAACTTCCAATTTGACTCAATCAGATGTATGAGTGTCTTGAGATCAGCCTCAATGACAGCAGTTTTTACACTGCTATCAGATTTCAAAGTCGCCATTATTGCAATATTACAACACTGTTTTAGGCTTGTGCTAATATTCATTGCGTATGTAGGAGCACCATAGCGATCTGTTTGATTATTGTAACTGGATACTTTTTTGGTCGCAGTTACTATCACATCGTAGTTTTGTGGTTTCAATGAATCCATTAAATCCTTAATAGACGGTTTGAGCTTTTTTAATTCTATTAACAATTTTGACAATTCTCTCATTTTTCTAGATGTTACATTGATAAAATGTTTTTCACGGTGTATCCGCAGATATTGAGCACCGAATGCACAAATCAGTGGGTCTTTTTTAGCCTCTAGAGATATTTTATCTGGTCTCATTTTGGGAAATACATCTTCTCTAAGTTTTTTATCTACTTTCAGATGACGCAACATAAAATTTTGAGCATCAACTTGGGTATTAGCAGTTTCAGTTAATGGTTGACATCTTTTTTTGTGTTTCCACAGTTGTTTTCTCGAGTAAAAACCCAAACATTTTTCACATGGCAAGTAGTCAATATCCGGATAAATGCTGCTTTTTTTCATTGGTTTACAACATTTTGTCACGTTTTTTATATAGTTTCCTTTTTTACGTAAGTTAGTCAATAAATTTTTTCGAGTATAACTTTTCTTGGGGTATGATAGGATTTTTTGTACCTCGCATTCCATGGTGTGATTCCGTGCAATATGCCTCGCAAAATTTAAAACATCAGTTTCACAATAAAAGCAATAATCTTTGGTTCTTGTTCTTTTTTTCTTTTTTCCTGATTCATTGGAACTTATTACTTCAGAATAATCAGCACTACTCATGGGTTCCTAAAAACAAATAAATATTTTTAATATCAATAAAAAAGTAAATTCAATCATAGTATTCTATTCTCCCTAATTTTTTAAACTTTTTACCATCTATCTATTCCATAATATTTAATTTAGTCAATTTGGTAACTTAAAAAAATAAAAATCAATAACTTTAATAGTTAAGAAGTAGTAGAAAACTGCAATGAGAATATACGTTTTGTTTATACGAATACATCTTGTTATACTACTTTTCCGTTTTTGGCAGTTGTTATTTCAGATATTATTGTTTGTTTTTTGTTTATTGTATATTCGTTAACTCTATTAAGATGCAAAACTATTATAGTGTCGCTTAAGTAGGCGCGTAAGTCCAATTAAGGTCAGTTTACACAACGTCGCGTCTCGTCGCGTCGTGGTGTGAATTAACCGGCAAAAAATCTAATACATATAATTATTAATAAATGAAACAACTTTTAAACGGTTCCATCGCATTCGTATTTAGTTTTAGACGTTTTGGACCCTTTACAGAACACGGAACCTGTAGAAATTTATGGATAGTGCGCGTGAAAATATAAGAAATCAATACCTATAATTATTAACTTTTCGTAAAAATTTGTCTTAAATTACTTTCGCGCTATTATTCCTTATACGTCGAAATTATTTATTATTATGGTGCAAAACTTACCACATATATTTTTTTGTCTCCTCTTAAACATCTTATAGGTGATATACCCTTAGTATTTATCAAGCTATCTCCTGCTACTTCTTTAAAACTAGCCTCATTTGAAGAGTCGGAATACGTTGGAGTAGATGCAGGATGGTATGTTTCATCTTGGTCACTATTATCAATTTCTAAGTAGTCTGAGTGATGGCTGTCATAAGAACTGGGACTATCATTATCAGCTGTATATGTCGACGTTGTGGGTACTAGGTCTCGTATCGAAGGATTAGAGCTCTGACCTGGTGATGAAGACTGACTTGTTACGGTATGATTTTTGCTTACATACGGGTCTACACTTTCAATTGTTGGAACCAATACATTTTCATGGTACTGAGACTGCTCCAATTTATTTGAAGCATCAATAGTCTGACATGGTAGCATTGATTGACTAGTAACCGTATGTTTTTTTGTAATATATGATTCTTTACTTTCTATTGCTGGAATATACATATCTATGTGGTAATTAGATAACTCTGAAATATTGTTGGTGTCAGAATTTTCGATTATTGAATTGTCACTATTTTCAACAAGAATATGTTCGGTATCTCCAATGGTGACATTACTAACAACTTGGTCTATCAAATGTATTTCATCGGTGTTCAGTTCTAATGAAATACTTCCAGAAGTCAAATCTCGGGTGCAATTAGACATATCCTTCAAAGAAGCCGACAAGTCGTCGTTTAGATATGAACTGTCCGTATTATCGTCATATGCAACTGGAACATAAGTTTCATCTCTGTTCTTCTCATCGCCAGTAGTATCCATAAATGAATCATCACTACTGGTATTAGGTATCGATATTGAGGGCGGATTATATCTCGGCCTCTGTGAAATAAAAGTACCATTTGGGTATACATATAATATAAGTTATCCTAGAATTTACTCTCATAATAAGTCAACAATAATTAACTAGCCATGTGTGAGTCAGACTAATCCACTCCTTACATACAACCTCGAATAAATTCGATCAGCAAAATGTCAAATCAAAGTTGAAAAAACATTGACTTTATGCAAAAGTCTGGGACCAAAAAATAAGCAAGGAGTTTTTAGTGGCCCTGTAGTAGAAGGTAGGTAGTACTTTATTAAGTTATCATTATGTGGATCGCGAAAACTATGAACCTCGGTCCACCAAATATTGTTAAATTATTTTTTTCCGTACCCAAAGGTACCCTATTACTGAGACTTCGCTGTCCGTCTGTCTATCTATCCGTTTGTCTGTCTGTCACCAGGCTATCTGTCATGAACCTTGATAACTAGAGTCCGACTCACACTTTGCCGCTTTTAATTTATTAAACTGACATACTCGATAAAAAAAATATTTTGACCCGCTTAGAATTAGTTGCCGAACTCTACCTTAAATTATAAGATATACTCCAGCCAAATTCGATGAAGAATAAATTTAACAAAGCAAATTAGGGTCGTCACAACTTAGATGACAAAAAATATATAAATCTCGAATTTCTCACATTTTTTACTCCTATAAATTACCAGAAACACCATAAAATTTCAATATTTTGACAAAAAAAAATGGAAAATAGTAATAAAGCTGAAATTATTTTTATTTCACAGCCCTGTAACTTATAGAATAAAGAAATTAGAAACTAACTTTCCAAATAAAGTTGTCAATTATTATAAAACATATTCATTTAGAATAACTACATTTTAAATCGATCGCATAATGTAATCCGACCCTGTGTGCAAGTTCGGTGTTCCTTTCTACTGTTCAAAACTGCAATAAGTTTTTTATTTCCTATAATTATGTGTCTGCAGCATTTATAAGCATTAGAAATGAATTGCATTATTTACAAATCCCAAGTTTATGAAGTATTAGTACATTTATAAATAAAACAATTGATTTTTCACTGGTTTTTGTTTACACATGATATATTCCTTGTAATGTTAAGACACTGCACATTAAATTACAAAGATTAGTTCATTTTCAAAATACTACTATATAATTAAATTGCAGATTTAATTATATAGTAGTATTTCATTTCATAAAGTAGTACATATCTCGAAATCGAAAAAAATAATTATAATGTTGTCTACTTTAGAAAGGTTATTAAAATCTACCTGTCTGGTTGATAAGCAACGCTTTGTTAGTAAACATTCTTCATCGAATTTGGCAGTAGTATAACACAATATTTTATAAGTACTGGTAAGACATACTAACATCAAGGTATACGGACGTTACAATGTCGAAAAAGTTTCAAACTGTTATTCAATAGACGTCCAGGATATCAAAAACGAATAATAGTTGGAAATTTTTACGATGTTGCAACGTCCGTATACTTTACGTAATACATTTGTTTTTTTTTTCAATTTGCTATATGGGGCCATTCATTTATTATGTAAAACGATATATGTAGGAGGAGGCGCAGAGGAGACGACCATGTATAATTTTTATTTATTATTTTAATCTAAAAAGATCACAAATGCACAAAATTAAGATTATATTTTAGCGTAGGCAATCACGCGAGTGCCTAAGGTGCGCTCGAATATTTAAAAGTAGGTAACTACCTATCAGCCCCGCGTTTTCACCCATGTAATGCCCAATCCAAGGTGGAGTTTCAGAGCTTAGTCTATAAAAATCTATTCACAAACGTATAACGAAATGCGAGTGAATTCTAAAACGTATAACTCTTATAAGAATTAGCCCATGGCAACGCCTATGCTAACCACAAAACGCCTCGCGGGAATTCCCCCTAACAAGTACAGAAGTACTTGCTTGCGTTGTTGATTTTAATGATTGTAGTTTTAACGTGTACGTACTTCTTAATTTATTTCTTTAGATTCTAACGTAATAAATGAATGGCGCCTATTTATTTTACCGAATAATAGTTACCTAGTTATACATATAATAAATAACCTACTTATTGTAAAAAAACTTACCAATGTACGTTTGTTGTCATAACAATCATTTTTGTGATTTTTACTGGGTGGAGGCATGTTATTGTTTTTTGATACTGAAATAATTTTAAAAGTTTAATCTTACTTCACTTCATATTTCATATTATACCACTTCATATTTGTCAATTATACAAATAATTCAGCAATCTTACTTTCAAGTCCTGGAATTAATTTGAGCAACTTTTCACTTCGATGGTTTTTTCTAGACATTTTACTTAAAATAACAGACGCAACAACGTAAACGAACTGAAGGCGTGCGAATATTCGGGAATCGCAAATAAGAATAAACATTAAATAGGATACAAATTCGAAGTATTGTATGCACGAGTTTGCAACGTCGCATTTCGCCCTTCGTTGGACGTCACATACGGCTAGCAATGAAAGTAGATAATGAGTGACGGAAGCGCCACTACTTTTAGTGTCGAAAAGTAGCAGAACTAAAGGAATATTTAAAAACGCAAGATTGTCAGGGAAGTGACGTCCGAACTTTTTTATGGTTTATTACTTTTCTGGTATCACCTAGATAAACCGCGATCTTTGTAAACATCCTCCGATTTAACGTCCGTATATCGGACGTCGAAAGCAGGTGGACGCCACATTATATGCGATTAATGCCATAGGGGATGCACAATAAGTTCCAGGATATATATATATATATATATATATATATATAACCACCGTGGAAAGCTTATATTTATACATATTGAGTTTTTTTTATAAATAACTCTATAAAAATTCGATGTACCCCCATGCTAATAAAATTTTAACGACCAGTGACATTTCGCTAATAACATAGTAAATTACCGAGTGCGAGTCGAATTCTTATTAATAAAATACTAATATAAACAGGTAAATAACCGTTTTATATTTTATGTATTGGCTGAGCATGTGTGCTCTGTATTTAGCTTTATAGTAGAGATCAATAATTATTATAAACAATAGATGATATTTTAAATGTAAAACTGTTAATTGCTTAATAAGAACAGTATCCTAATTGTTGACAATTCTTACCTGCTTCAAATTCTTGTTTATTTGGTAAAAATATCTGATGAAGTTTAAACATATTTTCAAGTAATTACTTCTCTTGACTATAGATACTAGTGTAAGTATAAGAAAAGTTGATTTTATCAAAAGATTACGCTACACATTTCGTTTTAATTAGTAGCATTTACAAAAACGTCAAATCTTAAACAACTTCTATGATTGCATCTGATATATGAGATATAGGAAAAACGGTTCGCCTAAAATCTTCTTTTAACTCCAAACACGAAACGTAAGAAAGCCACAAATATGATATCAACTTTATCGAGTCCCAAATTTCAATTCAAAAGCATATAATATCGCCATATATATTCCGGAGTTCCTTCATAATATTTTCTGAACATAATATTTTAGGGTAGAATGGAGGACAGGCAGTTTCTATTTGAAGTTTATAGTCGGGCTACCCCACAAAAGTAGGCAGAATATCCTTACGTATTTTATTTCGTATGTGGTTTTACGTATACAAGGAGGCTTCATTCGTCTTTTCATCGCAAAGGCCTTTTCATAAAATTACGTATTCTTTGTAAGGACCCGCGTCTCGCTAAGCCTGTTGCAACAAGACATTATGTTGTTGATTACATCCTCGCTAGAAAAAGATAGAAATATTATATGTCTTTTACGTTTATTTCATTATAAATAAAGAGAACAAGCATATAAGTCGAGTGGAACTCAATGTTAAAGAATTAGTTAACTTGTGACTACATAGGTATTGATTTAGACTTCGAGATTGGCTATTTCTATAACAGTTTTATTATGGATGTAAAAATTATGATTGCATAATTCGTTTTTTTTACAAATATTCAACGAAAATAAAATCAATACAACACATGGTTTTAGATCTGATTCCTCATGATCGATATTTTTTCATTATTAAAGAAGTAATGAGAAGTTTTGTGTTTTTTGTAACTATTGACTTGACTATTGAGAACATGATTAATATTATTTGCTAACTCAATAGAATTTCATATGATACTAATAAATGATTTTCAAGATTAGATTAATGAAAACTATTTAAAGCAATTAGCTATCACTGAATAGAAAATTATTAAATTCTTGAACAACTTACTAAATGATATTAATTCTGAACTGATTGCTCTGGCGTTCTTTGTGTTGTCGACAAAAACTGAAAAATTTGCATTTCGATCTCTTCCAATTATTGTTAAAAATACAGTTGTGTGTACATGTTCTTTTCAGTGCCTAAATAGTTTTCTTTTTGTTTTAGTATGATTGGTAGAAGTTTTTTTTTATATTCTATTTAAAATATTACAATAAAATATATACTACAATTGATACATTTTTAATTTTTTAATATTTATGAGCATTTTTGATTATTTTAATATAGTAATGATCAAATTAATAATTAATTTAATGTAGATATATTGGCAAAAGACATTGATTTTTGAGTATAGAAAGTATATATATATATAAGATACTGAGTGACTGACTGACAGACAGATAACATACAGCCGAAACTGCTGTGCGTAGAAAGTTAAAATTTAAAATGAAAATTCCTTTAGTGTAAAGGAGCATTAAGAGAGGATTTTTGAAAATTCCACCAGGAAAGGGTCAAGTTAGGAAATAAAAGTTTGTATAAAACTTTGTTACTACAAGTGCTAGGAGTTTCAAATTTTGCATGCGGTTTTTTTTTAGGACTCTGGTACTCACTAACATGGGATTTTACGAAATTTGACCCCTAATGGGGTTAATTAGGTGATGAAAATTTTTATGGAATTTTCTCATTACTGGACTTAAAACTAGACCACGGTGGCGAAGTGTTGGGCAAAAACTAGTATATTAACGCAACGCATTAAAATACTCTTATTTTTATCTCTGATGTTAGCTATTTAAAAAAGTACTTACTATAATTTTCTCTGCATGAGCTTGAATAAAAATTAAGTGAAATATAAAGTAACGAACGATCCGCTAGACTCTAAAACTAAACCAAAAATATTTACAGTCTTGTCGTATAAATATTCAGTACATTCTGGGCGGTGTTGTTAGTCTGTGGCTTTATATCGAGCGTGAATTATGCCTATTTTCGCTCCAAAGCACAGCTCAAGCGGCATCTCGTCGTCGAGATAAATTATGAGTTATTTCATTTGATAGCGCGTCAAGGCGAGATTAGCGCTATTCATGTTATCTCTAGCTCTGTAGATTGGATGGGACCTTCTCTTGATAACTATGTTTTTACCTAGCGACATTTCTCTTAGGAGCACCCAAAATATTACATCACCTTTTTACTAAATTGTTTGTATAATATGTTCATAAGAGTTTAAGGATATTTTTGTTTCTAATAAATAGGGGGAAAAGTTTCTTCGAATCTTATATGAAAATTTAAAACAATTTTTTTAATAAAGTTTATTTACATTTAACTATAGTATGTAGGTACCATTTTGTCAATAACTTTTTACCAACTTGTAGGAAGGGTCATGATCCCATTGTTAAAGAAATTTTGGAGCTTCTGATCAAGAAACCGCGACAAGTGGTTTTGGCAGTCTTCGCATGATGTTAACCTGACTGTTAAATCTGCTTTTTTAAATGACATAATATATGTCATTTACCCATATAATATGTTGTAATAGATGGCGTACCTTTGACTTTTTGAATCGCGGTGTTATGATTGTTTGTCAAAGACATATATAGTTTTTCTAATGTAAATAAATTATCCTCGACCTTATTACTTGTTTCATTCAGTTTGAACCTTTTTTTGGGACTTTAACATGGTCCTAGCGAGGCGGATATTAGCAGCGAAAATAGTTTTGTAATGCGACAGAAATTCCAATCAGTTTAGAAAAAAGTAGTGACATCAGCAAATATAGTGTGGCCACGAAACGAGCGATTGCAAGAGCGAAGCGGAAATTGGTGTGGAGCCAGGAAGTGAATTTTAAGTAGTGAAGTGATAACTGTGAGTACAATACAACATAGTAGAAATTTAGGACTTAGAATAATTTCTCCAAAAGTGCACATACGGGGAATCCACGCCAGTTTGCGGAGCCAATTCTAAAACACTTAGAAAAATTTCGAGCGACTAATTCGACTTGGAAAATTTTATTAAAATTCCACATACAGTGAAATTATTAAATAGTAATAAAAATGGAAGCTTATGCGAAAATTCAAGAAGATATTAAGTCTAAAATACAGAAAGGAAAGGTTAACTTTAAAAAATCTCCTAAAGATAGGATGACTATGTCATACTTAGAAACTCGCTTAGAAACCTTAGAACAACAATGGGCTTTGTATATTGAAACACATAAGAAGATCATTACTGAAGTTCCTGTTGAAGTACTTAAAACATCTTCTTACTTTAAAAGTGATGAGTATGATGAGACTGAAGAGCTATACATTTATTACAAATCGGAATTAAAGGAAGCCATTCGAGTATTTAAGAAAAACATAAAAGTCGATGAAGTTAGTGATGCGCATATCGTTTCAAACGCCCAATCTCTTACTGTTAACTTACCGAAAATAAACATTCCTAATTTTAGCGGAAGATATTCAGAATGGATCAGTTTCCGTGATTTGTTTTTGTCTTTAATCCATAACAATAAGGGATTGGATGATGTTCAAAAACTGCACTATTTAAAGGGTCACTTAAGTGGTGAGGCCGAACAAATGCTTAGATATATACCTATCACGTCTTGTAATTATAAAACTTGTTGGGAACAATTAGAGCATCGTTATAATAATAAAAGATTTTTAGCAAATTCTGTATTAAAGCGATTTATGAGTCAAAAAAATGTATTGTCAGAATCGTCAAGTGCTATAAAAGAATTACTTGATACAACAAATGAGTGTTTAAATGCTCTTTCTAATTTAGACATAAATATCGATTCTTGGGATCTTATTATAATTTATATAATTTCATTGAAACTTGATACAGAATCTCGCAAATTATGGGAAGTTCAAGTTAGTAAATGTAACGATGAATTACCTAAGCTTTTTGATTTCAAAAACTTCTTAGAACAACGCTTTCGTTCATTAGAATTTTTAGATAATAAATATCCAAAGCAAAATATTGTTCGTAATACTGTTCCTAAAACTATGCATGTTGTTTCTACTGTGCAATGTGTGTTTTGTTCCGATGCTCATAAGTTATGCAATTGTAAAAAATTTGCCAAAAAAGATGTAAATATGCGTCGAACCTTTGTCCAAACCAACAAGTTATGTTTTAACTGTCTTGCGCCGAACCACTCTGCGTATACTTGTCGCCAATCAACCAACTGTCGTATTTGTAAAAGGAGACATCACTCTCTCCTTCACCCAAAATCAGGTTCTAAAGATGATAAGGCTATCATTTCTTCTGAGGAAGGAAATAATCAATTGTGTAGTCCAGAGCCATCTTCACAAGGCGAGGTATCAAACCTAGTGTCATGTTTTTCTCATTTGAATAGTCAAGTATTATTGGCCACTGCCTTAGTGAAGGCAGATACGAGAAATGGCACATTTTATCTTCGAGCTCTTCTCGATCAGGGGTCGCAGGCTTCCTTTATAACAGAGTCTGTTGTCCAAATGTTAGGCCTTAAAAAGATGTCAAATATGAGCTATATTTCAGGGTTAGGTAGTGATCAAAGTTCAACTTTGCAGTCAAAATGGACCGTTGTGGTCAAAATTCAATCACGACATGATCCCAACTTTATAGTTGAAGTTAAAGCTCACGTTTTAAATAAGCTTACGTCTCTGCTTCCAGAAAAGAACATAACTGTTCAGATGTTATCTTCTCAAATCTCTTCTATAGAACTAGCAGACCCAATGTTTAACACTCCAAATAAAATTGATATTTTGCTAGGAGCTGAAGTATATGGTCAAATTTTATTAGACGGAGTAATCAAAGGTCCACCAGGTTCACCAGTTGCACAAAATACCAAACTTGGTTGGATTCTTTCAGGCTGTATATATTCAACTTCTAGTAATGAATCTTCATACATCCAACATAACGGAATCATTAGTATGCACACTCAATTAACCATAAATGATTTTTTAAGAAAATTTTGGGAGCAAGAAGAACCAACACATACTAAGAAAATGTTGACTGAGGAAGAACAGATGTGTGAGGAGCTGTTTACTAAAACTACTATTAGAGACGAGAGTGGTCGCTATGTAGTGAAATTACCTTTCAAAACTGAAAACCCATGTTGTCAATATGGTGAATCTTATGAGATTGCAAAAAAAAAGGTTTTTAGTGCAAGAAAAGAGATTGTTAAATAATCAGGAATTAAAAATTCAATATTCTGATGTAATAGAAGAATATTTAAAGCTTGGACACATGGAAGTAGTTCCACAAACAGAGAAAAATAATTCTAAAGCAGTTTATCTACCTCATCACGCTGTAGTTCGAAACGACAAAAGCACTACTAAGGTAAGAGTCGTGTTTGATGCATCATGTACTCTTAGTAATGGGACATCATTAAATAATGATCTCATGGTCGGTCCAAGGCTTCAACCTGAACTCAGACATATTATTTTACGTTGGCGCGGTTATCCAATAAGTCTGGTTGCTGACATAGTAAAAATGTACCGACAAGTCAAGGTAACCCCAGAGGATGTTGATTTTCAACGTCTATTATGGCGTAGCGACAGTGATTCAGAAATTCAACACCTTCGGCATCTACGGGTGACTTTTGGCGTATCATCAGCACCTTACTTAGCAGTTAGAACTTTACAGCAGGTTGCACGTGATGAAGGAGATAAATATCCTGCAGCAGCAGATAAAGTTTTAAATGAGTTTTACATGGACGATTTGATGACTGGTTGCGAAAATATAGATGATGGTGTCCAAATATATCAACAAATGAACGAGTTATTAAATCTTGGAGGATTTCAGCTTCAGAAATGGAGCAGTAGTAATGATGAGTTACTATTCAGGTTAGATCAAGATAAGAAAACTTCAAGAGAAAGTAAAGAGTTAAAATTAGATTCTGTTATGAAAATTTTAGGTTTAACATGGAATAGGCTCAATGATGAATTTCAATACACTGTTCAACTTGGGTCGCTGGACACACCTGTAACTAAGAGGAAAATGATATCTGAAATAGCGAAATTGTATGATCCTCTCGGTTGGCTCGCTCCTGTCGTGACTACAGCTAAAGTATTTATTCAAAAAGTATGGTTGACAGGCATACAGTGGGATGACGAATTACCATCTAATATATTAAAGAATTGGTTTGAGTTTCGAAACGAACTCACACATCTCACTCAATTTAAGATTCCAAGGTGGATTGGAACGCGCACCAATGATGTTATTACAGAATTACAAGGATTTTGTGATGCTTCAAATGTAGCGTATGCCGCCGTAGTCTACATTAGAACTATTGATATTAATGGTGATATTCGTGTATGTTTACTTGCTGCAAAAACTAAAGTAGCTCCGGTGAAACAAGTTAGTATTCCTCGATTGGAGTTATGTGGGGCAGTACTATTGGCTAATCTTTTACAAGAAATTTCGGAAGTTTTATGTATTCCAAAGGAAAGTATTCACGCCTGGACGGATTCAAGTGTAGTTCTTTCTTGGCTAAGTAACCATCCAAGTAAGTGGAAAACTTATGTAGCAAATCGTGTTTCCGAAATACTAACTATTATGAACAACAGTCAATGGTCACATGTCACGTCTGAAAGTAATCCTGCAGACTGTGCATCACGGGGTTTAAATCCAAGCAAATTGTCTGATATGAAAATTTGGAAAGAAGGTCCAATCTGGTTACAAAAAAAGAATATTAAATATACAAAGGGAGATTTGAAACCTACTGATATAGAAAAGAAAAATGAAAAAATGTCATGTCATACAATTCAGTTTAATTCAGTTTCAAAAAATAATGATATAATACCTCGTTATTCGTCGTTGAATAAGTTACTAAGAGTCGTCGCTTACATACGTCGGTTCCTGAAAATAAAGAAAAATAAAATTAATATACCTTATATAACTAAAAACGAAATAAAGGAGTCTTTACTTACCTGCATTCGTTTGTGTCAGCGAGAGGGTTTCCTGGAAGAAATAGAATGGTTACAAAAATGGGGTAAAATTAAGAAAAATAGCAAACTTACTTCACTCAGTCCTTTCCTCGATACCGATGGTAATCTCAGGGTGGGCGGTCGCTTACAAAAAGCTGATATCGGTGAAAGTATGAAACATCCAGTATTGCTACCTTATCAGTCACACCTCACAGAATTAATTGTGAAAGATGCGCATTGCCGTACACTCCATGGGGGACCTCAGTTAATGCCGAATTATTTAAGAACTCAGTATTGGATAATCAATGCGAAAAATCTCGTACGCAAATACGTTCGTTCGTGTGTTGTATGTCGTCGCCATTCTGCACAAACAAGCCAACAAATGATGGGAAATTTGCTTACTGAGCGTGTTACCGTTTCTCGTCCTTTTTACCAGAGTGGAGTTGATTACGCAGGACCAATTGCTATTAGGCCACACAAGGGCCGTGGTTATCGATCCACAAAGGGATATATTGCTCTGTTTATATGTATGACCACTCGTGCAATACACCTCGAAGTCGTGAGTGATATGACATCAGAGGCTTTTTTAGCAGCATTTAAGCGATTTGTTGCACGACGTGGTCACTGCGCAGAACTCTGGAGTGATAATGGTACAACATTTATTGGTGCAAACAGGGAACTGAAACAATTGTTTAAAATAGAAAAATCACAAGTAGCTAAAGATATTGCTGAGTGGTTAGCGACGAACGGTACTAATTGGCACTTCATTCCACCTCATGCTCCTAATTTCGGAGGACTGTGGGAGGCTGGAGTGAAGTCCACTAAACACCATCTTAAAAGAGCAATTAGCAATACTACTTTAACATTCGAAGAGATGTCAACTCTTTTATGTCAAATTGAGGCTTGCCTCAATTCACGACCTCTCTCTCGAATTAGCAATAGTCCAGAAGATCCATATCCATTAACTCCCGGGCATTTTCTGGTGAGTGAGCCTTTATTGCTTATTCCAGATACAAATTATGAGAACGCCAATATAAGTACCCTTAAAAGATGGCATTTTGTCCAAAGACTTCTTCAAGAATTTTGGCGGCGATGGTCAAATGAATATTTGACTCAATTGCAACATAGATACAAATGGTCTCATATTGTTCCTGAACCTTGCATAGGGGACGTAGTATTAATCAAAGAAGATGACCTTCCTCCTTCTCGATGGTTATATGGCATAATTACTGATAAACATGTTGGTTCGGACAATCTTACGCGAGTTGTAACTTTACGTTGTAAGGGATCTTTAATCAAACGACCTGTTTCTAAACTTATAGTATTACCTGTCACTGTGTAATGAATTTAATTAAGTATGAGTGTATGATAAATATGGCATTTATTTTTATTTCGAAGAAATGTTTTAGTTGATATTTAGTTAGTAGAGATTGATTGTTATTTTCATTTCTGCTAATCTTATTGTTATTTGTAATGGACATTCTGTCCATGGTGGGCGGAATGTTAAATCTGCTTTTTTAAATGACATAATATATGTCATTTACCCATATAATATGTTGTAATAGATGGCGTACCTTTGACTTTTTGAATCGCGGTGTTATGATTGTTTGTCAAAGACATATATAGTTTTTCTAATGTAAATAAATTATCCTCGACCTTATTACTTGTTTCATTCAGTTTGAACCTTTTTTTGGGACTTTAACACTGACACTGTATAAAGAGTGCTGAAAAGACCGAAACAGGTGGAAATCTGAAGATGCAAGACCAGATGCATTAACACCTCCTAGCCAAAATCTCTTAATTTCTGGTGAGTGGTAAAAAATGGGTGAGGACTAGCGTTATCATGTTGAAAAACCATACCGCTTCTATTGATAAGTTCTTGTCGCTTTCCCTTGACTTCTTGCTTTATTTTAATAATCAGTTGTTTGCAGTAGAGTTCAGAATCGATGATCCTACTTGGTGGTAGCAGCTCATAATTAATAATAATACCCTTCCAATCCCATCACACAAACAGCATTACCTTGTTGAGAGTTAACCCTGGCTTTGCCACAGCCTGTGAAGCCTGACCGACCTTTTTCGTACGATCTACAACTTTTGTGTATTGAGCTTTTTTCAAATGCGTCTATACTGTTTTTGTAGTCAATCCCCAGTTCTTCAGCTACGTTGTAACTAATGATATGCCGATCTTGCTCCACTTTTTAAAAATGGCATCTATTTTAGCTGTAATAGGGCGACCGTAGTGACGTGCATCTTTGACATCAAAATTTCCTGACTGAAAACGCTTAAATCAAATTTTTACTACTCTTACAGAAACTGCAGTAGGTCCATAAATGTCTCATTATTTTTTCACGGCTTGCGTTGCATTTTACCTTTTTTATTTATTTATTTATTTAACTTTATTGACCCGTAATAAAAAAAGGTACAAAAGGCGGACTTAATGCTAATGGCATTCTCTCCCAGTCAACCTTTAGGAAAAACGATAAACGCGATGGCGGCATTAATAAAAGATTAACTATGCATAGAATATAGAAATAGAAACTGACTAAAAATATATATAAAAATAAAAAATAATATATATAAAAATAGATACATACAACTACATATATACATACAATAGCACAAATATAGATACATAATACTGATGATGAATTTCACATATTTTTCATAAGAAAGGCATGAAAGGCTTTACGTTTAAAAATAAGAAAAAGGCTTTACGTTTAAAAATAAATTTATTGGGAGATCTTCTGATGGGGTCAGGGAGACTATTCCACAGTCGTATGGCTTGGAGGGTAAAAGAGTCGAACATAAAGCCGGAATGAAAAAGAGGAGTAGAAAGTGAGAGTGTGTTAGAAGAACGGAGTTGTCGATCATGCGAATCGCAAAGATACTGGAATTTACATTTTAAGTAATCAGGAGAATGTTTGTAATAAAATTTTAAAATGTATCGATATTTTTATTACATTCACTCATTTTAACAGTAATAAAAATAAACAAAAATCTCATAGTTTCCTAATTTGAATTCGAAATAATCTCCTTTTAAATCTAAATTTTTATTGATACCGCAAATTTATGTATACTTTATGCGAAAAGCCTTCTTTCCCAATTTAATATTTAAAGCGAAGTACTTGTTTATATCAATAAGTTATTTAGAAGTCGGGACAACATTAGACTGGTTAACGAAAGGTCTTTTGACCAAATTCAAGCATAGTTTTTAAGGAATCTACTATTTTATTTTTGGTTTCGGTCCTCTATTTTTATCTCTGGTGTACCTGTATAAATAGAGTTGTTGAAACCGATAGTTGTGGACACCCATGGGGACCCCTATGACCAGCAGTGGACGTCGAACGGCTGATATGATGATGACGATTGTGGGTTTTCGTAGTAGGTATTATACTTTTTTACGGTTTTCCATATTTCAGATCAAAATTCATAATAACATACACACATCATTATCATACATACATCTACGTCTACGTGCTCTAGATAGTCGATCTGATGCTATACATTTTAAATTTATAAATAAACTAGTGGAACATATCATCAAAAACGAATATGAGCACTGAAATATTCTGAAATAATTATATAGTATAATCCAAATATTCGTTTCAATATATTCGAGGCAATGTGAAAAAGACAAAACTAAATACTATCGAATGATTAAGGAGTACATATAGTATGTCAGGTTAATTTATAATTCACTGTGATATTTACGACAATGGCTGGCTCAATCGTGATACGCTGAGACTAAAAAACTCCCGAGAAAATTATACTTCACCTATTACTTACATGAAACTGCATCGCATGTGTTATCAATGAAATATATGACAAGGCCTAATTCAGTGCCGAATAACTGTTTTTTTTTAATGCAATAAAAAAGATTTGATAATGTCTTAACATCTGTATTGATGTGATCCTTGTGCCCATTCTTCTTATCTGCTAAAATACATTCTGAATAATGTCGTAAAAATGTTCTAATTTAATTTTAATAAAGAAAAATTTCATCAGGTCCGTATTAGCTGATACTTTAGTACAAAATGAAAAAATATATGATCCGTCTATAATATTCACTACAATGAAAAAGTATAGTGATTATCATAAAGGTTCTAATGAATTGGTATTAAACTAACTGACTACAAGTTGGAACTGTAAACACACTGAACTGAATTCACAGGTTCAAATTATAGCTCTTCCAGTGTGAAATTTGTTGATGTGAAGACTTTAGATGTGGTTCTTACTTTGTGACTCGTAGAACTTAAACTGGTACCTGTTTGATTTCCTAAATAATAATACAAAACATCTGTCATTTTAACTCGAACTACGTAAACCATATTAGATAAAAGTGTTATTTATACCCAAAATCTGTGATATAAAACATAGCATATAATATGACAAAGATATTAAATATATGAATATCGTAGCAAACAAAAAGATTTATTATTTCCCCTATTATATATATATTTGTAGTATGTCATAAAATACTCTTTTATAGCGCTTAAGCAAATGGCTAAATCCAATATAGGATATTACACTTCAGCTTTGTCCTCGAAATTAAGATAACAAGTGTAGTAAAGCATCTGGGTGCTGCCATCCATCACTATAGTTCAAATCCATAAAGGAAAAAAAAAAAAAATTGTCAGACAACATGCACTTCCTTCCGTTTACAGAACTATACTTCATTAGCGTTTTAGTGCTTCCGCCATTTGAAAGCGTTTTTTTTTCGGAAAGAGTTAAATTTGAATTGAATTTAATTAAAATGACCAAGAGAAGTTCAGAAGACTTTGAGAAATATATGATGAGAAAGATGAAGAAATTAGAAGAAAAGTTTAAAAAGAAATTGGCGAAAAGATCGCGTAGAAATGGTATGTACCTACTTGAGTCAGAAATAAGTTGTCGAAAAACTTAGTAAGTCTGGTGTACACCTAGATGGGGTGTTTCCGAAGACAATTGTGATCGATTGTGTATAGTTTATAAGGACTATTACCTTTCTATATTACAAGCAAGCTTTATTGTAAATACTTACCTACAGTGTATAATTTTTTACGCATAACCGTTTGTTGTGTACAGTTCAAAGGGGACTGTTACCATATAATATAACTTACAGATTTTAATAACTTTCATAATCGATGACAAATAAATTGTATAATGATTGTGTGCAGTTTATAGGGACTGTTACCTACCCATGTCATTTATGAAGTACTTCAGGTGTTTATGGTAATAAAGGGTAAGTTTATAATATAAATATACCTCTATTACAGATGAAAACTATTGTAATAGTGAAGAATCATGTGAGATCATGTCTTTACATGATGAGAATACACTAGAAATGTCTGTTTGTGAACCTCCGGAGCAGACTGTTGATCCAGACATGGTAATTAATGAATCAATTGATCCAGCTATTATTGAGCCACCTATTCCCGAAGAAAACTTACCAGTAGAAATACTGGAGATTCTCGGTGAATGTCCATCTTTAGAGAAGATATATGGAAAAGACCTGCATTCAGATATAGCAGTACGCTGGGAGTACATAGCTACATCAGGCTTAACAAAGGATCAACGGAAATTGAATTTGGAAAAATATCAAATACCACAAAACACAACGAAGATTGGAGCTCCTGTTTTAAATGCAGAAATAAAAGCTGCCTTATCCGACATACTTACAAAAAAAGATAAAGCCATAGAATATAAACAGCGACAAATAGCTATGATTATATCCTACATAGGTGAAGCCCTTACATCCTTGTTAAGCAGCAAAGATTCAAATTTGCCATTAATAAAATTATTAACAGAGGCTGGAAAATTGGCATGTGACCTACAACACACAGAATCAAGGATCCGAAGAGGTTTTATTTGCTCTTCAATAAAAAAAGAGATAAGAGACCAATTGTATGAAACAAAAATAGATAATTACCTATTTGGAGAACAATTAGCTGAAACCTTGAAGGCGGCAAAGGCCATAAACAAATCAGGTTCAGAACTAAAAAATCAACCAGTATTGTCACTTAAAAGCAACCAAGCTTTAAACTCGAAGCCTCGACCCCCACCATCAGGCAGGCACATGGGAGTTACGAGGCGCCAGACATACAACGCCTCCACGACAATGACGCGTACGAACTCACGCCAAGCTCCATACCGTCCTCCACCGCCACCACCGCCACGGCAACGGGGGTATTTGCAGCGCTCACGAATGCAGACACAGCACCGCAAGTGATACCGGTGAGTCATGCTGGAAGAATTTCCTTTTATCTTGACAGATGGCATCTTGTCACAAAAGATCCAGTTCTTTTATCATGGATAAAAGGGTATAAGTTACCATTTTGTAATTCTGTGTATCAAAGTCACATTCCACCATTACAACGATTTAGTGGTTCTGATTCTTCACAATATCTTAATGCTATTAAAAAATTATTAGAGAAAGGTGCCATATCACCCTGTGACAGTTGTGAAAATCAGTTTATATCCAGTACCTTTCTTATACCCAAATCGGATGGAACCAAAAGGTTTATATTAAATTTAAAACCTTTGAACAAATTTATTAAAACAAATCATTTTAAAATAGAGGATTTGAGAACCACCTTAAAATTGGTAACTAAAGATTGTTACATAGCTACAATTGATTTAAAAGATGCATATTTTTTAATCAAGGTTCATCAGGATTACAAAAAATTTCTTCGGTTTCAAATACCATCAGATTTATATCCACAATGTAGTTCAACAATTTTTGAATTTAATGTTATTCCCTTTGGTTTAAATACTGCTCCGTATGTGTTTACCAAATTACTTAAACCTGTTATGTCCTTACTAAGATCATTAGGTTATTTTTCTACTATATATTTGGACGATATCTGTTGTATTGGAAGATCTTATAAAGAATGCCTTGATAATGTTTTGAAAACTAAACAAGTTCTGGAAGCATTGGGATTTGTAATAAATGAGAAAAAGAGTCAGCTCACACCTAGTACTAGTTGTAAATATTTAGGTTTCATAATTAATACTCAAAAGTTTCATGTTGAACTTACAAATGAAAAGAGAAATATTATTCAAAAAGAACTAAAGAAGATTTCCAGATTAAGTACTTGTAAAATAAGAGATTTTGCTCGTTTAGTGGGTCTTTTGACTTCAGCATGTCCAGCCATACAATATGGCTGGCTGTATACCAAACAATTTGAGAGATGTAAATATCTTGCCCTGCAAAATAATAAAGATTATGATAAGCACCATCCCCAGCATGAAGTTACCATCACATTTACAAGAAGATTTTTCTTGGTGGTCAAACTCCTTAAAACATTCAGTTTGTCCTATTCGAGATGAAAAATATTCCTTTGAAATATTTTCTGATGCAGGCAAAACAGGGTGGGGGGCATCATGCGGAGAAGAAACCGCTAGTGGACAATGGTCTATGATAGAAAAGGATTTACATATTAATCAATTAGAAATACTTGCAGCATTTTTTGGGTTAAAGATCTTTGGTAAAAATAGTTACAATTGTAAAATTATTTTAAGGATAGATAATACAACAGCCATTTCTTATATAAATAGAATGGGTGGGGTTCGATTCCCTCACTTGAACAGGATTACTAAGCAACTATGGCAGTGGTGCGAACAAAGAAATATTTATGTTTTCGCTTCATACATTAGTTCAAAAGAAAATGTAATAGCTGACGCTGAATCCAGGCGTATTCATCCTGATGTAGAATGGGAGTTAAGTGATTCAGCTTTTAAAGATGTTGTGGATATGTTTGGTGCACCTAACATTGACCTTTTCGCATCTAGAGTTAATAAAAAATGTCAAAATTATGTGTCTTGGCAAAGAGATCCTGATGCTCATGCTATAAATGCATTCACAATAGATTGGCAACATTTAAATTTCTATGCTTTTCCTCCATTTGCGGTAATATTAAAGACCTTTAAGAAGATAATTTCTGACAGAGCTGAGGGTATTATTATTGTTCCAAATTGGCCCACTCAACCTTGGTTTCCGCTTTTTGAAAGTCTGTTAGTTTCTGATAAATTGTTTTTTTATCCGGAAGATAATAATCTATTGTCATCCCACAGCATTCACCAAACACCTCAAATTACCCTGGTGGCAGCCAAGTTATCAGGACGGCATTTCTAAGAAGAGGTGTACCACCATCATCATTAAACATAATGCTAGCTTCATTATCAAAAAATACTCTCAAACAGTATGATAGTGCACTAAGAAAATGGTTTTTATTTTGTCAATCTCATGATATTGATGTTTTTGAAGCATCAGTCCCAAATATAATTTTTTACTTAACTAATTTATTTAATGAAGGAGCAAAATATGGGACATTAAATAGCCATCGCTCTGCTCTTTCGTTATTACTTGGTTCAAGAGTGGGTTCAGATGATCGAATAAATAGATTATTTAAAGGTTTTTACAGAACATGTCCACCTTTGCCAAAATATAATCAAACTTGGAATCCGGCTATTGTTTTAGATTATCTCTCAGCATTATACCCTAATAGTGGTTTAGATTTAGAGACATTAAGTAAAAAAGTTACAACATTAATTGCTCTGGTTACAGCCCATAGGGTTCAGACCATTTCAAAGATTAAAATAGAATGTATTTCAATTTCTGAAAGTTTTATATCTATAAAAATACCAGAACTTCTAAAGACATCTCGTTTAGGGGCACTACAACCATGTCTTCGTCTGCCTTTTTATAGAGAACGACCTCAAATCTGTCCAGCAGAGGCTTTAAATTCATATTTGGAGAAAACACAGTTGATTCGCAAGAAAACAAATAATTTATTTATTAGTTTTAAAAAGCCATTCAACCCTGTTGGATCTCAGACCATAAGCAGATGGATTAAAAGAACTTTAGCTGAGAGTGGTATTGATACCACTATTTTCACTGCTCATTCTACAAGACATGCAAGCACATCTGCTGCACATAGATCTGGGGTCACTATTGATAAAATAAGAAACACAGCGGGTTGGAGTGGAACTTCATCAGTTTTTGCTAGATTTTATCAAAGACAGATAATTGATACTGAAGAGGATGAGTTTGCTCATTCCATATTAAATAGTACATAATTTGTTACAATATATACATATGTATATACAAGATAATAATAATAATATGTGACTAGGAATTAAGTTTTATTGTTACCTAATGTATATGTTTAAAGAATCGTTCCTATTAAACTAAGTTAAATTTAGAAATGTTGATTTTTTCAAAAATTTTGAATATAGTACTAGATCATTATATTCATTCGTTTTATTTAAGTTTATTTCTTATACATATGTTCAATGAATATACCAGGTACATAGCAATTTTCTTTCAAAGTCTACACTTGTTATCTTAATTTCGAGGACAAAGCTGAAGTGTAATTGAAGATTAAACGAACTTACCTAAGTGAAGTTCTATCCCAATTACACGAAGCTTTGTCCGAAGAAATTAAGACCCTCCCATCCCGATACCCTATGCTATTTACCAGGTTTATTCATTAGGATTGGGCGAGAAGGGTTCTTATGTTTCAGGCTTTCAACTAAATGAAGTATAGTTCTGTAAACGGAAGGAAGTGCATGTTGTCTGACAATATTTTTTTTTTTTCCTTTATGGATTTGAACTATAGTGATGGATGGCAGCACCCAGATGCTTTACTACACTTGTTATCTTAATTTCTTCGGACAAAGCTTCGTGTAATTGGGATAGAACTTCACTTAGGTAAGTTCGTTTAATCTTCAATTATATAATTTAAGCAATATAGACACTGTTTTGAGACGTCTATTAAAAAAGGAAATGTATAATATTTCCTCATTCTCTTCAATTTTTGTTCCCAGAAATTTCGTTATTATCAATATCATTATTCGAAACTAAAAAAAGTTAAAATGCATTACATAACAAATGCGATAAACCTTCTTTAAATATCACTTCTGATTCAATAGTCAGTAGTGTACTACTGACTACTACAATGTATAGAAAAGAATATATGTAAAAACATGGTCATGAAATTCCCTTTTAACTACCCAAGTATTTTATTGATATCAAAATAATATTGATATCAAAATTAAAAATAGAAGTACTGTATCAGGCATTTTATGAAAAAAATACATATATATTTTCCGCGCATAAATTTTTTTCCTATCCTCACCAAAGATAATAAAATTTATTCAGCATGATTATATAAAACCATTTTTGATCGGGTCATATTGTTTCAGGACTAAAATTTAATTAGTCACAGTAAACGTTTGGACGAATAACACCTGGCTTCGTGTTTTTATAAGCTTTCCTGAAAACATATTTTTGCTTTTAGTAACGGTGTACTCGTTCAGGTGGTTATTATAAATTATACTTTAATACGCTTATAAATAAGGCTTATTTCCTGAGTTCATCATAGAATTATGGAATAGGTAAGCCGGATGAAGCAAAAACAGTGTACCTGTATATGTACAGATACCTATATGATAAAGTTGATTTCATATTGAGAATTTGAAAAATTGATTTTTTATTTATGATTTCGAGTTAAATTGCATTTATAAATTTTTGGTTTTCTAATTTTCGGGAGATGATAACGTGAATTTTCTTGTTTTTGCTTTTCGTCGAATATTTGCTTTCTTTGGCTAATGTATTTTAGTTTAGTTACAGGCACTTTGGTTTAAATGTGAGAGCTACTAATAGTTAATGTTAAAAATACGAAGAAAATTATTATTATTGATTTTGCATTCACGATGTTTTACTGGTAAATATTTTAAAGAAAAATATTTAAAAACCACCAGACACAAGTACTCCGAGATGGGACTCGAACACCTAACCTGTCGCAATCTGGGTGACTGCTCTAACCATTGAGTTACCCATTATAAGGACTAACGAATGATTCAACCTCCGGGAACCTGTAACTGGTGGATTTTTAAGCATGTTTCATTTTATAGGTAAATATATAACGGCGGGTAGTCCGAATGGGTTATTGCGAAGCCCAAATAGATCGTCCATATCGAAGGACTATCTTTAAAATAACACTGCAGGCGTGGTATACCAACGTGGTTTTGTTCCATTTATCACTTTTCATACGAAAATATAACGAGATGAGCGTGATGTCATCGGATGTCTTTACTCCTCGGCGATCGGAAACAGAATATCTGCCAAAATGGCGGCAACTTGCTTTTTATTAACGAACTGTCAAAGTCAGTGTCACCATTCTAATAAAATTAAGGGTATCGATGATCACGCTCTCTTTACAATCGAGTAATTAAGTAATCGAGTAACTAGCAATTAAAATAAAAGAAACTAAATCAAACGATCTTCGTAATGATGATGCGACACGGCCATTCTGGGAGACGGTGCGTGCTCTGCGCCAGTCGCGTTTCTGTAACAAAATACAAGAGCTTTTCTGAGCTAGGTATCTGTAAACCTAGTCATTTGGGAATTTTGATTTGAACAAGATTTCGGCCATCATTTTTTTTTAAACATCAAATTCATTACCAACAGGTATTTATCACAATTGTTATAAAAACTGTAGTTAAGTTAGCACATGTAACTTTCTAACGAATAGATTGTATAGGGAAATGAGCTGTTTATTAAGTTTATTTGGTCAATGCAACTGCTCCACGCATACTTGCATGATTATTGTACTCGTAGCAAGGATGATGCTGTGGTCATGAGCGGTCCTGTACGCCGTGGTCCACAGAGGCTCTAAAAGTTTTTTTTTATTATTTTTTTTTTGTTCTTTTTTTGTTTTTTTTTGTTTTTTTTTTTTTGTTTTTTTTTTGCTCATAAGGTATTTGAGGCTGTGGCCATGAGCGGTCCTGTGCGCCGTGGTCCACAGAGGCTCTAAAGGAAACGGGAAGGACCATGCTGGGGTCTGGGCCTTATTTATGACCGTGGTCCCCAGAGGCTCTGTGAAACGACTTAAAAGTTGGGAAGTTCATAGGATGGGATTTATACATTCTTTTCATAAGAAATTTTTGATTGTCGAATTGAACTTTCATGAAAATGTTATCTCTCTATCAAGCAGCGAAAAATATAGAGTGCCTAACAATACCTCTAACCATTTACTAGGCATCTAATTGATGTGCAGCGCGGTAGATTCTTTTCTCGGTCAGTCCTGACTTTAACTAAAGTAAGAATTTGAAACCAATCGAAACTTTATTAACTAGAGACCGTTTTTACTTTAAGTTTCTTTAGTAATAAGAATTTAAGAGTTGATAAATCCTATCATCAAATCTTATTTACGATGAAATTATTCATAAACAACAAACCGGTTTGAGAACCTCAATTGCATCACTTAACCAGCAATGCAATCACACTTTTTCAATTTTATTTTCACTTAACTAGTGATTTTAAGAGTTACTAATTCGATTACCATGAACTCTTCACGATATTAATTACTTTATAAGGGAGCACTCGACTCCAGTATCATAACAAAATGAAAACGACTCACCAAAATACTTCAAAATACTAGCAAGGGTAGCAATGATGCAGACGTCGGTCAGTAACAATGCCAGCAGACGAGCCATCAGTTTTGCCACCGTTGTATCTTCTTCGGCTACAGGTATCTTGAGAGTAGTGACCATCTGTTCCGCAACTGTTCTTCATATCAGGAACGCTTGGTTCTCCCCACGAAGGTTTCAAGTGTTGCTTCTTGTTTCGACAGGCAGAAATATTACGTCCACACTCACTTTGCCAGGATCGAGTTCAGGCAGATGCACATGTGATTCGACGACGGCACATGTGACTAAGTTTTGAAAAAGTTTTGATTTTGTTTCCGCAACCAGATTCTCCATATCCATCTGTGTATCCACTTGGTCGGTTACATCCCACTTCTGATAACGGCGGGTAGTCCGAATGGGTTATTGCGAAGCCCAAATAGATCGTCCATATCGGAGGACTATCTTTAAAATAACACTGCAGGCGTGGTATACCAACGCGGTTTTGTTCCATTTATCACTTTTCATACGAAAATATAACGAGATGAGCGTGATGTCATCGGATGTCTTTACTCCTCGGCGATCGGAAACAGAATGTCTGCCAAAATGGCGGCAACTTGCTTTTTATTAACGAACTGTCAAAGTCAGTGTCACCATTCTAATAAAATTAAGGGTGTCGATGATCACGCTCTCTTTACAATCGAGTAATTAAGTAATCGAGTAACTAGCAATTAAAATAAAAGAAACTAAATCAAACGATCTTCGTAATGATGATGCGACATATATTTTTTTAAATAGCCTCTAATTATATCATACCACTTTATTTATCAATTTTTTCTCTATATATTGATTTTCGTTTTCAATGATTTTAAAAAGTATTAGACAATCTAAGCTTAACAAGAGGGTACTCCATGACACAGTTGTCGTGATTAGCGCGTTCGGTCTGGATTTTTAAGCAATTTTCGCAAGAACAGGATATAAGATGGGTGACCAAAAAAATTTTATCTTGCCCCTGCGTGCTTCAGAAGTTGTTGGTACTCGGTCGTATTTGCAGTCATTGCAGTCATTACACCTTGTTCATAATGTTCATAATCTATTCCACTTTACGAAAATCCTGTGCCGCAATAGCGAAGATATTAATAGGCTGGTAATAATTATGATAAATAACACGGAACATATTCCTTATAAAAGAAATTAATGAACTTTAAAATATGCAAAGTGAATTAATAATAAGCTTGTTGAATTTCTGGATTTATAGTAATTACATTTTTCTCCTACTAGGAACAGTTAAAAATGGTATTTTTAATAGGGATAATATTGCATATTTGGTGACTTTCCTCTATTATGTCCAGGCATCCTCAATTTTTGCCCTTAGAGACACATAATTTAGCGATTTTTTATCAATGTATATTATTTCTGTTAAATGTTTAGTTTTACTTGACCTGTTTGTCTGTTAGTTTGTGACAAATCATGCAACCGAATTTACAACCATTAACCTCGACTGATAGAGCTGAAATTTCACAGACGTTTGATTCCCCTGACAGAGAGTACGACCAATTGAATTTTGCCGTTTCAGTTCCGATACGTCGGTTATCAGAAAATGGAGATTTATTTTCTTAATAAGTTTTATTATAAGAGTATCTAATGAAAGGATTTATGGTTATGATAAAAAGATGGGTTGGTCATTTCTAAAATAGTTTTCTTAAAGGATTTTTGTGGAAAACTGTTATGGTCTGAAGTTCAGTAAACTTTATATAATTATTTTTTATATTTAAATTACTTAAATATTATATATTTCTAGAATATTCAACATTTTTTTTTGCGTCGAGTATTATGTTGTTCTCATCTCTGAGACTTAAGGCAAAGTGGGTTATTTACATCATGTCTATCTTCAAAAGTTTAGGTACTCTAATATTTCGCTAAAGAAAGAAGCAATTATATGTATTTTTACCATATTTCAATCATATAATATATTTTATCTAATCTAACAATAATCCTTTTTATTTTAGGGAAAAATATTCTTTTTGGTTTCAAACCGATTTCAAATAATAATAATAATAATAATAATATTCTTTATTGCACAAATATAGGACACATTACAAAGAAAGAAAAAAAAAGATCAGACAGTATACAAAAGGCGGCCTTATTGCTATGCAGCAATCTCTTCCAGGCAACCAATGGTAACATAGAAAACATAGATAAACAGTAATGAATAATGACGGGGAGTAGGTGCAATAGTGACAGGAATTAAATAGATATACATAAAGAGAAAAATATATAATGTACACGAGAGAGAGAGAGAGTTAAAAGTTGGAGAGAAAGTGATATTTTACTTCTGCGACGAAAGATCGCAAAGTGCGAGCCTTCCTAATATTTTCTGGTAACGAGTTCCAAAGCCGAACAGCTTGAACAGAAAAAGAATAGGATAGGAAGTCAGAGGAGTGAGGAGGGATATCAAGTTTCAGGTTTGAGGCAGACCGCAGAATACACTGTGATCTGGATGAGGAGTTGCGAAAGGAAAAAAAATGTTTTAAGTAGGGTGGAGACATGGGCATGAAAAGAACAGAATAAAGAAGCGTAAGAGTGTGTAAGTCCCTGCGTCGGCGAATAGGGAGCCAGTTAAGTTTTGAGCGGTAATGCGACACATGGTCATATTTGCGAAGATTAAAAATAAACCGAATACACATATTCTGCAGATGCTCTAATTTGTTGAGGAGTTCCTCGGTTAGATCAGTATAGGAAACATCAGCGTAGTCAATGATGGAAAGTAGGAGAGTTTGTGCAAGCGTGATTTTAGTTTTAGTTGGTAGGAAATTTCGTAGTCTATTTAGCGAATTGTACGCAGCAAACACTTTTTTTCTCAGTGCATCTATTTGAGGCTTCCATGTAAGACACTGGTCTAATATGATACCAAGGTTTTTGAATCTTCATAATATATTACACATTTAAATTTAAATGAAATATATATTATACTATATTTATTTTAGAATAGTCTAACAATATTTTTTTTTTATTTTAGGGAAAAAATTTACCTTTTGGTTTCAAACCGATTTCAAAAAATAAAATGGTTAAAAAATTCAAAAAAGGTCAAAATTTCATTGTCATGCTTTTAGCAGACTTCAAATATGGTATATTGAATTTTATAATCACCACTGCAATTTTTGAAAATTACTTTTCGCCAATATTTTTATGTTATGTTGAGCTTGAGTTTAAATAACATATTATAATGACAGCGAAATCGTCCAAATAATTAAGTCGATGCAGTTCTTTAAGAATTAATTTATATCTAGTATAAAATCAAATTTTCTGATCCGAGAACAAATATTTTAAAGGAACATGTCATGTAATAAAACAGAGAATTAAACTCTAAGGGATAAAACAAAAGACCGAGTATTTGGCTTCCATAACTTTTTTTATATTAAAATTTTATTTATCATCAAAAAAATAAAAATTTCTCGGAAAATTAAACTTGATTTCAAATACTTGGGAATTAAAACCTATTTAAAAGACGGATCAAGTTCATGATACTTCCATCAAAGTAACTCTAATATTAACCAACCTACAGAAAATCTCCGCCTTCGAGGTGATTGTTATTTTCAAGCTCTTGAAGTTGGTTTTATTTCATTAGATGCGAAGCTTCAGTGAAGCCCCGAATATTGGTAAGTTGTCGAAGAGATTTATCTCTGCAGTAATACAAATCTTCATAATTAATCACTAGTTTTTGCCAGCGGCTCCGCTCGCATGGTCCCTTATTATACATAGGGTGTTATTTAAACGATCTCAATCAGTTAGCTCAAATAACTAATTAGCTCAAAAAACTAGGCAGCAACTAATGACCAGCAAATATTTGTAAATTAGTCTGCAATTCATAACATTCTGGACAACAATTACTTTTGTTGCACTTCCGAATATATAAATAAAACCGAGAGAGTAAGCAAACAAATCGATTTTTGTTTATTGCCTTGGATGCATCCCTTACAAAGATTATTTATTATTTTTTCTACTTTCAGCTCTTAATCATGACTTGATTCAATTCAATTGATATTAAGTTGATCCTCTATTTAACTTGCATGTTGTAATGATTATATTTTTACTATTTTTTGCATTCGCAATAGTATACAATAAAACATTTTTAATTAAAAATTAACAAAAAATCCACCAGCCCCAAGTACCTCGAGACGGAACTCGAACTCACGACTTTTAGCGATCTGGGTGACTGCTCTGCCGAACAGGGGCTCTTCTTGAAAATAACTTAAAATCTAAAACCGACCTAGATGTTTTTTTTTATATTGCACAATGAGATATATATTTAATCGCCTCATAGCCATAAAAATTAAATCAAAATCATTAAAACAATCCTACTTAATTAAAAATTTAGGTACCTAATACGGTTTGAGAATAGAATCTGCATGGTAAATAAATCGTCTCAAACAGACCCGTCTTTTTTGTATTACATATATTAACAATAGGGATATGCAAATTTTTGGAAAATGTTTTTACATGATAATTTACATCGATATATAACTGTAAAAAAATACCCTGCATCAAAGTACTCAAATTTTGTAAGATTTAATAATTGATGAAAAAAGTAATAGCTACAGAGCAGTTTAATCACCGGAATTTTTGGCGCGCTTGTCGTGACGTCAATGTTCACGACTAGAGATATGACATTTCAAATCAATATGGATTTTGAGTGATTGATTATTATTCAATTACCCAAATCGATTTTTTAAAGTATAATAGACTTTTTTTAATAAATCATATAATTAACCAAATTGGTCAAATAAAAATATAAGTCTTAAACATTATTGAAATTGAAATCAGTTGTTTATTTTGCGACATATTACATTGATGTTATTGCATCGATGTTCACTTTTTGTAACAACAACATCCCTATACGTATACATTTTCGTCTCATCCGCTCTGGCAAATAGTATGGCGTTTAAATATTTTGAAGTTACCGCATTTATTTTGCACTTTTTAATAATTATTTTCAAGACAAAAACGAACTAATGTTGAAAAATATTTACATAGACTTTATTCTAAAGTAATAACGATCGTAATAAAATATGTTTAACCCTTTTTTAATCAGACGCATATTCCCTATTGAATTGTGAAAATTATTAGCTGCTGTAAGAGCGGCGAAAAATTTCGTAGACGGAGAGCTCGTGATAAAAATATGCAAGATATTTCAGTATGTTGTACCAAAGGAATACTTTACTCAAGTGCTGGGACACGTCTAAGCTTCCTCAAGCAATAATTTTTGGAATGTGCTGAATCTTCGCGTTCCACGACTATGTTTACTGACAACTTTTTCCAATTTTTTAATTCATAATTTAGTTTTTTTATAAAAATATACAAAAAATATACAAAATTTATTACGGAAATATGCTTTGGTAAGCACCCAAGGAATATTGGTTATCACCGTTTCCAAAACTTCATTATATAATTCGTTCGCTTTTACAATAATTCTTATACTGTTTCTTGAATTATAATTTAGTTCTTAATTACTAGACGGTAAAGCAATAAGCTAAATTAATAGTAGAAGTCTGAAATATGTACTACAACACCTAGACATATAATAGAAACGCTCATTTTATACATCGATCCGTTTTAACCATATAAGCCTGATACAAATACGAGAAAAACGGAAATAATTTGATATGAGCCTGGAATATTTTTAATCGAGTTTGTGAGCCAATTACAAGAGACTATATTTAAGAATCCATCTCATTTTAGCTACGGAAGGTATAAAAAAAACATCAGGTCAAAAAATCTTCATTTATTTACGCAAAATTACTAACACGATTTTTTCACAAATTTTGGTTTTATTTATCATAGCGACAATGAAAATTACTGAAATCCAACTAAAAAAAAATATTTTTTACCTAATTTTTTTTTGTTGTAGTTTAATATAATAAAACTTTTATTTAAATATTTATGAGTGGATTTTAATGACATTTAGTAGAATATGTGTTTCACTTAAAAGTCTGCTGCATATATTGCTTGTTATATACCAATATTCCACGGGAATATTGCATACCAATATTCCACGGGAATATTGGTATGCAATATTCCCATGGAAATTTGAATCAAAACAAAATATACTTAACGCAATATAGTAATATCGATTGAAGTCGTATTTCATTGTTAATATTATTGATTTTTTTACAAATATATTTTATATATTTACTGTCCGTGTTATATAAAAATATGAGTTTCCAAATATAATATTAGGAAGATTTATGTATTTCATGGAAGTAACATAAGTATCAGTGTGAAAATACGTAAAAGTCACTTTATATGTATTTTGCTTATCATGCCATTGAGAAATTAAAGGAATTTTATTTTTTTTACTAATAATCCGAAAGAAAATATCGTTGGATTAATTCATATATTAAAAAGGAAATATATGATACCCTCATAATAAAAAAAAACAGCTGTTATGTTTTAATGTTTGATCTCCATACTGAAAGTTGGTATTTGTATCAGGCTATATTTGAAACTTCAGAAATAGCAGCACAAACACAAAGTGTGAGCCGTTTGCGATTTACATGTCCTCGATAAATCCTATCTGCAAAAATTTCACTATGTTTCTGAAAACATTCATCAGAAAACGTTACAAAACACTTCAAGATAAAATTACTAATACCGAAGTGTAAAAAATAAACAATTCCAAAAAAAACAAAAATACAAAAATGGCTATTGGTGGGTTTAAGATCCGTAAGTACGTTAACTTGGTAGGAAAACAAGTATTTTTTTTTAATAATGAACGTGCACACACCCAAGACATAGGGTGACATAAGAACTCAGGGTTAGTGTTCGTCGTCGTCAAGCTCGCAATATGGATCGGTATATAAGATATGTACAATTTTATATGGCTCTAGTTATCTGGGTCATCCATTGTCCTGGTAGTGCTCCGGCGAGATGTATAGCGAAGAGGTTCAGAAGCCAGCGCTTCAGCTCCCAGATGTTAGGTAGTATCAATGATCAATGTGAAGCTTCCCAGGGGTGAGAAGGAAGCCTAAACGAAATAAAATAAAAAACCATTGTCACGGTCATCAGGTTAGCGACGACTTCACTGGTCGTCAGGCGGTGCAGGGTAAGAAGCAGGACCAGGTGGTAAGCAGGGACGCTATGGGTAGTGATCAGTGAGGAGCAGATAAAAAGACAAGCTAATTAGGCAAAAGAAAAAGTGGTGTGCATTTCTAGTTAAGTAAAAGAACCAAGTGGGTATTTTGGAATCTCAAACCCAAAAGATCATTCTGGATTTTATTACTTAAAATAATGATTTGCAAGGTATTCAGGTGGGACTGAAACACGCCCGTTACTAAAAAGAAATTAAATAAAAATACAATATATTGCTAAAAACACAATATCAAATAAGACAAAAAAAAAACAGCTAAATCGATTAGAACTTATGCAACACTTACCCAATACGGGGATATCACCTCGAATACGTTTAATATTATGCTTTTCAAATCAAAATTATTAATAACTAGATAATATAACGTGCGCAACGGTATCGGCCGCAAAAGAAAAATCTTAATATTAAAGGACTACGTGTAGACGTCACGCTGCCTTCGGTTGAAATCTGTCACATCACAAGGAGCGCCTTTCAGAAAACTAGATTGCGTCTGCGACGCGGAGAAAAATAGCTTCGAGCAAGACTAGTTTTAAAGCCCGTCGCCGTTTATCTATATAGAACATTATTTATTTGTTAAACTTCAGACAATTTTTTTTATATACCGCTAAATATAATTTACTTGAGCATAAGCAAACCAACCAAAGGGGTAGACGAGGCCTTTGTTTAGAGCTAAAATTAGGACTATGGTAAATAATATAGCCATCTTAACCCGCGTTAGAGAGAGATACACGTATCATGGGTATGCTCATACAATTTAAATAAATTAAACAATAGACAGGAACGTATTAGAAAGAATGAACCAAGTATTATAGAAAAAAGTAAGCTTTTATTACCAATATTTTATTGCAAGCATGAACAACATTGAGAAATTCATATAATTCACAAAATTAAACATGGACTTTTCTAGTTTCTTAATAAAAACCTTGAATATATACGTCGGAAATTATGAAATATATTAAGTCAATTAAAAAAAAAACACTAATCAGTGCATCTAAGGTGGCACCATTAAGGTTTTGTGTCAATCTAAAGCATTTTCATGCTTTGATTCCTATTATTAAAAACAAAGAATAAAAGTAACTATGACCTTACAATGTTAACATAATAAATAGCTTTAATAACATTAATGACACATATATTACAATATCGCCGTAATTATCGATTCCATCCCATTGAACACCACGCTATATTAAATTATGAGGCATAATTTGACAATACACGTTAAATAGAGCGATAATGACGGACCATTGAAAAATTGCTTATTTTGAAGTTTCATAATTAATTTTTACCAAGTTGTAAAACGTTGCTTTAGTTTCCTAACAGTTTTTTTGTTTCACAAGGGTAGGAAGCCATTTAATAAGTAAATACGCACGCAACGGACGCATGATACGCAACGTATTGTACGGATTTGCTAATTTTATACGTCCACTGTATTCGGATTGAGAGTTTTGATATAACACTTCGAAGTAATGTTAAGTAAATAGCTCTATGAAAGTAATATACGTACAATGGCTCAGTTACACTGGTCGACAGGGTCTGCGTACATGGTCAATAAAATAATAGCCAACTATTGAAAACAAGTCGAATTATTCGCTCGCAACACTCACGAGGCCATCATCGACTAATGTAAATGAGCCATAATGCGTGCAATCGGCCTGTATGAAGTGGACGGAGTGCTCTACAAAATTATACAAAGCTACGGAAAATTTTGGAGAACTGCGTGTCCGTTACGTGCGTATTTTGAAAATAGACGTTCACCTTATGGTGATCGTCGACTATCTCCTCACGCACTGGACCCATGACACGCAATTGATTGTACGGATTTTCCTATATCATACGTCCAATGCATCCATCCGCATTTGATTACTTTTGACATAGGCATTATTTTGCCCATGTCATACCTTCTCTGAATCCGTATTTTTCAAAGATGCTTCTATGAAAAATCCGTTTGTCAGTTTTCACTTCGGAATTACGTTGACGAATATGAAAGTAATTCGTAATCCATATGAAGTTATCTGCATTTTCATTGCTCGTGTATTGCGTGTTGGCGGAGCGGCTGGAGCAGGTAGTGGACGAAGTGCTATTGTATAATAAAAATATTCATACAAATATATAGAAAATCCATTGCTTGTCGTACGGTAGGCGCGTGTATGCGCAATATAGACGTTAACCTTTAAGGGCTTGAATCTGAAATATATAAAGCTGATGTTTTTCATCCTAAAGCTCAATAAGTCCAGTATGTTATGGTTTAATAGATCAGTCAATCAGTCAGTCTGAATAGATAGTAGGCAAATAATTTTGGCTTCTCATATGCTCATTGGAATAAAAAAATATATTTTGATATAACCTAAGGAATGATACACTTATCCTCAAGCAAATACAAAACCTATTTTCGAAGTCTAATTTCACGAAAAACTGCAAATAATCACTATCAGCAACTTTCGCACATTTTTTATATTACATCCACAGCAATATGATAGAGTACCCGAATATATTTTTACACTTCCCTGCGTTCACTCATCTGTGATAAATCGTGTTCACTTATGCTTACGAACCCTTTAAATAAATTTCAACGTACCAAATGTCATCTTAATCCGGTTACTCGATTCTATTTGTTTCACATCAACCCTTGTGCCCAACGGGATCAAACATATATCCACAATTTTACATTTATATGTTCTATTATTTAAATAGACTACTCGTTCTCGTACATTGGTACGAGTACTCCCGAGTAATACGACGTTACGTTTTAATTAATACTTATATGATTATTTTATTCGTTTTTATCATTGTTATTATGATAATGTCCATTTATATGTATTGTTAACACACGTTATTAATATAAAATTACCTAGTAAGGTCATGGGTCGATACAGACCCTGGATTCTAATTCTCATACACTAATAGGAGCGGACGGACGCTAGGAATGTGCACCACGCAACGGATTAGCTTAATTTTAAAGGTGAATATCCACTGTGTCCGATTGTTCATGTTTTGTATGAATTTGTATAATAATTCGTCCATTATCTGTAGCAGCCACACCGACCCCATGCATGATATGAGCAATAAAAATGTGTTACGTGTCGACGACGTCATTCGAATTACTTCCATAGAGGTACTATATATGATTTCACAGCGTTATGTAACTCTCAAATGGTAAATCCTGACGCAATAGACGTATGACGCAGTAAACACGAAATTCGGACTCCTTATAACATTTAATACTTCAGTCTGACTAAGTAATCATGATTATTTCTAATCAGATAATTAATCCGATTACAAATGTAGTTGATTCTGCCCAAATTTGTTTAATCGAAACAATTCTGAAATGAACTGATTTCAGGAATGTCTTGAATTGACAGTATTCTGAGAGGACCGAGTATTTCAAAGAATACAAAAATGAAATATAAAAATATTTCTTTGAAATCTATAGTTAGAGCGGTCATTCGGATTGCGGAACTTAATACGGTTAAAATACCATATCGGGCACCTGGACTGTTTAATTTTTTAAATGTTTTTTTTTTTCTCAAGTTAAATATCAATATAGCATTGCGAATGAAAAATTGATCCAATATTCATCATCAGCCCTTTTACGTCCCCACTGCAGGGGCTTAGGCCTTCCATATGGATGGTTAAGAAGGATGGCTCATGACCCTTGACGCTGGCCCAATGCAGATTGGAAGGTATTAACGCCTGGAGATGCAGCCGAGAATAACGGTTTAACATGCCTTCCGAAGCACGTTACTAATAACGATCGCAGGCCACGGCGCTTATCCACTATACCACTCAGCTTCTCAATCTATTATAATTGTAATATTTATTACCTTCTAAAGATTTAACTGCAATTGATTCTAGAAGTCAGCCTACAGTCGTCCTTGCATAGGTTAAAATCAAGGTACCTACATGGTAGCAATCCCGGAGAAAACTATCACTCTATTGTAAATGATCACGAAAAACTTATTGAGTGAGATGTATTCTACGATTTGTCAAAATTACAAATATCAAAATGAGCTAAAGAAGTATCTAAAGAGCTCTGTAACCAAGTCTTATTCGTGACATTCATTGTAACCACATTTAGAGATAACAGACACAAGTACTTTATGTACGCCCAAAATGTATCTGTAAATTTGGCATGGTGCCAGTACCCACCTTACAAGATTATCCGGGTGTATTTATTATTTGAAGAAGGGTATGTATATTAAATCATTCAAAACAATTCCGTCACCGGTTTCTTCCTTTGAAGGAATTTAAAATTATAAGGTTTACAAATATAAAATTTAAATACGTCGTTAGTAGCTGTTACTATTACTATAATCTTTCATTAGGTATCCTTTTTTATTATATATTCTAATATATGATTTAAAAATTTCATTTAATGGATTTCCGCTTAACCAGCATCTCGAACGATTTGTAAAGGATTTTTTGATGGATGAATTTTGATTTGATGGGTGGATTTTAATAAAAAAATTGGAAATTGGTCTTGACTTTTAAAGGTTTTAACTGGTAACCTTCTTGCACAGTATAACTTCAAACAAATCTTAAACATTTAAAATTACAAATACGCAATGAATGTAATTCTAACAGCACTAATAGATAATTTTGGAGGCAATATTTTTCTCAATCGTCTCATTTGTCACACAGTTGGATTGCGTCTGCTCACGGCAGCAGGCAATTAGAGAGGACAGTTAGGAAATTAATGCCCGTAGAAACTGTGACTGTTTCATGGAATTATTACAAGAATGTCATTACCGATAATAGACTATTCTGTCTCGTCAATACCGAAGATGAATAGTTTCCGAGAAATTCGAAAATGGGATGGTTAATATAATGGCTATTCATTTTTCTCAGAGGTCTCTTAATACATGACCATGATTTTATCTTTCATATTTTGAAAGAGAGATTTCGCAATGTATGTCTTATTTGGCAGAATCACGTCACTCCAGAACTTTTTTACTGGCCATAACATTTTAAAGAATACTTTAAATACATAAAAATATATGGTATTATCAATTGGCCGAATATTTGTATGCCTATTTTTTTTCTATCCACTGCTATTTGATCATGGTTGATAATGACATCCTACGTTTAAGCGCTAAAAATATTACGGTACGTTCATTCAAAACCAGTAGCGCATTGCACTAGCTTTAATTCAACTGATCCTCTTTCATACCAATATTATATACGTGAAAGTATGTAGTCGAGTAGATAGAAAAACTCAGGGACAATCTTACCACAATCAAGAGATTCCTGAGAAAAAAGACAGTTGTCTAATTTTAAATAGTGTAATTGCTCCACACAAGTATATCGTATTGTATTGATTTTGTTGGTTTTTTAATGTAATTCCTATGTCGATGTGATTATGTCTAGTTCATAAAATAAGGGGTTTTAACTATTTCCATGCTCCACATTAATTTTTATGTAAATCTCTATCAAGGGTTGAATTGAACTTACATACAAACGATTTAGAATAACTTCACTAACTTTGTCACAGCGGAGAAACAACAATATCCTAAAATTTAGAACCCTTATCATGGAACTTTGATACTGATTAGTTATTGTATTGTTCGAGCGAAGTCTTAGCATCCTCTTTCATAAATCTTAATAAGTTACCTTATAATTTATTATATTATTCTTGATTGTCGAATTGAAGATTACATTTAAAACTTAATGCTAGCATTAGATTAGATGAAGTATTGCTTCATCCTAGAGTATACACACACCATTTTGTCGAATTTAGTGAAACAAAAACTGCATTCACACATTTTCAAACAAGTTCTCAGTTCGGGAATCGAATACGGATGTTTTGAAAATAAAATTTACAATATTTCTACTTAGATTTTAATAGAATTTGACAGGTGTGTAGGTTTAATAAAAAATATGAATAAGTGCACTAAAAATGATTTGGTTAAACATTATTGCAATGTTAATGTCGTGTTTATTTGTCTGTTAAACATATTTTAAATTATTTCCATATAACTGTCGAGACGGGACAGCAGTTGTATTATAGTACTTTATAAAATGTCACATAGAATCGTAGCGTAGTACTTCGCGTTGTACTCCAGGGGGCGCTTTGTATGTTCGTTTGTATATTAACGTCTTGTCCTGCTCTCTATGTGAAATCTTTATGAGAGAGTTAATTTGAAATCATTCATTTTTCGTAATTATATTGATTGATGAAATAAAACAACTCAATGGAGCAGTTGCCTGGATTGCGAAATGTCGTGTGTTTGAATCAGACTACCAGGGACAAAGTGGATTTTTTAACCATTTTTCATTAAGAAACGGTTTTAGCACGTTTTTATTCGTTTTCATGACGTTTCGGAACCTTTACAGGCTCCGTGTTCTCTTAAGACTAAAATGTCGATGTGTGTATTTTTAATTACGAGTAGGTACCTTGTCAGAAAAATCAGGGCGTCCATTAATTAATTCACTTTATAAGAAAATGAATGGGATGTGTATGACTATATTTCAAAAGAAACAGATTCATCGATACGTAAACGGTTTTAGCACGTTTTTATTCGTTTTCATGACGTTTCGGAACCTTTACAAGCTCCGTGTTATCTTAAGACTAAGATGTCGATATGTGTATTTTTAATTACGAGTAGGTACTATGGCGAATTATGGCAACTTACTCTAATGGTGGGGTGGGTGGCGCAATGAAAAAACTGGTAGAACTCCTCAGTCTTAATATATTTTTAAATAGTATTACATTAAATCACTTACAACCAAATATTATGATGCTCACTCTAAGCTGGTCTCGATCAGAAACAAATACTATTCACCAGCAAAACACGAACACGCGAATTCAAATAAGAAAGAGTAATAATTTAAAATATTAACGGCCACACTTGACCATAAACCGTCCGAAGAGTAAACCCTACCTATAGTAATGTGCTCGGACGTTACAGTACCTTGTCAGAAAAATCAGGGCGTCCATTAATTAATTCACTTTATAAGAAAATGAATGTGATGTGTGTGACTACATTTCAAAAGAAACAGATTCATCGATACGTAAGTTTATATCGTATGTATATAGTATATGTAGATTATGTATGCATATCGATATATATGTATTTGTTATATATGAATAGATATCTATATTCATTGTACACCTTATCACCATCAGTTTCCCCACAGTACTCTAAGGTTGACTGGGAGAGAATGCCTAAGGCATTAGGTCCACCAAAGTACATCTTTTGTGTATGATGAATTAAATGAAATAAATAAGTAGATAAATACGTGTAATAAATAAAAGAATAGATAAACGCATACTCACACAAATATTGCTGAATTATTAAGCTAAATTGCTCATACTGAACATTTTATTAACTCCCAACCACGTTTTTCCGCATAATGATGAACTTGTTTCGTGGTACCACAGAGACCTATTTCGCGACCAATAATTGAACACTTAAACTTACCGCAATGCGTCTATATGACAGTAAAAAATATCCTTATTTTATCGCGCTCTGTTACAATATCTGAGTTGCCTTTACCTTTATAATCCGAGATATACCAGATTTTTCATTCTTATTTCTTGTTATAAAAACTCCGTGGTGGATGTTAATCGTCTTAAAAAAAAACAATTTAGAAAAGCTATGTTAATTAAAAGTAACTGGTAATAGGTAGTTATTTAATTTTATATTGTTCATAACTTATCTTATATTCACAGACATACTTTAGATTTATGGGATTAAAAATGCTGCGTCCCGAAATTAAATATCTTATTGAATGTATAGAAGAAACTGATATTCGTAATTTAAAATATTAAATTACGAATATGCATATTAGGTATATTTTTTGCAAAAAGAATGTGAAAAAATATAAAGAAAATTTGAAATAAATTGAATATGGTACATTTGTATTAGAGCAATGTTTTGTTGATCATGTTTTTAACCACCCAACTTCTTCAAATATCGTTTGTTGAATTTTATGACTGTCTTTATTAAGAATTGTTCAAAATATTTTTGGAGTTTATTTCAGTTGCAAAAATATTTTAGAATTTGCAGTGACATTGACACCGTCTAGACAATGGAGACGATATAATTTCAGTATTTTACATAAAAATAATAGTCATAATCCGATTTCGATGACAATTTTGATGGAAAGCTATCGTGGAACATACATATAAAAAAAAACATTCAATGGAATTGTAAACTTTCTTCTTTTATTGCAGTAAAATTTATTGGTTTATTTAATTCTAAATAATTGTATGGAGGTTTCATTCATAATTTATTATTTTAAAACCTTTTTTATTTTAAAAACATCACAAAACGAAGTTAAGTCTTTGAAAAAAAATAATTCATAAAGCTTTTAATTATATTTAATAACATGAGTTTAGGCGCCTGTCAGATTACAAAATTAACCCTATTAATTTTAAGTGGCATATTTTAAAACAAGTAGAGTAGTTGTCCGTATGAGCCGTCGTCATTAGTTCGAAGCCCGTGAAGGATTATACGCAACTTTGATGATTATATTTGTAACTAGCTGTTTTACTACGACTTTGCTGACTTATGATGTAGTTTTCTGTAAAATATTTTTTTAGGGTACAAGATAATTTTTTATTAAAGACTCGACCTAGTTTCAAGCAATTTCTTATTGAACAATTAAAACAATATCAAAATCGTTTGTATAAACAAGAAGTAGGTAATAGCACTAAATATTTTGCTTTACAATTTTTCAGCTGCGATCTGTTTTTCACATATGTGGTTGAGATCACCGCGTTTAGTTTCATTTTCACAAAAAAATCCTTCTTTTTTATAAAACAGTATGTAATAAATTCACACAAATAAATCTTTATTTAATATTTTACTTAAAGGAACAAAGATTCTTCTGTAGCGTCCCTGGTGATAGACACAAAATTAAAAATAGAGAGAGATATATATATTATTTATATACAAAACCAATTTTTAAATAGCATTATAAAAAATGGTATTGTATAAAAGATTTATAATTTACCCTTTTGAGATAAGACATATATAAAACAATGAGTTATATACGGTTAAAAAAAGCCTTACTCACTTATTTTTAAAACAAAGATTCATAACTGCAAGAAACTATTTTTTATGCTACTCCAACCGTATATATAATGTTTCCCTACAAGTGTACGCGTCATTCTTCAACATTGCCGAGTGTTTTTAACCTAACAGCGTGACACATTCCACAATATTGTTCATAACGTCCAACAACAGGGGAATACTAAAATGTAACCATTGTGCCATATGGTCGGGGAAAACTATTCTCTGTAACATTGTGTATTATTTCGTCCATATTGCATACGTGAAATTTTATAGTATTCTAGATTGTACCAATGTCTAATATATATCGAATTATCTTTACGGTTTACTACTATTTGATTTTAATCAGATTATTATTATGTTCTATAATGCCACTACTGATCCTTATTCTTGGTTTTATCGTGGTATACAGATGTTTAAGTGATCGTTAGAAAAAACTCTGTCACTCTGACTGTTGTTATATTAGGTCAGAGGTTCTTACTCATTATAAAGTACCTACAAGGAGTTATGTAAATTAGCATTTGAAATCAGTGGTTCGATATTCAAAAGTTCTTAATATTTTTATGAATATAAAATTAAACTAAGGTCATCAAATTAACTAAGTTTATCAACCGCAGCCGTATTCATGTCGTATCTTAAAATAACTCGTGTTCTATTAGACTTGTCGAGGTTTCGACTGCAGTAGCATCTTCAACTGTTGACAAGTTTACATACAATTAGTGTTGTGCATGCACAAGTTACACATACGATCGATTTTTATGTCAAATAAAAAACTACTGATTATGTGCTATTTTTATAAACAAAATTCTTGTGTTCAATCCCAGAGATCAGATATTAAATAGAAAAAAATACACATGAATTCACAGCGCAGAAGCTCCCAGTTCGATTTAGTTTAAAGATTTAGGTCATTCAGCTCAGTGGCATTAGTGTGTTAATGGACCGAATAAATGGAAGGGGAAGGAATGGCGACATTCAAGCTCTAATAAACATCTGTGATTTCTTAACATTGAACTTAAGTTACTCGTAAACATTTCGTTTATATGTGTGATTTAGAGCCCGGTTCAGCTCAATTTATGTATAGATGAGATGTATTTAATTAAATATTTACTAAAAAAACACGGTTACAATATTTTCATTAATCTGATTGTCTGTTTATCTACTAATAGATAATGTTATATATTATATTGTTTCTAAAATCAAATATTTTCATTATTATGTGCTAATTTTATCACGCTATAATCAACATTAGAATACTTTCTTTCCTGGAGAACTGAATTATGGAATATACTAACTGGTCCTTTCTATATTTGCCCACTAAAATATAGGGTTCACAGTTTTGAAAAATTCGACACGTTACATAAATAACCACATCAATTTTATATTAGTATAAATGCCTTTAAGTTTATCGATAATTAAATCACACATCACTACTCCCAGCCCGACAAGATAGTAACGCAGCCAACTGTGAAAGTTAGCAAATTGTTTACCTCGCGAACTGGTACAAAACTGTCGTTCCCTGACGTCGCGGTTACAATATGCTAGGAACAAAACAGAAAAGCAGGAACGGAAGGCAAACACTTTGGACTAAGTCCCTAAACTTGATATTAAGCGCTAATTTTCAAGTATATATACTTTGACTGTCTTTATACATATTAAATGAGATGACAAATCAATCTCAATAAATCTCGAGGACTGGTAGAGCAATTCGACTAATTATTTTAGTTTTAAAATTCCTAAGAAGAATTAAAAGATGTGATAACACGCACGCATGCACGCACGCACGCAAGCATGCTCACTCACACATACACACACACACACTCACCACTTGAAACAAAGTCGCTTCCGCTGTTATTTAAGAGAAATGTTTATATGTGTAAACATTAATGTTCACAGTTGGCTGTAATACAAGGACCGAAGCCGCTGGCGGAAAGTTAGACAGTTGTAAAGACGGTATCGATAAAATACACAGTTATTATTCGAAATGCGGACTCGCTCACTTGACGAGTATGTAATGAATTTGAGAGCACTCAAATTTGAATAAAGATATGGAAATTCTAAGAAACTATTATGGAATAATTTCCTGAAATTTTAATGAGATCTACAATCTTTGTTAACACAGTTGTAGAAATTTTGTAAAATATTAATATTTCTCTTTAGTTAACTTATTGTTTGCAAAACTTTACAGACTCATAATCCTATTGATTTTAGTATCATATATAATAACGTAACATAATTCAAATAACAAATATGTGATTGAATCAGATAGGAGTATGGATCATGACTCATCAAGCGGGCCCAATGCGGATTTATGGGTTTTAACGACTGCAAATGCAGCCGGGAACCAATAGCTTAAAGTGCCTTCCAAAGCACGGAGGAGATCGATAATGATTTTTGATCACCCATCCAAAATTATTACCGCAGCTATCAAGCTCCTCAATAGGCTCTCAAGCTCGTCAACTTTGTACTCAAAACTTGAATTTCAAAACAATGAGTCAGAATAAATATATAACCTTATAATAAATTGAATTTTGCAAAATCTGTTTAACTTCTACTACCATAGATCGTACACTCTTACCGATCTAATTTCTCCAAACTGTTTAATTATTTCATAATTTTCATATAACATTCAGGTAAGATTGAAAACCGATAAAAATTCTATGAAAATCCATGATTTTTGTTAGTTTTTGTAATTTTTAAAACTGTTACAAAATTAAATCAAGTCTTACATTACAATCTAAATGACGTAAAGCAACTAAAGGTGATAGACTAAATTTAACTCTCTATTAGCAAAAATGAATTACCTAAGCATCGATTGACAAAATGGTTCCTTATGCAGCATTAGAAAAAAACCGCTAGGTAATATAGCGTTAGGTACTCATAACAACGTTATAGATATAGCATCCCATTATATCCATATACCTATGTAAATTATTATAATAAAATCACGAATAACATATAAATACCAGTATTGTTATGGATCTTATCCAAAGCCTTTGTCAAGTGTTGTTCCTTATGGATGGTTAAGGAGAATGGGCCATAACCATGGAGAATACTCCATGGCCATGGCCCTCCACGCTGGCCCTATGCGTATTGGAAGGTATTTACGACTGAAAATACACCCTGAACCAACAGCTTAACGTGTCTTTCGAAACACGAAGTAGCTCGAGATAATAATTTTTTGGTCACTCATACCGTGATTCCCTTGCGAAACTTGCTTAACAACAAGGATTTCGGGCTGAGACGCGTATTCACTACGCCACGGACCTACTCTACTGAAATGAAATGAAAATATCTTTATTCAAGTAGGCTATTACAAGCACTTTTGAATCGTCCAAAAAAAAACTTTTTTCCCCTACCACTTGTTCAGGACGTCTTTTAGCTGACAAGAAGAACAAGCGAAAGAAACTTATCAGTTTTTTATCATAAGTAATGACATTTACATAAATCATGTCATTACCAAAATAATATGTATTATCAATTTATCACAATAGTAAATACAACTTTCAAATTCTGTAGGACATAAGTTGAACATATAATTAGTCTTTATAGAACAAAGCGAAGGCTATTAATTCCATGCATTGCGATCCTTAAAGTAATCATCAACTTTATAATAGCCTTTACTCATAAATATATTCTTTACATGAATTTGAAATTTATTTATGGGTAGGTCAATTACATTTTGTGGAACTTTATTGAACATAGCAATACATTTACCCAGAAATGATCCTCTGGTTTTTTGAAGTCTGAAGCTTGGAACGGCAAGTTTATCTACTACTCTTAGCTCGGTACAATCCCTATGGAATACGAACCTAATGTATTAGGTATATAAATGATGGCCTCACCTTCCCGTGATTTTGATGTGTAAATATAATAACAACTAACAATATTTTTCTTTATTTCAGGTACACATCTACTATGACAATTTAGGTATGAATAATGTTCCACAAGGAAGCATCTTATTTTCAGAAATAACTTCTTATTGAATATTTTTTTTGTGAAACAGACTATAATATTTGGATCAGTGGTCTATCTGATAAGTTTCACTTTAAACCGCTTAACAGTTTCGGATATTATATAAGCTGTGTTTACCTGTAAATAAAATTAATTTTAAAAACAAATAGAACACGAACATATTTATAATTAATGTACCGAATTATTGAACTCACTAAAACTAATAGGTTATACTCGTTCGAAGACATTTTTATAGTAAATTTTAGTTTACTTTAAAAATACATGTAACATGATTCAGACCAGATAAAACATAGATTTTATTTAACTTAATATTCAATCGCTTTATGTTTTTAATACGTTACTAATACATTTGTGACCAATGGTGTATATCAATAACTTTTCATGAATTCGTTCCTCCCTTCCTACCCCGCAAAAGTCCGCAATCTATGAATTCACACAGTGTGCGTGAAGTCATAGATAGACAGTGAAAAGTATTACTAGATAATTTAATAAAGTCAAACAATGACTGTTGATGTCGAAAGCCTAAAATAATAAAACCTCTCCCTGACTTCGAATAGCTTGTACATATGTACTGTCTTTTTTTTACATTTTTTAAAGTCGTTTTAACTTCAATTTTTATAAAAGTTAATCATACTTACGTTTTATTTCATTAATTAATAAGATATAACGAGTCATCCGGGGAAGTAAATAAAACTCAATAAATATCAGAAATGTAACCAGTTAATGATATACCAAGTAACCGAATATCTAGTTTTATCTGGTTTTATTTTCGCACAGCCATACTCGATTCAGGCTTCCGCAAAGTATGTCTGAGAAGTACCCCCAACCCGCAGAGGGACCCGACCTTCGGACTGTGCCCGTACATCGCCTCCATAGAGAGGGGCATCGCTGGGTGTTAGTAGGTATGCCCCTGATATTTGGCTAGCGCCATCTAGGGTGGATCCGCAGAGGAGAGCCTCACATAACCCGCCGACTACGTACTAGGAGAGAGCGAGTATGCGTAACGCATTTCCCAACGCAAAAAAAGGTTTCCGCAAGATTGAGGCATGAAAGTTGATTACTATTTAGCAAATTAATTTAGCGAATAATTTACTCGATTCAATTTTTCATTATATCAACAATAAATTATAGTAATATAATTCGTATAATTTAGTAATTTGATAACAATTAAATAAAATTTGTGTATTTTCTATATCATTATAACAAAAAGGAAATATATGATTTTTTGCTTTGGTTCCAAAACTACTGGATTCTGAAAATTCTGTTAACTATGATTAAAAGAATTTTCAAAATCAATCACAAAACTCATTTTCAAAAACAATTTCATATTTCCTTTTTGTTATAATGATATAGAAAATACACTCATTTTATTTAAATTTAATCAAAGAGTAAACTTATATAGCAAACTGTGAATTGAATTAGTTTGATTCAATTTTATTAATTGTGTACTTTCACCAAGTTCAAAACTAACCAAGTAATAAATGAGTACTCAGTCTAACTTAAACAGGCACACTCGTAATATGCCATTAATCAAATGCCTTATCTACGTTCGCTCGCTACATAAACAATCAACTGACTCACTGGTTTTTTCTACTTGATTAAACAAATATCAATTCAAATATTGTCAACTTCCGTGGTTGAATTGCACATCAATGTCATAGTCATGTCGTTGTTTCAGTAGAATACATTGTTTCTTAGAGTATAATATATAAGCTAAACCTCTTATAACCTCTACTTAATATCTATGACCTGAAAAAGTACGTAAAAAGAATTTCAATATATATAATTACAAATAAATTTGTAAATATATTTTTATTAGCGCGGATTTTATTTCACAAAGACATTACACCTTGTCCGCATTGCTAATAAAATTCCGCGCTCTTTTTGTCAATTTTATGTAGCTTCCTGTCGAGACGAACGCTAAAAAACAGGTCAAGTGCGAGTCGGACTCGCACATGGCATAAATACGAACAGAAAAAAGACACGTTTGTTGTATGGGAGCCCCATTAGATATTTATTTTATTTTGGTTTTTGGTATCTGTGAAAATTTTAACTAACTTTCACGGTTCATGAGATACAACCTGGTGGCAGACAGACAGAGCGAAGCCCGAGTAATGGAATTCCCGTTTTACCCTTCTGGTGCGGAACCCTAAAAATAAACAACAGAATAATTTAATTTGTCCCTTCAATACAATGTATATTTCTTTCCAAAACCTCGTTTTCAATTTTCTATCATAGTAGTTTGCATGAAATTTGGATTATAAACATTTTAATAGCAACTTTTCCATCTTTCCATGAAGCAATTTTTCCATCGCTAGTGCTAATGTACGACTTGAGCAATCTCGTAAATCTATAGTTTAGTAAACAAGATTTTTTTTAGGTAAGTGCGGATATTAAGATTCAATGTGTTACAGAACTGCGATAATAAATTCACGCGAAATAAAATCGCAATGCGGCCAGTCCCTTATTAGGCAAAAGAAATTGAGATCGTCTTGCAATGGTAGAACTCTTTGCCGTATTGTGTATTTACAGTAACAGATTCTTTGTATGAGGGTATGTGAAACTACTAAAACTTAAAAATTAAATGTCTTATTATTTTTTTATCGATTGCTTTAGTTTGTATACTTCTTAAGACAGTCTTTAAACAATTGATATTAATCTAAATTAAAAGAAAATGGATACAATCAAGACTATGAAACACATACTTTCTGCTTTGTATTAATTCCGTTATCGGCAAAAAACAGTCGCGGACTCTATTTACATAATTTGATACGTATTCGGAAAAGGTTGGGTAGTGAATGTTACGATCGGTATAGAAAAATAAAGTTACTTCCATTATTGAAAGTAGCAATAACATTTCAGGGGCGAATTCGGACTTTTATCTTATTTAAAAAGGAAACTTTCTTTCGATGTTCTGTAAAAGTAATAACTATGAAACTAAAGCAAGAGGAGGGAAACGAATATGGCATCAGCTGTTTTATCCCGTGGAAAACGTAAAAGTCGACTGAGGGTGCGTTACCATTGGAACAAAATGGTGGCAAACCGCGCCGGAAGTTGTCGGGCTGTCCCCGTGAATCACCTCAATGGAGAGGGACATCACTGAGTTTTAGTGGTTATGCCCCTACTATTGGATTAGCCCCACTCTGGGGTAGTTCCGCAGGGGAGAGTCTCACCCAACTTACCGGCCCCGCGCTAGCGTAAAAAAAGGCGTGTTACCATTGATATACCTAAGCGATGGGCTAGTAAGGAGCCATGCTGATATAATCGTGTCTGGAATATAAGCTCATCGTTAATATTATATTTAAATCTAATTAATTTGAAATCAGCAGTAAAATAAAGTGTTATTAAAAAGTACAAACAGTACCTGGTATTTAAGTTGGAAAAAAACAAGATTGTTCTTGTAATTGTACTCCTTTAATAACAAGAATTGATAATGTTTGTCACTTTACAACAAAGGCTTGGTTTAAAATTTTTTTTTCAGCTATAAATCGCGCTGCACGCGTCTTTGTATTAACGTCTCATTGATTTTGCTTGCAATCTCGTCTCAATTTATATACACATTAGTTAATGCTGAACTTAAAAAAAAAATAAACCAATATCAAGTTCAATCTCCGGAAATTGAATTGCGTATTCTAGTAGTAAGAGCCAGTTAGGTCTTATTCAAAATATCTCACCTTTTTTCGGAATACATAAACCATGCGCTATTTTATTTTTCAAGTGTAATTTGAAGCTCGCACTGTATATATCAGTATATCTTAATCCGGCATACCTAAATCTTGAATTATCGTCACAGGAGCCTTCCGCCGGCAAAATAAATTTGTAACATACAATCTGGGTGAGAATCAGGGAGTAGTCCTACCCAAAGAATATTTTAAGATTAAGGCGCACAGTTCCACGTACGATATGACATCCTTTTGAGTCACGTACATTTGTATAAATAACGAGTTTTCTCCGTCTTGATTCCCAGTTTGTTTGTGTAACGAAGATTACGCCCGCTACGCAAATTATAGCGAAGCGAGCAACGAACGATAAAAAGTATTTATTTATTCGCATCTATATGATGCGAGACTCGATCAGAACGAATGCCCGTTTGTATTCAGGCGCAGTGTACCGTGTGTATACCATGCCTTTGTAATCGAGTTAGTTATTTTGTCGGCAACAGTTTTTTTTTGGAAGGTACTGTGTTTATCTCGCTGAATATGATACTGAAGCTGATTTTTAGAGTTATTAGAGGTATTAACATTCATATCACTGTTCATCAAAAGAATATATAATATGTATGATAACTGTATAAAAAATAATTGTATTTATAGCGTCAGTCAGATAATAGAAAAATATTAGATAAGCTTCCTTTTATTTCGATTTAACAATAAATGGCATAGATAATAAGCACTAAAGTTGTGGAGTGGGGACTCGCTACGTCGTAACGTCATATGACATTTCAACTAAATGTATCGCCATAATTTATTAATTATGCAAAAAATAATAAAAAAACACGTGTTTAATATTCTTTTGTAATCTATCTGACTGACTTACAAAGAAAAATTAGTCATCATCCCTTTAAAATGGCACAAATAACACCAAATTAACCTGTATGAATTAAAATCGAAATATCCTTCAATTAAGACAAGTCTACTTAAACAATATTAAAACATAATGTTAAATAAAAATACAATACAATATAACAGTTACTTATTAATACGATACATTACCGTAGGCAAAGTAATATTCGACTATTTATAATACAAAGCTTTATGGGTACTTAAAAAACATGACTCTTATATGAAAAGAAATATATCCTCCGCTTTCAAAGAAAAGTAAATTTAATGCCGAAAAAAGAAGTAGAAGTATAAAACTTATCAAATAAGGCAGCTGATGTTGATACTTACCTAAGGCGTCGTTTATGGCGACACAAATTTAATACGGAGAGAGTAATACGTGGTATTTCCATAGACATGTTGCGATAAATCGAGAATTCTTCTTTAGAATTTCTTTACTATGACGAAACCCCGTAATATAATACCTATACTATTATAACAAATAGAAAAATTGATTTGTTTGTTTGCATCGAATAGGCTCTGAAACCATAGGCTCTGAAACCACTTTCCAAACCTTTTTAGAGGTTTGGAAAGTGTGTTTCTTTCTATTCTAGAGTTGCACTGAGGTTTTTTTACGTTTGTAACATTGATATATGTCTTATATCTATTAATTGAAAACTTGATTTAGCTGTAGATGTTTTATTTATATAAGTTGTCGTAAGTTTGTTATTGTCACGTGATTCATCACTCAAACCACAGCGAAATCCTTAGTGTTAATTTACGCATTCCGCTTTATATAGCGTATTACACTCTCTACGACTGTACACGTTTAAGTGTTTATCTTTGGAATATTCTTACGCGTCTTTACATTAAGGTGAGTATAGGTAGACCATGTATATTTAATTTGATTTCACACTGCTCAAATATCAAATTTTGCAAATAATATTAAGTTTGACGTCTAGAGGGCGTTATGGCGAATTACATACAACACGATAATAAAATGTTGCTGTCATTTCATATATATATATGAAAATATACACACCAAATGAAGTAGCTTTAGCTTTAGAAATTAAGGAAATTTGAAGTCATACATAGATGTACTACCACACCAAAATACGAAAAAATATAGAAAAAATAGTTTTCTTCATCCAGGACATGAGAGATTATCATTGAACTTGTTTATTTTTAAGTTTATTTATTATTCATTCATTTTCATATTTACTGATAATACATGTACTATTTAAGTGTCGTGTGCAGCAGTTATAGGAAGGCAAATAAGCAATTAATTAATTAATTATGCCTAATTGTAAGCATGTGATCTTGATTTGTTTTGTGTTGCTGTACCAAAATAAAATAAAATGAAAATAAATAAAATGACGACACTTTAAAACTTATGTTCCAGCATTTTCCTGTATTTAAATGATTTTGTAAATATAAAAATGCCAATAGAGGCTAAACAGGCTTAAGTCTACGGTCAAATCATATTCAATAATGTAACAAGTAGGTACTAAAATGATAGGATATTTGATTAATTTTCTATTCACCAGTCACCTTCAGCTTAATTGTCTCGTTTAGCTCAATTGGTAAGAACCGTCACCTGAATTGCGTTTGAAGTAGCTCGATTCCATGATGCATGCGCTCATGCATCATGGAATCGAGCTACTTCAAACCTCCGAGACGCTTCTCCGCCCACGATTATATTAATTAAGCAACGTTCGCAAGGGTCGGTCACGGGATGAGTAACCAAAGAATGTTTGTTTGTTCGTGTATCTCGATCTACTCCTTGCTTAGGAAGGTACGTTAAGTCGTTGGTCTCGGCTGCATTTGCAATTGTTGATACCCTCCAATCTGCATTGGGCCAGCATTACGAGGGTAATAGCCCATCCTTATAAACCGTTCACGTTCTCACTACAGGGACTCATCCTTATTGCTGATAATGATGAGTTTAAAATCCATCTCGGATATATGGAACTGGTGAATTTTTGAACGATTTTCTTTAAGCATTTCGTAATGATAAGTACCTAGATGTATATAATATACATGTACCATTATGCTTGATCTGTCTTCCTTGCGTCCCCCATCACGGGTCGCAAAAAGTTCCTCGTCTCCATAAACGAGGCCTAACTCTCCGCATCTATGTGAAATCGCAGAACTTTGAGCGTACCCAACACACTTTATAAGATTTGAAAAATACGTGACTCCGTTTATAAGTCTCAATGAAATATGTGATGAAAGAGGAAAGAGCATTCGATAAATCAAAAATGCTTTTATGTCAATGATTATTAACTTAAGTTTGTATTCGAAGCCACCTTGAGAATGATTATCGTATCCTTATGGATACCATCTTTTTTCTAATATTCAGTCGAAAAATTTGTTACCTAGAAATAAACAGGACATAAATCATTCTTTGTACTTTGAAAGGTGTACCTTGATATTATGAAGGTTACGCTTGAGGCTACGTTTTTGCAATAAAATTAATTTATTTTAATTTTTAACACACACACACACACACACACACACACACACACACACACACATCAGAAAAAATGTTTGTTACAGCTTCCAGTCTCACACTTCTTGGATTGGTTAACTCTAAAACTTGCACTTTCTTGCAATTGTAATATGCATTAAAGTGGAAGATAAATTCACTTCTTTAAGTAATACAGAAATATATTTGTCCAGTATGAGCTTTTCTTCATTCTGTTCCATTTTGCAACGTCAGCGTATGTTGCCAATCAGCGATAGAATGTAGAGTAGCTCTGTCTTGATTGGAAAATTTTATACTTATAAACCTTTCAATGTCAATATTTAATAAGTTTTCAATACTCATTATTACAGTATCTAAATTTAATTCCCTACAGCTACCCGAACAAACTTTGAAAGAAAAAACTTCATATGTTCATATTCATTTTTCGTCAAACCTTAACTCAGTAAGTTCAGACAGCTAATCTAATTTAATAATATATATGATTACCTACTAGTATTATGTCTACGCCTTATTTCACTGCTAGAAAAAAAGGATTGTTTTTTTACCAGATTCACCTAGAACAAAACAAATTAATTTCAGTCCAACCAGGCAAAGCATAGCACGTTTTACGACCTTGAATTGCACAATATATTAGCTTTTTTACAATTGCACTTATTTGATAAACACTGTCCCTTAGAATATTTTTTGCAGTTGCATTGCTTTATTCCTTGCCCGCCAAATGTAGAAGACATCGCAGATATTTTTCTTAATGGTAACTTAATCTGTAATACAAACTTAAAGTACATAAGAATTGCAAGTCATGTTTATATAAGTAGAAATAATAGTACAAATCGTACCTCAGGAAGTTTCATTCAACATTTCTCCTGTGGTTGAAAGGACAGCGTTTCGAGGCAACCAGTCATTAATGACGCCAAACGAAGTGCCAACTTTATAAAGTTCATTCCTTTTTCTATTACTTTGCCGACAACATTCTTGCTATCTAGAGGCCCCCTATCTACTCTCGGTACTTCGACTAACACAGTAGCACCAACATCAATATTTTTAAACTTTTTAGAAGAATGTGCTGTCATTTTTTCTGCTGCTCTTTTCAAATTTAAGTGCGAGTCCTTCCTTTCCTTCAAAATGTTTATTTCGTTTGTGCATAATTTACATATTAACTGCGAACGATAACCTTCGTCATTGCTTTCTGTTGGTTCTCCGCAGATAACGTGTACTAATACGTTTACATTTAATACATGTATGAGCCCCAGGTGATTCGTTGTTGCATACGTGACAAAACAACGTATCTGATTCGACATTTTGTTCTATTGTAGTTGTAGTTGTAGTCTCGATTCCATTTGCAATGTTGTCAAGGTCTTGCCAAATATTGTTTGTGTTCGCGCCCGTGCTTTCACTGTCAACTACAAGTACTTTGACTTGCTCAGTTTCAGATATATTTTTTGTCGTAATAATTGACTCTGTGGCAATATCAAGAGTTTTACAAAGGTTTTCTTTATCAGAAGTTATATTACCATCGTCATTTACGGTCTTATGTTCATCGTCGTTTACAGATTTTAAGAACGTCTCTACATCCTCTTCCATTTCAAATTGAGAAATTATATTCTCGGACAAATGTGTAGAAGTTAGACCGCACCTTGGATCATCTCCAAACAGGGCTTTAAACGGTGTCCTTGCAATCGTAGAATGGTATGATGAATTTTTTTGGAATGGGGCAAAGTAACAACCTATTGACCAATTAGTTGAATTATTATCCACCATCCAAGCACGAATCATATTCTTCACGTCTTGGTTTGAACGTTCTACACTTCCCTGGCTTTGGGGATATCTAGGCCTTCCATTAACAATTTTGCAAGCTGGCCATAAGCTCACTATTTCTTTTAATATTGATGCCGTGAACTCACGTCCATTGTCGCTTTGGAGAATATTGGGACAACCAACTTCTAAAAATATCTTTAAAATTTCAATTGCTACTTCTTTCGCTTCTTTGCTTTTGAGTGGCCGTAAAAAACAAAATTTGGTCAAATGATCTTGGTACTGTAACATCCATTTGTACTCTCCATCTGGCGATGATTGAAAATCCACCAGATCTACCTGTCCTCTTCTATTGAAGTCATCTGTAATTAGTGGTTTCACGACTATCCCAGTTTTAGGAAAACTTTTCTTGGAAAGGCAAGTTTTGCACAATTGAAGAAAAATATTTATGGCAAACACTGGAACCATGTACTTTTCTTTCAAGCCGTAAATAATTTTGTCACGCCGTCCGTGACCTGTAGCAACATGTGTATCAAGGATTTTTTGATAGTATTTACTGCTTGGAATTACTTGTATCACTGGATCCTGCTGAGATTTCCTTTTTAATATCAATACTTTTTCGTCACTAAAAGTCATAATGTCATACTTTTTGGCGTGATAGTATTCTTTGTCTGTGGGCCGACTTCCCAAAAGTTTAGCTTTATTATAATTTTCTATCATTTTAATAACATTTTGAATTTTTTCCTCTGTCCATTCCGACTTCTTACTATTTTGGTTATGCCCACTATAAAACTTTCGTAGCTCTGTGGTAAATTTTACTTCGTCAACAAATGTTCCAGCATTTACCACACTATCTCCTTCATTTTGGGTGTCCGCAGCTTGTAGGTCACTCATTATGGGTATTGCTATATAAACTTAACGAAATAAAGCTATTTTTCACAGTTTCAACACAGTTCAACACTTCAAACTAATCAAAACGCACGAGCAAACCGGTTTGTTTATGTTCCGTGGCGAACAATGGCGGCCGCGAGGAAGGAGAAGTGACATGAGACAGTCAACCAATCAGATCGCGCGTGGCGTTTGGTTCTTGCTTACTTATTATTTTACGAGTGAGTTCAGTAAGTTTATCAATTTACGAAAATGTAGACGTAAAATAATACGATTTATCTCCCGTTTAGAATCCTACGAAAGTTTATAAACTTCCTAGTAAATTGATAAACTTACGGATATTTTTATTTTCCGGTGACATACACGCACGTATATAAACATTAATTTATGAAAGCTTTAACGAAATCAAGAAATTTATATATGTTTAAATGTAACAAAGCTGCTTCTAAAATGAATTTTTCCTTCTAAATAGGCTTCTCAGTCATGTTGCGCTAAAAGCAAAAAGGGTCTGACGACGTGATTTTCGTATCATGCCGTGTATTTTGGTAATTTGCCTCATTATGCCGGTGGCTCGAATGACAGCGATTTTCATTTAATATACCAAATTGAATTGTTCTATATTCGAGCACGCGACAAATGGTGTAATGTGCCCAAATAATGGGACATGATATGGCTTTACATCGCTTTTCCGCCGGTTCCCATGAATTTATTGAAATATCACAATAAATATTAGGTACAGGCAATGATAATCGAGAAAAATAAATTTCTGATTTTGAGACAGGAAAATTAGAATGCGAGTAATATTATTGCATAATGCAATAAGATATTTTTCTGCTATAATAAATCGGATCTTGTAGGTATCTTCTCTTTTAAGACTAAAAGAAACTCGGTGGCGTAGAGATTAGTGCGCTGTGTCTGCCATAAGGTTGTTAAGTGACTTTCGCATTTGACCGAAAAATTATTATCTCGAGCTCCTCCGTACTTCAGAAGGCACCTTAGGCCATTACTCCTGGCTGCATTTACAGATGTTAGCATCTACCAATCCGCACTGGACCCGCGTTATATGGGTTGGATGTTAGCCCATTCTCCGTATTGGATTTGCTACGATTCTATCCATAGAGAGGGCCTGAGCCCCAGTAGTGAGGACATCAATAAGCTTTTAAATTTATTTTGATAGTTTTAATATGTATATATTTTTTTCTTAATTTATTTGTTACTTTTTCATACATAATGAATGAAGATATTTAAGTTTTTCCCGATCGTGCGTTATTTAGGTGATAAACAGTATCATAATCCTTACGCATTCATAGATATAGTACTACTCTCTATTTATTATGTAGTCTATTTATTATAGTTAAGTTTATCTATCTTTCATTCACTTTAGTTTACATTACTTATAAGTTTGCTGCAATGCACCGACTGAAGAATTCTACCAATCAATTGAGCTTCGTATATACTTCTATTTGATTAAGTATACTAAATTAAACTTTATAATGTACTTACTACCTTTTTCTTCTGTTCAATATAATAAAAAAAGCACACAAAATGAAATACTTTTTCAGCTTTAAAGTAGATTTAATACAGTTTTATCGATAATTTATATATTTATTATTACATTTTAATAATCGCTTAATTTATCTATTTTATAATCTGTATATTTTCGTATACTCTTTGGTAGTGAGAAATCCTTTTTGGAATTAAATCATTTATGTCTTGATATATTATTAATCGGTTTACAATAAGCAATTAATTAAACGAAAACTCTATAAGAGAGACCGTAGCCTATGTTGAAACTTTCAAACTGTCGCTTACATTGTAACAAATGTGACGTCTTCTCTTCAAGTAATTTCGTATAATAGTGAATTCTCAACAAACAACATAACGTTGTCAACTCATACGCCTTGTTCGTCATTAGGCTTTAGACTTTTAGACAATGGAAGTTCATTAAGAGCTCCGAGAATTGTGAAACACCACACTCGTTTTAATTTATTGTCATGGTTAAGGTTTAACTGAGCTCGCTGGCATTGTTTGAAGTTTCAAGCTGTATGATTTTCAAAAGTAAAAAGACATGTATGTGTATCAGACATTATTTTGTTATTTGTCAAATGACATAAGACATTATTTTATGAAATATGTTTAAAGGACTGTATAAGATTTGGTTTTTATTTAATAAGTCTAGCTATCTTTCTATATTTACATGTCGGAATGCTGGAGGGTAGGCAAAAAGAACCGAGTTCCAAAAGATGATATGCACACCGATTTTTATAGACAACTAGGGAACACCTTCCATCTGGTAATATAATGAGTAATGTGCGTGATAATATAAGAAACAAGCTAATAAATGTTTTTATTTGAATCCACCTACGAAATTTCGTATATTATCTTATAATTTTTTCGTACAAATTTACTTATTATAGTTCTTATTCACCAGGTAATAATAAAGATTGACCTTATAACTGCATCAGATTAATTGTCAATGCAAAATTGGTCAAATATTATCAATATACTAAAATTTCCGACGATAAATAACGGCATGTACGGCTGATTACCCTCATATGTCTCAAACCTTGAGACTAATATATTTAGACTTTATTTCGGTTCATTGTCTACCGCAAGGCTCTTAACTCGAGCCTTTATAATATTTTTGTTTGTAGAATTCTTAGTTTGAATGACTTATATCAAATATTGAATATTGAAATCTTCGTATCTTAAATTGTGATCAATGATGACAGATTTTAAATAAATTGATTGACTTTAATTGTACCGATGCCTATAATCTACAATTACGGTACAGTACTCTAGAAAGTAATTAAATTCTGAAATTTTTAAGTATGACGTTATTATCGTTTTAATTAATTCTTCCTTTCTAGAAAATCTCATAAAAGCGATTAAATTGAATTTTTCTTCCCACCACATGCGACGACGGCTCACATACTCCACAATTTCACGGACCGTTCATTACTACCAACGGCATAAAAGCCTTTTGTTTATCCCTCCACTAGATAATGAAGTATCCTTCAAAATATCGAGGCGGACTAGATACAGGCTTTTGTTCCAAACAATAGCTCTTTAAGATTTCCAAGCAATGATTCGCGAGTTAAGTGGTTTTTAGGTGATTTACTCGAGATCTCGTTGAAGTCATTTATTTATCTGTAAATGAAGAAATGTTTGCTGAAACGGAAAGTTGTAATCGCTGATTGTTTTCGAAGGCGTCTGTGAAATTTATTTTCCATTCGTACTTTCGCTGAACTAATGCAATTGAAGTTGATGACATTGAAAATAGCTTTATAAATTATTAATTTAGTGTTGTTCATTGTGTTCCGCTATCAGATTTTATCAGTTGTCACTGCTCTATTTGATATTTTTTTTGCATGAAAGTTTCATATTTAATTATTTATTATGGTTCTCCGTCCTTTTTACGAAATTATCATTTAAATATTTAATTAAGACCAAAATATATTCAGCCTCTATTAAATAGGTTGCTACAATAAACACAATATAAAAGCGGAAGCTACGCTCTCTTTAAACCCGACATATATTCTCGTATTTCTTCAAGAGCTTAACATTGCGCTACTCTACACTGATATCATACACCAATATAAAGGTACTCGAAAACAACCTGGCTTTTGGCACATATGATACCGAGAAGCTTCCGTCGGGGATTTAATACAAAAATAGGTAGAATTCAAAAGAACGCCATATTAATCTAACATTCACAATAATATCAGTCAAATTACTTCCAATCGATGGGGCAAGCAACATCAGGCGCCTTTTTCTCAGACGCTCGGAAAATAAATTCAGATTCGATTGTAATGCTATCTCAAATCGGATTGAAGTAACAAAACGCATAAACTGTATTTAAAGACGCTCTCGATTCGCCCGTAAAAAGGTAAATCATGTGTAGAGGATTTGAAAAAATCGTTTGTAGTCAATCTCGTGCATGAAGACTAACTAGTGTCGCCTGGTTTTGATAAGGATAACTTATCCATAGTATCATTATACTTTACGTATTGTAGTCTTAAAATCTAATTGAAATAATAATATATCTATCCATAATATAAATAAAAAATGCTTCCCGTTGTTAAAAATAAAATTGTACGCTGAAATCAATATTACTATTAAAAGGAAGGTTTATATGTGGCATACATAACCGTGCAGACGAAGCCGCTGGAAGAAAGCTGGTATATGTATAATAAATAAATGAATGAATCTTAAATAAAAAAAAACATTACCAACATCACACACATTGCTTAGATTTCAACATATTTATCTACAATTCTCATGTTAACCAATGAAATACTCATAAAATAGAAAAGAATAGATAGACTACTTTCACACTATATTAGAATCTCTTATAGATATAAGCTCACCTTTGCTTGTAATTGACCTACTATTGTCATGTAATTTTTTTTATTGCAATAAGGAGTATATTTCAAATAAGTGAAATACTTATAAGACATAAGAATTTTTTATTATAATAAAGAAAAACACTTATAAAACCTGCTGTCCCATCGTTTTTCTGTTCTATTTATATTTTTATACCATTACCAAACGTGCTTGCCTAATTTTGATGCAGGATTAGCCAAAAACAAAAAGTTGAAAACTGTTAATTAGCTTAAAATAAAATACACTGTTTTGCTGAAAATCATTAGTGTTTCCAGTAAAAAAAATTAAAACCATGAACTTACTGCGTATTATACAAAAGGGATTAAGCAATACTTTGTTTGTTTTTGGTTAATAAGTCATGATGGCTGTTACGATTTTTAAAAGCTTTTCAAAATATCCTGTTATTTCAATATCGTCTCATGATAAATTAAAATAATAAATCAGTTAAGTTATATTTAATATTATGGTTGGTGTTTACATTGACTTTTATAATTTAATAAAATAGAAAATAGAAGCGACTTTTTGTTTTTTGAAAAAAAAAACAATTTTTTTTAAACGCGGACGCGGACTTGTGTTATTGTACTAAGTACTAATTGTTCCAATCCTCATAAATTCCCCTTCAAGAAAATAGCTGTACATTTTAACTTTAAAATCATCGAAATCGTTTAACCATCGACGAAGATATTGTACATAAAAAACATTCAGCCGCATGAAAATATTTTGCTTTTTAAATCGGATTTAAATCACAATTTTAAAAAATGACACCTGAAAACCATTATTATTTCATCCAGCTAATTAATATTTTTATAGCGTCACATTTTTCAACATTATTAAGGAGAAAATTTTGCGTAGGTGAAATTTGTTCTCAAATGAAAATTTCTTTCCATCTTGGATGCCCTCTTTAGTACAGATTTGAGTAATCTGTTAGGAGGTCTTAAACGATAACGTCATAAAATTCTAAAAGGAATAACATTTAGCTTTAAATATAATCGAAGAAAATTAGATTATAAAATTGGGAACGAAATCTATTAGTAGGATCACTTCACATTTTTCTGTTTGTACAGATGTCTTTTAAAAGGTATTTGCAAATGCAAAGCTTTATATGTTATGAAGCATTATTTATGATTCGTAATGGTTTGTGTCGTGCATAAATTATTTTCTATTCTCATTATTTATCAGTAAAAGGGTTTAATCCTTACACAACATGTGTTTAATTACCAACACTAGCCCTTCTGTTAAGAGACGGGTCTACTATATGGAAATATGACTTTATTATGTATCGATGATCTTCGCTGAATAAAACTAATATATTCGTTATTTAGTTCGAATTTTAACAACAAAAAATCTTCAGTCTAATTGACATCTTTCGTCGATCTAATAAAGGAAAGACAGAGGTCATTTGTAATCTCGTAGATCTGTTGGGAATTCCCAGTCTAGTTAAGAAAGGAGTTAAATTATTATTGATAAAGCAATTTAATGACTAATTCTTATTCTCCATTGAAATCGCAACAGCGTTTTTGAATTACTGAATTGACATTGATACAGTTATTCTGAAGTAATTAAGTGAATTTGGGCTGTGATACATATCGTATTGGTATCTTATTTTAGTTTTGGTTTGAAAGAAAATTCTGATGATACATTTATTTTTATCGATTTTTTTTCGATTAAGATTAGTGTGTAAGTTATGAAGAAATATGTTACACCTTTATTACACGAATACCGATAAAAATGTAGCATGAAATGATGCGTGCGGGTCCGCATTTATTATTTATGAAGGTTCACCTGTCCGTGTTTGTATCACGGCGTTGTAATTTTAGGTGAATTCCTTAAAAGAACACCTTTGGGAGGTACTGTTTAGGTCGGATGAGCGATTGGTGGGTGAAATGTGACGCAAAATTTGTGTGATGATTTTAGTAACTTTCTTTTTTCACAAACAAGTAATAAATATTAGAACAAGATCATTTTCATTACTTAGATTCAAAACGAATAGCTAAAATCCGTTTATTATGAATGTAATATGTGATACAACGAAGGTACACCAAGACACGATACAATATAGAAAAGTTAATTTTCTACATTGATCCGATATATAATCAAACCTCAGAGATGGCGACACTTTAAAACCGACGTGCAAACCACTCGGCTACGAAGGTCGTCATGAAATTCACAGTTCTCTTAATCCACTCAAACTATTTATAGCTGTCGAAAAAAGGTATATAACTCCGTATCTAAATCATTTGAATAAAAGTATATTCAGATTTTATTGCAGTACCATTTTTATTTCAATAATATAATCAGTCAGTTTTAGAATAGGTAAGTATCGCGTCTTTTTTATGGATAGGGATATAATTTATGTAATACATAAGATATAGTAAGCGGACATCATAAAAAGTAACGTTTGTTCTAATACTCGCATATATTATCGGGTAGAAGTAATTGTTTGCCTATAAATATTAAGAATAAGAAAGTAGGTAAAACTGCAAATAGATAATTATAATGGTTTCTTCATTCAAATTTTGTTGTTTTTAAAGGTTATTATTACTTTTACTCGAGTAATTAGTTCTAATCGAGTATAGTAACGAGTGTATGAGCTTTGATAATTTATTTAATTTTCAATCAAATAATATTTTAATAAATTTACAGTAGTAATGGTATAAAATGCTATGGTAATATATTTAAAGCTACTCTATACATTTTTTAATACAAAATAAAACTATGAATGTTAGCACAATCGACAGCACTATTAGGCTATACAAAAGTTTCAAATTTCTCTACGTGATTTTAAATCTTAATATTTTGAAAGTAGAGTACAAAATCACTTGAGAAATGTAATTTTTTTTATATTTATTTCACGATATCTTCGTTAGTAGTGGACCATAGAGATAATAACGTGATCAGTTATTACTCTTAGATCTTAACTTCATTTATAGCATGGAATATGTAAGCTTGGATAGTATAACGAAAATAAGAAGACCCAGTGTAATTTAAATTTATTTTTAATCATTATATACCTTCACCTCTTACCTGAAGTGTTTGTATGATAATCACATCAGTTCTTATACATTAATTTTTGTGCTGATGTTTTCGTCGGCGAAATAATAATCTATGTCAACTGCGTATACCTCCTAGTAGGTAAAAGAATTTTTAAAACCGGCCCAGTAGTGTATTCAAAGCAAACAAACAAATAATCAACGAAATAGGAATAAATACAATGCTAGTATATGATAGGTTATTTTGAAGCGTTGAAAAAATATCGTGGTTCAATATCAGTCTAGAGGCTTGTTTGATATTAGTTTTATTAAATTGTAGGTTTGTTTGTGTTTCGTGTCCTTTTCACTGACGTTTTTGTGACGATATGGAATATTAGAGAATATAAAATTTAAAGTAAACTATTGATTACTAGTTATTTCACGTGATGGTAAAAAAATATGTCTGTACATACGTTATCACAATATTGAAAAAAAAATACTACACTATAATTCAGTAGAAGAGCTCGTTGGCGTAATGGTAAGCGGGTTCGACCGGCAATATGGATGTTAATTAACTTTGCTATAAGCTGTGGTCGGTCATAAGATGGGTGACCGAAAATTTATCCTTCCTTCCTGCTTCAGAAGGCACCCTAAGACCAAACCGGGTCACCGCCGGCTGCATCTGCCAAGGAGGGTATTAACAGGTTGGTAATCTGTTGTATGAGAATTTAGTTGCAATCTCGTAATATATATTCTTAAGAGAATGTAACCTTGAGCTAGAGCTCTTTTCAGTTATTCTCCTTCCAGTTCTCCCTAATTAATGCTTAATTTCCATAACTATGTGACAGCAGTTGAAGAAAAGAGCTACATAATTTAACAAGGTATTTTTACAGTTGCAGATTTGTTGACAATACTTTTGGTTATTTTTCATTGGTCAGTTATTAGTTTATCGATCAATCAAATAAGCTCACAGAAGTTGCTCGCACTCTGCAGATGCGGTGCTTAAAAGTATAAGAAACGTAGATAATTGATATTTTGTAAGGAAATTTAAATTAAAAATATCATGAGGTAATGTTATCTATAATCCATTAGTATGAATTTCCGTACACCTTACCTATTATTCTATAATTTATCAGAGATAATCATAAATTATTGCACAGTAATTCATAAAGTACCAAAAATTCATTTCAAATATTAAACTTAAGTCTGTAGTAATAACGCTCTAATTTGTGCAAAGAGGAAAATGTAGCCTTGTATCGGAATTCACTTTTCCTTTTACCATCAAGCTTTATGAGATATATAGGCCTGTCAAGATCGAACCAGAGCATTACAAATTATTACTAAAGGTTCATATCCGGGATGAACTTGGTTATTCTTAGCTGATAATAAAAGAAAGTATTTTGTAATCGGATAAGTGCCACCATAACATTGTGGTTATAAAGCAATAACATTGTGGTCGACAACTTCAACGCTACTATTCCCAATTTTAACTGGACCGGGTACAACATGGACGTTTGACACGATTTTCGTCTTATCCATGTTCATCTTGTGACCCACTCTTTGGAATACGCCACAAATATAAGAGTTAACAACATTAATAGATATAATCATCAACAATAACCTACTAATGTCCCCATTTCTGAGGCACAGACTTTTCAAAACGGGAATGTTAATGATTGAAATTTAATATTGCCTTCTATATCATTGTCTCTGGTAACACTGATATATCTGTGCTCTTTGCTAAAAGAAAAACCCAAAAGAAATGCATAAGTATATGTGGTAAAGGTCCATTCGATACATGTAAACCACTGTTCCAGAAATTGGGTGTATTAACCTTGCCCAGCATGTACATATTAGAAATTTTTAAATTTGTAAAGCGACATCCTGATTTATTTAAAAGAGCCAAAGACAAAGACCTTAGAAATACTAGGGATAGTGACAGACCTGTTTCGGAATACAAGCCAAAAACTTCAGTAAGTCAAAGAAGTTGTTATTGCATGTGCGTCAAGGTTTATAATAAGATTCCTGAACAATATAAGAATGGATCTGTGAGCTTAATGACAAAAAGACTGCGAGAATGGCTCGTGAAAAAATGTTATTATAATATAAACACATTTCTGAAATTCGATAATTTTGCATGTTAATTATTATTAACTGAATAGCGATAATAATAGTTTTTGAGATCTTGTAATACCTATTCTTAGCAAATTAATACTTTGAACTTTGAATATGTTTTTTTTCTATGGTTGTTGCAAGAGTGTGTCTTTTATAATTTTAACTTAAACATCCATATTAATCGAGTTAAATAATAAATTACATTAGGTATATTAAAATCACAGGGAGGACGGGCCATAACCACTCATGCTTAGTGTGGATATGCAGATGTAGCGTGTATCAAAAACGTGGCTTTTGAAATTCTGAGGAGCTCGTATATATAAAAGATTCTTGACCACGCCACCCTATGGCCGGTTATTGTGAAAGTTACTTAATCTAATAGTTACTAAAGCTACAGTGTTCGTGGAGCTACAACATTATCCGTAAGGTGGAATTTAAACCTGAATAAAAAATTGGAGTTATAATATTTTCCTTTGATATTATGTACGATTGCGTACCCAAGAATATTCGCTTAATAAGGCTGAAACTACTGAAGATAAAGCACCTAAAACGATATATTCCTTTTGTGACGTTGTCGGTCATTAAAAAGGGATTTGCGAATTCCTTAGAGGCCTACGCTGACATGAATCAACTTGAAGGTTTTCTGTAGCCTATTTATAAAAAAATATCCATTTAATTGAATAAAAAATGAGATAATAATATTAAAGAACTACATTTGAATTCAGTTAATTATGTATTGACCATTCCGCAGAGCATCTAACATTAAACAATGCATCTCAGAGAAAAATTATATTTGATATTTAAGGACTACACCGCTTAAAAAAGGTTTTTAAGAATCTTCTAAATTTGCTTTATCTAAATGAATCTGTGTGCTAATAACCAACTGAAGCAAACGATTCTAAAAGATTATAAAAATGCCGATACCAAGCATTTCATTCTATTTACAAAAAAGCCTGACTCAACCAGAATTAATATTATTAGTTCATTTGCGAATTTGAAGACGATTCGTTTGATGTGAGTCTCCGAACAAATTAATACAGTGATTTGAATTGGAGCCTCATTAGTCACAAATGGCTTGCAGATTGAATTATTAAGCTTTCTATTGGGATATTATTGGATAAAAAATTAGGGATTCATTTCGCAAATTAATGTGAATCATAGAAAGGCCATAAAATTTATTATTCTGGTATAAATAATTTGAAAATTTTCTTTTATACGGAAGCCAATCTTTTCATTACACAAAAAAAATGTGAGTTTGGAAAATAATACTCTCCACGATCAACAGCTACAAGATAATCAATAAAATTATATATCTAAGGACGTAATTTGATGAGGGTACATTACGAAGCAAATACTTCTCTCATTAAATTTTTCGCACGCGTACGATAATCTGCTATTGTCTATAGCTTAGGTGTATCAAAAGCGCTTTCAAGTGTAACTGTTGTATTTTGACATAATATTACTATTTTTACTCAAACACATTTAAACACTTTTATTCTCATAAATACTTACAATGAACACTATACTTATTAGAATAGATCAGCACACTTATTTAATCATTGTTACGGACTGATAAATCAATATTTAAGTATCTAATATAACACTCGTACATTTTTTTTTACTAAAATTACATGTATTTTTTTTGCTAGATGGTAAAAATGAAACAAAAAATCGTGTGGAAAATGGAACGGCAGGTTAGTATGACAGAGATAGTAAATAAATTAAAATAGACTATGGAAAGAGAACGAACGAGGAGAACAATTTGACCGATATATGGTGTGCCTGTGTTTAAAAAACGATTTGCTGTACTCTGTTTGTTTTATTCAGCTTATTCTTCATTCATCACATGATAATATATTTTACGTATTTTTATAATAGTCCCTAATTCAATTCTAACAATTTCGCATCAATACTTTTTTTGCCATTTGTCGCTGAGATCACCACTCCTTGTTTCAATTCCAAAAACAATACATTCTCCTTTTTATGAAATTTCTATAGACTCGTTGGTGACAGAGACACAAACTTATTTTTTTTACATTGACGACGGAGAATCGAATTCGGATCCTCAGAGATGGCGACACGTTGAAACCGGCGTGTGAGCCACACGGTTATAGAAGTCTTCGTGAAAACGAATAATACATTAAATAAATTAGTATTCTATCCTGTGCATCTAATTGGTGGATTATCTCCCATAATTCTCATCAGTTTAAAGCGACATTACCGACACTAATCAAATTTAGAACATTCATTAGAGCTTAGAGTCGTCATTAATGAACGATCGTGCGACTGATCGTATATTTACTTTAGAAAAAAACGACAACTATTTGCATGATGCTTATTTATCTACCAAAAGACATCAATGCCTATGATAAGTAAACAGAAATAACGTATTAACACGTTCGTTTGCCTGAATATGTTACTCCATAAGGAAATCGGGTACAAAGGTGCTCGCAATTCCATGAAAATAGAATTTATTCTTACTATTTCTAAGCTTAGAAATATAATTTTTTTACGCCTTCAGCAGACTTCAAAATCTTCGAAATATTTCTTTATCTACGTTTTATACTTCTGTTTTCTGAGTTTATTATTCGGAGTTTATTCGATAGCTTATGAACCTAATGTGGTCCATAAAATGTTATCTAAATCGTTTTTAAACAAAATAAGTGATATTATTCTTTAAAAATAAATACGACATCCTGCTTGTGTCTTTGTAGTCAACACAATCGCGTAGTTTGTTTTCTATGATTATTGTTACATTATATGTAATAAAATAATAATAATATGGTACTACTACAAATAATAAAATGAAACATTCCAAAGTAAGAAATAAATCAATGGAATTTTCATTGAAGTCCGGTAGGAGATTTCCTAAGGTAATTGATATAAATCGCCCGACTTCAATAATTATTTTTTTAAATTATTTTTTTTTTACTTCGGCATATTTTGTTAAATATATTTTTGAGATAATGATTTATTTTTTTACAACTTATTATGAAACTTACACCGTTCCTTTTATATTGAAAAAATATATCTAGCAAACGATAACTCATTGCAATTTCGTTTGTTAAATTTCGAGCAACATGTAGACCTATTACCATTTAGATTTAACATTTAAGAATTTTGTGTCATTGACAAATGAATTACCTTCCATTTTTTAAGTCTGGCAAAAACAGTGTTAGTTTGGCTTGCCTGGTTGCTTAACTACAAATATATTAAAGTGCCAATAGTTCAATTAGATTATAGAATTTTAAATTTACAAAAACAAGCGAAACCATTCCGCGATGTAGAAATAATGTAGTGCTATCTAGTAGCCAAAAATAGTAACTATTAATTCATAACATAATACTATATCATAATAAACGGGATACATACATTAACATATACTATCAATAACGTACGAAGTTAAGGGAACTTGTTCTTTCGTAAACATAGTTATTGGACCTGGACCTCCACCCTTATTTAATATGGCGGGTGACGTTATGATATATGTTACTTACATTAAAGTTATGGCACGGTCGGCTGGTTATTGTTAAAGGCTATATTTGCTTCGGGGATAATACTTTGTCGTCTCCATTAGTATACATACATATTTACTAACGAAAATCATGCGACCCGAAAGTTGTTTGAAGATAACTTAAAAAATATGTCATTCGAAAAAGTTATTTCCAGAAATATTTCAGTTTCAATTTACTTATGTTGATTATAATATTCGATCAATTTGGCATTTACAATGCTGTTCTGATAAATATTTTAAATGAAAAATACTTAATGAGTCCCATTACGCGGGACTGCCAAATTTTTAAGCATTTTTCATCAAACATTTTTGTTTGATTTTTTCTACAAAAATTCCTAAACAAAAAAATCATGTAAATATAACTAAATGAAGAGCTCAATGATAGCGTTCAGTCTGCGATGAGGAAGTTAAGCGAATTCCACATTGACAGGACGTCGGATGGGTGAAAAAAAAATAATTATTACATTAATACGTTGGTTTCACTGGTATTACTCTGCATGCTGTATATATAGTAAGTAAATAGTAAGTAAGTAAGTAAGTAAATATTTTTATTGACCTTCACATTACACTTTACAATTATAAACAAAAAATAAAATGAATAATAAAAAGTGATACAGAATATAGAAGACAGAAATACACATAATTCAATCCATCATGCACATGTGATGTGGTCAACCAGGACACTACCTCAGCTTGTGCTGTTGCAGTGAGAATCAGCTCACGCAACAGCGCTGATATTCTGGCAGAGCCTGTGGGTAGTGACATTTGATATAATTTTAAACAATAAAAATAATGTATGTGCTTATAATACTAAGTGTCCGTTACATTCCTGAACGCGAATAACGAGTTGTCAGTATACAACACTTCACCCCGCGACCCAACCATCTGACAGAAAGTTTCGCCTTATTAGTCTGTGACCTAGAAAGTTTCGCCTTATTAGTCTGTGACCTTGAAAGTTCCACCATATATTGACGTAAGCAAGCCAACGAGTAAAAAAAAAAAAAATGAGAAATCCTACGTAATCAAGTTTACCCGATACACGTGACAATGCATTGCCACGTATACAAAGATGGAATAAAAAAAAGAGCTATATTGGACGTCCCAAACTCACCGCCAGTTCTTATAAACAAGAAATGAACGTCATTGAATCTAATCGGCGCCGGCGTTTCTCCTACCCCTCCATAGCGCGTCGCGACTACCGAAATGTAAGTGCTTTTCTATTTATTTATCGATAACTGAAGTAGTAATAAGTGTTGTTTTAGATGTTTTTTAAACACACCTATTGTTTTAAGGTCACGCAATGGAGGAGGAAGGTCGTTCCAGCACCGTGAGGCAGCGAACTTGAAAGATCCACGGAATGCTCTAGTGTGATGCCTCGGCGTCAAGAAAATAATTTTGCAGGTTCTCATAGGATACCTATTGCAATCCCGAGCCCACGTGAGTTTATTGTACAAATAATCTGGTTTTTCTGATTTAATGACGCCAAAAAGCATAACAGCGAGGTGGAGTTTTCTGCGGGCCTCCATTTTTAATAAGTTGGCGTTATTAAGAAACGGTGTTACATGAGATCGAGGAGGCACACAGAAACAGAAGCGTGTACATGCATTCTGGACACGCTGTATGAGCTTGGCCGTCCTTGCCAGAAGACACGGACCATAAACAGTATCACAATAGTTGAACTTAGATAGAATAAGAGATTCACATAAAGTAATTCGAAGTTGCTCACTTAGATAGGGTCGTATTTTGTAAAGGAGTTTGAGACGATAGAAACAACTGCGCACACAATTGGTGATATGGCTTTCAAAATTAAGTTGGCTATCCAGAGTCAACCCCAGATTCCTAGCACTATTAACCTGGACTATGAGTTCATTATTTAATTGTATATTTAAGGGTCTGCTATCTAATCTCTGCAATTTATTTTTTTGATCCCAACAACATCAACTTAGATTTTTTTGGATTGATCACTAAACAGTTTGACTCACACCAAGCACTTATTTTAGATAGGTCACTATTGACTTTAGCAACAGCTTCTTCGTAGTTTTCAGGCCTGAATGAGATATATAATTGTAGGTCGTCAGCGTAGAGATGGTATTTGCAGTGCTGGATATTATAAGTCAGGTCTGCGCTGTATAATATGTAGAGGATCGGACCGAGTATCGAACCCTGCGGAACTCCACAAGCAACGGGCAGCGGTGAGGAATAAGACTTGGTGCCGTTTATATTCTCAAGTACTACATACTGCTGTCTTTGCATTAAGTAACTTGCGAACCATTTTACAGCAGGTGTGTCCACACCATAATAGGAGAGTTTGGATAGCAGCAAAGATGTATTTAGAGTATCAAATGCACGTGAGAAGTCCAGGAATATGAGGATACTGACCAGGCCTTGGTCCTGAGCTGAGAGGATATTATCCATCACATCGGCCAGTGCAGTAGCTGCACCATGACCCTTGCGAAACCCCGACTGGAAACTTGGAAGGATCCTGTTATCCTCCAGGTACTGTGTTAGTTGGTCAGAAACCACCCTTTCCAGAACCTTAGAGAGACAGGGAAGGAGACTAATAGGTCGCAGATCTTGAAAAGATGAAGGTGGATTAACTTTGGGGAGGGGTTTGACCAGTGCTGTCTTCCAACTGACAGGGAATGTGCTTTCCACTATTGATCTGTTAATGATAGTTGTGATAGCCATTAAAGTATGTGGAAGAGTCAATAGTAACATTTCAAGTGAGATACTGTCACAACCCTGTGCATTGGATTTAAGCCCCTTAACAATCCTAATTATCATATCCTCACTCACAGGTTTCAGAGAAAATATCCAGTTCCATATCTATGATGTTCAAAATATGTCAACTGTGAGATTGCAACAAAACCATGACCAGGCACACTGAGAAAATGACAATTGATGACATCGGGATTATCAAAGCAGGGGGGGAGTTCGGGTATGGAATTCTCACTTGTTAATACACTCCTTTTTAAATTTTTCCAAAGTTTCTTTGGGTTTCTTATATGGCAGTTAATATATTTATTAAAGAAACACTTTTTCTCCTCCTCAATGGCTTTAACTACCAAATGTTTCATAGTCAAATAACTGGCCCTGTGTATATATCGACCTATAATGAAAGTCAAAAGCAACTAACGCAGTTGTTACAGCTCAAGCGACTGTTCCCCTTGAAATTATACTATATATATTCTATGGGTAACAAAGATTTCTCGAACACTGCATGCTGTAGGCTATACAGAGTAAAACTGAATTTAAATAATTCTAATTTGCGCGAAACCATGGTTACACTTGGCTATATTTGTCGCTGTATACTTTTGGAACCAAAACGGATCTGTGTTTATTGGATGGATTACTCGTACGCGATATTATGAATAATTCCTAGGCGAAAAGAAAACTTTTAGTCCATTAGTCACATAATATCAAAACTTTCAATAAAAAATAGAACAAATTACAAACTTAAAAAAAGTAAGAAATAATACTTATCTCAAAAGCGACTTATCCAAGAAATTGCTATTAAATTCATAATAATTAAAGTCAGATAAGTATTATTTCTCACTTTTTAAGTTTGAAGTCGGTTTTTTTTAGTTTTTCTTTCATGCTTTTTAGTGACATTGATAATTTCTGAAAACCGTATTAAAGTGCCAATATTCATTTTTTGACGGATTATATACCTAAAACCTTCTCTTAAGTCTGAAAAATATTATGATAATAATATTATATATGTATTTTTAAATGACTCATAAAGAAAGAAAAAAAAAACATGAGCCATACGCGAGATAATCGCCCACAAATATACACACGTACACTGACTAAGAAACTGTGAACCTCCTTTTTTATTGAAGTCTATTAAAAAATTTTCTTTTTTTTGCCCCAACTGAACAAAATATGGCTTAGATGCTTACTAGTATGTGACGTCATGCGACATTTTATCTCAATTATCGCCTTTATTGTTGATGCAAAGAATAAATACGTGTTCAATATTCTTTAAACTGACTGACAAACAAAATATTGACATTATTATCAAAATATCTCTGCAAAATGCAGATAAATATTGATTCACCTAGTAATATAAGCGTTTTAGCATGCATTATAGAAGTCAATCCCTATCGACCATAGTAAATGTGCTTTGCGCAATCACTACACGGTAAAGTCGCGTTAACACATTGTTATATCGCCGTTTTCACATCACTTGAACGTATATCAATCAACGTCAAAATTTATTCAGACGAGTATCAACTCTAAGGAGACGGCAGAGAGTCGAAGGAGCTGTTGGTGTAGTTAATAGGATATCAGCTTATAAAGTGAAAAAAAAATCCCCAATTTTATAATAACCTTGATTTGATGATAGTTGAGCTTAAAATCAATTGAGTTTATTACTAGTTTAATTCCGTAACGTAGTACGTGATGTGATATTGAATTTATAAATTGTATTGTAATTGAAAAATATATAGACAAAATATTTACGTGAAAAAGGAAATGAAATATTAAAACTGAAAATTTTATAATAACGCCGCCGTTAGGAATATTGGATAATTTTGTTTACTGGTGTAAGTCAAGATCTTCGCAGATTATTAACATTATTGTGTGTAATTATCTGCTTGTATATTGAATAAGGAAAATTTTAATATAGTGCTTGTTTACCATAACCATCTACAGTTTTATACTGATTTGAAGTGGAGAGATTTTATATTAAGTTTTTTTTATTGTTCATTTGTAGTAGATAAACTTTTGTGACGCTAAATAATTAAATAATATAAATTATAGTGTAGCTTACTTTATTTTAGTGATTAAAAAAGTAGCAAGAAGCTGATTAGGCAGTAACATAAAAATATCGGTGAATGATATCTGCGTGTTAGAAATTGAAGTAATTACAAGCCATAGTTTTAGCCCATAAAAAATGACAGCAATTAAAAATACATTTTGTAGAAGACAATCAATAATTTCCTTCTAAATAGCTGTTTCTTTTTAAATAATGATCAGCCATAACGAAATATAACAATAAATTGATATGAACTATCAAAGTACTTGAAATATCGGACGACAAGAATGATATTTCTAATCGAACCACAGATTTCTAAGACAGGGTCAAATCCGTGAAAGGGATGAAAAGGTCAAACCTCAAATTGGTCACGGCTCAAGAGCGGAGGAAGCTTGAATTATGATTGCTTTACACCGCCACCTCCCACTTTAAGTTCCTACCTGGACATAAGGAGGTTAACAGGGATCAACCACGGATTAAACATATTAGCGTTTAGTTGTATTGGTGTGTGTCAGCACACCATCCTCTTTGCTTGGTTTTTCATCTTGGTCTTAATCCTAAAATACAGGTTGTTCATATTCAAACTAATATATTATGTACTAACTGTACCTGCGACTTTGGGAAAGTATATCAGGAGAATCGTTTATTTTCTATGGTTTGATCGAATCGAGTAAGATCAGTGGTCCATAATGCACTACGCGGGTCTAATGCGAATTGGTCGATGTTATCGACAACTAATGCAGCTGGGACCATCGGCTTAACTTGCATTCCGAAGCAGGGGGGAGTTCAAAATAATAATGTTTTGGTCATCCACCCTATAAACGGCCCTTACGATAGTTATTTTTCTATTTTTAATCTCATTTCTCTCTCTGCTCTTGTGCCAAACCATTTTTATAGTTCATTAGGTACATTCGTATTAGAATAGAATAGATATTTATTTGCCTTTAAATAGGGTACAATTTGATAGGAATTAATTAAAATAAAATTAGAACTCAAAACCTATTTATCCATACAAAGATAGCATGCAAATATAAAATTTAATTAATTTTTCATTACCGGTAAAAACAATCAAATTATTATCAAAATTAATTAAATACAATTTTTATACAAAATTAACAAATTCACTAAAATTACCATAATCATTATCATTTTGAAGATTAAATGTCATAATAATAAATGTCAAGATAAAGAATTTCGTAATTAATAGCGTCAAAAACAATAAAAAAGATACAAATCATATAGCAATTAAACTTTGTGTCAACTTATATAGTTTTGTCTATTAATTTATCTAGTAGCATGGTTTAAAAAATCATCAGTAGAATAAAATGCCATTTCCAATAACCATTTACGTAAAGTAGATTTGAATCGGTTAGACGGTAATAGTTTGAAATTATTGGGTATTTTGTTATATATTTTTTGGCACATGGCGTAACTGCTATTCTGAAATCTTTGAGTTTTAGGGACGAATTTCAAAACTAGTCTTTCAGGGTTTCTTTGTGTAAACTTTTTACTGTTTAATTTTACAAATATGCAGACCTCTAAAATATAAAGACATGGCAGTGTCAAAATTTGGAGAGTTTTAAAGTAAGGCTTGTAAGAAATATCCGGCTTTAGATTACATATAGCACGAATGCATCTTTTTTGAGCAATAAAAAGAATTTTAGTATCAGTGCCCTTTCCCCAAATAAATAAACCATAAACCATATCTTAAGATGGATTCTACATATGCGAAATAGGCCATGATAGCCGTATTTACACTTGCTACTTTTGTAAGTTTATATAACGCGAAGGAAAAGGAGTTCATTTTATTGCACACTTTTTCTATATGCTCTTTCCAACTGAATTTAGGATCAACTATTAAGCCTAGAAATTTTACATTTGGAGCACTCTGTAGAGTTTGTCCATTAAAAGATACGTCTACTGATTGATTTTTAAAATTATTGAAATAAATTATATTAGTTTTTGCTAAATTTACCTTAAGATTGTTATTCTGAAGCCAATTGATAACTGATGTCATTGTATTTGTGATGTCAAGTTTGTGTTGTTCTAGGGTACTTTTCGTTGAAACAATAATGGAAATATCATCAGCAAATAGTACCGTCTTAAATTTTGTAATGTCAGGTAAATCATTTATGTACAGCAAAAACAACAAAGGGCCTAGAACACTGCCTTGAGGAACGCCACATTTATTATGTTTTGGTTTAGATCTGTAAAGCTGAATTGTATTTTTTTTTGTCAATCTGTGGTATCTCTACGAATTGCATTCTGTTAGATAAGTAGGAATCCAACCAGTTTAATGCAGGACCCCTTAATCCATAACATTCCAGTTTTTTTAATAATACTTTATGAAAAACACAGTCAAAAGCATTAGACATATCGAGAAATATTAGTGATACTTACGCTGTTTCAACTGTTCTTCTTTTGATTTTGATCTTTTTCAAATCTTATTTGTTTATCTGTCTAGTTGTATCCGTAATCTATTATTTTTGTTATGTTTTTCCATCCACTGCTAGGTTGTCTGAAAGAAATCGCTGGCCAGCGCTTAGTTTGTCTTTAGTGCATAGTTATGAATGGTATGTATGAAAACTATATACTGGCACAGGCACCAAGGACCAAATAGAGTTTTTAAGCATTTTGTATTAAGAATAATTTTCAGTATAGCATTGTGAATGCGAAATTAATCATATATGTATATTAATGTCATTTTCTGGTTGTGCAATAAAGACTTTACGTACTTAGTTAACCGCATCGTAAACCGAATGCGCTAGCTTCTAATCTTAAAAAGAGGAAAAATTTAATTGTTTTTTTTTTGCATCGAATAGGTTCCGAAACTACCAAACCGATTTTAAAAATTCTTTCACCCACAGAAAGGAACATCATACTCGAGTGACACAGGTTATAATTTACGCGGCAAGTTAACAGTTAATTATACAGTTATGCTTGTGGGTACAGTCAGGTTGAAGGCAACACCGATTGGCGGTAATCGAAACTACTTTCTCGCTCTCTATTCTGCAAAGTCCGAACTCTTTTAGAGCTCGACCGCATTTCTTTATTAAAGTAAGTGTCAGACACAAACAATACTGCATATGTGTTATAATCAGCAGTTAGACGTGCTAAATTATCTTCAGGAGTTTTCAGAGATCAAACGCTTGCTGTATGAGTTACCTGAGAGCTCAAGATATTTTACGTAACATTGAATGCTACAGACTGAACTTGATAGTGCATGAGCGTCGCGATGGGCGTTTGGGCCACGTGGGCCACGTATCTTTTGTCAGATATGCGCGTCTTAGTTGTCGTAGAACATCAGAGAACTAAAAAATAAATGATATTAAATTTGACCTTGCACACCCGACGAAAATCGTGTACTAATATATACTTTCGCGAGGTACTTGTCTAAGCTCCATCAATTTTGCACCAACCCTCAGACTTATGTAATCTTGCATAAGCCTCATGACCGGTGAATAAACCTGTATCTCCAGTGAAAACTGCAAACCCCAACTTTAAAGTAAAGAGATTTGAATGTAAAAAAAAAAAACAAAAAGAGTAACATAAGACTATTAAAAAAATAAATAAATATATAATAAATAAATACTATTAACAGGAAAAAAAATTATATAACTTGAGTTGTCTTCACTCATTCGAGAAAGAGTGTAAACCCAGATTAGATTCATGCTGAACCAAAGTTTCTGTAGGGGTAACCTGGCCAAAAAATTTCCTACGTCTTGCTGCAGGATCTTCAGATCTTCAGTTCAGTTCAGTTTTACAGGTTTACGTTTTTCAAGGATTTTTTATAATTTATGTACCTTTTTGGCGAAAGTATCTGCTGAGACCTGAACTTAACTTTTTTAACGTTGAGGAAATGATTCTGGCTCTGTTCCTGTTACCCAGCAAGCAACAGGGCGTAAGTAGGACTCTTCACCGTGAACCTACCTAGCCGCAGCCGAGTCACCAGGACACTCAAATATTGAACAATTGATCCCATCGCTGTAGGAGAGGCTCGAGTCCATTGAAAGCCTCTCCCAGACAGGCCCTGCAATGTAGAGGTGCCAACCACCTCCGCTAGCCTCGAAGTCGTAAACCTAACCTGAAAAAATTTACTATCAAAAACCTTATACGTGCGTTCACTGTAAACTACTCGATGCTTCATTGCAGCAGCGCAACGCTCTTTTCACTTGATCTCCTACTCGTTTGATCGTATACTACATGTCCATTAAAAGCTTCAGCTTATAATACTCGTACCTATATATGATCAGTCATATTTAATATGATTCACCCTATTTAATATGAATGGTCATATATAATTGAAATCAACTTACATTGCAGTATCCAAAACATTGAAAACAATTTTTTTTTATTTATATAGTAGGGTAGGGTAAAAGTGGCAGCTCACATGCTCAAAATAAAGGAGCGCCGTGATGGCGGAGAAGTGGTCAAAGGAGAAGGTGTCAAATCAACGTTACGACTGCGAAATAACTAATTCCGTAATAATTTGTTTCTATTATCTCTTATTAAGAGAGCTGATTCCGTCATTTTAAATCCCATGAGTTATGTCACAGACTTAACTAAATAATTAGCCCTTAATTGTTTGGCGCTATTCAATCAAAGGACTTTGGCTGTTTTATTTAGTTCATTACGACATAGCATATTCTGTAGTGTAGTATAGTAGTAGTAGTAATAGTTTTCAGTAATTACCATACTTCACTTTGGCTGCACAATAAGTATATTGACAACTTGTCGTGTCACGATACATTGAAATAAGTAACTTCTTCCATTTTTCTAGAAGATTAGTACAATAAGCTTTCTATATTTACCCTAATTATAGAAACAGAATTAATTTAGTGTCATTATATATGGAATGACATTGCCAATTAAAGTCTTCTCTGTTTCTAGTTATAAGTAGTCCCGTGCTATCTAAGACAGATAAAAGAAACAGACACATTGAATAGTATCCTGGAAATCAATTTCTAAATTATTCTTTACAGTAATTTTAATAAACTGAATAAAACCAATCGTATTTGTAAACCAATTACTTAGGCTCATTGACAGTTTATGATTTTCCCTATTACGAAAATTTAAAAAGAAGAATATCTCTCTTTTATAATAAGGATTACATTTCATATTCAGTTTCTTTCTTCGAAAATAAGCCTTCCTACAATAAATTAATTTATTAACGATGTTCTAATAATTAAATATTAGCTTGCTAAAAAAATCACTTTTATTCCAGTAAAAGTCACATAATCTCTTAAGAAGTTAAGATTTTAAAACAATAATTTCTTTATACATCAACAGTAGCACTCAAGACTTAAATAAGTAATCTCTCCTAAATTTATTTATTTTTGTACAGTATAAAACAATAAACCTTAATGTAAAAAACTTCAAAGTGAGATTACCCTGAAAAACGAGGGAAAACGAGGCCCAGTGAATCAAAGTCGAAACTCGTTTAGATTTTATAAGCTCTCATAAAAGTCAAGTGGAGCCACCGCGGCATCCGTAACTAAGCTAAATAAAATTTTAAACTTAAAATATCTAATAAGAAACTCTATGAAGGCTTTTACTGTTCACATTTAGCGGTTTTTTTAAGGAAAACAATTTTCGTCTTCCCATTAATTGAAGCAGATTTTATCCTTTTGCGAAATTAAGGATTCTTTTTGGCGTCGTTATTAGGTTTCGGTTGTAAACGTAGATTTAATATTTATTTATTACACGGTGAAATTGCGACCGTAAACAAATGTTATTATAAATGCTATTTAAAAAATCCAACAGTAACATTTGCTTACAGGCACAATTTTACCTTCGATTCTTAATCCAGATCAATTAATTATAGTTTTGATTCGAATATGAACATTTACGGGTCCAATTAGGTATTAATTCAATACTGTGAATAATGGATTTCATTGGCGCATGTCTGACCAAAATGCATATTGTCTCGTCGTTCATGGAATATCAGAACTGTCAAATTTTATACATAGAATAAAAGCAAATCGCTTCGCGATGTCTGTATGCTAAGATCTTTTAAAATATTAAAACGGAATTTAATGCGGTTTAGAGTGATTTAAGAGGAACGCTGGTGAAGCCGCCGATAGCTAGCATATTATAATTATGATATTCAACCTGTGTTGTGTTTTTTTAAGAATCGAAATTTAAAGTAAAAAAAATTATATATTTTTTTATGATTGTATTACCTTGTATTTGTCCTTTTATCGAACCACCAATCTAAATTAAAATAGACTTGTAATATTGTAAAATGCAATTATAAAAAATGGTTATTGCGAACTCTTTTGATAATGTGTGTCTAACCTTTTTTGTGTATAAACAGTATTTTTCTAACAATAACATAATATATATATAACTTATTATTATATAATAAAATTATAGAACAAATTTGTCCTCCGAAAGTCACCGAACAAATCTTATTTTAGGTGATTTTCTGCAATAACTGGTCCTTCAAAGTAAGTAGAATGATTACCAGATAGAAGAATTTTAATAACGTCCCGGTGGATGATGATGATCATTGACCTAGCGCTATTCGATGCAAACATACAAACAGTCAAATCTATCCTCTCTATAATATTAGTAAACACAATACTGTTCATATTGACGGTAAAGATGGCATCAAATAAAGGATAAAGTTCGTCGTATAAATTCCTATTTGTGTATAACATGTTTAACGGAATGTTTTCAGCAGTAACAGTTTTTGTTAACGCAGAAAACGACTCGGACATAAACGTGCAATTACTTAGCCTCCCGCACGTAATGGGTACGTCGAAAACGTTTTGATGTCAGAATTATACTGTCGAATATTCCCTAGGCATATTATCTAGTAAATAAGCATTAGGAAGGGACATGTGTGTTTCACAGTCCCAACGGCAAGGTCAAAGTTATGTGTATGTATTTGGATTATATTTATTGAAACGTACATTTAATCTTTTATGTTTTGATTAGTTTGTATCCTGCTGCGACGGGAATAAAAAAACTTAGATATCGATGTTTGCTAAATGATTTTTATGTTGTGTTACGTGTGTTACGTGATAATAACATTTAAAATTAAGAAAGATATTTTCATACCTAATTCCCTCAAACACTCTGTTGACTGTACAAGTTAGTTTTTGCTAGAATTGAATACAGAATTAAGCGGAATAGGCCATGATCCTCCACGCTGGACCGATGCGGATCGGAGGGTATTAACGAGTACGAATGTAGCTAGGACGAACAGCTTTCCGAGGAACGGAGTAGGTCGAGATAATATTTTTTTTTGGTCACCCACCCGTTATCGACTCTAGCAAAAGTTGCTTAACAACAATGATCGTGGGCTCGGCGTTTATCCACTACGCCACCAAGCTACTCTTTTTTACACTTACTTCCAATAAAATTTGCACAAGTTGCTAAGATCTAAGTAATATCCCCGGTAACAACTCAGGTCCGAGGTTTCCAAATTGACAAATAAATATAGAGAAAGTTTGAAACTGTTCAATGTCAATAATAAACTCTGCATTTACGATAAAATAACCGGTAAAAGTTGGTAACGAATAAATATCAGATAGATAAAATCAGATAAAATTAAGCCTAAACCAAGAATGATAATAAATAAGTCCTACTGTCTCGTGATTGCAATCTAATCTTAACTTCGTTAACTGATGGCACCGCAGCAGTTGCTCTGAATAAAGACAAACGAATAATAATATAGCTGTTCATTTCTAAATAAGAAAATATTGTTTTAATTTCATAATGTTTGTATTTTATTGTAATTGGAAACGAATAATGCTAATTCAAGCGATATCAACAAATATTATACAATGATGTTGAAAGAATGCACTTTCAATTATCATTGAAAAAACTGGATTAGAAAGTACCATAATTCTATGTATCAAAAATAAAATCGTGGATGAATAGTTGTTTTTATACCTAAGATAAGTTACTCGTTTGATTGGAAGAGGCTAAGAAACGAGAACATAATTTTTAATAACAAAATAAAATAATGTGAGGTCAAATAACTAATTAAATATTGTAATCTGTCGTAGTGACTTATCTTATCGTGAATTGAAGTTAATATTGTTTCAGTAGCATGTATTTAATTTTATAAATAGTTATCTTTACATGCTGTACGTCTCTGAAAGCAGTAAATAAAAACGCAAAAGCTAGATTTATTGAGCACCACTTCAACCAATACAGTTCGATAAGCCATCGTGTAAATTGGCTAAATTTTGTGATTTTGAAAGTATAGCTTACTTAAAGTGATGTAGCTGAGAGTCGTTTAAATAAAGTATGCGTAGCAAGCGCATACAGCAAGTGATTTCATAAATTTTAAAACAAAGAATCCATAATACGGCTTCGAATTCAGGAACCCTTCCCTGTTTCTCCAAAAATTAAGTTTTAGATAATTTTGAAATGTCATAATTATAGTAAACATATTTTTGCGTAGATCGTCTATGCATCATGGTTAGTGCTAGATATTCGTAATAGCTTTTTGAAAATATGTAAAATCGTTAGTTTTCAAGAAAACAAAGTAAACTCTCAGGACGCGATACACGTGTGTTCGAAATAATTTACCAATCAGATTCACATTTATTAAAACAGGAAGACCGCTCTTTTGCCCATATAATTCTACCTTTACATGTAAATTGTGCCTAATTGCAATTTATACATTTGGTACTAATGTTTAAAAGTTCCCTACATCACTTCCAACGTTGCTATTACTTCCGGAAACAACTTCATTCGAGTATCAAATTTTCTCGTCTATCAATTTCCATCTTAAAATATGCCACCCTTGTAATATTACTTGAATAGAACGCCGTTGTATCCGAGTTCAAAGGTTTTCAATTATAAGTAGGATGAGGTGGATAAATGAACGGATGGTTTCAGGAAAGTTATTTTTTTACCTTAAGTTTAAGTGAGGGAAATACGACTTTTGCTTTTCCTTAAACTGTCAATCTTTAAAATTTTGTACCCAAAGGATGATATTGTGACACAGCCTTATACACTTAACGCTTTTGTTAGTCACAAACGTGTATTTTTATAACTAATTCTACAGTATCACTAAAGCCTCTATCATGACAAATAATTAACAGATTATCATGGTAAAACAAAAAATATAATAAAGGTAGGCTGAATAATTATTTGAATTAACTCCTTCAATTACTCGTCATCTTCCTGTCCTTTCCCAGATGTGGAGTCAGTGCAGTGTGTTCTTTTCTTCCACTCCTTTCTGTCTCTCATCTCATCGCTCACTCTCTTCACTTTTATATCATGCTTCACACGTCTATCCATATTTTCTGTGATCGTTATTTTGCTTTCCAAATATCAACATTCTACTACTTGTTCTGTTAAAATACTATTTCAAACACTAAGTAAACCATCAAATAAAGACTAACAGATAGAAATATTACTGGTTATTTTAGTAGTGTGATAGCTTTCGTGGTAGTATATTTTCTTAGAGAGAAAAGTGCCTCTGTTATGGTTCAAAGAATCGGATCTAATATACTAGCAGGATATAACTACTAGCAGGATCTCAATGCACCCATAAGTAAAAACTGTGTTTTGAATTTTAAAAGTATATCCGATTAAAAAGAACGAAAAGGAATGAGTACTCAAGTACTAGAAATACTGCAAGTCACTCTCAAATTAAAAATAAATAAAATTAAGTGAAAAATCACTCCCTTATCAATTAATTCTTGTTACATAAATATTCGTGTCAATTGGTTTATGCAATGTTGCCATCAGATATATTGCGGTTGACAATTAATTAAACTCGGTTGTTAGATCGGTTTATTAACCAGAACTTTACTAACTTGAGCTTCGGAAGCCCTGTTCCGGAATTGATCTCAGCGCCATTGCAGTTGTCAAACCTATAAATCTCACATGGACTCGTGGATAATCTATGGGTTTGCTGTTGTGTTTCTTAACACGGGAAAATATTCTGCTTCATCAGCAGTATTAACATTATCGGCTTATGATGTTGATATCAGTATGATAATATTTAATTATTTTGGACAAAACTTGGTGATATAACAAAACTTATATCACCAAGTTTTGTCTTGATTGCGACAGATTGTAAAACGCGTGCGTACTATGCGACCTCGTTTTATATTTTGAGATCAATAGTATTTAACATTGAAGCCTAATTAATAGGTATGAATAAGTTTAGATTACTTTCCATTTAATATTGTTAAAAAACTTTTTCTGCTACAAAAAACTGCTCCTATTTGAGTAACATCATCAGAAATAAGGATGCATAAACTTGTTTATATTTAATATTATCTTGAAAAATGAAAGTTCGTAAGAATATCGCTTTTATTTTAAATTTCATGTTTAGATTAATCGATTATCTAAGAAAAATACATTAAACACTCTATTCATTTAGGAACAAACTTATAATAGTGAGGTGGTCACAGTAGTTCTTACCAGTGTGTAACTAAACTTAGGTAACATTATTCCAAACTACTAAATAGCATTTGATATCTCAGTAAATATGCTAGAGTTAAATACTTTTAACTTGATTTAGTATAATATCGTATTTTTTGATTTAATATTGAGTCTCAGCTTTTTAAAGAAAGCAACAAGAGATATTATGTTTACTCTTTGGTCGGGAGCTTTGTCTAGAAGTGGATTCGTTCATAAATCTCCCTTATTTTTATAGGCAGGTACAAAACCTTTTTAATTGGAAAACCTACTCAACTCAGCATAAGTACCGTTGTATTCTAATGACTTATCACGACAATTTATGTAGGCCCGTTGAATACCACCTTTTGCCCTACTTTTATTATTCAAGTTAGGCATATTTACGGAGGAAATGAACAGGTTACCTTTTATGAGCTGGCGAATATGTTAGCGGTTGGCACGAGATGGTAACTTCGCGAGTTTATAACTCTCTTACTTAATCTGCTGTTGCTTAAGACGTTATCGTAAAAACTTTGCTTTCAAAACAACTTGGCTTAGCCAATTTCTGAAAATATGAAGAATAATTCCTAATTAATCGGTTTTTAGTGCAATACTGAATTGTGAATTTAACGTTTTTATTAAAGTAAATGTAAATTAAAATATTTCATCAATCTTGTATTTATAATAATATTGTTACCTAATTATAATTAGCCCACACTTTCACGCACTTTTTTTCGACTCCAACCATTGTTCGTTCATCAGTTAATCTTTTAAACATCATTGGCAGATAAACAGATGACAGTTAATGACCAATAGAAATGATTCCCAGAAATAGGCCGCATTCCACATGCTAATACTAACAACTTGTCTTATATGAAATATACAGATCAAATTGGTTATCATCTTATTTCCACTGTTAAAAAGCAACTTCTATTAAAGTTGCAAATAAATAAACTGTTCGGCTTTATTACTTTACAGAACAATATTTCGTAATAAAAAGTATTAATTTTATTTTTTCATAATCGCTGTCATCTTCTTTTCACGCCGCCTCTCAAAGGTCTGGCGAGAAATAACTGAAGTGATTACCACCGAGTTCCGTGGTTTGCGAGTACCCGATCCTTGTGAAGATGTATTTGGGTCTATTCCTCCAGCCAAAAGCGAATTAAAAGCTTTTGAATGTACCTATATCAAGCTCCCTTTGTGTCCCCTCGAAGGTTGAACTGCTTTTTATCGTTCGAATTTAAGTTTCATCTCTCTATAATCATTAATCACTTAACTATTGTATGATTTGTATTTTAAATATCAGTTTATTTAATACCGATGTTTAAAAAATAATCAATTATGATATTTTGTTACATTGTCAATATATTATTTTGAATTTAGCATTGTAATTATGTTTGCTGCCTGAAATTCTTATTTTCGTTCTTGATACATCTGGATACATCATCATGCGCAAAACGAACTTAAAACCATAGTAATAAGTAATAATATTAATGATGTTTACTGCTTAGCCACAGGCCTTATAGATGAATCGAATAGGGTGAATAGCCCATGACCCACCACAATTTGTGTGTTAACACCCATCCTATCACTAGCCCTTGCGAAAGCAGACCAAATGCACTAATTATTGCACTGTTGACTTCCGTAAAGTTCAGTATTATATATTACTAGCTTTCTGCCAGCGGTTTCGCCCGCGTGGACCACGTGGAACTGTTTAATTTAATATCGATTCATTTCAAGTCACGAATCTAATTACAACATATATATGAAATAGAACAGTAAACAATGGTTACTTTGGCATCGTTTTGATTCCACACTCATTTTCATCTCTTTATTTGCTGATATTCGGGATAAAATATAATCTATATTCACTGCATATGACGTATAAAATATTTTTTGAATCGGTCAGTAGTTTCAACGCTTATTCAATACTAATAATCAAATCTTTCCTCTTATTAATATTAGTATAGATTAACTCAGAAATTCAGATTACACACGGTTGTCAAAAATAGATTATTAATTACTACATTAATGTCCCATTCTCCTATTATTCAGAGATCAGCATAATTGCTTTTTCAATGTTTATAAAACAGCGTACTTACAGTAGTCAATGTGAATTCAAACAATTCTGAACTTGGAACTATATCAAAGAAACTGCATTTTGCAAACACTTGTTAGAAAACTTCCTTGTGGCATCCTTCCCTTGTCCTTATAAACTTCTATCAACTGCAGGGAATCTTGAGTTCTTTCAAACATTCCATTCTCTGTCATCGATTTTAATTTGAATAAACAACGACATATATAGAATCAAATAGTTATTTTGGTATGCTCATGAAGAAAGAGAAGGTCGTGACATCAGCGGTGTAGGTATGAACCTTGTTGAACCTGGCTCCAGTTACAGCTCATTATAATTAGGCTACCATTTGCAAGATATTGTGACACAGCTCTTATCAGTAACTCTGATATGATCCAGTTGCCAGAAGATTTGTTTTGATTTGTATGGATCATTCCGTTATTTGGTATGATGTCCAGAGACCCGAGAACAAAGAAAATGTTCGAAATGAGAAGTAAAACCTTTTTTTTTCATATAAATTCTCTCGACAATGCCGCAAAATCCCAATTTGTTAAAGATATGCTTAGATATTTTTCTATAATTAAACCACTTGGCAATCTTAAATGGGGTTCATAATGTAGTCAAAGAACTGTTTGTAGTGTTACACAAAACAAATATTGTAAAGAAATAAAATTACAAAATAGAACTCCATCAACAAAATCAATTTTTAATAATTAACTAGCTTTCCGCCAGTGGCTTCACCCACGTAGGCCGGTATTACACATGTAAACCTCCCTCTCGAATCACTCTGTGTACAGACAACTGCATTAAAATCTTTTGTGTAGTTTAAAATATATCAGAGTACAAACAGCGGGAAGATACTTTGTTTTATGATACTATGTAGGTATAGATAATTTTTGACCGACCGGGTATCGAACTCTTAGAGGCGGGGACACCTTGAAACCGACACGCAAGCTTTTGAGCTGCGGAGGAAGTCAATTTTCAATCGGCGTCCAATTCCATTTACGAATGAAATTGTTTTACATCAATATATATTTTCCCTAAGATATACTTCTGAGCGAATATACAAGTTTACGTCTATTAATATTTCGAATCAAAATAAGGAAGTAAATAGTTCCACTTTAATAAGAAGTATATACTTACTTATTCGTATATTATAAAAAGAACACTTGAACTCGAGAACTCGAACCTACGACTTTTCATTTATTTAATAATTAATAAAGAGCATTCAAAAAACAGTATCAACCAAGAATATTAACTAAACTATATCTATAAGAGACTAACGAAACTCTCTAGTTCCTTATTATTCATTTTATTTACGATTAATAATGAATTCGAACATTTGCATACATAAATAAAATATCTATAATAAAAACAAAGAGTAAACAAACAATAAATTAAAATCTCAACGGATACAGCAAATGCCATTTGTGGTGCAATTTCATTTTGTATTCATAGGTGTATCAACAAACCATTAAAATGTTTTCATTTAATCCTGTTAAGAGAAAATAACAACCGCCCGCTGCCAAATTAATTGCGAAATAGCATGCAATCGACGCTCCCGTTGGATATATTAACTTCAATATATAAATAATAAACTATTTATTTTCTCTAAATGTTAACAACTTGCAGCTCATCCCACCTTTTTCATAAAACTATTTATAATTGGAGTATTATTTATTATTGATGTTTTGGATTACTGTCTAACTAAATCATTCGAGTATTATGTGTTTATACGTCGTGATGAGCTTTGTTGTATATTTTAAATATTTATCTGTGTTATCCTGGTTTCACTGTGTTTTCAAAATAAATCATTTTATTTTAATACACTCCATCTCTCATTAGCTCACACGTAGTTATCACTAACATAAATTAAATACAAATATTTTCAAATGGGCTTTAGTGGATATTTTTTTATTGTATCGTAGGAGGAATGCTTTATGTGCTGTTCCTGTTGCTTAACAGGCGACAGTGGGGGTGTGTGAGACTCAACATCTACACGGACCTGATACGCATAAGTAATTTTGACAATCAGGGCGACTGCTCTAACCACTGGACTACCCAAGACTTTTTCGCTACTACAGAGAGTATTTTCATCAACGTTCAGGCAATCCACACAAACAGCCGAAAGAAATATTTTCGCGAATATTTAATCTTTCAATAAAAATAGAAATTTGTTCTAATTATTATATGTGATCAATTTTTCATTCATAAACAAAATCAAAATCATTTATTCAGTCTAGGCTTTTACAAGCACCTGTGAAAGTCGAGAGCTACGCCATCGGTTCGTTAATCTACGACGAAAGACCTTGTACTGAGAAGAACCGGCAAAAAACTCGGCAAGGGCTGCCTTTTTGCTATACTGAAAAATATTCTCAATGAAAAACAATCCACTTTGTCTCCACCACTCTGAGATTGGACTCGAACCCATGACTGCATGATTGCCTGAACTTGGAAAAGCTCATAATAACCGGCAAAGTGGATGACAAATGACCGAGAGGACGTAGTCTGAGACGATGGTCTATTGAGGTATCCAAAAAAGTATAAATGCTGATATCATAGGCTCTCCATCGAGCAGAAGGCCGCAGTAAATGGAGAAGTCTGCTGCAATGCTTCCGTCGAAGTCACGATCCTCAGCACTGAAGCACTGTCTTAAAGTTCAGAAGATCACCTAAAATTTTATATGTAATAAGGTATTATTTTTAAATATGTATTTTTATGAATATAACCACAGAAAACAGACGACTTTCTGTGTTCTATGAGTTTAACCATCAATCTAATTATTATTAGGATAGAATTTTATAGGATAGGATAGGATAATTGCATTTTACAATATGGTTTTTATTTGGATCCAACAGAATGATGGCACTTGTCTGGAGACGGATGTTGTGTTGGTTTAGTAAGAAATACTGATTTGACAAGTCTTGCTGTAGGGTAATTGGTAATTTTAGAGGCATTATTGTACGGGACGCAGTGGCGTACACAAGTCAATGGTTTCAGCTCCCAAGAATAACGATAACAAAATTCGAAATTTTAATAAATAAATAATCCTCTCTATTTAAATCAAACATAATAACATTATTTTAACATAATAAAATTTGAATTCAAATCTTCAGATGCAGTGTTACCTTGAAAATGATTAATTTGCCATCAATCAACTGAAATATCAATCAAACTTGATTCAGTTAAATGAAGCTGAACTAATACTAAACTACAAAGCTTCACTCGGTCAATGATATTATCTTAAACATGATTATCGTTATTTATCATTGATATCTTTATTTCGTTTTAGGTATAATCAGTTTAAATTAATCTTACTTAGTTTAATTTACTTGTAATTAATACATTTTATTTTGTTACAGCTTTTAGAAAGATCATTAATTCGATCCCATTAAAGTTATTTGCGTAAGTTTTATTTTTTTACTTTCCATTTTTCTGTATAAATAATGTGTAGTATTTTTTGTCCATGGTTATGAATGAATAAATTAATATGAGAATATACAATTTATTGGTTATGTACGACAGAATTCTTAAATGTTTAGAACTAATATCATTGCTGTATATGTCTATTTTTATTAATATACGAAAAGGTAACGTCACGCTTGCACGCTAACGTACCGTATGAAGTACCTACCTAGTACCTACAATATTGGTTTTGCGCTATTAATGCTCTAAGTAATTAAAATTTGAACGGCAAATTTAATTAAAATAGAGGAGCTCGATGTCGCAGTATTTATCTCATTTGGTCTGCGATGCGGAAGAAAAGCAACTTTGCGAGGGACGGTCATAGAAAGGACCAAAAACTTATTATCAAGAGCTCCACTGTACTTCGGAAGGCACATTAAGCTGTTTTTTCCTGGCTGTGTATGAAATCGTTAACATTTCTAGTATTATTCTCAGCTGTATGCTTTCTTTCATTCTTAAGCTGTGTTTATTGACAAAACACGAGCCGTTAATACATTGTGACTAAATTTTTATTTGTTTATGAGATACATTATGTAACTGAATATTGAAACTCAATTGTCTCACGACGATATTTATAAAAGACATTACATATAGCAAGTGTTATTCCATTATTAAGATTACAGTGTCGAAAAACTAGATGCTCAATGCAAAATAAACCTTATTATCCTTACCTTAGTATCATACTCGATCCAAATATAGAAAAAAATTCGAAGCTCTCTATTCTGTTGTTTTCGTTCGAACGACAAGTGTTATTTACAGTCGGACTGACGAAACGCAAGAAAAATTTATGTCCTCTGTAAAGATACGTAATGGGCCTTTATTCACGTCGGAGTATTAGTGTAGTTCGTGTCACTAATGTTTATTTTACGTCTTTCCAGGTACGTATTTTGTGATCATCACACGAGAATTTATGGAACTATCGGCAAGTTTTATTGTTTCATCGTTGAAAAAGCACAAATTTCTTTGTTATTGCTTTGTATTTAGTAATTTTTGTATATTAAAAAAACATACACTGTTAGTTAGTGATATTTACGGCTTATTATATACTTAGATATATGTACTCATGACTTTTTAAATGTTGTAATAATGTACATATACACTCAGAATAATGATGTTGTTAAATATCCTCAGTTGATTTTGAACTTAACCCTCATTGTCTAAGGTATGAAATGAAGTGGATAAATTTGTTTATACTAAGGTCTTATTGCCATTATACACAAATGGCAAAAATTATATCGAAAATTTTTGAAAGTATAACCCCGGGCAATATCTAAGGAACGATAGCGGAAATCGATCACTGTTAGAACATGTGTCTGTCACAAGATAGTGTCAATTGGTAAGGTAGTATTAAAAAAATACCTAAATAATAAGAAAATATAATCAGTAAAATAAAAAGTTACATATAATAAGATAAATTCCACAGGGCACCTCATAAAGTATTCTGTTTCATTATTCCATCATTTTTATTCCTGCATTTCTAAAAATTATCAACATTAAAATTGTGTTGTAGTATAAAATCCTTCGCTGGAAAATGTGATTCGTATTTGGCTAGTTTTTAAAACGTATTATAAAACTAAAACTAAATATGATTGAAATAAAGCCACTACTAATTACAGTGCACATCATTTTACATTTCATCATCATTGGTTTCAGCCTTTTGACGTCCCTACTGCAGGGGTCTTTCTTATGGATGGTTCGACGTGCCTTTGAAAGCACGGAGTAGAATGAGATTATTATTTTTTGGTCACCCAATCCGACAAGCAACAATCCCGGGCTGCATACATAATCCACTACGCCACCCAGCTCCTCCATTTGAGAGTATTTGTTTCTACTTTCTTCATCCAACTAACACTAAGCAGCAATGTTGTGTAAAACCATGTATACTTTTGATATATATCGATTATTATTTAATACTATCAACTGTTTTGAAGGAAAACAAGAGTTTGGAAGTTGTTAAAATGTATATTAATAATATAAATATTTCAAGTATAATTATCGACAGTGTAATTATTGCTACAACGAGAACACTAATAGTGACAAAACCCTAAAATAGTAATATAGTGGTTAGTATTAGGGCTTCATTGTTTAAACTTGAAAACTAAATCGTGATTTTGGTTTATTCAAAATAGAAGTAATAGATTTTAAAGTTCAGTAGAGAATTATAAGGGCTTACAGCCGCAGATACCGATGCAGATGCGGTCCTTAAAACATTTTCAAACTTCATATACTAAATGCGAAAATAAAATGAGAAATATTTTTTGTTATAATTTAGTACGGTTCGCACTTCCCGCATCTACTGCATTCTTACCAATACACAGTGTACAGAACTTTATTCAGTTAGTGAATTCAGTCATGTGTGTGTTCTAACCGCAATTCCACAATACAGCCAATGAACTGTATATTTAATCACTACGGTTCATTTTTAGGTTCGTAGTACATCCTTGTTCACTACGGAACCCTAAAAAAGACCATATAGTTTCGCCATGTCCGTCTGGCCGTTCATTCGCCATCCGCAGTCTAACTCAAAAACTATTGGTACTAGAAAATGTAAAAATATAAAAAAAATTTAAGAGAACTCCCCTACATGTAAAGTGGGAATGATATTTTTTTCGATATCATTGGATAGGTTTTTCAAAAACATTTGGAGTGTGGGAAGGCCATTAAGTATAACGTTTGTGACTTGTTGGGCATTAGAGACTAATTTTCGTTAGAGCTAACTCTCCTCCTCCTTTACCAACTAAACGGTCGTTGGTAAAAATTCAAACGTTACGGCAGTAGTACCAGTATATATTGGGTTGGCACAAAAGTAATGAGACACACTAGAAAAATCTATAACATTTCCTTTTTAAAATCAATTTTTTCGATAATATTCTAGAATGTTGTAGAACATTCTAGGTACTTCTGGTGTAGGGTATATAAAGCCGCGCTCGCGATTTGTTTAGTCAGTTTGAAAAAAAATAGACGAGCGACAAGTTCGAACACTATACTTATACGAGTACTTGTTAGGCCACAGTGCGCGGGCTGCGGCTGACAATATCAACAATGCATTAGGCGCTGGAAGTACAAGCCATGCGACGGTGTCCTGATGGTTTGACCGTTTTAAATCAGGAGACAGGAGCCTTGAAAGTTAGCCACGCTCAGGGCGACCACCCGCAGTGAATGATGACGATTTGCGCCGCGAACTGCAGTTGAATCCGGATGCTACCACTCGTGAATTAGCGGAAGCACTTAAATGCAGTCACCACGCCGTGGACCATCTGCATGAGCTTGGTTATCGAAAAGTTTTGGCTCGGTGGGTACCGCACATCCTTACAGACGCCAGTCGTGCAGTCCGTGTCGCTATCTGTTAGTCACTTTTGCTGCGACCCCGACGTAAAGAGTTTTTGTCAGATCTGGTTACTGGAGATGAATCATGGATTTATTACGAGAACGATACACGTCGTGCTTTTTGGCTGCCTCGAGAAGAAACGCCACCAACTCAACCGAAGCCGAGACAAAAGAACCGCCGAAAATTCTGCTTTGCTGTTTCTGGGATGCGCAAAGCATACTGTTTTATGAGCTATTACACAATGAAACTATAAACGCTGACAAATATTCAACCTAGCTTACCAAATTATCTGCCGCTATCAAGAAAATACGACGAAGACGAGTCAATGCAGTTTTACTGCACGATAACGCTCGACCTCACGTCGCATCTGTGGTTCGCCGGCAGTTGGAGAACTTGGGCTGGGAGACGATACCCCACCCACCTTATTCCCCAGAGCTTGCCCCATCAGACTATCATTTGTTTAGAGCCCTGAAACAGCATTTGCGGGGTAAACAATTTAATGATTTCTCTGACGTAGAGGCGGAGTTGAACAACTTTTTCGAGGCACAGCCATCAGAGTTCTGGGCAAAAGGCATCCAAACTTTGCCGGATCGTTGGCAAGAAGTCTTAGATACTAATGGTAATTACATCATTGACTAAACTTTTTTTATTGTAATAATAATAAAAAAGTAAAAACTTAAACCAAGTGTCTCATTACTTTTGTGCCAACCCGATATAAAGAGGTTATAAATAAAACTATCAGATTTAAGTAGGCTTTACAACTTTACGGTTAATAGTCGACCAATTGTATTTAACTCGAAAATTTCGAACAACTCCACAGAAAACAATAAACACATTTTTTTTACCTTTTTAATGGATAATGTGAAATATAAACTAATATAACCCTTCGTGCAGGAGTCCGACTCGCACTTGCTAGGTTTTATTATATAAGATATTTTAATATACTTTATCTAAATATTGCCATGTTAACATATCTATAAAGATGAAAATTCGAATAGATATTTCGGTTTCGGGAATTAAAGAGAATCGATATGTATATATGAATAACTTTCTTTTAAATACCTACGTCTTGATATTCTTTAAGTTAATAAATAGATAATTTGTTAGGAAAGGAGGAAAACTTTTAATGGGAATTCTTTTTGTTTTTGTCGCTCTCGTGAGACACTCACAGTTTCATAATTTCTTGATATCTTTAAAAATCAAGTTGTTTTAGTTTAAAAAATTCAATAAAAAATGAATTTTAAAAATAAAAAGCTCTCCGCGTAAAAGAATTCAGGTTTGATATTTTTTTAGGATGGACTTAAAAAATAAGATATTTGAGAGACAGATATAATATTAAAATATAGATATTTTTTTTGTTGGACGGTTCAAAAGTAATTTTTAAAAGATTATTTGAATAAAGATAACTTTGACTTTGACTTTGATATGGTCCCAAAACAACTAGACCCAACAAAATATAGAAAAAGGGCATTTGGTTAAATCGTCTATAATGGAAATCAAACTATCAATGGAAATGACAGTCAAATTTTAGTTTTAAATTGAGCTGAAGTGTTAGAGGAGTATTACTATGTGGATGACAATGCAATATTATATGAAATAGAGCCGATCTGATAAAGCTTGTAGGTACACATACAACCTCGAATTAAACAAAGAAACCCTACCGATTTTGCCTTCATTTGATTTGTTTGGACTAGAAATTTCGATTGTTTTGATAAGAAGGGTATATATATAGTATGGTATGATGGAAATAGAAAGTGGCCATTGGAATTTTGTAATTAAATAAAGCAATCCTGACAAGTTTGGACTTGTTTGGTCTATATAGTAGTTTGTCTATTCATATAAAAAAATCTCTGCCACGTAGCACGAACGCTGCATATCACGTGATATATCATAAAATATAAAATATGATAAAACTCGTATTACTGTCTCACATCGCTTGAATATGAGCAGGATAATAACATTGTACTGTCTCACTAAGGCTGCTTAAATTTGAGTAGAAGAGTAACATTATATTTAGAATTGAGTATTTTTAGGGCCCTCTTGTACCCCCGCTTACAAATACGAATCGAGAGTAAAGCCACGCTCGCTTAATTTCATACACTTTTAGTTATAGAAAAAAAAAACCAAATGTAATTATAAAAAAAAATCTTTCATATACTTTCGTTAGATGAAATAAAAACCTATAGGTATTCGTATATATTTTTTATGTAATTAAAATCAAATATATGAGTGTTTTCTATCGAGCCAAATATCGACATGTATGTTTCTAGTAGGAAACGATCGATTATATGTACAATTTTTATAACACGATTTTTATTTGGCATAGCCTTAGAATAAAATTGGTAATTTCCTACAACCTCGCCTTAAGAGCGCTCATGCTAGTTCAATAATATAATAAAAGACTGATTGTAACCAGTGGCTTCTCACACGTCGTCCGAGGGTGTTGAGTGTGCTGCTGTACTGGAGTTTTAAGCTAATGTTAATTAATATATTACCAGTGAGCATCTGTGTACATCATTATTAGTTTATTTACTTCCTACACACATAGCCCTGCCCTATAAATGGAACCAAATAACGAGAAACTGGCCGTGCATCTAGCGATTGTTTTGATTGAAATAAAAACTTAAAACAAATATAACCGACTTCAAACTAATAAAATATAATATAATATTTCTTAAAAAACGAAAACTACTGATCTCAATAAAATTTAAAAGGGACCACCTAGGTTCATTAAGCTGTCGAATAAAAAAAAAAGAATTTTGAATATCGATCGACAACTGGCGGAAATATCGGTGAACATACATAAAAAATACAACACAGCGCCATCAAACATATAACCTCCTCCTTTTGGATTTTTAAATCGGTTAATAAAATATCGTGCTAGTGGTATATTATTATATGTAAATTGAACACGTGTATAGCCTGGGCGTGTCACTAGTTTGAATATTCAAGCGTTCGCGTGTTACGCTTTTATTTCTATTTGCTTTCATGTTAGTTTCCGCACCGCTATATTGTGCAGTCCCTGCCTACACACCTGCCGCACCTTCTTTATTTAACTGTAAAATCCTGTCGTGGTATAAAGCATTTTGGTTGTATAATAGAGGTTTATTTTAACATGGTCTTTTTATAATATAATTAGCTATTTTTCCGAGATTTCGCTCTCTTAAATTATAGCCTATGCAGTCGCATTATGTACTCGTATCTTCCCGTAGGTGAAAGAAGGTAGTTTTAAAAAAAATATATTTGTTTTGACTTTCACTCTGACTGCCTAAGCAGGAAGTTTTGAAAAAAAGCTAATTAGATTGAATCAACATTATTTACTAGGAATTTGGAAACATCAGGGAGCTGATAACAACTCATATCGACCTTGTCCTTTAGTTATAGCATAAAGTTTTATTACCTAGAAATCGGTACTGCTTCAAATAAATTTTGTTACAAAACCTCTAACAATTATAATCTATGATATTTCCGATTAAGAAATTTAAATAGAATATGAAAAATTATAAAAAATCCTTGAAAATAATCTGTAACACTGTTTTAATACTTTGAAATATATGAAATGTACATTTGAAAAAACCTCTATCAAACATGCAGTGTTATTCTGTTAAAAATACAGTATCAAACAAAAGGCTATCGTAATAAAAAAAAATAAACTATTGCTAACGGTAACAAAATAAACTAAAATAAAAATAATAAACAAAATAAACTAAAAAAAATAAACTATTGCTAACGGTTTTATTTAATTGTACTGCGTCAGCGTTGTTTTCAACGCTGTATTTATAAACTAACGAAGCTGGTAGTCATTTTAAATAAACAATATGATTCTAACAATTAAAGTTATTTATTAATGACATTAAACAAGACGATTTGAAGTCTGAAGCAACCATCTTATTTAATTTAGCTGTAACCTGCGACCTCGTGGTCTGAGGGTACTATGTACTCACTGGCCTGCTATACTGGAGTATCAAGCTAATCTTAGTTAAAAATCTGCCAGTAAGCATCCACATTTATATCATTATCATTAGCTTATCAGCGACGTCACTGATGGGGCATAGGCATATTAAATAGATGGAATCAAATAAGAAAAATCTACCGGTGTTTCTGTGAATAACGCGCATGTCTTCATATCTGAATTGCTTAGTTGTTCTTCTTTCCATTTTAATGCGCAATAGAATCGACAGGAATTGCAAAATATACAAACAAATGTTTTCTTTGTAATAATAGTTTTTTTATTGAAGTCTTTTAATAATGACGCCGACATTTTGTTTTTATATGGATATTTGACTACTGTGCTTATTCTGAACTTGCAGATAAAGACTTTCATTTGAAGGGTTTAAAACAGCTGGACGCTTTGATTGTGCAAGATTTTACGCCTGATCCTCATTGCAACTTGACGGTATATTTAATAAAACTAATTCCTACTATTAATTAGTTAGCTTATTTCAAGTACTTTTATTTTTTGTTTTAAGTCATTCATAATTATCGGCAGCACAAACATAATTTAACACCCCGGTTAAATTATGTTTGTGAAAAATGTACTTAAAGTAATAAAGTATCTCGTTAATAGTCACTCGTAATTTGTAGTCCGATGAATAATTCTTCATTAAAATATATTATTAAAAAACCGAGCAAGCGCAGTCGGATTCGTGCATAAAAGGTTCCGTATCAATATCCATAAAAAAACAAAAAAATTGTTTGAAATTTTCGAGTTGAATACATTTGGTCGACTATTACTCGTAAATTTGGGAAGCCAAATTAAGTGTGATAGTTTCCCTATTAAAGTAATTATATATAACTATACTACTGCCGTAAAGTTTGAGTCGTGGGGGACATTTGACTCTAATGACCTAGAAGCTTGATTAGTCACGAACGATTAGCTAAAACGAAAAACGGTCATCCGTAACGATAGCTCACGCTATTTTTTTCATCCTCAACCTTACATGTAGGAGAGGTATAAGAAAATATTTTATTTTTCAGGATTTTATTTCAGTTATGCTAAATTGTACCATGCGAATACAAAGCGCTTTAGAGTTAAACCGCAAACCGATGGACATGAAGAAACTATGAGGATTCATTGTTGACTATGGAGCGGCAAAATTAAAATGAAAGCAACTTTTTTTTAATAACAATCGGAAAAACAAAGTTTACAAACATAATATGAATAATACCGTTTCGGTAATAAATCTTAATATAGCTTCAAAAACGGATGTACTCCGACTTTGTAAGTTTCCTGAATTGCCCGTGTTATAACTTCATTCATCAAAGCAATTTTACTTTGAATTTGTACTACATTTACATGCCAAATACGATTTTCCAGTAAATACAAAAACAGACTTAGTGAAACTATCAATGTTAACTTTGGCAAGATGAAATTCATTCGTCTATAAGTTTCAATACAAGAAAAATTTGTGATCAATAAAAAAAAAACTTTTTCTTTTTTGACAAAGTTCTTTCTGTTCAACGACCATGGTATCAATTCTAAATCATCATCATCTTCCAGCCCTTCTATGTTCCAAGTTTTCTTCGTCTCTTCTCCTTCGGCTGTTATCTCATCACTCACTCCAACCATATTTTCTGTGGTCGTCTTTTTGCTCTCCATTCATAGAAATTTCTGTATCTATTTAAATATATATGTCTAAATCTAAAGTATCGATAGTAAATACTTATGTAAAAAATACATTTGTATTTATAACATTTCGTGACATGCTTCCCAAGAACACGTTAAGAACAACCATCGGTTGTGATGACAATAAAACGCAAGTCGTTAACCCGTATTAGGCCACTGAGTAAGTGACCCAATAACCCTGTGATGTCACCCTGCTCCTTACTGATAGTGGCTGAAGGCCGCATAAGTTTAATGTACTTCTTTCCCTTAACCTTAATATAGGATCAAACATGTTTTTTGCTACGGAAAAAATCTGTATTTATTTTCTGTTTCATGAAAAATAAAACGCAGTTCAGTAAAAAGTTAGTTAATAATCTTGCTGTAAAGTAGTATTATTTAAAATAAATGTAATAGGGTAATGAAAGAATAAATAGTTTTAATTCAGATATATAAAAATAGTTCTGTGATTTTGTTTACACATCTTTATTAAATCTAGGTTGTAATTAACATAAAAAATAATATGAAAACCATGTATTCTATCATAAAATGACAACACCAAATATTAACGTCCGTTTCATTGCGTAAGACGTTAATAAAGTCTACCTCTTACCAAACTACGCCGCAGCACAAAACACCATTTGCCTTGTGTATTTAACACAAGCTTTTGTTTTAGGGCTTAGTAGAGAGCTTCTTAAAAAGTTAGAAAGGCCTTTCACAAAGGCCGGTTAACCGTCGGCTACGATCGTCCCACTTTTGACCCAACTAATGTTCGCGCGTTTTCCGCAGGGTTAAATGAAAAATACCGCCCCGTTGAAAGCCGTTGGAACAATCACCCCAGCGGAACAATTTCAGAATATATTTCTGTTGTATCGTAGGTACTCTAATTAAGTCGACCTACAATATTTGCTTAGTCACAATGTGTTTGCGTAACGGTATATGGAGTAACTTTTTCTCGGTTCATACAATATGTATTTATGATCAAAAAATACTTTTGGCAGCGTTGTGTTCTTAGGTTTCTTGTTGCTATGGTTACATCTATGCCGATAAATTATATTATTTGCCACAAAAATGACACGTTTATGTTACCTCTGTGTCAAAAATAAATAATCATAACATTCCTTCTCATGAGAATTCTTCTTTAAAAGACAGTTGAATAGTTTATAATTAATTAAATATACAAAGAAGTTTAGTGACACAGTTTTGAAATTTAATAAATTATTTCGTTCAATTCGTTCATAATTTAACTTGAAAATATTGATATAAAAACTTTAACCAGAATAGACAACTTCAATCACAATTTAAATTTATTAATATAATTAGGAAAATACTGAAATAAGAACTTGTCATTTATATTAAATTAACATAAAATATATTTTGTTGTCGAATAAACAGCAATTAAATGCTAAATAACTATATCATCATCAGCTGTCTATTCACGTTATAACTGCTGAAGCTCTAGCCTTACATGTGGATTAAATCGAAATTGGGATAATGAACAATTGCCTGCCACGTAGGCTCAATGCAGATTGATACTTATGTATTAACGACTACTGATGTAGCCAGGACCAACGGCTTAAAGTGTCTTTCGAAGCACAGAGTAGGAACCTATTCCGTTAGGTACCTTTATTTTTCATTATCTAAAACAATATGTTTACTGTTATCTGCTATTACAATCGACATTACTATATAAACCGTAATTATCAATTTATATTGTGAATCAAACCAAACAATATTCATGATTGAGCAATATATGTTATCTTAATCGACTTCTTACATTGAATTGTTTGAAATTCATCGAAATGGATGAACATTTTAGGAAAATCAGTGGAATCACAACGGGAAATGCGATCGGTGCGGAATCTTGGAACTACATTGCTTTTAGTAGAATTACACGCAGTCTTATCGTATTATTATAGTCTCTATAAATGAACCCCGAACCCTTACGTTTATTGGACTGTAATCTCCCACGCCAAATAAGGGTTAACATATTCATCTATTTCATTATAACAGTAATAACTACTGGGACTCAAGAAGTGCCAAAAATCATTAATTTATGTAAAAAAACCTTACTTCGATGTTCTTGCCTTTTCTTCCTTTATATATATACTTTGACTAATAAGTAAACAGTAAGTTTTTGTTCTTAGACAGCTTGTAAATGTTCTTAGACAGGTAACCTTAAAAAATCAAATATGGCGACTGAGCGGTGGCATTTTATTAAATCATTATTTTTAATATTACAATATGAAATCAAAGGGCTTTAGATAGCCCTTCAGTTTGATTGACACAATCCTTCCACTTCCTGAACTAACCGGGTAATTAGTCTAACTAAAAAGACTTGAATGTATGCAACATCATACAAGAATTTATGTGTAATGGTAGATTAGATAGGGGAAATCTGGAGACTTGATCAGGCAGGAGAAATTATTGTACATAACTAATACATAAATATATTTGGAATAACTGTCAGAATGTTGTGCGCTGTATTTTGTTTTGTTAAATTATATCTGAAAATAATAGACCGTCTGACGACCCCACAGCCCAACAGCCAGACAGCCAGACCCCACAGCCAGACCCGTAAGCGCGAATTTAAAACATTTCTCATGAAACTTGTCTCCTACTTGATCTAGTCTCCTGGATTTCCCCTACACTTTAGTTATTATTTTCAGCATATTTAAATAAAGGGTTGTTTTAAAAAACTAACTATCGTAGAAATTTAGGTGGTCACCCCAGCTCTTAATAACGAACATACTCATAACGTTGTATAGAACAGGACGATCAAATCAAAGTCAACTTTGACGACTTCAGTTTCAATCGTAGTATAAGTACACCAATTGTTTCTGTATTAGAAATAAATTCGTACTCAAACTAAGTGTACACACGCTTGAATAATTCATAAGCTTGTATACAAGTAAATGGTTGACTATCGCTGCGTATAATCAAATTGCACGAAATTTGGCACACAATATCTTTTTAATTAAATTAAAATATTATCTGTCATATTTTAATATCGATTGCGCATTTTATATACATAATACAAAACAAACAAAGTCTGTACGCAGTGATCTTATAACAAAACAAGGTCTATTATTATTTTTTAAATAATATAATAATTAAATAATAATAGTAAAAAAACTTACTCATGAGTAAACTTGCCATAAGGTAAAACCTTATTAGAGTAAAGCAGCTCATTGGCACAGTAGTTCGGTCTGCAATGCGTAAGCTAAGGAATATTTGAAAGGTCTAGTCGTATTTTTATGCCCATTAAAATTTTTTTATTTTATAATAGGAGTATATATACCTATATATAATACGAGTATATATATATAATACGAGTGACACTTATCTGTATTGGTCAAGCGCAATTTTTTAGGGTCTATTTTCTCTATTCGATTCCTTCCAACTATAGGTAAGTACTAAACCCCTGGAACGAAGATATTAATAGGCTGATCTGATAATGATTTACCAATATTGCACGCAAAGTTTATTTATCATATTTTTGACTGTACATCGCATATTTTTTTTTAATAACAGAAAATACAAATGAAATTATATATATTATATCACAACACAACTTTTTTATAATGAAATTATATAATTTCATTTGTCTTTTAACAATACCTTAGCTACATTTTTTCTGGCAAGAAGAAAGGACTTTATCACAACATAAAGTAATTGGTTTGTCTGAGGTAGCTTAGTTTTCATCATCCGCTACTTGATCCGCGTAGATTCCAAATAACCTATTGATATATTATACAAAATTAACCTTTTTCCTTCATGGAGTGTATTTATAGTCAAATATCATAATAATAACAAAACGTTGCAAATAAAGCTCGGTGGCGTGGAAAATAAGCACCGCGACCTACGATCGTTGTTGCAAAGCAACTTTGTCATAGATCACAACACAGTAAGCAGCAGATAGGTTCTTAACTCCAATGAAGTAATATTATAACTTATATTAACGTCCATATAACATTGGTAAAGTGGTTAGTGCTTGCACTGGACACATGAATTGCATTATGACACTGACATATTTGTTAGTCCCGACTAAATAAGGTTTTAGGTTTATTGTGCAACCGTTACGGCAGTCGGCGGTAGACTGAGACAGCTTGACGTTCATTTACCTCCCCCGTCCTGCAGCTCACATACCTCAGGCGGTGTGCACTTCCGCGCACGCTATACCAAATTTCAGCTCAACCATGCAATTAATGCCATATCATATAAAATAAACGGGAACTTAATTTACATATACTTATGTCACGGTTTTTCTATCAGAAAAACTTCGCTCGTTTTATTATAAGCTTATTCTTGTCGGTTCGTCATTTTACAACGATCCTTGCGTATGTTTCAAAAGTATTTTAATCACAGGGTAGGGTGGGCTATGGAGTCTGAAGTGTTATGTATAACATTTTATAATGTACCTACTTCATAATACAGCTGCTATCATAATATTGCAAATGTAAAAATGTGAAAGGAAATATTATTTCTTTTATTATTATATTCTAAGGAAATATTATTTCCTTTCATTGGTTAGCTATATGCGATAAATAGTTATTAGATAATAATTTTCTTGATTCGTATTTATTCGATGTGTAAGTGATGTAAGTTTTCAGAAAAAGTGAAATTAATGAATAGACCTAGTGGATGTCGTATGGTTGGGCTAAAATGTATAATATACAACTTATCCTACTACAAAAAAAAAAAAAAAAAAAATCATTATAAAGCAATAAAGTAATCACTTTTAGTTGTTATTAATTATGTGAATATATTAAAAATATTTCAATGCTTTATATATATATACTATTATTTAAAAGATAAAATATTTGGCTGATCGTTAAGTTGTTTGTTTGAAACGGATAGGTTCCGAAATTACCTGACCGATTATAAACATTCTTTCAACTATGGGAAGTTACGTCATACGCTATAATTTATAGGCTATAATTTATACGGGCGGAGTTGCGGAAAACAGCCAGTGTTCTATATAAAGTATTATTTTAAAATACCAGCAACACCGCAGTGCAATTTGTGAGTTATTAGATAACTCAATAATATGTCCTAAATAGTTTCTCAATTTTTTATTGCACTGTTGTGAAGTTTGTTCGTTTATGTTCGCAGTGCTCGCACGCTGTATAAAGTTCAGTAAGTTCCAACTAGTATGGCGCAAGATGAGTCTGCGTTTGCGCAGAGCAGATTGTAATTATAAAATCGATCGATTTCACTTTTAAAGATAATATAGCTATTGTTATACCTTTGAAAGAAGTTATATTATCTTTTAAAGCACGCAGAAGCATAGAAATACTACGACACACTTTCTACGATCAAATTAATCGCTTGCTCTTAGATGGAGATGTCAGAAGCCAAAAAAAAATGTATGAAAAGAGTAATGGGAGTGGTTAAGGCGAAAGATGTATGTAAGAACAGTACATTGTGGCGTTTGGTCCTCTCTGCTTACCCCCCAAGGGCGTGAAGATTTGGGTGTAATTTATAAAGTCGCAATCGTTTTTTTAGGAACGATGATTTGAACGATCAAGTCACATAATAAAACATAGTTAAAACCCACCGAAAAAATTAAGTTAGCATTCAACTCCTTCGTTTGACATTTCTAAATATCGAATAACGTCAACTTAACGATATCATTCATTCAATTTCTTTAAAAAGATGTCGCGATTACAGCATATCAAATAGCTGTAATCTGAAATTCGTGAATATCTTTCAGATGTGAAAATGAAAGGTAAAATTAATTGATATGCGAAAGATTTAAAATTATAAAATAAGGCCCCAGTTCTACGAACACCGAGTATCTTGTTTCAATGAGCATAAAGTATGAACTACCCATCTCGCTCACACTCACAGGGGTTCAAATGGGTGGATATTGATAGACCGCTCAATGGTGTGATATTTAAATTAACTGATTGGTTGACATTTGCCGCACTTCGATGTTGAGAATTCTGCGCAGGTACTTACAACAAAGATCTACGTCAGTTCTGTATTACTGTACTTACACATTGGTGTAGAGAATTAGATAAGGGCGGTTCCACTATTTTCCCATAACTGTTACATAAACGATTTCCAGTTTTGATATCGACTTTGAAAACCGTTTTCGAATATTGTTATCTTGGTTGTTACTACTTTTCAGTATATCAAAACTGGTAATGTGGATATGATATTCGCTTTATCAATCGCTCCACGGACCTTTGCTTACATTAGAAAGAGATGGGGCGAATATCGTGCCTTGGTTAATTAGCAAACGCTCTTATGAAATTAAAGTCATTTCGAATGATTCAAGCTTCCGTAATTGGATAGTAGATATGATATTCGCTTCATCTCTTTCTGCCTTAAAATAAAAAAGAAGGGATGAATATCAAGAGAATACGTTACGTACAAACTTACAAAACGGTATCGTATATACCGTTTTGTAAGTTTGTGTTTTGTATTTAGGTAGTTATGAGAAGATTTATATATAGTTTAACTTAAACTGGATAAAATATGATATTGTAACTCATATTTTTGTTCTTTTCGTTTGAAGTCAAATGAAACAGTTTATTAAAATTTCGTTGAAAGAACGCTGAAATCTAGTTCTACGAAAATGTTGGTGTTTTAACCCAGTTATTTTTCAGTCAACTATAGTTATCAAATACAACTCTTACATTTCTAAAATTGTTTCTGAATTCAACAAATAAATGCCAATAGAATAAACATTATATGAAGAATCCATTTTAAATACAAATAAAAAGAGCAGAAGATTTGCTACACGTAAAAGATGGTCCAAATATTTGTGTCTGCCTGTTCAATTGAATTTGTTTATCATGCGAGTAAATAATAACACATTTCGATATATGTAGTCATTGAATAAGTATAATTGTAGTTGTTGTGTACAGACATTTAAGGTGAACGTCCATATGTCAGCACGCACGCACCGGCCGCACTTCATGCAACGGATTATATTAAAAAATTATATTACGTCATCAGCATAATTCTGACGTTAAAACTGACAGTCAAATCTTTTAAAGGAGCATCTACGATAAATGAAAGTATGACATCGACAAATCCGTGCAATGGGCTTGTGAGTGCGTGCTGTAGTAGTTACCGAGTACACTTACAGGTCGGTTGAAATCTAAACGTATCAATGGAAGTGTACGTTAATAAGTTCGGCGGACTCGCAGATCATCATTCATTTTTATTCAGTCAGCTTTCATTTTTATGTATCTATACTATAAAAATAATAAAAAGTTGAAGTGTTTGTTTGTTCTGTTGAACGCTCTAATCTCAGAAACTATTGGTTCGAATTGAAAAAATATTTTTGTGTTGTATAGTTATTAATTGAGAAAGGCTATAGGCTATATAGCATCACGCTAAGATTAATAGAAGTGGAGCAGCAATGCAAAATCTTGCAACAGGAAAACCAAGCAAAGCCGTTGGCGGAAAGAACCTATTATAGATAATAGAGTAACTCTAATGAAATGAAGGCTAAAATATAAGCCTAACATGGATGATTTCTCTGTGCTCAAAAATGTTGCAGATTTATTCATCATAATTTAACTCATTGACTAACCTGGCGTTCTCATCTCGTTTCCTATTCAGCTTCATGCTCACTCTTAACAATTTTCATTGACGCCGTTGCTTTGAGCTACTGAATTCAGGGGTTTACCAAAATTTTAATACAATAGAAGGATTAAATGACAAATTCACGTCACGTCCACTCCATGCCTAGTCATTACGGTTCAAGGATTTTTTCCCGCTCACTTCAGAAAATACATCAAAAAAATATTCGGGCTACCGGATATTATAACACCTACTACGATGCGTTAGGGCTCAAATCAGTTTGGAACCTTTCTACAATAGCTGCGCGGGAAAGTTAGCTATTTTGGTGATAGGTGGTGTATAAATATTATGTATAATGCTATATTCCACAAAGGAAAGGAAACAATTTTGTTTCTGTATTGCCTTTTTCTACCAAACAACATTATTACATTTAATATACATACAATATTATACCGCATGTATTGTATAACTTTCATAGGAAACAGGTAATTCCTCGCATAAGTGATTTCATTAAATCCTGCTTCTCATAACTATGTTAAATATACTATACAGTAACTGGTATATCACTATAGCTGAAGTAAATTCAATAAGGTTTAATATTAGATATATATTAACGTTTCGAATTACTCGACTTGTAACAGAGAAAATATCACGGTATCCCATCTATCTAATAATAATGTTACATGTTATATTTCATTTCTGTAAGTAATTTTCGATAAAGTTGATTTGAATCTATATAACTAAGTATATATATAAAATTCTTACGTTACTGAGTGACTGACTGACAGACAACGTTACAGCCGAAACTACTGAGCGTAGACAGTTGAAATTTGGAAAGAAGATTTCTTAGGGAGTGTAGAGGAGAACTAAGAGAGGATTTTAGAAAATTCCACCCCTTAGGGGGAAATCTAGGGAATGAAAATTTTTATGGAATTTTCTAATTTCTGGACTTAAAATTAGATCCCGCGGGCGAAGTCGCAGGCGATAGCTAGTTATTCATAAAACACATTGTCTTTTCTTAATGTCATTTTCTCATTGAGTAATCGTAATCTCCCACTTTTTAATCGCGTTATATTTCCACTAAGAGACAGCTATGCTTTGCCCAACTCTTGTATAATAACTTTATTTATGAATTCCTTGTGGATTTGAAATGTATTTAATCAAATCTAATTAGTTCAAGATGAAACTACAAAGTTGCTGAAACTCGTATCTTAAACTGTTGATATCACTGTAAGTTTTTCACTTTGAAAAACTTTTTTTGAATTAATAGAAATACTTTCAATTAATTCAATATGAAAAGTATTTAAATTATATATAATATTTTTCTATAAAATAATATAAGGAAATATAAACAATAATTATTATTTTCAATTGACTCCAAAAGGGGAAGAAGTCATCCAATGCCAAAAGTGCGCCATGTAATTTTTTACCTACATTCAAAAGTAATGTTTTAAACTTATAAGTCGCATTTGTAGTTGTTAAAATAAAGTAAAATACTTTTGACTGCCATATAAATCCATGCTAATTTTTTTTTCAAATCACTAGCTGTTTTCCCGCGACTTCGTGCATGTAAATTATAGTCTATGTCAACCCCATGTAGGTACCGGTAGATGAAAGAATTAGTATAGATTAGTAAAAGATAAATGGCATATAATGATAATAACAAACAGAAACAAAATGTATACTATTTATTAAATACTAAATCTTACATTTCAAAACTAGTTAACATTTTATTTGCGAAGTTCCTATTGCGCTATTCGCAAAACGGATCTAACGAGGACGGAATAAAATTAAGAGCAAATTTTAAATTAAACGAACATAAAACCTCGTAGGGGAACATCACGAAAGCATTATGTCCTAAGTGAAAAAACATTAGTGGAACGGACGACACTCTAGTGAAGTATTTCACAAGCTAAAAGTAGACACGTATAATTGAATAGGAATATAATAAAATCCATTAAGTGTGAAAATTATGAGGAACTCGCTGGAGCAGCGCTTAATCTGCGATTGAAGAGATTGAGTAATTTTTGTGATGGTCAGTCATAGGTGGGGTCTATTTATTATTCGCTTCTTTGTACCTCTGAAGACATATTAGACCTTTGGTATCGTCTACATCTGTAGTCATTCATACCCAATTATAGATTATTGACGTACCTTCATGTTTATTTTCATAGGAAAGACCTGTATGTTTACAGTGTCAATATTATTAGGCTTATTATATAGATGATAAATTGATCAATTTGCGAAACTATGTAAGTTGTAACATTTATGACTCAATGCCGTAAGCGAATAGATTTATTATTGGATCTGACGTTATCTGAGTTAAAAAAAAAGTAAATAATTGAAAGATTGCCCAAACAAAATATTGTCCAGTTTACGAAGATCAGTCTTTTGGATTATGATAGTTATAGACAAGCATGAAGACACTGAGGTTATGACATTTAATATTGGTATGAGATTTTTTTGTAGTATTAGGAGCGATGTAAGTGACTTGGCATTACATTGATTAATTCAAAAGCAGAACGACATTTGCCAGATCAATTTTCTTAATATATTCTCCTTGTGATCATCATCAACAACATTGTGAGAGCACAGGACTAACCTTATGGTAGAATCACTGTCACATAAAACACCGAGCTCAAATCTTCACATGGATTCATTATTGATGAATATTGAAGTATATCAGAAGCTGCGCTAGCTAGCGCGCTTAGTCTCCGAACAAAATAGCCGGTCACAGGGTCAAAAACTTAGCATCTTGTACTTCGGAAGGCACGCTTAGCTGTTGGTCAGCTGCATCTGCAGTTGTTGACACTCATAAACCACACAGGCTCCGCGTGGTGGGTTGCCCATTCTCTCTAGTCGATACGATTCTATCCAAAGGGAAGACCTGAGCCCCATCAGTGGAAACTTTAATAGACTGGTCATATGATTAAAGTGTGTAAGCGAATTTGTTTTAACACGGAAAGATTGATTCAATAAATATTTGTTGATTCAAAAAATAAACTATCATCTTCGTAAGTTATTTCACATTACTAATCGAAAACTAATCCAGTTAATGTTAATATAATGTATATACTAATTTGTATACAAAGTTCTCATTCTATAATCATAAATTTATTATGAATTTTCACAAATCAATATTTCGTGAGATCCCATTATCTGAACAAACAATTCAAATTCAAATAAGACTATATTGATAAATAAACAAATAAACAGTAGCAATTTTGAAGATAAATCCAATAAAAATGTATTTTGCGGTACAAAAATATTTGAGTACATGTGCTTTTGAAATTAAATTAAATCTTGTTTACTATTATTTATTTTTCTTTTCTTTTTCAATTATTTTTAGAAATTTGTCATGTAATTTTTTTTGTTCTAATAGATATATGGATAAACTCTTTATTTCTGTCATGCGCAGATATTTAATATTAGATTGTGTATGTACTTTGCTATAGAAAAAGTATTTTGTACTGATATTCTATTAAAAGTCTGAAAATTCTTGCTCTTCCTAACTTATATATTTTTGAAGCCTGTAAATTTGTCAAAAAGCATATGGATTTATATTCGCCGGTAAAATTATTAAGACGTAACAATAGATACCATAATAAACTAAAGGTCCGTTCAACAAAAAGAAATTGTATTCAGCAGCCCCCCATTCAATGTTAATTAAAATTTACAATAAAATACCAAATTACATTAAAGAACTCGAAAAAACGAAAGCTTTTGAAAATCACTTGAAAAAAAATCTTATAAACAAAGGCTATTATAGTGTCGCGGAATTCTTTGAGGATGGGTACGTTTCGTGAAATGAATAAAAGGAGATAAGAGTCAAGTTCAAGTCCTACCTAAGTAAAATATAATAAATTATACATATAATAATATACATTCTCAAATATATAAATGTAAAGAAGTTATTATAAATGAAACCATTAATTGTAGATGCCAATGTTAATTAATAATATATAATAAATAAAATATAAATTGTTTTTAGATATATATAGCCTTAAGTAGGATATGTATTGCACAATTAATATAATTATAATTTGATGCATTTTAAATAATAACTTGGCAATATTATATTATATTATATTATATTATATTATATTATATTATATTATATTATATTATATTATATTATATTATATTATATTATATTATATTATATTATATTATATTATATTATATTATATTATATTATATTATATTATATTATATTATATTATATTATATTATATTATATTATATTATATTATATTATATTATATTATATTATATAAAGGCTATATACTTAGAATTTGCTACACCCTTACAGGGTGTCACATGAACTGTAAATATAAATATAATATCTTTATACTTGTGACAAGCAATACATGAATAAATAAATAAATACCACTGATATACATAAACCTTATAAATAAGCTAACGCCCCAACATGTAATTCTTGCTAATATCTTATATTTTTGCAGGGTAAATAAATTACTTCTAACCTGCTTCGTATTTTGTAGGATTTACGTTATCGTATAGATCTATGGGAGCTTGACCATTAAAAACTCTACAGTCTATATGTTCAGATTTTAAACCAACGTTTCTTTTGGTTTCAAATTAACACTTACCTATAACATGTGTACTTCAAACAGCAATTCTTTATTTGTTAAAAAAATACTATTCTACTTCGTCGAACATTCTAAAGCTACCTTCTTGCATCTCCATCTCAGATAAAACGGATTTAAGTGAAATTTCAATTTGGAAAATGTAGTTGATAATACCTACTGTTTGAAATCAGTTCCTAATGTTAAATTTGCTTTAAATGTTGATTTGTTTTCAATGTCATACTGTGTGTTATCATTGAGTATTACTTTTAATAAATTATAGAATTATGGTATTTTGTAAATTTCTGAAAATTTGCAAGATATTATCGAACTAGTTTTAACAAACTAGAAAGTATATACCTACTGCAAATAAAAATTAAAATTTCTCAACAAACAAGTTTAATACAGACATTTCAAACCAGCGAAATCGAAATCAAAACATTATTAGCAGTTTAGACAATCAATGTACAACTTTACTCTTTAGTGCATCTGCATCATTAAGTTTTGAGCAGTTTGAAGGAGAATTTATTTAAAGGAGTTTCTTACTAAATTTATTATTAAAACAATTTTAGCCTAATGGCCAGAGGTCTGGCTCTATAATAATTTAGTTCAGACCTCGTCAATATCCTGTCATCGTGGAGCTATCATATCGATTCGTTACACAAGTGTTTCAATTTCACCACCAAGGAGGGTTTGACAAAAATATCATTAACTTGGTTACCATTTACATAATATTCCGCTCAAGAAATTCTTAATAAAGCATCCCAATGAACTTCTTCGGCAACAGCAATATTTTTAAATAAATTCAATAAATAAATAAACTTTGTAGGAGTTCAAATTGAAAACACAATCGAGTTTCAGAAAACGACCACATTACTGAACTTTCAATACAGTTTCCTTACAATTAAATATTTTTAATATAATACATATATCATAAGAAGTAACTATTTTGTGCGTAAGAGAGTAAGTCGTGTGCTTCATATGGCGTTCGTCGCGTGAACTACTAGTTATCCTATCGTAGCAGTAGTGCTGTCGTCGTTACCGCTAGGGATGTTCGCACTACAAGTTGTAAATACAATATGCATACTCAATACACGTATTAGCACATAACTTCATCAATAACAAGAACATAAATATGCAATAAATAGCAAATCTGTAAAAGTCTATTGTTTTATGGAAATCAAAAAATAACCATTTTATATCTTTTTAATGAATAAACCTGTAGATTTTATTTCTTTATTCTTTTTATTGAAGGATAATTCATTTTCGAGTAGACCAAATTTTGATCGTATTGACATAAATTAGAATTTGCGAATTCATAGATAAATAGGTATTTTAAAGTTAAAGCGGTTAAAGAGGTAAGTCAGATATCCAGTGACTTTAAGCCTATGATAGATTGGGACTAAAAGCTTCCATAGTACGGACAAAGGGAAAACTTAAGGTACGATTTTGTGGAACCAACCATTGCTATCAGAAATACTGATAAAATTTATGTTGAAGGAATCGAGAATTTATTTCTATAGACACAAAAACTATTCTTACTTTGGCTTCTAACTTCTACACTTTTATCTTATGAGATAATCGGAAGTAAGGAATTTTATTTTTTCAATGATATCAGTCTACAGAGAATATTTTGTAAATCCAATATCAGATTAATTTCATTTCGTTTATAAATCTAATATGAAATTCCTATAAAAGAATAACTATAAGAAATTGAGATTTTCATTCCATTTCTCTATCAAAGAATGTTGTTGTTATATTTTACTGTAACTGTACACGTGACACGAAAATGTTATTTTGGTATATTCTCAGTGTATTCGTACTTATCCATTTAGAAAAAAGCTGTTCTTTTCATATAACAAACAGACACTCCAATTTTATTTATTTGTATGGAAAAGATTCTAAAATAAAAGCCTAAATGACTCCTTATTACATCAGCTTTCTACTTGTGAAAGTGCCATCAAAACCAATCCAGCTGTTCCAGAGATAAGGTGGAATAAACAGACAGACAGTTTTTTAAAATGTTATTTTGTTATGAACCGCGTACATACATACATATATACGCATGTATTTTAATATTACGAACAGACACTTCAAATTTATTTATTTGTATTGATGATTAAACACAGTAGATAGTTGTGTAAAAACTTAAGATTAAGAAGTATTTTTATCTACCTTTGCTAGCTTTTACTTTCCTAAAATTTATTGATAAATGAATTCGCTTCTCGCTGTCTGTACGCTGATAACTTTTAAACTATAGAATTAATTTTAATGCGGTTTTCATTAATATACAGAGTGATTCATGAGGAATATTTATATAATACAGGATCACGCGAGCGAAGCCGCTGACGGAGACAGTATGTTATAAATGTTTATATCTTTAGTTACTTATTTAGTATTTGTAAATTCACAAAAATGTTTATTATTAATTATGTCATAGCACAATGGATAAGAAGATAAAAAAGGAAAAAATAAATAAATTGGGAAATTAATTAAATGAACATATAGGACCAAACATAAGGAATGTGCGAGTATACTGTCAAATTTCCACTAAGCCGTGAGAGGTGGCATGGGAGTAATAAAGTGGAATGTGTCCCAATGCTTATCCAGTTATTTTGGAAGCGAATATATTTTTTTGTATTGTAGCTATATTGAATTATTTTTTTTCAACACCCACTTTGTAAGTTCGTTATTATTATAGGCTGCTCGTTATATCTACTTCAAAAACAGGTTAATAATATTGTATGAAAGAATATACTTTATTTGCCTTTGTGGCAGAAACGTACCAACCACTCTTCGACTTACAATATGGACTGTATAATTGAGTATATTGAAATGCTTTTGTAATGATTTTATTTTACATTAATCGAAAAGCCACAGAAACAAAACGCTCCTCTTTCCTGCTTCGAACTCACAATTTTAGGACACGGCGTCAACTCTGAGCAGCTACCAACTGATCCAGCACTTGCAGTAACTTCTTAAAAAAAATCTAGATGTTATTTTATAAAAAATATTTATAACAGCGGCTAAATTTCATAAGACAACAACCACGGTCGCGCCGCCTGGCAGCGTCTTGTTGAACCAACAAGAAATAATTTAGTTTTAAGGCAGCGTTCACCCAGCAAAATCGGTCAATGTAATTATCAACCCTTACTTTATAAAAGAAAATACTTTATTTTAACACTAGCCGAGTTTCCACGACTTCGACCGTGAAAATATAGCTTATGTCATTAGATGTAGATACTTTCCTTTTAGGTTAAAGAAATTTCAAAATCGGTTCGGTCAATGCAAACAACAATAAACAAATATTCTTTTTTTATAACTTTAGTACAGATATGTGAAATAACCATATTATCTACCGGGTGGCTTAAAAAGGCGACCATTGATACGTATAGGTCACTAAAATCTGTTATCAATTATTATTTACATATTAATGTACAAGCAGAAACAATACAAAAACGAAATTTTGTAACAGTGCAATCTAGTGATGGTCGGGAAATCTAATAAATTAAACACTACCTTTGTAGTTTTGTGTTTTTTTCTCAAAAGTATATACAAGCATTACTTATGGATGGAATAAGAGACGGGCAATAGATAGTCAAACTATATTATATACGCCCGGCGTGAATTAGTAGGTGTAGTATAAATTATTTGCAAAAGTCTTCAGAATGTAATCTAACCAGAGTAATAAACTTTTAGTGATACAATTAGTGGTCTAATCACTGCAAAGCAATTCCTTTCAGGCAACCGGAATAAGGACTATTTCAACTGTATATCCCTCTAGACTTATGTTACTTAAAACCCTCTGCTTCGCTTCGGATATGAAATGTACGCTTGTGTAATCAATGTCTTACGCTCCGTGTAGAATAAATAACTATTTTGCCATTGTACACCTTACGTGTGAAATCTTAAGTAACTGGGCCTATCGTCTTCGATTCACTCCTAATCCCAGAGGAACACGGGAATCACTGTTTTATAAGTACGTTACTCAGTCATAATGTAAAGAATAGAATACCTAGACTTCTACTGGTAAAATAAGTATTAAAATCAGTTCAGTAGTTTTTAAGATCATAAGAGTAATATAGGTTGAACTACTTTTTACTTTTCGGTACATGGATTATGTATGACATTGAACTATTGCTTGTTCGATATGGCTTTAGTCTCGGTTTTATAGTAAAGGGACTTTTCTATGTTGCTTCAGATCTGGGTGTTGTAGTGCCTTTGTATCTCTGATGGATTCTCCTTATTTCTATTTACAATCAAGATCTGTGGTTCAACTTAAAGCATATCAGTAGGTATCGTTAGTAAACTCGAAAAACATAAATATTTATAGGTGTAAATATTTTTCATATATCTCTCCTTTGAACTTCAGTTCTCATCCTTGTAGATGCAATTCTATATTTGTGTCTTATTTCAAGCCTTTTTTCCTTAAATCAAGTTACTGTTATCAAACAAAAGAGAATTTTCAATATATTAATGTGACAAAAACCTAAACTGTAACAATGTTATTACTTTTATATTAACCAGAATATTTCGTGTAGCGACAATAATAAACGTAAGTGCGCACTTAAATGTACCGTGCACTTAGTAAAATGATACCTCTATACCTTTTAGGGAAAAAAGTTTATTATCAAAGAATAAGCAGAGAACAAATACACCGAATGTCCGCAAAACACATGAGTCAGTCTCTCCTAAGTCCAACATAATTTGAAGTAGGGTTGCTCCGCATTATTTTTATTTATAGAGTTATCCGGAACACAATGGTTATTGCCAAGGAGCTGACAGAGATATTGGGTTTCACCTTTCTCTCGATTTTCTTGTTGTTTGCTTCGAAAATTGCTTCGGCGGTGGCTGAATCAGATGGAAATAAGAAGGTTATACTCTGTTGAATGATATTGTCCTTTTCTTTAGTAAGAGAAAACACAATCTTTTTTAACTTATAATGCCTAAACTCATATTTAAATGAGGTTGAAATAGATTTTTAGTTTTTTTTTTATTGCAATCTTTTCAGTTAATTCTTAACTTCATTAATTTATTTGTATATATTGATAGAACTATTATTTTCTTGAAGTTCAAAGGTACAGTGGTTAAAACCGGTCATGGGATTGAGGACCAAAAATTGATTATCTGAAAACATTGTTGTGCTTCTAACTATACTGGTATTGATACATATAATTCCCACTAACATGCACTGCTGCGTAAGCGTATACCCCCGTGTAGCTATGGGGACATTAAGAAGGTTTTTGGTTACATTAAAATGGTTAAATTCGTATTATTATTCAGCAACATAATAAAAACTGCCCAATATTTCGCTCAGCGAGCATGTTGAAAGGTTTTCCTTTCATTCTGTAAATATTACCTCTATATAATTTTATTTTTTAGGCCTAATAGTTTCGGATAACAGCGTGAGAAGAGGGCAATTTTCACCTATTTTTTACATAAATTCTCAACGGAAGTCTAAAAATCCCGAGTATGAGGAGGAATCAAATTCTAAGGCATGATATGAAACATTATGTTCCTTTTTACTGTTTTTCGTAATAGCAGTCCCAGGAAGTACCGTGTATGCAGTGAAAGTAACTTTAAGTATCTCCAAGTATGGTTTAAATTATATATGGTTGAATAGTAAACATATTTTAATGTGATGACGATATTTTTAGACATTTTACTCTGAATACCTCGTCGAGATCATAAATGAAGCCATTCATCATATTTCTAAGAAAGCCGAAATGTAATTATTTAACTGTTATGAATAGACTGTTTCGTTTTCAATTTAGCCATTTTATTGTAAGTCAAGCTGCTTTATAAATTTTAATGTTAATTTTATAAAAACCTATCAAATTTTCAACGTATTAATCACCGACGACAAATACTTTGAGCATTCTAACTCCACATGTCCCACGACTGCTCTAAATATGAAATTCCATCAGCATAACTCTGCCAACGAACGGTCGGACTTTTACGGTCGTAGGTTCGTTAGCTTTGCCAAAATGTTAAAAACTAAGTCTGTATAATATCTTTATGATTGATGTTGGCATTAAACTTGTCATACATTTGTTATGGTCGATTGTATTTATCTTCTTCGGGCTATTTGGTTCTAGTGAATCATCGAAATCTTTTTATACAAACATAATGTACCAAACGTAATAAACTATCACTTACAATAGTTAAAAACGTGCCATTTTTTTTTTGGTAATAATACTTTCTCTACTAAATTCATAACAACCAGAAAGTTGATAACCAGTTTAATAATTATAATATGTTACAATAATTTTGCACTAATGTACTAAAACAGTAAAAAAAACTATTTTTACCGCCTTTTTCAATAACATACTTTCAGGTACTACTGATCAATGACGTTAAGTCAGCTTATATACTGTGACGGAAATTTGTTATGAAGCTTTGTCATCGTCCTATGACAGCTAGTAGACAGTAGCCTGTCGCCCTGGTTTGACGACAATATTTGTCTTATCTTTCCTTTTGGGAAATGATATTTATGGATATGATATTGATTATGAATGAGGGAGCTAGTTTTAGATTGTCTGTATAATGGTAGCAATAAAATCTAAACGCATTTACAGTGGTAAAAAATATTAACAAAGTCAAAATCTTGCAAAGGTTGGTGGTTAACAGAGATGGAGAGAACACTATTGACATAGAAAAGAGGGAGGGTGTAGGGAACAGTGTAAATGAAGCTCTGGAAAAATTCTTGACAGCAAAAGCTTAAACTGAAAAGCGCAGTAAATAATATTTGGGAAATTTAAAATAAGCGTAGTTGATATGTACATGTGGTAATTTGTGGTATAATATTTGTACACTGCATTTTCAATGAAGTGTTAAAATTGAGTGTCAATGTAAACTTTACCAAAAAATTCTAAAAGGCCGGCTGCAAGACTCACAATGTCAAAGTGGAAGGATGAAGTAGAGTTGAGTGAGGACACCTTTCTCGAAAGCATTGATTGTGTGTTATCAGATGGTAAGTTGAAAGGTATAAATCTGCCGAATGTATAGACTTTCGTTTTTATGCCTTTTTGTATAGACAGAGATTGCCTCGTTTTATCCGTGAAACCAAGTCAAGATAAATTAGATTTACTTATGACACAACCACAGCTACAACTCTAGTGACACTTTGTAGAAACGAAGCTTATCTTCAGTCCACACTAAGCTTAGCCAATACACAATCTTTGCTATCTCAGCTAACAGAGTAATGTTACGGAATAATTAACTCTCATGAAAAGAAAACATAGGAGCTGAACTTGAGATTATTAAGTATAAGGACTTAGTTTAATCGTTAATGTATTGTATTTCTTTGTAAGTTAAACGAAAAACTACGAGAGCTTGAGAATAAATAAAGATTTCTAGTTAGATTAGACTTTTCTATTTTTAGTTTCATTTAATTTAACGCTAAAATTAGGATGATGTCAGCAAAGCTAATAATTAATGTGACGTAACCATTAGACAGTAAAACAATATTGAGTACTAAATTTTGAAGTTGTAAGAAAATATATTTTACTTTCTTACGTCAAACGAAATGAATTTGATGAATGTAAAAAATAAATAAGTTTTAAGAAAACTATCGGCGTACATAGTTAGATTTTTACCTACTCCAAATAGAAACTAAAACGGAATTGGGGCGAATGCTTTAACACTTTTCTATCCGGGTATTACTAACTTCGAATATGTTAGTACTGAGTCTGGCAATCGATAAAAACATTATTTGTTTCAATAGCTGGCATCAACGGAAATATGAATTATTAATGCACAAAATCTTTTGAAGCATTACGTTTCTGAGATGTAAAACCGCTTTTCAAATAAATGTAGCAGGATAACTCAAATATTTAAAATCTTTTACCGATATTTAGTCGAAGAAGGTAAGGCGTAGTTCGATGCCGAGTTCCGCTCGAGAATTTTCAGAATATGTTTTAACGTGCCGACGAAATGATTGTTTGCATATTTCATCCATCCATTGCTTTAAATGTACCGCAAGACATCAATTTTCAACAGAATAAATAAATCCACAATTGGTTTAGAATTTCACTAGTCAATGTTTACAATAGGGATAACGACTGGGTAAAAAAAAATGCAATTCTATTTAGTCCGTCAGTCAGATAATAGAAAAATATTAGATACGTATTTTTTTTTTTACTTCAATTTAACAAGAAATAGTTAAGATAACAGGCATTAAAGTTGAGGAGTGGGGGCTCGCTATGTCACAGTTGAGTAGAAAACGTACCCTATCGTGACGTCATGCGAAATTAAGTAACATTAAATAAATTCTTACTTTCAAGGTCAACTTGTTCTTGCTTTCTCAATTCAGCATTTTTTAGAGATTCGAGTTAAGTGCATTAAGTCGACTATTACTCATAAATTTGTAAAGTCTACTTAAGTATATACACTACTGCCGTAACGTTGAGTTTCTAATAACAACCGTTTCGGGGTGGGAGGACATTTGACTAAAAATTTGCACTTTGAAGCTTAGATGCCTAAGTAACGAACGATAAACGAAATCGAAAAACGATCTCCCTACACCCCTCTAATATTTTTAAAAGACCTATCCAACTATATTCCACGCAATGGGAAATTAAATATAATTTCATTACCTATCAACTTTACATGTAGGGGAAAGAGAGAAAAATATTTTTTTTTTCTTGATTTTCTTTTACCACTTTGTCGGCGTGATTAAAGTGATTAAAGTACCATGCTGAATTACACCTTTCTAATACAAATGGCTTTTGTGCTTAACCGCAGATCGACGAACAAACAGACAGACATGTTGACTATGTACACACAGAGTTGACTATGAAACAACAAAAACAAAAATGAAAGCAACTTTCTTTGATAAAAATTGGAACGACCAACATTGAAGAAATCAAATCTGCAGCGTCAACTAACGAAAACAGATAATTGTATAATTTTATTTTTTCATCTGATAAACAATCCCCCATTAAATTATATTATTGGAAAAATAGCAAAATTGAAAACGAAAACTACTTTGTATTTTAAAAATCGGAAAAAAATAAAATTGCAAACTCATGACAAAAATCAAAATCCCGTTTTAAAAGTACAGTAGCGTCATCTAGTGATCAGTAGCGCAAGCTAAATGTAACATTTTCGTGTACTTAACAAACGTAACATATGCATTTAATATTAGCGACAACAATCGTATCGATTTGAATTAAATAAAACATTATTTAATCCTGCGCAAAGAACTTAAATCATTTAACAATGGGTGTGGAAAAGGATGACATGGTATATAATTACAAAGACAAAAAACAAATGGATTATAAACAATGGTGTCTATGGTAACGATTTAATGCACTATACGAACTTCCCCTCCCTTTTTTATTCCTTTGTGTCCTTTTTTTCGGTATACGATAAAGGATAGATATTTACTGACACGGAATTTTTTGAACTTTTAAAGGGGATCAATTTCGTTAATATTTTGCGTACCTTTCAACGTTTACTTCACGCACGTCAGGAAAGCTTTAAAACAGTAAAATATTCGTAACATTTTTCATTGCTACTTCACTCATATAAGTCATAGTGATGTTATATAGCCTATATCCTTTCTCGATAAGTGGACAGGGGGCCAATTCTACTAAATAAATATTGTTTAAATCGAATCGAAAACGGATCGAAACCGAAGGAAACTACTCGATTCGATTTAATCAAAATTTATTTAGTAGAATTGACCCCCTGTTCCACACAAAAACAACAATTCAATTCATTCCAGTAGTTCCTGAGATTTTAGAGTTTAATCAAACAAACTTTTTCGTATAGATTGAATTTTGACAGTTTTTAATGATGCATAAAATGAATGCATCATTATTTTTAAAGACAAAATTAATTCTTGTTTATATATTTTAATCATCACCATTATAAATTTCGTCGGGTCTGTTTCGTAAGTTACAAAATATCCGCCGGATATTTTCATACATGGAATTACATTCCAAGCAGGGACCCGAATAATATCCGGGAGGGTGAGTGTGGTCACCATTAGGCGAAGTTTCGGGGCCATTTGCCCAGGGTCGTAGAAACGCTCTTCTGTTTATCTAATGTAATCTACATAAGTTGTATGAATTACGTTTGATGTATCATAATAGCATCTTGAGAGTACACCCCTGAATACTTTACGAAATACTGCAATTAAAATAATGATTGCATTAGGTATGAAATTTAAATAAGCTATTAAAAGGCATGATATTTAATAAATTACCTATTTTAAATCAATGTTTTTATATCTTTCTATAGTTATATTAATACAATTCCTTGACCACGGTTACCTTATTCAGATTATTAGTTAAATCAATTAGAATATTTCTAGATAGTTTAGTATTTCGATATCCATCGTCATCAGGCCTATCATCACCACGGGGTCGCTCAAGATAATAATTATTTGGTCACCCATCCCGTGACATTTGCGAAAGTTGCTTAACAACAACGATCGCGGGCCGTAGCGCTTATTAACTACTCTACCGAGTTACTCTTGATAACCATAATAATTAAAATATCTGTTTTTTTCTTACACCCGAATTAACTGATGTATATGCAGATCTTTTGAATAGAGTACCTATATATAACTATTCAGATAATAATTACTTTTAATTATAACCCCTAGTTGAAACAACAGTAATTCCATTTTTTTAAACACCACTAACATAGTTAAATACTTTCTCTATCACTCGGTCTTCTCTGTCTACTTACTATACAAGCGAAACGGCGTGAAGTTAAACTAGTGTAACGGTGGGTCGTACCATGCCGTTTATTTTGTTCTAGGTTCCCACGTCCAAACTTGGCTTGGCTTGTTTTTTAAGATCATTTTCTTTTTATTAATCGCTTTTCGTAATTTGAAATTTTGAGTAATTATCGTATTTTTCTGAATGTCAGTTCGTAAATGTAACATGTTTATTATTGTAATTAATTAAATATTATACAATAGACAGTGTAAAATTAAAGTAAATTTGTAAAGCTGGAACGTAGTCTGTTAATATAGAATTTATGAGACTAAGTTCCACCTCACAAGAAAAATCCAAAAACGTTTTTTTTTACCTTTCTCAGAAATAAAACTTGTCAAGCCTAGTCAGCCATTTTATATACTACCACTTCGTAGCTACCGAACCCGTCACAGTAGTAGTACGAGTAATATATATATTATACTATATAAACGAAAACACATAATGCAACAAGTCTATAATGTTGATGTTGCGCATAGAGTTATTATCAATCAAGCTTTAGAGTCATAGAATATTTCCACTCTTGAGTCGGTTAACTGTTTGTAAGTAACTAATTGATAATGTGTTTATTACGGATCGCATCTTTATGAAATAATGACACCTTTTATATGTAACTTAGAAGATGTAGGTTCTGCCATAGACTGAGAATTGCATTTGAAAAGTGGTTCTGACGCTCCTAATACCGTAGACGACCATACGCGTAAATTTATTTATTTTCTCTTAAGAACTTAAAACCCGACTGTCGAGCTTGTTTGTGTGACACATATTTTCTTATTTCGGGTACACAATGCAAAATGGTGCCTTTGAAAAACCGAAAGAAAAAGATCACGAGGTCGATCGCCAATACAGTAGTCTGACCAAGTGAAAACAGTTACGTTCCCCATCTGAGTTTTACAAGGTGTTGATGGTACTTCCGACCGATGGATGGAGAAAGATTGTTCGTTTGTTGAGTTCCAGGTACCACGATGTTCAGAAGCTTTCGTAGCATTTTTGACTGTCAATTATATTTTAACATTCGAACTAACGTTCTCCGCATTTTTATGTGAGAAAATAAAAAAAATGTGAGTGTGATTTGATGTCGTTTAGGTTCAAGTTTCCTTGAAAATAGGTAACAAAATGCTTGAATAAAAGTCCTATTATTTTTCCTTTCAGCAACGAGAATATCTGGAGCGTGATTTCGTGTGGCTTCATTTTTTTTAACTACGAAGACAGTTTTAATTACATCCAGCTTTATGCTATAGCTTTAAGTGTTTTTCGTACTTTTATTAAAGCAAGCATTTAGTAATATGAGCGTATAATTTCATATTCCAGAAACTGTTTGAGTTCACAATTAAGTAAATCTATTTAAATTGAAAAAAAGGCAGCTGCTCGTAAGTTTGTCTTAGCAAAGCTCAGCCAATGAATTCACATGCATTTTTAAACAACGTTGCATTTTTCAATCACAGCGTAACATATTTTCCATCGCAGAGTTCCTGCTAGAGAATATCAAATTCTCACGAAAGCGTACGCCATCTCTACGTAGCAAAAAGAATAAAGTATGTTCATACATGTAATAATTAAGTCTTCATTTCTCTTTTCACTTTTCTTTGTATCTACCTAAATAAAAAAAACTATATGCTATAAAACATATTTTTATTTGGTCCAGTTATTTTACTGGACAAATACGTTGATTTTTAATTAATTAAATTTACTTTTCTTTGTGATCAAAACTCATTTTGGCCATCATCAGGTTGATCACGTATTTAACAAAGAGTAATTACAAAAGCTATTTATACCGATTGGAATTTCATTTAACAATTAACAAGGAATTTGTCCACGATTAATTTGTTATAATTTTTGTTTTTCTTAAGGTATTTCTATAATTCTTAGTCAATAAATGTAGGCCAACCGTTATAGGTTCTATTCTAAGAAATAACAATGTAAGAGTATCTTATCATTATTAAGAAAATAAATTCAATGGAATAAGGCGAAGGCGTTAAGAAAGGTGTAATTTGTATTCAATACATTATCGTTTGTGAGAAAAAATGTAAATACAATGTATCTATAATACTTAAATGCTAGTTGAATAAGCTTATTATACTAAATTATTTTCAAATAGTAAATTAAAAAGTTTTTAAATTTAGTTCATAATTAAGCATCTGGTAGAAATGTTTCTCTTAGTCTAAATAGAAATTTGCACTACTAGCTATAAAACTATTTATTTAATTATCAGCCAAAGTTTAGAGTTTACATTAATTGGTTTACTTGCATCATGTAAACCACTAAGGTTCGTAACACATGCAAGAATTTATACAAATTACATTAACACAAACTTAAATAACTACATTGTATTGATTAGTTTCGTATTCGTATTTAATATATTTTCTAAAAAATTGGTTGTTAGTCTTATTTGCTTTAAAAGTAATGTGGTAAGATTGGATTGTGAACGTTTTCTGTTCTTAATGCTTATGTGTGTACAGCTCACATAGGTTAAGTTCATTCTACCAATGATATGTATCTCGGATGTCCAAAATAAAATAAAAAATATAGTATTATTATATATGACGTATTAAATTATTGATACAAATATCTTGCAAATTTTGCTTACCTATTTTAACATGTGTTGGCGTTACAAAAAGATAAATAGCACGCCAATTAAGAATGGGAAATATTTGAGAAGTGTTGAGCATGCTCCACAACGCTTCAAACCGTCTAAAATCCGCTCTCGGCTTCATTATTGTATCGGAACATGATAGTTCTTCTCAAACATCGTTTTTGAACAGAAACACAATACAACGACTTGAAAGTAAACTAGATTTTAAACTTGTCGGGATTATTATAGAACATGTCTCATACCTAGTAAAGTCCCCTAGCTTTAGAGACAACTTTCTTTATTTGGGTTGCCGGCATTTGTACTTTTTTTTTCTCAATATGATCTTCTTTTCCTGTAAGTATTCAATAAAGTTTTTTCTTTTCCATCACCTTATCTAAATGCTATATCAAATTATTTATAGTATTGAGATGAGCGAAACGTCCATATTCAATACTAAAACGATCACTTGTCTAATTTACAATAATTGCTACAACATTACGAGACCTTTGTGCGCATGGACGCCTTGATCTTTATTGAGCATCGTGTTTACTACCTTATAAATTCGTATTGCTTTTAAATAGAACACAGTATATAAACAGCAGACCCATTGTGGAATGAGTCCCTTGGGAAGTTTCAAGTAAGTGTTCCTTTATTTCCAACCACTAATGTATTTAGAAGTCTTATACTTGTATATTTATAACAAATATTTTTATTAAACGATTATATTGTGATTTTCATTATTAATTTAAAAGTGCGTGCTGCCAAACTGTAGATAGGTCAGCTCATTTTTCTTTTGCACGTAATCATGTTAAAGTATCTTAAGTATTTTAATGGAAAGTATCTTCACGTTCTTGGAGACATTTTTTTTTTAGATAAACAGCTCTTTGTGAATGTAAACAGTGACGGCAAACAATCTTGGATGAGTTTATTCATTTTCGAAATTTATGTACTTATGAATACCGTTTTATTACTTGATACATTTATATACACTTTGATGATTAAAGTCAGCTCTAGGTAATAAATGCTGAATTGGGGAAAATACAGAAATGGTGACCCTTTTTAATGCACTCACGGGACGATAAATTTGAAACACAATGTCAGCAACAATATTACAAGTGTCTTTATTAAAATAAATAGCTTGTACTCTCAAAATCAAAATTCGATATATCATAAAATTTTCGTCGTCTATCATGCTCCAATCAATGTATTTTTAATACAGTAGAGTGCGGCCACAGCTAGTGACAGCTAGTACAGTACAGTGAAAATGATAATGGAACAAACAGTATTCATAATGAAATGTCGGAATAGATCCGCTTATTCCCAGTCACGGATATATTTCGTTGTGGATATTTTCCGGTAAGAGTCATATTTGAATATTAAATGTACCCATTCCCATAACAATACTTTTGATTTTTTTACACGACTACCTAAAAAAACTGAATTCAAAATTTTCCATAACATAATCCCGCGACTGCAACGACAATTTCGTCATGTATAATTTTTGTTTTTTGTGCAATAAAGAGTATAATAAATAATTTATTTTCATGAAGCAATTTAAGTAATGGATACTTTACGAGAGGATAAGTAACATTATAACTATATCGGCTTCAGTTAAATTGTTCTATGACGAAGGAGCTAAACCTACTGAGTGCAAATCCGACTCACTAAAGTAATTTATAAGGCATTTATATTGTGTGATGAAAGAACGAATAAATAGTCGTGCACATAATTTTGTAACAGTAGTATGATACATTACTAATGGCGTTACGACAATATAGTAATTTATTGTCAAAGTTATTGGCAAACGAGCGGAACATAATATAAATTTACACAAAAATAGCTCGAACATGAATGGAAATAAAAAGGAACACTTAACTAGGAATCCCCTCAAGGGCCCCATTTCACATCTCACCCGAAGGCATATTCTATTTATTCTATTTCTTAGCGAGAGAGTAAAGTAATTAAAGAAGTTTCCGAATACCTGAGACCTGAGGTTTTAGCGGTTGGTTTGACTTCATCTATTTTGCAATGACTCGTGGCTCGAATTTGTTCGATTATATAACATCTACTACTACTACTTAACATCTACCTATTCTTATTTAAGACCTTGCTTAATAGCTTCTTTTTATACGGTCTCTTAATCCTTTTAATTAAAATTACTCTATTAACATGTTTAGCTTTTCGAAGTTGAGTAATAAAAATAAAAATTATCAAAAGGAATTTTTATAAACAATTAGTGTTAATTATGTACTTTTTTTGCAAATTCCTTAATTTATATTAATATTTATGAAATCCCGTTACCCAAGTTCATATTGAAAACGCGCAAGGAAGATGTCATATTCAAATTTTAATGGGGGGACCGGAGCAACCCACCGCATACCAGAATATCGCCGGCTGATTGCCATTTCATACGAATAAGGCTTTCATAAACGATTCCATTACTGATTGTGAATGGTATATATTTAAAAGCGTAATAAATAAATAGTACACTGAGGAGCTCGAGTGCCAGTAGTTAGTTCGGCCTGCAATACGGTTGTTAAGTAACTTTCGCTAGGGCCAGTCAAAAGATGGGTGACCATAAATTTTTATAAATAAAGAAATTTCAGTGTAGTGTTGTTTGTATCTTATCACTTGGGTTCTCAGAAAGAGGAAGTTATTTCAGCCGGTACTGTAATATATTACTAGACCTAATGGTATTTTATCCACTTCTAACAATAAAGATTTCTCTGTATTGCATCTAGTAACATCACCATGATCAGCTTATTAATATTCCTACAATTTGGACGACTCCAAAGTTATTTTCACATAAATGCCCAAAAACAGAAGTCTATTTATATTGAGTTTAGGGTTAATATTTATTTAAATTACGAATACCTGCGTCTTAAACGTTAAGGTTAAGGTTAATTATAAGTTGTAAATTATTATTCAATAATAAATAAATAAAAAAAGTATGTGAGTTTCTTAAATCTACCATAACTTTTGAAATAATTAATGAATAAAAATGCATATTGTATCATTAGAAACGAAACATCGTCCCGAGTTATTTTGGCTATTTTTTATATTCAATATGTATAAATTAGAGGTATCGATGCCTCCATCTAAAATGAGTATTTTGTCACAAAATGGTGGAAGAGTCATGAAGGTAGCACTCCTAGTGTTTACGAAGTAATAAAATCTCTGGAAAATATAAAACGAAAAAATAATTATAAGAAATGTCTGGTGGTTTGGTAAATTGTTATTTAGAAGACTCAGGCACCGTGTGCTGTGTCTAAAGAGTGAGGTTGGTGCTCCTGCGTTTATATTTTATTTATTACTAGATTGATGGACCCTTACTCTCTATGCACGCTTTAGTCACATGGCTCTGCATATTTTTATAACCCTTACAGACTACTTGTGCTGCTCCTACTGTTTAAGGTTATCAGGTTTGTATAAGGTTTCCTCAGCACAAAGACCGAAACAAGTAACACAAAACAACCAGTGCACACATAAAGAATGTAGTGTGCGCATAGCCTATGTTGATTGTTAATAATACTCAATGTAGTGTTTAGCTTGAATAGTTCCTATACCTGTTGATAAGTGGCGCTGTTTATTGAATCGCTGTATGACCAGTTTCAGTAGCTTCAATATATGGAACTCAATTCACGGTTAAATTTTTCGCCTTGGTAATTGGTGGTTTTGTTTAATAGAATAAAATCTACAGATCTTGGAATTTTGGTTGTTACCGAATGTTTAAAACGGATACATTTCCGAATGATTCCATTACGAAACAATGCGATATAGGTCGGAACCATTTCTCTGGACTTAATGGTTCTTTTCATTCGGGTATACAGGGCCGCGTATAAACATTTATTGGCACATAAATAAGTGATATTTCGCTCAGGCATTTCGTAATCTTCCCAAGTTCATCATTCTGGTTTATGAGACACGGGACAATATCAGTCACCTAATTCTGAGGTCATGTGAACTCTCTTGCTTTTATTGACTTAAACGCAGATGGTAAACTCTTTCATCTTTTATCAATACTATTTATTATTATAAGAGTTTCAATTTTGTTTTCATCTATCTACGCTTATAATGTTGAATTCAAATATATATAATAGTATGCTAGTTGTTTTCCCGCATGTTTACACGGGTATATTAAGGCTTATGTCACCCGCGTATGATGTAGCTTCCCGTAATTAAACAATTAAAACGTTAGCAAACAATTAAATCTTTCTTATATATAATTACTCTAGATTACAATTTTTATGAGATATTTTCATCAGTGAGACGCTGCGAATATAGGATATTCAAAATAAGAACACGCTAGAAAGTGTATTATTGAATGGTTATAGTAAAAGAACTGAAAAAAATGTATAAAATACAGAAGTTCGTTGAACAATAATTACAGTTCGGAATTAAAGAATAATCAAAAACGACATTTAAGATCAGATACATAAAGTAGTTTAACCTATGAATAACATGAACATGTCCAGCAGGCCAATGCTGCTAATGTTGATGCAATAATAGCAAGTCAATAGAATCTCAAATTCTATTGACATGCTATTATTACATTAAGTGTATTTTGACTTCTTGACTCTTGCATTTTGACTTTAGTTAGATATTAAAACGGTTAAATGCAAGTAGTTGAGATTCCATTGAGATGCGATTATTACTGGGTCTACGCGGTGGGTTTTATAATTTCGAAAATTTATTAAATACATTTAATCTTATTATCAGTACAATTTGCGGCCTTATCACTTAGACGCGATCGCTTTCAGGAAATCATTGGCATAACCCTTTCTTAAGGTGACCCAACAGTAGGAATATTGATGATACCTAATAATAATGAAATTAAGTTACGAGTAGGTATGTTCTTGGAAAAATACGCGTCGCTAAACCAATATTTTGCAAACATAAGCATAAATAACACATGTATAACTCAATATACTGAATTGTATATATTAGTATCAAAGGTTTTGAGAGTCAATATTTGATATACATCATAATATAATTTAAAATAAATAAATAAAATTTTATTTATTTTTTTACACATACTTCTTCTTGAATTAAATTAAATTAAATCTTCTTCTCTTTATTGATTAAAATATCATCTTCTATACTTATAATAAATCAGTAGAAAGGTCAATTCTGTACATGAAATATATTTCCAAAATAACTATCAGGGGGTGATTAGAGATCGATACTGATGCCAAAAATGCAATCAGTAAAATTTTTGTCTGTCTGTCTGTATAACCATTATAGAAACAAAAACTACTCGACGGATTATAACGAAACTTGGTACAATTATTTTTCATACTCCTGAGCTGGTCATAGTATACTTTTCATCACGTTACAATCAATGTTATGGGAAATGTTGGGAAAACGGGAGAAGTTACTCCATTTTTTAGGTTTCCGTCGCGTGTACAACCTAGACGGAAGCGTAAAAAGTGGAGTAAATGACTGAAATGTTCTCCTAAAAATTATATAAAAAATATCCCACGACAGCATATTTCTATTTTTATGGTTGACTCACAGTTACACGTGTAACTCCCGATAGCTTAGCAATTCGAAGCTTTCTGATTGTATTTGTCTATTGTCTACTCTTACGTTTAAGTAAGTCATCCCTAATTAAGAAGTTAACAGTATTAAATATTCCATAAAAAAGTATCATAGAAATCGGTATAGAAACACCAAAGTTATACAATAAATATGCTAATAATAAGCAATCGCGCGTGAATACTGTATCATGCTAGAAAGATTGTTCTGGCCAGTATTTCATCTTTACTAATATTATACAGCTGCAGGGTTTGTTTGTTTGAACGCGCTTATCTCAGGAACTACTGGTACGAATTGAAAAAATATTTTTGTGTTGAATAGACCATTTATTGAGGTAGAAAAAATGGAAAGCGCGGCGGCCACTAGTTAAAATTAAACGGGTAGTTAAAAACATCTTAGCGTACAGACAGCGGGGAGCGACTTTGTTTATACTATATAATAACATGTAGGTAGCTTTAAATATAATAGAAGTTTATAAATATTAAGAATATTTTAGAATTACTTTAAAATTGAATTGAACCATTAAATCGTATCAATATCGTGGAATTCACTCTACTATTTTCTGACGCTGTATATTTAAAGGGGTTCTTACAAAATATATACAACCATATACAATATTTATAGATAAAAAAGTAATATAAATTCGTAGTATAACAAAAGGCTGGATGAAATATGTTTAATAGGTACATATCTGCCTGGGAACTATTTAAAATCTTATTATATATAAAGCTATCTACCAGTAAGTGAAAGAATTTTTAAAATAGGTCCAGCACTTTCGAAGCCTATTCCATGCAAACAAACAACTCTTTCATCTTTTTAATATTAGAACATTCGCTTAAGATGGTGATTAATATAATATCACCGACTTTCAAATAATTTGCAATAAGGCATAAAGTCCAAATAATCTGCAATTAAACATTTTCTTATTTTACGTACGTTGTAAATATATTTATTTGATTAAACATATAATTAGTAAAACTAACTTTAAAATATATATATATTTTTTTTTTTACATTTCAAAAACATGAGTTACGTTATAGCCTATAATTGGGATCGAGAACTTTAATCGTTATCGCAATGGCTAGAGAGTAATTAAGTAATTGATTTTTAGACACCCTATTATCCAAAACACGCGATTTCCGTGTCTGTCTCATTAATCTATTCTTGTCTATAGACTCTAAAGATTTTCTTTTTTAATTCTTTTTTAGAGCAGAGCTAACGGAATTCCTGATTCCACATCCATAATCATAATACTTGCCAATTTGTATAGGAAAAAGACTTTGACTTCGAGATCCCCAGATGGAGATCATACCTAAAAATCGTCAAGACAATACTTTCTTTGAAAGTAACTCAATTCAATAAAAAGTAATATGAAATTATATATTTTTTTAAAAGGTCAATATTACTCCATTAACAAGTTGTTTGACTGAATTCATTAAATTAAATCAATAGAAAAGTTCAACGACACGATACACGTTGTTATTTGATATACCCGGTGTATTGCCCTAAAATGTTAATGCAAAAATGAATAGCGAATTTAATAAAATATAGAATCAATAAAGTTTTTTATAGATCAAAAGCAAACTAATTATGACATCACTCAACGAGCACAGGATTTTATGAGTAAATTTCTAAGAAAATAATTAATCAAAGATTTTACTAAAGATTACTTCTAGATTTGTTATAGTATTTAAAGTTGTCATATATTTTATTAATCTCAAATAAATTAATATAAAATTTCCACTAACTTCGTAATTTTCTATATTTTATATTATTAGTTGGTAATTGTTATTATAGAATAAAGGTTTTGTATGGTCTTCGTAGACATCTCAGTGTGGATATCAGAGTCGTCTTTGTGAATCTCTTATACTATCAAAGTTGAATTATGCTGGTTGTGTTACTGGTGAATGCTTACTGAATCGTACAAAAAAACTAATACAAAGAGTCCAGAATGCATGTGCTAGGTTTTGTTTCCCAATTCCGAGCAGGTCGCATTTCACACCATTTCTGAATAAACTTAATGAATATGGAGTCAAGACGTAAACTGCATTTTGCGAGCTTGCTTTTCGGTGTTATTACTCAGAACCCTTCATATTTGTATGACAGGCTTCAAATTTCTAACCGCACAATCAGAACCGCTTCGCGTTTGATTTGCCTGAAATATAACACAGCTGCTATCCGTGGCAGTTTTAGCTATTCTGCAACTAAATTCTGGAACAATATCCCTCCCCTATTAGAGATGCTAAAAGTATTGTAACGTTTAAGGCCAAATTTAAGGATTATCTAATGAATATTCAAAGATCGAAATAGCGGTGTATACTAATATCGATGATGTGTTTGCGAATTATTTTTGTTAATTTTATAATCAATAATATTTGTATTTAATTGTTGCTATTATTTTATTGATATTATTCATCTTCACACATTTTTTAATGTTATTTGATGATTTTAATCATATTAATGTAAAGCTTATAAGTTTATAAACTGGACAATTACTTTATAAGTGTGTCTTGTAAATTGCATGTAATTGTATGTGATGCTATATGTGCTCCTCTTTATTTTATTTAATATTATTTATTTTGTTTTTTTAAATTTCATTACGGTGTTCGCTGAAAATCAACGCCGTAACTTAAACACTGCGGCATATTGCTGAGCGGAGACCTCTTTAGTACCTAATTTTGAATTTTCTATTATCATACTATTTATGTCATGTACTTGTGATTTGGTGCTTAATTAAATAATTAATATTAATAATTAATAATTAATGCATAGCTTAATATACATCCAGTGTTAAGTTTATCTAAGAAAATCTGCTTTAAATAAATCAGCATTTGAAGAAAATAATGAAAGATTCTTCTCGAAAATTTAAGGATTTATGGGTGTATTATTTCAGAAAAGAATCAATAAAACTGGTGTTAGAAGTTCTGACTATAAAACAAACTACAAAAGTAATTATTGACAATATAATTTTGTAATTATCAATTACAACAAATCGTTTTTAAATTTTTGCACTGTTTTACTTACATTAAGAAGTGATATATATGCCAGTGATATATATCCATCACCGGTAATAATTTGTGCAACCACTATTAAAAGAGCAAGTAAGTCAAATTATTTATTATGTTGATAAAACATAATAGAAGTATCATTAGTCGTATTGTACTTTCCATACGTCTCAAAAATTGATCAACTCTGACCTTAACTGCGTAGCGTGGTGTTGTGCACGTTGCGTCTGATATTAAACGCACCAGTTTCGAATCTCGCTAGGAGACATTATTTGTAGTAATTCTTGATTTATAAACTTTTTAAGAAGATAAATACAAAACAAGAATACTTAAAATGAACTTTTAATAAAGCATTTTACTTGTACTGTGGAAACGTTTCTGAATAGATTATTTATTTAATGACAGTGGATTTAAGTCAATAATGGAAATGTGAAAAGTGTATATAGAAAAAAAAAGAAATCTATCACAAAAAAAGCTCAACAAAAGTACACCAATTACACAACAGGAAACAGACAACATGATATGATAATACAACTAAAAAGAAGAAACAAAGTAAAAAAAAAATGCATGAAACTAAATAATTCAAAATTCTAGAAATTTTTAAAACGCTATCTTATTATAACAGCTCTTTTTTGTCTTCACTAGAGATTATGATGAAATCATTCTATTGAAGGAATCGATTTCAAATTTAAACTCACAACTTAAAACGGCCGACCCTTACGAAGGTTGCCACAGACCAAGCGCGCTAATCACTGCGCCAACAAGCTCTCAATATCACTCTTCTTAAATTGAGTGTGGAAGAAACAAATAAATCATAAATCTAGTGTGATAACTTCTTTGTAAGTGAAGTCAATAGGATAATCTCTCTATGCTTACACTGCAAAGGAACTGACGCCGTGAAGATACGTGTGAAGACTTAAAAAGGTCAATATATAAAATCTTTTCGACAAAAAATATACAAATTCTCCTCTTATATCTCTTTGTCACATTATTTTTACATGAATGTCAAAAGAAAAGAGTGTATTATGTTTATGGTTAATATGTGTATATATGTTAGTTTCTTTATTCCATCATAACTTTTGAAAGACCTAACGGATATAACTGTATAAGATATATTAAGAAAGATAACATGGATAAATTTTCTTTAATGGTATCAATATACATAAATATCAAAAATTAAATGTCACGATGAGTACATATCAAAAATACGTAACTTGTTTAAATAATTGTCATTGCATTGTCATTTTTCCCCAGATCTGTCTACAAAGAGTTTAGCCAAAACATAATAACAAAACTTATTCTTAAATGAAACAACTTTTAAAACGGTTTCATCGCGTCTGTATTTAGTTTTGTTGACGTTTCGGACCGTTAACAGATTCCGTGTTCACATAACACTAAGGTGTTGATAGACTTTTTAATTTAAAGTAATTAATAGTATTGGTTTTTGAAAGTAGATAATTACCTTCAAAAACCAATAATATTGGACACATCCACAAAACAAACAAAAAAAAAATGGCAACGCTTATATTTATTAAATTATTAAAAAAATACATTTTACTTATTTATTTACTCCTGGCTACCGTAATCTACCACCAGTTCCAACTTAGTGAGTTTTGTTTGAAAAGAACTGGCGAAATAAACTCCGATTAGAAAAGTGATTTGCTCCCTTTGATTTAATATTACAGAATGTATTAACTGTATCGTTTGGTTTTGCAATGTGTGATTTAGATTGAGATTTAATTTGACGAATTACTGGATCCCAAGCTGGTGGTATATGCTAACCTTTATCGATATATAACGATATTTTTTTTTCAACAGTCTCTCGTATCATTCTAGGGTTGAATTCTTGTTCGGCCGCAAGTATTTTTTGTGTTATCAAATCTTATGTAATGCTTGGATCCTCCTAACAAATCCAGACCAACCAAAATCTTATTTAGAATGGAATAAGAGGTAGACAATAAACTATAATTCATAGATATATTACTCATAAGGAAACCTGATCAAAGTTTGAGCCATACTGTGTATCGTAAAGTAACGTATACAACAATTAACTTCTTAGTCTTATGTGAACACCTGTAAAGGGTCTGAAAAGTCAATAAAACTAAATACAAACGCGATAAAACCGTTTTGAAAGGTGTTTCATTTATGGATAGCGCACGTGAAAATATAAGTAATCAACAACTTATTCTTTTAAGTTCCAATTTGCCCGTCGTGTATTTTAATTTTTAAATTAATTCTAAAGTAAAATTTCATGCACTTTATCGCTAAGGTGTGTAATATTAAAATTATTATAGTGACTTAACAGATAACTTAAGGTATTTTTGGTGCTTTAACCCACGCAATATATTATCGTATGTCTCTGTCTGTCTCATTGGTGGTTTCGCGGTTTCGTCTCGTTTCCTCGTTAACTTTATGCGCGCTCCTAAGTGGCAAACCATAAATTCACACGGCGCGGTCCCTTGGCTGAAACTATCGGAACTGCAGCCGTCGCCGATAATAAATGTTAGTGGGTGCAGTAAATGGGATTTATGAAATCGAGATTTGGTTGCTATCCTCTACAAGTCTACATACTGGACGACTTTTGCTGGAGATTCAACAAGATTATCGTTATAATAATATGCGATGAAAAACTTAGGAGCCCTCTTTGAAAAGGTTTTAGTATACTGAAGTATTAAGCTAATCTTAATTAAAAGGAATCCTTTGTATCACCATTATTAACTTACCAACGTCCCCACTGCTGGAGAACCGATCTGCCCATTTAATGAAACTAAATAACGAAAATATACCTGATTATCTAACGTGTAAATGCGCATGTCTATATAACATAGTTCTTTAGTTGTAGTTGCATATAGTTGCATATCTTTCTGCGTGCACTGCAGAATCGACACGTCCTGTAAATACAGACAAAATGTTTTCTTTGATAAACAAAATGATCTTTTATTGAAGTCGTACTGCTTTGAACTTTATATTTGACTAATGTTCTAGACTTTCAAATAAGGGCTTTCATTTTAAGGGCGTTAAACGGAATGGTGCTTCGCTTGTGCAATACTATAACAGGACCTCAATGCAACTTGAGGCTTAGCTTGATCTTGCTTTCTCAATTCAGCATTTTCAGATATTATTATTAAATTAGGATTGTATATAAAAGATCGATTATAAGTTAAAATTAAGGACGTCAAAATACTTATTATGGCGCACTGAAATAATGAGTGGGCAAAAGTTTCAGGGCGAACACAAATATCGAAAATGGCGACTGTAGATATGAATTGACCAATGTTGGCATCACTTACATACCCAATACCACTTTGCATATTCATTTTATATCCACATTACTCAAAACTTACTTAAATAAGTTTATTGTTTTGTAATTTAAAATAATTTTACATAGTTTAGTTAGTCTCTATACGGACCTTGTCGAGCACAGAAAAAGAAGAAGCACTAGTTTTATTATTGTAATTTTTAAATAAAGTAATAATACATAATGATAAATTTTGCTAATGTTATAATTTAAACATGTATTACATTGTTATATTTAGTATTATTACTTATTCCTGTTAATCATCAATTTATTAAATATATATAAATTAATTACTTCTCTATAAAATATATATGATATTATATTTTATTAAATTTACGATGTATATATTTTCGATTTTTTTTAATAATGAGTAATTCTTAAAAATGAGTAATTGTTTCAAATTATCAATATTTTTTTGTCATCTTTAATGTCTTTATTCACCTTTGTTATATCGGGCAACATGTTATAAATTTTTATTGACATGATTAATGGCTTGAAGAATGATGTTTCATTTTAGAAGGATGTAGCATTAATTTATATCTAGGTCTAAGAGGTTTAATTATTATTTCATCTCGCTTGGTATAGATCTATGTGGTATCAAAGATAAACTATGTTTCTTTCTTTTTTCCCTTTTCAAATTTTTGAAAATAATTAGTACAGTTACTATTTAGCGAATTAAATAATATATATTTTTTTGAGTCGCGTCATTTTAGCAGGACGTAAAAGAGCACTATCAGAAATAGTATATAGCAATTATATATTTTCTCTTCATTTTGATGATTTTTTTATCATAAACATCTTGCACCGACCTTAAAAATATATTTATACCGTATGTTATATTTTCTTCAAGTTACGTTTCTTGTTCTAACATTCCCCATGTGAAAAAATGCCTCTACAGAATGTTTTGAAACATTATCCGGCTTATAACACTATTCACCGTTTTATATTACTTTCTATGTCACTTTGGACTAGTCAAAAGCAGGCCTTTCCTTTCATTTTATTCCATTAAGCGAGCTATTTGTCAAATAGCTTTTGAGTGCTATGAAGTTCTTGTTAACGAAAAGTAGTAGATAAGTATGTCATAAGGAAATAACGTAATGCCATCTGAGCTTATGTTTACAAAGCCAAAATAAGATCTTCTAGAATATCTTATTATTTTACCGAGAGAAAAAGAAGAAAACTTTACGTTAATTTTATAAGTTACTTTTTTAATATTTCTTGTAGAAATTTATTAAAAATACTTTTAGAAGGAGGAGCTAACTAATCTTCTATTCCATTTATCTTTTTGTTCTGGATTCATATAGCTATATTAGATATTATCGCAGTAATTCCTGTAATTTAATATTTGATGGTAGCACCTGAATTTTAGAAAGAACAGAGAGAGAAATAATAGCAACTAGCTTAACACTGGTGCATTTAACAGTACTTCTTCAGTGTTATAGAAGAAGTTTAAGGAGGCTTAAATATGAAAAGAAACTATTATTAATTGTTACAGCATTATGAAAAAACAAATATTTGGAATATTATACTAAAGTTCTGAATTTATTTCAGCATTATTGCTGTATTTGAACTCGGCTAGACTGGGAGAGAGTTTAGATGCTCGTTGGCGTAGTAGATTAGCGCCGTGGTCCGCAACCATTGTAGTTAAGCAACTTTCAAAGGTCGGTAACGGGTTGAGTGACCAAAAAATATGATCTTAACCTATTCCGTGCTTCATCCACCGTTCCATCATAAGCAGTTAGTTCCAGCTGCATTTGCAGTCGTAAATACTCTCCAATCAGCACGGAGCCAGCGTACTGTGGAATATTTGGGTGCGTTTCGGATAAAATATAGAGCTATCAAATTTCCCACCACTATTAATTAATTTATAAGTAACTTGAATACTTATATATTAATTATTGAATAGGAATGGCGCGTTAATTTTTGAAGTAATAAAGAAAAGTCACAATCTTTAAAAATGGTATATATTTACCGATTTAATTTTTAATATAGGTAATTAATAAAATATGTATTTCTTAACACTAGCTATTCAATTAAGATTACTAACATATAGTGATAAAAAAAATTACCGTACCTATAGCTTCCAAGACAAAAAAAGACATGCATTACATTTCATTTTTTTATGTACAGGACATGCTTTTGCTTTGTGTGACGTATATCAAGCTCGTGTATTAGATGAATGTTAATGATTTTTGTTTACTCCTTAATCATTTGACTAAAGTAATTTTTTCTTCAGTTTATTCCAATAGTGCATAAAAGAAATGCCACCTTATTTTCTAAATTTGTTGTTAAATTCAACAAGTTTTATAATTCAACAGATGTTATACATTAAAATTAAATATTTGATTTGATTTTACACGATTGAATCATTATATAATCATTATATTATTATTACTCGTATTAGCAATAAAAAATATACTTCAATTAATGTACTTTTTTGCTATTTATAAAACTTGAGCAAAATGCTCTATAAGCGAGTGCTCGTGTAAGTTTTAATAGCGCGAGTGCTTAACCATCCATAAGGAAGGCCCGAGACCCTGCAGTGGGGACGTGGGGACGTTAAAGGACGGTAAAGGGGATTGATGATGATGTCCCTTCACAGCTGTTATATTTTCATCAAAGAGTATCTTTAAAGTGACAACCAAACATGTTCTACTCGTATGCAGATACAGGTTCATTATCATGGAAACAATAGTGACAAGCACATATTGAACTCTGACGCTATTGTCTAGACGACATTGAAAAGCGGAGCGATTATAGATATAAAGGAGAAATAATCTTATTGTATTAATATTAAAATTGCAATTTGTATGCTTTTTCAGCCATCAAAATATTTATAGACGGAGCAGTACGAAAATTACCATAGTCGAAGTTTTATAATCGAGATAAAGTAAAGAATGTTAATATTATTTTAAGGATTCCGTACTCAAATGGTAAAAACGGGATCCATTATTGGACTCCGCTGACTCTCTATCTGCCTGCCAGCAGGCGGTATCTCGTGAACTATGATATCTGGACAGTTCGAATTTTCACAGATGATGTATTATTGTTGTCGCTATTACGATAAATACTTCAAACGGAATAAAGTTTCTGCATCGCATACGCTCTATCCAGCTCCTCTCAAACAACATCTGCCGTCTTACCGGTACTTCCCTATCATTTGAATAAAAGTGTTGTATATTTATTTTATTTTTTTATAAAATAAACTAAAGTCAACTTTTAAGCTTTAATTTTCTTTTTTTTTTATACTCTTTTAAAGAGAGCTTGCACTCAGTGCTTTACCTAAAATATGCAGCGATGCGTAGTCGTGCCATCCGATACGTTGTACATTTTACAAAGGGTCTCGATGTGATGAGTTCTGCTGTTGTTTGCTAACGAATGTTGCTAGTAAAAGATTTCTAGTTGACAACATTTTGTATGAAACCTAACTTGCCGCTTATGAGGGTTCGGCTTTGTCAATTAAATTTTGTTTCAAATTCAGTTCTAGACTAGAGAATTTTTCTTTTAACAATTCAAGAGAAAAATTTATTAAATATAAAAAAGATTCGTTGAACATAGAATTTATATAAATATCATCATCATCAGTTCTTGTAGGTCCCCATTGCAGGCGCTTAGGCCTTCGTTATGGGTGGTTAAAGAGAAAGATACAATAGAATTACAAAAATGAAAAAAAAAAATTGCCTTCGGACATTCTTTACTAGCCAACTGGATAACTATATACATAATGATTTGTTTTCCAGCGACTTCGCCCGCTTAAATTAACATATGATGTAGGTTTCCGTAGGTGAAAAGTTTTTTCAATCAGTCCAGTAGTTTCAAAGCCTCAATGATGCAGATATGATTTCTTGTTCGTTTGCATTGAATATTGCAAAGAAACAAACTACGATATCTTTCTTCTTTATAGTATAATTATAGTTGACAAACATACATAAATGTTACTTTTATTAAATAAAAAAAAACATAATGCAAATATAAACAGTTCAATTTTAATTATATGAGCCAAATAAACCAGAGTGAACTTATAAATTGAAATTTAAAGGACAAATTTCAAGTTGTAATATAAATTGTGTCCTATCACTCAAGACGATTTAAAGACAAACACGAATTTAAATTACGTTGATATTTCACTGACGAGTTTGAATTTCAATTGAATTTAAAATCAGACCGCAAAATCAACACGGTGAAAGATTCCCCAATTGCAAACAGCGCCGTACTATGATACAAACTAAATAAACCATTGTTTATTGGGAATTGAAGACGTTACTAAGCTCATCCACTCCGGCGAGGTATATAATTATTTATTTATATACCAACTCTCGGTTGGAAATACAATTCTTAAAATAACACTTAGTCTGCTTTTTGCATTAAGAAATCTGAAGATTGGTTTGTGAAACGGAAGTTAATTAACTTTGGATGTTTTGCCCAATAGTTCGTTCTGCCCAACAAGGGACGGCCATTATAAATAATACCCGGTCAATATGATTATTTATATTTACTTCTAATACAGGGCCTTTTCATAAGCTGGCATTCTTTATAATTGTCCTTGATACATATATAATTATATTGCATATCTTTTTCATTGTCAACAAAAGAAAATTAAAATCAATACAAACAACGCTACCTATTGGTTCTTTCGAAGTCAAAAATATGATTTATTCAAAACTAGCTTCCCGCCAGCGGCCTAGCCCGCGTATTCTTTTATTTACATTTAAACCTTCCTCTTGAATCACTATATATATTGCTAAAAACTACATTAAAGTTTAAAAGATCTTAGCGTACAGACAGCAGGAAGCGATATAGATAGATAAACTTTTAAGTAGTTTTTAATCATTCAAATCTTTTAATGGAACAACGTTGTAACTGATAAATGTTAGCGTCATTACATTGAGACTCGTCGATGGAATATAATTTATACCCATCGTATTATCACTGTATCTGAAATTCATTTGAGCGGTATTAATTGCTGAGATGTAGCCTTTACCGAAGGAATGAGCAAGATAGATTTGCTATCTAAGCATTCACCGTCGTTTAATCTAAAACTTAAATCCTTTGACTGTGTATCTTACTATTTAGACGGATGATTTAGCATTATCTTACAGATGCAAGTAATATAAATAAATACAAAGATAAAATGGCTGCTTCTGTGGTCAAATAGCTTGCACGCCAGTTTCAATGTGGCGCCATCTCCGAGCTCTCAGATTTAGTGCCTGGTTGGAGGAATGTAGGTTTTTTTTTTTCTTAAGTTTGTATTCTTTCCTTTGTTAAGACGCAATCTTTAACGCATTCGTTTGGCAATAGTGGAGGTTAAACTATGGTTGAAATGACGATCACTGGATAGGTGGCCGAGATTTTATTATCTCGATCTCCTCCATGCTTCGGAGCAAAAAACTAAAAATAATTAAAAAAAATATTTATGGAACAGTCAGAAAATTAATCTTGAATGGAGCAGTCGAAGAAATAATAATTTCGGTAATTCTAATGCAAATACACACATTATAAATTTGCCATAGCTTTTACTGTTTCAAAGTTTGCACAGAGAAATATTTTTCACTCGAAGAATTAATAATTTCGGAAATTCTAATTCAAATACATACATTACAAATTTGCCATAGCTTTGACTGTTTCAAAGTTTGCACAGAGAAATATTTTTGATGACTTTACGGAAAGTATCAACTACGGTACCCTAAAAATAAGATCAAAATAAACAGTTCCCTTAATCTTTGTTGTTTCTCCAGAACTTTCTTAACTCCCGAGTTTCGCTCGGTAGCTTCAAACTTGGATGATAACTTTAACTCGCTGATATGGTGATTCATAACAGGAATAATACGCGACTCTTTGTATTTCTCAATAATTTTCTTCATTTAATAACTAAATAAAAAGTATAATCTGATAAGAAAAAAAAATAATTAAAAAATTCAACCGTCCCATTTACTCCATTGACTTCGGTGTAGTTGACATCGAATTCAATCAAAATGCATTTAACATTCAATTCTAAATTATTAGTTGGCTATAAATCAATAGGTACATCAAGTTGACTTAATTGCACTCATGGTTCAAAATAGTATTCTTTTAAGTTTTTGATTGAGATTACGATGCTGAGTGCATTTTGATTAAATCCAATATCGACTAAATATAGCAATGTTTTTATAATAATAACCAAAAAGAGACAACCAATATTTGTGTTTGTATTAAATAAAACTAATCAAAGTCAACCAAATAAACTTAAACCAATAATACGATATTACGTTTTCATCACAAATTGCAAATAATTTTACTAATCTTCCTTATAATTAATTTAGAATACTTGATGAAAACATTTTCTAAAACAAAAGGAAAAGAGACAAAGTTAAAGATTAGTTGAAAGGCCGCAGCGGCTGGGATAAATTTAATTCGCTCTTTGAAATGACAAGCCTATAATAATATTTTGAATGTTTCAGCCTAGTAATATTAACAATAATATTTTTTCAACAATTGAATTTGATATAAAAGCAACTAGAAGAATATTGTAAAACTATTACTTCAAACTTCGCAATGGTAAAAGTGCTATAGTATAGCTCACAGCACGTCAGGTTATAAAAAAACTGTCCAATTTCTCCAATTAATTTTTGTCGTAAATTCTTAATGGTAATGAGTTTTAAATCTGTTTAGTTGCATCATAATAAATCAATATACATAATACTTATAATTTCTCTGTTATTTTATTAATACAATAATTTTTGATCTTAATGCATTGAGAGCAGAGATCGAAATCGACTGTATAAAATATATTATGGTAACCCGACATGGTACTGTGTCTACATTTGGCAGTACGTCAGGTATATTGATAGTTAGGTTTAAATTGATTTATGTGTTTTGAAGTGTCATGAGCATGACCATGTAACGTGTCGTATGAAAAACGCGTAACACGACAAACATGTTGCATGATACACGCGTAACGTGACAACTCAAGAAACTGTGGGGGTGGCAGTCCAGTTAGCTATCCTGGTACTCTGATTATAATTCACGATACGTCATTTATTTATATTAAAAAAGTTTTTAATTTAGAAAAAATAAAAAGATTAAAACTTCTATTTTAAAGAAAAGCGTCAGATGTAAGTTGATTGCTATTAAATATTACTACTTCAGGATAAGGCTCTTAAACACAAGAGCTTAACATAATTGCCTTTCAATTACGCTTAACAAGATTGTGCCACATGAAATTTAATTTTTTTATTCTTTTCTCTTTTGCTTTTATAAAAAACTATTTCTTTTAGAACTCATTACTGTTTTCTTAATGAAAAATGCTTAAAAAATCCACTTTGTCCCTGGCACTCTGAAATTAATGTTTTCAAGAAAGCATTAAAAATGCTACATTTGTTATATTTGCGTTAGTTCAAATAAGTTTTCTTTATTCTTATTCGCACTGACCCGTTGTTAGTGTGATACGGGATTTAAGTAACTTTCGGAAAGAGCGGTCATAAGATAGGTTACAAAAACTTTATTATATCGAACTCCTTCATGCTTCATGAAGCACGTCAAGCCTTTAGTTTCAGCTACATTTACATACATTAACATCCCCCAATCCGAACTTCATCCAAGTGATATGTCGTGGTTGTTATACTGTATGTAAAGTTCTGCCGCTTAATAAGGCCCACTGTTTTTACCGCTAAAAGTGCTCAAAACCATTTAATACAGGTTCAAATTACATTTTTTTTCCTTAAGGATCTGTCCTGACTGTTATTGAGATATATAGATATTAAGTGACAGTACCTTATTTGTGTTTATCCCATCTTGCAATTGAATATCAAAACTGTTCTAACAAAACTGATTAAGCAGAAATTTTGCATACCAGTCTAAAATTACACATCAGTTAATATCTAATATGGCGGACAATATAAGATGGCGAACTAGTTATTTATAAGCACTCTTATAAGATAACTAGCTTTTGCCCGCGACTTCGTCCGCGTGGTAAATTTACTTTGAGCAGCATTTCTAACGAATATTTATTCATTATTTCGTGTGAAATACCTGAAATAAAGTTTCAATTATCAAAATCCTTTCTTAGGGGATGCCTACGTCATAGTAACTTTATTTATGCAAAGTTTCAGCCCGATCGATTTAAAATTGACAAAGTTTCATACAAAAATTCATCCCCTATTTTATCCCTTGGGGATAGAATTGATCAAAATCCTTTCTTAGCGGATGCCTACGTCATAACATCTACCTGCATGCCAAATTTCAGCACGATCCGTCCAGTGGTTTGGGCTGTGCGTTGATAGATCACTATGTCAGTCAGTCACCTTTGAGTTATATATATTTAGATTAATTGAGAACATAGAAATATTTTTTATAGCTATATGATGATTCTGTGGTTGTGACCACGATTATTTGTAAAAACCTATTCCATTCATTACATGTTCAGAAGAAAGGCAGGATTACAAATAAATGTCGAAATGACAATCTAAATTAAAGTTAAACCATCGTTCTTACTATATACTTTTAGAAACGAATTTATAAAAGGTGAAACAATTAGGTTAAGAGTCTAAGAGATTCGCCGTAGCGCCCATTTCTTTTACTCGAAAATCAATTTGTAAGACGAATGAAAATATCTCTGACAGATTGAAGTTTTAATTACGGCACTTTTTGGAGACAATTTGCTTCAAACAGTTGACAGATGGACTGAATTTACTTTTCCTTTTAAAGACGTATTGCCTTCTTGATGACTCTTCCTGGGATAAGTGAATAGATTTTCTTTAAAAAAACTCTTATGCAATAAATTAAAATATTAACCCAGAAAGTCTACATAATTCCAAAATTTACGAAGGTTTATAAAGTCATAAGTTCGAACAGAGATTTAAATGTGACGTTTATGATTTTATACTAGAATTTTCATGGATATCCTGCCTTTTGGCCGAAAACTGTTTGGCCGATTATCACTTGTCAAGTAACTTTTCACTTTAACAACTAATGATAAACTTTTTTTTGTATGATAACGTATGATTTGGTAGAATTGTTGTTAAGCTGATTACAATACTCATAAAAAACGTTTGTGGGTCGTTAAACGATTCAGAATTTCACAAATCATTCACTTTTACAACTATTAGATGAATAACGTTTTGTCAGTGTATAAAATAAACAATCTTTTACACACATTATCTATGTATGAATCCTCAAAATCTTTAAATTGATAGATATAAAATATATATTTCTCTAATATGTAGATTGGTGTTTAAGAAGTTTTGAATAAGTATAGCAACAAAAACTTAGGTATATGTTTTCACATATTGGTTTGGAAATTACGATAAACAACGCACGATTAGTTGTAAAGACCAGCAAAGAGAAATATATGAAAGGTTGACTGTGAACATAATAGAATTAATTTATACAAATACAACATTTTGTAAACAATAAACAACCAAATGAAAATTACGCTCACTAAAACATTTTGCTACTTACAAGTTGGCATTTTGAAAAGTATCATTATAAAAGCAGCCCAAACGTACAGTTGGTAGCATCAAGGTTTTATGTCCCAATATAAACTAAAATTATATGATATGTTTGCAAAAGATTATTCGGCGAAATAAAATTCTGCAAAATATTAGTTAATAATCGGTGAATAATTTTTAGTGAAAATGCAGAGAAACTTTTCATGTGCTTCGGATAAAATAAAATGCATATTACAAACTTTTATTAATAAAATTAGTAATGCTATTATATTAAATTCACATCATCAAACCGCATTTAACATAGCTCTGTCACGACATTACGTGTTCATGATTAATCAAAATCGTTTGGAAAAAAAGGTTTATTTGATCGGACTTTTAATGCTTGCGTTTCAGATTTTTGGTTAGTCTTTAGCTTCCTTAACACATAATAACATATAAGTGCTCCGACCTTTATTAATCTTTATTTAGTTTTTGACTGTTTGACGTACTAATGGAATTCTTCTTTAAATTTAAGATCACGATAAAGTTTTATTATTAAAATTAACTATTCCGTTACTAAAGTCGAAGCCAACAAAGAACAAAAGAATCAATTAATATTTTACGTAAATACTATAAACAAAACAATAACCATTAATAACAACTAACAACTGATATCACGTAAGTAACCATAGAAATATGCCTCTACACTGTTATATTTAACGGGCAGCACTGAAGTTCGCACGATAAATTTTCCAATACAACTTTCCTCGAACATTGGGCGGTTATGAGTGGGTTGAATAATTTATGATTTGGTTAACCGCGACGTTTGGGCCTAGCTGTGATGCAAAAGGGGATAAGGTATGTAATATGATGAATAGATGCAGAGATAGAAATTATAATCCGAGTACTAGAATTTGCCATAACTTATTTTGTTAGAAGCCTCACGAGCAAAATTTCACTTTTATGACGTCACATGATGAAGTTTTACCTTCAGATAGTGACTTCAGTTATTTATCGGTTTACTTCCAAAGATAGAGGTCGTATAGAGGTGGAATTTATAAAATTAGAGTTCACTCTTGGTGTATTGTATATTTAGTGTGAAGGAATGTCTACCTGTATTTTGATATTTTGAAAAGACTGAATCTTTATCGATCAATTTTTAATGTCATGTCAGTCGTTTTTAATGTCTTAAGTAATAAACAGTTTTAACTTTCTTTTTAATAATATCGGTTCCTGATTCCTTGAACCAGACATGGGAAGGAAATCAATATGATCCATTACAAATGGATTTTTTCTTTTTATTGTTAAGATGCTTATAGTAAGCTTATAGTAAGTAATTGATAAAAAAAATCTTAATCTTGATAAAAAATATACATAAGCTATTTAATAATGTAATATGGTTTTTATTAATACATTAAAATAAATAATAATTTAAAATATATATATTTTAAAAAAATACCGTATTTCTCATTTTAACATAAAAAGTGGCTCGACTTTTGTGAGACACTACAAAATATAAATTAAATGAGTCCATAATCGAGAATATAAATAATCGTTATAATCGTAAGTTACACTATAATCGTGTAACATATTGTTATGTACGTGATATTTTATCTTGAGAGGATAAAATACAGGGATATGTTGATTGTTAAAAAATATGATCTTATTCTATCGAAATGCTGTCTAGAAGAGAATATTACATCAACTATAATATTATCTTTTACATATTCAGTACTGATTGACGATGCTTTAATGAAATAAAATAATTTATCTTTATAATTAAAAGCATAAGATAATACTAGAACTTCTACTAGTTTAGGTTTGAACGAGCTTGTTTTAAATACAGTTCCCAAATTGTCAAGTTTTATTAATAATGGTAATATTATAGTATCAAAGTATTCAATGAAATACTTAATGAAATAAAGATACTACCCTTTGAGGACTTGGTTCAATTAGGATTTTACTTACGAACTTATTTAGGTATAAAAATCGTCTATGAACTTTTATGATATCTGATGAAAAGCATAAAGAAAACTAATAATACAATTTCGATAAAATTAAATGGAACCATCTCGGCTTGTGGATCCACCTCCTCCTTTTTTTAAGCCGTTCAAAAATAGCAACTAAAATTCACGTTACGCACTAAAATCTCTGAAAATGCTGAATTGAGAACGTAAGAACAAGCTGACCCTTAAGTTGCTTTTGAGGATCAGTCATAGAATCTTGTTTGTTGAGCAAAGCATCAAGCTGTTTTATGCCCTTAAAATGAAAACTCCAGAATAAGCACATAAGTCAAATATCTAGATCCAAGCAAAATGACGGCGTAATTATTAAACGACTTCAATAAAAGGACGATTTTTTCAAAGAAATCATTTATTTGTATTTTTGGGAGGCGTGTCGATTCTACTGCGCACTTAAATGGATAGAAGTGCAACTAGACTGTTCTATTAGAGAAGCACTCCATAATTGCAGACCTATGCCTCAGCAGTGGGAACGTTGATAAACTAATTATGATGATATAAAGGTGGAAATTCTGGTGGAAACTCACTGGCAGATTTTTAATTAAAATTAGCTTAAGACTCTTTAAGCGAAATACTAACTTTAGTCCACCTTGTATGATAAGATGATCTGTGTACTATTTGTTTATTTTTCTACATTCAGCTAGCCAATATTAGACAGCTGCAAAATTAGATAGTTAATTTCCATAATGTTTCACGTTACTGTCCTCATGCAATTAACATAACTCAAACTTATTACCTCACCTGATTATCCTCAGAAGTAAAGGGGTGAGCTTATTTCAAGGGGGCTCTTGCAAATGTTTGCCGTCCAAGCCCCGTTCCTTAGTTAATTAACAGGCCATTTCAAAGTTAAATAGTTTACGCTGATGTGTAAATTAGGCCAATTTCGTGTCATAACTTTGGTAAATGGATTGAGGGATCGAGGAGATTTATGATTCAATGTTGCTAATAAATATGCTCGAGTAATGAAGTGGGTAAGAGCAAGATGGTTTTACCTAATTTAATTAACGTCAGTGATGATATATGGAGATAAATTTATAGGTATTAAATAAAACAAAATAAATGTAAAGAATTGTGTCCAATTGGACACTGTCCCTATTTAAGGTATTTAATGTTGATATCGTCTTAAATATCCACACTTTATCCATCGATAGAATATTATAATGAGAAAAACCAAGCTACTATTATAAGACCCCGTTTCATCATCATCATCATCAGCCGGAAGACGTCCACTGCTGAACATAGGCCTCCCCCTTTGAACGCCACGATGGACGACATTGCGCCAGCTGCATCCAGTGACCGCCCACGACTCGGACGATGTCGTCCGTCCATCTAGTCGGGGGTCGACCCACGCTGCGTCTTCCGGTTCGTGGTCTCCACTCGAGAACCTTTCGTCCCCATCGGTTATCGGTTCGTCGAGCGATGTGGCCTGCCCACTGCCCCCGTTTACAACAGTGGAAATAAACAACTGCAGGCGATGGAAATGGGAGAGGAAAAAGCACAAAAAGCACATGAGAATAAAATTCACCTGTCTGAATGTGATTTAGTCTTCACAAATCAAATCAAAATAATTTATTCAGTCTAGGCTGTTACAAGCACTTGTGAAAGTCGAGAGCTACGCCATAGGTTCGTTAATCTATGGCGGGAGAATAACCACAAACTGAGTGCACTTATTATTGCGTCATCGCAATTCTCGCTATTTTAGGTGACAAGACAGAAAGGTGAACGCACATTTTAATCGATGGTGAATGTGTAAAACGGTGAAACTTAAGCAATTTTTGAACAGTTTTATATTGATGTCTTTGCTCCATGTTTATTGCCATATGCTCTTTTGATCGAGTCTGAATATTTCTTATTTTGTGTATTGAATACTCTTATCGAAATTCGTCAAACAGTGTAAATAGTCTGTTTCACCGTAATTGACGTGGTTGAGAATTAAATATTTACTTTTTGCCTTTCATTGTTGCATACTAAAATGTCGGGGTGCCATTTTTTGACCCGTAAAATGCTTACTCATAAGATGACGGTACTGTTAATAAACATCTCCGGATCCACAAAGTCATATATTTTCTTACTTACATATTCCTACATCAGTATAGATACGAGAGTTTTATTCGAGCATGATACACAAAACAATATAAAATAGATAAAATTAACAGAGCTCTCCGTTGTTGGTTCGGATATTTTGAAAGAATACCGCGTAAACGAATTGATAAAACTGATAAGTAACGCGAAAGTAATAAAATATATAATAAAGAATAGGACGTAGAAGCAATATAAGTCACTACACAACTTTTATGGTAAATTCGAGCAGGTGCTCGTGTGTTTGAAAGTGAAGTTAGAAAGTTTTTGCTATTTAAGATAAAATAAATATAAACATACACATTAACCAGATAACAACTTAATAATCTAGGTATATAACAAACAACGAAGATGTCACAACGTTCACAACTTAAAGAATTACACAATTATGAGTAACTATCTCATAAAGATCATCAATAACTGTCCTTTAGATAGAACGTAGTAGAAAAAGATTACAATTCTGAAAAATATTTGATAAGAAAGTTATAAAAACAACATTCGAAAATCCTCTCCCAAGATCCTCACTTTGCCCATCGATCTTAATTCCACAGAAACTGAATGACTGATTATCCCCCAAATCTCGGAAGGTCCAGTTGCGGTCGAAGGATGGGCGAACGTTCTACCAAGATTTTTAAATATAAATGTGCCACTCTGGCCGCTACAAAAACGTACACAGTAAAGTAACTTTATCTGGATGATGGAAAAATACTACTAATTCGTTTGAGAAATAAGATATTTTTGATCAAATACATACCCTACTTACTATTACAAAATATTTAATTTCCAGTATCTACACAAGGATTATTGAGTCTTAGCGTCTGTAATGTGACAATAATACCTTCTGGCTAGTATCATTTTTTATCACTAAATAGTTTTGCTACAAATAGTATTATTAGCATTATTAATCGTCACGATATTTCGGTAAAATGGTAAAAAAAACATACTTAAATAATTTTTGGTACAATTTTTGAATTGTCAGCATATGCAGAATATTCACGATCGGGAGTAAGAATGACCGAAGGTACTGTAACATGCTTACTAGATTTCGTTCTGCTCTATATATATCTATCGTATATAATTTTCCAACAGCACACGATTGATTCGATTTTGAAAGGTATGTCTCTCCCTTCCGCAGCTTCTCCTCACTATATTTTCACAGTTATTGCTATATTTTTTGCTGATCAATAATACCTATGATTCCATTTCTCCTCAAAAACGTGATCATATTAACAATCGAAAAATTATCATTATTATTACAGCACTGACCTTAACTGGTTTAAATTATCATTTTTTGGGTAAATATACAAATAAGTACCTACCTACAAGCAAGAAGACAGTTTTACTTCATATTATCGTTATATAAAGCAAAAACTGTCTTCGCACAGAATTTCTTTTTCAAACAAACATATTTTTTGTACTGTCCTCAATATACACTGCGTTAGGAGGCTTAGCAACGGTCAGGGGATAAGCAAAGTTTCCTTGGAATATTTTTCTACACACCAACTACCAATACTACCGTAAATCCTCAATGACATATTTTTCTTGGGTAAACAGTAATGATTTTAGTTTTTTGTTTGTGATCGCACGAGATTAGATAATAAATCAATACTGGTTGATTTTTATGTATTCGCAATCAACTCTTCTTTTGATATAGAAAAAGCGTCTTATTAATTCCAAGAACTATTCCTTCTTCATCAAATTAGCGTTCTGTTTGCTTTTCTTTCCTTACAATGTAACAAACAAGGAAAATTATAAACATGTACTACAGATTTCTACACAAATCACTGTGTTAAAAATTGTCTCCGTGATATTTTCCATGCACAAATTATTTACAATACATTAATATAAATATTTTTTTTTATTTTATCTTAATTGTCTAGCGAAATAGACAAATGGCAGACTTAATGCCAAAGAGGCATTCTCTACCAATATATTATTATTAAAATAATCCTTAACTTTACTTTAATAATCCTTAACCCCTTCGTATTAGGGTATTAGGTATATCGCGTTAAATGTAATGTCAAATTCGTGTTTACATAACATATCAATGAATCTAGGACCTTTGGGTGGTATAATAAGTCTTTATGTAGATAAATCCAATATAATGTTGGAGAGTATTAGGACACTATTTTATTTAAATTTGTCAAATATAAAGTCTTCATGACTTGAAAAAACTTTTATTTCTTGGACAAAACAATAGCAAACGATATCTCGTAATATCAAATTAACTAAAGCAACTGAAGTTTTACTTTTCAAACGTATTGATCTAAGTGTTATTGTTGTTCGTTAGCCCTGTTTCATGTTATTAAGTTAAGTTTAAATTACGGAATTTGTGGATAATTGAAAATTCCATTCAGAATTACGGAGCCTTTTTAATTTGCTCATTCTATTTTCCTTCTTTTATACTGTAGCGGTTTAAAAGAAGGCCATTAAAATATTTTCGTAATACTGTGTTTTTGACACGAATACAAATATATAATTTTTTATTCATCTTTTAGAGGACCTTGAGGGTCTGTGGTTAGCGCGTTTGGATCACAATTGCGAAGAATGAGACCTACTTTTCTTCTCCATTCCACCAACTTAATTTTTGTACAATGACACTCGCCAAAGTTTCACCAGATATTGATTTCATAACTGCTGAAGTCCACAATTTCTATTGAGTTTCATTAATACTTTATATAGAATATTAATCATCCAGTACGTAGGTACCAATAAAACAGAATATTTCACACATTTTTTTATTTTATTACGATTCCATAAATCTATTATATTTGTTTAGATAAAAAGTCAATCGTATACTAAATAATTTCAAAAACAAAATTCCGAATATGTGTTATGACTTATGGAATAAAAATTATTAACGTGTAAACTGCTACTTCTAATAAGAGATTGACTGCTGGAAATTCCCCTGGCGAAACAGTTGATTGTAATAATCATTACTTATTCTTCTTTGTTTCAGGTGGAAGGTATGCGGACTCAGAAGGTACCAGCAACATTGCTACTATTGCTTTTTGCAGTAGAAGCACTCGATGCCAATAGGCGAAAACAAAAAGAGAAGGTACCACCTACAATCCTTAATATATGCGATATAAATGACAGGGATTCAAAAGTGCATTGCTACTGTGAATTCAGTCAAGAAATCAATGAAGCGCTCAAAACTGAATGTTGGGTATTCAATGGTGGCATAGAAAGAACGGACCCACTATGGACAAGTTTCACATCGCAATCAAATATAGAAACATTGGCATTCAATGTAAGAGCTGATGGAGGGCTAGATTTTGTTCCAATAAAAATTTTCAGATACCTAAAAAAATTGAAAACCTTCAGCATTAAATTCAGCTCTATACCAAAACTAGAAAGCAACACATTCACTAATTTAACTTCGATACAAGAAATGACTTTGACGAAAAATCAAATACATTATGTAAATAAACACACTTTCTACAACTTACCAAACTTGACCGTTTTAACTTTGGATGAGAATCGAATAAAAGAATTAGTCACTGAAACATTTTATGAACTGCCAGCCCTACAAAAATTGTACCTTACTAGTAATAATATAACTATAATCCAAGATGGAGCGTTCAGACATCTTGTAAATCTACTAGAATTAGAATTGGACAGAAATAACATAAGCGATCTAAGAAAAGAGTGTTTCGATGGACTAGCAAATCTGAAAAGACTAGATTTAAGAAGAAACAAAATTACCATACTTAATTCATTCACTTTTATTGAGTTATGGAATCTTCACTCATTATTATTAGATTATAATGAAATCAGTGTCTTGGCTCAACGGACGTTTGATGGATTATCACAGTTGCGAAAGTTAAGCTTGAGTCACAACAAACTCGTGACTTTAGCTAGTGGATTATTCGAAGGTGTCAGGGGGTTGTCCGCAGTTGATCTAAGGCATAACAAATTAAGAAGGTTCACACTCGATAATGTACGACCAATTTATGACAATCTCAAAAATCAAAACAGCTACATTTACCTAGATGGTAAGTACCCATTATAAAATTCTTATTATGTAAGGCATCAACACTTAGTAACGATTAAAAAATATAAACATTGTACGATAGTTGTACAACCTTTCGTATACCGAGCAATACTTCTAAAACTTAACACATATCAAGCTTAAATCGTAGGATTCAACATTTTACCTAACAAGTAAATTAATGGGAACGTACCAGTTAACTGAGAAACAAGCCTTAAGTGTTAATTACATTCTAAAGGATGCAATAATGAATCACAATGAAGTGGCGGCGGATTAATGAGTTTTGTATCGCGACTGACATGTGGAGACAAATGCTTGTGCTTAATGATTTACTGTCTACCTTCATTAACAGTGATTAATTTTACACCAGTTAGCCTGTGATGAATTGAGCAACAAATGTTTATAACATAGCTAAACTCATCAAAAAATATTATTGTGTCTAATTAAAAATGAAATAAATTCCGTTTTTCAACAAAAATATTTTAATGTCACGAAGATAGTAATGAATCCTATTATCGAATAGAAATCAATTAGTTTCAGACAGCGTTTCAAAAGTGATCATTATTTAAATTAGGAGATTTAATTAATTAAGACTTCGATTGTTCCAGGCAACGACTTCTCCTGCGATTGTCATCTGGCATGGATGCATAAGCTCCGACACGAAGCTAAAAGCATCAAAGTGCGCAATTCACTGGAGAATTTTATTTGCAAATTCAATATCGACCCATCACTGAACTCTCACTATACATATTTTGAAAGGACGGTTATAAATTCAAATAATTTATATGACACCGAGGAAAAGAGTCAAGTTAAAGATTACTCGGATATATCTGATGATATATTTCACGATGAGATAGATGACACTTATGCAGACGAACCGAAATTAGCGAGGAAAGAAAACGAGAAAACACTCCTTCAGATTCCTATTGAACTGCTTCCGTGCCCTCAAGATGTCAAAAGCGTTACAGATCGTACGTATACGTACCCCTCACAGAATGAAGCAAAAGATTATAGAAATCTGATTTTATCTTCTACGTCGGCAGCTCGCAGTGTTATAATTCCATTTTTCCTTATCCCATTTTCGTTGTTTTTCACATATTAATATGAGCCATTCTTTTGCATAAGTGAGATATTGGACTAAACTTTTTTCTACTTTAGCCATTACTCATTTGAAAAAAAAGACAACTGAAATAGTTATCATAAAAATGTAACTTATGAATTTGTAAATATTTGTTAAGGTTTGTAAAAATGTGATATAAATCTAAGAACACATATTGTAAGATAATTATGAATTTAGACTAAGTCGAAAATAATATAATGTAATTATATTTCTATTTAAATCATTAATCAGCAAAGTAATTTTGATCATGTTGGTAATCATATGGGGAAAGTTTACAATGTGAATATAAAATATTGATATGAAAATCTTATTGTAAATATCTGAAATTACTATGTAACGAGAGTCTATTTTGAGTTTTATATATGTCATCCAAGATCTACTTTAGATTATTCTATTTTCATAATTCTGATCAATATTATTAAAATTTATCAAATAATACAAGTCGATACAGGTTTCCCTATGTTTATTAATGGATTTTGTGGTATGATGGATTAGAACCCATCCCAAAGCCATTAAACTCAAATACACACATAAAAGTATTGTACAAATCCCTTTTAGCCTCCTGAAAAGACTTACTACACTTCAAACAATTAAATTATTCACAAACTAATAATTTTGATAAAGGGAGCCCACACAAAACTATTTCCAACTTGGAAACAATAGCAGTATCCCTACTATTATTTAATTGAATATCAGTTCACGACTAAACTTTTTCAGATATATCCCACCCTTTGAATCCAGAATTAATTATATGTTGGAATAATTAAACAACAGACCCAAAAACAGAAATTGGATTCGATGCTAAAAGCATGAATGCATTAGCATAATTTCATTGTTGTTATAATATATGAGTATAATTTGAAATACAGATGAGACGATCCAATCGACATAGCGGATTGTGTTTATAAATTTTAATGTGCATGTTTGAGGCCTATTGTTTGTAAAAACAAAAGAACCTTGTCCCAGTTTTTACGGCCTTGACCCCCAAATCCTATATTGCGTACAGTTTTGAAATTCACATCAGTAGGTTGTGTCAGTGTGAAATCTTAACTCATAGTTTTCAGGTTTATCTTGAGTTTTTCATTAATGATGCTAATGAGTTAAGATGCATGTCAAAAGATATATATTCTTATTTATTTTTGAAACTTTGAGACAAGATTCGTTACTACATATTACCGGAGCAATCATCTTAGTGTGACGAGGACCTAAATGAGACAAGATTTTTTAAATTACACCATCGAAATAGAAATTCCTTCTATTAGAGTTGATATTAAACAACTTTGTTTCAGCAACTGTAAGTAGTAAATTATTTCATATGAGAAATTACGTTAATTGACACATATCCACGAAAAAGTTTTTAAAAAACGATGAATTATTGTGAAAAAACAGTCGGATGTAATAAAATCTTTTATAGTACAAATGTGATGATTAAAATTATAAGTAATTATATAACGATAAGTATGATGTCAGCTAAAGAAAATACCTATGTATTTTGTTTTAATAGAAACAATATTAACAATCATTCGCTAAGCTAATATATTCTGGTGTATTTCGGGTGGGTCCACTTTGTTAATAAATCCACGAAATTAAAACTTCGTCTTCTTGGTTTATATCGACCCCTTCAATGTTTTGAGTCAATACAAACAAAATACAATATATCGAATTTCTGTTCACAACATATATTTTAATTTTTTATTTTTCGCTTGCCTGCTTTTTAGTTCGTAAATTTTAAGGCATTGTTTTTATTATCCAATACATTGGTTTAATTTAATATAAAATTATCTTGTTTAAGTATTTCACTTTGAATATACGTGATGTTTTTTCTGTACAAAGTATTTTTTTTTATGTTTCCGTTCCAAATTTACTAAGTATTATGAATGTACATAAAATCTTTGTAAAGTATAATTACTTTCACTAATTTCATTAAAGGTTGATGTTGATAATATCTGAAGTTTTTTTGACGACATCATTAAGACATATTGAAACCTGAATATTACGAAGTTGTTTTTATGAATTGTTTTTAGATAATGATAACTGAGCTCAAGCTTTATCAGACAATCTAGAGAATTTATTGCTGATGACAACTGAAGGCGAGAGGCCGAAGAAGTCCAAGATTATGTAATCAGGCTAAATCCTACTCAAGTAGTGTCGAGACCTTCAGTGTTGGATATGTCCTTACGTTGTACATATAACTTCAAGGGTAAGAAAGATACGGATAATTATCCATGAAAGAATTATTCAGTAAGGTCAGTTTCGGTCCGTAGAAAAAGACGCAAGTATTTTCTGCTCTTATATAACTTGCGATTTTTTCTTAATATTCCACATGTGATTTTGTATTTGAAACGCCAACAGACGTCTCTATTTAATACTACCATACTAAATAACAATAGTATGTTATTGTTTTGAAATCTCTATCCACAGATTTACACCGGTTTCCAAAGGTTTTCCTAAAATTGTGGGTTATTTTAGGTGACTGAAATTCTCGAAGTCATAACAGCATACTCCCCTCCCCATGTACTTCACCCCCATGTAAAGTACAAAGTTTTTACAGCACCCCTGGGCTAAACTTTAACACCGTTTTAATTAGTTGCGGGTTTCGCTACCCCTTGATTGTGGCGTCGCAATGCTGATGTTGTTGGTTTCGAGAATCTTTGTGACTTGGCTCTAAGTGGCTGTGATATATACTCACATCAGAAAATTCACATTGAGGCTTGTGATACATTAAATGAGTAAAAAACAAAGGTAAATCTCTATTATTCATTTCAGTTTAGATGGACGGAGAACTCGTGACAAAAATTGTAAAAATGATCTATTAATCTGCGCCTACAGTTGTGAACACTTCCAACTCAACAATGGGCCCGGTCGGTGAATTATAAATACATGATGGACCGACCTATTTTTATAATTGTCTTTATTTCAAAGTTAACATACCATCAAAAATACGAAGGATAACAAATAATTACTTTTATTTGCCGATTATGACATACGATGATTAACAAAATTGATTCTGAACCTTCTTCACTCATACGATTATGAAAGATATTGGAAAAAATTCTGCTTACACATACCTACTTGAATTTGAAAAATCATTCCACCAAATGTTATAGGACATTTGGGAACAACTTCGCTGACCTAATATGAATCGTTGAATATAAACGACAAAATCATGCAACAATGTATGTCACTAACGACTTAAAGTACCATTTGAGGTCTGGGAAATCTTCAGTATATATGTTGATCTTAAAGGAAAACTCCATGCGATCTCCGAATGCTTAGTCGAATGTATAATAACATCACCGAAACATGATAGTATAAAACTTATTCAAGCGATACAGATACAGATTGTTCAGTATCATGAAGTTGCAAGGACGCATGATGTCGATGAGAATTTCGCATTATAAAAATATTTCTACTACTCTTTTAATAATACCATAAATTTTACTAGTGTAATTTGTATCTTTTTACACTTTTAGACATTCCAGATCGGATGTAGCCTGCGTGATGAATATAGTCAAAAGCTTGCAAAAGATCCAAAACGTCTCAAAAATCAAAGATGTTTATTTTGACAATTTGTCCCAGTTATAGTATTACGCATATTTAAATAAGGTTAATGCTGAGAAAAAATAAGATTATTAGGTGGCTTATTACAGTCCCCGTTTCCGTTGAAAATTTTGTTGGGTTCAAATAACATTTGATCGAGCACATCAATTTTCCACTGTCTCATTCTTTAATATAAATCATCCTTAAGAAAGTCTGCAACTGACATGATATGAGTTAGTCTATGAGAAATAACAATTGACTTGGTATGTTTCCCACCTTTATAAAAAGAGCCCGTGATAAAGTACAATACTTAACATCGCGCGAGACACAGATATATCTGTGTCGTAATGCGGAAATGGAATTACTGAAACATTACGATTTCGCATACCGACCGGAATAAGATATAGTGGAGCTGAAAAACGTTTATAATGGTCGTTGTTAGATACCAATAGCAAACAAGAGGACAAATCATCTCTTTTTCTTAAATTTAGTATTGAATTATTGATGTGATGGACATTTTTCCGAAAGATGTATCTAAGGTATAATTCCCTCTTTTCTAACTGGAATAAAGCCATGAAATGTTAAATGTGTTTCATGACTTCATTCAACGCTGATATTCTTTACCTATCGTCTACAATGGAAATTTGAATAGTAATCGTCCGTACCTTATATTTAAATCCTTTTTTCCTGTACTAATTAGATTTCATAATCTTTTTTATGTTATTGGTGAAAAAACTGATCTTTGAAAACAATAGTCCGTAGACGCAGTTTATTGAAGTTTGCAGTTCATTAATGAATAAACTGATATGAATTTTGATTTTTTTTTCAATATTATTTCTAGAAAATTTCATATAATCATGGACCCATTACTAATGTGCAAATATTGAGCTATAATAAGCTTTTCATATTTAGCTAAAATATTAAGCTTTTCATTTGCAGTGAAATGTGTTTCTAATAGAAACGGGGGGTGCCAAATATTTCATAACGTTATTATCATCTTGAGTAGCAACATCGTCATGCCTTTCTGCAGCTTTGAAATGAAATTGCTCTATTCATATGATATAATACGTATATTAACCAAATGCTGCAATCACAAACCATCTAGTTTGAAACACTTTACATAACTATTCCATTTGTGATCTATCCTAAGGATATAAAGAGGAGAGATTAGGTTGGTATTTTCATGGACTGCACTCCGAATCTTCTGGACTTTAAAATTCTTTCACCTGCAGGAGCTATACCAAACGTGGTTGACATAGGCTTGTGACGGGTTCGGTGCTAGTTGTTGTTTGCAAAATAAAACGGCTGACTAGGCTTTATAAAGGGTTTATATAGCAGATACGGTGCAAAATTATTCATATACACAAATATATCTTGTAATTATACCACAGCATAGACTTTAAATGTACATACTTAAAAATATATTATTAATTTTCAACGATAATCGTGTTGTTGTCGGAATATTTTTTTTTTACGAACCGACATTCAGAAAGAGCATATCGCGTTACTAAAAATTGAAATTATGAAAAATAAATAATAAAAAAATGATGTTAAAGATCGAAGACAAAAAGTTTTAATGTGCAAACCTAGGACAAAATTAACGGTGTGGTACAACGCAACGTTATATGCTATAATTTACGTAGGCGAAGTCACGGTAAAAAGTAGATATATAATTATTTAATATAGTTTTTCACAAGGGAATTATAGCAAAACATGTATTGTTAACAAGGCTATACAGCATTAAGTTGTTATTCACGTAATAAAATCTCGGGTAAGGTGATAAAAGTGTTTTCGTTCAGGAACGAGGGAAAACAACATGGGGTTTCACTTTCTTATGTTGCAAGTTTTTGTTATAAATGTCATACCATTTAAGTGTTTAGCGAATCTTTATAATAAGTATTTATGATGTATTTAGCACTAAAAAAAGTAAATACATCGATAGCGTTACGTTAATTTACATTCAAAATATTTAATTAAATCAAGTATTACCGAACTACAATACATATTTAGCTATTTTTTGACTCGGTTAGGCTCCGCGTACACGGGCGACTTTTTGTCAAGGCAACGTTTCGTCTCCTGTCGCCGTGCTTAAGAAGCTATAGTGCAGTAATACATAAACACCGAGTTATGCTTTTAATGGCTGTAATCAATAGTGCTAATCTGTTATAAAAAAACACATTTCAGTATTCGCCTTCGAGCGCATCGTTGTCACAACAGACGTTCAAGAAAACGAAACCTACTTTGCAAGATAATAAAGGAGCTCATTGCCACGATCCAATTTCAAAACAAAAATACTACTAAACTTTTTACCGAATACCGATCAAAAAATAATAGCATAATTTGCGGCTTTATCTTATTTGGTAATACCGTTGAATCTGTAATAAATAGACTAGGTAACTACAATAGAATGAATATAACAGAGCGTTCAGATTGTATCAACCATTCTAGGTAGCCATTCTCTCCAAAGAATTGTACTTGATAAGGCATTTGCCAGTGATCACACCCAAGGCTTGGTTGAAATTGAAACATTCATGCTCGGGCAATCTTCTCCGGCTGCGTAAAAACTTTATTGTAGGCAAGTCAACATAAATAACACGCACGCTGTATACCACATTAAGAAAGTATAATAACGTTCGTTATGTTTCATAAAATATGTTCTACGAAACGCTTTTGTGAACTTGTTATGTTTTATTAAAGAAAACTGGTGTTAAGGCCTCTTTTGATACTCAGTTTTAGTTTATAGAGAAATAATTTGAAATAATACAATATATTTTTTCATAATCCTAAATCATTGTTATTTTTTTCCTTTTCCACCGATTTCAATATAACACGATGAAAATACAATATTTAAAGGATTTGAACCACACCAACTGGTACTGGTCTTGTCATTTTCTTAGATGCTTAAAGATAAATTATTCAATTCGTCTTTGGAACTCATATTTTGACTTTAAACGTAACGTCTTCTTCGGTTAAACTTCGTCCATTAAAACTATAGGCTAGATCTATAAGATTTCTTACACGGATCTTTAAATAATCACGGATCTTTGAATAAAGGGATGAAAATGGAAGTGGAAGTTTGTATAGGGACTTAAAACGATACTATAGCAACCATCGTAAGTAGATCCGAGTCATGATAGGAATCGATATCCAAATAAACAGTTCCCTAGGGATCACGCGAGCGAAATTGCTGGCGGAAAGCTAGTAAGTGTATAAATAGGCAGACAATTTGCTCCAGCCTGTAAAAAACCACAAGATACTTTTGTTTCAGAAATTCGCACTAGTTATTCGATTTCCCGAACCGCATTTTGCATTACAAACAGTTGTTGTGTCAATAAGAGATATAATGGCATTCAAACATTGTCGCACAAAGTGTTTATAGGAACAAACAATGGTGAGACTTCTAATATTTGGCTACAGAAGGAGATTATGCGATATAGATATATACCAAATGTTTCAAAATAATCTTTAATACGGACTTAACTATGAAATAGTTGCTTTTATCTTGTGATTAGACTTAAAATAAACTAACCTTAAAAAAATTGTTTAAAACATTAGTATTGTATTGATCGACTTATTTATTTGCATTCATATTAAATAATAAAGACAGATATAATGGATTATTAAACGAACTTACTCTGTAAGTGAAGTTCCATCACAATAATGCAAATGATTTGTGTACTGACTGACTGTAAAATAGACTTTATGGACGCATCTCTCATTCCAGCAATAGCAAAATCACTGCCAACCTGCTTCTAGTTGCCGGGACTTTATCCGGGAAGCATCACTCCAACGGGAAGTGGCGGAACCCTCCATAGATATTATGTTAGCATCAATGTCATCAATGACCGTAAAACAATATAATGTCTATATTTAAAAATGGCGCAATTATTGCAGTATAAATAATCATGAGAAATTTAAATCATCTATTTATACAGTTCTTGAATTCTTAACACAATTATATGAAAATGGGAGCCAAAATGGTTCGTTAAATAACTATAAAATCAGCTCTTACTCTTATTCTGGGACCAGATATTTCAGAAGATTGTAGAACACAAAGATTCTTTAAGGGTTTTTTTTTCTGGTTGAGATCTCCAGCCCCCAAATATGACTTAATATAGGAACCGGCCATTATCTTAGATTGCATCTCAACGTGGTATCCAAATGAAGAAATATCTTTTGAACTTTTTACTAAAATCCTGGCATTATTTGCACAAAGCTTTTCCAAAATTAATCTTTAAAATATTACTTTACTTCCAAGCAAAATTATAATCAAATTACCCGATGTTATAAAAACTTTGAAACCTGGCAATAATCAACCTTTACTAAAAATACCTTTCTTCATAGAAAAACCGCAAGTTTAGCATCATAGATTAACAAAACACAAAATTTTGGTAGGTAATCTGGTTGAGATCTCCAGCCCCCAAATATGACTTAATATAGGAACCGGCCATTATCTTAGATTGCATCTCAACGTGGTATCCAAATGAAGAAATATCTTTTGAACTTTTTACTAAAATCCTGGCATTATTTGCACAAAGCTTTTCCAAAATTAATCTTTAAAATATTACTTTACTTCCAAGCAAAATTATAAACCCGATGTTATAAAAACTTTGAAACCTGGCAATAATCAACCTTTACTAAAAATACCTTTCTTCATAGAAAAACCGCAAGTTTAGCATCATAGATTAACAAAACACAAAATTTTGGTAGGTAATCAAATATTCTTTTTATTGGTTTAAAAAACCATATAAACATAGCACCCGACCACAGTGTAAATATAAGTATACAGTGGTGAAACTGCCTACAAGCGTTCGAAATCGCACGCACACATAAACACGCTCACCGACGAGCCGCCTAAGTGGACCTAACAGGACGCTCAGTAACGCGTATCGCGTCGAGACGAGGGGTCACGTTACATGTTCCGCGATCGTTTTTATTTAAAAAATGAAGGAAAGATTAAGGAAAGGAGTAGGCTTATGTGAAATAAAAAATAAGTTTTTTTTTTAGATTTAGATGTTTTTTTAAATACCCGTTTCAGTATCATGTATATTTTCAGGTTGAAATGTAGTACGGTCCCACCCGAAAATGCTTGATAAACACCCAAAAACAGCCGCTCATGAGCGCGCCACCTAAATGCAGTGCCTACCTACCACGCGTCCGATTCAGGCTATGTGTCCGTCAAAACTTGTACAAGGTTATGCCGTAATGTCAAGTTAAAGATCAACATAAAAACAAAGATTTACAAGTTGTGTCAATATTAAACTATTTCTCGTATGTTAAACTATCGTCTTTTGCGTATGATATATTTCCAGAACTGCCCAGTTTTCGCATATGTTATTCTTTATCATGTGGTGATATAGAATAATATAAGTAGATATCACCGTCTGAACAAATGTGTATGTATATTTTTTGTTTGTTAAGGAGTTTTTACATTATTAATCAATCGAATAGTAATATTCGATTGATTAATAATGTAAAAACTCTTTTATATTTTGTAAAAGAAACAATGTCTAAAACATTCAAAATGACAACCCTATGGTTTCAATGGAGCGTAGGTATTTATGTTATCAAATAGGCTTAGTTTCTATACTGTCATACTTATACTGTGACCCGACACGCTGCTACGTCACGAGCTCATTTGCAAGGCGTCGGAATAGATCAAATTCAAAAAACAGCGTGCTGGAGCATCAACTCCAGCACGCCTTTGCTAAATTATATAATGGATCATTCCGAGCTCTAACAAAACAGCGATGGCTTAATCAATACTTAGCTAAATTATTAATTTTTAATTATGAATACAATGTTAATTATTGATGATAAAATTTTAATTAAAAATACAACGTTAATTATACGAGTGATTCGTACGTAGAGTTACTAAACTAGTCTGAGGGTTTTGGGAATATTTTAGTGACAGAATATACTTACTCTAAACTAATGAGCTCCGGAGCACGGCGACAAACATAGACTTGGTCTGCCCACTAAAAATATATTTTCTAACTCTCGAATACTCTAAAGTAAGCGAGTGGTGTCACGTATGTAAGCGTTATTTCATGATTCAATAAAGATTTTTGTGCAAGTAACTAATCTTTAGTACGAATCACGAAGTATAATCAACCGAAGAAGGTAATTTTCAAATACGATTTTAGTGACAAACTTAGCAGACACTATCCATAATATCAATGCTGTGTTTGAAATGAAGTCTCAAAAAAATTTTAGCTTCTTTGCTATTAAAATTAAAAAATCAACCTGAAGAGTATTTTACAAAGATAACTAGATAATAAGGTAAATATTTTTAAGTAATCGAAAAAATACCCGTACCAAATTATTAAAATTTACGGTATGCCTTGATGTTAGTTTTGGTGAAAACAAACAAAAATTAGGAACAGGTGATCATTTGTTTGCAAAGTTCAATAAACAGATGTCATTACAAATGTGTTTTATTTAACCTTTAATAGATCTTTGGATTATAATGTATAGACGAGACACCGACTAACAACTGAATTGATATCGAAATATAGTAAAAAAAAAGTATCACAAACGCTTGTTTACCACATTATATTTATCAAAAGATTATTTATTGTGTGTGCAAAATATGAGTTTACAAAATGGTGTGTTGTTAACGCAACATTAATTAATCCTATTATTTCACAAAGCAAAATTTACTAGTTATCTTTAGTGGTTTATTGATTTAATTGTTAGTTTAACCTTCGTCACTCCTTTAACGTGAATAACCAAAGCGTGAATAAACAATAATGGTTAGAAAACACGACTAGGTGGTGTCTAAAGTGTTTCGAGGATTGCCTCAGGCACATAATGCTAATGAAAACGTTCTGAACGCTTCGCTTAACACTTTGAACATATCTATAGATGAGATCCAGTTAGATTACTAGTAATATAGATGAGATCCAGTTAGATTACTAGTAATTTAAAATCTATCAAGAAAACGTATTTTTAAATACTCTTTGAGAGCGGTGAGGTTTGAAATACTAGATTAGTTTTTGAGCAAAAATCAACAACTAATTGCATGTTGCCATCTCTGAGGTCACGAATTCGACTTTAGTTTGCGCTAATACGGTAAATGAAGTTTATATATCGTCCCGAATCTCAGTGTTGTAGTACCTTCGTTGTGTCAGATTGCCACAGCACAAGTGCTTTAGCTATACAATTCGTCTAATGCGACTTTCGCAGCTGACTTGGTCATCTCTTGAAGTCCAGGATTTGCCGATTCCCGGTTGGGTCAATGTAGCTATAGCTACTCGTCATGGAATCTGAGCAATATATGTGATTTTGTCTAATATTTATATTTATTTATTTATTACCTCTCAAGTGTCTATCCTAGATGCAATACTTACTAAACCACCAAAATATTTTTACACTACTTTTTAAACAAGCTTTTTTAAGTAACGGCTATGAACATCGTTTGGTGATTTGTTTCTGTGAATTTCGATAACAATATATTATTTACGTGGTAAAGCTTATTGGTTTGTGCCTACTAGTAGAAAAACCTTGATTTGTACTGCCCCTGGAGAAATGACGTCGAGGGTAATGGATTCACATACCGTTTTTTTCTGTTCGTGAATCCTATACTGCCACTTCAAGCTCGAATATGGATATACAACTTTCGCAAAAGCCTGTAATCTGATGGATGATTAAACATATCTTGAGCTGCACGATACTTTGTAATGCACATCAAGCTATTAGTCCTGCATGCGTAGCATAACAAACGTTTTGCTATACCAAATGTCACTGCGGATAGAGAGTGAGATATCGTATTGGTGCACCCAAAAAGGCGACATTTGGGTATAGTCAAAACATTCTTAAGTTCATTTCGACTGCAAAAATTATACTATCCGTACTGTTGACTGCAGCTTTGGCGGCTCCTTAAATGTTAGTTGCATCGACAATAACAATCATGTTAGAGTACCAGTTAAGCAAATAAAAATGAGTTGTCATTTTCAATGATTGGATGACGTCATAACTTTATCTTTCGTTTCGTTAACGTTTCGCTGGTTAAACTTATTGTTTAATTGTGCCAAGAAAGAGGATGGTGCAATTTATTTACAATCAATTTTAAAGTCAGCATGACCTTTAACTTTAACCGCAATCATGGTGCATCTGAAACAAAGTGTTTTCATCTTTTTTTTTATTTACATCATGATTTGTCTTTAATTCATTTATACAGTCCACGCTGAAGCTGTTTATCATCCATTGTAAAAACATCCATTGTGGTTTAATGACGATTAATAACTAGAGCCTAAACTCTAGTTAATATTCTAAATTTGAAATATGTATCATAAATGTCGCTTCAATTAAATGTCAATTTTAAAAGGCGTTTGTTGCCGACATGGCTAGGCGTCATGTTTTTGATATATTATTACTGGGCTCTTTAAGGAGGCTTTTATACTTATATTTTATTTTATTTTTTTTACTTTTTGACATTGTCAATGTAGTCTCTTGTATCTTGTGCTTTTGTACGTAGGTCAATAATAAATCTTTTTCTGTGCTAAAAGTTATATTATTAAATTATCTACAGTCCTCTGTGCTTGTTGTCGATTACACCAATTCACACTAGGCCTGAATAGTGGACTATGGGCAGTCCTTTCAAAGGGCCTTCAGCCTTACAATAGCCAGTATCTATCCTTAAGTATAAAATTAATATTTAACATCCAGTAGCCGTATTTAAATTTAAATTACAAAAATAAAATCCAATTTTGTGTTTGAAATGGAAAACATGTAAATTATTTTCATATTTTATTTGTATATATACGTTTTATGAAATGTTTTACACATTTCTGCTTAGTAATATACATTGTAATATGATTTGCATACAATTTAAGTGAACGTAGTTCAGTAGGAACGGCGAAAAGTAAATATGAAATTCAATTATATATTGAATAATTAATGGAGGAATCTATTTTACTCAGAGTATATATAATTTGAAATATTGTATATATAAATATTTGTATAGTTAATTATGCATTATGCAATAGTAAAACTTAATTTGATTAAATTGTACTATAAACACTACGTGTTACTTCGTGCATTACAATAATTAAAGATGACATTTTACAGCTGCTAAATCTCCACAAGAAGGCATGAAAATTAAAATAAAGCCGCAAATAAAAATTGTAAAAAATTTATTTTCAGCGTATAGAAAAAATAAACGCAATTATGTGATATTGTAAAAGCAAATTTGGTATAAAACTTTTTATACAAAATTTCACATAAAACCTATATATTATACCACAGAGTTTTTATGTTCGAAACTAGTAGTGACCCGGCTAAATTGTTTCACTCCCGACGTACTCTCGTTTGTGGGATTCTGCAAGCATTTTGGGTAAACGTTGAAAGGCTCACTTGTAATATCTGGGGAGATATTTACGTTGAAAAATGTTTTACGTTGCTTCACGCGTCCCTAGAAACAAAACTTGAAAATGAAGCTTAATTTAAATTAAATCCTACTGTGACAGCACAAAAGGACGAAAATTACTAGGTGTTGAATTTTTTCATTTATTTATTAGTTTTTTGGAAACGATTTTGAACTTAACTTTCCACCACATTAAGGCTTGAAATCTAGGATAGGAAAGAACCTCTTTACAAAAGTGTAGTAACCTTTTTTATTCAAAATCATCTATCCACGAACCCCTAGGAGCTCAAACATAAATCACATGCCTGATTTATAATTACAAAAAGCAAAGAATGTTACAAAAAATAAATAAGACATACGAAAGATTTAATTGGAACATTTATTTATGCTATTTCAGTATTCAAGTTACTGGAATTTTAAGTGCCATTTTGTAAATTTCATTAATTCAGTTGTAAAATACAGATTTTTTTTTTCTTTAAAATTAACAAATAAAAAAACCTCATCACAACCCTTGCCTTTAATTTCACTTGCAGGCGGGTACTTTAATTTGTTACAAAACGAATCGTAATTTATGAGAACACATTTTACCTATTCGCCTTTTAGATGAATTTGAAACGATTACAATGCCAACGCTTTCCAGAAAGGTTTACGTTAGCCAATCCAACTTTCAACCGTAAACTCAACGTATTGAAGATACATTTCGGTTGCGAGCGATTTTCCGTCACTTGACCGTATAGTAAATTGCCCAATGGACCGCCACAGCGTCACATATTGGAAAAAAGAAAAAGATCCGAATCGACGTCTATCATTCATCACATCGGATCGGAAAAGTGAGTACCACAATTAGACTTTTTTGTATAAGTTCTATAGAGCAAGTTTGCAAAATTTTTTTTGTAAGAAAGTTATCTCAAATGGAATTGGTTAAGTTTCAATAACAATGTGTCTATGACATACCTTAATACTCATATAGAAAGTATGTTAGCTAGACCTCTTGGTACTAATTCTCGTAATGGAGTTATGAATACAAAATCGCCTATTTATAAAATAAGTAAGCACAACTTTATGCCGAAGCATTTATTTGTAAAATATTATAGAACCAGTTTTACCCAGCAACGCTTCGCTCTGTTTAAATATATTCCTATGGAAACTTTATCTCCCCTTGAATTCTTTTTCATTAAGTCCTCATTCAACTCAAGTACACTAGAGTGTATACAATTTTTTTTTAAGTTACAAACTTTGACTTTGAACTTTTCCTTAATCTATTCAAATTACCAAGCCGTTTTGTTTATATATTAACTTTCAATACCTATTTTCATAAATCTGACCTATTTCGCCAGTGTAATACATGAATTTCAGTAGGCACAAATTCATCGCTTAGTCGGTGTTTTCGGTGTGGACTATTTTCCGTTTTATAACCGTTTTCCCGCGGCTTTGTCCATGTAAATTATAGCTTATATCACCCGTCTATGATGTAGCTTCATGTAGATAAAAAAACTTGTAAAATCAATCCAGTATTTTATGAGCGTATTCAAAGAAGAGAAACCAACAAAAAATAATGTAAACTTTAATTAAATACTTGAAAACTTCAATACGAACACTCGCCACCATAAAAACAGTCCAGTCAAATATAACCCAACTATTCTTTGTAAGTGTAACATTACAAATGATTGCGTGATCAGTTCCAACTTCGTACGGAGGTACCACCATCAGCTAAAATATAACTTAATAAAGTGACTACCACGGTCGACCCCGAGGCTGCTCCCTAAGTAAATATCTGCGCAACTCATGACTTAATAAACGAGCCATTTTAAAAGGAGATTAGTTTGTGTTTGCCGCTACTCGCGCCTCCATTATTTCAATAAAAAATGCAAACTGGGATTGTTGCCGGCCTCCCATTTCTGATCTCCATAGTTGACTTTTAAATAACATTTTTGTATATTACCATCACAAAGAACAATGTAATTATCATATAAATAAACGTAATATTAAGGTTGTGTTAAGTCTCAACAATATTGGAACTCACGAGACCATAGCAGATTTTCTAACATCATTATGCGATGACATGCGAACAATTTGATTGGAAATTGTCTTGGCCTAGGTTCTATAACTTCGCGCCATTAATATCTATTTCGTAATTTTTTCATTCGGTATACTTTCTACATAAAACCTATCAAAATATATACTCACTACCGACATATAAGTATGTAGGTACGTACATTATTAAACATTAATGTAATGATATATAAAAAAACACATAAAAGAAACATATTATTAATTCATAAGACTGTTGTTCTATACATATCTTATAGTAAGAGCTAAAATCTTAAATAAATATTCTTTTGAAAGCCTCTTGATAGCATTCTTTGATCTTTCTATCTCATGAGATATACAAACAAGTTTCGATAAAAAATAATATGTCTATACAGTTTTAAGAAGACTCAGTACAATAGTTTAAGGGCTATCGAGAATAAATTTAAATATAAAATAACATAAGTATACTTAAACATACGATAAAGGAAATTTTATCTTTTTTTTTTTTATTGCAGTAGTATGTAAAAGGGGGAGGTCGCAATGGTTAACGCGTTCGGTCTGGTCGTTAACTTTTGTTAGGAGCCGGTCATAGGATAAGTGACCAAAAAATTATTATATCGAGCTTCTTTGTGCATCATCCCCTAGTCTTTATCGTAACTTTGGAAGGCAGGCAAACCCAAAAAGGGTTTTTTCTTTAACCTTTACTTATTTACCATAAAATAAATCAATTCCCAAGCTTAGTCAACCTTTCACTAATTCGCCTAAGCATCGAACCCGTCACAAGGTCGAACCATTGGTCCTGATCGTCGTTAATACTCACTAATCAGCTCCCTATTCGGTTCTATTTCATTCATAGGGAATTCCTGTGCCTCGGTAGTGGGGAAATTAATAGGCTGGTGGTGTTAGGTTGATTTGACAGTGGTTAACACGTACACCAACTTTTGCTAAGGCTTATCATCGGATGGTCAAGAAATGGCAAAATATTGTTGTCATATAAATCTGCAGTTAATTTAAATGAAATAGGTCCGCGTTGTGACTTATTATATAAGTATGTACATAATGTTCAATAGGGGTGCGGTGTACCGTTCCCGTATCCAAACTTTTTGTCTCTGATCCTTTAAGATATATATTTTGTATCATTCACTTTTCGTAATTTAATTTTTTTTAAACGCGATATGCTCTTTCTGAGTGTCAGTTCGTGTAAAATTCATCAAGAACGAGAATTTGTTAATTTAATCATATAAATCAATATTATTTATTTAAGAAAAATGTAAACGTATATGATATCTACGTGAAATATCTAGGTACATTTATCTATTAAGGAGAACCTTGTTTTTGTTAACACAAGGGAAATACACCTTAAGCCTTAAACCAGGGCCCGGTTTCTTCACGCATAAACACAGTATTACGAACTGGCAAGGACCGGCGAAGAAAGAGTCCCCGGTCCTCATGCTGTGTTCCCAGCCACGCCCCCACCGGCCGGCCGCCCATCCAGGATGGTCCTCACCGAACGACCACCAGCAGCGCAGCCGCGGTTGTAGTAGCGATGTCGACAGGCACCCATATACACACCCGAGCAATCACACTACCTACATACTTCCATACGTACCCTAACTCATGCATTCCATCATTTACTGCACCCACTCTTTACTTACACACATACTCGCTCACGCACATATACACACACGCCTTGCACGCATAATTCACATACTCACATTCATGCATACGCATACACACCCATCCACACGCGCTTGACGGAGTGCGGCTCCGTCTAGGCGGGGACCATGGTAAATAAATAAAAAAAATCCATTTATTCCATGTGCTGTCGTCATCACCACCACCATCGCAGTCGCCTCTTCCACCTCTCTTGTTATTTCTCCTAAGGAGAAATGATGAGAGCCTTGGCACGGCAGCGTCAGCCTTCGGACCCTCCGAGGGGCGACAGCGCACGCGCTATCTAGAAAGAGCTATCGTGTTTTTCAAATTACGATAAGCGAATAATAAAATGGAAAAAATCTTAAAGGTCAAAGACAAAAAGTTTGGATGCGGGAATCTAGGACAAAATGAAGAGTGTTGTACGATGTATCGCTACAGAGGTTTGCCTCTTTTAAGGAAGATGTGAGATTGTCACAGGCCAACCCACTAAAAACTTTACTGTATACCTTCTTCTTTGGAATGAGAGTTAGAAAACTGTAGCTGAGTCGGTTGGTCACATACCTATGTCATTGGTTTTGTTTTAATTTTAACCTTAACTGGTGTTTATAGAGGCAAATCCGATTGCAGATGTTTTAAAATTTTTAAGTTAAAATCCGAATGCGGATATTTTGCTTACAAGAGGTGACGTTATCATTATAAGCTTTTATTTTCAAGACAATATGTTGATCATTAATGCATCGTATTCATTTCTACAAAATCAAATTCAAAGTGTATTTCTTATCAAAGCAGCCGAAGTGAACAAATTGGCACGAATAAATCTTCGCAAAAGTTACATGAAATCAAATAGAATACGAAGTAACAACGCTAAGTAGTTCAAGAAATATGATGGAAGAGGGGACATTACTTTATCCCCTAGTCTATATTGTAACAAATTGGGTAAATCCGATTTTAGGCGCACCCGATTACATCATCCTTTATACCACGGTTTCCATTCAAAATTCCATTGTAAGTAATTTCAAATCAAATAAGATTTGGCATGGCGTAAAATTATTAGAAATCTTATTATAAGGTAAATATCGAAGAAAACGAATTAAATAGTGTCGTTGCAACATTTTTGCATCAAAATTTACTTATAATATTGTCGTATGATGTCATTCTTTGATCATAATAAATGCGTGCGATCATTGCGGTCGCTATGGATAGAGGAAGGAGTGCTTTACAAATTTCCACAAAGCTATGATAAATCCGCTGCTTACTGTGCGTTAGTCTTTAAAAGAGGCTGTTATTGTATCTATTAAAATGTCTTATTCCTGTAAATAGCATCATTATCATCACCAGCCTATTACTGTCCCCGCTACTGTGGTTTAGGCGTTCTCTGTGTATGGAATCTGATCAAATCGAATAGTAAGAATAGATTTGGCCCGCCTAGTGGGGCATACCCACCAGGCGGGCTAAATGCGGATTGATGGATGTTAAATACTGAAAATGCAGCCAGAACCAACGGCTTAACGTGCCTTCCAAAGTAAGGAGTTCAAGATAATGAATCTACGTGTAATGGTACATATTATTCTTTTTTGGGTAAATGAGACTTGATAGGATCACAACAATAGCAGTCATTCTTCTTCCACAATGTTTCATTCTATGAGTCGTCTGCGAGTTTATATTTAATTTTTTGTTCGTTTTCGACACTGCATAGCAACAAAATTGTGAATACAAAATTAATCAAATATAATAAATACTACTCTAACGAGTTAAGATAAGCCTTTCTCTATAATCTTTATTTTTAAATTATAAGTCGCTTTTGTAATATAAGTACCTGATTGTATTCAGGCGCCTATCATTTCATTAATAAGCTACAGAAAATCTCTGCCCGACTTTGATAGCAGTTTCTTGAATAAGTCGTTTTCGAGAGTAAGTATTATTATTTATTTATTTACTTTTTAAAGTATGAAGAAGGTTTGCAAGTTAAAAAAGAAATTTAACAATAATTAATATAAAATGGTTTCATCGTGTTTATATTTAGTTATATTGGCGTTTCGTACCGTTTACAGGTTCAGTATTCACATAACACTAGTTGATTATCTTTTTAATTAAGAGTATAACTACCTTCAAAACAATACTATTGGACACATTCACATTACAAAAACAAATATATTTTAATGCAACGTTTACATTTATTATATTAAATTAATTAGGACATAGGTACTCACTCAACTATAGCACACAAAAAAAACCTAAACACAGGCTTATCCACGCACACAATATATACCACACCACACACACACACATATACACATAAACTCACTCACTCACACACACAAACACACACTTCTAAAGTTTTTAAGACCTTTACCCTGCTTATCTTAAGTTTTTCAGTATGAAGCGTCCTCAATTCACATTCATTTATTACATTTATAAACAACTTACTGAGGAATCGCTGGCCTTGATAATACAGATTCTCTAGTTTCGGGGTCAGAGATCTATAACCTAAAGCAATACGTATAAAACCTAAATTAAGCATTTTCCCTGTACTTAATAATAATATAAACAACTGTATGTAAAGTTTTGGGTTTAAGTGAATAAATAAATTTTATTATTATTAATTACTCCTGACTACCGTAAACTACCACCAGTTTCAAGAAATCGCGATGAAACCATTCAAAAGTTATTTCATTTATGGATACTGCGCGTGAAAATATAAGAAATCAATAAATAATTTATTTTCATACAATATTACTACATTGAAAACAGGGAATAATAGATTTCCATTATACTGTTGCTAACCGTATTATGAAGCAGGCTCAATATGAGACTTTCTCTCCTGTTATTGTATTGTTAAAGTAACATTCCGAGTTTATAAAATATACATCATTTTTATGCCTTACCGAATTTACAATACAGCTTCGAAATTGGGCATACACAGAAACACAACCAAAAAAGTTTTATTATAAAACGTTGTCAGTATAAAAGAAAAACGTGTTAGTTACACCTTTTATAACTCGAGAATGCCTGGACCATTTTTTACGATATCTGTATTTCTGAACTTGTTTTTGTCGGGAATAAGGTAACAAGTAATAAAATATTAACGAAATATATTATATATTTTAATAAATAATAATAATAAAAGACTCAAAAATCGGTGATGACAGTGTGATGAAGCGCAACTGACAGTTCACGTCATGTTGTCTATGGTTTATTTTAGAGTATCGCTTAATCCTCAATTAGGAGGAACCAAGAAGTTTATATATTGTTACATTCAAATTTCTTTGGCTGAAAAAAGTTCGCCAGGTCTACTAGGTTTATATACAACAAACTGTGCCCCAAACAAACATCATGTTTGTCCATTATATTAGATCAATCTTGCATTCACAATACTACACTGCAAAATATTCTTAATGGAAAATGCTTAAAAAATCCACTTTGTCCCTGGCATTCTGAGATGGGACTGGAAACCATGATCATTCGCGATCCGGGCGACTGCTCTTGTGGATATTTATTCATTAAGAATATCACTTTTATCTTTAAAAAAATGGGTAATTATCAAGATTTATAATACTTTTTGCTTAATAGTCTATTGTTAGGTTCGCATATAGTAGATACAACATATAGTAATATTATATAAATATTAGGAAGATATAAGATACATGTTTAAAATAATACTTACAGATTATTAATATGACACAGTATCATATGCAGGAGCTCAGGCCTTCCTTTTGGATATTTAAGGAAGATGGACCATGACCCTCCCAATGTGGATTGGAGGGTATTAACTGCAAATGCAGCCGGGAACAACGGCTTAACATACCTTCCGAAGCGTGGGAAGCTCGAGATAATTATTTTTTTTAGTGTCTCATCCCACTACATGAATATTCCCTTTAAAATATTCTCGTCTTAATCAATTCGTTCGTCGTAAAAAAACAACAGTGAAGAAAAAATCATTTTCATTAAAATCAACTGCGTGTACTATAACCCGTATGACGATGATATGAAAAAGGTTACGGTATCTCTACTCAATCGTGCACTCTTGACAGAGTGGTGGTTGTTGTTCAAGTGGCTATTCACTCTTCGGTCATCCTAACCCAAACTGCTTCTATAGCAACAACATCCCTCCATTATTGTCGGTTCGCTGTGCTGCGAAAGCTCTCAGTGACGGTAGTCTGTGTCATTGATTATACAAGATATGTCCATCATATAGACGATCGGCTTATTGGACCCACCGAGCTCCTGGGTTCTTTCCCCCGGAGGGTATTCGCAGCGGGTTTTACTAGGTGGGTTATTAAGCAGGCTGACCTTACTTAAGCCTGTTCTTTTCAGGACAAGCCCTTGCGATATTAAAGAAAAAAAGGCGATCTCTTGATCCCTCGTCTTCAACGCAGCCTTGTAGATAGATAGATATACAACACTTAATTGTAAACACCAAATACAAAACATAGAACATACATAGAACAAAAAACAATATTAGTAAGCTATGTATCACAATCAGCAGTTTTATCACTATTCAGCGATCGCTTCCAGACAACCTTTGGAAGGAGAGATGATCTATCTTAAAAGTACGGAGGTGTATAATAATCTTATGGTTACAATAAATATTAAATAAATATACATTGAAGAAACAGAACTTCATATACTTATATACATAATACATAAATATAATAAAAAAATACATATTATCCAAATAAATACAGCAAACAAAACTATCGTCTTTCAAAGAAAAAAAAAAACAGTTAATTTACAGTAAATAAACTAATGTGGTATGTAGAATTCACTTACGCGCATTTTAAAAGAGTCTATTGTGTGCGAGAGTCTTATACTGGGAGAAAATTCCAAAGACGTACAGCCTGAACAGTGAAAGACGCATCGTAAAAGTTAGTGCTATGAGGTGGCATTTCCATTATCAGACTTTCTGATGACCGTAACGAGTAAGAATTGGAGTTCTGAAGAAAACTGAAGCGTTCTTTGGGATAACAAGGGTAGGATGTATTGAACAATATATTGTACAGTAGATATAGGATCTGTCGATCTTTCCATTGAGTTCTCGTTTAAGGTAATGTGGCTAAAAAAATTCAGGACTCACAATTGTACAGCCAACTAGAGAGTTGCTCTTTGTGTGGTATAGTAATTTAAATATGATAAGCTATATATGGCATATAGTTGTATCAACAGTCAAATCAGGTTATTTAAAACTGTCAAATTTTTCCGCTTGATTTCAAACCTTAAAAATATTTTTTTTAGAGTAGAATAGAAATTCAAATACGAAAATTACACATATTAAAGATACCTAAAGGTTAGCTGTGTGTACAGGGTTAAAATTATTTAAATACGTAAAACAAACAAACAAAATACTTAATCAAGTTTTAATACGAAGACAGCTTTTTTAATACTTCGTCATTATTTAATACCCATCACTAGTTACGTTAATCTGTTAACGCCATGCGAAGTCTTTCAGTTAAATGTATCCGACAGGGAATTGAATTTTCACGTTGCACGGATTGAGTTGAAAAGAAAAACAAACAATTTAAACAAAGAGCTCGGATTCTAACATGGACAAACGCGAGGTATAAAAGAATAAAAAGATAAATTTGACAATTCTATTGTTATCAGTGCCTCGGGCCCAACTAAATTAACGCGAGAGGCGTGACCGGGAAAATAAAAGGCCCATGATATTTTCCTTAAGACACATCTAAAGCTCGTGTTACTACACGTAAAAGTGACAAGCGAGATAATAGGCTGAGAATACCTAATACCATTACTTTATTTTTTGTTTGTTATTATAATTATTATGGATCAGTTAACTACTTATAAATATAGCCAGGAAATAAGAAGAGGTTATAATCCCAGTCTATTCCGCAGTGATATCATGTCACAATGCTGTCACAGTATTAGAGGTCCAAACAACTGAAATCTACTTCAATAGGTCGTAAAAAATCTTCAAGCAATAGCGCTTAGACACTGCAAATGAAACTGCACTTTTCGAGAATATCAAAGCTCAAAGACATTTAGAAAATAAGGAATTTATATTCTAAATATCTTCAATTATTAATTGTGATTTGCATCACATAACATAACTGTCTGGTTCGAACACTACAAATATTTCATTGTCCTTGTTCTCACAGAGCATGTGACAGACAAACAAGGGTGGATCCAGGGGGGTGAGGTCTCGGGGGTCATGAAGCCCCCGGGCATGGTCCAAGACCTAGGTGGACTACTAATTAAAATTGTTTTTAAATACAACAAAAAGTTGTAATTAGATTTTATTTAAGTACTTTTAAAATTTAAATTATTTAATGTAATACTTTGTATCTTATATTATGAAAAATGAACTTCTTATGTCTTGACCACGACTATATGAACCCCATGGCACCAAAGCTGAATCCACCCTTGCAGTTAAAGCTATTACATAAATATAATTTACATGTAATATCTCAGTACATATAATTTTTATGACATTAAAGTTCGTTTACTAACATAAAACACAAAAAAGTTTTTATTTCCAACTATCACGTGGAATTCGTCTAGTTCTGGCAATTAACGTATTCAGATTTTAGTCACATTATAATAATATTTTTGATGCCCATGCTTAACAAATATCTCTGGAAAACCATCTCATGTATTTGACATCAAAAAGTCTTGCGTGTTAAATGAAGTAATTTATCAAAACTATTCAGCGAAGCAGCAAGTAATTTATGAAATTATTTTATACTCAGCGGTTTTTGTGAGCACCTAACAGGTACTTTGTAGCCGCCCAGGACTTGGTGTTGATTGTTATACGGTTCGTTAGTTTCCTTGAATGAACCGCCGTCCTTTATCAGGGCTTAGTATTAGTACCATAAAATTTCTCAATAAAGAGCTGAGTTGGACGAAAATTCAACATAGCATACATAGTATAGTGTATTAGATGTAATAATGAGGTCTATTTCCAATCTGATATATATTTTTTTACATCTGCAGCTCGACCACCTCAATCTCTAGTCTATGAATCAAGTCATTACATTTCTATAAAAACCTTTTATTGATTGATTTTATCAAAAACGATGATTAAGAACGACGATTTGACCCAGAGCATACGGAAAGCTGTCGTTGCCGTCGCGGTGTAGAAGCTGCTGCAATATATATAGTGGGGTATACAAAAGAACACAGCTTAACAACATAAAATATTATCTATAAACATATAGGTAACTTAAAAACAGTAAACGTAAAACTAAGAATAATTACACAATTAAATGAGTGTGAATGCGTCGCCTACAATATTTATTTTTATCATTGGTTTTTTATTTTTGCATGGTTCTGCATTATATATTAAGTCTGATTAAATAAAATTAGATAAACCGGTCAAAGACAAAGCTATTTGGCAAACTGAAAAAATATTTTATTAAATACATAGATATATTATTAAATAAATATCCCACAAATAACGTGTCAATAATTAATTAATAAATGTACATCCTTTTGTAAAGTTGTTTGTGGTGAGAAATAAAGTTATTATTATTATTATATCGGTATAAAAGTATTAACTTAGTGAAAATTTAATAGTATTCTACTACAGACGAAATTATGATATAATAATAATCTAATATTATACTTATAACATCTCACACCAAATTCAATCATCATAAACGTAATACATCAAACCTAAAAGGATTCACAACATACTATCATTCACGTCCATATATACAATGTAGGATCAGCAGAGCATAAATAATACACATACAGGTAGAGAGAAAACAAAGATGTCACTAGGTCACTCAATGATATAGTTTTTTAAACAAACTTTTCTTGGATATTTATTATCTTGGATCAGTGATTTTATATTCACAGATCAAACGAGCTAAGTCGCCTGGCGTTATTTAATAACAAAGTTCCTAGGGCAATCGTCTAATTGTTAACAGACCTTGGAATTAATCTCGGACCGAAGTCCTTGTCAAAGCAAATATACTCTTTAATTAAAGTGGTTGCTTCGTTTAATTTCAGAGGTCTACCATCCGGATCCACCAGAAGATCAGCGTCACACCATGTCGCTTTTATACATCCAAGTCATAATTTGTATGCATGCCAAAATTTCAGTCCAATTTAAAACTAGGAAATTAGGAAACTTTGCAAGATTTGACTCGCACTAATTAAAATTTAAATATTATAGAATTAAATAACGACTTGATAACGCTTTGTTTTAAACTGTCATAGTTATAATTAATAAGTCTCTAATAAGTAATCGGTAACAAATTTCTTTTTTTAACTAATCTATCTTAATGACTTTGGAAATAACATTTCTAATATAATTTCATTTATCTTAAGTCATAAATAAAAATCTACTAAGTTTGTTTTTAATACGATTTTTTGCACTAAGAAATGAATTTCGTTACCAGTAATATCCTAGCTTTTACAACTCCATTAATATGTCTGGTAACTTTGCTTTTATAATGAATGCATACTCCAAACTTCGATTAACTAATATGCTTTAGTGAAAGAGAAAGTTAAGTCTTTGTATATTAATTACAAATTAGCTATTAATTATTATCTCTATAGCAACATTGAAGAGATTAATATCGTTCACAAAGCCTATATAGTTTAACAATGGAAATATAATAAAGCACTTTGATACATTAATTATCCAGAAGTAACTAGGATAATCACTATATCAACAAATTAATGGATATAAGATTGTAGTGTCCGTTCGAAAAAGTAAGATATTGTACGGCACGGCACGGAATAGAAGTTTCTACTTAGGATTTTCGATAATCTTCACAAATATTTGAAAAGTAATCTAAGGAAGCCGTTTTTGTTAAGCATATATAAATAAATGGGTTTATTCGAGTTTTAAGCTAATACAGACGTAAATATTATTCTAGCTATATTGATAAAATACCTTTAATGAAAAACGCTAAAAAGACTCAATATTTCCAGGCACCAGATGGGGCTCGGATCAATAATCTTTCGCCGTTCTAGTTCTAACCATTGAACTGCTCCAGACTCTGACGACAGGACTCACCAATTTCTCAAACGGTTATTACATTTACACTAGTGAGCGCATTTTTATCGATGATCAGGTAATCCACCCAAACAGCCGAAGGAAACATTTTCACAAATATTTTGAACTATTAACATGAAAACTTATTCTAATTACTATATTTGTTAAATTTAGCATTCATTATACAGCTTTTAAAATCACCAATCCCCATTATTTTATTCCAAATATTTTGTTTTTGTTTTATTGTCTTCAAATATTTTCGGAAAATTGGTTAAATCCTTCACGGTGCTATCTTCTTCTTTTTAATTTAAAAATTCAGAGCTTTGTATTTTTCTTATTTAAACTGTTGCTTCCGGTAAAAATTATTTTACCATCGTGGAAAAAGCTTGAATATCCATGAAAATATTACTTTTAATATTACGACAAAATTAAAGCCTCGCGCAACTAAATTTCCGTCGTGTTTCATTCTACAATCAACCAAATGTATTGTTTATTAATATTGTAAATTTTTATAACCTTTCCATAAAGCGACAAATATAAAATATATTCCAATCTTCAATATATTTTTGTTTATATATATGATGATACTAAATTTAATTTTGGAAACAATAGTTTTATATCATTGTTTCTTAATAATTAAGTCACGACTACTGTGCAGAAACTAGTTTTTTTTCGGTATTAATTCCTTTTTTTTTAATTTTTATCTTACCCATAATGCCTATTTAATATTTATGACATTTAAATCTATATAAATACATTTAATACCGCAAAATGACACGCGAAACGTTTCAAGGAGGCTATTTCACGAGCTCATTTGTCTTCAATTATTCAAAGAATCTTTCCCGTGCATTTTATAATAATGAAATTTTAATCATCCCGCATCTTGAGTCAGCACTTTCTCCAAGAGAATATTAATTTTACTTAGGTAGCCTTTTCCGAGTTGCTAACTTCACTGAGTGACAGTATAGGTTTAATATCAATCTGTATTTTGTGTAGCTTTACACAAACTTTAAGTAAGTGCTATTGATGTAAAAAAAGTCGACTTACGATTGTAAAAACTTGTATTCATTAGTATTTTTCTAAATTTTGGAACAAAAGTTATGCGCACACTGGTGACTTTTTGTCTCCTGTCACTGTACTTAAGAAACCTCACATAGAACGGAGGAAAGTACTGTGACAGTTAAAAAAAAATCACTTCGACGTCGTTGAGTCGCTTTATTTTCTAATTTTGGAATCTGAGCAATATATGTAGTGTTGTCTATCATTTATATAACTTTAAATTTTTTAATTACCAAAACAATTTGTTTACGGCCATAATAGTTGGACAATTTAAAAGAATCTAGCATATTTTCATATCTGTCATCTAAAAACCTAAAAATTATATAAACTTTTCAATAAGTGTAATACACCAACTACAAAAATGTACTTGCATTATATCAAAAGAATTTTCCTATTCTTGCACGAGATACAACGCCTCGCTTGCTCGTAAAAGCGTATAATACGTTTATAAAATATGTACGCAGGTGTCGTGACGAAGTCGTGTTTAAGTGCAATTTTTGTCAGTACACCTTTAAGGAAAGTTTATGACATTCCCGAGTGTAAGGAGTGTAGTGAGTTGAGGTGCAAACAGAGGAGAGTCAAATAATAGATTCTATATATAATTCGATTAGGAATATGTTTCTATAGACTTAAGAATGAGAAAATGATGATGATTTTTTTTCAACGGTAGGCGTGAAACACGAAAAGTTCGTTCTCTTATAAAATTTGTTGAAAAAATATTTACAATTATTAAATTTCATAATTTTGTTCCATATATTTTTAGCAGAAATCACTGTCTTATGTTATCTAATTAAATTGTACATGAATACTTAATGAGGAAGTATAAAAAAAAATAATTAAAAAAGCACCTCCATTAGATAGCGACTCTGGCAAAAGTTGATTTTTGCAGGAAACGAATGGACCAAAAAAAGTATTGTCATGAAGAAATCAAGAAAGTACCGTAGCGACATCTAGTTTGATGTAGGGAACTAATTTATTTTTTAAATACTTACTCGTTGTGCTTTGATATACTGTCCTGTCTGTCGTTCACTTTTTTCACTGGTGTACTTCAATAATGGCGAACATCACAGCAGTTTTGGAGACATAACACGCTTTAGAAACCAGACTATTCAAGAAAATTAATGAACTGGAGGCACGGTCGAAGGCTACTGCTACACAAGTCGACAACATGACCCCAGAAATTCTTGCAGACGAGTTTTGCTTGCTCGTCTGCAGAATCGATGAATACACACACACAGCATCACCTTCTTGTGAGTTAACTCGGCTTTCGCCACAGTCTGTGAAACCTGACCGACCTTTGACTACGACCTGTTTTTCGCACGTGTTTGTTGTACGTGATCCACATTTCATCACCAGTTAACAGCTTTTTCAAAAATGGTTCGGTTTCATTACGCGTAATAAAGAATCACAAATGATTAGACGGTCTATTAGGTTTTATCAGGGAGCTCGTGAGGTACCGAAATAGCCTTCTTTTTGTGTACCCAGGTTTTTTCAAATGCACTAAAAGTTTTTTTATGGTCAATCTCCAGTTTTTCAGTTAACGTCGTAACTAATAATATGCCGATACCGGAGCGACGTGCATCTTTGACATCAATATATCTAGACTGAAAACGCTTAAAGCAAATATTTGCTAGGTACTCTCATAGAAACTGTACTAGGTCCATAAACGTTACATTTTTTTTTTCGCGGTTTACGTTGTTTTTTACCATTTTACTCGTAGTTATAAAATTTGAAAATTTATCAAATTTCTTCATTCAATTCACAAATTTTTAACATGAGGAAAAATAAATGAAAATCATTCATTTTCCAAATTTGAATTCGGAATTATTTTCTTTAAAATTTAAGCTTTCTAATGATACCATACATGTTTATGTATACTATTTGCGAAAGAACTTTTTCCCCAACCTAATATGTAGAAATAATATTTGTGGTTATATGTATAATATGTAATTGTATATAAATAAATTCATTTGAAGTACAGTTTAAATAGTATATTCGCTATTTAACTTTATGCCGCCATTATGTTTTCTATTTATCAAAGGTTGACTGTTAGAGAATGCTATTAGAATTAAGTCCGCCTCTTGTACCAATTCAATGAAAAAATAAGAAGTTAACTACTAGAGACTATTGAAATAATTATAAGGCAGTGAAAAAATATTTCGATATTGAGGTTTTATGTGATTAGAAATTAGAAGAAGGAAAAAAGGAGACAAAAGGTATTTAGATGCAAATAAATATTCTGCAAATCGAGGAAATATTCGATGACAAAAAGTTACAAGAAACTATTTTAAAACAACCCCATTTTTTATAAATTATGGCATAATTAACTAATGAATTCTTAAGGGATCAAAATCAAGCTACCATCAGAATTTACCTTCAATTCCAAATGTTCCTATTTTAATGGATTCTAGTATTGAAAATAAAACAGGATATACTCGTGCTGACCATATCTTATCTACCCGAGACTCATATAATATTTATGTTAGAGAACATAGAACGTCGATTACCGAGCTTACGTGAATCCTCATTGTCTGGTGGAGATCAATAGAAGAGAGTTTTCTTAGATGATCACCTAGTTTAATAATTAATGAGGTATTAATCGAAGTATCAATAGCAATGAGTGCTAAAAATGCTATTTGAGCAATCAAGTTTAAAAATTCAAAATAGTAGGGAGATTTATAATATAAATGTATACCGATTGTTTGAACTAAGTTTAGGACTAGAAATTAATATAATGTCTATTACATCGAAATATGTACAATTGTGTAAATAAATGCAAATAGATCATCTACAAGCTATATATACTAAAAACTTTGATTAAAAAATGTTGTATGATTAAATTTTAACCACAGTATCTGGAGTTAATATTCCGATTGTTAAGGCAAATGACACTTTTTTGTTTCACTATAATATAATTTCCAAAATAAAGAAAGAAGGGCAGGCGACCAGGTTTTGCCATTCTAAAATTACTACTCAGTTTTGGCCATTTTATATGTTAAAAGAAAGTTAACTTCAACTCATCATAGCTGTTAACGCTGTTAGTTTTGCTATAATGCAACATTATTCTAAATATAAATATTTTGGTTAAAATATTGTGAAGCTCCAAACGACCAAAAGGGAGCAATAGCCAAAACAGGGTCTTCTACCCTCATTGACTTCCGAATACAAATCAATCTATAGTTGACATTAGTTTTTGAAAACACCGGCAATGAGAGAATAATACTACAGATCTGACCTAATAATACTATTCTTTAGAATCACCCATGACGCGAAATAGATCATGAAGTAAAATAAAATACTGGACTTCAAAATGCTGTAGGAGTCACTATTAGTAAATGTTAGGATGTTTATAAGTACTAAATTATGCATAAAACAATGTAGCCAAATACGAGTGTCACTTATTTTTGCCATTTCAGGCGTATACACATTGTTCTAGAAATCTAGAAATCTAGAAATTCTTGGACTCTATTAAAATTCTTTAAAAGAAGATTTGAATTTGAAATAAATTTATTCTTTGAATTTGTTAGGTAACTTATTATGGATTTTTAACACACATATTATAAGTGTTGTTAGAGACTACTGTTGATCTTGTTTCTGGTATACAAAGTTTATTTTTGTACACCGAAAGTATATTTCGATTTGTCGTCTGAGATTTTTTAATAAAAAAATGTATGTTTATGGTCAAACATACAAAGTAAACATCAAACACTTAAGTTCAGAGTGGACAGGCTGTTTATTTAAAGTCATCATCGTCATCACTATCATCAGTCCTTTTACGTACCCACTGCAAGGGCTTAGGCCTTCCTTATGGATAGTTAAGGAGGATACGTCCTGACCCTCCACGCTGGCACAATGCGGATTGGAGGGTATCAACGACTACAAATGCAGCCGGGATCAACAGCTGAACGCGCCTTCCGAAGCACGCAGTTCCAGATAATATAATATATTTTTAACTAGTAGTTTTTTATTTCAATTATTTTAGAATAATCATACACATAATAATTCATTTTTTAAAGACAATGTTGTGTTACCAATGAAGCTAATAGAGAAAATCGATGTACTAACCTGAAAACTACGATCAAGAATTTTGTCGGTCCCATAAAAGATTTTCCTATTAAAAATAACGTTGCTTTTGTCGCTTTACTTATAGCTCTTGCTTTTCAGCGCTCAAAACTTTTAAAGTCCTCTAAAACTATATAAGACACGAATATTCGAGCTCGTGCATAATATTGAAGAAGTGCTGCATTATACACCAACAAGAAACTCGGCAAATTGCTATTTTTACGGTGTTGTTTTTAAATATATCTGTTAACTTAAAATACAAGTTCAACTATACGAAAACTTTACAGATATAAATTAATATTTTTACACCAAGAACCTGGTTATTAAACTTTTAAAAAGTAAAATCTTTTTAAGGCCTTTAATAAATTTCCAAAGAAAATCTTTGAGCAGTAATTTATAAAATCTGGATATCGTAAAGATCGATCGTAAAATAAATTCTAACCTTAAACTTATCGCAAATTTGTTGCGTCAACCGATAGAACCTTGAAGCCTTTAAGCGTTTACTGTAGTGATGTCCAATAGCTAGTAAAAACTAAATATATTACAGATGTTCAAATTATTGAAGCTACGTTTAGAACATGTTTCAAAAATACAAATGTAAATCATCGTCTTATTTTTCAATAAGGAATTTAAAAATGTCTTTACTTTTATAAACGCAGTTTTACACCAATCTAAACTGAATAAATAAGATCTCCATAAAATTATTCAAATGATATCAAGTTTTGATTCTGCTTTTATTACTTATTTTGATATCAACAGATAAACTCTTAACACTACGCAAATTATACATCATTTTTGAGTACTTAGAATAAAGTTCATTATACTTGAAGGGCTTTCCCATCACTAGCTCTGGATATTCCAAAAGAACTTGCGATCACTTCAAGTTGGCAAGTTCGGTACTACTTATCTGAGCCCTTATCTTACCGGAGCACATCAATATAGCTGCTCCTACCCCCGTGGCCATTACCACTTGCTACTTGGTAACTTGTTAAATTATTTGGTTCAGCCGGTAACAGTTGATATTTATTATCTGGCACACCCACTGTACAATCAAGAAAGTATCAAAGGGACATTAGTTTCTATAAAAGTTAAACTGCTTAAGTAGATTGATGGTAGTGAACTTGATATTGAAACGACAGTGATCTAATAATTAAAACTTTCCAAGTAGCACGCATGAAGGGAAACGAGTAAAAACTAAGTTTTTTTTTTAATGGAAACCTTCTTAAATATTTATTTTATTGGATTTTTTAGTATTTGTTGCAGCAACAAAAATACATCACCTGTGAAATTCCAACTGCCTCACTATCACATTTCATCAGATACAGCTTTTGACAGATGTATGGACGGACAGACAAACGGACGGAAGCAAATTTTTAGCAGGGTATATGGTCCCGTTTACCCTTTGGGTACAAATCCATAAAAAGTCAAAGAATAAATATGTGTGTTCAAACCATTACTTTTATTTCGTGTGATCTAACACACATATTTATCGTCTTTTTTTCTTAATCTGTGTTCTGAAAGCAACTCTCTTGTTGTATAGTTGGCGCTTTGTTTGTGCCTAATAATATAATTGTTGCTGTAGAGACGAAGTTCCCCATCGAGCGCGTCGAGATGCAACTTGGATGGAGAGATAGCCTTTCAATGCGTGAGGGTCGGAACCCCACTTTTATCAACATCGGTTTGAAGACAAGTGAGAGAATTTTGGCCCAGGAAGAGAAAAGGGAGAGAGGAAGGTTTAAGAATAAAAATTATAGGGAAGAGAATAGACTAAAATAAAAGAAGAGGAAAGGGGCATAGAACGAAGGAAGGTAGCGGTGGCACACACGCCTTGTCTAGGAAGCAAGGTGAAAAAACATATTGATAAATAAAATAAAATATAAACATGCTATTAAATAATTTTTAGGATAAATATCGTATAATATTATATAAAGAGATTATAATAAAAATCTTAGTCTAATTGTCTTTTTTTTTTTCAATCTATCACAATCATTTTCAAACGTATAGCGGTTGTTATAGTTATTTATGGAATTGTGTAATTTTTATCGTCACAATTGCTTTGGAACGAATGATATAGAATGTCATAGATAATTCATTTCGTTTTTGTTGTTGTTTAGTTGTGAAATAAAAAGATTATTTAAATTTATTATAAAAAGACGATTTCGTATGATTGTAATTAGTTCTCCTTTTTCGACTAAAGAACAAAAATATTTTATTCATATAAATAAAATAATATAATATTAAACCATTTCAAACTTTTGACTAACATAACATTTTATTTCAATAAAAAAACAAACAAAACCATCGTACTATCGTTTTAGGTTAGCTCTATGTTAGTTCTATGTTAGTAATTGATACGAGTAAATACAAGTACAATAAAAATGACGACGATGGTGAGGTATTTTAAAACGATTCATTACAAGTAGGTATCGAGTAAAAGTATAGATTCCTACGTGGTATCGTTGAATCCCTAAGCAATTCATAACATCAGCTGTGCACCATCTGTCAGAAAGGTTGGATAAACTTGGCATTTCATTTTACGTTTGAAATATTTATAAACAACTGTAGTTTTTTTTTTGTGTGTAGAGATCGGAGTAAATCCACATATAAAAGATCGGTAATCCAATATTGGACGAATTTATTTACATCGTGTAATAGTCACCTTAGTGAAATTTGAAAATTTTGTGATATAAAAAAAAATAACCATTACATAAAATAGTTATAAATATATAAACAATCAAGTAAGTATTCTTAGTACTTTTTCCACCGTAACGAGTGATTGTTATTTCTATAATAATAATTATGAGCGTTATTGGGTTTTAAATGTATATAAAGTACCTATATCCTTACCAAAACTTTAAAAACATACATAAAATATCGAAAGATTGCAGTTAGTGTACAACGCTTTCATTTGACATTATCCAATAGTTTTCAAATGTATTTCTAACCATCAATTTGCTTAAACAGTTTCGAATTACGTCAAATTAATGTTATCGATCATTCAATATCTTTAAAAAAATGTCGCAATCGCAATTGCTTTCACATGTCAAATACCGTACCGTTAAGTTCGCAAATGACTTTCAAATGTCAAATTCAAAGTGATTTGTGAAAGACTTTTTTTAGACTATTAGGCCACTGATTTTGTATTTAGTCGCATTAAATGTTATTAAATTGGAATAAGTCCTAGTTACGAGTTTGACCCAGGAATGAGTCAAGTCTTCTTTGGCTAGTATGTTACAAATTAGGAAAGGAGTCGCATTATACCTCCTGCATGACTGAACGTCGTCGTGGCTGTAGGCTCCGAATCTAGGACATTCAAATAGCAGATATTCTGGGACCCGAGCTGAGGTTGAGTCGTAAGGACAAGTATCCGTTGCGCTCAAGGGAAACCTATTAATGTAGGATATATTGGCGCCGTTCCAGTTAGGAATTGGGTCAGTTTGAATCCGAGTGGAGTAGTGGACACGCCGGATGTTTTCGAACATAGGAGATATCGCCTTAGTGTGCGAACCTTGCTGTGCTATTTCGTTATGCGTCTGCCATCAACTGGACAGATGCTCCTTTGCCTTGGATTTCGCATACAAGATGGTAAAAGCAGAGTATTCAGGCTCAAGGTGGGTCACGGCTGCCTTGCCTGCCGTCTGGTTAGCTAGCTGGTTGCCGGCGATCCATGCATGTTTCCTAATCCAACAGAACCAAATCGAACCGTACAAAGTGTGGTCGACAATGGTCTGGTGGATAAGAGACACAAGGGGATTCGAGCTGTCGCGTCTAGCGGGGAATGTGAGTCGGACAGAATGAGTGCGTCAGTATTCCTCCTTCGTTAGGTTTGCATTTGCATTTGCAATGTTTGCGTTACCTAATGTGAGGCATGACAGTACACTTATAAATATAAATAGTGAAAAAGTTGAGTTGGTAGAATCGACAAAGTTCCTTGGTGTTACACTACATTCACGACTGCAATGGGATCCTCATATTGATAGCTCGTCAAGTAGACTGAGTTCTGCAGCTTTTGCTGTTAAGAAAATTAGACTCTTGACAAATGTTGAAACGGCAAGATTGGTACATTTTAGTTATTTTCGTAGTGTAATGACGTATGGTATATTGTTATGGGATTCTACGGCTAACATTCAGGATATTTTTATTCTACAAAAGAGAGTTGTCCGTGGTATAAATAATTTACGGTCTAGGGAATCTCTCAGAGAAATATTTAAAGAAATAAATATTCTGACTGTTGCCTCTCAATACATCTATGAGAATATTATGTAGACAAGAAAACATTACGATTCCTTCACAAAAAAAAAAGTTGTGTTCATAATCTTAACACAAGAAATAAAAATAAACTTGCCGTTACAAGCTTCAGACTTCAAAAAACCAGAGGATCATTTCTGGGTAAATGTATTGCTATGTACAATAAAGTTCCACAAAATGTAATTGACTTATGAGTAAAGGCTATTATAAAGTTGATGATTATTTTAAGGACCGCAATGCATGGAATTTATAGTTTTCGCTCTGTTCTATAACGATTAATTATAGGTATGTACCAAACTATGTCCTACAGACTTTGAAACTTGTATTTATTATTGTTCAATATATGTATTATTTTGGTAATGATATGATTTATGTAAATGTCATTACTTATGATATAAAGCTGGTAAGTTTCTTTCGTTTGTTCTTTTTGTCAGCTAAAAGACGTCCTGAACAAGTGGTAGGGGAAAAAATATTTTTGGATGATTCAAAAGTGCTTGTAACAAGCTTACTTGAATAAAACATTTTCATTACATTTCGTTGTACTAATTGACGAGCACACAGTATTACAGTAGTACATTTTAGCCTGGAAGACGCTGCAGGAGTCATACAGCTTTACCTGTCTAATAGTGACCGTCCAACCAGACCTGGCGTCGGAATCAATGCACATCAGAGCAATTCCCACCGCCCCATAATTTAGCTTACTGCCGTTGGTGTAGATCTGTACAGCGCTCGGGCTTCAGGTCTGGTTAACCCACTTTTAGTTTATGTTTTCAAAAATTCGGTTTTATTTAAGATACTTTATCTCGTATCAATTATCTTAGTTGTTTTGCAAATTTTTAGTTGACTTTGTAAAAACTATATTTTATCTAATATTAAACCTATTCAATTTCTACTCACAAAATAGGTTTAATATCTTAAAACAATTCAAAGCATGGTCTATTATAATCTAGATGTATTACTAGCAATCATCTTAAAATAATCTGAATTTAAAAGCTAACTGCCATTTGCACAAACGTCCATTAAGGTTTAAAGATGCCTTTAAGCTATAATGAATGTTAAATTTGTATGGGTAATGCTCTTTTAGCTAATGACAATTTTAATGGACGTCTATGCAACTGGCTGTATGCCAGTGAAAATTCGAATAAAAATCAATCGAAAAATCTCTGAAGGCAATAATCTCATAAATATCCGGTATTCACAGAAGAATGAACTAACGTATTTAGTTGTAGTACGACAACGATTATGAAAATTGAAAAAATCATGCCTCCTGATATTGTTACATATCAATTTCAAATGTACAAAACCTTATTAGGTCGCTAGTTCAAATGAATCATTATTTCCAAAAGCGTTTTCCAATGACTGTTCTATGGCACTCAGGAAGCCCTGAAACTGTCTAACCCACTTCAACTATTATCCCGAAGCCATTGCATCATTGAACAAAAATAAAAAGCTTCTTATCCCAAAACTTTCTTTAACCTCAACGTATGCCCAAGTGTCCTTCTAGTTTGAAGAGAGCGATCGGATTCTAGTTTCAAAGTCAATTGACCGCTGCTCTGAGAATGTGAGAGCACTTCACGGGCAAGCCTTAGAAAGATTTGCAAAAAAACGCCATGTGTTAAATAATAAGATGGAGCTTCAATATGCTTAGTGCGTCTACGTATTACTAAATACACAAATTATTCACTTCAAACTTTGGTTATAACACTATAAGAATGTTAGTTTAATCATAACACATACATTTTACAATTGACAAATATATCTTCTTTCGGCTGTTTGGATAGATTGCCAGAAAATTGAAATACGCTCTGTAGTAGCGAAAGAGTAAGAAGTGCTTGAAAAATTCGATCCGGGTAACTCAGTGGTTAGAGCAGTCGCCTGGATTGCGTATGGTCATGGGTTCGAGTCCCATCTCAAAGTGCCAGGGACAAAGTGATTTTTTTAGACATAAAAAATATTTTAGATATTTTTCTTTCATTATTGCATACATTCGAAATGAAATAAATAAAAATTGAATTTATTTTCCTCACAAATACAGGAACATGGTTACATGTTATCGACTAAACACAATACAAAAAGAAGACCTCCTGTAGACTTTTTGAGGAATTGGTGTCTGTGAGGGGCGATAGCCTGATGACTACCACCATTATTTTTTTAATTGCACTTCAACAAAAGTAATGTGGTAATGTATGGCAGTGCTAAATCAGTTTAAAAATTGCTAATATATTTTCAAACATACAACTCGTGAAATCTTTTCCATGCTTTTATATTTATACTGTATCGTACGCAATGACGACCTAGTCATATGAATTTTTATCGTGTTTATAATAAACTAAAAAGCTTTTGATACACGATAATAAAATATTTAACTAAGCTACAGTGAAGGGTGGTGGAGTTACACTAGCCCAAATTTTAAGTTGTCAAGTTCTGAAAATGTAATAACTACCCCAATTATGATACTTATCGGAAGTGGAGCTTTGGGCTTAATCTTTCATCTCGTTTGATAGGGTTTGCAAAGCATATAAATGGCCATTTCCAGCAATTATCGTTATTCAGCGATCGTTAATCGTCGATCTCGATTGATAGACTATTAATTGGGTCAGTTTTAGTGTTAATAGAGTAACATTTCGATATGAATTGGCACACACTAACCGAAGTGGAAAAAGCTTAATCCGATATGTTTACACGATCAAAGCAGTTTTATTGGAATGCATTATTTTGTACTTGACATACTTTTATGTCGAGTTTAGAAATCGATCCTCTTACATTTATTACACCCGAATGGATCAGTAAGTAATAATCGATAAATATATTTTATTTGTCAGCCAGCATCAAAATTATTCACGCTAGCTTTAAGCTACGATATTGTTAAAGAATTTGAATTAGAGGTCAATTGAATTGAAATCTATTAACATTCATATAATAATAAAATTTTCAAACAGGTCCAGCTTCCGGTCCAAAACATATATATTCTGTTGACGATACTCAACCATAGTAAAAAAATTGTATACTGATAATACATTTTTCCTGCATGGGACTTACCAGAAACGATTGTCGATGTGAGCGCAGGTAGTTCTAATGCTTTTCTTTATCTATAAGAAACAGGGAGGAAAAATAACGTAGCTTAATCCAGAGATATATTGCCAGTTTTTCTACTGTCCCTTAATTTATTACGGGCTGAACTTGATGCTTTTCTAATTGGATTAGCTTAATTTTGCAGGTGAGTTATATTTTTCTCTAGGGATATTCTTACTTTCTCCTCAAACTCCCAATGTTACTTCTTTACGTGATAGTTACAAAAGCCTCTTCTATAGATGCCTAGAAACAGATTACAAGGGGGAAAAAAATGTCTATACGCGAAATATAGAATTAAAAAGTTATCGTCTAATCTGCGAACTGAACAAGCTAATTTTTCGTTAAATTCCACGCGGACGAAGCCCCGGTCACAGCTAATTATAATTATAAATAAGATTACCTGTTCCTAAATTTCATCATGATTTATTTATTAAATAAAGACAAGATTAAGTAAAATTTATTTCATTTTAAAAATTTATTTCGTATTTCAATATGCTTAAGATAATCTGAGTCAGACTTATTTTATTTTGATATCCAAGTAAATACATACTTTATACACATGAATATAATGAGGCAGACATAAAGCTATTAACCGATTCGCTTAATTCCGTTTTTATTGTAATTTAACTCTTTTTAGATAATAAATTATTTTCAACATCAGCACAATTCACAAAAAGCGAAGCCGCTATAAACAATGCCAATAGATATCCTGCAGTAGTGCATAAATCAAAATTAGTACTATATTTTAAATTCTGAAATTAAGAACGGCAAAATTTATCATTTTAAGCGAAAATCACATCCTACATGCTAAATATTGGTTACTAATACCTATTTGCGGTTCCAATAAAACCATTAATAATTTACGGCATGAATTAATTATTAATTGTTTTACGTGAAAAATGTGATCAATACGTATGCCTAATTTAATTATGATAATATAATTATTATCATACCAGTAGTAAGAAAAATTACATTTGTTTTCTTTTCGATTCTATGTTTACATGATATCTATTAATTATTTATCGACTTATTTTTTTATCTTTGTAAAAGCGACAAAATTGACGACCTGAACCTAAACCTAAACCTGATACAATCGTGGACTTGATATTTCTTCCTTCAGCCCATATCTACCTACGCCGCCATATGTTCGGACCCAGATTTTGGTCGAATTAAAGTTGAACTGCTAAGGACATTCCTGTATATCAAAAGTTTTCACAACAATGATAGTATACATAAACTAAAAAAAATATATTTGACGGCGCGTTGCCAGCGCCATCTTTTAAATTACGATTGCGACGGAACGAGATTTGACATATCTGTCTGTCTGGCGGAGTGTTCGTGTCGATGGTCGTCACCGTCATGTTGAACGTCAGTTGTTTTTCTGATGTAACGGCGAATCGAGCCTCGAACCGAACAAATCGCTTTTGTTCCACGTAATCTGAAAACTAATAGTGATTCCTATCATTCAAATTGATTTAATTAATCTAAAGTTATCTACCAGTGTATTAATTTTCATTAAATTGTGTTAAGGAGATATTTTGTTGGAATACATCATATTGCGATTGACTCATTATTCTACTTCTACCCTCCTAATCCACATATCACACTATGGCTGATTCTGATAAAGGGACCCCGTCTATATATTTTACTAATCAGATGTTTTTATTATTATCAAATCATATAATATGTGCATGATGCAAACAAAGAATCATCTATATATACAATATATTTTATTATGTTAAATGGTTTCAACGCGTTTGTATTTAGTTTTATTGTTTATGTGAATACGGAACCTGTAAAGGGTCTGAAACGTCAATAATAAGTTGTTTCATTTATGGATAGTGCTCGTGAAAAAAAAAAACAAAATATATTTTTTTCTAATCTTATTATTTATACCTTATCAAATTTGTGTGTTGTCAATAAAAAATCACTCTGAAATCGATTAAAATTATAGTAATTCAATTATTTTTGATATTATCATCAATACTTTACTAGGAATTCGATACTTTCGATATTTCTATCGATAGTGAAACACTATCATAACAACCCAACAACTTTCGCCCGAGCATTAATTTAACTGTCAGCCAGATTTAGAGTGCCGGACATTGCTTTTGCAGTTCAAATAGTTGACAGTTCTTTGATCATTATATAACGAAGATGATGGGTTCGATTTGCACTCGATTATTTTTTGATGCTTACTCCAATTTCACAAATACAAATTGATCGTTCATTTTGATAATTTCCGCTGTGCTCCAAATTATTATGTACATAATACTGCACAATGTTAATATACATAAAAATTATTGATAAATTTTCATTATCAGATTTAAGACTTTTATTAAAAAGTATGTAAATAGGAAAATAAATAAGTAATATATTTATTCATTAGTTACAAAATTGACCAAATTATAGTTTCACTATTGTTAAATCGGATCCCCTTGCCTCCAAAGACATTGTTTAAAAAAATTTAGGTCTATATATTGTTTCCACTTCGACTCCGAGATGATTTAAGGCATTTAATTTACATGTAGATGCGTACTACAATCCCAGTTGAGTACAATGTAATTTCTCATTGTTATACATAATTTACCAGAACTAGTTGGATACTGTTTACTGGAAACTCACACATTGGCTGTATTTCTTAATCATGTTTCGAGTTGAATTGAAATGATAAAAGTTTTGAAACGCTGATATTCACTCCATAGCTAAAGTAGTATAGAGGTTCCGTCAGTTTCTAATTACGAATTTTAAAGGAAAAAAAAAGAAATTAAAGTTACAAAATTTACAAAAAAAAAAGAGTTTTCTTCCTGCTCCAGTTCCGAGGTTAACAGCCAGTTCAAAATCTCAACTGATTTTTTTTAAATAACTTTATTTTTTTTCGTTTTACCAAGTCTAACCAAAACATTCTGATCACGATCATTAAAAAAGAAACTAAAATCGAAAATGAAACCTTGTCGAAGTGAAGTTTAAGTACAGTTTGAGATGTAACCGGATGTATGTAATTAGTTTTACATGCATTCAAAGTATCGGTTAAAATGAAATAAAAAAGTGAGACTTATACAACTTTACAAATATAGTTTAATTGAAAATGTGAGAACAATAAAATATATATTCCTTCATGTTTTCTCACAGTAAAAACATGAATTTATAAATTTTTCTTGATAAAAACTCAGCTCGTCTACTACTTTTACAGTCACAAAGCTATACTGAAAAATATTCTTAATGAAAAATGCTTAAAAAAAAACTTTTTTTCTCATGAGTTCGAGTCCCATCTCAGAGTGCCAGCGACAAAGTGATTTTTTAAGTATTTTTCATTAAGAATATCGTTTACTACTTTTTGTTTTATGTAAAAAATATTTCGTTCAAGTTTGTTGCAATTATGCCAAAACCCAGCCTCAAAGAAGACATTAGTAGACTTATTATAGATAATGTAAATATGTGTTTCTCCTTCGAAGGGTTAAATCCAGCAGTCAGTATCAAGATTTGTTCCTTTATTACGTGTCAATAACTCACGCTTAAAGTTATTTGATTGCAAATGGTAATCCTCACATCATAAGCAAACTCCTGTGACGTTGGGCACCAGTTGTGAAGGGTTCGATGCTAGGGCAAATAAGAAAAAGGCTGACTAGCTTGAGAACGGATTTATTTTATGGTAAAGAAAAGAAACTGTAACAAACAAAAAATTAATATAAAAACAGTTCGTATGTTTACCTTAATATAAAATTAAAATTTTCCAAATAAAACAAATACATACACCTTTTTGGGTTTCTTAATAAAAACTTGAATCGTCCAAATTTCAGGATATACTTTTATTATATTATATATTTTATTTAATTCACAAAACTTCATTAAAAATATATTTAAATTTATACTATTTACAATATGTGTGATTTACATGTTGACAACAGATGATTTTTTTACGAACTGACATCCATAATATACTCTATATTTCTATAGAAAAAAATTCTTATTACGAAAGGTGAATAATAAAAAGAAATGATGTTGAATATCAAAGACAAAAAGTTTGCATGCTGAAATGGTGGTATGGCACACCGTGACAATCCAATTTAGCCTCGTACAGGGGTTGGTCAGTGAGAGGTGACTTTTGAGTTAAAAAAATAACCACTACTCATAAAGCATTGGCATATATAATAATGAATATCATACTAAATGAAAATCTAGGTTCTGTCCAAAAGAAAACAATTTACCACCAGCATTACTGTACTGTAATTCATAACAGTCAACCCAGAAGTATATTATACTATAATAATTTCCCAAGTTTAGACCGAAGTCTAATTTATATTGTATGCGAAAGGGTAATGGCTCTCTATAACTATCGATATCAATCAAGGCCTAACAGCAGCTGCGCCATTTATGTAAAATACCTACATATAATATATTTTTATGCTTATTTACAATTGGAAACATTAAAATGATACTTAGATACTAACCGTCTCATATATACTCGAGAGAAGTAGTTACTCCAGAATATGTCATTAATTAAGATGTTAACAAATAAATAAGAATTCTAAAAACTGTAAATTGACAAAATTCCAATAAAATTACGAGTGATCTATACTAATATTATGAAGAGGAAAGTTTAGATTGGTTCTTTTGTTAGCAACGTATAGACTCCGAAACTACTGTACCGAGTTGAAAAATTCTTTCACTTACGTGAAGCTACATTAAATGCGGTGGACATAGCATATCCCAAAAACAGCAAATAAAAGGTTGATAATGGGTGTGGGATCTGTGTCATGAATTAAATATGAATCGATATTCAAATTATTTATTTAACTAAAACGGATTTTTATGGAATTTGGTTTACAGATAATTCTAAGCTTTATTTAGGATTAACATATAAGCCACGGTGGGCAACAGCCGGCCCGCGGGCTGGATTTAGACTGCGAGATATTTTGAAAAACCTAATTTATAATAACATTGTCGTATTATTTCATGTCTGATATCTAGCGCAAAAAAATATGAGCCCTACAACCCTAATTTAAAATGTACTACTTTTAAACGCAACCCGCGAACGTATTTGCACACTAAAGTTTGGCCCACAACATGTCCAAGGTTACCCATACCTGATATAGGCTAATGTTTAAATATAATAATATAGGCTATTTTTTAATCCGCTAAACAGTTACCTAATGACCACACAGGCAAAGCTGCTGACGAAAATCTAGTATAAAATACTTTCATTATTCTTTGGTACGTCACTTAAATAATTACCCTTACCATCTTCAGTTTATTAATGTCCCCACAGCAGCTGGGAAAATGGCTTTAAGCGCCTCCCGAAGCATGCATCTCGAGATGATAAATTTTCGGTCACCTATCCTGTAACCACCGTGATCGGATAATATCCGTTGTTCAATTTATTTTACTTCAAACCTTATACTTAATAAAATAAGCCACGAAGCGGAATGAATAAGTCCGATTAACGTGATTATGTTGTTGGGGTTTGTAAAAAGTTTTCTGTATTTTAGAATGTCACGTAGAAAGACATTGTAAAGAACCAAATTCAAGTAGGACTATTGAAAATGAAAAGACACAAGAACTTATTTTTAATCACACGTTTTTTATACTTTCATAACAGATTTCGACAATATAAGGACAAAACACTGCACACACGTCGACCTACTAATTGACATAAAATTAAAGAATTAATTTATTTAATCATAACCATATCATAAACATATAAAGTGATTATTTTGATATCTGACATCTGATATATAATAATTGACTTGAATAGAAATTGGTATTTGTTGATTGTGTATTGTATATCACGTTTTTATTTTTGCAGGATAATAATGTATTAATTAACTACAATATATTTTAACTGTAATGTATTATTATGTAATTAAAATTGTATTGTAATTAAATAAATATTGCTATATATCTTAATTGTAACAAATGTTGTGCATGTCTGTAACTGTCATAAAAGCTAGATAAGTGTCATTTAAAACATTAACTCAATTATTTTTGTATTGATGATGTTGACGTGCCTTGAGTAAATAAATAAATAGCAAAGTGACACATAAAAATTTATTTATTGGTTCGTTTTTTTCAAAACAGACTTTTATAAGGCTGCTGCTGCTAAGGCTTTATAAGGCTACTAAAATACGGTGACCTTCGTAGCCGAATGACTCGCAAGTCAGCTACAAGGTGTACCGTGTGTGATCCCGGTTTCAAACCTAGTAGATTCGATGCAGTATAATGGTTCTCACTACTCCTCTTATTATTAACCGTTCCAGCTACTGTACTAATTTATTCAGTTAGTATAAGTTAACCACCCTTTTTTCATCGCTAAATTCTCCTAATGCCCCTTCCTATCTTACATCCCAATTTCAATACTGGTCACTCAGGTGTTATTCATTCATCCTTCTTTGTTAAGTTTATCCTCTTGTGGAATTCTCTCCCCTTGGACCATAGAATGTCCACTAGCTAGTATTCCTTGAAAACAAAATTACGCAGTTTCACTTTCGAACAAGCTGATATATTTATGTATATATTGTGCATATTTTAGATATTTTTTTATGTTTGTTGGTTGGTTGGTTTTGTTGGTTCATCGTTCCAAGGTTGAATGGTAGTGATTACCTCAGGCATTAAGTTCACCTATGTACACTTGTGCGTAAAGAATAAAATAAATAAATAATACGACGATATTTAAAAAGAGGAGATGAAAATGAAATTGTAAAGAAACATGTGAAACATGTAAAGTAACCTATGCAAATCAATAGAATTTCCTCACTCTCCTAGCTTACTTCAAAGGTTATACAATAATAGGACTTTAATGCTAAAATTCAGTTATAAATATATAAATTCCAAGTATTCCATGCAGGGCATTGTTAGTCGCTTTTGGTTTATGTTACTCAAAATTATTATATAAGAAACCAATTTTAAAATGCTTCCAAGGATGTCTTGAAGAGGGCTCCTTGATTTTTTGAGTTAACGGTTACTGGATAAAAAACAAATAAAGAAGTGAAAAAATATATAATTACTTTTAAGAAATCAAGCCCAGTAATTTGGAATGTAATTAAGTACTACTGAATATCAATTTCTATTAAAATAGTTTTAAAATAAATTCAAAATCAGGATAGCAGGATTTCATTAGGTGACGATGATGATGATAATACAAGATATATGTTTGTAGGTTGCTCTATTGATTATGATCTGTTTGTGTACCATTTAAAATTAAATAAACAAGAGATACAATATTTTATCGCCCCTTTTCTTGCCACTATTCTATACAAAATAGTGTAGAAGGTGGTTGATAGGTAATAAATGGAAGATTTAATGTACCATTAAAATATAACGGATCGACGTTTTAGAACTACCTGCTCTTGCAATTATCATTCTGGAAGTATTCTTGAAGTTGTTATGAATCCCAGACCAAATGCTTTTCCTTTCAACATGAAATAACAATGCAATTTACCTTTGTGAATTAAATTTGAGCTATAATGATATTGCAGTCTCAAAATGATTCCCATATCAACTCAGAAGTCACAACCGCCCGTACAACATTCCCTAGGGTCCAAATTTGATTATGCCTCGTTGAAATCCTTTCTCTTCGAACCCATAAGAAGGAATATTAGCATTAAAAACTATAAAAATAAACTAATAAAAACCCAAAGGGAAACTATAACAGGACACTCACCTACGACATATAAATTTCTCTACTGGGAATATCTAGTTAGAAGGGAAATAAAATTTTAATTAAAATAAACTTTTGGAATCTAAAATTTTAATTTCTGTTTGATCTGACCATAAACCACAAATACACATCATCATTCGAAACGGCAATCGTAATAAAAAATCATCACTTCAACTTCACTTGAACGGTGAAATAGATGAAATTCAATGGTCTCTTCCTGTGGAATTTATTCATGCTAAATATCAGTTAAAAGATGATGTAATATTATTACAAAAGAGTTTATGCTAATAAATAACTTGTTTGTCTATTCCGATATCACATTCAAGCTACTGTAGCATTTGAAATGGAGCGTTCAATAATAAATAAGGTTTATTCTTCCTTAACAGAAAAGCTCTGTTTAATGGAAATCGATTCAGTCATTCAGAAGATATACACGATTCAATGTAGCTAATGTAGCTATTACGCATCTGTACAAGGAATACGGAAGTATCATAACAATGCGGGGTTGAGTGTTTGATAAATTAAAATATTAAGGCTTAAAGTATGAAATTGCCGTTTTATTGTAATAGGTTCCTTGAATTGACATAAAATATTCATTGTTTGAGGTTTTCGAAAGATACTTTTTTCACATGGTTTCTGATGTTCTTCTTTTAAAAAATGTAGCTAATCATCTGTAAAGGAATACAGAAGTATCATAACAATGCGGGATTGAGTGTTTGATAAATTAAAATATTAGGGGTTAAAGTATGAATTGTCGTTTTATTGTAATAGGTTCCTTGAATTGACATAAAATAATCATGATTTGAGGTTTTCGAAAGATACTTTTTTCACATGGTTGATGTTCTTCTTTTAAAAAATGTGAAACTTTTTAAAAAAAATGTTTCATTTTTGTAAAAGAAGGACATCAGAATACGAGTTCCGACGTGGAAGTGACGCGGCAGAAACAGCCCGCAATATCAAGTTGCGTTTGGAGAGGGGTCTGCTAATTAACGTACCGTGCGATTTTGGTTTAAACGCTTTCGTGATGGAAACTTCGACTAGAAGACCGAGCCACGTGGAAGACCGCCCATACATGTGAATAACGATGAATTAAGAGAGATGATGGAAGCCGATCCTAGTCAAACTAGCCAGGAATTAGCGGCATGATTTAATGTTCCCTTACCCACAAAATTCACTCATTTGCGTCAAATCAATTAAAATAAAATGGGTGCCTCATGATTTGACTGATCTGCAGAAAAAAACGCTTGTTGAAACTTGTGTTGTCCTGTTGAATTGGTACAAAATAAAGAAATATTGGATCGAATTGTGACATGAGATGAAAAGTGGATCCTTTATGATAGCCGTAAAAAAAAATACAATGGCTGACCCCACGTCAAACGCCACAACAGTGTCCTTAAGCAAAACTTACCAATAAAAAGTTAATGGTAATTGTTTGATGGTCTCAGCATGGTATTATTCACTATAGCATTATAAAGCACGAGAAACCATTTTGACCCTTCAGGAACCGCAGTTAGAAACCATGCGTCATCCTCCGTATTCGCCAGACTTTGCTCTAATGCACAACCATTTTTTTCGTGATTTGGACAATTATCTACGTGACAAGAAGTTTCAGGAGGCAGTACAAAATGCTTTCACACAATTCGTACAGTCTAGTCTCAGAGTTCTGCCGCAAAGGCATAAATTAGATGGCAGCAATGTATAGATATATACGTAACTATTTTGATTGAAAACTAAAGAATTTTGATTTCAGTACAAATCGGTAATTTCATACTTTTACTCCTATTGTCTTATAGAACATTATTTCTTTTTAAATCCTATTTCCAATAAGTTTATCTTTGAAATCTATATGCATACTATTTTGTGTATTATTTCAAATTTTTTATCAATAAAATTTTAGATATAAATGGTTTCTTTTTCTTACTTTCCTCTTTTCCTACTTATCTGATATTTCCCTTGGAATGTACTACTAAAGGAATATCTGGTTTGCTTTTGGCTCTCTGCTGTTCGGTATCGACGCCGCGGGTGCTACGGACCTAAATACAGATTACATGTATGCTATTCGTAGAAACCTTATCTAAAACCATATAAAAGCCATGATGGCAACAATTAGATAAAAAAACATTAATGTCATTTGTCTCTTTCGCCTCTATTAAAAATACATTGCACCGGAAAATTTTCAATATACAAATTCCGCAAATATATACATAAAATACGAGTCAAGAAAAGTTGCAAGTTTAAGTTCAAGTACCGGTGTGAATCATAAATTCTCTCGATTGAATATTAGAGTTCTATCACGTGTTGTGTAACGGACGACGGACGGACAAACAGATAAATAACCGTGTGATAACTTATAAGAGTTTCGTTTTGTGGTACGACCGTAAACACAATATTTCCTATTATATTTTAGAAAATATTTAAATAACATCAACGATGAACTATTACATTTTAGTGCTTTCCATGGATTCTGTATGTTTTACTCGATTTGGGCAACGAACCGATCTTTGAAGGCAAAAGCTATTAATCCTTAGATTGAAGGGTCACCCCTGCGATATAGCATGACAGCACTTTGGTAACTTTGATTAAGGCGACAAACTTGCGATTGGTTTTGGTTGCAATATTGAACTAATTCTACATACATTTCCGTCGAGTTTCGATGTTCGTACTGATGATGAATTTATGAATATCAAATATACCCATCGATATCTACTTGTTTTAAATCATGGTTAAGTCTTCTTGTTTTAATCTTTACCTGTTGACAATAAAGACTAAATATTATTTGAGTTCCTTCTTCGTAGGATTCACCAACCAAAAATTAATCGGTCTATTTATCTTTAAACTATCTTTATTTTAACGATGACTGGATTGCAGAAGGTATTAGGTATTCATTTTAAAAAGATATAGTGTACAGCAGATTTTTTGCTTTCCATTAAATTGATTCGGGAATATAAATATTGAAGACTGCAGCGTAAAATACTGTTCCGTGTTTGGCACCAATAGTGTGAAAAGGATGTCTTTAGAAAGTTCGCTAGTCTGCTCAGACTAGCGAAACTGCCTTCAAAAGCACGAAAGAATTTTAAATAATACATTTTTGGTCATCCAAACATGAGGGGTCGGCCCATGTACAAATTGCTTACTTGTGCATTGCGGATGAAATGCGCTAACAATTATGACATCGACGCTTCCTGTTTACTAAAGTCGATTTTTAACGAAATTAAATTTCATAATTTGAATTTCAGTTAAAATATTATCGACATCTGAACCTGTATAATTTTAGAGTTGAATCAAAACAAAATGTATAATTAGGTCTCCAGAGACATTCGAATCCAATAGTTTAGAGTAAGGGCGTGGTAATATTATTCTTTACACTAAAGTATTGTAATAGATAATGAAGCTGGTTTTTTTTATGCTATATAGGCAAGCACATGACCACAGATCACCTGATGGTAATGCAGTGGTCTAAGATGTAGCGTGCTTGCCTAGAATGAAACGATTCACTCTTGACTTGAAGAGTCCCAAAGTATTTTTATTTTTTCAACGTAACATGAATTTTGACAAATCAAGATTGCCGTATGTTACTTATTTATGTTCTGATATATCCTTTAGTTAAAATTATCATCATCAGCGTATTCTTAACACAGTCCTCTCCAAGCACATGCATACCATTAAATTCCCTCTTCGCTATGCTCAACCAGTTCTTGCCAGCCACTCAGCGAATATCTTCTCCCTAAATAGTTTGAGTCCATAGTCCATCATGAGTGCCCTATACTGCGATTATCGACCCATCTTGAGAGTATGCCGCGAGTCAGCTTTCTTTAAGAAATAAAAATCTGTAACTGACTTTTTTCCACTAACTATTAGAATCAAATGAATTCAGAAAAAAAAAATATAACTAACAGTTTCTTTTTTCCGAGATTGCATTCTCTTACGTTTGAGATTTATAAAATTTAACTTTCGAAACTACCAAATCCCTCCTGGGAACTTCAAGTCGCCAAAGTATATATATAAAAGTCACAACGCTGAGCCACCTGAAGCTGACTTTAGTTTATTTAGGAACTTCGATCTCTGAACGCAGAATATACCCTTATCAGTAGTGGTGCATAACATACATACACAAAAATGTTACGATATAATTATACCTGATACTTGATACTTACCTATCTTTATATAAGAATTCTGTGTCATGATTTTTCTCCGTGATGAACTCCGAAACAACTCAACCGATTTTATTGAAAATACCATTTGTTTAAATTTTCGCCGCCATCTTGATTACGCAAAAATTAAAAAAGAAATACATGATTTAATAATCCATCCGATGAACAGATAAATAATTATAAGTCATCATCCGTAATGTCACCGGTATATTTTTGATATCTTATATATAAAACCATCATAAAGTACGAGTACCATACAAAAATATGAGAGCGAACAATAAAATTATCACTATATTCTAATCCCTTTGCTGATACGATCGCTGATTTATATTCTTCTTCAAGCCTACAATTTTAGTATACTTTTTACAATGTGTATGAAATTTATTGTTACCAGATCGGGTTCCGCTGGGAGAAAATGTTTGCTATAAAACGAGCTCCATAATTAATTGAATTATGTTATCGATTCATTGGTAGATTAATTTATGTCGACCATTCGATATTCCATCGTTACCATGGACGCCGGCAGGGCGGTGCAGTGTATTTTTACCTCTCTATCGGAAAAACAAATACGCACCGAGTCTGAAAATAAATGTTTAGAAATAAAAATGCCAACAAAAATTTTAAATGGATTTTATTTTAGTTGAAATGATATTTGAAAATGGTCGCAGATATTTAGTCGTTATCTATGAAATTGCCGTTATTCATGAAATAAATGAAGCGTATTGTTTTCTAGATTTTTTATTTCTATTAATCAAACTAATCACCAATGCCATCAATGCATCTTTGCCAATGCATTGGTAGCTTATTGATGCCCTTCTTGAAGAAATCAGCTGTACGGAAGACAACCAATTCTTCAAAGGCATTTTGTACTGCCTCTCGGGTATTGAATTTTTTCCCGCCAAGGAGTTATCAAAATTCTGGAAAAGTAGAAGTCTGTAGACGCAAGGTCTGGTGTGTACGACGAATAACGGAGAACTACCAAACACCACCTCTTGTAGCTTAGTGACAGTCTGCTATGTAGCTGCAGTATGAAATCGCGCGTTGTCGTGCAGGAGCAGTGGAGCCGAACGATTGACCAAAGCTGGTTGGGGACGTGCGAGCTTCTCCATCATTGTGTTCAGTTCTTCACAGTACACATCTGCAGTAATCCTTGTCCCGTTTGGTAAGAACACGCATTAGACCACCAAACAGTGACCATCACTTTTCTAGGGGTAAGTTTCGTTTCATTCCCTTGCCAATTTGACGCAAATGGCCCAATATTTTTTTGATGCTAACGTAGAAAGCTGCTGCGAATTCAGCCGTAGATAAAGTTTCATCAACTTCCACAATCACCTTTAATTCGTCATTGTCGAGCAAAGTTTTCAGATGACCACAGGGTTCATTTCTCAGGTCAATATTTCCAGAAAGAAAGCCGGCAAACCAATAAAGGGTGGTGTGTTCGTTTGTAGTGTTCGCTCCATAAACGTCATTGATGTTTCGTGGCGCTTGTGCCACTTTGCTGCTACGACGGTACTCATACTCCATAATTACTCGAATTTTTAACTTTTCCATGACGACGAAAAATGTTCAAATGGAGTAAAAACAAAACACTATCTATTAAACAAATGACGATTTTAGAAAATAGAACTCCGTGTTTTCAAGTAAAATTATTTTGATATTTATTTATTTTCATTTAAACTTTTTTGCACACAGTACAAATGGCGGACTTAATGCCATTAGGCATTCTCTACCAATCAACCGTATAATTGTGTACAGATAATACCAAAAAAAAAAATTTTGGTTTAAAATGGCCAGTACGGCAGAATGGCAATTTCATATCGTTTTATTGTCTATACAATGCAACGTCATTTGTTTTGTTAATGATGTAGTACTATTTTTTAAACTTTTGAACGGGTTATAAGAATTGGAGATGATCTTATCTTTATTTTTAAATTTATTTGTATTTAAATGTAATCTATACATACGTCTTTTATGGTTGAATATTGGATAGTTTTTTTAAAAGATATTTGGATAATGATATTTAATTATTAAATATATTTGCAAACAATGCTATCTAAATAAGATTTTTCATGAACTGTAAAAATAATAGTTTCTGAATAATATTCCTTATAATTTATAATTGTATGTACATTATATATTTTATCAGTTCACTTCTCATCGAGTTACGATAAACATTTGCTGGGCTGGAGTTATTTAACTAAGAAACGGACATCCTGACCCAAATTCTGCCCTTGAAGTATCAATGTAGTTTGATATTTACTCTTTCATGTTATATTTGGCAAACATTGATTCTTTAGTAAGATTAAGCCAGAGTCGGATTAAGGCAATGAATGTACTATAATATTATTTATTTGACCAATTGATTGAAATAAGATGTATGATAATGGAAATATAATAATTTAAGATTTAAATTTTCTCATGAATATATTGTAAATACTCCCGATGCCGCCTGATCTCTTGCAATGTATTAAATTTTAATTTTGATTTGATTTGTGAGTTATTACTGGCGTGAGTATTAACTATACCAATAACAGGCTATCTTGAAAAATATTCTTAATGAAAAAATCCACCAACCCCCAGTTATTTTGAGATGGTACCAGGGCTGTGAGATTTTAAAGCAATTTTTCATTAAGAAATTTTATTTTTATCTAAAGACAATTAATATATACAGCGTGGGTTTGAATTTTAGTCGATTTGGTGTGTGTTTAGTTTTACACATTATTATTATTTTAGTTTATTAGTAGCTATTGGTATATATATATATATATATATATAAAATGTCTGCTTATTCAGTATATGCCTATAATTATGTATATACATAATTATGTATATAGTCCTTATTGGCCACCACTTTTTATAAATGTATATTATCTTTAAGTTTAATCATTATTGTATCTACCTGTGTGTGTGTGTGTGTGTGTGGTCAATAAAAGTATTTTCTTTCTTATATGAAAATTATCTCTAAAATAAAATTCGAATAATCTTATTTTAAAGAGATTTCCTAAATTGAATAAAAGTATTAAGCAGTTAATATAAAATTAAAGACTAGATCTTATATTCATTGATAAAATTTTCGGGGAATATTCTTCACTCCTACTTCTTATGAATTAATTAAAGGCAAATTAAGAGTCTTTATCCTGTTTGAGTAATAAATACGATATTTCGAATCGTCTTGTAAACCAATAGATACTTGCAAATCTTTATTTAAAAGTAAAAACATACTACCGCTGCCGTGCTTATATGTGTTTAGAATATGCATCTTTGCATATGCTCATTTATTTAAGAAAAACTGTAGGTAAGTCTTAAAGAGAACATATCGATACATCAATAATATGTATGTGCTGATACAAAAATACACAGCAGTAATTCTTATTATATGTCCATCCACATATTCAGTCCACCAGACAGTTTGTACAATTTACCACTTAATAAATTCAACTTGACATTGTATAATATTTTGATTCAAAATTGCTATAATTATATTCAAGAGTATTTAAATGATACATTTTAGATCTAATTGACATTTAAAGTACATTATTTTTTCTAATTCTAATGAATTTTTGAACACTATTTATTAGTAGACATGATATGGAAGACACATCAACATAGAAGTTAATGACTGTTATTACCACATGCTTAAACAAATAAAGATTTGATTTGTGAGTTATTTTTAATGTGAGTATTAAATATAATAATTTTTATACAATTAATTATTGATTGATTTTTGATAAAGACATAAAAAACCACTACAAATATGCAGATACTGTCTTAACTGTGAATACAAAATCTATTCAATATATGAAATTCAAAAATGGTTTTATTCAATTCAGCTTACTACAAGCACTTTTGAATCACCCAATTTTTTTCCGTTACTAGTTCAGGGCATCTTTTGGTTGACAAGAAGAATAAGCATACTTATCAGCTCTTTTTCAAAAGTAACGACATTTACATATTAGGTAGTCGTAGTAGTCACTCTACAAGAAGGAATATAGCTTTATATTCGGTTACCTGGTTATGAGTATTCCAATGCCCATATATTTGGGCCCGATCGCCACTTATTCGGTCCCTGCTCGAACCCTTTCGCGTCATGAGTCTGTTAAGTCAAAGGGCGGATATTGATGGACATAGCCCTATCAGGCCCGTATTTGCCGCACATCACGACCCTATCCTTATTAAGTTTGACAACACAGAAACGCCGTAGTAAATATTATATACCCAATTTTATTTCTTTCATCCCATTTACATAGGCTTTTGACGGTCAATTTATATGAGATCTTTGTTTAAATTATATGTCATGCCAATACCATGTCTGTTTGCTGAAGAAGGATGGATTAGTTTATTTCCTCTTGTTTTGAAGACTTGGATTTTTTTCAAGTATTTATATCGTTTTTCTGCAGTTATTTAATGTTATTGGTTTATGACATCGTTTGAATAAAGTACACACATATATAGACACACAGATATAAACGAAAGTTCAAATTCTATCAATCGATTTCGAATGTAAATCCATACTGATATTATAAATATGAAAATTTGTTTGTTCGTCAGTCTTTCGGGTCAAAACGGAGCAACGGATTAATGTATTTTTTTATATGGAGATAATTGAAGGGCTGGAGTGTGGCATAGGATACTTTTTTTCTCTTTTTATTCCCCTACCCCCCTAAAGAAGGGGTCAAAAATTTGTATGGCGCGTTCCATAATTTTAATATGGGGATAGTTAAAACTTGGTATGCGGATTGTTTGTGGTTACGAACAATACGTTCATCAAATTCTTTTTAAATTTGCCCCCATTCTCTTAAAAGAAATTCCTATATTACCCCGTATTAGACGCGAGTGAATCCGCGGGCAAAAGAAGGTAAGTATCTTGAACGTATCAAGTTTTTAAATCAATTGAAGATATTGAACAGGGGGCCAATTCTACTAAATAAATTTTGTTTAAATCGAATCGATCACGGATCAAAACCGAACGAAACTACAGTTTTTAATGGTTTTTTTATTCTACTAAGTAACATATGATACAATTTCAGCTAAAATAGAACTGGAATTGTATCGTATATCACTTTGTAGAATAGGAAAACCATTAAAAACTGTAATTTCGTTCGGTTTCAATCCGTTTTCGATTCGATTTAAACAAAATTTATTTAGTAGAATTGACCCCCAGGTTTGTAGGTGTTTGTTTTTGCTTATTTAAACTTTAATGCACATAGAACTATACGAATAGTGGACTTAATGCTCTGTATGTATGATCTGATTTTCCGTTGACTACACACAGCAGTATATCAAGTTAACATAAATATTCGTTTTGTAAATCTTGAAGTACGCTTTTTGTAAACACATTTCACAGAATTGAAAATCCTCTTTAGATTTACAATTCTAGGGCTTGGTAACAACTTACAGTGTTATACTGTAATGAAAACTCACAATATTAAGAAAGATTTTACTTAATTGTAGCTATATACTGTGACTGCATTGCGCTTCGTCGTCAAATAGGAAGTTAAGTTAATAGAAAATAGGGCAGCTGTTACACAGATATTGCTTTTGTTGGTTTTATTTTGTTAATAGAACGTTAGTCTAATACTGTACCGTTTCTTGATCCTTGTAACAGATTAACATCTACTTGTTAAAAATAAAATGTAGATTTATTGAAAGTCATGCATAAAATAGCCTATGAATGCAAATTAGTACGAGGATTAAATCGAAACACCGCTTTGGTTCTTATGAGATCTTGAATGGGTACAAATTAAACACAAATACAATTGAATTTTGACACACAGAAATCTCAGCAACCGAACTCGATTAGAATGTCTTCCATTAATTATGTGAAACACATTAGAATTACCGTCCCAGAGACCCTGACTAAGAATATACTGACACGAGACACGTGTAATCAGAAGACTAACTTTTCGCACAGAGCAAATTAAACTTCGATTCTTTCTCTCTTCGTAATGAATTAGATTTTTTTGTTAAATTATTCTATATATACGACTCATGTAATAAAGCCGAGACCTTTTGATCCTCGACGTAACTTGGGCTTATAAGTGTTTATTTGCTTTATATCGTCATTACTAGCGTTTATTACGCAGAGATTAAGGTAAGAGTTACAAATTAGACTTAATCACACTCTAAATACTAAAATAGCTAAACTACTTTCTATATTTTCTTAAAAAAAAATAACATTTTAAAATAAATAGAGGGAATTCGTAGACCGAATTTCGAATTTCCTGTGCTTATTGAAAATAAAATAATTATTCCGTATCATTAAATTTTATAATCATTTAGTATTAAATTTTATATTTTCATTAGTTAATCAAATAAAATGTAAATTATAATGTACGAAGTTGTCATCTCATTCTCGCAAATCGCCCAATGGCTCGCTTATTGAATCAGGATTTTTAGCTCTTGGAAAGGCCTTCTATAATAATTGTTTTGTTTTGTTTTGTTTTAGTTATTTTAATTTAACTATCATGCTCAACTCATTAACTTAATATCTGTGGTTTCCCCAATAGTTATTTATTCTCATAATCATGGTGTAATTCTATAAATAACTTTTAATGTTCTTCTTCAAATATAATACCTATTATCAAAAACAACAATAAATTTATCAATTACATGCTTCAATCAAATAGCAAGTAATCCTTGCTTTTATTATAGTAATAAGAGTCTCCAAACTACATTTATAAAAAGAAATCATTTTCAACAGGATTTTATTTAGATAGTGCCTGTTTATTTTACCAATGTAACTTCTGATATTTAATAAAATAAATACTATAAGTTACTTTCATTTGTATTTTTAGTATATAAAAAAATAATAGTCGTAGTTACGTAGGTATAACCTTAAAGTATCTGTACTAAAAGTTTTGCTGTAAGGACAAAGTTAATAGTAGAATGAAAATTTCATTACACTGCACATAATAAATGCAAAAGTGATATATCATACCAATTTAATTTATTTGACACAAAAATAAACGGGAACTAAATGTTTATAAATAAATTATGTGGAAATAGTTGAAAATTATATGGAAATAGTTGGTTTAATAAAAAGAAAGGCAACAAAATAGAAAATTTACTTTACTGAATCCAACTATCCATTCAACAAGATGTTGGATTCAAGACACTTCGAAATAACATGTAAGCGACCTTGTGGGTGGTAGGCACTAAGTTTGTGTAGCAGCTGTGAATAATATGAGCTCGTAATTTATATTGAAACATTAGCTTTACTGGTAGCTTGTATATGCAAAACCTGCGTGGAAGTGTTAAGTTGATGCCGAGTAAAATGCAATGTAACTTCAGCAGCTGTTTGAAAACATCTGTATTAAATAGGGACCGTGTTTCCTAGAACTCGGTTTAATATTCTGAGTTGTTTGATGAAGCCCGAAGTTTGTAAGGTAAGTTTCCAAATGCTCATTGAAGCATTAAAGAAACATCAAGTTGAGAGTGTAAATAGCAAATTCAATTTAATAAAACTCATCGAAGAAAAATAACTTTGATCGTGGTCCCAATGGGCTAAAGTACTTTTATTATGGAATTCCGAAGCAACAATGGAACCTGAATTCCCAGACCCAGTGCAATTCATAGGTATTGCCAACACCGACCGGGAATGGATCGCGGGTCTTCAGAGATGCCGACACCTGGAAACCGTTACTTGACCACGGAGGTCTTCCCACAATAGCACACAGTTACCACAATATGTCAACCTAATTCAATTTGAAATTTAAAATTTACAGGTTAAGGTTAAAAACTCATGGAGATTTGTAGTCAACAGCATTTTACTGACAATTTCAGTCCCGCCTTCCCCTTGCTTTGTATGTCTGTATAAAGTCATAAATATGAAATTGATTTTGATCATATTTTCATGTATTTCAAGGTTTGTAAACAGCTAATTATTAAAGATATTGATATGCTGATATGCTGAGTTACTGGTAAGGCCCTCCTTACTCCCATTTTCAATATCGTAGAGGACATATACCTGATTGTCTGTTTTCGATCTGAACTTTGCATATAAATGTATATTTCTTTAATCTTTAGGTATACTTATTTAATAACTCGTTTATTTACTTATATTCCTGAGGCTTCACACTATAATTAGTAACTATATTTTTGTATAAAGACTTTTAATGGATGATAATATTATTAATGACCAGACAACTTCATTCGTTGCTCACCATGTAAATAACACTCGTACCTATAACAAACGCTGTAAAGCCCAAACTACTTTGTTCTAACAGCATCTATTAAAGTTACCTTTATTTTCGTGAGGTATTCATTAGTCTCGTAATTCTCTAGATTCTTAAGATATTTTATATAATAATTGTAATAATTTTACTAAGATAAACTAATCCGTGTGTATCGGTACAATCATATTTTCCCATAAATGAAATCTTGTTCGTTTCGAAAATCTAAATCTCGTTTGAAATAAAACATGTCATTCATTAATTATTTTAATTCACTATAAAAATACAAAAAGAAATCCCATGGCTTTTCACTATCAAGTTGTTATAAAATGTAACACAACACGCAACAGTTTCATTCATCCATTTTTATATATGGTTTTGGTCTGATAACTACCACTATCGACATTCTGACATCAATTCATTGATTATATTATAATCCATGTCAATACGAGAAAATCCCTTTTACAAGCCAAACCATAAGTTTTATATCAGAACCATATCACTAAAATGGAGCACTTGCACTCTAAACGTGCATGAAATGCATAAGCTTAATAATATTCAGCCCCCAATATTCTACTACGGTTTTCAACGACAAGACTAGAATAATAAATTACATTCCCTCTCATGACGTCATTGTTAATCAAGGTACATTTACCGGTATGAACATTTGAGGGTCACCTAGTTTAGGTTCAAAGTGTATATTTACTTTTGTATCACCATCGCCGACTTCTAGGAAACTATTCCAATCTAGCATCCAATAAAACCCGTTTTTTCTGGGCGGAGGCAATTCAGAATCACCTGGTTGCACTGGTGCTGCTCCACCAAAAGAGTCTTCCAAATCAGCAATTGAAGGTCCTGTATCGGAAGTTGTGGAATCAGCAGTTGCAGCATCAACCAATGAGCCTTTTAAATCAACATTATTCGATTCACTTTCTAGTGTTGCTGGTGAAGTTGTAGTGGATGTTGTAGTGGTGGTTGATATAGACTTAACTGCTTGTCTTTTATTTTGCCCAACTTTTACCGAATCATATTCAATAGGTTCATATTTAGGTAAGGGTTTATTTAAAGTAGATTTCGTTATCCTGCGTAACAGTTGTGTAATAGTTTTTTCTTTATCTACACCATCAGATTCTGTTAGCATCATTGTTACTATCACGCAGCACCAAAATAATTTCATTATCTGAAAAAAGAAAAAGATTATTATTACAATAGGTAAATTGTTTTTCAAAATTTATTGTTTATTACTTATTAACACAAACAGATACATAATAACTGTTGATAATCCAATAAAGATTTAATAAAGAAAAATCAGGTCAGTGGCTTTACTGAATTAACTGTATAAAAGAAACTAATGAATATTAAAAGTCTAGTTTTTCTTCTGAATTATACTACGAATTGTCTAATGCAACGTACCTTTTTCGTTCCAATTTCTGTCTCAAACATATATAATTAAAATAGATAATGTTTCAGTGACTTTAAAATGTGTGTCTAACACAGCGTACAACTCACAAAATAGCTTATAGAACGCAAAACTAAATGGAATACCTATCAACAATTAACAAACAAGAAAGGTAACTTTGATAATAATGATATAACCAGTCTTAATAACGTCATACTGTTACCTACCCGACCACTTTCTACTTCAGTCGGCAAGGCACATTAAAATTCTGATGGCCAGCACATGTGATGCAACAAGGTCTTTCCCATATTTAAATTATACAATCTGAGATAATGGCACGCGAGATCATAAAAATGTAAATACGCAGGATCCCTGTGAGGCTTCTGTTTGTGGTTATAACATATCTTCTATATTGTTGAATGCTTATGATAAAACTCTAAACCATATTGTTACAACATATAAGACACATTGGTAGGTATATTAATATGACCGCTTTTATTTAAAGTTAAAAGTAAATAACTGAAATTCCGTCCTTCTTTGTACATACTTCAGTAAAAAAAGGCAATCTTTTCTCTCTTTCATACAGAGTTTCCTTTAATCTCAATAATTCAACTAAATCAATTTTTCCTATTCATAACTATAATTCAACGAGCGAACTGTTTTTCTATTTCAATGTTTTCTTATGGAAATTCGAGATCAACAAATCGACGATACGATAAAATATGAAGGGCTACAATCATCTTTCTCGATGCTACTATTGTCGTTCACTATATTTATGTGACCGCTGCTTCTTTGTAAAAATCCTATGGTTTCTAAAATATTCGGAGAATTAGTTATTTCTGTGTATTTTATGTACATATATTTACAAACAAAATTAATTATAGTAAAAACTCGTTTATATAATAATTTGTGAGACGAATAATATCTATAGTTTCTTACTAATAGGCGATTTTCTTGATCGTCGTAGAGTATTTTAATAAGAATTCGAACTTTTTTTCCCTTAAGGTGCTATCGTAATCTTTGTAAGACTTTGACATCAACCCGAGCATATATTCCTTTAGATCAAAAGGGAACGTCGACGAAACTCCTGAACCATAATAATTATACAGAAAAACATTTTTCTACAATTCCAAGAAGACATTTTTAATATTTCTCTTATTTGTATATTCAGTAAAAAGATGAACTAAATAAATTTATATATGTTCGGAATTCCAATATCAACAAAACCCCTCTTTATTCTTTTAGCGCTGAAATTTGAATATAACTGTGATTCTTTTCCTGTTGTTAGAGTTTATTTATGATAGCCTATACAACTTTTTTATATCACCTCTTTGCTACAAACGTATAATAAAATCTTCTATTATATTTAAAGCTGATGGTAGATATAACAATAAAAATGAGATTAAATATACTTCTTGAGTTTTTCATTTATTTAAACAAAAATAAATAATAAATAAAAATAAAAAGTAAAAAATTGAATAATTTTTCTTAACAGAGGTTGAAAATAATTTTATGTACCAATCCCAAAATTGGCCAAACAAAAGACGTTTACGGAGATGGAGAAAAAGATTTCCTTAACATCTCATAAACAATGTTCTCTAAATATTTATTTTGAAATACTTGAAATTATTAGCTAAATTTAAATTAAATTCGTGACATTTTTATCGCTGCCAATATCTGGTTATTAACTGGATGGCTGACAGTTTTTTATGAATAAACATCAATTGTACAACAATCTGTAGAGACTTTTAATAAAATTTTCGCTAAATAATTTCAGAACACAATTTTTTTCATAGTTATTATTACTGACTATGTACGTAGGTACTTACTAAAATCTGGAATCGACGTTGAACTTAATTGTCTACTGATTAAGGATTGAGTTTGATCAGAGAAAGAATTTTTGTAGCAAATCTTGCTATCGACTATAATCTATACTATTATTACAATAATATAGTTTGTAACTTCGTGTATAGGTAAAGCTTCGCAAATACTGATTCGATCATGAATATTATTTCCACTACAGGAAGCTACATTATAGGAGGTTGCTATAGGTTATAATTTACGTAGGCGATGTCACGAAATAATAGTTGGTATGAAAAATAATTGAGATATCATAAAAGAAGAAAATAATTTTGACATTAATTACAACCATTATGTATTGTTACTTAATATTTAAGTGCGAGTTTTCTTAAAACTGTACATAAAAGGTAAAATGAAAGGCCTTGGGAGTCTATGAGAATACTTTTTGGCAGCAGAAAGCTTTTAAAGATTATACATTCAATTCCAGACTACTCAAGGTTAGTAGATACATACAACTATACATTATATTGTAACGAAAAATCTAAGGTAGGTATATAGGTACATAGGTATCGTTTGACTATGGGACTAATTATATTAGCCCTCATGTCACGGATAGAGCGAATATATAAAACTGAGTACCTACGCAAGCATAGCGCCACACGGTACGTGCCATATATAATTCCCACCTAAATAATATACACGTTAACTTCATAATATCTCAATCTAAGAGATCCCGAATCCGATTACCAATTGACTGAACAAAGAAAATTAACTTTTCCCGTCTTTAATTTAAGGTTTACACTTCACTGGTTTCATTTCTGTAGAACGTCTTTTCACTTAGAAATTAAATTGTTTAAGATTTGATTTCATTACAAATTAATTACCAATCTAACCTTTCACATGAGAGCTCACACGTAACAACTAATTATAATTTTCTTCAAAGAATTCCTTCCATTAGTACTAAAGAATACTTATTTATTATAGCCGTACTAAGAATATATTTAATATAGTGAAAATATAACAATATGGCCGTTAAAATCAATCAGTACAGAGAGACTACCATTTTGTTGTGGGTTCGAGTACCTTAATAAATATTCTTTTTTTATAAGAAAATACGGGATTTGCTACGTATACAGCCAATTGCACAAACATCCATTAAAAAATTGTCATTGTTCAAAGCGACATTACCCATACAAATTTGACATTCATTTGAGTTTAGAGGAGTAATTAAATTTTAATGGACATTTGTGCAACTGACCAATAGTATGTCAAACTACAAATCCTACTAAGTAATCATTATAAATAATTTTGATATTTTGTTTAATGTAATTTTTTTTCTGCGATTTTTTTATTTTTATCGCCTAACATCCAAACTTCAACGCCGTTTCTGCGAGACTACAATAAAGAATATATAAATAAATAATATCAATCAACTTAATTAAGGTCCATCTAGGTGTATAGCTACAAAGTGACGCGAATTATAAAAAGATTTTCTTTCAAAATCAGTTCTATATTAAAATTGTAAGGCTCTATAAAGAGCATGCTAACCAAACACTCCTAATCTTATATTAAAATATGCTCATAAAGTTTTCAATTTATAATTAATCAAAACTGTTTTACATGGAGAATAACGCTTAAAAATATCTATTTGTCTGTTCATCATCAGCCCTTTTACGTCCCTAATGCAGGAGTCAAGCCCACCTTATGGATGGCTATGGAGGATCGGCCGTGTCTCTCCACGCTGGCCCAATTCGGTTTGGAGGGTATTAACGACTACAAAGGCAGTCAGGACCAACGGCTAACATGCCTTCCCAAGCACAGAGTAGCTAGAAATATATATTTTTTTTATATTTAAGAAGGAGGAGAAGGAGTAGCTCGAAATTTTTTTTTTATATTTAATTAAGTGAAACCCTACAACCATTCATTTAGTGACCTGCTTCTGCGCATGGCATACTTTAGTGGATTTATTATTATTGTTATTTTTTCTCACAGCAAATGCTGGTAGTGAGAGCTGACTACGGGCTAGGCCAAGTTAGTCAGCTCGCCATGTACTGTTGTGGGTGTTTGTGTGGTGGATGTGAGGACTAGTCTGACTATGGAGTGAGTGTCCATGATAATCGATCTATGCAGAGCGATTCTGTAAAAATCAGAACCCGAATTCGATTTCATTCATGTATCCAAGTTCACGTCATTTAGTGAAAGAAAATCTATCGCTTCCATTTTTTGTATAGACATAGACAAAACCAAATTGATCGATTACACGTGTCTCTGATATTATATTCCTATGTCATTTCAAAACTCACTTCACTTTAAAGATTAAGCGGATGCGACTTTTTGAAGTGATTTGGACACCTGAGTGAATTCAAATTCATTTTTATATTTTTACAGAATCGTAGGGCTGTAATGAAATATACGTGTTTTTGTGTAGGTCTATTTCTTTATTTTAGTGATGGTTGGAGTGATTTTAGGGATGACGCATCTAGATGAGAGTACAATTGGAATTATTTTCACCTCATATCGATGCCACATTTGACGTATTTGACCAGCAGGAGGTATTTTCTAATTCATCCGGTATATTTTTTTCTTATACTTTCGTAATGTCTATTAGATATGTAATTTTATTATTGTTCAATGTTAGTAAAATACCTTATTGCTTATGATGGTTATATCGGTTATAACATCACGGTCCCGGTATAATTTAGTCTGTTCATTACAAAGAACATTTTTAGATATATACTTACAACTAGTTTTCGCTTAGTTGCCCCGAGCTGCGAGCAACCCGGGAATCGGGGCGGTGGGGTTTCAAATCCGCCAAAGCGGATTTAATTTTTTTATCATGTTGGATTTACAGTTTGATATCGCCTACAAAATGTTAGTAAGTTCTATCTTCAAATGAAAGGTTTTTAAATACAAAAAGTATTATATATCAAAGAAAAAGGGTTGCCAGTTTACCCTTAATAGAAAAAGAAATATTCAGTCGAAAAACGCAAGCAAAATTTAAAATAAAATTTGTATAGATCGGTTTGTTGTCTTTTATTCTGTTAGCATAACATTTTCAAAACACCGCGCCGTAGTTGCCAAGGTTGCCAGGTGACGACGATGAAAATGGACAAATGTCTCCGTTGAATGTTCATTTGGTATTTACAGTTTTTGAAGTCACCCTAAAATCGGGTATTTTTTTTTCCACCGTATGAAAGAGTCTATAGAGATACACAATCGCTTCATACATGCCAAATACCTATGACCTTTTGTTTGCTGTTGTATGTTATGTTCATTTGTTGTTTAATTTCGTTTGATAAATTTTCCATAAAAAACCGGTTTAGTCTCCCTGTATCTTTTTAAGTGCTGCAATTTTTATGTTCCTTCTTGATTATGATATGACCTTCGGTATTATGTGGTTTTTAATATCTTTCATTATTTCTTTAGTGGTATATGTGGTTGTTGCTGTTATTGCTGCACAATAAATTATATCATGTATTTCATATAGCGTTGGTTGCGTAATATTTTCTAATTAGTTATTGATAATTTGACATTCATTGATGCCTTAGAATTGCGTGGTTATTTTAATTTCGTGGTTATATTGGGACGTATGGCTAGGTCTGTTTCTTTATATTTTGTAAGAAACTTATAGAGGTATTCTGTTTGGTCAGATGTTTCTGTCTCAGATCCATATGTTTGCGTTGTTGTTTGTGGGCTAGACGATAGCATTGTGAGTGTTAGTATAGTTTGTTTAGTGTGTGTATTGTGGAGAATATTTTGCTAATCTAGTGACGCTTAGTATGTTGAAGGATTCGAATTGGTTTCTTGGGTATTTGGTATATGACAAGGTCGATAACTTTTCTTTAAGCTGGTTGTGGTTGTGTGGGTGTTGTGAGAAAGTATTTCGTTACTGGAATTTAGAGTTTCTTATATTTCCCTTTTAATTATTTATCTGTCTGTCAGTGTTATTCTGTTGTTACGATTTATAAATCGAATCTAGTCTGCGAGTCTTTATCCAGAAACTATGCTTCGTACTTCAAGATTAAAGGTCGGGTGTGGGTGTATTTATTGTTTTGGCTGTTGCTTCCTGGTCAATCGCATGTTGGTTGCGATCGCATGCTGCAGCGGCAAGCATCAGCTCCAATTGTTCCGTGGCGACCCACGGGTAGCGGCCCTATACATATAACATCATTACGATTCTCCATAGTTAATGGGCTCCCAGAGCCATGGTAGCCACGCCTATGACTATATTTTCACGTGTCCACCCCCCACGTAAGTCAGATGTTCGACTTGCATTTATGGTTGTATTAGGGGGCTTATTATTATTATGGTCACACATCCCTTGTCTGACCTTTGCGAAAGTTGCTTAACAACAACAAGCTATTCATTTGTCTGTTATAGAACACAAATTAGTAATCTATAGTTAATTAAGACTTCAACGGCGTAGTGCTTCGGATGGTGCATTAATCGTTTGGTACCAGCTGTATCAGCAGGCGTTAACACTGTCCAATCTGCATTGATTCGATTCCATCCATAGAAAAGGCCTTTTTTTGTACCGAGGGGGACTGACCTTATCATGCCGTCGACCTTGATGAGAGGCCGACTGAACCCGGGCTCTCCTGCTGCGGAGGTTAAAAAACCCCTATCTACAGCATGCCTACCGTGCAATAATCCCGTATTACCCTCACATCGGTCTGGAACCTGGTATCTAGCAAGGAAACCCAGGTTATTCAGACCAGGGGGACCGAATGAACGGTCCTCCCTCTCTGCGGCCAGGAGGTTCTCCGGGTAATTTCGAGGAACCCTCCCCGGACAACTGGGATGTGCAATGAACAAGGGAGCAATCATCCCCCTCGCTGCCCCCGTTAGGGAGAAAAGATGCGCGACTGTGCTATCTTTACTTCCTTTATCGTCCGACGAATACCTTGGTCGCCTTGGCCTCCCCCTCGAGCTGAACTCCTCGGGCAATCCCAGCGGCAACGTCCTCTGGCGCCCACGACGACAAACCAAAGCATTCCCGCTGCCATCCATGGAAAAGGCCCATGCCTGAGCAATGCGGATATTAATAGTTATTAGATGATTTAGTATTATGCTTTTTTATCATCATTGCGATGTTATTTTATGATTCGTGTTCATTTATAGGCAGTTGCAATAGCTGTTAAGGTGATCGGTATTGTAACGTTATTTTTATCAACCTCTTGCAAGTCCAAAAGCAGTGGAGCGACAACCGTTGGAATTTATGAGTGTTGGCACGTGTAGAATCGATATTAATAATTAAAAAATAAACACATAATAACGACGTCATTAATTAAGAAGGTTTGTAAACAGCTAATTATTAAAGATATTGGTAGGCTGATATGCTGAGTTACTCTGATTTACTGATTTTTCTGTCTGTTTTCGAACAAAAGATTACATAAAACAAATAAATAATTAATAAACTAAAAATAATGATTATACCATAAAAGAATACCTAAGTGAAAAACTTTAAATATTATCTAATTAAAATAGAATATCCTACTTTTGTATTTTAATTGTAATATCTACTTAATTTAAATATCTGCTAAATGGGTAAGTTTTCAAAGCATACATTATTTAGTTTATAAAAGAAAGGAAATACTTATTACCAATAATTTAAAGCAGTGTCCTCCCCTCTTTCCAAATTGCTGTGCCCGACGGGGTCCATAATGATACTCTTGTTTTTCTTTATAAACATCCTAATACTACATTGCGGAATGCAATAAATAAACTGAACTTTGTGTATAAATGTATATTTCTTTAAATTTTAGGTATATTTATTTTAAAATTTGTTTAAGACTTTAACTCAGTTATTTCGAGACATTAACTCAATTATTAATTTATGTTCATGAGGCTTTAAACTGGTATTAGTACTATTATGTACTGGTATTTATTTAAATAAATACTTTAAAAAGATGATTATATTATTAATGTTCAGACATTTTCATTCGTTGCTCACCATGTAAATAGCACTCATACCTATAACAAACGCTGTAAAATCAAAACTACTTTGTTCTAACAGCATCTATTAAAGTTACATTTATTTTCATGAAGTATCCATTAGTGTCGTAATTCTCTAGACTCTTTATATATTTTTAGCCGACTTCAAAAAAAGGAAGAGGTTTTCAATTCGATTGTATTTTTTTCTGTTTGACACCTCAAAACTTTTTACAGGGAGAACCGATTCTATTGATTCTTTTTTTTTATTTGAAAGCTGGTGCTTCCGGTGTGATTTTAATTTTCAACATAGTATTTGTTAGATCCAGGAGAAGGTTTTGGGTATATCAACAAACTAAAAAAATGGAGGTTTGCACTTTTAACACGGATTTGCCGCGGTTTTCAGAAGAGTTATAAAAACATCAATATCATTAAAAAGCATAAAAAAAACTTTTTAAAAGAAATAGAACCAAATTCAAACTTAAATAAGTAAAAAATAATACTTATCTGAAAAGCGACTTATTATAAGTATTATTTTTTAATTTTTTTAAAGTTTGAAGTCGGTTCTCTTTCTTTAAAAAGTTTGTATTTATATACCTAGATATTGTAATAATTTACTAAGATAAATAAATCCCTATGTATACAACCATATTTCCCTATAAATAAAATCTTGTTTATTTCGAAAATCTTAATCTCGTTTGAAATAAAATATGTCATTCGTTAATTAATTTAATTCACTATAACAATACACAAACAATCCGATGGCTTTTCACTATCAACTAGTTATAAAATGTAACGCAACACGCAAGTTTCATTAATCCACTTTCATATATGGTTTTGGTTCGACAACTACCGCTATCGACAATGTATCGACTGTTCTGACATGCCATTTTACGATAACAATAATAGTCTCATCATTTATCAAAAGATAAATATCGATATTTCTAATGATCTCATTGATTATATAATAATCAATGTCAATACGACAAAATCACTTTTACAAGCCAAACCATAAGTTCATATCAGAACCATATCACTAAAATGGAGCACTTGCACTCTAAACGTGCATGAAATTCATAAGCTTAATAATATTCATCCCCTAATATTCTACTGCGGTATCCAAAGACAAGACTAGAATAATAAATTACATTCGCTCTCATGACGTCATTGTTAATCAAGGTACATTTACCGGTATGAACATTTGAGGGTCACCTAGTTTAGGTTCAAAGTGTATATTTACTTTTGTATCACCATCGCCGACTTCGAGGAAACTATTCCAATCGAGCATCCAGTAAAACCCGTTTTTTCTGGGAGGAGGCAATTCAGAATCACCTGGTTGCACTGGTGCTGCTCCACCAAAAGAGTCTTCCAAATCAGCAATTGAAGCTCCTGTATCGGAAGTTTCGGAATCAGCAGTTGCAGCATCAACTAATGAGGCTTTTAAATCAACATTATTCGATTCACTTTCTAGTGTTGCTGGTGTAGTTGTAGTGGATGTTGTAGTGGTAGGTGATATAGTAGACGGATCTGCTTGTCTTTTATTTTGCTCAACATTCATATCAGATTTATTATCTTCAAGTGGACTAATACCTTTTGTTAAAGGAATAACTTTTACTGAATCATAATCAATAGGTTCATAATTAGGTAAGGGTTTATTGACAGTAGATTTCGTTCTCCTAACTGGAAGAGGCAGTGGGAGAACTACTTCCTTATTTTCTGACTGTGAAGTATCGAGCTCAAATGGGAACTCCGGTCGTAACGGTTCATACAAAAAGTTAGTTGGAGGGATTTTTGTTTCAGCTGGTTTAGCATCATCTGGAGATAATAAATCATAAGTCAAAAGTATGTTTTCGGGCAACTGAACTGTTCCATCTACAATTTTGGCTGGAGGCAGAGGCTTGAAACCTTCCAGTGGTAAAAGAAAATTATCTTGACCTGGTTGACCTTTCAAGCCATGTGCTTCAAGAAATGCTTGTAGTTCAGCTGGTAAATCATCCTTCGGTTTTTGTGGAGTTTTGCTATTCTTAGTCAATGTTTGTTGGAGTTTTTCAAGTGAACTGATGAGAGGAGTGGGGGTAACCTTCGACACTGGTATAACTTCAACTCGTGGAGGTCTTGTATATAATTCTTGTAGGGAAGATCCATCACGTGGTGTGTATGGTAAGACTACTACTACGGACGGTTCGCCTTTTTTCGTAACACTTTCATATTTAGTATTCGGAGGTGATGCTGAAGCTTTTAAGTCTCGGTTATTATGCACTATATTTTCCCGAATATCAGGCAGTTGCGTAATTGGGTTAATTTCATTTTCTCCAATCCAAGGCGTAGTATTTGACAATTCTTTTGAATTTTCTGTGGACGATGATTTACTTTTTGCATCTTCTGCCCTAATATCATTTAATAACTGTATTATTTCATCTCTTGAAAGTCTTGGTAATCCTTCATTTGCTTTGAGAATATTTTGAACTTGTGTAACAGTTTTTTCTATATCCACACCATCAGAGTCTGTTAGCATCATTGCTACTATCACGCAGCACCAAAGTAATTTCATTATCTGAAAAAAGGAAAAGAATATTATTACAATAGGTAAAGTGTTTTTCAAAGTTACTATTGCTTACGAGTAGTAACACAAACAGATACATAATAACAGTTGCTTAATATTTTTATTGAGTCTAATCCAATTAAGATGTTCTAAAGAAAAATCAGGTCAGTGGCTTCACTATGTTGACTATATAAAAGAAACTAATGAATATTAAATTTCTAGTTTTTCTTCTGAATTATACTACCAATTGCCTAATGCCTATTTCGTTCCAATTTCTGTTGCAAACATGTATAATAAAATAGATAATGTTTCAGTGACTTTAAAATGTGTGTCTAACACAGCGTAAAACTCACAAAATATATTATTTTTAACTATTATATTATATATTATTTTTGACTATATTTTCACGTGTCCACCCCCTTCGTAAGACAGATGTTCGATTTGGAGTTATGGTTGTATTAGCGGGGTTATTATTATATTTTTTTTGGGTCACCCATGCCTTATCCGACCCTTGCGAAAATTGCTTACCAACAACGAACTACTAATTTGTATGTTATAAAACACAAATTAGTGACACTCAATTAACAGTTTCAAGAGTTGGTTGATTCAACAATCTTCATCGGTGTAATGCTGGATTCTTAATTGCAATGGCATCTTCACATTTAATTATTGGCAGGAAAACTAAGTTCAGCTGCCTTATTATTAGATATTATATTGTTATTAATAGATTTCAAACGACAAAACTGGCTTATTTTCATGTATAATAAATTATTTATCGGTGAGCTTATTTGCCTAGACATGTGATTCGATCGACGAAAATACTATTTTACTTTTTATATTTTCTAAAATTTTAATGGAAAGTGACTTCATATTTTACTGAAGTCATTTTTTAATCTTGACGCTCTGTATGAAATAAGCAGGGAGAAAAAGCAGCCATCGCCGATTTTCTTGCCGCTTCTTCTTTGTACAAGGTCTCCCGCCGTAAATTTACGAACGGATGACGTAGCACTCGACTTTCACAAGTGCTTGTAATATCCTAGACTGAATAAATAATTTTGATTTGATTTGATAATAGCGCAATGGTTCATGTGGCATTAAGCGTTTGGTACCAGATGCATCAACAGGCGTTAACACTATCCAACCTGCACTGATTCAATTCCATCCATGAAAAAAGCCCAAGCAATGCGGATATTAATAGTAATTAGATGATTATTATTATGATTTTTTATCATCATTGCGATGTGATTTTATAATTCGTGTTTATTTGTAGGCAGTTGAAAAAGCTGTAAAGGTTACCGATAATGTAACGTTATTTTTATCAACCTCTTGCTAGTACAAAAGCAGTGGAGCGACGAGAGTTTGAATTGACGAGCGGCGGCACGCGTAGAATCGATGATACGGCTCACTTGCCAGTTTACAAGGTATATGAAGGTACAGTCAACTAAAGTAATTTCCTAGCCACTGTGAAGTCTTATTGTTATAATAAATCATTTCCTTTTATTAACTTTTCAAATGATAAAAGAATTGGTTTCCTTATCATAAAATTAAACAGTAACATTTTAATTTATATTTTTAAAGAGAACCTGTTTTAGACCATATCTTGTAAAGATAATTATAGGGGCAAAAACTCGACAGGTTTGCGTTTTATGATTACAAAGGTCCCATTGTCACCATCTAGTTCCATCATCAGACCCTAGGTACGAGTATTATCTAGGATTTATAATGTTAAGACAAACCAAACAACTCCAAACTCAGAGGGATTGCTTCGTTAAACTACAGAGGTTCCCTGACTACCGGCCGGCTCCATCGTCGAAACCAACTCCATTCCATATTAATATTACATTGTCGTACAAGATACTGTATGCCAAATTTCAGCTTGGTCGAAAACAGGAAGTGAGTTAAATTTAGCTTACAAGATTTTAGACAAAACCTTAACGACCACGGTAAGTTAAATAAATCTGTTACGATCGGAAAATCAATATCATCTGACCACTACTGGTGATAGCAGCTAAATCTTCTGATAAATAAAGAAAGTATTTGCAGCATATAGCATAGTGGTTCAAGAATCGAATAAGCTGACTAGACGTACAAGGGAGTCCCGAAAACAGCAAAATTATTTCGAAGAGAATTGTCGACCTATTTCTTTTGTCATATTTCACCTGCTTCACAATTCAAAGATTAATACACTTGGCGTCATGAATAAGAAATCAATTTTCCAAAGTCTTAAATTATTATAGCAGAGTTCGTGAAGTTAAAGTTAGAACACTTTTTAATAATTTAGAAGTCCGTTGTGTTAGCGGGAAAAGAACCGATCAATTTATAGAAACATTTGAGATTCTATTATAGGAGTATATCTGCTACTTTGACGATACGAGGCGATTCCAGCTAATGCCTACGCTTGAACCAAATTGTAGTATTTTATTTAGTTAAGTTGTTGTGCAGTGAACTGTGGTAAATAATTGCAATCATTTTGATATCTGTTAGATTTATAATATAATAGACAAAACCTTGGAACTGAATTTGTTGTAGTTACGGCTATCAATTATTTAGTATCAAATCCTAGATCTTTTATACGTAATCTAAGCTTAACTGTTAAATATTTTAATATTATCCTTGCATATTGCAAGGTTAATATTAATACATATAGATCACATATTCATGTGGTTCCGAATGGCTTAATTTTGAAGAGGATTTTGGTAAACAATCAACTACGATTTGGTTTTAAAAAAAAATAGTATTTAGTATGACGATGATTTCGGAAAATGTTGGAAATGAGCTTACTACATAGTTTTTGCGTAAAGCTTTTACCGGTTTATTGGGTTTGTTCTTTAGGTGAAATATACTCTGCATTATCGAGTTATATAAAACCTCAGGTCATTTATTATTAAGCCCCTCATATAGCTTACTCCTCGGAAATTAGACGCCTTTTCTTATACATTGAGGGTTAGTAATAGTATTATGTAAATACAAAGGAAATCACTGGTGCGTTGAATTTACAATCGAGTCTTTACACTCATCGATCCCAGAGAGATATGATAAAAAATGTACCGCAGCCGGGGACCGACAGGATTTGCAGCAAATTCGTTTCTTCTGGTCAATTAAAAATTTGTCATCAACAATATAGGTAGACAATAACTGTAATATTACTAACTTCTGTTATTTTTAAATTTACCTTGTTTCGGAAGCTGCTTGCTTGTTATGTAATGAATAAATTACTATCATTCAAAATTAAACCTAATTATAGTAAATAATTTAAGAAAATGCAAACTTCGAATCTTATATTACCAAACGTTCTGTGTCCTCGTTCATATAATATGCATCATTTACAAATGTGGATCTTTGAAGTTATCTATCTGAAACATTGTAGATACTCTTAATGTGAACGTGCACCGCTTCTCTCGGAATAATCTCATTTGGACAATTTCCAAGTTAATTCTACATTATATGGTGAAATGTTTGGAAGGACAGTGTTTTTTTTTAGAAATAATCTCTCTACTAATAATAACAAAAAACGCAGAAAAATCAAGTCTAGATAACTAATATTTTTTTTGTTAATTTTTTTTTGTTCGTAGGGGTAATTTTCGGCAATACAGATCAGATCATGTAAATTATTTTACCTACTACATCATACGCAGGTGCTTAAGGCTATGATAAAAAATAGTGCAAAAATAAGTGAACGTTTTTTTTCCCTATATTTCACGTTATTGTGATTTATTAGATGCTTTATCGCTCTTTCAAGCATTTTGCATCATCATAAATAATCTAATGTAAATAACTGTTCGTTTTCATACAATCCCACTTAAGATTTCTGATTATGAAAACTAGCATTGTCCCCGCAGATATGCACACGCAATATAACGAGTATGACATAAAAAACACACAAGACGACGAACTATTGAAAGTGAAAGGCATAACCTCGAAACGTGTGAATGCTTCAACACGGCAAAACATCACTTGGTCAAAGTCGCAACGTAGATGAATATTTTTGTTAGCACGTTTATCGTAAATTATAAACAAAAACAGTAATGGTGTTGCAACAAGTCGATACTACCGCACCCTTACGGTTTTGTTAGAAGTCGCGTGGTTATTCAATAATCTGGAGCCAGTCTACCGTGAATGTATTAATATGTATGATGTGGTTGTTACTTCGGGCTTTACAATTGTAATTTCGTGATGAACTTTTGTATTCATGAAATGACCTCGATTGATAAAAAAGGGAATCAATCTGCTATAGCGGTCAATTAACATAAACCAAATTTATAAGTAAAAGCCTCTATATATATTGGGAGTGCGACTTTTTCCGACTACGAATGATTTCCGATTTCCGAATATTAAGCCAAGATGTTAACAAAGTCAAATAAAACCTGTTTCAAAATTAATTGGTAAATTTTAGAGATTTTTTACAGCAATTTAAAAGTATGACTGAACGCAATTAACTACGAAAGTTCTGAACACTATTAGTCAGTGACCCAAAGGTGGACGTAGATGGTAAATAAATTAATTTTTAAAATGGAAGCTCCTATTGGGAGTAAATTACAAAATTTCAAAAAAGTTTGGTAACTATCGATATTGTGTGACATATCAAATGTAAGTGCTTCTTCTCTGGAGCACATGCAACAGTTAGGCACTCGAGCGTATAGCTCAAATATACTTTTTATAATATCTACATAAATACGAGTAGTTCAGAAGTAGTTACAGAAAATAGGCAAATATTTACCATTCTTATCCCTCTAGGGTTCGACTGCCTATCTACCCATAGGATATGATATCTCGAGGTGTATCTTATAGCTAGACATATAGGCAGTCGGAACAGCCTGAACAGCCTGAGTCATCACCGAATGTCATATAATGTCGCCTGCCTATTAGTCTTTTATAGGATGTACTACGGGGAGTGTGTACGAGAGCTACATGAGCTCATTCCGCCTTCACCGTTTTACCATCGGCAATATAGACACACGGCGGGATAGATTCCTCACTTAGTTGATATTCGAAGATGCCGCACAAAACGCTTTTCTTCATCATTTTTACTGCGCACCGCCAAGGAGTGGAACTCCCTGCCGGCGTCTATATTCCCGAGTACATATAACCCAGACCTATTTAAGGCAAGAGTGAATAGGCTCCTTCTGGGCAAGCTCGTCCCACCGTAGATCTCATCTATGTCCTTAGGCTAGATTGAGGTCAAGAATGAGTCCATTAAAAAGCAAAAACTTTTTTTAGAAAAATACAGAACTATACATATGGATTTATAGTCCAAGATTTTTTAAATTCAATACATTTATAGACACACACTTAGGGGAAGTGTGTGAGTCCATTTCGCTCTTGGCGAATAAAATAATCCTTGCTAGTTCCATACCTTTAAGGTATCCTATCAGATATTAACTCATCGATAGCGTCGTCTTAGAACTTTCACAGCTTGTTAACAATCTTTTAAATAGTACTAAATTTGAATTTAAAGCATAATTGAATAATTACTTAAAAATTTGTATCTCCCAACAACTGTCGTATTCAAAATTACTGAAAAGCTGAAATTTTGATGAGCACTTAACTTTTCTGAACTTTTGCCAACATTTCCATGTTAAAGATGGAAACTTTTAGCTAACAACAATTATTTGATATAAGAAAAACTAAATTATACGGTGGATCTGGTGGCAGAAATTTTAAAGGACAAATGCTAATCTGTCTTTAATTTAAAAGAGCTTGTAAACGGATGTGAAACTGCTTTGAATAAATTTATTTTGAATTAAGTATATTTTGAATTTGACATAAACGAATGAATGAATTCACATTTGTCATCATCTTCAGCTTACTTTGTTCCCACTACTAGCGCTTAGGCTTTCACAATAGATATAATTAAACATAAGAAAAATTGAAACTAATGGTTTTTCGGCAGTGCGCATTTAATAAATATGAATTTTGACAAAGTACTTGAACACCTACTCGCAAATAAATTTAACAATTTTGTTGTTGTCATTATTATTATTTAATATAAAGGTAGGTATTTAATGAACTTGGTTAACATTCGATTTTACAACTTTTTACAGCAGCAGAATTGCGTTTAGAGAAGAGACATACATATGTTCATTATAATTTATTAAAAGGGTGTTCTTTCAACATGAAATTGTAAAGACTAATTTCGTATTTTTAATATCGAGAAAATTGTATAAATTCATTTTCTGGCCAAGACAGAACTCTTGGAAATATGATGTTGTTTTTTTGATTTGATATAAAGTACTACTACCATTTAGTACTTTAGTATAATATATCGTTGCTATCTGCTCTATATACTATGTACTATATAGAGCAGATAGCAACAATATTAACGGACATATATCTGATAAAAATCTTTTTAAGTCAAAAGTTGCGTCTTCAGAATTTAAGAAGAGACCTTAATAAAGCTTACTTCAGTAATTGTTTGTAGGCAAAGTTTGACGGCATTATATCAAAGTTACACAGTGCGGTGAAAATTCGGCATCGTTTTCTCATTAATATATTTCCAGAGTTATAACATAATTGTCGTTTGCCAAACAATATCCGTTCTACACTAGTGAAGTTTTAAAGTCTAAAATAGTAGAATAATTTGATTTAGAATCATTTATCACCAAGTATAAATCTGAAGAAAGACTCGAGAGTCAATCAGAGACGATTAATTCCCGTCTCGTATTTAATTGGAATTCCAAAACACGAGTTTACTTTTTGGGCGTTGAAACTTCACCAATCGGCAGAGTGGCTTTTGACAAAGTTCTATCTTTATTTGCAAAAGTAGAAAATACACTTTTGGACAAAGTTAAACATTTAACCCTACGTTTTCTGTGAACTTAAAGTATTTAGTCTTACCTGATGGATGGAGATGGGCGAATTAAGTAATTTATTAATAAGTTCCCCATTCCCGGTGCGAGTAATTAATATTTAAGATTAGCTCGTTTCAGTTTTAATCATGATAAAAGTTGGTAAAATATTGAGTTTCAGAATAAACTGGTATTTGATAGACAATAGTAAGCCTATTCTGCTAATGTATACTTAATAGCCTCATCTCAATTTAATCTCAACCGAAGTCCAATCATATTATACATCTGATATGTGAGGAAGGCACTAATAATATTGGACTTTAGGTGGATAATACAATCGCAAAATGCAAGTTGAGATTGTATTGATTTGCTATTATTACGTAAACATTATCAGAATTGTATATCAACCTTATTAGTTGATTTTTTCTCTAGAGCTTACCGCTTAATATATTTTTGGATGGTTTTATTAATATTATAATAACCTACACAAAATATTCATCCAACTTCTAAGAAGTTCCTCTAATCACTTCACTTTTTAGAAATCTATTTTGTGTAATAAAATATACTTCAATAATTTTAAAATTAATCTCTATAATATCATCATTAACTATGATTTTGTCTACTTAGATTTCCATTTCTCGCAAGAATTTCTAAAAGATCTTCTGTAAGAAAGTGGCTTGATTTCCACCTTGTTTACATAAAAAAAATCAATTAAGTCAACAACATTCTCAGTAGCATTCAATGTCAAAGGACCAGTATAAAGAGTAGGAAATGTTAAAGTAAGAATAATTATAAATATTACCTACCCACTTCAATCCACAATTTAGTTTTCAAGGAAAATTTATTTTTACATTCAATCACGCTTTTAATACATATGACTCATATTATTTTAAGTTTTAGCTTAAGTAGCACTTTGAATTGTACTTTATATATATTTACTAGCTGTGTCCGCGACTTCGTCTGCGTGGGAAGTATTTTGGTAGAATTCTTCTTTTCCTATGAATAGAGTCGAAAAGGATAAGATCAATGGGCCATAACCCACTATGCGGGCATAATGCAGATCGGTGGGTGTTAACGTTGCTGATGCAGCCAGGACTAACGGCTTAACGTGCATTGTGCCAGTGTTGTGCACAGTGTTCAAGATAATAATATTTTGGTCACCCATCCTGTCCTTACGATTTTTTTTCTATCTTTTTTCTCGCTGCTCGCTCTTTGGTTGTCGCTTGTGTTTGAGCATTTTATTCGTACCTTTAAACTGTCCTTCTTTTGTTTTTAATATTTTTAAATTATTATTATTTGTCTATTTGTATGCACAATCGGTTTGAAATTAATTTTGCACTAATTGTTAACGGCCGAATACCACAATATAATAGTGGAAACTGCATTTATATCAGTTCAGTCGTTTCTGAAATTATCGTGCACAAACGCACAGACAAACAGACAAAAAATTTAAAAATAATTGTTTTGTGTTCTATTACGCTTATAAATGTCTCTCATAACAATTTTTTTCATATATCTTCAATGTACAGACATCGATCAGTTATTATAGTATAGATTTGTCTTTATATTTGTAGATACTAACTTTATAAGTTTTTATTTTCACAGCGAAGTAAATTTTGTTAAATAATATCAGTTAGTGTGTATTCTAACCACAGTTTATGTTTCTTCTCTTAGTTTTCTCTCATCTTTCTCTAATTATACCCATCTATATACTTCACTAAAAACTGCATTATTTAAGCTACAGTTTTTACAATGGAAAGTGTCTTATCAAAAATTACATTGAAAGAATCCAAAGCATGGGATCTTTAAGAAATAGTCACCATCTCCTATGGAGTCTCATTTTTAGAACTCATTAAGTCCAAAGAAGTGATAAATTGGCGTTAAGTTTGACATCCAGACTAAGAGCATTCGCATAGCAGCACGTAAAATACAAAGTAATGGCAATGCTCAGATAACTAGTGTTGCGACAAGTTTCGAAATGAGTTTTCACTGTCCTAATAAGTATTAATTTGTAAGTTGGTTATAAATTCTGAGAAACACAAATTTTCGTCTCGTCCCCAATGTTTTGATAACAATGAATATGTATTAATAGCTAAGATGGAGGCGAGACGGGCTTGTGGCGTATCATTTAGAGCATAGTTAACCGAGTAGAAACAAATGACATTTAGTGTCAACGTCCCCTATATGACGAGTTGTTGGAAAACTACAAGCATTCTAGAAAGTAATTTTCTTGTCACAGTTTACTCACACCAATATACGCTGCCATATTTGAATAAATCTATTTTGCTTAATCTAATATTTCACATTTAGAATTTCAAATTAGACAAAGAAAGAAATATACCTACTTACACTGGGAAAATAAACACAAAAAGTGTCTCTTCATATTATTTCAAAAGTAAATAAGACGAATTTCTTTATGTAATAAAGTAAGGGTCATTTTATTATCAATATATATACTTTTATCTACACATTAAATTAAATAAAAACCAAGATTGATAAGTTGACAAACAGAGACCGAAAATGGCGAAAATTTCCTAGAGTAAAACGGTGAAGAATATTTTATACTGAGTTACTAAAAAAACAGTAAGTGATTAAAGTTCGTTGTTACGAAATTGGTTGTAAAGGACTCGCTTATTTATGAATAAGCACTTTAAAAATAAATCGGTACTGTTAAATATTGAAAGTAACATTGTAATTAATTGACGAGATTTTATTATCTCGATACACAGCTCAGTTGCAAAATAAAATACCATAAAATATAAATTTACTTGATCTAAAATAAAATAACAATTTACTTGAGTTTTATTTAGTCTGTTCGCGATTTATTTGATTATGAATGATTTGGTTTAAACACTCTCTTTAGTAATCTGCAATGTAAATATCTTACTCCATTTTAAACAACTTTCCATTCAAATGTTAGCCTCTGTCATCCACGTATGATGTATTTTTACGTAATTAAAAATAATTTCATGATCTGATCTGTATTTCCGGAAATTATCTCCTACACACAAACAGAAAATTTACCTCTTTACAATATTAGTATAAATAATTTGTCACTTCTGACATTCCCAGAGTGACGAAATGCGATAGAAATGCACCGACCGATTTATAAAAAAGATAAAAATATAATATTTCATAAGTATAATTGCTGTTCAAGGACCCGGATGTCAAAGGTCGTTTGTGTGTGTTTAAGTTGCACAATATATGTATTTGACCTTATATGTAGTAGGTACGTAAGCTATAGAGATGCCATTTTACTTTAAATTCTATTAATGTTTAAAATACATAATATATAACGAACGTAAAGCTGATAATACGCTCGTAAACAAGGCACGGTTTCGTCGCGGTTTGCTTCGACGCAACTTTTTTTAAAAATTAAACACGTAATATAAGACAGTCAACATCGCATCAGATTATTCAAAACAATGAATTTTCCTCGGTCTATTATAGACCTAAAATAATAATCAATTAGTTTTGGCCTAATATGCTACGGTATATTTCTTATCATGTCATTCCAAGTCAAGTATCTGGTCCAATCTTAGAGGTAAACCACACTGTATTATTTTCTTTTGTTTTTTTATAAAGGTATTAAGTCTGTGTTATCATCTCATTGTAATAAGCTGTTTTATTATTTAAACTTTAAACCGAACATCTCATTTATTATTTAATTGCTTATCGTACCAAACGCGGTAATCCTTCAGAGCGCAGAGTGTTGAAGGCAAACATTAACACATATCTCGCAGAATAAATCAGCCCGTGTGTCCCGTGGGAGGCCCGGATGTTAATTCGGTTATTTTCTCTCAGCAACACTACATTAAGCTTGTCTCTTTTGTGAGTGAAATTACGGGAACGATCAACATTATTCAGGTGCCAGAAAGTACGCGAACTGAATAAAAGTCTTTAGATTGGTTACACAACTGGTTTGACTTAAAAGATTAATTTTATTGTTCATCTTACAATACTTTTATTGTAAAAAATTGTTGCTTTAAAAAGTTTTAGTTTAGTGTCAACTATGTTAAATAGTACTTCTAAAGACCTTTTTTTTCGACGCTGAGAAATTCGTTATGCATACCCGCGAGTCGGCGGGTTATGTAGAACTCTCCCTGCATACCCACCCCCAGAGTGGGGGCTAATCAAGAAGCAGAGGTTTATCCACCAAAACTCAGCAATGTGTCACTCCATGGAGGCGATGCACGGGGCCAGGTCAAAGATTTCTTTCCGCGCCGTCCGTCCCCATTTCGTCCCGTCCTAAAAAAGGCAGATTCGTCTGCGGGTTGGAGGTACGTCTGTTTGTCTGTCTGTCAGTTCGCCTGTCACCAGACAGTATCTGATTAACCGTGATAGTTATACAGTTGATATTTTTGCAGATGACCTATTTCTGTTGCCGCTATAAAAACGAATACTAAAAAATAAACAGAATCAAATAAATATTTAAGGTCCAATACAATAAACGTGTTTTTTTTTGGGTTACGTATCACCCTTCACGCGTGAGTTTTAGTCGAATTTATCCAGTATTTTCTTAAAATATCCTCTAAATTATTGAAACCTTAAATACGACAAAATTTTATAGCCTCCACACAGTTCTGTTCACATAGTAAAAAAAAAAAAATAAAGACGTTACTACTTATGATACTGTAAACGGAGATTAAAGACCGTTTATTGAAAGAATAGTCATCAAATGAAAGGCATTCAATAAATGTGATACCTCTTTTAATGTAGTTATGTCCAGTTTTGAAAATAGACAAAATAAAATTAACACGTAGGTAGGTAGCAGATACTCAAATATATTATGAGCCCATTTTCCATTTTAAACAGTTGCCAGGTCACATACTTTAAACAGAACACGAGTTTTAACTGGAAATTGAACGATTATTCGAATATGTTAGATTAATACCTACGATAAATAGTCCTGCTGTTCCCGATATTTCAATTGTAACAATTTGCAATACCGGGAACAATACCTGTTGTTACCAGCTTTAAAGGAACTTATGTAGGGATGGCGGCGATTCAAAATGTACTCCATTGTTACTAAGACGTCTTACAATATAATGTAATATTTGGTTGGAAACACCAATAGCTTCACAAATGTTGGTGAAAGAAATGTATTGAAAATATTTTTCCTTTGATTAAAATGTTGGTTTATATTTTCTTTGGGTGTTTTGTTCAACCAGAGATTTTAATGAACCAAGTCAACTGGTGTTCCGATGTTATAACATATGCCTTTGTATACTTTGAGGCCTAGGATACGACAAAGGCTACTTTTTAGGATTCCGTTGCCAAATGGTAAAAGAACCCTTATAGTTTATATCGCAGTTATTTATTCCGAAACCATTACGACTGCACGGTTTTGAAACTTGGTATGTTGATGTATTTTGTAAACCGCCTATGATTATTATACACAGATAAAAATAATAAAAAATAAGTGGGGATCAAAAGGGGGGTTAATACAACGGGACCCTAGATGGGGAAGTTGGACTTATTCTTAGCTCGCTTGTTTCCATAGTTTCGGTAATACAATGAAGCTGGGCTTTATTCAGGCCGAAAGACGCGTGTCCTATACATTTCGTGAATAACCCATTTTAAAAGTAGTGTATTTTAATGAACACCTTATTAAACTAACACAACAAGCAGAATTACTAATTACAAAGCAAAATGCAGGAGACCAAGCAATAACTTAATTTTAAGTCATTTTATAATATTTCGGTGTTCTAAATAATATTTTTGTTATGAATTTTACATGTTTTGAATTTTTTATTTGAGATATTTCTGGACAGAAATTAATTATGCGTGATATGTCCTTGTCACGTCCATACGTTCATGGCATGGTTCTTAAAATATTTCTATGAAAACATGTTACCAAAATAATGTCATTGTGTCCCATCAGTGATACATGTTACGTTTTTTTTTTTAAATTAAAACTTCGTGCTTCAAAATAGGCTGCTAAACTTCGATATAATATACAAATTGTTTATCATTTTGATATTCTTTTTGATACCGTTTTAGTAAAAAAGTATAAATAATAATTATCGCTAAATCTATACTAATATTGGAGGTAAATTATCTAACTTTGTATGTTTGTTTGTATGTATAGGGTAATTGTATGTATAGATTTGAATGATAACGTAGAAGACTGCTTCTACATCATCATTCAGGCTCACAGAACTGCTGTAATTAAGTATGGAAGAAAATGGTCCGGGAAAATTTATTCGTATTTTTTAATATTGTAAAGTTCATTTTGATATCCATATTAGTATATAAGATTATTGATTCCTTTAATTTTCCGGGTTAACTGCCTTCAATTTAAGGCTTAATATAGACTTGAAAAATCCATGTCCTATTGACTATAATATAATAAAATGTACTGCCTGTCGATATTATGAGGATATTTTTTATTTGCCAGATTCGGTCACTCATTTTTAATGGGTTCATCTCAACCGTGTAATTAGCAAAAACTACAGGTTTTTTTTATTATTTAATAGTAAAAATAAGCCACTGACCTTTCAAAATGTTAACGATTCTTAAGTCAATTATCTTGACCCAACAACAGTAAGGTTAACAATTATTTTTATTTTTTACAGAAATTGTAAAATAACGACGATGTAATATAAAGTAATAATGACGACGATTTCAAAATCCTGAATGAATCAAAATTAAATATGGCAACCACTTTTATTTTTCAAAAAATCTACAGTTAAAAATATGTTGTCCAAATTCAACTTTGAATAAAAATTAAAGTCCATTAGACTCATACAACCACACACTCCGATATTAAATTTAACACAGTAGTTACATTATACAAATTAATTCAACCAAATGAGCTCAATCGCTCAAAGAGGTCGTATATAATATATTCTAACTAAAAATACTTAACATAATAGTAACGTACAACCTACCGTTTGTAAAATCACCACACTACACTTCACTCACTCGACCGTCGTAACTTGGATTTGTCGGCGCACTGGCAGGTAGGTCGCATGTCCCACTACTGCAAGGTCTGTGCATTATAAAGCATAGAGTACAATGTCGGTTGTTGCTATGGTACTAAATATTTTTTTATAATAAAATCATTAAAAAGACAATTCTTGAAACAAGGAAAACTTGAAAAAAAATTATGTTCGTTTAAAAATACAAATAACTAAAATAGACAGAATTAAGTATCTTTTGCCACAATATTTTGTTTGTATTATAGAATGAACGTACGTATGTGCATTTCTATAACTTTGAGTAATTTAATTCTAAATTAAACTTATATAAATATAGATATATATAAACTGCTTCATGCATTTCAGGATGGAACTAGAAGTTGCGACTTTTCACTAACTGAATCGCAGCTTAATTACCAGATAAAGGATAAATAGTATAGTAATGTCAAAATAAAGAGAAAAAATAACAAACAAATTACCAAAATTTGACCATTACAGACAAACCTTTATCTTAAATTAAGCTGATATTATTTTATAAGATAGTTAGTGTATTCATAGCCTTATAACGATGACTTCAATTTGCAAACTTGCATCATTATTAGTCAATTACTAAATGATAGTTAACATTAAATAATTAGTATTAAAAAAATATTTAATTGCATTCTCCTCCTTGACTTATTAATTATTTTTCAGTAAATGATATCTAAATTTAAGTTAATCTATGACTTTTTACTTTGAGAGTGTAATGACCCGTTCTAATTAAAAACCTATTTATTGATAAACCCATATGTGATAAATTCTTAGTAATTTGTAGATCTAGCGAATATTTTTTAAATTCCAAGTCACGACCATCAGTGCCAATAATATGGAGAAAGTTATAACAGCCAATGTCAATACCGTTTGCAGACGGAAACGATCGCGTAATACGTTACGAAACAAGCTGAGTAAAATGTGAACGCTCAAAAACCTATCCTATGTACCCTTTAGTAGAATTCAAAATGAAAATCACTTGGAGACTAAGATTAACAGCTCGAAAATGTTTATCATGGTTTACGAAGGACTTTCGACTTTAATGCTTCTGCGATAAAAATGATAAGAGTAAAGGTAATATTGTGCAGTGGATGAGTCAATTTGTTAACTTTGCAAGGTTCCGTCATCTGAGGAAATCCTGATGCTTGACTAGGGCTAGGATTAATGGCCAAACGTATGAGGAAAATTTATTATAAAAATAACGGACCTCAAATTCATTTTAGGGTTAGCCTATAATCAATAAATGTCTTTGTATCCGTCTGTCTTTCATCAACAACCTAATAATATCCAGGCTCAGGCCTTCTCTATGGTTGGAATCGAACAGGGAAAGCGGGGCATGGCCCACCACAAGAGCTAATGCGAATTGGTCAGTATTAACGAGTGCAGATACAGCCGGATTCAACGGCTTAACGTGCCTTCCGAAGTACTGAAACCGACCATTGCAAAAGTTGCCCGACAATCGTATAACAGACCGAGCGCGCTAACCACTACGCCACGGCGTCTGTTTCTAATAAAAAATAAAGTATTTTTTAATTAAAAATTAAATCTATATTATAAAACATATAAAATGTGAGTCTCCAATATATTGTCTATTTAAGAGTTCTATTTAATTATCAATTTGGAATTTACATAAAACCTATGTATTTTTAGACTTAATCAAAATTAAATATATTAACTTAAATAGTCATTTTTTATATACAAATGCATTATTAATTAATATAGTGATACATTATACTTATCAACATTTGATTAGTCTTATATAATGTTTTGTGCACAAATGTTACAAATATTTTAGAATCACCACTGCTGGGGATATACCCAAAAACGGCTTCTATCTATACTAATATTATAAAGAGGAAAGGTGTGATTGTTTGTTTGATTGCAACGAATAGGCTCCAAAACTATTGAACCGATTTTAAAAAATCTTTCACCTACGAGAAACTACATCATATGCGGTAAACATTGGGATAAAAGTTTGGAATAAAAGTTTGGATAGGGAATTAAATCATTACCATAGTAACAATTGTTTACTATTCAATTCTAATTATAGTTATCCAAATAAACTGTCTCCTAGGAACCACGCGGGTGAAACCGCTGGCGGAAAGCTAATATAAATATAATAAAGTTGGATGACAGACCACAACCCATCATCTGGACTTTATGCCTAATATTATAAATGAAAAAGTAACTCTATCTAGGGAAGGAAGTCAACCTTGGGAAGGATGCGTGATAGTTTTCATCACGTAAAAACGAAGTAATTTCAGATATGAAAATGATAATTATTGCATATTCCGCTGGGACAAACAACTTTTTTGGTTAGCATGATTATTTTTTCTTAAAGCAGCTTAGCCTCCACAACCATACAGTATTACAGTCAATAGCAATTATTATCATACATTATAGTACTAAAATAAGTTTCACTAAAGCCGTATTAATACAAAGTTTCATGAACACTTTCTTGTAATACTTAAATAATAAATAAAATTTCTTTCTTACTTCTATCGTGAAAAAATCTCACAAAGGTGTTTACTTCTTTTAAGAATAAAACTTTATTTTAAGACAAAAATACAACTCGCTTACAACTTAATGTTAAGTAATTTAGAAATACCTAAGCAACAACTCGTAAAAGTAAATAAATAAAATTCCGATCTAACTTAAAGCTAGTAGGCACTCGGATTGTGTGGCAGAGTGCCAAGTGAAGTCTGGCCCAAAGTGTATTTTCTTTATTCTTATTAAATACCTATAGAATTTAGGTTAATACAAAATGTTTTTACTCGACTTTAAAACGCAAAGGATAATGTATTTATCCTACTATGTATGTATGTTTGTTTGTTATTTTGTGGCACTCCAGAGTCGCGTTTACGATGTTCATGATTCTACATCAATGCATTCCATAGTTAGTGCGGACGACAGCCTTTGCCAGTCTTTTAGGTTTATTTTAATAGGATTTTTTTTAACTTTTGTCAATTTTTTTGTTGTATATCATTGCTGGGTCTGCTATTAGTGTTATATTAATCAAAAAGCTTTAAGAAGTTCATATATTTTTCTTCTTATTCTATCTTTAATTTTACTATCCATTCCACGTTTAAGCTATTATATTTAATTATTTTATATGTTATTAAGTTATTATATTTGATCAATTTTGCGTTCAGAATATTATATTAATATACAGGAAAGATTTGATTGTTTGTTTCTTTGCATCGAATAAATTACGAAATTACTGGATTAATTTTAAAAATTATTTCACCTATGGGAAGCTACATCATATGCAGATGACAAAGGTTATAATTTACGCGGGCGTAGTTACAGGGAAACAGCTACTTGTTAAATATATTAAAAGAATAATGCTTAAAAAAAATTATATTTCTCGTCACGAGGCACCTAGGTCTGGCGAATTTTTCAAGTCAAGTCAAAGTCAAAGTCAAAATAATCTTTATTCAAATAGACTTCTTAAAAAGTACTTTTGAATCGTCCAACATTTTTTTCCCTACCGCTCGTTCAGGACGTCTTTTGGCTGATAAGAAGAACGAGCAAGAAACTCACCAGCTCTAATAGGAGTAATGACATTTACAAAAACCATGCCATTACCAGATCAATACATTATAAATAAAGAGAAAAAAAGCAACTATGGTTTTATAATGATAACATAATCATTTAATAATAATGGAAGCAAGATAATATTAGCAGAGTTAAGAAGTAATCACCTCTCCAGTTGCTGGATCATCTCAAGTCCAAGCATTCTTATCTGTTATATAATCTGATACCTTATAGTAAGCTTTTCTAATAAGTATTATTTTAATAGTAGATTTAAACTGCATGATATCTAATTGTTGTATTTTGCTTGGGACCTTATTGTAGAAGCGCACACAAAGACCCCTGAATGAGTTATTAACTTTTTGTAGTCCAGTGACATAATAATTTATTTTTATAAATTATTATGTCACTAGACTAGTTAATTTATTTTTATTTCTTGTATTAATATTGTGTACATCACTTTTTATAGAAAACAAACCAATATTGTTACGAACGTACATTAAGTTCTCGTATATGTATTGAGAAGCAACAGTCATTATGCCTATTTCCTTAAATTTCTCCCTCAAAGAGTCCCTAATCCTAAGATTATAAATTGATCTAATTGCTCTTTTCTGAAGTACAAAAATCGTTTGTATGTCGGCAGCATTTCCCGACAATAGGATTCCGTACGACATCACACAGTGAAAGTAACTGAAGTATACTAATCTGGCAGAGTCTATGTCAGTTAAACTACGTATCTTCATTACGGCATATGCTGCAGAGCTAAGTCTACTCGACAATTTATCAATATGTGGGCCCCACTGTAGTTTAGAATCTAATGTTATTCCCAAAAATACTGTGGTATCCACAAGGCCCATGTTCTTATCTTTTATATTTACATTTAAATCTACTTTTTTAACATTAGGTAGTACAAATTTTAGACATTTAGGTTTTCCTTCATTAGGGAGAAGATTATTTACATTAAACTAATGTATTACTTTAGCTATAGAAAGCAATCTATTTTCATTTAAAGTATCTATATGTCATGGATAACACAGTGGGTGTAAATGTCCCAACTCTTCCCAAATTTCACTCCCAAGAAGCGGATACACAATGTTTGGAGAGTTGAACTCCGAGGATCCCGTGCGGATAACCCACGGAGTCCCATAATGGTATAAAGGACAAACAGCGACATATACGTAGATCATTTTCCGTACCGTAAAAAACGCTTACAAAAGCCGCCGATATAAATTAAGATTTGTATCGGGAAAAAGATTAGAATCAATATTTTGAAATAACGGTTTTATCGTGTTTCATCATCATCATCATCAGCCTTTTTTCGTCCCCACTGCAGGGGCTTAGGCCTTCCTTATGGATGATTAAGGAAATAATAATCTTGTTTATAAAATAGATATTCAATATTTGTACAGAGTTTATTACATTTGTATTGATGACAAAACCAAACGAAACAACTACTTTTATCTATACAAATAAATAAAATTGAAGTGTCTATTTGTAATGTTAAAAAAGCATACAGTACATATAACAACAAAAAAATACTTTTTTAAATTTTTAGTCTGTCTGTATGCTTGGTCTAGCTTATCTCTGAAACGGTTGGACCGATTTTACGGGACTTTTTCTGGCAGATAGCTTATGTAATAAGAAGTAACTAAGTAACTTGAATTTGTAAGTGATCTTTTCAATGCTAACAAACATTAAGGTTGTGTGACTAAGCAAAGGCCTTGCATTCCCAGGAGCTTGCAAGTCGTCGGTGAGCCGATTAGGGTAATCGGCCACGTCTGATGTCCTCAGAGAGGAGCGGCACCGAGGCGTTATCTCATGAAGCCAGCTTACGTGATCTGCATGCGCGCCTTAATTCTAAATAATGCAAACGATATTTTAGTTTTTTATTTATATATCGAGTCTTCTGACTGTAATTTAAATAATTCAGGCACTTGAGATTTGTGTAAAAAGCTTATAAGAAAATATGTTTATTTCTTTTAGAAAATAGAACACTCCATTAGTGTAATGCAGTAGTAATGAAATTCAGAGAGCATCTTCTATTTTATTAGAATATATAGCTGGAGCCCGTGTTTAAGAAGAAACGTCAAGAAACTCTGAAAGGACAGTTTTCTCTCTTTTCGATATGTCCAATTAAAAATGCCTTCATTAGACTACATTATTTGTTAGTATTACTTTGATTTAATCTGCATTTCGAAACTAATAATCGACGATTACAAAACGAAATCGAACATAGTGTGATTTCCCATTTCATTTACCAAATAGAGCCTTATAGTCGGTTTCTAAATTAACAAAAATACAAAAACATCAACTGATCATTGTCAATAACATAGGTTTTTTACGTTTCACCAGTCAAAAATCAGTTTTACCAAATTCCTGTCATTTATTCGTTACGTAAACCTATTTAAATGACGTTTACATACAATTTGAGACGTTCTTCCAATTCTCAAGTCCGAAACCGAGTGTTAGAAAACTAAAATCATATTAGGTCCGTAGGTTTCAACTAACATCTATGATTAGATGAATTCGTAACAAAACGGCTTAAAGTTTAATGCATTTTTTGGGTTTTTGTAGTGATATACTAGTATCTCGCCGGTACCTATTAGAACTTCGTAATGTTCTTTGCTGTTGAACTACCTATATATAAACTCGGAGTTTAATGGAAGATTGTTTTCGGTGAATGGAACCATACAGAATACATAACTTACACTCCCACATACTTTTTCTAAATAACAAGGAAATTATCTCGACAGTTAATTATAATATTAACAATATTAAAAATTATAATATTAAAAATTAAAAAATACAAAAAAGTCACGTTCGTTGTGCGGGAGATCCTTTAAATAATTATTTTATTTGTCTTTTATTGTTATAGTGGCAACAGAAATACATCATAATTTCAACTATCTAAATATCACGGCTCATGAGATACAGCCTGTTGACAGACGAACAGACAGAGGAGTCTTAGTAATTGGATCCCGTAAACCTTTGAACCTTAAGAAAGCGGCCAAAGCGAGACAACTTACACGTTGAGGATTCCGTTCAATACAAATACTTGTATTTTCTGTAGTTTCCGGTAATGTCTCAATAATCTTACAAAAAATAGAGTTTCTAAGTCTTGTCCTCATAACCCTGTCCCGTAACTCTAACTAAATCCTTTAAATGTGATATAGTTACACAGTCCTACATTACGTATACACAGTACGTATAATTTGCAATTTTTTTTTTCATTACTTCCTAAATTCCTAATTTCATCTTTGAAATTCATTTGCTTACATATTTGGGTCACCAACTACTATAATATCTATGGATTTTAGATCAATTCTATATTTGTTTCGGAGCAAATCTGCTGTGTCCGATGGATGGACATACAAATGGACATGCGAGTCTACTAAGGGTTCCATTTTTTCCTTTTAATACACAGAACCCCAAGAACTTGCACATCAAAGCCATATCTGTGAAATATTTAACATTACCGTGACTATTTTATCCTGCAAATTAAAAACTATTTTTTTCACACATAGGTTATTAGGTAGTTTGCCTTTAAAATATTTTATAAGAAGTTTTTGTAATTGTTTTGATTTATTTTGTTTATAGTTATACATCTTTTGAGTTTTCATAAAAGTGACGTTATTTTGCAAAACAACTGCAGAATATACAGGTCAGTTTTATAGAATGATATATGGCTCGTAAACAGAAAAGAGCACCGTGAATTTAACGCCGTAACAAACCGAACAGGTGTTTCCTGTGGACTCCTTTATTTTTAGTTAGCTCAAATAATGCAAAGCTTTAAAACGTCAAATTAAAGTTTGAAAACAGCAGAAAAATACTTAATTGAGACATGTCTGTATGTTAGATTTGCCTTTGATTGATCCATTTGCCTTTGATTAAATGAACTACATTTTTCTCATTATGATAATCATATATAAACTGAAAAGTAAGGCCTTCAGTTCCAAACAAACCAAGGTAAATTGGCTCAAATTTACTTGAAAATGCGAATTCTTTTGAATGTACTCATCGGTATTACCGTTCTCCTAAAAAAGTGATGTGAAAACAGAGGAAATCACTTATCATTAATTAATATTTTTCCAATAATGGGTAAAAGCTTGGTAATTTCTCTATAATTCACTTTTTATGTTTTGAAAAAATTAACCGAAGAACTCTATTTTGTTTGGGAAGATTAATTATTATTTGAAACTTATCATATAAAAATGTTGAACCTAAAACTTGAGTGAATAAGATAATGAAATGAAGTTTACATTAGTTATTATTGATGTAGACCACGCTAGACTATTTCAACGATTCCAAACGTAAATAAAATTAAAATTAAAACAAACATTCGGAATTCCAAAACTGTGACACTCGAGCTGAATACGTATTTTAATAACAGTCTTCCAGTATTATTATTCGACGAAAAAGAAGCTTAACAGAACATCCCTATCCGTTCTGAATAATGAGAAAAGTTAGCTTCGACGCTGCAATGTTGCTGGGTGTCGCGTTGCCTTGTGACATCAGACAGGCGTGTTTGTATCAAGCGATACACGTAGTTTGATTTGTTTAGCTATTTGGTTTATAAGATACAGATCCATTTTTATGATATGCAATTTTTTTTTCTCATATATACTGTTTTATAATATTACTAGAAGAGATATCGCTGAGCAGATTAACCCTGCAAATGTTCAACTAAACTGCAAATACAATTTAATGTGAAAATTCACTCACTTTGTATCAGTTTCAAATTAAGAATTATAACTATTGTAAACCTAAAATAGCCACTGCAAAAAAATGGTGGAGTATGCACAGATGTTTGTTGCTTCCAACATGGCAATCAAATGAAAGGGTTTAGTGTAAAATACAGTTAAACTATAAAAAGATTACATGCAAGCGTTTCCAGTCACTAAATTTCTTATAATGGTTCTCATAATGTTTTTATTAAAAAATAATAACAATTGTCCATTTGCATTTAAGTGTAAGCGATTCTTAAAGAGCTATCATTTATCCTACTTGAACAAAAATATTCGTAATAAAAGTTAATAGTTAGAACCACATTGTGTCAAGAATTATCCATCATTCTTGACATGTTTCTGTTTACCATCTTGCATATAATTTGTGTTTGTTTCTCAGGTTGACTGGGAAAGAATGCCTAAAGGCAATAAGTCTGCCATTTATGCAATAAAGTTAAAATAAATAAAATATTACCTGTAGGCAATAAAATGATAATCAACATTTTACCTTACCTACTAATGCCATTTGCCATCAATTAGTTTTAAAATTGACATAAAATTTTGTTACTGAAGTGACAAAATTTATATATTCTATGAATAATATTACATATTCTTACGTAGAGACTATGAAGAATCACACAAATAGACGCGATATGAAGTGTCAGCGAAAAACTAAATTAAGCCTTAAGCAAAAATCTCCAGCGAAAAAATCGTGTCTGATGACACACGCATCATACGCCTGGATTATTTTTAAAGAACTCCCTAAAATGTATTAAAGCGTGTCGCAATTACTACAGAATTTAATTTTGCTCGCTTCTAAGTAATCAAAACTTAATACAGTATTGTTCTCTATTTAAATACCTATGTAGGTATTATACGATGCTCTATCCATCCAATTACTCCAAAATAATAGATAGTAATCACCAAATGGAGTGCAAATAAGCTACACATACAACATATTGCGCCAATGCTATAAGTATATCAGCAATCAAACCACTGGAATGAGAGAATTTATACGTTTATTCAAAAGATGCCTTGAATATATTATAGAAAAATAAAATTATAGAAGCTTTGAAATTGCTTTTAGTAATTCTATTTCAATATATAATATTATTTTTATTTTGAAGTCGTTTAATAGACAGTCTTCAACTGATGTCTCAAAACCAATATTTAAGTACAACACGATTTCGAAGACCTTGGCGAAAGATATGTCCATTTCGTGCTGACATGTTAGAGATAAAAGAAAAGAATTTCCCCTTCCCGGCATCGATAACGGACCATTTGCTCCAAACGTTTGGTTTGAGATCTACAAATCTATCTATGCCTCAAAGGATACCCTATCCGTGTGAGATTATTGCTCTGATAACATAATATTGGGAGCTTACTAAGTTTCTCTGAAACGAAGTTTTGAATAAATTCAGAACGTCATTAAGACTTAATTAACGGAGTTGTTGATAATTCATGTCGCAACGAGAATAGCACAAATCAAAGTTAGAAGAACATTTTCAAATTTCAATTATATAGAGTTCGATGTATAGAGATAAATTTATTTATGGCGGACTTAATTAAAATTCAAAAGGGCTTAAAAGGTCACCAGTTACAGGTGCCCGAGATGAGATGGAATTTTTCTTTAAAATAAATATCAGTGTTGCATCGTGAATGCAAAATAATTAACGACAGCTTTGCAGCAGAGACAACCTCTTCTGATGTGATTTTTTTTATAAATATATATAAAAAAACACTTCTCAAAGGAGGCTTTCTTTTGATTATTCTAATTTGAATTTCACTATTGTCACTTAATGTTCGATTGTTATTTTAGACAGTAAAGCAACGTATCTTGTTATTTATACGTATTCATATATATATATATATATATATATATTTTCTGGTGCTAATTTATGTCTATTATTTAACTACAGTCCACGTTCTTGGTGACGTTAACAATAATAATAGCATCGTTGTTTATCAAAACTTCAACTAACATACATGCAATATTTTTTCGGCTTTCAACAATGAAAATGGGATCAGATGCAGTTTCGAAGTGGAATTTCTAAGTTTTTTTTTTGCACTAACTTTGTATTGCTTGCTTTCACAAAGCACCAACAAGAGTGCACGCTTCGATTTCAGCTTTGAGTGCTGAAATGAACTTTGTACGTGACTTTCCCAATCAGTTCTTTGAAATGCATATAAATTGTTGTTTATTCATCATCCTCAAGTGAAAAGTGTCGAGAACCAAAGGATCGATTAAAGGACCCATGAGTAAGTACTCATATTATTTTCTCGAATCATTCGAAGAAGCAGGGGATGTTAAACTCTATTTTCACATGTATGGAAGTGCCAACGAAGTAATTTCTCTCTATTTGAGACGGTAGCTCTTATCCCGTCGTCGAATTACAGACTTAATAATCGATAATCTGGCTATCAACGAATTTGTTTTCACCATTTTCACTTTAACGTGTGCCAATTGAACATCAAGTGGCTCGCTTGCTGGTTTCAAGTTTTGTACTAAAATTACTGGTTGACTGGAAGAGAATGCTTCTTTGGCATTAAGTCCGTCATTTGTCTATTTTACTAGGCAATTAATATTAAATGAATAAATAATGGATAAAGTGAGTCTGAAGGTTTTGGGGTTTATGTAAATTGGCTGAAGTTTTAAAATATATAATTCACTTTTGTTCGGAAAGAGAAAAATTTGCTAAAGACCAAGGAAGATGAAATAAAAGACACACACATGAAACAAACAAAACGTTAATTTGTGCGATTAATTTAATTAACAAAGATATCACCGCTATTAATTTTTATCGATCCCTAAATACAGAGCTTTGATGCTCTTCAAATACAAAACATAATGAATGGTGGACAGTTACGTCGTCTATACTCCTCTATTTTGCTTATTTTAAATACTGTAGAGTAGGAAAGAGTTCTATAAAGGTGTTCGAGCACTGCCTCAGCACGTACGCACCGGTCGCACGACGTGCATGGCATTGCACGGATTTGTCGATGTCATATGTCCACTCGTCGGTGTCATAGTTTTGACGTCGGAATTTTGATGATGCTGTCATAGGACTTTTTAATAGAATCCATTGGGTGTTTTGCGACCGGTGCATGCTTACTGGTATGTGGACCTTTACCTTAATTTTCACGATATAACGGAAATCGTTATTAAGTCTACATACTCTGAGTGCACACCAAAGTTTTCTCACAAATCAATCTACCTATTCTCATCTCAAAAACTCCCGTGCAAGAATCCAGTTTATCCTTTATCCATCTGTCTGTATCAACGAGCTAATCTCTAGAACCTTCCATGGAATTCAAGACAGTTTAATTACTCTCGTTAGGCCATGTCTTAAGGAAGGGTTCCGTGAAATATATTGCTATGTTAATTAGGGCTTGAGTGACGACTCAGAATGTCTTAATGTTATCTCTAGGAAGTGATTGTGAAGTACCCTAATTTAAGAAGGTAATTATAAGTCTATTGGTGAAGATTTGTTAAGTACCTTTATATATTTAAGCAAGAGCGAGTCGTTCTTGTGCGCATTATTTTGAGAGAGTTAATATCATTGAAATCAGCCGTTATATGTAATCGTACACATAATTCAGTTTACCTATTGTATTAAATAAATTGTAATATTTTTCTTCTCGTGTTAATAAACTTATGACTATGTAGTTCATTTTAAACTCAACGAAACTCAAACTACAAAAGTAGCAATTGCTATTTTCATGGAAAATATGAAGACAATCATCATCATCATCTGCCCTTTTACGTCCCCACTGCAGGGGCTCAGGCCTTCCTTATGGATGGTTAAGAAGGATGGACCATGACTCTCCACGCTGGCGAAATGCGGATTGGAGGGTATTAACGACTGCAAATTCAGCCGAGACCAATGGCTTAACGTACCTTTCGAAGCACGGAGTAGCTCGAGATAATAATTTTTTGGTCACCCATCCCGTGACCGACCCTTGCGAAAGTTGCTTAACGCCACCGAGCTACTCGGTACCTAACTCAACGAAACTCAAACTACAAAATAACAATTGCTATTTTCATGGAAAATATGAAGACTATCCTATTTAGTATTATAAATGTGAAAGTTTCTTTGTTTAGATGTGTGGATGTTTGTCCGTCAATCACACCGAAACTACTGAACGGATTTTAATGAAATTTGGTATACAGATAGGGTATTAGCTGACTTAGATAATAGGATACTTTTTATCCCACTAAACATTTCCCTAGGGTCCACACGGGCGAAGCCGCTGGCGAAAGCTAGTAATTTATAATTTGTAGTCTATATCGTGTCACATAACCAAGTATTGTGTATTGATATTAGCTACCTAATATCAAACTTAATAGTTTTAAAAATAAAGTAGTTATTATAACACTTCATTATTATAAAACTTTCGTTTTCAATATTGAACTATATTCCAAACCGTTAATATAAAAAAATATGAAAGCTAATAAAATTCACTAAACTTAAAGCTACTTAGCTTCATTACAATTACTTAATGAAGTGTAGTTAAATTAGGTAATGAAACTAATTTTATTTGCTTTTATTAAGTCCAGCAAAATAAGACGTTTCGGTGCAAAATTTGCAAGTATAACATATTAATAGAATATTCATATATTGCTTCAGTTTCTTTACAAACAAGGCATACACTTGAAGTTTCGAGTTTTTAGAACGACCTAATTGGAATGAATTTATCTATTCAATGGCAAGTAAACTAATAATAATATAAAAAGTTTTTCCTTTCTAATGAAATATTTATAATATTCAAGCGAAATAATAATCATATTTGTTTTCACTTTAAAAATGTCTACGCGAGATATTTTACTATGAAAGAAATGTCAACGTTAGCCTTCATTATAAGTTGTATTGTTTTTTATGTAAATGCGAAGTTTTGACATGGGTCAGCATCAGGCAGAAGCTTATGGAGTCCACAATGGTGGAGAAGGGTACATTTTTCATATGGTGATTTGATCTAACAATGTACTGTTTATTATTATCTCGTACTTTATTATGAGCTTTTATTCGATTGATCTGCTATCTTTTTTAATAGTCTATTTTTGTTGTTGTTTTAATAGTAACTTTTGAGGAATTTTCACGAACTGACATTTATAAAGAGCATATTGGATTACTAAAAATTTCAAATTTCGAATATGAATTTAAAAAATAAATGATGTTGAAAATCGAAGACAAAAAGTTTGCATGGACAAAAACACCTAGGACGAAATAAACGGTGGTACAATGCACCATTACAATTTGTACTTATCAATATTGCTATAACAGAGCTTTAACATAGCATTCAAACAAAAACCTTTGACATATAATCGATAATTATTTTATTAATAGTATCGGTAACTTCAAAATTCAATTTGCACTTTTACATTATAAAATTAATAATCAATTAACTAATATTCTTTAATAAAATGAACGTTATATATATTTACGATACAGACTATTGAATGGTTTCTATTTCACTAAACATATCTTTTATATATTTTTTTCCAAGGAAATGCAAACAATTTCGTTGAAACAGGATATTGACCTCTCGTAATAACATATTTAAACAATTTTTATTGAGGAAAATTAATCGTGGATTTCAATGAAAATAAAATACACTGAGAGATAAAAATATTTTAGAAGGTACTGTAACGTCCGAGCACATTACTATAGGCAGGTTTACTCTTCGAACGGTTTATGGTCAAGTGCTGGCCGTTAACATTTTAAATTATTACTTTTCGTATTCGAATTCGATTGTTCGTGTTTTGCTGGTTGTCAATCTTCCCTTTCTGATCGAGACCAGCTTAGAGTGAGCATCATAGTATTTGGTTGTAAGTGATTAAATGTAATACTCATTGTAAATAAATCAAGACTGAGGAGTTCTACCAGTTTTTTCATTGCGCCACCCACCTCCACCATTAGACTAAGTTGCCAGAGTACCTAGCCCTAAAATATTGGACGAGGTACAGATTTACTATCCTGGCAAACGTTTTGTGTCGCGTTCGGTTGTTAAGAAACTTTCGCAATGGTCGATAATAAGATGGGTTACCAAAAATTACTACATACTAGATGTAATAATTTTTGAGCAATGGCCTAACCCTCTGAGCTTCAGAGGGTTAGGCCATTGGTCCCTGCCACATCTGAAGACGTTAACAAGCACCAATTCGCACGAGACTACGTGATGTGTCATGGCCTACTTGTCTTATTCGGTTTGGTTCCATCCATGAAGAAGACGTGTGCCCCAGCAAAGAGTAAATTAATTTTATAAAATGACTTAGCTCCACACCCACAGGAAAATATTGGATATTATGTTTCTATTTAAATTAAAGATACCAGTGGCGTGCACATCATACATGCAAATAAGCACTGCATACCCTACCCATAAAACCCAACTAAACCTACGTTTTTTAATTCTTATTTACATACTCATAAATCAACTCGAGTAGCTCGGTGGTGTAGTGGATAAGCGCCGTGGCCCGCGATCGTTGTCGTTAAGCAACTTTCGCAAGGGTCGGTCACGGGATGGGTGACCAAAAAATTATTATCTCGTGCTACTCCGTGCTTCGGAAGGCACGTTAAGCCGTTGGTCCCGGCTGCATTTGCAGTCGTTAATACCCTGCAATCCGCATTGCGCCAGAGTGGAGGGTCATGGCCTATCCTCCTTAATCATCCATAAGGAAGGCCTGAGCCCCTGCAGTGGGGACGTGAAAGGGCTGATGATGATGATGAAAATCGCCATTTTTTTATTGCTTTTCTGGCGCAAGTGATTAACTTGTAAAATCACTAATAAATCTAAGTAAATAGTATTTTATTTATCGTGAATTATGAAAAATTAAAGTTGTGAGCTGCTATTTCTGCTCTGTGCTGGTGATAAATACTAATGCAATTTCGTTTTCGATTGAAGAAAAATTTAAAATAATTGCAAAGGTAAAGTGATATTTCATAAAGTTTACAATTTAGCAAACGTAATACTTACGATACCGATTAGAAAGTACTGAAACTAAGGTGAAAATTTGTAAGTTTTTTCAAGATAGGTACATGTTGCAGCCCACCCCAAATCTCTGTGCACACCCCTGCGAACCGTGATAGTTGGACAGTTATTCACAGATGATATAATTCTGTAGCCGCTGTGTTACAGACAATGCTACGAACCTTTCGTACGCGAGTACGTTTACGAGTAGTCCGATTTTTAAAAACCCCTCATTCTAAATAGAAGTCCGTTTTCTACTTTCCTTGAAAGTGATAAGCGATGTTTATTAAATTAGTCACAACACGACCCAGGTCACGTAAACCCAAGTTACAAGTTTGGAACAGAGCCTAAATGCATTAAATATTGAATTGAACGCTTACACCGCCGATTTGTTCGGCACGATATGGTGGTGAACCGATTTCTAATACTCTATTACTGAATTATACGTCTCGTGTCGAGCATCCTGTTATTACACGACTGTCCAAAAAAGTGTATATGTACAATCAAGACACGTCAGACTACAAATCTGGGCTTATCAGGCGAAAGCTATACAAAGTACTCGTATTTTATGAAAAATAAAACACATCTATCGTTTAGATAATTTATTTATTTTTACTTTATCCTTCGTGGGAGGGACAAATATTATTAGAAAATAGAATTACTAAATGTAATGATATGCATTAGTGATTTTATTATAAATCTATTCTAATATTTGACAAATAAAAATAAATTAAAAATCAAACATATGATCGACTTCTTTAATAAAAACAGAAACTTAAATTCAATGTGGCTCGATAGAAAAAAAATAGCTAGTATTAAAAAAAAAAAACATTAGTTCCCGAAATCAAACTAAAAGTCCCTACGGTATTTTTTTATTTCTCCATGACAACCTTTCCGGTTTTCTTTCACGTATATGTCTAAGTTTCGAAATTTATAAATTTCAGTTGTTTAATATGTTAGTTAAAAGGAACGGAAATGACTATCTTAGGTCCATTCGTTTCCAACAAAAAAAAACAACTTTTACTAGATTCGCCAGCTCACTAGCTGGTGCTTTGTGTTGCTTTCTTTTTTTCATAAAATACTTCCTGATTATAAATATGACTCTCAATAAGTTTTTGGATCGATTTTACGTCAAATTTAATTATGTCATATTAACAAATACAGTTAAAAATATATTTTTTTAACTGTATTTTTTTTTTCCTGTAATTAAAAATTTATGAAATCAAGCAGGCGCGTCTTTTGTCTCGATGCGTATTTGTCTGGAAACGTAAATGGAGATACATACAATGAGCTTTAAGACGTATACGATGATGAAATTTCAAACGAATGATTCATGAATAGAACTCCTGGCACAGAAACACATTGTGCATATTAATATGGTACACAATTTCATTATCTTTCATTTGGCCTCGATACTATGTTATAATCATGTATATATATTTAAACTACCTCATTATGTACGAATAAAAAGGATAATAAACTAATTTACAAAACAAATAAATTATTTTATCTACAAATCTCAAAATTATTTTAAATAAAATTCATAATATAAATAAAGTTGCCTCCCGATGATGAACGCTTTGAAACTACTAAACAGATTTTTGTTCGGTTTTCATCAACATACAGCCGCTGCTGGGAAGCTAGTGTGACGGGTTCGATGCTTGGGCAAATAATAAAAGGCTGACTAGCTTGAGAAAGGATTTATTTTATCGTAAGGAAACTGTGACAAACAAAAAATAAATATAAACTAACAGTTCGAATGTTAAACTAAATATAAAATTTAAATTGCTAAATAAACCAAATACATACAAGGGGTACGTTTGGGTTTCTTAATAAAAACTTGAATCGTCCAAGTTTCAGGTTATACTTTTATCAAATAAATATAATTTATAATTTTATTTTAATCTCAAAACTTCATATATAAAATTTTATGTTTAAATTTATACGATTTACAATATGTGTGATTTACATGTTTACAACAGAAATAGTACTGACATCATAAAGAGTATATTTGATTAGTCAAAATTTCAAATTACAAAAGGTAATAAATGATGTTGAATATCAAAGACAAAAATTTTGCATACTGAAACCTAGGACAATATAAACGATGGTATGGCACACCGTTACACTAGTTTGTCTATAAAAATACTAGCATTTCGCCAGCGACTTCGGCTGCGTGGTCCGTAGGGAACTGTTTATTTGGTTATCGATTCATATTATGGACACGGACAAATTTAATAATGAAAACTATGGTAACGTTTTAATTCCCTATACAAACTTCAAATTTCATTTTCATCCCTTTGTGTTTTTCAGGATAAATATAGCGTATCTTCACCGCACATAACTTACTGCAGGTGAAAGAATGTCGATCAAATAGTTTCGGAGCCTATTCGTTGCAAACAAACAAACAATCGAATCTTTCCTCTTTATTATATTAGTATAGAGTTATAAAATTAATTGTTTTCCCATACAAAAACATTAATTGGTAAATCGATACCATGGGGCTCGGAGATACATACTGTCCAAAGGTTTTCAGATCTTACGTAGAGTCAAACTTCTCACATTTCAAGCCGTAACTCCACCAGCCTTAACTTTACAAACTCTAAACGTTAGTCAAAACCCTGACTTAGTCATTTTGCTACCGGCAAGGTTATAACTGTGCTATTCTGTTACAAAAATAGCCACTTACTTTTTTTTTTTTTTTGTAGCGTTGGCACGTCATAGATTTTTATTGAAATAACACTTACTTCAAAAGATAATAAAGATTTTGATCGTCCATAATCAGTGGTTCTCCCTAATATTGGTGTTGACTTTTCTAATGTCAGCGCAATCTTGTAGTAACTTATGTGTGTAATTCAGTCGATGAATATATGAATGAGCCGCTTATATAAGCGTTTGCAGAGCACAATCTATGCGCATTGCTCTTTGTAACGTTTGATAGGCTGGATCACACCGAGACTCGTGAATGTGATATGTTTCTCGCCCTCTCATTCCTTTATTTTTCTTCTCGCCAAGAAGGCTCGGCGAGACTTCTCGGTGTGAGTCTGTACCGCCTATGGGGCATACAGACATTGATATAGCAATTCAAACTGTGACTGTCACTTTGATTTTGTTATTGAATTAGTGGTTATCTTATGCGTCCAAGTAATTAGTGTACATAACACGAGTCAAATGCTATTTTAAAAATATATAGACGTTATGGAGTAATAAAATGATCTTTTACGGTAACAAAGTTAATGCCCTCTGATAATATAAAATAACGTATTACTACAGGATTCATATTTAAATGGCTGCTTTGTTAGTTTTAATAATAACAATGACGTAAATGTTATTTGCGCGGACATTCGGATTCTAAAAAAAATTAACTCAATATGTTGTACAATCAATATTATATTCCTGTAACCCAATATTAAAACAGCGTTAAAAGGTTTGACGCTTACAGAACAAACAGGAAAAACATCCATGACAACGGGTCGCAGGCGAAATCCTATAAAGTCCCTACCCTTTATGAACGAATAAAACGGAAAAATTATAATGTGAAGATATAGCGGCTGAAATATATAATACTTACTTAATAAAGCTTAAGGAGAATGATCAATATACTATGGATATTGGACTATTTTTACATAAGCGTGCGCTTCGTTGAAACCAACGTAAGAAATTAGAAAATTATCTATAGACATAGACAAAAAACATTAGAAAATTATGTGGAAATTCGAGAAACTCTAAATATTTTATCGTTATATGCGGTTATGCCGTTACATGTATCTATAATGTAATAGTAATAGTGTTTCAAACATAAATCGAATGATTAATTTAAATACTTAATATCTTCTGATTATTCCATATATTTGTAAATCAAGAGAATTCGATCTTTTAAGTGTTAGTGGTGTATATTTTACAATTTACACAACGTTGCATTTTCGGAAAACATTTTTTATGTGCCAACAATTCTCATAAGCAAGCATAGTCGAGCAGGACAAATTATTTATATAAATAATTTTCTATTATTATTTATTGTCATTAAGTTTGCAGTCACTGTATCCAGAATATAAAAGTACTATTATAAACTTTCAACCCAAATAAATAACGTAGATGTGTTATCGGTTATACGATATTTTAGTTGTACTAACACCTATAATATTGCTCTGCTAGAGTTGGGTAGAACTATTGCAGTTGAAGAAAACCCTGGAATACGAGAATTACGGTAAAGTAATTTCTTATTCAGACTGTCAAAAACATTTAAATATTCTCAACATCTTTCTCGATGGCGTAATAATTAGCGCGTTCGGTCTTCGATGCGTAGATTAAGTATCTTTCGCACGGATAATTGAGCAGGTTGTTACAATTATATTTGTTAAGACAAGGAATATAGTATAAATAAAACCCAGAATTCTTTGATACGTTGTAATTTTTTAATTGCTTATTATTGGTAATTAGAGGCGACTAACCAGAAAATCAGGGGTGAGTGACTCGAGCAAATGTGGTTGTTCTGGATTAACACCGTGTTTTTGTAAATGGATCAGTTGTTTATTTTTGAGATATTGAAAAAAAATTGTTGAGCGCCACCACTGGTCGAATCCCAACGGAACCGAACTATTACTAATAATATTTATACTAATAATATGGAAAGACTGCATCTTATTGGAGGAGGGTGAGGGTGAATGTTCAGCCCTACTCCGATAGGCTTCTGCTCGTAGAAACGGGACCAGAAGCGAGGAAAATAAGGGAGTTGTACCACCAACTGTTACCACTTTTTGTACAGTATCGCAGGAACCAAAAACCTCCTGAAATCAATGTGTATTTGAGTTAATATAATTTCAGCGCTGGAGCTATAGTGTAAGCAGGCCCAGCGGAAAAGAATACGACCTTCATATAATGACGAATGCCGAACGATGACGGGATGACAGGGGTGCAGTACTAAACTAAAGCCTCTAAACATCATCTCAGGTCATGAGAGCACCAGACTCACAACCTACCCTCTTTTTGCTTCAGCGGCAAAAGTTGCTTGTCTATCGGTTTATAACAAAATCGTACCTTTTGGAGGAAAACGCTGCCACGCGATCGCTAATCAGCGATGTCAACTCCGGAGAGGTGATAGGTCAAGGGCCGTCTTGATATTGACGCGCCGCCCACGCGTTCGAAGTTGCGACAACACCAACGCCGAAGTCAGCTCTCTCGAACACAGAAGATATCGAAAAGGACGCCTGTCACCCGGCAGAGTGACGAGCAATTTCCATTTTGACAATTCCTGTCAGACTTTTTTTTTCTTTTCATAATGAAGGGAATGATTTATGAAGCCCACCTGTCGTTGACACACATGTGTCAAATATTCTATGTAACAAGGTAACTGAAAATGAGTTCCTTGATTCTTCGAAAGGCGCGTTAAGCTGTTGATTTCGAATGATGCAGCTGTCGTATATTATAATACTTACCAAACCGCATTGAGCCCACGTGATTCATAGGGAAGGCCCAGTGTGTGACCCAGCAATGGGGACATAATTACACTAATGATAATAATAAAATATTCTTAGAAACCACAAATGTAAACTGCTAGGGATAAATTATTATTTGTATAAAATTCACTTAAGTCGCGAAACATTTTACTTATTAGAATCAGTTCACTGTCAGTTTTATTGATATTTGCTTAACGGATTTGACGTAGGAATTATTTTGTGTATTAAAAAAGCGGCTGCAGAATATTAAATTCACGTGTCGTGTCGTGATTCCGTTACAAACTCTACTGGTTCTGTACACTCTAAAGTCCCCATTCTATATATTTCCTGCCCTCCTTACTACTTTATCTCAATCATAGTATGTCTGATATTTGTCATGTCGTAAAGCCGGTCAATAAAACTTTTATACTTTCGAAGATAAAAATTAAGATTTATTTAAGAGCCACTAATGACAAGATGTTAAAAGGGATTGTGAAAGCAGAGATGCAAGCATAGCGCTGATGTGTAAAATGAATGTTATCCCGTGCCCTTGCACTCGACATATTTTCTAAACCAATGATCGCTTCAAAATTTGCTAACTTCCCATGACTTCCCCACGTTTATTATATCATATGTGCAGGTAAAGATATTTTAACTTTTTATTGAAATTAAATTGTGTTTTAAATATCCGAAACCTCAGTCACCCGGATTACGAAAGAGCAAGAACGGGGTCCTTCGGCATAAATCTTCTTCTTATAGTGCGTCTCCCAGTTACGAAGGCTGACCGTCAATCTAGCAACTGTCTTTCAGCTCCTCTCGGTCTTTGGCGAGATAAAGCAGCTGGGCCGCGCTCATAATTCCCGTCCACTTTCTAATGTTACAAAGCTACGATTTCTTCATCCGATCCACACGTCTTTTCTTCGTAACTTTTCCCATCATAATAAACTGTAACTGCTTGTATCTCTCATGTCTCAAATCAGTAACTATCGAAATATCGTTATATTATATAACATTAGAAATGCACAGCAAATGAAAGTATAAGCAAAACTCATATTAGCACTACCATAGAGTGATTAGCACAGCGCTAATCATATAAAACCTACTACTAAAAGGTAATTAAGATTTTTTATTGAACTTTAACACTATATTTTGATATAATATCAAAGCTAGTATATTTAAGCTTTCTTATTGAATGGCGTAATCCCAAAATATCATTCAACTTAAAATCGGCCATCATGAACTAAGGTGTTACGAAGGTTACATCTGCCGGACGAGCTAATAACCTTTCATGCATGAGGCGCTTTTCACATTATTTATATATTTACCAACCCGGATTACTTCCACGGAACGTTACCCTTTGATCATAAATGTGTTACTAACACGAAACCTCTAAAATCCTAAATTGTTTGTGCCTATCCTTTTATCCACATTTCTTTTGGTCCATAAACATTCGAATTGTTCTTTTCATTGGTAAACAAAAATATTTTATTTATTTCACAATATTGGTTTTAAAAATGGATCTTGTTTCTGAAAATTATATCCTCTTTATATTTAAAATTTTGTCACGTCTTCTCACGATACTCAATTATTTATTTAAGTCCCTTTAAATCCCCATGGATGACCTTTTTCGATTACAATTTACTTGCTCCAATATATAAAAGCAAAAACTGTGATAGACAAATTATACTAATATTACAAATATTAATGTTGTTGTAAATAACACTTAGGTACTTGTTAATTAGTAATCTTGTTACTCTTTTCAGTACTTTTTTTCATTTATTGAGGACAACAAGCAGTCTTATACATAAAATAGAACAGTAATAATTCAGTGCTTATAACACGTTATATATATGTAACAATTATATAATTTTGAGCACTATATACGAGTGTACACTCGTGTCTGTCAAATGTCAAATCTATTTTTGTGAATTAAAATTGAAAGAATAACAGGAAAAAAATATTTCTATAAAAAACAAAACATGTTAAACATATAATCTCAGATGTAAGTTGGTCACGCACATAGTTGGTATATAATAATTTTTTCAAGAGAGATTTTATTTACAATGACATCTATCAAAAAGAATAAATAGTAGAAATACAAATTCAAAACTATTTACACAAGCCGATGACCAGTGTCTGTCGTCCACAGTATGTAAGAGTACCTACCACACTTACACTGTTCGTATGTATGTGTTAACAATTTCTGGGAGTAAAAAAAAAGCAAGGTACAATAACCGATATAAATATACATAATACATACACATATTAATATTATTATCCTTGACAACAGTAATCGAAAAAAGTTAGAGTGAGGAGAATCAATTCTAGTCAATCATAGATGTTTTTCGATATTATTTTAATTATGATAAGTTTGCGAAATAATGCTTTTCAATTTCTCTATCTTAGTAAATTCATAGTTATAAATATTAGTGGAACGGTAAATAAATAAAGTACGCATATAATTTATACGTTATCGCAGTGGAACAAAAAGTGGTTAGCACATTGGATGTCTAATGTGCTACTGAGTAGTGACGGTGAGTCAACAAAATTATTAAAAATCTTTTATTATTTAAATGATATGTAAAAATTTTACGCCGGCAGCGGAGAGATATCAAATTGTATCTCTCAAGAAAAAGTTCGTATGACTCATCCAATATATTTTGGCGGTAGTTAAAGGATTAGAGAAACCTCTTCTTGACCTTTTTTTAAAGTGATTCCAAGGGAACCGAACAAATGCGAAGCACAGGGTTTTTAACGTGCTCGTTCAACTACAAAGATTTGCTTATACGTTATATGATTCCAAAATTCTTGAAAGTTGAAGCCACTGCGAGGTTGATATGAGAATTAAATGACAATATTACATTCATAACGATACCTAGATCAATGACTCTATTCATTTTTATTGTAGAATCTTTCCATTTATATTGTAATGAGATGTGGTTTTATTTTGTAATCAGATGTAGAATTATGATTATTATTAAATTGCCAGACCACTTATTTTATTTTTGATATGTATCCTCTCTATAAAGTGTTGCTGTGCCCGACAGTGTCCATAGTTTGATACAGATATTATTATTTTATAACATCAATGTAACACTATGGTTTTGCAATAAACATTTGAGTATTGAGTATTTTTTAAGATCTTCCTGGAGTTTGGAACCAATCAATGGAGGGTTTCACTCACAATCACACAATACAGCTTTCGTATCATTGATGTTTAGGCATTAACAGTAACGGCCCAGTATGGAACCCTTGGGAAACTTACGAAATCGGTAAGTATAAAAACTATTACTGTTCTGTGTGTTAATATATAAATGTCTATGGTATCAGATTAATCCTTTGTTTATGGCACTTTTCTGGCATTCGTGTTACAGATTTGAAATAATGTCGTGTGAATTTATTCTTTAAAATGTTAGGTAAAATTGATTAATAAATTAAAGTTATATCAAACTTATTATTATTATTTTATTAAGGAGAATTACTATTAATGTAATGTTTGATGTAAGATTGGATCTATCTAAGTAGATTAACCTGGATACCGGCATTTAATAACTTAACCATGAACAGGTTATGCTTTTGAGCCGTTACTATCTTCTCCAAAATCTTACCCTAGATGCAAAGTATAGTAGCTAAAGCTATAATTTCTTCCTCATCATCATAAGCCTGTTAATCTTCCCACTGCTAGGGCACTGGTTTAATGTGCCTTTCGAAACATATAAGTCCCGGCCAGGCCGGCCCTTACTAAAGTTGCCTGACCTCCACATATGAAAACAAAGTAGGTATAAATGAGAGTTCGATGACACCTTTTATTGATCTCTCTTTTGTTGTCACCCAAAACTAATACCACCTGGGATGGTTCACTATTTCAAAATAACTTTGAACGATTTAAAAAAAGGAGTTATTTTATCACTATTAAACCTTTATTTCCTTGATATATTAAACCAATCATTAATGAATCAAATACACATACTTAATAAAGCACAAACTTTAACCTAACCCCTGAATTATAGTTCTTCCTATGATAGAAATCTACTGATAATCCGTTTGCTAGCTTCTAAATTTATGGCACTGAAACAACAGTGTTAATTCGATCATTGATTATATGAAAAAAATCTAACAAAACAAAATAAATCATACATTTTTTGCTGGGTTTCGGAGGGTTTCAAACTGCTGCCACAACGTCAGCCACTCAATTACGATGTATGCAAAATACGAAATAGAACGTCAAAAGCAATGAAAGATGAAAAAATGTTAACAAGTCTATATTCCGCTTGTTTCGGAATGGGACGAAATGAGTTACTATACTTTCACTTCACACGAATGCCTTTAACCTTTTTAAATTTATGTTTTTAAACAGTTTGTTAACGTCAAACGTGTCGGAGAAAAATCATATCGGGTGAAAAGTTAATTGGTTTAAGCAACATTCTTTTGTGATATTGAGTTTTATTAAATATTTAGAATAGACGAATTTTCTGATTGCACATACGTACAATACAATTCAATATTGCCAAAAATGGCACTTGAACTTCTTTATTAACAATCCTCTATATGCCTAGAGTTCATTTACCGTAAACAAACTTATAGATTTTACTAAAGTGACAAGTAGTGGCTTTCCCGATGATACGCTCTGGTTCTGGGCGCCAGTCCCAATCGAGGGCATACCTGTTTTTTATGGGTAGATCTGCGCCCTTTGCGACCGTGCGGACACCTAACTTTCTAGCGTTAATCCTAACCATTGGATACGACATCTTAGCGATGTTATGACGATGTCCTGTTCCATGTTACTACTTTGAATTGTCTTTGTTGGAATTTGGGATCAATGACTAAGTTGATAAGATTGCTACTAAATCCATAATTATCATTCGTTATCGTTGATTCATCGTCACTAAAATAAATGACAAAGTATATGAAACCAAATATCGTCATTACATCGATTTAATATAATACACTATCGCATGTCGCACCCTGTTCGATGGTCCACCACCGTGTAGATCCGTTATCGGGGACAGGACGGCAGGCAGCAGGGTAGTGCGTAACGTATTTTCTCCACGCGCGGAAAGAGATCTTTGGACAATTTCCGTATTTAGGTTTTGTTTATGTTTATCATATATTATCATATCATTAGAATGGCATTTGTTAAAAAAATACTTATCTAACCAATCCCACTTTAATAAAAAGCTGTAATGAAAAATTTGTTAGATATATACTTTGGTTTGTTCAATAAAGTTTACTCCAAATTTATAATAAAGTCTGTATTTGTTGCATAATAAAGCTGTTTCCATTATGATTCAGTCTAAAGGGTAATATTATTTAAACAAAGAAATTTCTGTAGGTAGTAAATCCTTCTGGAGTCGTTTAAAACTACTCTAAGTGACTACAGTGGCTCATGATAACTCCGAGAACAATTGTTGCAAACTTTAATATAAATTTTAATAAGTTTTTGTTTCAGCGGTTATTACTAGACTATGTTTTTATTACTTATTTAAAATTGTACTCGTACTCATTTAATAAAGAGAAAATCGTTGAGTTATTGTTTTTATTTAAATTACTTAATTATTTTAATATTCTTTCGTCAATAAATAAAGTATTAATAGTTGTTTTATTATCGCATCACCAGCCTATTAATGCCTCCACTGCTGGAACTCAGGGCCATAACCGGTTGGTTATGGCCCATTCCCGCTGGTTAGCAGGCCCAGTGCGGATTGGTGGGTTAATGATTGCATATGCAGACGGAACCAACGGCTTTATATGCCATCTGAAGCATGGAAGATCTCGAGATAATAAATTTGGTCGCCCATTTATGATCGGCACTTGCGAAAGTTGGTTAACAACCGCAGATCGAATGCGCTGATCACTGCGCCAGTAAGTTTCTATTTCTTTGGCTTCTAAATTTGACCTTTTACCAAACCTGACTTGTAATGCTTTTGAATATGTACGCAAATAAATCAGAATGAAACACGCCGAAAAAGACGAAAGAAAGGAATTTTCCTTGTATGAAAACATGTGTACCATCGCACACATGTGCGCATTGAATCATCAGAATTCCAATGTCACCTATCCTTTATTTGCAAGGCGTAAAGAAAATTCCTTTCGAATGAGACTCTGTTACATACACGAGATGCTTAAGATCGATTGTTATGTGACCTGTGAAAACATAAAATATTCTCAAGCAACGTGTCATAAGAGTACCAGTAAGTTTATTCAATTTTAATGTACAATTAGATTCTCCTATACTTATCAGTCGGTTTTGCAGAGACTTGACAAGAAGGTAAAAGTTCTGGATAACATTATGCAGCGAAATAAAAAGTATGCTCCCCTCTAATAATACAGGGGATATACAAGGACGCCGAAATCCAGCCAAACGTAAAGGCCCATGGCTCAAAAACTTGCGTCAGTTGTATTGGTCGACTGCAACTGACAGAGTAAGGATTGCTCAGACCATCGCCAATCTCCAGCAAGGAGGGCACTACATGAAGAAGTAAATAAGTACACCTGATTTCTAGGGTTTTATCATGCAAATAAGCCTTTGGTACTGTGTAGATAAGATAAAGTAAATTTTAAGACACTGATTTTGCTTGTGGAGATGAACTATATTCTTCCTGCTAAAATTCTCACACGAACAGCTCGCAATACAAAAGTCAATTTCACGTTATTAATATTGGCCAGTTAATAATAATTTCAACCCTAAAGCTACGTCACGGTTCACAACAAATCTACGACGGTCGTTTATTCAACTGATTCAATATTTTTTATCTAATAATACAGTCTTTAAATCCGGATACAATGAATTCAAGGAATTTCTTGATCGGAGAATCAAGACCAGTAATAATGTACCCTGGAAGATATCGAATCAAAATATACACTGGACCGCAAAGAAAACGGGTCGGTTAGAAAATCTTCAATAACTTGAAAACTACCTCACCTAGCTTTATGAAATAAAAACTCAATTAAAGAATATTTAATGTTATTTTACATAGTATATAAAACCTTTTTATTTACTTTAGATAATTGTGTAAGAAAACTGGCAATGAAGATAATGGTTGTTTTTCAATTTAGTTCTAAAAAAATCAAAGCATTTGTTTCGCATTTGTTTTAGTTTTGACATAAAAACTACAATAAATATCGTGTGTTTGTCATACAAAAATTGTATTCTGAAGTCATCATGTCGTTAACCCCTGAAGAATGCATCAGGATCCTGACAATGCTTGAAGATGGGCGCAGTCAGCGCAATACAGCGAGAACTGTTGGTGTGAGTCTTTCCACAGTTCAGCGGGTACTCCAGCGTTTCCATGAAACTGGATCCAACCTAAGAAGACCAGGAACAGGCCGAACGAGGTGCACGACTGCGCGGGAGGATCGCTATATGGTGTCAACAATTTTGAGAAATCGATTTCTTACGGCCGTTGAGGTAAAAAATCACCATTTACGAGCTGGAGGAAACTATCTGAGTACAGTTACAGTAAGGCGACGTCTGGCTGAGGCAAATTTGAGACCATTAAGGCCTGCAAATGGCCCAAAATTAGAAAGACACCACTTAAACTCAAAGCTGAGTTATAGCAGAGAACACGAAACTTGGACTCTGGATGACTGGTCAAGAGTTATGTTTTCAGACGAGTCTAGATTCTGTTTATACAAGCACGATGGGAGGAAAAGAGTGTACCGAAGACCGGGAGAGCGCTATAACCAAGCTTGTATAGAAGAAAAAGTACCATATGGCGGTGGCTCTATACACGTGTGGGCTGGGATTTCTTCCGAAAGCCGTACTGAGCTAGTAGTGATAGAAAATGGCAGTTTAACAGCAGAACGATATGTGAATGAAATTCTTAATGACTATGTTGGTCCATTTTTAGTAGATATGGGCGAAAATGCTGTTTTTATGCAAGACAACGCCCGCCCGCATACAGCTCAGATAGTGTTCGACTATTTTCACGAAGTAGGTATCACATGCATGGAGTGGCCAGCACGAAGCCCCGACTTAAACCCCATCGAACATGCATGGGACGAACTGGGACGACGTGTACGTCAACGGAATCCGCCGCCAATCACGCTGCGTGAATTGAAAGGAGCTTTGATCGAGGAATGGCAGAACATTCCGCAGCATCGCCTTAAAAACCTTGTGGAAGGTATGCCGAATCGCATAGCCGCAGTTTTGCAAGCTCGTGGAGGCAACACGAAATACTAACATGCGTAAAAACGTCACATCTTTATACAATTCATATTTACGAAAATGTCAGAAAAACTACCTTTTTCATTCGTTTGACATTTATTGAAAATAGACAACTTTTAATTTGTATTTTTTTATATTCAATAAATTACAATTAAATAATCTTTAATTTAGTTTTTATTTCATAAAAATAAGTTAAGTAGTTTTCAAGATATTGACGATTTTCTAACCGACCCGTTTTCTTTGCGGTCCAGTGTAGATTCTTAATGACCCAAAGTACAGCTTACTAAAACTATGTCAGTTTTTTTATAAAGAAACAACTCTTTGGTGAGTTGTTAGTTTAGAAAAACTGATTGTAGTAAGAAGGAGTCCAGGCAAAGAATCCTACAGTCGTTAACCAACTAGACAAATACAATGTATGTTCATTATATCTTGCAACTATTTATAAAGCAATTATCCTCAATCGACTAAATATCTAAGTTAGACCAAGTTGGTGGCTTTTATTGTTTTGTATACTAGGCATGATATATATTATAGGAATCGAGTGAATATGAAAATATTAAAATTTCCCAGAATGCTCCATGTTCCCGAAATGGGATTCGAATCAATAGCTTATCGCAATCAGGGAGTTCGTATTAACTGAGGTCAAGAGTGAGCCCATTTAAAAAAATAGTATGCTAACCATGCCATCTCATGGACTACCTAAACTAGTTAATATTTTGAATGCAAAATTTATCAAATATAACAATATGTATTTAATTTATCTCCAACATAAGTGTGTTTTTTTAAAATATATGGATTTTAGTTGTTATACTAAATATGGCAGTGCACGTTGAATGAACTGTCGATATACATACAATAAAAAAAGATAAATAAGATGTTTCATGTGGAAAGAAGGATATGCACAAAACATTTAACATTCACATCAACAACGCGTCACTAACACCTGCACTTAGAAAGTGAGACGACACGTAAGAAAGCAAAAGGTTAATTAAAGTTTAACAGGCGAAACTCCACAAACTCGCGAGCTAATTGTTCCGCTCGAGTATTCTGCATTACTTTGCCGAATTCTTGCACCGCTCGGATACGGGTTGAAGCGTCTTGTAAGCATATGGCCGTGGTTCATTTAAGAAGTTAAAATAAACAACACTCTTATGTTAACTTAGGGGAACATTGATTAACGTACATTCGTACGTACATTCAGAATTATGTGTATAATGAAAGAACTTTATTAACCAAATCTAAATTTATACAATAACAGTACGTGTTTTAACATCAATATTTAGCTAATCTCAGCTGCAATAATTTAAGGTTTCAGTTACGAAAAAATAGATTCTAAGTATTATTTTTGATAAATGATATGGTTCGTCTAAAATGGTGCATTTGGAAAGTATTACTATGTGATCTGTATCTCGATCTGCATCTTCTGCCTAAAGTGGATTTTGACGGAACTGACATCCCTTTTAGTGATTCAGTTAAAAACTTGGGTGACATCATGGATAATAATTTGAGTTGGGGACCCCACTTGCAGGCGGTCAGTCATAATCTGTATGCTTTCGATGTAATTTTGAGGAGGTTACGTAATTTCTTGCCTACTACCACTAAAATTGCACAATCTCAAGTAGTAGACTGCTTGACTCTGCCGATATCTGTTATCTTGATCTTACGGAAGACCAACTTAATAAACTAGAGCGACTTCAGAATTTCTGTATACGATTCGTATTTTGATTGCGCAAATATGCTCACATATCTCAATTTCGCACCCAGCTCAAGTGGTTTCCTATCCGTTTTCGCCGGAATGCTCAACATACAACATATTGTTTAATCCCCTTTACCCCCGCTACTTGAAAGACCGCTTTAATCCTTTAAACTTGTAACAGAAATGAACTGAAAGAATCTATAAAAGGGAAATCGCCTAATGTTATTTATTCACTATATATACCATACCCATTTTTAAATTAACTCATGATAGCATTAATTAATCACATTTTATACAAAATATTTTAAGTTTCCATTTTTTTTTTACCCCGGCCCCCATTTATATGCCAGTTGTGACGGGTTCGATGCTTGGGCGAAATAATGAAAGGCTGATTAAGCTTGAGAAATTGATTTATAGGGTAAAAAAATGGAACAAACAAAAATGAATATAAACAGATCGTAAGATACCTAAATATAAATTACAATTACCAAATAAAAAAAATACATACCCCTTTTTGGGTTTGCCGTGATACATAAACTTGGACGATATTTCAAGATATAATTTTATTTTAAATAATATATAATTTCTATTTAATCATAATAACTTCATTAATATATTTTTTTATATTTAAATTTATAAGATTTACAATAACATGTTCACGACAGATGAATTTTTTTACGAACTGACATTCATAAAGAGCATATTGGATTAGTCAAAATTCAAATTACGAAAGATGAATACTAAAAAGAAATGATGTTGACAAAGACAAAAAGTTTGCATACTGAAACCTAGGACGAACTATACGGTGGTACGGCACAACGTTACAAACTGTTACCTCCTGTAGTTTGAGATTATCAGAAAATCTGAAACTGAAAACGCCTCTACATAGCACCTTCTATGACGATTCCTTTAGTGTTCGAGCTGTGTGACTTTGAAATGCTCTCCTGACTTGATGAAGACCTGCACAATCGTTAAATTATAAAATATGTGGACAAGTTTTAAATTTGTCCACATAACTATGATGTTACAACAAGTTCACAATTTCTCTGGTAGATGTCTACCAGAGAAAATGTTATAAATATATGTATATTTACAACTTCGTACCGCCATATTTTATTTCTCTAATCGCAACTGAGGAAATAAAACGCTTCCGGTAAAATAAACACTTGCTTAAGAAACAATTCATTAGTATATTTTTTTCGTTTACATTCACGACATCAGCGAATAATTGAGATGATAACTATCCTATCCAGTAAATTAGACTAAAATACGGGTACATGTGAAATTTGATTGAAATCGGTTCGGTAGTTTTGGAGTTTATTGGCAACATACATCGTGACACAAAAATTTTATATATATATAAGATATATATTTTTTAATATATTTATGTAGATGTGGTGTTATCGGTCATATTTTTTATGTATTAATAGTATTTTTTTATTTAATATAATTAAATATTTATGATTTAATATCTACTAAATTATTTTAGATTGCACCCCCGTTTTCTGATTGTCATTTAGTTCTCTCCATCCAAAGGCAGACAAACTTTAAAGGTAGGTAGAGATCGCATTAAGTGGTAAAACCGCCAATTATTAGTCTGTAATATTATTATTTGTATATAAATTTCTGTAACTGTGGTGTTTGTAATAAAGAGTTATTCTATTCTTTTATATAATCAGTATAATGTTTATGCAAAAATCAAATGTATATCCTTCTATTTATCAATGTTTAATCTTTATTTATGGCCACTGATTCACAACTTACTTAGCTTGGTTAAAGAAAGTTTTAAAAATATTTTTCCTAAATCAGTTAAAAAAGTTGGAAAGTTGAAAAAAACGGGACCGAACATCGATTTGGTCCTCATCGGAAACGTTTTCATTCGCACTTGCTATTTGGAATACGTATCACACTGGATCAGATCGACATCGAGTTTCAGTAACCCACTTTACTGCTGAATATTTTTCACTTTGAAAAGGAAACGACAACAGCGACACACGGAAGTTCAAAGGATATCCGGAGAAGTGTATTTACTTATACTTTGAATATCGGTATATTTCTTATAGTACTAGCAGACCCGCTTCAACAACTTAACGGTGGTTTTTCAGTAATGCTTCACGCTCTTATATTGTTCTGAAAGTAGGCGATGTGAATGCCATTACGTCATTTATGTAGCAATACCGCTATTCAATTCTTGCCTACGTTCAAGAGATTTGATTTCTAAAAAATGTATTAATGTTTATCGGAAACCATTATCTATATTACATGTAAATTATTATAAATACAATATGGATAATGACTTATTTTTGTTTGTTTATCGACAAGTAGATTATTTACGACCATTAAATACGATTTTTATTTCGTAATCAATAAATCAGAGCGATACATTGAATTAAAATGTCGTATGACGTCAAACCATATTCTAAATAGTTGGGACGATAACTCTCCCTGAACTTTAAGCTTATTTCCAAGCCATATCTTGTTGAATTAAAGCAAAAAAAGAAGAAGAAGAACCAACAAGATAGTACATTATTAGGAACACATAAAGCAGAATATAGATACAAATGAAACAATAAGGTACATTATGACATATAAAAGAGACAGAAAGTTAGATTCTTATACAGGACTCTGCCTCAGCTGGTGTTGATGCGACACGGAAAGTACCAACGCTGGTATTCTGGCAGAGCCTGTTCAGTACATGGAACAAAATTTTTATCTGACAAATCAAATATTTAAAAAATAAAAATAATAACATGATGTAATTAAAAAAAAATATGTATCTAATATTTTCCTATTACCTGACTGACGGACTAAATAGAATTTCTTTTTTTTTCCTACACATCATCACTATTTGATACACACGTGTAAAAACATTTTCTGTGATAATAATAGCAATAAGAAATATTATTGTTCAGATTACATTTTCATATCTACGCATGATAATATCGACAGCGAGAGAAGCCTGCCCAGTACGTCTCTGGGGTAGATTAATCCGTCTCCCAACCCGCAACGACATTAATCACAAGGTATAAAAGACGTTTGACAGACACAATAGACACCTTAATTATAGGGATCCCATCCCATATATGATATTTGTTGAGATGTCCCTGAACTAATACGTATAGACAAATTTTGTTTTACTATCGGTGTAATCGATAGGAGTACGTATACAGTATATTAATTAAAAGATAAAGAGCAAGAAAATGTATTTATAAAGCACTTTAATCAACATAACACAATATCATCATAAACACTCATTTAAAGAGGCTGGTGATACTATTATTAACAATGAGTTCAAAAACGATGAAAATCTTAATGAATTATAAATTTGAAAATGGCCGTCTATTCATTGGCTTTACGAATTTATATCTGTAATTGATATGTTTAATTTTACACATGTGTCTTGGCAGTGTCTTTTTGACTTGTCAGTGTCTTGTCAGTGACTTTTGCAATCTGGGCGACTGTTCTAACCACTGAACTTCCCAAGACCTAACAGGACTGACGAATTTTTCAAGCACCTGTTACTTATTTCGCTGCTACAGAGCGTATTTTTATCTATGTTCAGGCAATCTACCCAAACAGCCGAAATATTTTTACAAATATTTGTTCTAATTGTTATATTTGATATATTTTGCATTCACAATGCTCTACTGAAAAATATTCTCAAAGAAAACCTGTACAAAGATGAAAATACGCTCTGTAATAACGAAAAAGTAAAAAGTGCTGGAAAGATTGGTCAGTCCTGTTGGGTCCTGGGTAGCCCAGTTGTTAGAGCAGTTGCCCGGATTGCGAAAGGTCATGGGTTTGAGTCCCTTCTCATAGTGCCAGGGACAAAGTGGATTTTTAAGCATTTTTCTTTAAGAATATTTTACATAAATTATTTGCTTTTGGCTTTGTTATTCAGGCCGAATAACTAAGCCAAGAGCAAATGCTAGTTTCTTATCGCCTCATATAGTTCTACTACACTTATCCCAATTGGCTTGTAAATGGAATGATACAGGAACCACTATTCTCAAAGGTAATCAACAATACTAGTTCAGGTGCACTCCATAATCTCAATTGTAGCTTAGCTCCAGATTAATACAGTGAATGGCGTTGGCATGAGATCAAAGAGTTGAGCTTTGTTAAAGTCTACACTTCAGTACCAGTGATTGAAAAGAGACCTCTATTCTTGAATCTAATAATAATTAACATATTAGCAACACAAAAATTTTGATTTATTTTATTGGATTCCATTCTCCGATCTCAATTGTAGCTTAGCAGAAGAATTTTTATACTAGAAAAAGTATTGTATTCCATACTTTTTCTAGTATGAAAATTTGCTATATTTTTATGTGATATGTGATTTCTTTGACTATTTGTTAATGCTATGAAGCTCCTATATAAACGTTACATTATAACATATCTAATAGAAAGCTTAGTAATTTGTTCTAGCTCACAAAGCTATATTTGTACTTCAATTTTCTTAACATTTCATCCGCAGCGCCTTTGAACTGTCGCAAATATGAATAAACTGTATAAATATTACGCAATGAAAATATCATTGGTCTCTGACATTAAAAAGAAAATGTTTCTTCGAAATGTCTATTTCATAAATTTTGTAGGTTACTATCGAATATATTGTACATTGACTATTTTTCTACGACTTCGCTTGTGTAAATTTTAGCTTACGAAACCCTTATATGGAGGTGAAATATTAAATCTTTCTTTTTTATAATATTAGTATAGAAAATTGCTGCATTAAGCTATCTAGAAGACCTTATTATCTTCCTATGTACGTATATAATTTCATTAGTTGAGCACCTCTGCCATATGACTTCTACGCTGGTTTCAGGGTGTCGCCATTTTTGATACCTGGATATCAAAAATGGCGTTAACATATTGGATTAATATAAAAATAAATTTTAATAGGTAATCCTATTTTGATATCTAAGAGAAAGTATGTAATATTGTCTATTTTTTTTTAATATTACCACAAAAATATAAAATAAAGCAGCTCTTCTTTACCACACAGAGTAGTCTTTTGCTGTTTAACTAATGAAAAATTTAATAATTTCAAGACTTCGCTGACTTATTGGCTCGGTGCCTGAATTTACTGTTACCAATTTATTTATAATCAAATGCAGACATTTCACAAACTTATACTGTATACAGACATTCCAACATAGTTTAATTCAAATACATTTTAGCTTTCTATCAACAAAATGAACCATTGAAAAAAACGCCTTCGTGATAAAATATTGAATATAATATTATTGAGTATTAGCCGTACCTAACATATTTTATTAATATGTTCCACCGTATTCCACGAATCCGTTATTTTACCTGATTTGAAAATAAAAGGGAGAGTGATAAAAAAAAAACTCGTGATCATTACAGCCTCCGTTTCAGTCGTTAGGCGGAGTGCGAACGGTAATTATTGGGAATGTATACATTTCTATATTGTCCAATAATAGTGAACGGTGTGTTAAGTTAATTCACCCATTCTATTGAAAAAGAGTAATATGTACTATGCCTTACTAATTGAAAAAAGTTCATCTTATAATCTAACACGGTTTCTATTTATTTTTTTATTTTTTTTTATAGTTATGATGACTGTGTAAAAAAAGGTGTTAGTCAGATAATAGAAAATTGACAAATACGTTTTTTTTACTTAAATTTAACAAGAAATGGTTTAGATAATAGACATTATATTTGAGTAGTGGGAGCTAGCTACGTCATAAGTATGTAGAAAATATACAAAGATCACCTCATGCGGTATTTCAACTCAATTCGTTGCCGTAATTTATTGATTACAAAAAAAAAAAAACAAAAAAATACGTGTTAAATATTCTTAAATGATCTACCTGATTGACAAACAAATAAAACTTAGTCATCGTACCTGTTAATTTTCTTTTATGAAAGTGTGGGAAGCATGAATTGAAAGCTAAACGATAGGAAAGAACAAAAGCAATGCACTAATTAGATTGCATTCATGATTTTTACATAAAAAAATATAATTATAATTTACGGTCAAATTAATTCTCATAAAAGAAACCACTATCAACTGGCTAGACATTAATTTAAATTTGCTTTTTGTTTATAAAATTATATATTTGTTATTTGAATTTTTTTATTAAAAACTTTATTTCAGATTTAGGTATCAATGAAATTGAAATATAAAACAAAGTATTAAGTAATTTCAATGTAAACTTTATATATATAGCAGCTAACATATTCTACTGGATATATTTTTATTATAATTATCAACATTCGATTACGATTACAATAAAAGCTTTGCTTCATTTCATATTGAAATTGGAACATCTCCCAGCAATCACTTTACTGTCGTTTAAATTCAAAACGAGTTGGATCTAACATTACTCATATTATATCAGAATTAGGATATATCGTTATTGCCTTACTTAATTTAGGATATTTTCATATGATATTGTAATTATAATTTATTGCAATTTACAAATAGACCATCTAAAAATAGCAAACAGAGATGAAAATTATAATCTGTGACTTTTTCCGTTTATTAAAACAAGATTACACACATTAACACTATAATAAGGAAATCAAGTGCGAGTGAGATTCGTGCACAAAGAGTTCTGCCCTTTTTTTATTCTCTTGACTTCGCACGGTTTGCGCATATAGCCAGTATTAAGTAAACAATTTGTATCAAGTTTTGCCCAAATCGAGCTCAAAGCGGTTTAAATAAATGATAGTCCATCCGTCAGTCATGTCAAGAGCTCAGTCAGGTATAATGGTGGAAAAATACCAAAACCATGTCAAGCGAAATAATGGATTAACACAAGATATCACAACAACGAAATCGAGTCTCACCTTCCCTACAATAGTGCGCTTTCACTACACTAAATTGAATAAAAATCCACTAAAATTATGTTATTTAAGTCGAATTAGACACTATTTTTCAGAACATAGAACCCGAACCACAAGCTACGTTATCAAAATCCGGCCATTACCCTCGGGTTCTATACTTATTATCTATAAAATTGCAAATTTATTTATTATTTAATCACATTTGTTGTATGGAAACCTTAAATATTTATCTTATTCTCTGTAGTAGCGAAAGTAACAAGTGCTTGAAAGATTCATCGGTCCTGTTAGGTCCTGGGTAGCTCAGCGGTTAGAGCCGTCGCCCGGATTGCGAAAGGTCGTGGGTTCGATTCCCATCTCAGGGTGCCAGCGACCAAATGGATTTTTTAAGCATTTTGTTTTAAGAATAATATTAGGTGTTTGGCTGGCTTGCCTGACCATTGATGAAAATACGCTCACCAGTAATGAAAAGTAACAAGAGCTGTATTAAAAAATTAAGATGGTTATCTGCGCACAATATTGAGAAGAAAAAAGCAAGGCAATTGTCCGAGTTTCGCTTCAGTCACGTTTCAGCAATGTAATTTTGACTCGTAATTTTCTGTGAAGACTTATAAAAAAAACGCCTTCCTGCGTCTTTAAACAATGTACACATTACATATTGACAATAAGAAAATCAAAAATTATATCATTTCATGCGTAAGTACTGTATTTACTCTTTTATTTGAATAAAAATAATTAAACATCATTGAACGCAGACATTTTTTCTTGCATCGTGTTATATAAGGATGCCGTAGTTGACACGTAAAGCTATGCTAGTATGTTTATATCATTCTAACAGGAGGTATGCTGAAAATTCTGATAGTAAGATAAATTTTTTTTGATTTCTTCGCGCCCTTTTTTGTAATGTAACTTTACCACAAAAAAGTTTATACTGTTTTAAACGCAATAATAATACGGGATGACGTGTCTCATAACAAAACGTCATTGATAACTCAAGAAGGTTTTATTTTATAAGACAAACAAAGATTAAATTTAAGAATAATATATTTTACTCTTCGGTTATATTTACAAGTCAATTTATATTATACAAAAATTGATAAATTTCTTAATTAATTATTTTAATCTTTATGAAGTGACAAATGAAGTCAAGAATTCATTTCAATACTAATGTCCTAGAAAAATATGTACGTTTGCCGCGATCTTAGAACATTAGATGCAGACGCACTGAATTTTAGAAGAAAAGCATTAAGGGACGCTGTTATATGTATCGGTTGGCTTAAAGTTGCAAGTATTTTTTTAATTCATCATATCAATAGGTTTACTATGTTTTAACATCATTATTTTACCATATGTCTGAACATTTAACACATTGAAACGACTAGATATGTATCAAGAAATGTAGCATTTTAAATGGAAACATTATCAAAAATTATATAAAAGTATTTTGCACAATATGATAAATAAAAAAATATTAACTATCTAATAAGTTAATTAGTCGAATAACCCAATTCATTGATTTATTTTTGTAATCGATTAAACTCTTATTCAAACAATTATTTACAGACCTCAACAATATGCTACATTGTGTTATTCTATTTTGTGCATACGCACAGCAAAGGCAGTGTTTCAAATGCAATACAAGTCTTAGTTCTCACCACAATTCCTTTGCAAATATTAAACGGACTTCTGTTATTTCTCGGTGCAATAGATGTAAGTATTAAATACTTTTTGCCGTAATATCTTCATCGTTTTCAATAATAGATGAGCAAATAGAACCAACTTCAAACTTAAAAAAGAAAATAACAATAGCAATAGCAATTCTTGAATAAGTCACTTTTGAGATAAGTATTATTTGTCACTTTTTTTAACTTTGAATTCGGTTCTATTTTTTGTTTGCAGTTTTCATTTCTCTTTTTTTTTTGTGAAATTGAAATTTGATATATAATAGGTAACACAAAAAAATATTTTCTGAAAACCGCGTGAAAACCGTATTAAAGTGCGTACCTCAATAAAGTTGTAATATCTCAAAATCAAATATAATATTTAGTACAGGTCATATATCTTCAATATAACTTGCTACTATCATGTCTATCTTCTATATACATATATAAAATTCTTGCGTTACTGACTGAATAACTGATTGACTGACAGACAACGTACAGCCGAAAGTTCTGAGAGTAAAAAGTTGAAATTTCGAATGAAGATTCCTTAGGGAATGTAGAGGAGCACTAAAAGAGAATATTTGAAAATTCCACCCTTAAGAAGCTAAATGGGGATGAAAATTTGTATGAATCTTCGGTACTACAAGTGCTAGGTGTTTAAAATTTTGCATGGTTTTTAGGCCGTATGTGCTCATAACGTAACGTTCCTGACAAGAATGACGCTACATTCTTGTCAGGAAGTTATGTACAATTTACGTCGTTTACTCAGAAAAAACTACGTCACGATCTCTATTTCTAGTAATTCAGGACCCAGATGTTTCATATATGGGATTCAGAATAACACTTTTGTCTCGTTAAAAGGTTCCACAGAAATCACACTCTGGACATCCTCAACCAATTACAAGTAAATCGGTATTACAACTTCTATTTTCTCCAAGGTAAAATGTTCACTAAGAAACAGCAGTCGCTGCAGTTGTATTGATAATTCGATTTTTATCTTTTACCATCAAATAGATTTTTATTAAATTTATTCCCATCGTATAAGCTATAATCTCAAATGTTTCATCACAGGGATATCTCGAGATCTTCGCATGCCTGAGGGTTGGACTCACAAAGTAAAACGAGCACATGTTTTCCTTTGAGTGTCTTCGCCCCAGGTAGGATCTTGTTATGACAATCCGTTGGCAATAGCTACTGTGAGCTTACATATCGGTGAAAATTGCAAGTTTAAATTTTTCTATGTTTATTCTGGAAAAGTATTACGCCGCCCTGATCGTGGGATTCTTTCGCTGTAATATTTGATTTCTTAATGTTCATGAATTTTCAACGTTCCCTATAAAATTCTATTCACGAGTTTCAGCAATTCATAAATTATTGGTAGTTTTGTACAATACATTTAAAATCTCACTCCTGTCATACCTAGTATAGTCAAGCCAAATTCGAAGAAGAATAAATGTAAACAAAGCAAATTAAGGTCATCACAACTTAGAGCACATAAATATTATATGAAACTCGTATTTCTAACCAGGATACTGTACATTAGGAATTACAAAAACATTACAAAAAAAATGGAAATTAGTAATGAAGACGAAATTATTTTTACTTGACAGCCCTATAACTTATTATAGTTCAGATATTACAAACGTGTTTGCAGTTTTAAACTAACTAGTTTTTGTTTACACATGTCATGTTCATTGTAATGTTAAGACATTGCACATTAAATTAGGTAATATTCATAACAATACTATATAATTCAATTGCTGAATTCTTTCTAAACTGCTTAGAATATTTCATAAAGTAGAATCTTGAAATTCACAAGATAAGCTTATCACCCGATCATATCGCTAGAACTCCATAAACTTCAAATTATTTTAATCTTTACATTCTCCATGACCAAGTGTCTCACCGATTTAAATATTTCAAATCGCTGCAATAGATTTTCACCTCTTCCCTAAATATATTAAGGTTTAAAAGTCACGTCAGACAAAACGTGTAGTTGAGTATCCCTACGCTGTTTCAGATTTCCAATAGTATAACATCAGCGAGTTGTCAAATATCATAACCATTTACATTAAATAAAAATCAATATATTCAATAGCTCTTCACTTCGTCAGTCCTTACTCCAAAAGTATCGTATCTGAACCTATGGTCTACGGTAGTTTTGGGTATTTGAACTTTCCTTGTGTAAGATCACATCAGTAACACGACACGTGAATACCACAAATCGTTTGAAACCACCTTTGTATTCGCAACATTGCCTGTTGATATTACAAGAATTTTCATTCTGACAAATAGAAGCTCATCTCAAAGACGATAACATCAAAGACATATTTTAGGAGAATTTGTTTTACGCACAAAAGGAAAATTTTAAATATCGCGATGCACGCTAGATTAGAAATTAACATAACATGGTATATTTGATTTTGTTAGACAGAAAGCATATATAATATAGTAATTGGCGTTTTATTAATCATAATGATTATAACCTTTAAATATTACTCGGCACCCCCCGCTGCGCATGCGGTCAAGGTCAAATGCTTATCGTGCGCATAACGTACACAAATTTTGCGCCGTTATATTATCGCCTCTAATACTTAGAACTATTAATGGATCAACAAGCGGTTTTTTGTGTTATGTTCTCAGATAAATAACCTTGCTTACGAAAACAAAAATACTATGAGTAGTGATAGGCACATATTTTTAAAAATGTCGGTAATTCACATAATATGAATATCCATCGATGTTTTTAGTAATAAAAAAAAAACAATTTAGAACCGTATGTATGCTTCTTTTATTATTATATTATCACAATACGGTCATTCGCTTGCCGTCTACTATGATATACGCGCCGCATAAAACAGGTTGAGAAAAAATATCACCAAGAGAACTGTATGTACTGTGTGAATTTTCCAGTAAAAGTTGTTGAGTTTGAAAATAATCATCATTCTTCTATCTACATTTTCTGCTATAAGTTTACCGACGGAAAAGAATTATATAATGGCACCTGATTATCTCGAAAAAACCATCGTAATGCATCATAATCGGTCAATTCTGATGTTCTGTGCCCGACAAGACGCGATGCATCTTCAGTCAGATATGCACCGACCCTTATACACAAAAGTGATCTATACACACATTTAGAGAAACATACGTATTTGATTGTTTCCAAATATATCTAATGTTAAACTTTTTGTTGCAAAATATCTTTTGAAAATATATCTTAAGAATACTCCCCCTACTTACTAAGTTTCTTGCTAGTTGCTATCAGTAGAGGGTTTTCGATGCAGATCAGCAAAATGATAGCGGTAGCTTTTCAACTTTCAGAACTGCTTGTTAAATTATTGAACGATGAAACTTTTAATTATTTTAGTTCGAGCGTTGTCGATATAAAGTGTCTTATTAGCATTATTTGATAACCCAATTATTGAGAAAGATTTGAAATTTATTTGCAGTCGGTGCACAGCAGGTCGTGCAAATACTGACTGTGTGGAAGTTGCGTTATAGAAGAATATCACAATTGTAGCAATGGTTTTCCGCATAATAGCGCCTTTTTTATGCGTCGGGGAAATGATGGGTACAGTTCCTGGCAAGTGCCAAGCGGGGTGTGGGACTCTCCCTTCCACTGGAAACCTACCCGCCAAAACCTGGTGTACCCTCTGCTCTGCTGAGAAGCGTGTTCGACTCATCAGAATACTCACCATAACAGGTCCTTACTCTGGTGCTTTGGGAGCATCTCCTATAACCAGCAAGGTCGTGCAATACAGGAATGGCTGCCGACTAAGCTCATTAGACTGAGGGGAGGAATACGTTATAATGGGATTGCCATCCCTATCCATCCTTATGAAGAGACCTGCCTAATCTTGCAAGTTACTTCACCTACCTGCCTTATAATCCGTCACCACCCGACTCAATGTTAAAACCTGACCATAATAGCACCTGATTATATCGAAAAAACCATCATAATGCATGTCACTTAATCATAATCGCTCGATTCTGACGTTCTGTGCCCGACTAGACGCGATGCATCTTCAGTCAGATATGCACCGACCCTAATACACAAAAGTGACCCACGTTCTAAAATCAAACGGATTAATAACACTTCTGAGGAGAATATATTGGCAGCAGACTGCCTTTTAAATTATAAAACAAGTGGTGGCTCTTGTATTACAAGTACACTAAGAACAAAAGATCCATTAGGTGGTTCATTCGATATTCAACCGTAATCATTCTCACAGTAAGATCTATTGCAGGCAAAGTGCCAAATTCAAGTTGGCCTCTTTATTGCTACCATATTTCTTGTTGCAGGAGAAACCATTGGCACTAGAGATAGCACTTTGGCTTTGCCTCGCATTGGCCTCCTATAACACGGTCCTTGGCGTTGTAGGGGCCATATACTTCATAAGAACAGGACATTTCACCGTGCACTTCCTGTTGGCTCTTACGTTTGCTATACTTGGTTTATCACTATTCAGTGAGTTGAAAATTTATGGAGTGTTAATATCATTAGATGATGTAAAAATATAAAATTTCGCGGTCACTTATTGATTGTATTTTAAGAAATGTCGATAAGTAAAGTTATTCCATTAAAATTCATATTTCTAGATAGTTAGTTTCAGAAACATTTCTTTGTAGGCATATAAATAAAAAAATATAAATGGTTTTCTAAGAAAACATTTCTTTCTTCAATATTAAAAGCTTCTAACATTTTTGTATAAAACCAAAATGGAGTACTTTATTAAACTTTTACTTTCAGCGGTGCTTTGTCATGACATACTTGTGATTTTCGCTTATAAGCAGCTGTTGCTGACTTTTCCTGAACAAGATTCTTCCCCGAATAGGACCGCAAGCATTGTGTGGAGTAAACGATAATTTCATTTACGTTTATCACTCATGTTGTCTAATAAAAGGTATTGAATGTTTATTTACACCTTCCTTCTAAAATATGTATCAATACAATATAAAATAATTAGTTTTTGTCGAGGAAAACATATACCTATTTTTATTCCATTTATCAAGTAACTAGAGTCAGATGGTCGAGACAGTATAAATGTAATTCCAAAATTTTGACCTATGCAGTCGGCTCAAATTCTAATCGTACACAATAGTTTCAAGCTAGTAGCAATGATGAAAAATAAAGTCAGATCGTATGCTTGTCTGCTAACTTGACCCGACTGTCAAATTAGAATTAAGTTAGTACTGCACTCACCTTTCTTAAATTTTGATGGTTTATTTTTATGTGTAACACAACAATCTGTGTTCCTAAACACTTTCCATCAGTGGTTACGTCGAATAATAAGAGAAGAAACCGGTCAGACAATTTTCTGTATACCTAGTATTTTGTTATATATTTAGGTAGATTATAAGAGAAAAACTCGATAAAAACAAATCGGATAAATTTATGGTAGCCCTGGGATCTGTCTTATATGTTATGTAGATCTTCCAGTAACGATATTTCTTACTCTTACTCTGACTTGATTGTTAATAAGGTGCGGCCTAAGCTTATATACCTATTCAAAGACTGAAGAGTCATGGGTTGCGAAAAATTTATATGTCGAGCTCTTTCCTGCTTCAGTAGGCACATAAATTCGTTGGTCCCAGTTCTGCAGTGGTTAACACCAATCCGCACTGGGTCCGAGTGGTGGTGGAAATCATTCTCCCTATTCGATTTGATTCAATCCACTGTGGCCTAGCAATGGGGACATAAATAAGCTAATGATGATAATTCGTCTTCATATAAACTTTAACGCGTGCTATATTTCATACTTTCCGTCGACCCCTAATTATAATGATTAAACTCTTAATATTTACGAACATATTTTAACAAATAATCTTTTGTTTTCTGCTGAGCACTTATGAATAGATATAAACATAAATGCATTTACAATTACTATATTACTATTTCTTAAATGCATCGAATTAAAAGGTCGTCCTTAAGGTTGAAAGTTGATCTTTAAAAAGTTTCTCGAAGAAAGAATCTTTTGCTAGCAGAAATAATTTAATCTCAACCATTTTCGTTCATTGGCTTCCCTTAAAAATTGAGCCAATTTGGATCACGGAATTGGCCACAGATGTCGTCTCGGCTATTAAATGTGCAAATTTTTAAAATACATTCAATTTAGGGCCCCGTCCGTTTTAAATTAGATAAGTAAAGCGGTGATTTTTAAATTTAAAAATTCAATGAAATCCAGGAAATTTTCAATCAATATATTAATGTTTATCGTTAGTGAACCAGTTGCTATATCATTTTCATTGAGGGTAAAAGTATTGAGAAAGTGAAGGGCGACATTTTAGTTTTTTTTTACACGATGATAATTGTTATAGATTTTAGAAAAATATGTTAAATATCAAATGAAATTCATTAATATGATAAATATAATTCCGCTGTTGCTACTTCCAAAAAAAATTATTACTTTTAATTCTTACAACTAAATTTAAAAAAGACGCATTATTTGGCTTTATGATCTAGTAACGCAAACAAACGTCTGTTTTTATTTGTTGTAGTACGAAAAGCTTCTCTTTAGAAATATTTTTAATGCGTAAAAAATAGCACTACCATACGAGTCTATAATTCCAGATTTATCATTACACAGACATAGCATTAATTTATATTTACGATATTAGTTTGTGTACACTATTTGAAATTTTAAAATTATCAAATATTGTTCTTTGTGAGGTTCATCACCAGCTAATAATGCCCCCGCTGCTGGGGCTCAGACCTTTCCTATGGATGGAATCGAATAGAATAGTGAGAATGGGCCATGACCCACACTGGACCACGCAAGTCCAGTGCGGATAGGTGGGTATAAACGACTTCAGATGCCACTGGGACCGATGGCTTAATGTTCCTTACCAAGCACGGAGGAATTCGAGATAATCAATTTTTAATCACCGATCCTATGACCGGCCATTGTGAAAGTTTCATAATAACTAACACTCTAGCCACTGCGCCATCGAGCTCTTTTATGAGGTTATAAGCGACAATAACGGATATTTAGAAACTAAAGTTATAATACTCAAATTCGCTATAGTTCAATCGTTATCGCAATACTCAAAAATCATGCCACCAACTCTGAATTTAGTACATACATTTTCAGTGAATATCAGAATAAGTGTTTTAATACTCATGAATGTTGTGTTTTTGTCTAATACATTGTTGTTATGCAATCTGTGTAAAATAAAGCTCCGCTTAGCGCTCAAGAGACATGATTTGTGATTGTATCACACATGTTTTTGAAGTGAGGAAGGACGTTTTTCGCACGCCACAACGTGAAATCGATTCGCTTGATAAGAGATAATAACTGGCTAAAAAAAATTTTTTTTTGGCCCGTCAATCAGATAATAGAAAAATATTAGATACGTTTAATTTTTTTGCTTCAATTTAACAAGAAATGGCTCAATTAATAGACATAAAATTGAGGAGTGGGGATCGCTACGTCACAACTATATATAAAATGTACAGAGGTGTGGCGTCACGCTTTTCAACTCAATATATATATCGTCGTAATTTATTGATTACGTAAAAAATTAAAAAATACGTGTTTAATATTTTAAATCGATCCGTAGGACATATTAACAAAAAAACTTTTTCTAAAAAGTAGAGCCGATTTCAAACTTTAAAGAAGTGATTAATAATACATAAATATATAACTCAAAAGCGGCTCAAGAAAATACTATTAAAGTCAGGCGGAGGTTTTCTGTAGGTTATTAATTAAATTTTTGGCCCCCGACTTCAATAGCATTTTCTTGAATAAGTCGCTTTTGAGATAAGTATTACTTATCACTGTTTTAAAGTTTGAAGCAGGTTCTACTTTTTATAAAAAGTTTTTATTTCATACTTTTTAGTGATAATCATATTTTTTTAATATTGGCAACAGTGAAAATATTAAATATCCATGTTAATAAAAATATTAAACATAGTGAAAATCTTAGAATAGGAGATTTTGTTTATTTATTTGACATTTTTTTTCCAATAATTTGTATTCATATTTTAAAGAGGAAAGATTTGATTGCTTGTTTGTTTGCATTGGATAGGCTCCGAAACTATTGAACCGATTTATAAAAGTCTTTCATCTACGGGAAGCTACATAATGCGCGGCGGACATAGGCTATAATTTAAACATGCGAAGTCGCGGGGAAAATCTAGTTTAATAGAAATTGTTTTACAATTATTCAAGAAGAAATCGATGAACATACCCCAATGATATTACAATAAAAATGGATAGATAGGTCATGTCAGTACTAATATGATGTCAAAAATTGTCGTCGGCATACACGCACGCACATGGCACGATACCCTCCAATTATTTATAGACTATAATTGAACATGTCACAGACCAGACCTATAATAATTTAATGCATGTTGAATGCCTATATTTACCTAAACGCGTTAAAGTGTTCGATCAACAGTGTAACTTAAAAATGTTGATGATGTCTAACATTACTCTATTATTTGTCTTTATCGTTAGTATATATTACTTTCCCGTGTATAATAAATAATGAAACTTTTCAAGCGCGAAAATAAACCTGACACTGATATATAAAATGCATCCACTAGGACTTCGGTCGAAATCGGAATCGGATTATTTTTAGCTCCAGAGTCCGTTCTGTTATTTACATAATCTTTGACAGATCTCTTTCACAATTTGTAACCAGGGTATTTACTCTTTCTTTTTATGATATAATATTTATTTTTCTGATTAAAACGCAAATCAATTAAAGATTTATACTTACGAATGAAATGTGATCCCTTGGCATTGAGCCCTCTTTAGTCGACTTGCTTATGTAGTTTCTACAGTTTCGCATAACACAGGATGGCATTTTAAAAATGAATATGATAGATAAACGTCCAGTTTGGCAAAAGCAAATGCTTTTACCAGACTTCACTCACATATGCTAATTAGCATAGTTTTAAGGTGACGCTTTTTAAATGCAAGGAACCTATCTGCCCTTTTTTAATTGTAATATCATTATCTACCCCTATATATAATTCGTAATACTATCTATACTAATATTATAAAGCTGAAGAGTTTGTTTGTTTGAACGCGCTAATATCAGGAACTACTGGTTAGAATGGAAAAAATCTCGCTGCAACTATTAGGAGCGAAGAAATAATGGAAAACGCGGACGAAATCGCTGGCGGCCACTAGTCGTGTAATATAATGATTTTACGCGATGGTAATGACCTACCCCTATATATAAGTTTTTATACTATTATATGCCAGGACTTTGTAGCGTGGTTAAGTTAATTATATTAAACAACTTTTACTATGGGAGCGACACTGAACACACGAGAAAATAATCAGCTAATTCATACTGTTGGCGATTGTACTAGAAGGTATTACAATTTTGTATGAAACAGCTGATAATCCCACGAAGTCCGGGCATTAAATTATATTACGCCTTGTATATACTTTACTCATCGATACTTAATATCTATTCATAAAAAATATACCAAAAAAATATTATAGTTATTCATATATTTCTTCAAACCTTATGTTATAAAAATTTACGTATATCAATTTAAAAAATATATAACTTAATTAACATGAAATATTTTTGAAAGTTCATAATTTTATTTCCATTATAATTTGTCACAAAGTTCACAAAATGATATATTCTTAAATATGATAAATAGCTTATAGCTAAAGAAAAGAAGACTTAAAATGCATCTTAGGAGATTGCAGAAAATTTTCTCGACAGTATATTTCAGTGCATTACATGTGATGCCGGCGCTATGTTGTAGCAACGACATTATCTTTCGTTTGATGCCTGAAACGATATGGAATGCGTCCAATGGTGTAAGAAATTGTGTGTAACTGGGTTAAGCTGTCTTTTAAATGCATAAAGAATACATTTTGTATGAATATAATGCATAAATCTTGTTTATACGATAAAGAACTCATACTCATATGCAGTCATAGTCACGAAATCATTTACATAGATTAATCTATTATTCAGAATCTACAATTATTTGATAATGCACGCTTCATAATTTTAAAGTCCATTGTAATCTTTTTTATAAACCTACTTTGATTAAACAAAATGAAAGCATTATTTATTTACTAAAATTAATTAAGGGTGATATCAAATTTATGTTTCTCTTTAACACTTTTTTTGCGTATTTAATAATTTTCTGCGATACATCGAGTTGAAATGTCGCGTGACGTCACACCTTTGTACATTTTCTAACCAGTTGTGACGTAAGAAGCTCTCGCTCCTCAAATATAACGTCTAATATCTAAGCTATTTCTTGTTAAATTGAAGTAAATAAAATTATACTTGAACCGGTAGTAGCCGGATTGATTTAATTTGAATATTTTTCTTCCAGCCCAGTGGGACTATTCATAAATAAACAAAAAGATACTATTGTTTCATCAAAAACCAGTACAGTTAGATGAAAAAATATTTAACGTAAAATTAATACTCTGAATAAAAATAACATTCATTTATATGTATATTTAAAATATTTTTTAACTAAAGTGTTTTACTTTCATTATTACTTTGATCATTTTTTGACTGTATTGGCTTGATCAATGGATTTTTTTATTAATTTATACGTGGCCCTAGTCGCTGAAAACCTTATATATCTCTAATACAGTCAACACCATGTCAGGTGACACAAAACTGTTTTTCTCTCTTTGATTTTAAAGCTAAATACTTTGTAGGTAGAGTTCGAAATCAATTGAGAAATTTAACATATTGTGGTAACATGACGTACGAATAGTAAGCTGATTGTCCTATTTCAAAATCTGTCACAATCCCTTTCAATGGTATAGCAATTAACAGAATTATGCATCTAACGATTCAAGTAGCAATCGCTTCCAGAACGAATGACGATTTAAATTATCGAGAAACATTAAATACTTAGCTGTACACGTCTTTTTACATTTCTCAATAGCTTCCTAAGTAATATTTGCGTTTAATGCTTGCCTTAGACGATTCCAATCAGCGCCAAATTAATATATATATCGATATCGTTCGGTCAATATCATGCAAAAAAGGTTGCAATCGGAATCGCATATCAAATAGTTATATGGATTCCGATTGATTTTAAAATAAGACAATTAGGCCCCAGGGTATCGTGAATAATGAGCAGCTTACGATGTAAAGGATTAACAGGATTAATGTTAGGAATCATCGTCGTGAACATGGCTCGATATCGTTCAACAGAGAAGCTGCAGAGTAGTTAATCGGGTCAGAATATTTTAGCATGGCTATTTAAGTATATTTTATTAAAGAAGCTTGATAGTGTACATATTTATTTAGCTAGTCCAGTCGGCGATTTGGTTGGCTCAGTTACATTCGCAATGGCCAGGCATAGGATGAGTAATCAAAAATTATTGTCTTGAACTCCGTTGAGCCGTTGGTTCCGACTGCATCTGCAGTCGTTAATACCCATCAAACAGCATTGAACCCACGTGATGGATCATGATCCATTCTACCCATTCAATTTGACTCCACTCCCTATGCCTGTGCCCCGCGGTGGAGACATTGTGGGGGCTTGTGATTGATTTTAGTATCTACCATTTATCAATATAACGGCCTATCCAAACTTTTCTTAATCAAGAGCCGATATTAAAAGAAAAAAATATTATTAGACAAAATCTTCTGCGATACTCAATCATTGGTGATGCTTCTCTGTCTAAACAAGTGATGACATCGTGCATGGTAATTTGAAACTTTTGTTATAGCTAACATTCAATAATCAAATTTAAACGGGCTGCTTAATGAAACATCAGTAATACAGGAAAAAGCAAAAAAAACAGTAGTTTTCGATTTGAATTAGTTGTCACATTTTTCGATACTTATAAAAACGTGTGACAGCCCATGTAATTACGTTAGTATATTATTAAATTGCTTTTAGTTTTAAAATACGAGTAAGATTCTATATCATTAACTTTAAAAGAGTTTCTAATCAAGAGTGATTTGTAATTTAGTATATTCGGTTTTAGCCCAGTGCTATTAAATAATAAACAAATACAAAACCTTCATTTTGCAGTTGCCAATTCCAGTTTCTTCTATATAAATCTGAAACAACTAACGGAACATAATATACAGACCGAAACAAAATAGAAAAGATCACTCTCTACATTGGATGGACCGGAAACCGAGCCACTCGGCACGAAAATAATATGTACAGTCAACATCACTCCAGACTATACCAAACTGTCAAATTTCTCCACTCAATTTTGAGCTTCAAATTCAAAATAACCTGACGTGCAGCCAGTACAATACCATTGGCTAGAAATATTTATGCAAATATTTTACCTTTACTTTAATTACGGTTTAATAACTTAATTTATTTATAGTGAGTTTTCTACTAATCATTTAACTTATTTACCAATAAGGATGGTGGCATTGTATTAGTTTACCAACGATGTTCATGTTACATTTATGAGTTCATGCTCACACTCACAATATTGGTAAACGAACCATCAACGCCAGATGTTAATCGTCAGCTTTCCTCTTACGAACTGCTCACGAGTGAACCGCCTTCTTAAGTATTCCTTAACTTTACAACTTAGAACTTCAAAACTAGCATGAATACTAACTTCTCAGTCAAGAATTATACTTGATGGAGCATAAGATAATACATAAATCTTGCTTTCCAAGCAGGCCAAAAATCATATGAACACTTTGTTTTGAATAAAAATTGACGATGAGATTTGTAAGGGTTGGTGCAAATCAGCGGCGATACATCACGTTTATGCGAAAAAGTAAAAGGTAAATTTAAATACTCAAATCAATGCTAGTTGTCAGAGTCGATGCGACGAAAATATACACGTATAAGGATGTCGTTGTTACATAAAGTTAACCTCAATGCAATAAGATCAATGTAATTTAACAGAAAATAAATAACAGTTAAAATTGGGCTCAATTATTTTTGAGGCCAATTTGGTAAACTACCTGATTATAAAAAAGTTGATAATATGAAAAAAATCTAATTAAAAATTTCGAATGAATTTGATTATTTGAATTATGTATTAGTTTATCAATATTTAATAATTGAATGATAGTAAAATACCCAAAATCTATATTGATTTAAAATGTTATATTTCTATCCGTTTAATTTACATCACACAGCACAAGCGTGCTGCTCGTAGTATTTATAGTTACTTTGTTTTATTATTTATTTATGTTACTAAATTTTTATATTTACGGTTTTGGTTGTTTTATTACAGTTATAAGTATAAAGATATAAATTATCGTTAAATTAATTTAAATAAATAACCATATTCCCTATTCACGATGACAAAAAGTCACCAGTGCGCGCGTAGCCTTATTATCATGTGTCCAAGAGCACGCGTCACCCGTAAGGATTCTTTAACACGGTGACAGGAGACAGCAAAATCACAGTCACTAAAAGTAACCAGTGCGTGCATAGAATAAGCAATATGTGAGGAGACCCTCACTACTCTGGCGTATTTTGAGATCTGACTGTGGGTCTAATAAGTTTGCCTTTATCGTATAGAAATAGTCTAAACTTCTGGTTCCAAGTAAGAAAGTAAAATCCAGCAGTGTTTTCACGTTTTTGGGAATATTTATAACTAAAAAATATAAGTTCAAAAACTATAACCCGATGTAAAGTAGGGGAAGATTGGGACCATTCGTACACTTTTTAGTCAATGATTTTTAAAATATTGATAATCAAAGATATATTACTCAATTACTTATTAAAACATAAAGCATACTTTCTGCTCCTTATTTAAAAAGTTCAAATTCGATATCTTGTATAATATATCAAAGGATTGAATTTTACTAAAAGTTAATGAAATGTCCGAATCTACCCCTATTAAGGGGTACAATCGTACATGGGCCGGGGAACATTCAGACAGTGTGGTAACTTCATATATGATAAGTAAAACAACAAATGAATTAAAAAAATCGTTTTCATTGATCTTAAACTTATCAACGATGTAATAAACTAAACAACATATAGGCTTAGAGTCTAACTATATTTTTACGAAAACCGTGCATCCATTCTATATCAACGAAGCCAGTTTCATAACAATTTTTCAAACATTTATAATTCAAAACTTTATCATTATCATTTGATAGTGTTGTGACTTCCAATATCGTGAGTCTGAAATGTGTTTATGAACTTTTTCAATTGGTTAGTCTTTGCAGTAAAACAATTTGTATTTTACTATTTAAAAACTCCTTTTACAGACGCAAAAAAACTCATTTAATTAATATTGGGAACGTGTCTGCTTTTTCTTCTTAAAATTCCGATCATTTTTTCAAAATTTTCTGATATAATAATAGAAATTTTTAGCGGCGGTACACACATACGCGTACGAATGTGCCCTTCCTGGAAATGTACGAACGTGCCCCGAAGATCAATAATAACATTATTTTTTCTAACACAAAACCCACGTAGAAAAATACACAATATGGATATATATTATTATCTTAATCGTATTCACTTACGATTAAGCAATAATCCGATACAATTTGACGCATGATTAAAGCACGTAAGATCCAAAAACATTAACAAAATATTTACCATGAGCATGCCAAAACATTTTAAGTTCTCTAGTTTCGCTCGCAGTGGCTGCATGTGTGGCTAACTTCGTGGACACCTGGCAGTCGCCGGCGCCTATTCACTAACACAAAGTCGTAATAAATAGGCTTTTCTACAAGATGTAGTAGTGACTGTATGAAGGTTCCCCGTGTACGAATGGTGCCAAACTTCCCCTACGCGGTAAGTACGCGGACAACTAAGACGCTTCTAATGATATGTAATTTCGAAGTTGTAATTGAACAGATGAACATTCTTACATACATACATACCGGCCAAAATCATAACCCTCCTTTTTGCTTCGCCGTAATCGTATAGTAAAAAACTGAAAAGATTATTATTGACATAATTTGTTATAGTATTTGTAATTAATATTAGGTTAATATGGCCACAATGTAAAAACCCGATGAACGCAATTTCGTTTTCATATTATACCTACACTATTGTATCACAGATAATAATAATAATAATAGTAATAGTGTCTTGGCGGGGCCCCGTATAAAATTTGTTTGGGGGCCCTTATGGACGGTAGGTAAACATTTTTCACAGAGAAAAAATGTTTGTATAAACTATGCGAATTTTAATACTATATACATCGATTATTGTGGGATTCTCCCGTTAAATGACTTTAAACGTAGATATCCTGCAGCCCGCGAAAGCCTTTGTAGGGTGTTGCCAACTATGTAACGCACGCTTTACGTGGGAAAAAGAAATTGCTTTTTTGACTTTTGCCATTTCTGAAATAAAAAGAAATATGGAAAGTTTTTATTAATTTTTGCTTACGCACTTTAGGGGCCCCAGTGGCCCGGGACCCCGTATAATTGATACGGCATATACGGCGGTAGCTACGCCTCTGAATAACATCATAAACATTCTTCAGATCCCAAATGAAGTAACTTAAACACTTGTAATATGAAAATATCTAACAACGAAGTAAATATAAAAATTGTATTAGTAGATTGGCAGCCAGTTCTAATTAAAACTCGATCTTCTTTGAAATACTGAATATACTAAACTAGTTTTGAAAAAAAATCTTATTTCACCTTTCTAATTCTATATGAAAAATTAATTAACACTTTAGTGTCAAACTTCATTTTTATATTTCTAATAGAAAGTATTGATCATTTCAACATTATATTGAGAAAAGGGTAGTATAATTTTTCATGGTATTAACCCCCTGCATTGCATTAAATTAAACAGTGATATATAATTAAATCAAATGATATATAAACAATTTTTATTTGTTTGTTCTGTTTTGATTAATAAAGAATAGGATACTCAAACTTCTGTTATTAGTAACGTAAGATTATTTTTGTATTTCTTTTTTATATATAACATTTAAAGCGATTTCATCATGCATCATTTTTGCATGAATATTTACATATAGGTAATATATAATATTATGAATGAAATTACCATAGCATTCTATCCGAAACAAAGATGACCCTTTTCAATCATACCTCGAAACATTTATTTTCTAATAAAAATATTTGAAGGGATTGGTTTTAAGGTATTTTGCCAATCAAAACTTTTCTTTTGTTTTCCCTCAGCTTTCAATTGTTTCGAGATGTTTCCGGAAAGCTGAAGTTTTGTATTCTCGAACAATTTCATTAAGAAACACAAAATTGAATGACGATTAAGGAAGCCATTTTATAACATTGTTATTATATTCAGTCTTTTAATGGTTAATGACCTTTTTGAGCAACTCTTTTTGTATACTGTTTTTATTGTATTGAAGTGGTTTTGGTCATGAAATCTCGACTTTTAGGATAGAAGTTACATAAACCAAATCGTAAGTAACTATATCATTGTTAGCTAATTGCTCGTTTACGTAGGGTTATCGTGTTCGGTTTGTGACGCGGAAATTAAGCAAATATCACAAGGGTTAGCATTAGGATGGATAAACAAAAATGTATTTGTCCCGTTTCGCGACATGCAATTATTTATTTGCACCGCATTTGGCACACGTGATGTGTTGTGGTTCATTCTCCTTGTTTAATTACATCCCTAGAAAAACCTAGGCCCCTGCAGTGGGGACCATAATGGGCTAATGGTGATGATGAAACAAATGGAAATATTATTATAAAATAAGGCAATTGAATAGCCATGAAATATGTTGACATCTCCGTTTTTGAGTGATACATAACATTTTTCAGATCTAACCATTTCTATGATTCCGAGTTTGATGAGCAGTCGAGTCAGTGTAGAAAATGAACTATCCTACATTGTCTCGAGTTTGAGTGTTAAAACTTACTTCACTTGGGGTCTGAGTAAAGTAATTGATTTACATATATTTTGGGTAACAAAATCTACTAGTAATATTTGGTACCTGGATGAGATTGGTTTGGAGATGAGATTGGAAGCCAAGAGGTTTCTCAAGCACTTGTTACTTTCGTCAATCTAACGACGAAGATAAGTATTTTGCAAAAAATTTAAAAGTTCAATTATTATCAAAATATTTATTTATCAAATACTAGATGACCAGGTGTAATACGTGTCCCCTTTCACCGTTTAAATCTTCCCTGGACTACGACAAACATTTTGAAATCAAAATTAGGTAAATCGCCCTAGCCGTTCTCGAGTTTTAGCGAGACAAACGAATAGAAAGCGACTTCACATGCGTAAATTATAGCCTATGTCAACCCAGTAAGATATAGCTACCCGTAGATGAAAGAATTTTTAATGTTTTTTTTTTATCTATTCAAAACAATTATACAAATAAAACAATCAAATCTTCCCTCTTGATAATATTAATATGGATATAGATAGATAATATATAAGCTATAATGGTATATTAAGAATAGGTTTTACTTACCGTTTGTTTGTAGTTGTCGTTTGTTTGCAATCAGTTTGTAGGTAATGGGTAGTTAATGTATGTTTGGTAAGCGCATCCTCTGATAGATCAACACGAAACTGCTAGGTTATATTCTAGTTACACGTTCAATATTTGACATGGGCTTCAGTTAGGAAACTGTTATCTCACATCCCTATAGTATCAGTATTTCGATCACAGGGTACATAAGGAGCAAATCAAATCAAAATTTATTTATTCAGTTTAGGCTTTTACAGAGCACTTGTGAAAGTCGAAAACTACGCCATCGGTTCGCAAAACTACAGCGGGAGACCTTGTAGCAAGTAATTTACCGATATAAAGAGTCCGTTTTAAAAATAGTTTAAAAGGCCTTATACACTTTTAGGACCAGGAAGGTAGTTATGGCCCTACATGGTTAGGCAACTGGTTAGGGAAATTTAAAGGGCTTGTCTTCCTCCGATCTGGATGTTTGTGGTTCGAGGACCTCAGTCCTACCGATGTAGTCAGAAGTTGTATATATCTTAAGTCACGGTAAATCTTAGTAAGCGCGATGCAGAGATAATGGCGCCATCTCTTGACTAATCGATGTTAGTTGTAGATTGCAGCTTCAGATTTGCCTTCGTTGTGGCAATGTTACCGCGATGAGATAAATGTCGCCACACATCCAAATCACTAACTCTCAGTGCTTTTGTACAAAGAAGCACTTCTCAATAAGTTGTGTTGATGCAGTGTAAAATAACTTCGTTCTATGTTCTAATCAAACAATAATAGATAACGCTATGTACACGCAACAGCATGGTAGGTTATACATATCTGTCTTTTCCACTTAATTTTAAACCTTAATATTTTGATGGTAGAGTTTAAAATAAACTGATGTGCCGCCGTGTGTACTTTGACATATTTGTAGTCCTTTGTGTTAAATATACGTTACTTATGCTTTCTGATGTAGTAAAAGTTAATAACATGATTGTAAAAATATTTTTTGTGAATATTGTCGAAAATAATATAAATAGCGCGGCAGTCTCGCTAGGGCAAGTGAATGAAAATTACAGAAAAGCGTATAAAACTAATTTCTCAAACTTGAATCTGTAGGTACTTAGAGGAAACTCACAGTTTGTGTTCAATAAAGCTAGAGACAAAAAGAAGTATCCGCTTATGTACAAACACATTTTTTTCTCGTGAAATATTTGGAAACTTTCTCTCTAGTCAGAGTTTGAGATTTTGAGAGTGTTCAAATTTTGTTGCACAACCTACCTTACGCAAAATGTAAAAGTATCGTATATTTTATTTCCAAAAAAAACAATATTCTTATATATATGGACGCATTAACAACATATTCGTAGTAGCTTATCAGTTTTCTAAAGCGTGTAAGCTCAACACAAAATTCCAAACTTCCGCATTCAAATTTTTATTTAATTTTCAATGGTTTATAAAATGACAAAAAAAAAATAATTAGGTAAAATATCCACATGTTTTGATGCCTTTATATTTAAACACACAGTTACTCAAATGTCCATTAAAATTGTTATCAGTTTAAAGCTACACTGTCATACAAATTATTGAATTGAACATTCATTAGAGCTTAAAAATCATCATTAAACCTTAAGGGACATTTGTGTAACTGGGCATAAGTCTAGTTGCACTAAAAATATTAGACAACATCGCATTCATTGCTCAGATTCCAAGAGAGTAGCTAATGTCCCCGTAATATGGAGCTTATGAGACAACGAAAGTACCAGACCTATATGACCATTAATTTCACCAGTATAATTATATTAAGTTTCATATGCTTTCAACCGAGAAAAAATGAGAGTGAACCGCTTCGTGCTCCCTCTGGAGAGAGTGGGAGGGAGGAATATTGTGTCTTCGTACCAGTAGTTAAAAGGAATGGTCGAATTTTTCCCGAATTTGTCATACTTATATCAACCTCAAAAAAGTGATATATACTATAGTGTTTATCTTATCATATATATAGAGTTAATGTAAGAAAAGGACAAAGGAAGTTTTTATCCTGAACAATATGCTTAAAAGGGTTTGACAAAGGGCGGTAATAACCAAATAAAAGCTTGTATTATATAATGAAAAAATGTAATATACTTAAAAACATTATTATTCGCAAACCAATCAACTTTTGGCTTCCATCCCGGAAAGTTAGTTATGCGGTGCTAATGATTTGTGCTCGCAAAAGTTTTATTGCACTCATTAACCATGTTCCAGGATTTGTGCCGTTGTATAGTGTGAAGTGAGCATTCTGCTCTTGATTTCCTAGATTTTCTATACTAAAGCTTGAAGCGGTAAACACTTTCTCAAATGCATCCACTTTAAATATATAAAAAGTAATACTATGATAACGTAAAATAAAAAGAAATAGACCTCTTACAAAGAATAAAATTAGCTATGCTTGATAGATCATATTATTTTACTTCAAAAATATCTCACGAAATTAGGAAACGGTTGAATATAAAGAAACAACAATATAACACCCCCAATAAATAAATTAAAGAAAAAAAATTTGATGTATATATTATATTAACACTTAATAAATATCCATTCTCAAACTGTTCACTGTCACTACAAAATATGCCCAGAATATCGTATAAAACATCATTGTTACTACACTTGGTATTACCATTCCAAATCCAGATCCTTGAAAACAATTCCGATTGACCAAAACACAATTGATACTTACTCCGATGACCGCCAACCAACCGCAAATTATATGAAACATAACACCCCATAGGAAAGCATATATCAAATTTTCCTTTTCATAAACAGTCCCAAAAATAAGAATAACACTCACTATAAACAGTTCGGTCATTAATATATAGATGAAAAGTAGGAATATCATCAAATCTTGCTTATTGCTGTACAAAGATTCATATTCAGAGTAGTTTATGAACATACTAATGAGTAACATCAGACCGATTGATCCAAATACGGTCCCAAATATTCCTATTATCAAAGACCCAGTTTTGATAGGAATACACAGTAGGAAGACGTCTATAGTGAACAAATGTAACCAAAAACTGTTCACCACTTCACAAGGTTTCTCTTTACTCATTTTTCTTTTGTATTATTATCATGTCACGTGAATATTTAAATAATCTATGTAAATAGAAATCGGAATCAAATACCCATTTTTCGAACTGATTTGTTTTATTACTTCCTTGATTCCTATATTAAATATCAACAATAAATTATTATTTTCTCTCGATCAATGCATAAGTACGATGTCTGTTGACAGAACTATAGTCAAAGAGTAAAGTATATACGAGTATATAATAAAATCATATAAAATGAATTGTCTATGTCAATGTTTTTTTAATAATAACGACGTTTGTCTTGGCAACTTTGCACGTAGGAATTTAATAAAATACCCTTGGTTTTAATATACATAAAATCAATTCATCTCGTTCCTTTATTTTAATAAATAGAAGATATAAAATTATCATTATTAGCCTAACTTATAAACGTTGATTAAAATAAGTCACTGCTGAGGAATTCATTAACAAATTTTTTTGCTTTTGGTGGGATTTTCATCCATTGTTTGCGGATAAAAAAAAATATTGTGTTATTTACCGTTGTAACAAACGTTGTAACGTAGGTAACAAAATTTTAAGTAACGTTTATAAGTTAAGTAGTGGAGCTAATCAGATGCTAATGCGTATACTGGGAGCAACAAAATGACCGGCACAGCCGAAAGTTTCAAGTTAGGTTATATGCAAACGTTCGTTTTATTTGACAAATATTTCAAAATAGAGGAGGTGTAAAAATGAAGTAAACATTTTAATTTTCTAAAGCGCCGATTTCACTACCCAATCTATCAGGCACGATCCGTCGGGTACACTGTACATTGGGAAGTCTAATCGCTGTTAGAGAATTAGGGTCCCGATATCGGGTGATCGTGAGCGCCCGACCGCCCGATCTCACTAGTTAGTGCGTTAGGGCCGATTTATCGGGCAATGTGATGGCTGTTAGGGTGTTAGAGCGCTCAGTCGGTTGTTGCGCAGCGTGCGTATGAGACGTCATTGAACGACAACGAAATTTACGAACAGAGAAAAATGTCTTTTCAAAAGAAAAATAAATAATATTAAATGTCATTTAATATTATTTATTTTTCTTAGCCTTATATAATGTTTTAAACATTTATAGATAGCCTTGCATGTGTCTGGTACAATTTGTGATAGCAGGGGCTCTGATATTAATGATTTATACTTTAAGTCATGATATGCATTTCCTGTTGCTAAAAATCTTAAGGTTACAGCTAACCGTTGTTTAGCGCTTACACTATAGCTCTAAATAGCGTATATTGTTTTTTTTTTATACTCGGTGGAACAGAACGACCGACACTCCCGAGGTTCCTGGAGAGTACTATTTGTCTTTAATATGATGTAAAAAAAAATATAAGTCTAGGTCAAATAGTTTCGGAGATATTAAATTACAAAGTTTTTGAAAAAAAATGAGTGTTTTCAACCCTGAGTCAGCTGTTTTTGGGACGTACTAAGGAAAAGTTTTAAATCGGTCATTGACTTCTTCATTTCTAAAAACGAAATAAACTAGTTTGTGATTTATAAGACTGCTTTCATGCAAATTCTACCAGACAATCAATAAACAAGGCAGTCAAAGTGCTTAAATCGATTTACAGACTAACAGCCGGTTTCTGATTTGAAAAAAGTAGAAAATTTCTACTGCTTATTCTCAATAACCTAAGTTTTTTTAATTTCACAAGTCAAATAGTCCTAGTTTTAGCAAACTGCTATCAACTGATCATCAAAAAACTAAAATCGGAAACGAAAACTAAGTGAAGTAGAGAGATCAGTCTAACTTTAACATACGTTTTTTTTAAAAAATTAGGATTATCTCAAGGTTATGTACCTAAGTTAATCTTTGATGTCCATGTGAAAATGTATATGGATCTCGAGTAAGATACATATTTAGAATATGAATTTCATTGCTGTTTTTTTTAGTTTATGAATATAAATCGATTAATTGGTATATTTTAATGATCTCTATCATTTTTAATATATCAAATAATCGATGTATAAGGTACTGTCGCCTAAGTGTGAACATCTGTTTGTTAGCAAATCGTCGACATCGACAAATCTGAGCAATGTGTTGCGTGTCGTGCAGCTGGTGCATGCGTGCTGAGGCAGTGGACGAGTACCTTCATAAGCTAACTGTTTTTGACTGCCGGAGTACTGAAAATTAAACTAGGAACGTCTCAATTAGAGTCAAGATTTGAATAATCAATAAGGAGAGCAGAATTTAATTCAAACCTGTATCAGTTGAATATTAAGTACTCACGCGACCAAAATCCTTCGACTTCATTAGGAGATACTTTACTAAAATGTTTCCCTACATGACTCTAATATATTACACTCGTAAAAATATTAAGCGGAGTATTAGTGCTTCTATTGAATAAGAAAATTTTGCTAGCAATGTAATAAAGAGGTTGCTTATCTCACAATATTAAAAATCGACTAATGATCTACTCACATTTTGTGATTGGAAAAAGTTTTCGCTGAGTGGCTAATGGAGAAAAGTTACACCTTTATTGAAAACTTGATTCACGATAACTGAGAGTATACATACACACCTAATCGCGCATCCAATCATGAACACATTCTCACATACTAACACACACATACATACACACCACAGAGATTATGGTTTGTGGTATTTTTTAATGTAACAATTTATCTTAAATGAAATTTTACGTATTTACACACCACAGAGAGAAAGATTCACACACTTTTATATTAAAATACTGGGTGGAACAGAACGACCGACACTCCTGAGGTTCCTGGAGAGTACTATTTGTCTTTAATATAATGTAAAAAAAAATATAAGTCTAGGTCAAATAGTTTTTCAACCCTGAGTCAGCTGTTTTTGGGACGTACTAAGGAAAAGTTTTTGATCGGTCATTGACTTCTTCATTTCTAAAAACAAAATAAACTAGTTTGTGATTTATAAGACTGCTTTCATGCAAATTCTAGCAGTCAATCAATAAACAAGGCAGTCAAAATGCTTAAATCGATTAACAGACTAAGAGCCGGTTTATGATTTGAAAAAAGAAGAAAATTTCTACTGCTTATTCTCAATAACCTAAGTTTTTTTAATTTCACAAGTCAAATAGTCTTAGTTTTATCAAACTGCTATCAACTGATCATCAAAAAACCAAATCGGAAACGAAAACTAAGTGATGTTAGTTTGAGACGTTTAACTTTAAATAGTCAATTAAGCAACCGAGTGTAAAATTTCCTAAATTGTTGTAGAGAGATCACTCTAACATTAATCTACGTTATTTTAAAAGAGCAGTTCTCCATAAAAATTGTTTGAATGGGGTGATACTCCTTTAACAACGGGATCGTTAACTAAACTCGATAAACTCACAAATCTTCCAGCGATTCATCATTAACACATATGAACTTTGTTTTAAAATCATTGAGGAATTTGTTATTAAAATAGCATTTAAAAAGAACATTAAAAATGCGTGATATCAAGACGAAATAAAATGTGAACCGAGTTCGTCCCTCGATATCAAAGCCCCACCCGCCCGCCAGCCGCCAGGCGGCTTCATTATTCTGTCGATATTTTCTGGCCGATCAGTCGCCGTCGACCTTTTGCGCTGGAGTGTTGTTGCGCATCGCCGCCGACGCACCGCTGCGAAGCGTCTATTTTGTCGATTTTTGTTTTGTTCTAGTGCATTTTTAATTGAATTTTTGTTAATAAGATACTAGAGTGTTCGTCTTTAGTGTGAAGTTTAGTTTAGTGAAGATTGTGTTTAGTTTTGTGTGAAATGTGATGTGTTTTGCGCGTGTATGCACCGGCATTGAAAAGAGCGTGCTTAGCTCAGTCTTCAGAGAGGAAGTGGACATTTTCAGCATGGACTATCATTAAGATATCGGTAAATAATTAAATTAAATTAATGTATTTCGCGATTCGTTGTAATCTGCACACCATCGATATTTCGCATGCGCGTTATAGGGCTATTTTTAAATATTTGTCAAATAAAATGAACGTTTGCATGTAACCTAACTTGAAACTTTCGGCTGTGTCGGTCAAAGTCAAAGTCAAAGTCAAAATAATCTTTATTCAAATAGACTTCTTAAAAGTACTTTTGAATCGTCCAACATTTTTTCCCTACCACTCGTTCAGGACGTCTTTTGGCTGATAAGAAGAACGAGCAAGAAACTCACCAGCTCTAATATGAGTAATGACATTTACAAAAACCATGTCATTACCAGATCAATACATTATAAACAGAGATAAAAAAAAAAAAAAACTATGGTCTTATAATAATAACATAATCATTTAATAATAATGGAAACAAGACAATGAGGTTAGAAGTAATCACCTATCCAGTTGCTGGATCATCTCAAGTCCAAGCGTTCTTATCTGTTACATAATCGGATACCTTATAATAAGCTTTTTTAATAAGTATTTTTTTAATAGTAGATTTAAACTGCGGTCATTTTGTTCCTCCCAGTATAAGGTATGGCTAAGTTTAATATATGATCAAATTGTGCAGAACTCATTCTAAAGTAGTTCAAACTGCATAGTTTTGTCTCTTAGAAGCAAATATTTTATACCCAACATTTTTTGTTTTATTATTTACGCCCGCAGTTAAAGTAAGGGATATGCCAATTTTTTGGTACTTTGTGAACACAGGAGCCATCCTTTCAACGCCACGTTTGCATGCCAACTGAGTTAGGGAGACGATCTATTGCAGTGTAATCACTACGACGCCAACAACCCTAAATCGACGCCGATAAATCGTGCCCAATAGATTGGGTAGTGAAATTGTGCGCAGATAACAACGGACCGCGAAATACATTAATTTAATTTAATTATTTACCGATATCTTAATGATAGATAGTCGATGCTGAAAATGTCCAATTCTTCTCTGAAGACAGCATAGACGCTCTTTTGCATGCTAGTGCATGCACGCACAAAACACATCACATTTCACACAAAATTAAACACAATCTTCACTAAACTAAACTTAACACTCAAGACAAACGCTGTAGTATCTTATTAACAAAAATTTAATTAAAAATGCACTAGAACAAAACAAAAATCGACAAAAAGTCGCTTCGCAGCGGTACAACGAAACAGCGAAACAAAGGCGCTGACGCCGACAGAACAAAAAAGCTGCGCGCACGGCGAGTGAATGAGTGAATGGAGCCCGGTACGCTTTGCCTTTGATAACCAGGGACGAATTCAGTTTATCTATTTTTCGAATTCGTTTTTTGTTACCACGCAATTGTTTTTGAATTTACTTTTGAAATACAATTTAAATAAGTAACCAAACCCTTACTAAGTGTTTTAACATAAAGTACATTTGTGATAATGGTTACTTTATGTTAATGGATGATGTATTAGTTTAACTACTTTAATAAATGATCGTGTTATTTGATCCATTTAGTTACATTTTTTTGGAAACTCTGACTATTTGAAATAATACAGTAACTTAATGTAAATTAGTTAACATGAGAATAATCTTTCTACAATGATTTATTAAATGTTAGTCTATTCATTAATTTCAACATTTTGACTGGTTCGTTTTGTGATAGTCAGTTTGAAATTGTAAGTTAACTAACATTACTTAGTTTTCGTTTGCGATTAGTTTTTTGGTGATCAGTTGATAGCAGTTTGATAAAACCAGGACTATTTGACTTGTGAAATTAAAAAAAAAAAACGTAGGTTATTGAGAATGAGCAGTAGAGATTTTCTACTTTTTTCAAATCAGAAACCGGCTGTTAGTCTGTCAATCGATTTAAGCATTTTGACTGCCTTGTTTAATGATAGTCTGATAGAATTCGCATAAAAGCGGTCTTATAAATCATAAACTAGTTTATTTCGTTTTAAGAAATGAAGAAGTCAATGACCGATTAAAAACTTGTTCCTTAGTACGTCTTAAAAACAGCTGACTCAGGGTTGAAAACACTCATTTTTTTCCAAAAACTTTGTAATTTAATATCTCCGAAACTATTTGACCTAGACATATAATTTTTATTACATCATATTAAAGAGAAATAGTACTCTCTAAGAACCTTGGGAGTGTCGGTCGCTCTGTTCCACCCAGTATTATTATTTAATTTTTATAAGTAAGGCTGTGTAGGTTTTATAATTAATGTGGTGTGAGAGAGTCTATATAAGTAATGCAAGTCTATATAAAACTATTAGAAGAAATTATACAGAAAGTAAAGAGCAGTTTAAATCTACTATTAAATAAAAACTTATTAAAAAGCTTATTATAAGGTATCCGATTACATGTATACCAGATAAGAATGCTTGGTCTTAAGATGATTCAGCAACTGCATAGGTGATTACTTCTAAACTCATCATATATCAAAAATGATATTGTTTTCATTATTAATAAATGATTATGCTATCATTATAAGACCATAGTTTCTTTTTTGTCTCTCTATTTATAATGTATTGATCTGGTTATGAGATGTTTTTTGTGAATGTCATTACTCCTATTAGAGCTGGTGAGTTTCTTGCTCGTTCTTCTTATCAGCCAAAAGTCGTCCTGTACAAGTGGTAAGGAAAATTGTTAGGCGATTCAAAAGTACTTTTAAGAATTCTATTTGAATAAAGATTATTTTTACTTTGACTTGGTAAATTTTGCATTCAAAATGCTATCTGAAAAAAAAATCTTAAAAGTGCTTAAAAAATTCGTTAGTGCTAACAGGTCCTGGGTAGCACCGCAGTTAAAGTACTCGCTCGGACTGCGTTATTCAAATCATGTGACAAACACAACAACACATTTTTCTTTTATATTATAGTTCTTTCTCGTAGAAACGGAACAGCTTACCCGCACGTTTTGACTGATCGAAAAAGCGAACCATTTAAGATACTGCAGTACGAAACAGAAATTCACACCACATTTGGCAATTTATTTAATTCTGAAAATAGTACACATTACCTCTACTGTTCTAATTCGTCAAATAAGGGATCTCAATCCAATTTTGGAGCATTTTTTTGCCAATACTTAAAACGTATTTTACTTGGGCCTACTAAGTAAAATAATATTGTATTCCACGTTGATTGAACTTCGTGACAACCTTAGAAGAAAATGGGACTTGAAACTTGAAGGACAGGTACATTAAATATTGAATAACGAAACTAAACTCAAGGGAACATAATTTTAAGAAAAAAAAAACTCGAGTAAGATATTCAACAATTCAATTTGCAGACTTTCACTTATCACATTATTGACTTAATTGACTTATATAAATTGTGTTGTGTCATTTCTTTTGGAATATGATTTTTAAATACTTGGACATATATTTAAACTAATAACACTCCAAAATATAAAATAAGTCTACGAATGTGCCACTCTTTCAATATGGTAATCTTATCCTGATGAATATAGGTTATAATATTCTTTCTATCTCTAAATCTTTCGACCTCATAACTGACCTAAATCGAAAGTAAAATTTTCATCAATAAAATAGAAAATAAATTGACAAAAGAAGCTAATAAAAAACATTTAGATGTCGGCCTCTGATTTAGCTGCACAACAAATTTATATTTAATTATTGTACATATTATGTACCATTAATAAACTTTGTAGCAATCAAATAACAGACATAGCCAAATTTTCATTTATACTGTAACTCCACCTATAATTAACATAATTAGCGTTTCGCATTCCGTAACTGCTGGTAATGCTCATTAAAGGGAATACCTATTCCTGTTACATATTTCACTTCAAATGCACTAGCAATAATGGTATTCGTTGCTAACGTGAAAACTATTTTGATGGATATTGTTGTAACGCATGTATCAATACCCGAGCAAATGGAATGCCTCAATTAGTTTCCACGTAATCCAGTAATGGTATCGTCCAGGTACATACGTTTGTAAACTAAATAGTTATGTTTGTTTGGGTTGCAGAAACTATTCAGATATTCCGTTATGCTATAAAAACATTTCGACGTCAATTGCATCTTTGTCTCTGCATAAAGATTCAATCAAATGAAATCTACTTCAATAGGACCTGTGATGATAGCTATGAATTAAGAAATAGCATAGTATGGGTATACATAATATGACGCCAACGTTATTTATTAATGCTACTCTTTTATTTGATATGTTACACTCTATGATTAAAATATAATTAATGCTCGATATCACCGATACTGCAAACACTACAAGTGCACGATCATATTACACGAACCACTGAACAAAAATGAGGTGTACTGTACTGTACTGTGATAAGGACGACACGTGCGTTCGCCGCGCTGGCTAATGCTAGGGCACTCTAGCCTCCTCTTCACCACTTGCATGTGCGTGCTGTTTACTACACACACACAGTGCTTTATTTTTTAATTTTCTAATTTTGCTCCCGAAGGGGACATCGATGTTCATTTTTTTTTATTTACATTGAAGTCCTAGCAGTCATGACCTATGAAGCCGATTCGTAGAACATGACAGTGAAGCTAGTCCACCGACTACATTTCGCTCAACGAACTATGGAAAGGTCTATGCTCGGAGTCTCTCAAAGAAATATAATCCAGAATAATGTTATTCGTCAGAAAAGTAAATGGATGCATGTCATCCAGAAATATAGCAAACTGTAATAGCACTGGGCTGGCCACGTCTGTCACAGAACCGACGACAGGTGGCGTAAACAGGTTTTCGAATGGAGACCTCGTTTTAACAAACGTGACCTTACATTTACGACACTACTGCCCTCTGTCAAGGTGGACTGATGACCTCAGAAAGGTGGCTGGCAGTGGCTGGATGAAGACAGCGGGAGATCGTGTTTCTTAACGCACTTTCGGGGAGGCCTACGCTCAGTAGCCGGGACCAACGACTTAAGGTACCTTCCGAAGCATACGAAGCCGAAGAATAATTTTTTGGTTACCAATCCTGCGAAAGTTGCTTAACAACCACAATCGCGGGCAGAAGCGCTTCTCAACTACATCACCAAGCTACTATAGTACAACTTCTCTCTTACTTAATATACCTATCTACATCCATAAATATAATTTGTAGAATGGAGAAGAGGCTCATTTAATTTTCGTATAGCGTTTTCAAATATACTTCCATTGCATTAACATCGACGGTGTGTTTTGTGTATGCATCAATCAACGTCTTAATACGTCGCTTGTATTCATAAATATATTTAACATTTATAGATAATGACATTTCAATCATAAAATACTCGAAATCGCGTATTGCATGGCTATTGTTAATCTATAAAAAATTATAAAGAGGAATTATTTGATGATTTGTTTGTTTCCACCAAATAAGCTCCGAAACGACATTACTGGACCTATTTCAAAATTCTTTCGTCATCAACAGGAAGTTATACTAGTCATACACGGGTGACATTAGCTTTAAATTTACGCGGGAAAATATCAATAAACAATCTATACAGCGACAATATTAACATTATTATTTTCCAAACACTTAATATCTTATTTTTACCTCTTTGAGATTTTTATACCAATTCTGATGCAATTAAAAAGTTCAAACACAATTCAAAACTGTAGAATATATTCAAATGTGAACTTACTCTCGGCTTCAATGAATGACATAATATAACTATCGATAAATTATTTTGACTCTTAAATGTATCAAACAGAGATTTGAACCAGATTTTATTACACATTTTAATTTTATAAAAATTAAGTAAGACTTTAAAACAGCCGTCTTACCCTCCGCTTATTTTTCTCTTTTATATACCCTTATGAGAGCCAAAGACATATCTGACTGAAAGTTTATATAAATAAAAACATAAGATATTTTATTACGACCTTTGCTGAAACAATTACAAGGCAAATGCGACATCAAATCAATATATGTATTTAGCGTCGCTAAAATACAAATTTAATAGCATATATCCCAGAAAGTTTAGCTTTAAAATAGTTCCTTCTAATAATCGTAACTGTTGTCACATAAATACTACAATGAATATAAATATTTCCGGCATATTATATTATAAGCCGGATTTGAAGACAACCAGACTACGAGGTACTAAAATGCTTGCTAAACATAATATCGATAACCCAACAACACTATTACGTTGAGAAATTTTATCACTGAAACGTGAACGAGCGGAGTGTTTTTTTTATTATGACATTATATTGTCTAATAAATACTTTACGATCATCTTTAGTGAATGTGGATTGGAAATTCGAGCTTAAACTCTGATGGAATGAGGAGAGATAAAAATATGGTAAAGGATAATAAATCTCATTTTATTTATTTTCTTTTATTACATTTGAAACGTAAATTTTTAATTAATTTCATATTTTATTGCGCAGAAATATAAAAAAGAAAATTACAAATGTTTTACCTGAGAAGCACGGCGGTGTATTGGGTGGCGAGTAGGATCTGCAATTTCTTGGATCAAATGATTTTCGAATACAGGATTTATCTGATGGTTGAGCATTATTTTATTGTCTAGAGTTCCTACGCCCTTCAAAGAATACAAACAGTCGTTGATATCCGCCAAATCATGGACCCACTTTGAATTATGACATAATTACAATAAACGATTTTGATTCATTCATTCATTCATTCAAAGGCCTTCCCGGGGCTTAAATCGAATCGAATTAATTAGGAAAAGAACAGCTTCACGTGATAACGCTTAACATAGTAAAATTATGGTCCTCCATCCTATGATCAGCCTTTACGAAAGCTGCTTATCTAGCGTATCGAAGATAGCACGCGCTTGCCAATACGCCTCTGGGCCGCTCATTTTCTGTTTAATAAAACCATCATATCGCATAATTCTTCAATATCACAACTCCATTCAGCATTGTGACATATGGGATTTAGTTGCTGCCAGACCAAAAATTCTAATGAAAATCTCAGGACAGAGCCACTTATTATGTCTTCTATACGTGATGTGGGTTGCGAAATTTGAACGTTCATGCCACAGTTAAATCGATCGGTTGATCCGGGTCAAATGGGCCGGGTCGGGGTAAAATGACCTGAAATTCTAAATTTATATGTAAGAATAAGGTTTCCGATTTACATATTCATTCTCATAATACACCTAGGTGTTCACTAATAATGTGTAGTAAACTATTGATTAAATTTTAAGAAAATGTGTTGTCAGCTTTCATTGTAATGTTATCCTTGGGTGTATATTATATAACAAAGTTCTCCGCAGCGTTTGACAGAAAGCGGTAATTTCAAATACTGCTGACTGGATTCTTATGCGGTCTTCTAACGGAGTTATTGAATAGAACGGTTCAATAATAAATTGTTAAGAAAAAACATACTGTCTGGGTATTTAGCAGATGCATGCTAATTGCACCCATATAACTCGATTAGATTGTTATTCAATTCATTAATTATTCTATATTATGGATCCACAGTAGTCTTTTTTTTCAGTATTTTCGAAGATAAATATCTGTATTGTGAATGCGAAATTCTATTCAATAAATTATATTAGTAATCACTTTAAACGCCCTAATTCAAAGCACTCATATTAAAGGTATCAGACTCAACTTGCATATCAGAAACAAATTGCTCGAATTTATTCACGTGGTTATCCAATAACCTTCTTAATACACGATATTAACTTACAGCAAAAGCAATTGGTGCATTCTGTTTCCTTTCCTCTCTATGTCATTACAAGTTATCATATCAAAATAAACAGAATTTTCGCTTCTCAAAAATTCTGCAAGCGCAAAAGATAAAAGGGAAAAGAAAACGAGCAGGTTCATGTTTAAATCAAGTTCTTTGATGTAAACAGAGTCTCCGCACTAATACAATTATTCGTACCGAGAGCAACGTGTTATGTTAATACGAACATTTCTTCAATGCCACTCCATTAAGTAGGGTGAAAGCGACAGTTCCAGACTGATACAAATAGGGGCCTAATCCAACGATTGAGCGTGAACTATGGCTGTCGTTTGGCGGATCCAAAGACGTAATGGTCCTTCTTTGTCGCTAATGTGCCATAAAGGAACGTCCGGGTAACAAAGCCCGAATCAACCCCCGATCGGTTAAGTCAACAATTGTTTGTTTTAACAGTAAAGTAGCGAGTTAATGGCACGATGTCCAAAGGGTTTTAAGGTTAAATAAAAATAATGCCTTTCTACACCCGCCTTTAATCTGTGTTGAAGCACTTATATTGTATCGAGAATAATCATAAATATTATTTATTTAGCGACTTTATACACGTTTGTATAATGTCGACATGTTTGTATAATGAGCGACATTATACATGTTTTTATAATTTTCTAACTTATAATAATTCCACTATATATTTAGATGTACTTAAAAATTTACGTTTTCAAGTGTATAATCTGTAACAGCGATTCACATTTCACATAACCCTCTTGAACAGTTAGATCGATTTCACTCGTGATATCGAATGAACTCCGTTTTCCATTATTCGCATGAGTTACCTTTTAATTCGTAGAAAGTCTATAACTAAACTTTATTAATTACTAATCCCACATATTAGAGTTGAGAATGACGTCACCTAAGTGACCTACCCTTATCAAACAAATGGCTAAAGCAAACATAGAATGAGCCGTTTGCTATGCCGGTCTTTAACGAATGACCGCACATTAGCTAAAATATTTACTCTTGTTTTGATTCCAAAAGTGTTTAGCCAGTAGCAGTCACAAATTTCATCTGAATAATTATTTCTATAATAACTAATTCTTGGCCAATATTCTACAAAATTACCCAATATTAGTTTAATGAAAGTAATCGTAATAATAAATTCGAAGAGTATAGTTTTATCATTATCATCAGTTAACTAATTACGTCTTAAATGATTGTGGATACCCAGTTTGTATAAGGATTGAACATTTTGGCACCTCTACCACTGTTTCCATATTGTTTTTCAAAATAATACCCCGGCCTCGAAACATGAATTAAAGCTATGCGTACACTAGTGATCGTTTGTTATCGTGACTTATTGTTTCTGTCACCGTACTCTTGCAGTCTTTTGGAAGTCACTTATTTGTCACGTGTTCAGATGCGTTCGCCATCACAAAGTCTACAAAATTTATAAGTGCATGCAAAGTTTAGGTGTTAGAGTAAATTTATGGTAAAATTGCAATTTTAGTATAAGTCCAAATTCATATTATACAGGGAACAAGCAAACCTTCCAGGACTACATTCTAGGAGTAAATAATACGCCCAAAGGTTACCCTAGTACCCTTGTACTAGATTAACCTATTAATATTATTAAATCGACTCACAATTTAATAATATGAATTTTGACTATTACTAAGTGCAGTATCAGCGTAAATTTACTATAACGCTATACCTTATTTATTAAATAACACTGTATGAGTCTAAAAAAATATCGAAATATGTACGTTACAATTTGTAGAAGTTATCCTATAAGTTATAGCCTTTAGTTTGAAGATCGCTTCACTATTAGAGCCAAGTAAAGAGGATGTAAGAAGTTTTCTTTACATTTTAAATATTAATATCAGAATTCTAGAGTTTCGGTGCTTACCTGTGTGTCATGACTCAAATCAAATCAAATCAGATCTTACAGTTTGGTTTCATCGGTATTCCAAATTGGTTTATTAGTAGCTTTATATGTATTTTACTCATAGTATGTTGTGTTCGCCTTATTTTTAATACAGTCAACAGGTTGTGGTGATTTCTGTAATTGTGACTTATAGTTTCTGTCACCAATGCGTCTGACTTTTTTATAAAAAATTGTTACTTGTTTAGCTCCACCAGTCTTTTGTATTTTGTTACGTGTTCAAATACGCGCGCTCCGCAAGGCACGGTGACAGGAGACAAAAAGTCACGGTCACAAATTTACCAGTGTGCACGTAGCCTTTTTTGATTTATTTTGAAAGACGACAAATTAGGTAGTTGATCTATACTAATCATGCAAAGTTTAAATACATCGAATAAACTCGAGAAATTTCTGTATCGATTTTAAAAATTCTATCACTTACGAGAATCTATATCAAACGCGGATGACATAGGTTATAATTTATGCAATCGAAGTCATGGGAATACAGCTAGTCTTATATAAAAAAATATCAGGGTGGAGTTTCCTGCGAGCGATTCAAGGAAAATTTCAACAAAACTTCCAATAGATATTAGGTCATCTTCAAACATCACGATAATTTTATTTTAATATCTTAAATGTTATGCTATTGAATCTAATTAAAACGTATTCGGAGTTAGCTGCGATTTATTATTATTTTAACCTGTGACAAAGTTTAAGACAGTCTTTGAAGAGGTCATAGCGCTTATGAAAACATGAAGTTACTACCGGACTGTGGGAGTTTTTATACTACTCAAAAGCGAAATAATGTATGTTACATACAAGTTGCATAGATTGGTATGTATGAATAGGGGAGTGAGGAATGAGTTATAATAATTTGTGGTCTCTTGGCTAAAAATACTTACTTGAATTGTATTTAGTAAATCTAGCAGTACTAATCCAATTAACAACTATACAGCTATCGATTTCAAATAAAATTTTATATAAACCTGTAATGACATTTTGTAAAAACGGCTTTGAACAAAAACTGACGAGTGCTACAACTTACCCCATGATTAGGGCTAGTTGTAAAGGGCTAGGGGCAAATTGTAACATTAACAAATAAAACCCTATTTATTATTCTATAATTATTTATTTGGCATGAAAATGCTTCAGATACGCTCACACAGGTTTAAACTATTTATTTTTATTCTAATAGAAAAATATTAAAAATAACAAATAACATGTTCTTTCTTTATTTCAACTATTCAGGGATTTAAATAGTTATATATTTAGGAATTTTAGACTTACGAACATTTATAGTCTTAAGTACTTCAGTAATCAGTTTTACGTAAACACGTTTCAACTAGCCCCGTAAAAGTGTTACAAAATACCCCACAGCAAGGTTTATTGAAATAATATTTATTTAAAAAAATCGCTTACTTGTTGTAAAATTACAGTTAATTATTATTAAAACAAACTATAAACTAAATTACAAATTAAACTAATGATAAATGTATTTACTATAAACTAAATTACAAACTAAACTAATGCTAAATGTTTTTGTATAAATCAACAACTACTAAATATTTTAAAATGTATGCCAATGGATTTCGTATAAACTAAAAAAAGTCCGTTGTAGGGCTTTATCGGAGCGCCTCCACAACACCGCTTACTGCGCTATCTGGCGGGATACTGACCAAGCTCATATAATATGTACATTGCGTAATAAACAGTAGGTTGGATTGAAATTCAAATGAATCAAAATCAAAATCATTTATTCAGTCTAGGCTGTTACAAGCACTTGTGAAAGTCGAGAGCTACGCCATCGGTTCGTAAATCTACGGCGGGAAACCTTGTACCGAGAAGAACCGGCAAGAAACTAGGCAAGGGCTGCTTTTTTCTCCCTGTTTTATTTCATACAGAGCGTCAAAATTGAAAAATGACTTCATTAAAATTTGAAGTCACTTTCCAAATATATAATATTCTTCTTTTGTGTAGGTTAAAAATTCTTGATACTACTTACCCCTGTTACTACCAATTAGGAGATCGTTGAAAAGCTTTTATTTTGACCCATCGTATTTTTGTGACCTATTAATAAAGAGTTTGAATAGAAGTGTAGCATTAGATTTGAATTGTTTTATACATAAAGAATCCGTTTTAAATACCAGTTAAAAATAACTTTTCAACCGACTTCAAAAAAGAGGAAGGTCTCAATTCGACCGTTTTTATTTTATTTTTTGTGCATATGTTACCGCATATCTCCGGTATAGTCCTATTTGAAATATTATTTTTATTAAAGATGTATATACCCACTTAACTCTGACTGTCAGACTGAACTGTGATTAGATCTGAAAATCTCCGAAGTCTAAAGACCAGATATGGAACCATAGCAGCCCGTCTAATCTATGAAAGGTATTAATATAGCGCTTTAGGAAAAGTTAATCAACATGAGCATTTTTTGTTGACATAAAAAACGAAGATCTGAAGCACCTGAAGCACCTTTGTTGTTATAAAAATATACTCACATAGGTATCTACACTTAAAGACTTGATTTCAAATAAAAAACACTAAAAAGCACACGCAGTTCATTTTGAAAATACGTCATAAATAGCCGTTAAAATCACTATTTTGATTTTAGATGATTTTCTCATTAACGAATGGAAGTGTTAGATTGAAAGAGCAAATACCCATTTAAAGTTTATATGACCAAAAGAGCTCGTAATGAAAACCATATTTATTATTTATTAGCAAATAAATATTTAAAAGCACATATTTTTCGGATTGTCGGATGAATTTAAATATTTTACGGTTAGTAACACGTTAAGAATATTGTGTTTCATAATAAATTTATTTGTGATTGGTAAATAATAATCGTGATCGCAACCTATGTCAATATATGAAGAAAAACAAACAAACTTTCCCCGTCGAAAACTGTCCAAAGGCAAAGTTTGTTTATAAGTAATAACTGTTTGGGTTCCATTAATGATATTACCTACTATATGAATAGTATGAAAAATTATAATATAATCTGTGAATGTTACAGAAAAAATTTAAAATTTCATAATATGCAAACATAACTCAATATTATTATGTTATTTTAAAAACATTAAAATTAAGGAATGTTCTAATTACATCGGGGAACTACCATTCGATGGAGATTTATATACCGTTTAATGCTTCTATTAACAGCTCTCAACTTCTTAATGGTTGGAAAAACACATAACCGTTCCGTTACACCTACCCACGCAGAAAAAAACGATGACCTACTTTCTGGAGTCAGCAGAGCTTACGTGGTTGGCAACGCCACAAATTTTTGTTACTAAAACGAAATTAATTTCATTGTTGGACCCAAATAGTCTCGGGGGACCTCTCTGGCCCCATTCATAGTAGTGGATGAACAGAAATTACGGTTTACTCTTATGTGAATATCAGCGGGAGGACACTTATCGAGGGTCGAGCCCGATAAAGTAAATTTTATCAGCCTAGCCGATACAATAGTAAGGCTTCCATTAACGTAAGTAAATGATATTGTCACATGTTTATGAGCTTAGAGAGAGTAGGTATATAAGTACATAACCCAGAACCGGGACAAAATGAAATAATCCTTTCTATATCACCCGGCCCGGAATTAAACCTGAAACCTCATAATTGGTAAAGCGAATCCAAAGCAACGTTGCAACTTACTCAGATTGGACTACAAAATTCATCAGGTATATTTAGAACCTAGTTATGACAAATTATCATAACGATAGTCTTAATTTTTTTTTCGGCGTGTTGTCGTCCACCGTTGGGCATACACCTCTCCAATCTCTCTCCATACAGTTCTATTTCCTGCTTTCCTCTTCCAGAATGACCCCGCAGCCGTTTTAGATTGTCAGATCATCGGACAGGTGGTCTACCAACGATTCTTTTGCTTAACCGTGATCTCTACTGTAAAATGCGTTTCCCCCAATTCGTCGTGTAAATTTAATCACCCTATGACACGCCCTTGAGTAACTTGTATAACTTCTGCATCGCAGATCGAAGGCGCTAACCCCTGCGCCATCGAGAACCTTTATACCTAACCTTTAATCCCCAAAAATTCTTTTCGTCGTCATCAGCTTATCTTAGCTCAGGAAGGAAGGTCACGACGCACCATTCACGATCAAATCAATCGCGTTCTCTTGGAAGGTGATGTCATAAGCCATAAAAACTGGCAAGTGTAAGGAAAGAGTAATGAAAGTGAATTAGACAAAAGATATATAAAGACAGTACATTGAGGCATTCGGTCCTCCCTGCTTATATCCTGCAAGGGGCATACATATATAGATAGACATATAGCTTATCTAGCCATCTATTATAAGGCCTGTGCCTTATAATGGACAGAATCAGATAGGGAAAACGGGCTATAACCCAACACGCCGGATGCTGTCCGAAGTATAAAGTAGCTTTTGGATCAGCCATCTTGTGGCTGGCCTTTGATATAGCCCAGACCTTGCTAAAAAAAAAAAAAACAATTATCCCAGCAAGAGCTACGGTTTAAACCAACTTTAAAAAAGGAGATTATTCTTTCAGTTTTATATCATACAGAGAATACGGAAGATGACTAAATTTTGTTTGTTAATCCAGCTTAGACTATTGAAGAATATCAAACAATTTTTTTTCGTAATCAATTAATTATGGCGATACGTTGAGTCTAAATGTGGTATGACGTCACGCTTTTGTACATTTTCTACAATACTGTGACGTAGTGAGCCGCCACTCCTCAACTTTTTTTACCAATCGTCATCCTTATATGTATTAAAAAACGAAAAGTAAACTTTAGAAACAAAATTCTTCTTTTAACATTACTCTATAGTTTGATACAAATTTAAGTAGATTAATAATATTATACAACATTGCGCCTTTATTGTTTAAAGCTTTCTTCTAGGCAATCAATAGATAATGAGGTTGGGGCTGGAGCCCGCAAAATGGGAACCCATATCTTTCTCCCGTGCAAGAGTTATAAAGAGTGTCTATTGCAACTTCATAATACTACAGTTTACCAACTGCATCGCACGTCTTGAAAGTAATAAATATGATATTTTGGCCTACGGGAAAATATTGTTTGATGTGTAATGATTTAGATATCATGGTAATAAATATTAGATAACATCACATACATTGCTCAGATACCAAGATGAGTAGCTAAAGCCACATAGACAATGAAGATAAGTCCATTTTCTACATACATTGACCCGACCAGGAATCGAATTCTCAGAGATGGCGACAACTACTCGAGGTCGTCAAGCAGATATCAAACTGACCATGGTAGTACTTATTAAGTTATAATTGAAATATCCTTCCTATTTATATAATTCATTAATAATATATATTAAAATATCATATCATTGTAAATAAAAGGTTCACTTATCCGAAAGCGGGCTACCATACTCTCAATAAGTGTGTCTCCTTATTAAACCTTAGCCTCATAACTTGAAGGGTTTCCATTCTCGGATTAAAACTCCACGTTTATTTCAATTAGAGTGAAAGGTAAAACTTGAAATTAGGCTCGTTTCGTTTAATTAATGTGCTGTGGAAGGCCCGAAGGTTTTTTAAAAAACACCCCCGAGCACGGCGAAGATTTAATGTATACGCAGGATCTCAGGTGTGAATTTTGTTTATGAATTCGAAGCCCATTCTTTGGGAAACGCTTAAAAAGTAATGGAGTGCTATTTCTTTTAATTATTTGCTATTATGTGTGAATTTAAATGTTATAATTTTGTCTCTTATAGAAAAATAATAAGCAACAAAATAAGTATATAAGGCCGCCCAGAGCAATTTTAGCTGTTAGGGATCAATGTCAAACTTGCGTAATTGCCCCTGAACGTAGTAAATGTAACTAGAAATTGCGTGATTTTGGTTTATTCTAAATATCTCAAATTGATAGGTATCAAATGACAAATAAGTTTATTTGTTTGTTTGCATTGTATAAACCCTATATAAAAGGCGAGCTCTTAACAAAAACGTACAAGAGCTATCAAAAATTATTATTATTATATTTATTGAAAATACACTTTATTTCATAAAAAAAATATTTCATCATTAGTATATATCAAAAAAGGTAATCGTATATTATTTGAGCATTGAGTTTTACCAAAGCTTCTGACATACATACGTAATGTGACGTCTGTTTCCTAGAAGGGTTACAAATTGATATCCACTCGCTCCGATCCTGACACACCTCTACCTCTTCCTCGATATTCATCAATCGTTGCACTATACTAAGCTTTTTGATATTCATGATGTGGCCCATCTATAAAACGTCATTTATTTAGTACGAGTATATAACCTATAATAGGCGCCACTCTTTTAACAAATACTGAATGAATAGATTAAAAATAATAAATAATAAATATAATAATAAACAGCCAAATGAAGACGTTATAAGTATAACATAGTAACTTAATTTTCGAAAATAAATATGTCTTAACACAAAAAGTAATGAAAAAAATGTATTTCAAGACTTACTTCCAAACCGCGGCTAATAATTATTAGTTTCAGTAAACATAATTCAGTAAACAAAAGGTTTAATGACAACTTAAAGCTCTCATGAATGTTTTAAATTTGTATCGGTTATGTTGCTTTAATCTAATGACAATTTTTATAGATCTTTGAGCAACGAGCAGATAATATGGCAACGTAATTACCGATATTTAATAGTTTAAACATATAAACCAATGAAACAAGTATCGTTTAATGCGTATTAAGGACAAATTTTTCTTTCTTTCTTTCCGATAATCCGATAAGTATTAACGATTGCAAATGCAGCTAGGACCAACGGCTTAACGTGCTTCCGAATCTTCGAGGAGCTTAAGATTAATAACTAATTGCCTTCCGAAAGCTACTCAACTTCCGCATCAACTAATAACGAAACAAACAGAAATACTAAATTCCAAACGTCTACAAATCATATAAATCAAGGCGAGTTCAATTTTCTGTGAGATGAACAACAAAATGTTCAATAACAAGTTGTACCAGTAAACAGTTGGTGCCTGCGTCATAATAATTTAACAGCAGGTTATTGTGCACACCGAGCATATCACAAAACGTACGGGCGACAATTTGCTGATTCTGCCAGCTACTATAGGTATACCATACGTTCTAATGCCAATCAGAAAGTTATTAGGAATGTGATGTACTTGTTAGCAATCCTAATATGATTGCTTCTGAAGTTGGTTGTTAATCTATATTTAGAATAGATTACCAACAAACTATAAAGAAGAAAGATTTGATTGTATGTTTATTTGCATCGTACAGGCTCCGAAACTACTGCACCAATTTTGAAAAATTCTTTTTACTAAGGGAAGCTAAATCGTGCACGTTGACATAGACTATAATTTAAACGTGCAAGTCATGGATAAATAGCTACTTATAGTTTAGTTAGTTTAAAATATAAAGCACAACTTTGCAGAATAGCTGTAAAAAACATCATAAACAGATACTTTACATAAAGCAACATCCAGTGCAATGCTATGATGGGTAACGCCCAGTTCCACAAACGTTTATCAAGTTTAGTGACAACTTTAAGCCATAATGAATGTTCTAAATTTGAAAATTTGTATTAGTGATGTGCCCTTAAACTAATGACATGTTAATGGATATCTGTGCAACAGGCAAAAGAGGTTGAATGAAATAAAACATGGAAATGGGTTATTATAGGTTTTATTTAATTAAAACTCTTTAGTTCGACAGCGCTGCGCTTGAGGCTGCGTCCAATTTCTTCGAAGTTGTTTGTATAGAATTCCAAAGCTGCTACTGCTGTTACTATGTTTTTTTTAATGATTGAAAAAATTCTCATTTCTTAAAAATTGCAGAAAAACAGAGAAAACCACAGAACATAAGTGTAGTATTTATATTTACGCGCTCAATTATATTCAGAGTCAAAAAAATCTATATTCGATAAACTTATTATAAGAACCTTTGTATCGTCCAACATTTTTTACCCGTCCACCCGTTCTGGACATCTTTTGTCTGACAAGAAGAACGAGTGAACAAGAAGAAAGAATGCCACCAGCTCTCACAAAAGTAACAAAATTTACAAAGACAATATAATTACGAGACCACCATAACAATTTTAATTAATTATAATGTAAAAAACAACCTCCGAAACGCTCTCTGTTCACAAATTGAAAATAGGTAACCCTGCATGCTAGCCCAATACGGATTAGAGGGTATTATAAATGATTGAAAATACATCCACTACCAACGGCTTAACATGCCTTCCGAATCACGAAGTAGCGCGAGATAATAATTTTGGACTCCCATCCTGTGACTGATGCTTACGAAAGTTGCTTCACAACAACGATCTTACTCACCACCGATTCGGTATATAAGTCTGAAATAGATCACGAATTATGTAATAACTTATAAACTACTATGTTATAGTATATGTGAAATATGGCTATAATTAACAGAACCATTTAGACCAAATACTAAACTAATGACCACTCGTATCGGTAACTGTAAATCTATCCAATGTAAATAACTCAGAACTGCGCACACAATAATACAATGATGCCTTAGGGGTTGCGCGTTAAATACAAGCACATTTCAATGATAAACGTTGTTGGATTTGACTTTAAGTTGCGAAATAATGTTAATTTAGGCGTAAATACAGATAACTAATTAGAGTAGTGAATATTTTGATTAAATTGGAATAAACTCACTTTTTAAAAGCTAATGGGAGTTGAAAGTGAATAATAGTAAAATAACCATAAATATAACTGCTGATGCAGCCGGTATATATTACCTTAATAAATCATTCTGATTATATCATAGAATGTTACATATGTTGTAGCTGGTTTTGAATGAGAATAAATATTATGAGTATAATCTATAATATCCAATGCGGATACACTACTTCAATATGCAAATGCCCAACAATAGTTTATCAAGAATTTAATATCTAACAAATTCTAAAATTCAAACGAAACATTGATACCTACGATGTTTCAATTTAATTTAACCCAAAACAATCCATTTGATATTTGAGCAATGTACAGTCAACAACATGACATGTTTATGGGAAACTCTGTAATGTACAATAGATCAATCTGTTTTGAATTAGTATAAATGAATCGTAAAAAGATGTTTTTTTGCGGTAATATATGAAAAAAAGTTGTTTCCTTAAATCCAAAAGGGACTTAAACTAAAAACAAAGAAAGAATTTATTCACAATGCTATATTGATAAATCTTTAAGATAAGCTTAAACATCCATCAGCGCCCGGTACCCTAAAATGGGACTATTTTGGCTTATACCATTTTTGATATTCGTTTTGAGAAGCAAGCATCAATACTAATGAAGTAATAAAAAAGGCTAATGAAAAAATCCCTCGGCTTTACTTGCTTATTGTATATGAAAATTAAAGAAAGAAAAGTAATAACCAATGAGATATAAATTCGCATCTCAAAAACATGTGATCTACATTTGCTTGTATCCATTCCGATTGGCAAAGCCTTACTGCATTACCGATATTACGTAACGACTAATGGACGCCTTTGTAAAAATAGCGAAATTTATTAGTTTCCTTCAATCCCCATGGAAGTTTATCGCAATTCACCATCGAGGTTTAGCCGTGTCATCCATAAAGGCAAACAAAGACGATACGGTGCGGTTAAATTATTATGAACACAGAGCAAGCCAATCCGCTCAACAGTTGAACGGGTTATTTATCATAATTTTAAATAAAACTTGGGAAGGTAAAGTAATTAGCCTCCATCGCCAATTCAACTTTATTATAAGTGACGTCTGCGATAGGCCGACCATCGCGTCAACATATCGTCTAGTTGCGAACTACAAAAGTCGTGTAAAGAATGTCAGATTTATGTAACACGCCTTAAAAAATGACAAGTGTAAACTGATAATTACCCAATTTTAACCCAATTGTAACCCTATTTTGTGAGTATTTTAAGTACCTAGAAAAAGATTGAACAATTATGATATTATGCAAAAAAACTTCAAGTAACCTTCAAGTATAGACTTTGTGACAATACACGTGATATGGTGATCGACGTTCAACTGAAGTGAATGAAAAACTTATTATTTAGTAAATGCACTGTAATCGCAAATTTGGGGTTGTTCCGTATTTATCCTATGGCGTCTCATCCTATGCATTATTTTCTCTGGCTGGTGAGTTTCTTGCTCGTTCTTCTTATTAGCCAAAAAAACGTCCTGAACGAGTGATAGGGAAAAAAATGTTGGACGATTCAAAAGTACTTTAAAGCAGTCTATTTGAATAAATATTATTTTGACTTTGACTTTGACTGTCCTTACTCATCCTATATTTGTTCTTCACTCAAACTACAACAATTTATTTTATTTTTGTATGCAAAATTTCAACGTGATCTGTCGAAGTACATAATATATACATAATATATCACAGTAGATTTTTCTACAACACACACACACGCTATGTATATCTATTTCAAAGTCAATAAAAAACTTATCACTACGAAATATAAAACAAAGTCGCTTTCTCTGTCATGTCAGTAAATCTTTAACATTACGCAACGGATTTTGATGCTGTTTTTTTTTCATTGATAGGGTGATTCAAAAGGAAGGTTTTAATGTATAACACAAGACCACGCGGGCGAATCCGCTAGCGACAGTTAGTAAATATGTATATATACGCATCGGCTAGAACCTCCTTTGTTTTCTCATCGGTAAATGAATAATGTAGTTATTTAATATGTTGTTTGAATAAATTATAAATAACAATACTTATTCGAAAACAACCAAAGCAAATACTCATTCATTCGATTCAATAACATTCGATACTCTGATGTCCCCATTGGACGGAGAGGTGGTGATTATGACGGTGACACGGCAGGCTTGACCCTGTTAATGGGGAAACGAAATGGACGGCAGCAACGAGCACCTATTAACGTGTTTCACTATTTCTATTTTAATACGAGTAACATAACAGGCAAATTTGTGGACGTATTCACTGTTGTCATTGTGTATTTACCTAATGGTATGTTATTTGAATTTATTATATATTTCTTGTTATTATTGTGTAAATTGATTTTCGAAATAGGATCGTATTGCGAAAGACTATTTTATATTTCTTAGATTATGTATGTACTCATGGCACAATAGCATACCGTTAAAGTTAATCTAAATTTAAATTTGACTTTTTTGCATAGTTTAGAGAGTAGAGCGTCATAAGTGAAAACATAAGTCATAATACCTTTAATTATTTATCTAGGTGTCGTCCTGATAGGGTTGATGATTAATTTCTGTTTGTCAGTCCGTCAGTTTACGCTTTATTTATGCAATGAAGTTTAAATAAATAAACAGTAAAAAAAACCAGGACAATTGCGAGTCGAACTCGCGCACAAAAAATTGTACCAGAAAAAAGCAAAAAAAATATGTATGTTGTATTGGAGCACACTTAAATATTTTTTTTATTCTATTGTTATAGCGGTAACAATAATATATATTACTTATTTTTTTTATTTTTTTATTTATTGTTTTAACGGCACTGGGTTCTTGCCCTTTTTGCCAAACTTATTATCTTACAATCAGTTCATTATAAAACAAGGAAAGATAAATCCATGCACTAAATAGTTAAATTAGTATTTTGTATATAATCATATAAAGCTTTATAGCATCTTGTATCACTGAGGAGCGTATGTAAAACTTCACTGTTATTGTCAAGAACATCACTGTCACTGTCACTATTTAGATTTGTTACCTCACTCGCTAAAATCAGTCTATGAATTTTAAAATCTTGCTGTTGGCATTTCAATAATAAATGATTTAAATCGGCACCTTCTTCGTTACAATAAATGCACTTAGAGTTGCTGATGATTTTCAGTCTGTGCAGATGGGCAGGAGTTTTGCAGTGGCCAAATCTCATACGGCAAATGGTGGTAATTAGATTGCGGTTTATAGATCCTTTAAGTTTTGATGGATGGTACCACGGACGAGCGGGCAATGTCTTCTGTATGTCGTGGAACCAGTTGGTTCTTTATGTACAAAATTAAATAATTAATGTTATTTTTAAATACCTTACTTTCTAAACTATTTAGGACACTCATTGAGTCTGTTATAATAATAAAATTCTTATTTTCTACAATATTATCTATATATAAAATTGCTTTATATATTGCATAACATTCAGCAGTATAGATACTGCAGCTACTATCTAATTTAAAACATTTAGTTTGTTTTAGTTGAGGGTCATATAAAGCTGCAGTTACATTATTTGTATTTTTAGATCCATCAGTATAAATTTTATATTGAGGTATTTGTTTCTCAAATAAATCTAATAAGTCATTTTGATGATTTATTGTATGAGTAATTATATCTACTTTAATATTTATAAGTTGTTTGAGACTAAATTGGTATAATACTAAAGCGTTACAGGTAAATATATTTACAGCTTTTTCTTTAATGTGAATGATAATCCTCAATAACTCTGGAAAATGCCCTGTTATCAATTGGTTAATATTAATATATGGGCCAACTGGTAGTTGTTCTTGGGGAAGAATTCTATTAATAAGTGGTTTATTTTCTGTGGCTATTAATTTGAGACAGAATTTTTCAGCAATTTTTAATCTATGCATTTTCAGTGGTGGAATACAAGATTCACATTCCATTGCATTTATAGGAGTCGAACACATTGCACCAGTAATAATTCTTAGTGCCTTATTTTGAATAACATCGAGTTTCTGTAACTGTGTACATTTGGCATTCATATAGGCAAGACAGCTGTAATCAAAGTGACTACGTACAATGCTTTTGTATAACATGCTAAGTGTATGGGGATCAGCACCCCAGTGAACACCTGCCAATGATCTAATAATGGTCAACCCTTTATTAGCATTTTTTGAAATATATTTAATATGGCTTTCAAATGTTAATTTAGGATCTACATACACCCCCAGAAATTTCTTTTCAGACAGCCATGGAATGGGAACACTATTATATTTAACATTGTTATCACAAATATTTGATTTTTTACTAAACAACATGGCACCACTTTTACTAGGGTTAATTTTTAATTTCAATTTATTTTCATAAAAATTATGAATCTGTATAAGGCCTTTGTTTAAATTATTTACAGCAATATTTACATTTTGATCTATAGTATATAAAACAATATCATCTGCAAATTGAAGAAATTTGATATTTGAATTTTTTAAATAAGTGGTAATCTGGCTGGTGTATATATTATACAACAATGGTGATATTGTTGCACCTTGCATGGTGCCTTTATATACAGAATTTGGACCATGAAGAATGTTATTATATCTAACATACATTGTTCTCTCAAATAAAAAGTTAAATATCCATTTACATATTTTTCCAGGAATTCCAGATTCTGATAAAATATGGACAAGTATTTCAGGATCTACATTGTCAAAAGCTCCCTGAATATCTAAGAAAACACAAGCTGTATTTGAGTGACTGAAAAAAGAGTTTTTGATATCGGTTATAAGGGAAATAAAATTTTCTGTTGCACTATGACCCTTTCGGAAACCAGACTGTTGTACAGGTAATTTATTGTTACACTCAAGATACCATTCCAATCTTACTTTTAACATATATTCAAATATTTTTCCTATGCAAGATGATAATGCTATGGGTCTATAAGAATTATGATCATTTATTGGTTTATCTGATTTCAAGATGGGTATGATACATTGTGTTTTCCAAGAGTCTGGGATTTCTAGTTTATTCCATAATAAGTTATATATTTGCAATAAAATCTCTAGGGCATTTGGATGCATATTTTTCAATACTTCATAAGTTACATTATCTAATCCTGGGCTAGTATTTTTTCTACTTGCTAGAGCACTTTGCAACTCTTGCAATGAGAATGGTTCAGATAAGAAGCTATTTGTATTATTATCATTTTTATTAAAGATACTAGTTAAATTTGAATTATTTTGTGAATTAGCTGGTGGAACTGATGGAGCATATTTTTCTATAAATTCAGGAATCCAATCATCTAATCTAAATTTATTTTGAATACCTATGTTTTTAAATCTTTTCATATAATTCCAAATAATGCTAGTAGGTGTATATCTGTTAAATGATTCACACAACTTATGCCAACTAGTTCTCTTTTTCTTACGAAGTAAAAGCTTTTTCTGTGCATCAACTTTTTTGTACATAATGTAGCTCTCAATGGTTCCATCAGATCTGTATTTATTTAGTGCTTCTTTGCTGAGTCGAACTGCATTTAAACACTCATTATCCCACCATGGAACTGGATTTCTCTTAATATAGTGAGACTCTTTTTTAAATATAGGGATACATTTTTTCATAAGATCTATCAATTTATTATAAAATATGTTGTATGATTCTATAGGGTTACTATTATCATAACAAAAATTTGAAAATTCTTTTTCTGTTTCAGATTTGAAAAGAGACCAGTCTACCTTATGAAATAAGAACTTCTCACATGGTGTGCCAACAATGTATTTATCTATTGAAAGTTGCAATTTGGTGATAGTTGGAAAATGATAACTACCCATGGGATCATCATGTACTGACCAGTCACATAGAGGTGCTAAAGATGGACTTACACATGTGATGTCAATAGCTGATTGTCGGTGATGAATAGTACCAACTGTAGTAGGAGAACCATTATTCAAAATACACAAATCGAACTCATCAAGAAGATTATAGATTTGATTTCCTCTAGTGGAAGTTGTATTACAACCAAATGCTATGTGATGAGCATTCAGATCACCTGCTAACATTATGGGCTTAGGAAGATTTTTCAAAATTTGTTGTAATATATTTATCCTGAAGTTATTGTTTTTACCTGGTGGAGGGGTATACACAGTTAGAATGGTCAAACGACCCCTACATGTGACTACACTGATAGCTGTAGTTTGTGTATGTTCATAATATTTTGTTGGTATAATATTATATTTTAAATTATTGCGTATTAATATACCAACTCCACCATGACCATCAGGTCCATTTTGAGCTACAAAGTTATAGTTTTGAATACTAAAATTACTTCTATCTCTCAACCATGTCTCATTCAGAAGACAAATGTCTATGTCCTTTTCATTAATAAAATTAACTAGCAAAGGTTTTTTAGAGTTTATACTTTGTACATTAAATTGACATATATTAATAAATTTTTTATCCATTTTTAAGTTTGTCTATTAATACTTCTTTAATAACAGAAGAGGTCAACTTTCTTGCATCATTCCCCAATGCTACTAGTGTACCTACTAATCCTTTAAGAATTATGTCACTTTTTAAAACTTCATTTAGTAACTGTTCAGATGACATAGGTTCATAAGAAGTAGTAGATTTCATAGTTTTTGCGGGTAATGCCGGAAAAGTAGAATTATAATTATTCATGAGATTATTATCGTTTTTAGTAATAGCGTTAGCGTAAGTTATTTTATTAGTTTTTTCCATAATTTTATGTTTCTTAACAGGACAATCTCTCGAAATTGCCAAATGTTGTCCTCCACAGTTAATACATTTTTTAACTGCTTCACTGTTACATTGAGAATAATGATGTTCTCCTGCGCAAATAGAACACTTTTGAGTGGAATTACAAACTTTAGCTCCGTGATTAAATTTAAGACATTTATAACATTGTAATAAAGGAGCTATATATTCGTAAACTTTAAACCTAAATATATCTAGGTATACATAGTCTGGTAAGATGTTTGTCAAAAATGTGATACTCACTGATCCGAAGGGCTTTACAACTCCGTCAACAATTTTTTGAAATCTACGAACAGTTACAATTTCATATGACGAAGATAGTTTCTTAAAGAGTTCCTCATTTGAGATATTAGTGGGTACAAACCGAAGAACACCGATTTTCTCTACTGCTCGTGCTGGAATGTATGCTCTGAAATTGTGGTGATTGAGAAAACCTTCATTTTTTAGAAAATTATTTGCATTGTTTGCTTGTGAGAACGTTACACCGACTTTATTAGCGTTAATGCGTCTTATATTCGTTACACCTTTAATTTCATTCTTAAATAGGCTTGCTAATACTAGGGGATTCCTGTTGCCGATTTTCTCCTTTTCTACAAAAACACAGAATTCTTTTCCAATTGCATTATCAGGAAATACTCTCGTATAACCTGATTTACTATACGGTTTATAAAAATCTTTGCCCATATCTTTAGAATTAATATTAGTCTCATTTTCTACACTTTCTCTCAGTCTTTTTGTAGGACGATAGGAATCGACCCCGGGGCCGTCACCCCCCGGGGTTTTATTCATTTTTATTATTTCTATATCACTAATTACACAATTACACTAAAATGAAATGAAATTATTTAATATGTACAGTATTTAAACAAATTAAAATTTATCTTTAAAAATCGCGCCCTTCTTTTTCAAAAGCCCGCCCTATATATTACTTAGCAATAAGAGTGTTACCCTTTGGATATGGAATTCAAAAAATTTACGGTATTTGAATAATTCTTGATCTAAGAAGCCCAGTGATTAGCGTGCTCAGTCTGTGTCTCAGTCTCATGCAAAGGATGAGTGACATCAATTTATTTTCTTCAGCTCCTCCGCGCTTCGGAAGGCATGTCAAACCATTCGTCCCGGCTGTACCTGCAGTAACCTATCGACACAGGATACGCATAGTTGTTATGGCCCAGACTGCCCATTTGACTCCATCTGATGATGATGAATCATTCTAATTGAATATAATTTGCCGCACTTCAAAATAGCCTTCTGAGCACGTACACTAGTGAGCCACATTAAATCTATCTTATTGTAATGATTTCTTGCTAATATATGCAAAATTCATAGACCAAAGACATCCATTAAGCTTAACGCTGTTAGTACACCGACGCAATCGCATGCGATACTAAATATTTGCAAAAACTTGTCATCTATATGGCAATGTTTCGCATGTGCTTTGTCTCACTCTCAAATAGCTGCGTCCTTGTCAGTACGGTTTCGCAGTCTACTGCAAAAAAAAGGTCGTTATACAGATTCACATGTTTTCACAGATAATGACTATCCGAATTTGTATCATGATTTTTTTTCTCAAAAGATGAATACGTTGTTCACATTCGCATAGTTTCGCATATATTTCGCACTCGCATACGATTGCGTCGCTGTACTAACAGCGTTAATGGCAAAATCTGAGTTTTTTCACAATAACGATGATGCCTGAGTAAAAAAAGTCTATTAAGCCCGTTAGTTACCTAGTAGAAAATATTAGATACGTATATTTTTATCCATTTTAACAAGGAATGGTTTAGATAATAGACATTAAAGGTCTGTACTCTAAAGGCTCGTGAAGTCACAACTATGTAGAAAATGTACGGTCATACGGCCGTAATTCGGCAATACTACGGCAGACAGACCAAAAACATAGCCGTCGTCCTTTCAGACGTAATCATGTCAACAAATAAAAACGTTTAAGTCATATATGTCAAAATTATAAAAGTTAATAACAATTAATGATATTACCAAAATAATTATAAAATAAAATATCTTATAAAATATTAGAAGAAAATGTAGATTGAAGGAAATGATAATTTATATAATATTGTGAATATAGATTTAATTAAATGGTATTTATTTACTCAATAAATATGCATAAAATTAATAATAGATATATAATAAAATAATTACTGAACATTGGAAGGAACCATTCAGAAGGACAAGCAACACGGTCAATACGACACAATGAATAAAATTATTCAATAGTGTAACATTTTATATCCATACTAACAGGTAAAACTTGAAATTTATTTGCACAACATACTATCCTGATTTATTTAATCATTACATTGGCGTTTCAGTACCAATATTTTATAAAATATTTCAAACCGCGCTCCAAGCAATTTAGCACGCCTAGCTACGAGCGGTGCGGTAAATCAAATGTAGATTTACAACTGGTGCACAATTCAGGTTAATTTCAAACTATTGTCAAAGGTTTAAATTCCTTTCAGCATTTTATCAGTACGACATCAACATTTTCGCTTGGGAAAGCTTTAGACTCCATTAATGATCTGAACTTTTTCAAAATAATGAAACCTTCTTTTGTCGACAATAATTAAAAAGTTTTCATTCAGATTAAAAAAAAAACCTTCTAATTCAATCGATCATTGGAATATGTATATTTAAACGACTTCAAAATAAGAATTTGTTTTGCATTTAGATTCTAACAATTTATGTTGATTGTTTACCAGATTTTTATGTTCCGGATTATGTCGTTAACACAATTATTTCACGAGGCTTGGATTTTTTTACCTTCATTATCATCATTATCAGCAGTCTATTAACGACCCTACTGCAGGGGTTCAAGCCTTCCCTATGAATGAAATCGAATCAAATCGAATAAAGAGACAAAATCGTGATCCACTACGCGGGCCCAGATGGTTTGATGCCATCCGAAGCATGGAGGAACTCCAGATATTTTTGGACACGCATCTATGGCCTACTGCGCCATTGATCTCCTCAATGGTTTTTTTTAACTTACTTTAAAAGATTTCAATTATTAGTGGAAATATTTTTTTTTTCGATTTTTTGGAATAAGGTTTTATATCCGTTTTCACTACCTAATAGTTAACTTTTTACTGCAAAAAAAACTTTACTGTCAGTTCATTTTTAAATCACAACCAACAATAGCCTATTGTTTTCTATAGGAAATAATTCATCTGTCAATTCCACTCTCATTCGTCTGACTTGCGAATGTTATCAACTATCAATATAAACAAATTACAAAATAAATTAAGTCAGACAGGTTCAGACTCTGACGAATCTTTAAAACATAATTATCTTTCTTACAGAAATGTTTGCAACTCACTGTTGAAATCATTAAAACGTAATTATTATCGTAAACAATTGGCAGAAGCCTCTGGTAATCATAAAAAAACATGGCAAATAATAAAAGAAATAAGCAATTTAAAACCAAATAAATCCTCATCTTCAGAATTATTCGACTTAACCGAAAATCCCATATCAGCTCTAAACAAGGTCAATGAGTACTTCACATCTATTGGACGAGAACTGGCTAATGTCGTTCTAACTGGAATAAATGAAAGTGAATCAACACTGGCAACCAAAGCTAAAACTCGTAACGCCCCACTTCATTCGATGTCATTAAGCTTGGTAGATCCGGATGAAGTTAAGTGCGTTATAGGTAATTTAAAAAGCAGCAATGCATCAGGCTGGGATGGAATACCAACTAATGTACTTAAACATTTTAAACATCTATTGTCAGAGCCCATATCCCACCTCTGTAACACTAGTTTCGACACTGGTGAGTTCCCAGCTGCTTTCAAAAGGTCCATAGTTGTTCCTATTCACAAATCGGGGGATAAATCAGTCATATCCAATTACAGACCCATTTCACTTTTACCTGTTCTGTCCAAAGTTATGGAAAAACTAGTAAATAAAAGATTAATCAACTATCTTGAGACAAATTGTTATATCTCAAATAATCAATTTGGTTTTAGATCTAAAATATCAGCAGAAGATTCCATTATAAAACTTATTAATAATATAACTCAATACACAGATAAAGGAGAAAAGTGTTTATGTGTCTTTATTGACTTGCAAAAAGCATTTGACACCGTGTCAATTCCTATCCTTCTTACTCGATTGCAGAACATCGGGATCCGAGGTATCGTTCTGTCATGGTTCGAAAGCTATTTAACTGGTAGGTCGCAGTCGGTGAGGATTGAGGATTGTAAAAGTGTAGACTTAGCTTGCACTTATGGCGTCCCACAGGGCAGCACACTGGGACCGACTCTGTTCTTGGCATATATAAACGAACTTTGCGAACTTCAACTTAAAGGTTCCGATATAACTATGTATGCCGATTACACGGCAATGGTTTTCCATGATAGCACGTGGGACAAAACTAGGCGTCTGGCTGAGTTGGGATTGCGCAAGGTTGCTGATTGGCTTGACGGCAGTCTACTTTCACTGAACGCTTCTAAAACTACATATCTTTGCTTTAGTAAGACTAGTGTGTCGAGTCCCTCAAGCGATATTTGCTGCAAATACACGCTCACAGCTGTATTGCCAGTTCTCAATCAACGCACACCACATGCAACTGTCTGGAACTCAATAGATCCAATACTATTAGATATCTGGGTATCACCGTTGACGATAGATTGCAATGGTTCCATCATATTAGGATTTTATCAAAGAGAGTGAGGAAACTTATATATGTATTTAAATCATTGCGTAATGTTGCTGATCCTAAACTCCTACTACAAACTTTTAATGCACTTTGTCAACCGATCATCGCTTATGGAATCTGCTCTTGGGGTGGTGCAGGCAAAACTTTCCTAATTGATGTAGAACGAGCTCAGCGGGTGGTGCTAAAGGTGTTGCTTCATCTGCCATATAAACATCCAACTACACGCGTCTACGAAATCGCTCAGGTATTAAGTGTCAGAAAATTATTTATATACCGATGTGTAAGGCGATTTCATCGATACTCTGCAAATCTATTAATTCCGAAAACAAGAATACAAAGATGCGACAAAGGAGACAGATACCAAATTCCAAAAATAAAAAGTGCTTTTGCCAAAAGACAATACTACCATATGGCGCCTTACTTATATAATTCATTCAATAAATTTTGTACTAGCAAAAATTTTAATCACCATTTAATAAAAACCTATAAGAGATTGGCTACAAAAATATGATTACGAAGGTACTGAAAAACTCCTAATGTGTTAACACACACACACACTCACATACACATACTCACACACACACACACACACACACACACACACACACACACACACACACACACACACACACACACACACACACACACACACACACACACACACACACACACACACACACACACACACACACACACACACACACACACACACACACACACACACACACACACACACACACACACACAATAGTGACACGCTAATTTCATTAGTAGATTTAACTTAATTTTATTTTATTTTTTTTTAAATTGTTATTGATCAACTCAACAATACCAATAAAGTGTATAATTTAAGGAAGGAACTGGCTTCTGAGACACAAGTTACTTAAATTCAGAGGCCAGTGTTTCATTAATATGTTCTGGTAATGTCGCAATAAATTCATTTTCATTTTCATTTTCATTTTCATTTTCATTTTCATTTTCATTTTCATTCTCATTCTCATTCTCATTCTCATTCTCATTCTCATTCTCATTCTCATTCTCATTCTCATTCTCATTCTCATTCTCATTCTCATTCTCATTCTCATTCTCATTCTCATTCTCATTCTCATTCTCATTCTCATTCTCATTCTCATTCTCATTCTCATTCTCATTCTCATTCTCATTCTCATTCTCATTCTCATTCTCATTCTCATTCTCATTCTCATTCTCATTCTCATTCTCATTCTCATTCTCATTCTCATTCTCATTCTCATTCTCATTCTCATTCTCATTCTCATTCTCATTCTCATTCTCATTCTCATTCTCATTCTCATTCTCATTCTCATTCTCATTCTCATTCTCATTCTCATTCTCATTCTCATTCTCATTCTCATTCTCATTCTCATTCTCATTCTCATTCTCATTCTCATTCTCATTCTCATTCTCATTCTCATTCTCATTCTCATTCTCATTCTCATTCTCATTCTCATTCTCATTCTCATTCTCATTCTCATTCTCATTCTCATTCTCATTCTCATTCTCATTCTCATTCTCATTCTCATTCTCATTCTCATTCTCATTCTCATTCTCATTCTCATTCTCATTCTCATTCTCATTCTCATTCTCATTCTCATTCTCATTCTCATTCTCATTCTCATTCTCATTCTCATTCTCATTCTCATTCTCATTCTCATTCTCATTCTCATTCTCATTCTCATTCTCATTCTCATTCTCATTTTCATTTTCATTTTCATTTTCATTTTCATTTTCATTTTCATTTTCATTTTCATTTTCATTTTCATTTTTCATGACGGAACTTATTTACTTTATCCCTTTCATATTAAAAACATTAATCATCTCTAAATTCTATACTGTTTTGAAAACAAAACTTAGAGGCTAGTAACAAAAAACACAATCGTTATAAATACCGCTTCAGCCGTATTCTTGTACCGCTAAGCCAGCCATTCACTACTGCCAAAGTTTCCAATAGAAACAAAAATAAATACGACTCTTAAAAGTTTTCGCTCTTCCTTCTTTTGTTCAGATGCCTAATAAAACATTTATATGCCGACATGAAAAGAAGTAAAATGAAAATAGAAGCAGACGAAACTGCCCTACAACTTGTATCAACTCTTTTGGAAATTGTTCCGCTTAAGCCCGCTTAGATTAAATCCTCCACAAAGCTGTCAGCAGCTCGCTATCATTTGTCAATGTTGCTCACGCCATTGTCGCCGTTATTGCACGAATATAATACCGTCTATTATAGAATAAAAAGTTCTTTTAGAATGCACGGGATGGAAACAATTGAAGGAAGCAATAAACACACATTGTTTTTCATCTTAAAATGTAAATTGGGACGGTTTTTCTCATTTGCCGTTTTATTAGGTATTACGACTTTGTCCCAGTTCCGTGATGGAATATTATCATTGCTCTTTTGTCTTTAGGTTCTTTTCAAGTGTTGCTAGCAACAATATCTCACACTCTGTATGTATTAGCGATTAAGCTCGCCAAAAATTCCCGAGTGGTGTACCAAATGAAAAAAAATGAGACACAAATACAAAACACATAAAAACTGTAACCAAATATGAATCAATGACAGTCTATCAACACTGATATCTATGGTGTCAATCATAATATGAGGCGATCTATAGGAAATTGAAAGAAAAATAAAAACTTAACTTTATACTAGTAATATCATTTACAATACAAAAATATCCAGTTTGGCGCAGTCTTCCTGAACATACCCTTTGCTGACATGTAGGTACTTCGGCGACATCACTCACATATCACTCCCGTTTGATACACTGAATATATATATATGTTACGTTATATGTTTGATACACTTTTATAATAAATATTAATTGAGCATAGTGCATATAAAATTAATTAAATATAATAATTAGAATCCAATTTTATGGTAATCGAAATTTCAAAATATTTCATTCGGCTTTATGTTAAATTCAAGCATTTAAGCAAGGATAGATGAAAATATGCTCACTAGGAGCGAAAATAACAAGCCTTGATGGTCTCGAATGGTTAGAGTAGTAGCAGTAATCGGAGAAATAAGATGACTAAATTGAGGACACTGATCTGAAACGTACATACATGAATACGAAGAATCCTTCGGAATTGATTATAATAATATTTTTTTAATGTTCTAATTTTAAGGAATCAGAACATTTCAGAACAATAATAACTATAGAATCAGATCAACCTTGTAGACAAGTAAATTAGTTAAAATAGATTTCATACATTACTTTGGGTAATAATTATATCACTACGTAGATAAACAATAACAGTTAAATCCGGAATTACTTTCCAGAAAAATGTTTTATACAATATTTTTATAACTTCAAAACACAATTAAGACTTTTGTTATTATATTACTATCGGATTTGTTTTTATCTTTGGCATTTTCACTTCACCAATGTTATTGAAATCTACATAATAATTTTATAGAAAAAATTTTTCGTAAATCAAACTCATTGAATATCAGACGTGTGAAGCCATGCGTGCTGAAGCGAGCACTTCTGGATTTTTCGCAGCATATATTTAACTAACTTTTATAAAGCGTACTGTTTCCATACAAAGTTTGACCCACAAATCCTACTTATTTTTTTTTCAGATTCCTTTTATTGGCAGAAGTAATAAACTCTTAAATATATGACACCCTTCCAAATCATGTAATGAAATAAGTATAATCAATATAGTAAACGTTGCACTATGGCTCTTTGTTTAGAGATAGAAAATTGAATTTAACGTGATCAAACAAATAGACAGACACATATGCTTGCCAATCCTATTATACTGTCAAAAAAAACTACTTTTAAATTCCCTCTATTTGAACATTATTTTATATTACAACGAATAAAAAATTACAAGGTTCTTTTAACAAGCTTTTATTTGGTCTGTATTGTAGTCTATAATTTAAGCCCTTTTATTTGAAATCCATATTGGATTTGTCGTTCTGAAAATTGTATGCCGCCATTTTGTTACACTGGCTATTTTGAATTAATAATATATTCCTTTACAGGTTCCTGTCATGTAAAGGAACAGGAACAGAACCTGTAAAGGATCCGAAACGTCTAAAACTGAATACAAACGCGATGGCACCGTTTAAAAATTGTTTCATTTATAGTAGGTATAGTGCATATAATAAGCATGAAAATATAAGAAATCAATAATAATAATACCGATTATATATAATTGCATTGTCATCAAAACTATTGGTTTCAAATTTCAGCTAAAACAGAGACTGGGAAGTCTTGAGCTTGTAAGTATTGATTACAGAGACAAACATCGAGACAGGTGAAACTAATATGGTATTTTTGTTTTATATATATGATACACGTTACAAACGCACTTAAAAAGATTACTATCATTCAGTTTATCTTTCACTATTAGTAAATAACTAAGAAAACTCAAGCTGAGCTAGCCGAGCACTGGTAAATTACTGCAATTATGTAAATTAGGCACAGCGAGCGTGAGATGCAGTCATGCGTGCTCGAACGAGTATCTTAGGATTTTTCATATCGTGAATGAAAATCATTTAGTTTTCTTTGCTATACAAGATGGCGTTAAATATAAACTAAATCGCGCAATCGTTTTGTTTTATTATATAAAGATAATATGATAGAATTAATAAAGTATTACGTAAATCCACTACGTTTTCAATTTATTGAAAAGTTAGCAAGCCAGAAATCGGGACACGAGATAGTATTGAACAAAATGAAACAGATCAAAAGCTTCTCAAACAATTGCCGTTGCCAGAAACAACTGTCATCGAGTTTATTCAGGACTTGTCAAATCCGTGCGAACAAATTCAAATTATCAATAGCAATATTCGAAAATAAGCCGGCCGTATATTTCCACATAAAAGGGAACCGGGACTTACATTACAAAACTTGTCTTAAATGTTAATAAAAGAGATCGCGGGCGGCCAGGAACCTTCGTGAATGAATATTTCATGATGGGACTATTGACCAGATTGAGGGATCTCTTTGGTTGGTAACGTCATTCAAAAGTAGCATGCTCCGAGTTTATAAATAGGGGCCTGCTTATATTGGACTTATTCGCTACCGTGCCAGGGCAGATGTTGTGCGTTTATTTTCTCATTAATTTTTCATCTCTTCTCCCGATTCCTTAACTGCCGTTTGATTGAGCGTTAGGGTTTGCTTTAATTTTCATTGCCGCAGAAACGGTTTGGTCGAGAAAAAACGGAATATACTCCGACAGAATCTTTGCTCTTCTCAAAATAGAACTATATATTTTTCGTCAGTCTGTTGCTAAATATGTAACTCTAACCAATATATATAAGTAGTAACGATCACCTGTAGCTATAAAACTTTTCACTTAAAAAAATGCGAAATATGGGATTTGCAAAATTGTAATATTTTTTATATAAGATATTTTAAAACATTAACTGTAATAAAAAGAGAGTTATTTTAACTCTGAAAATTCATGAAAACACGCATATTCTTTTTTTAAAAAACAATTTAAAGCTGTGCTAACGCTATCTGTAGACACCGCAAAACAACATTACCTTAATATTATAGCTTAGATCAATTTAAAAAAGGTTTAGTTTATTTTTTATACAAATCATATAAAATACTCAACATATATCTTTACATAACACAAAGTACAGTCAGATAATATAATACCTACTACTTTTCATGTTAGATTGATTTTGAGACACGTATTTTTAAGTTATTTAATGCAAAACAATGTGGTTTCTTATATTTTCAAGCGCAGTATCCATAAATACGTACCTGAAAAGTACGTACTATAAATCAGAGCCGTAAAACTTCATTAAAAAACGCCTGGAAAAGTTTATATTATTGACGCTAACGCTAATTTTAAAACAACTTTTAAACGGTTTCATCGGGTTTGTATTTAGTTTTAGACGTTTCGGACATTTTCACTTTCAAATTAGCGTTAACGTCAATAATAAAAACTTTTCCAGGCGTTTTTAATGGAGTTTCACGGCTCTGATTTCTTGTACGTACTTTTAAGATACGCATCGGTTTTGCCAACCCTACCTCATTTCCCCATCCCCAGGCTATAGCAATCTTATATACTGCAAACAACACTTCAGAATCGTGTTATATGGCTGCAGTTTTCTGTGAAGAGGATACTTCCGCAAGAGCTACGATCCTGACAGGAGATCCGCTGTGAAGAAGGCCGTTTACTTTCAAATTAGATACTGAATTTACATTCATTTATACAAGAATGATAGGCGTTTATAGAACAGGGACGTTTGAGCGTAAAAAAGGACCTTTATTTTACAAAAAAAACCATTAATATTATAAAGAGGTAAAGCTTGTTACTTTGTTTGTTTGTATATCTTCGAAAATACTGATCCGATTATGAAAATACTTTCGCCTACGGGAAACTATATCATACGCAAGTGATACATAGTTCATTGATATTGACTAGTATTTTTATAAAGTGAGAAGTAATGAACACGCCCTGTCTCAATACAATTTATAAAATTTATTTTCTATCGGGACTTCGACCGGGAATTTAACCTGGCACCGCATAGATGGCGACACATTGAAACAAGCTTACGAACTACTTAAAAAAGGTTTCCCAATAAATACCCTCCAATGTACCTTCACTTTCGAGAAAAGGAGGTGGGTTCAACAGGGACTTCTCCTAACCCAGTCCCCGACGTTCGAACTCCCCGGACACCATCAGCGGACATAAAAAGCTCAGGTACAGCCTTTTCCTGAGTATAGCTAAGTGGTCGTGACTGGGGTGTCATAAAATATCATGCAGTTCAGCAGAAGGGATGCGTTAATACGCGATGCTTCACTCCTCCCATCCGTACAAGTAGACAATACTGCATGCAGGCCAATTCTGGTAATGTTTTCCTAATGATCTGATCTCAATACAATCTCATCTACTTGCATTTTGCCATAGTAACTCTAAGTCCAATATTATTATATATCTGTCACTGTTGACGTGTGAAGAAGACATTGCACTAATATATTGGACTTTAGGTCGATAGTACAATGGCAAAATACAAGTCGTCGAAATTCTATCGAGATACGATTATTACAGAAAGATTAACAGAATTGGCCTGCTGGGTCTGAGAACGACCGAGCCACTTGGCCAAGGAATTTTATTTTTATGTGTGTGACGGTAAATCTTATTGTGGGTTTATTTGTTCAACTTTTTAATTTAGGTTCGTCAGAGACCGTATGTTAGTAGAATAAATACAGTTAAGATGGGATCGATTATATCAATTTAAAGTCGTATTTGTCAACTGCGAGACTTTAGAGTAGCTTAATAATATGAATCTATTATTAATGATCTATTTTATATTATCACTAAATGCTTTATAACTATAATAAGATAATAATGTCAACCAAGAACGCTATTTTTCTATTAAAAGCGTTAAAACCAATACTTATAACAGCAATTACCCCAAATAACTTATCTAAACAACTTCGTGTACTTTAAACCATCATCATCATTATCAGCCCACAGCAGTCCACTACTGGACATAGGCCTCCCATCATACGCTCCCTTTTTTTACTTTAAATAAATCTAACAATAGTAAGAGTGAAAGTGTTATTACAGACGGTTACCCAGCCGTCTTAACACTACGACGAATCCACGAAGAATGAGAACGGACTACTCTCTGCGCGGGTAGTATAACTTTTATGGATTGCCCCAATTATATATTCCGTTTTTCATTGTATTATATAATGCAATGTAAGTAGGCATATCATAATATTATAGGGTATGACAGACACATTGTGCCGTATTTGAGGAATTAATTAATTCTTTAAACGACGCTGACTTTATGACTAATAAAAGTATTCCCTAACAATCAGATATTCAGTCCGTATAATGGCAATAAAGCTGGATTGTCTATTAAAACAATAAACTTTATATGGCGGCGGTGATACTTTACAACTTTGTGAGAAAATATTAAAATATGTAATTTTATTTCTCTAATATATATTCTATTAACATAAACTAAATTGTAATCGTAAGAACATACATAAATTCCAATTATTCCAATAAAAAGTTCGAATTCCAATTATGTATCTTTTAGCACTTTTGTTATAGAAATCTCTTTCTCACTTTTGTTATATAACAAATGATGTAGTGTCTAGATGGTTGTGTAGGTTTTATTCAAGGAAACCAAAAAAGTCGTTATTAATATACGCTTGAGTGCGCTAAGGAAGCGTCCGCGACAGCCGTCTTTTCCATAGTGCCTATATCTATTAATTTAATGTGTATTTATAGCGTTATCTATTCAATTGTGTTAATATTTATAGTATTTATTCGGTACTGACTTTATTTTATACATATAATATTATTATTATTACGCCATATCACTACGCTAATGCAGAGCATCACAACTCACCACCAGCTGAAAATCGACATTGCAGTTATCTGTAACACAAGTGATACCTTTTGGACACCACATCTGAATCAATGAAGATATCAAAACCCAGATCCGAAACAAAACAGAAAAGTTAAAGTTTTACATTGATGTTAACTACACACATCAACATCGTCTAGGGATATTTTAATTATTCTTAATTTTCTGTTTTTTTTTTCTGAACAACATACAACATGTTTATATTTTTACAAAGCCCATTTATTAGCGTAGATTATAGAATAAAACATAAATATTTTTTTGTACCTAAAAATAAATTATTTAAGTAAAGACGAAAAGTAGAATAATGGTAAAAAATTACGAGATTAACTTCATGCTGTCTTCTCCTCACAGTTTGGTCACTCACAAACAACTGGTGCTCTGACTGGAGCCTTTGAATCAACAGCATGGCATTTGATTGCCTCCTCGCAGCAATTTGCAACAATCGGTCTTGTCTTTGGGTGGTTATACGCTTCCAGCCTAGGTATCTTTCAGTCACTTCACCAGTAGCACGATAACGTGACCATAACCATGATATCACGTTTTGTTTTTGTTGGTTTTGTTCCGATGTCCTCAGCAATACTCCGTTGAGTAGCTCTAGCTTGGAGCATGCCTACTGCCCTTAAGATTTCCTCTCTTGTAAAATGGCGTCACTGCATAATGCATACAGTATCACAAATTCAAATTAAACAGCTAACTTGTTTTAAAACTTCGATTAACACAAAAAATCTTCAAAAACTATGGTAGGTAAATTGAAAACTTCGAACTTCGCTTGACTTATGCCGCGCAAATCTTTTCTTTGATTATTTTTTAATTCAAATTTGGAATCATCAAAAAAGGCGTACAAAATAAGTTTTACAAAAAAAGATTTTAAAACCGGCCAGTTTTTTTGAATTTATAACTTTATACAAAATGTTACACACATCAACATTGTCTAGGGATGATCATATAAGATGACGATACTTTGAAACCGGCGTGTGAGCCATTCAGCCATGGACGCAACTCAATTTAACGATGAACAATGTACATTTTTCACTCCGATACCTAGTTTTCTTTATGATAACCTTATTAGGAAAGAAATAGTTGTTATTAGTACAAATGTCTTTAAAATGTTGAAATATCGCAAAGATTACACCGATACGAGTCGAGCAATCCCGTTAAAATCTGAATCCGAATTAGAATTCACGCAGGTCTCCAATTTCACTTCGAAATCTATTGTTATGGAGTCGACTGCAAAAGTTCATTTGTAACGTTGCTAAAATCTGGTCTTAATCTCAAAATCGCTAAAAATTTGTCATTTATTATCGTAGTTCTTCTCAAAATATCTTTTTGATATAGGTATATCAACAATGATAGATAAATGTCTATGTAGTTATGGCCGTCAACTAGCGCCATAAGTAACGCTCAGGTAAAAACAGTGGAATAAACCATTACCTTACACGTGTTTCCTCTGTCGGCGGCTGCTAGACTGTCGCTATGTTGTTGTGGATTATAATAAATATAATAACATACTATTCTTCATCGTTAACAAACATTCAACTGTGAACATGCCAATAAGATTATATTACGATTCAAATAGTATTAGATGTAGCATTGAAGATAATAAATAAAAAAAAGAATCAAACATCATCTTTATTTAAGACTAGCTGTGCCCGCGACTTCGTCTGCGTGGGAAGTATTTTGGTAGAGCTCATTTTTCCTATGAATGCAGACGAATCGAATAAGATCAATGGGCCATAACCCATTACGCGGGCTTAATGCGGATCGGTGGGTGTTAACGTTGCTGATGCAGCCAGGACTAACGGCTTAACGTGCATTATGCCAGTGTTGTGCACAGTGCTCAAGATAATAATGTTTTGGTCACCCATCCTGTAAACGGTCCTTACGAATGTTATTTTTCTATTTTTTCTCGTTTCTCGCGCTCTGGTTGTTGCTTGTGTCTGAGCATTTTATTCGTACCTTTAAACGGTCCTTCTTTTGTTTTTGATCTTTTTAAATTATTATTATTTGTCTAGTTGTATGCACAATCGGCTATTTATTGTTCTATTTTTCATGTAATGCTAGTTTGCCTGGAAGAAATCGCTGGCTAGCGATGAGTTTGTCGTTTGTACTTATTTATGTAAAATAAGTATTCATGTATGTCCTTGTTGTGCAGTATTTACTTACTTATTTAACTGCAATTTAAACCGAATGCGCTAACCCACTACGACATCGGACCCCTTATAGCTAAGCTATACTAATATTATAAAGAGGAAAGATTTGGTTGTTTGTTTGTTTGCATCGAATTTGCTCCAATACTACTGGACCGATAGTTGCAGAGCGATTCCGACCTACGGGAAGCTACATCAGACGCGCATGTCATAGGCTATAATTTTGCGGCAAAGTCGTGGGAAAATAGCTAGTTCATTATACCCTGTGAAAACTTATCTGCGGTACGCCTGTGGAGTATGAAGTCAACACGGGTTGGCGATAATCGAAACTACTTTCTCGATCTCTATTGTGCAAACTGCGAGCTCTTTAAGAGACCAAGCGCATTTCCCTATCAAAAGAAGTTTCATACTCATACCATACTGCATGTATGTAAATGTGCATGAGCTTCGCGATGGGCAGTTAAATACGCTTCGCGTTTTTCAGGTGTCTCCCGAGACCTAGCGCTTTCTGTCTGACTCTCTGTCTATAAAAGTCGGTCAGTACATGTCTGACGGAAGATACGTGGAGTTTTATTTATTGATATAAAAAAATATATATCATATTTTAATTTCGACTTTCCACACTCGAAGGAAATCGTCTACTAACATACTTCCGTGAGGTGCTTAACTGAGCTTCTGTCAGATTTGAACGGCCCTCATCATCAGCCCTTTTACGTCACCAACTGCAGGAGCTCATGCCTTCCTTATGGATGGTTAAAGAGGATGGGCCACGACCCTCCATGCTGGCCCAATGTGGATTGGAGGATATTAACGACTGCAAATACAACCGGGACCAATCGCTTTACGTGCTTTCCGAAGCTTGGAGTTGCTTGAGATAATATTTTTTGGTCATCCATCCTGTGCCCGACCTTTGCGAAAGTTGCTTAACAACTACAATCGCGGGCCATGGCGCTTATTCACTACGCCACCGAGCTACTCTGAACCGACCCTCAGACTCGCGTAATATTATATGAGTGTTGTGACCAATGAATAAAGCATTGTTTCCAGCGAAGACTGAAAATACCAACTTTGAAGTAAGTATCTACAGCAATTTGTATGTTAAAAACACACAAAGAGTATTAACATAAAAAAATAGCAATAAGAGAAAAAAAATATATAACTCGAGTTGTCTTTACGTTCTTAACTTCAGTTGACGTGAATCTAAGTTTTTTAACGTCGTGGAAAAACTTCTGACATTGTCTCTGTTACCTGGCAAGCAACAGGGGTGAGTAGGATTCTCCTCCGTGAACCCGACAGTGAGCTGCCCGGTGGGTCCCCAGAGGCCTACCCACCAAAACCCGTACTCTACACCTTCCCATGGGAAACGAAAACCGGCAAGCTATGGCCGAGTCACCAGGACACTCAAGTATTGGACCATTGGTCCCCTTGCAGATGGAAAATTGGAGAGACTCGGGTAAATCGAGTGCCTCTCCCAGACAGACGAAACCGTGCAATGCAGGAGCAGCTGCCAACCACCTTCGCTGATCCCGACGACGACGTGAAGGCTCTTTCCGCTTGTTCTCCTACTCACGTGATCGTATACCACATGTCCATTATAAGCTGAACCCTATTAAATATGATTGGCCATATATAAATGAGGTCTACTTACTTCGGAGTTGTCAAAATTTTGGAATCTTATTTTTTTATTTGTCATCATACAAATTATCATTTTATAGACAATATTAATTCGTAGCTCGGTGGCGCTACGGATATGCGCCGCTGAGCACGATCGCTATTGCTAAGCAATTTTCGCAAGAGTTGTTCACGGGATGGGTGACCAAAAATTATTAAACAAAGGCGTGAGGCCCTGCAGTTTGGCTGAGAAAGAGTTAATGATGATGATCAATATATCAAAGATGAAAATTTATAAAACAGTAAATATTTCATAGCAATTTTGGCGACCACGTCACTTCAAATTGACATAACTTTTTTATTTGTGAACCGATTGAAATAAATCTTAATGTTAACGGAAGAATGCCGCAATATAATAGTGAAAACTGCATTTAAATCGGTTCATCCGTTTCTGAGATTATCGTGCACAAACGCACAGACAAACAGACAAAAAATTTAAAAATCATTGTTTTGTGTTCTATTACTCTTATAAATGTCCCTTATAACAGTTTTTTCCATATATCTTCAATGTACAGACATCGATCGGTTACGTTTTTATTATAGTATAGATTATTTTCAATACACTCTAGAAGTGTTTGTAGTTTTTTAAGTTCTCTATATCAAGTATTTACTTTTTTCCTTCATTTTTAATTGCTGATATCAGACTAGTGGGATCCATAGCGTTAATGCACTTATTGCATTTAAATATCAATGGCGATATCTGATGAAAAATGTATCGTGGTTGTTGAATGACAGATTTAACAAATATATAACATGTCATATAACCTTGATCACTCGACGGATAATCCGTTGCGTATTAACGCATACTTTCTTAAACCTTTCATTAATTGTTTGGAACTATCGTCGAAAATTATATGAATGGAATTGATTACCGATGATTTGACTTAAAGTGTGAAAAATATTGAATTCAAACATTAAATTCAACACGAATTTCACGTCAAAGTTATAATCCTATCCTACTTTTATTAAAAATGAGAATGTTTTTGAGAATGTGTGGATGTATGTGTGTTTGTTACTCTTTTAAAAAAAACCTGAACGGATTTTAAAACCTGAATTGACACATCCTCTAAACAGTTTCCCAGGGAAGCCGCGAAGTGGCTGGCGGAAAGCCTTAAATTTCATGAATACTAGAGTTGCTTTTTTAAATTTGTCGCACATAATCATTAACTTACCTGAAATAGAAGATATTCCGTTATAAATTATCCACATAGTGCACAATACGTATTTATTATTCGTAGTCAACTGAAAAATTCAAATTCGCACAAAAAGCTACAGAGAGCGGAATGCTTGATAACACTTTGATATAGCCGCAAAAAAAATAACCAACAAATTATGTCGCCGTTCTTCTAAAAGATGTATAAACGATATTAGACGCAGGTCCAAACTAGATGCTGAAAGCATAAGAAAAGGACCTATGTTCAAAATAGACATAACAGAAAACTATAAAAAAATAAACAAAACGATGTCCTGAAATGCCCTCTTTGAATTTGGTAAACCTACACGATTTAACGATCCATTATTGGTACACTCCACTCTAAAACAATAATGGTTTCCCTATTTTGAAATGATAATGGATGGAGGTTCGTATTGTTATTAGATAGTTCGTGGAAATATATTGTATTCAGATACATATTTGTATAGTTGATATGACATTGTAAGATCCCAGGTGGCTGGAGTATTCCCAAAATTTTGAAATCAAATGAGAGTAGGGAGCAGTGTGGCATACTGACATATTATAGATGGAGAGCTCGTGTCAAAAATTTGTAAGAACTTTCTAAAGCTTGATATTTCTGTAATGTCGAAATATCAAGTACGGAGGACAGGCGTTGGGACACCTGTGAAATGAAATTAAATTAAAATGTTTTTATTCAAGAAAGCTTGTTACAAGAACTTTTGAATCGTCCAAAAATATTTTTTCCCCTACCACTTGTTCGGGACGTCTGATGGCGGCAATGCGAAGCAAACTTCTAGCGATTGCTAAATGTGACTGTTCCGTTAAATAAGAATCTGAATATTTTTTTTAAGAAGTAAGTATTAAAAATTTTGTAATAAATTAAATTTCAACGATTATGAAACTATTTTGACCTTTACTCTTAAACGCAATCGCGAACGATCGACATTTCATACTCTTGATTTAGTACACTGGTGCCAAATGGCTTGATATAGCGTGGTTGTTGAATGAACTCATCAAATCAAATCAATATTGACATAGTCATTGGCTTGGATTAAAATCGACATAGAGATTGCATTCAAGAGTGAGCTTACTGCTGAGCAACCGCGTTTAGCGATTGTCCAATCACAGTAGTTTAATCTACTTTTCTATATTAAAAATAAGTTTTTCACTAATTTCAAACAATTGTCTTTTGCTCCGCCACCACCAAATGTTCCAACATCTGATCTCCGACACTCGGTACCCTTAGTACTTCAAAATACTGAAATATCAAGCTTTTGCACATTTTTGTTACGATCTCTTAGACTACTTTTATATGGTGCCTTTATAATTGGCTAAGGTCGTACGAGTGTACGATATGATTTCGTCGTGGGACGAGATGAATCACACAAACCTCTTTAGCACCTACATTAAAATTAAAAGAGGAATACTCGTATACGGTATGTTTTTACATCACGTATTCAATAATTGGATTATTGATAATACAACTCCACGAAAACATACAAAGGAATACATTCTAATAGCGTAAAAATTCATATTAATGACAAAGATAGTCCTCGAGTATTCAGAGAGAGCAAGACAACGATGTCAATAACGATTATATATGAATAATATGAAAAACATGTTTTCCGTATCAGAAAAAAGGTTTATTTTTATACATACATACATTCACGATATTTTTGCAGATAATTCAAAATAATACAGTTTCTTTTATAATTCATATCGTTCAACAGCTTTCTCAGAATGTATACGTTCTTTTGTTCATAAACTAATAAAACATGCTTCTATTCTTGAGTTTATCTAAAGTTATATGACTTTACAACTACTATGTTACTTTGCCTTTAGTTTTGAAAGTGCAACTCGTTTCCACAAACAACTTGCTCGGGCTGCTGTACCGAAACTATGAGATAAATGATATTAAAATTGTATATTTGGAGACTAATACCTGTAACTAATAAGTAAGTAACCGTTATTTAGTAATAAATAACTCTATTCACGTCATATCAACGTTACTTTTAGTTTTAGTGAAGACAAAACTAATCAAAATGGACCAAAACGTACCTCTGAGGTATATCGTCTTCCTTGACATCTGATTAATAATTCGGAATTACAATATTTTATCTTGAATATGATGAGCAACTTTTGCCATTGTTATTTCGATAGTCGTTGTGAATTTTCAGGGTATAAAAGTCGATACCCGCTGCGTGTTTGCTGGTATATTTTAAACTATACAACGTATTTTAATGCGTTTTTCAACTACAGATAGTGATTCAAGAAGAAGATTTATATAATTTATAATACAGAAAGATGCGGGTGAAAGCTAGTAAAGTATATTTTTCAAAGAATTTTATTTTTCAGTTGGATTTTATGGGTCTTGTAACTGAAATCTCGTATCTTGTATGTTAATTTTATCAACGATTTATCTTATTACTCATAAATATGATACAAACGCATCATGTTCTCTTATACTTAATTTGTTACAACAGTTTTATATAATGTTCGCTAAAATCTCGCAACTGAATTTTGAACAAAATATTTTTATTTATGTTTTAGTCCGATATTCGCTTGTTTTCTTGATTACAAAAATAAAGCGAACCAACGAAATAAAAACAAAAACCAAGGCTAAAAACAAACGAATCGAAAAAAATGACAATTAATTAAAAATTTACCCAAGTTGAAGTGATTAAAACACCTGAATAATTAAATTTGCTCCCAAAAATTTATTTATTTATTTTTTGCTGTTCTATTGACGTTTCTTAAAGTCTCTGTTACTTCTAAGAATGCATTACTGATGTTAAGATTTAAAACCGTATTTTTCTTTTCTCCGATTGATACAATAATATTGAAATAAGTTTATAAACTTAAAAGACACATAAAAGTAAGGAGCAAGCGAGGTGAAATTGTGGAGCTATGAAATTGTTATAAATGCAGACGTAAAATAGATAAAAGATGGGAGATATTGTCAATTTATTTGGTACTAAAAAAAAATGAAATGTATTTATTATAAACTGTCTATTCATATTATTCGTTTATAATATTATCATACATTACAAAAAGAAATTGAATGTAGTTGAATTTAGTATAAAAGTTGTTATATTTTTCTAAAGAGAATTTACAAAAAAATATAAGATATGTGAAGTTTCATCAGACTCTCATAGTCTCCTCGTAATCCTTGATAAATTATCAGAACACCCGGTTTCCAAACTGAGAATTTAAAGTTAAGCACATCTCAAATTGAACTTAAACGTCATTTTTAATGAGTTGATAGCAGTTTGATAAAATTAGGACTTTTTACTCGTGGAATGTATAAAACTTAAGTTATTAAGAATAATCAGTTGAGTTTTAGTACTTTTCTCGATTTAGAAACAGTATACAAAAGAACTAGCTATTAGCCCGCGTAGTCCATTGGGAACTGTTTATTTGGATATCAATTCATATCATGATAACTCATGACACATATATAATTACAATGTCAATGACAATGGTTACTATGGCGTTTTAATTCCCCATGGAAACGTCCTGGTTTTCGGAATAAAATATAGCCTATGTTTACCGCATATAATGTAGCAAGTAGTTTTGGTGTCTATTCGATGCAAACAAACAAATATACAAACAAACAATCAAATCTTTTCTCTTTATGATATTATTATAGGTAACAAAACCATTATACATGTAGGTGAAGTCACTTGGTATTATTATTTATAAACGAGAGACCTGCACTGTGCCTAGCTGCGTCTGTCGTCTTAATGGAATGTCGGATAGCTTTGTCGATAGCAAACACCACTAACTGGGTCTCACTATGTCTATTCATAGAAACATTAACCATTCCTCAATATCTAGGAGACAAATAGTAGGGTCTGTGAATGTTCTTGTATTAAGGAACATTTATATAGGATAGAGAGGTTGAAATACTGATAAACGCGTTGTCGATATATCGTATAATCGGTACCGGTGCTCAATCGCAGTGCAGTAGTAAGCGCGTTCGGTCTTACATACGGCAGTTAAGCAACTTCCACAAAAACCGGTCATGGGATGGGTGACCAAAATGTATTATGTCGAACTCCTTCGTGCTTTGGAAGACTCGTTAAACCATTGGTACCGGAAGCTTCAACAGTCGTTAATACCCACCAATTTGCACAAGACTCAGGTCACCCCAGCAGTGGGACACAGGCATTAATAAGCCTTATGGGATGTTTCAAATCTGTGAAATTTCGTGTTAAACCTAAACCAATATCAAGACTTGATATTATTGATGCTGTATAATTTATTTATTCATTTTTATTCTATTTCAAAGCACTTGTGTAAGTCCAAACTCTATGCCATCGGTTGGTAAATCTATGGTGAGAGACCTTGTTCTGAGAAGAACCAGTAAGAAACTACTATTTATTTTATACAGAATAATCAAAAATTAAAAAAAGACTTCATTTAAATATGATGTCATTTTGCATCACAATATTAGGAAATATAAAAAAAATATATATTATAATATTATTATATTTATTATAATACCATTACTAAGTAGACAATTTTAATATGAGTCTTAAATATAGACAATGGTAAATTTAATATTGTTATAGGATTTTTTTTATAGTAGTATACAGCCTGCATGACGGCAAGAGAAGTCTATTTTTATTTCTAGTATTAAAATTATGCACATGACTATATCTAATGCAACTGTTAATATTGTTTCTAATATAAAGTATACAGTTGTATATAAATTGGAAAGCCCTCTAAATATATTATTTTCTAAATATTTCTAAAATTTATCTCCAAGTGACATTCTTGATGATGTTCTTGAATCTAATTGATAAATAGCCCTTACTGCTTTTTTTTTAATAAATACAAAATCTATATCTGCCTGCAGCCATCCCCTACAGCAGAAGACCGTACAAGATAACGCTATGGAAATAACTAAAGTATACTGTCTTGGTAATATCTACAAATTTGATTTGTCTGATTTTCGTATTGCGTAGGCAGCTGAACTAAGTTTTTCGGCCAATAATGAAATGTGAGGATGCCACTTAAATTTAGAATCCAGCATGACACCCAAGAAGATTGTTGAATCAACCAACTCGAGCTTTTCATCATTAAGTTTAATTCCTGTTAATTCTGCTTTTATATTGTATAACATAAACTTTATACGTTCCATTTTCCTAGCAATTAGCTGGAAATTGATCACAGTAAACCAAGTCATAATCTGTGAAAGAGCATCGTTTCCATCGTCAAAGTTTTTTTTCATCAATCAAGATTAAATATTAAAGAAGTGTCATCTGCAAACAATACAAAGAATGGTAAATCATTTATTATGTTAGAAATAGAAAGGGACCTAGAATAGATCCCAGGGAACCCCTTTTTTGACTTGTAAACCAGATGATCTCGTACCATTTATATCTATAGTTTGAGAACTGGATCTGAGGTACGACGGTATTAGTTGAAGACACCATTGTAATTTAACTTCATAACCAGTGTTCGATGCTCAACGCAATCAAATGCCTTGAATAAGTCACAAACTACTCCAAGAGCATTTTGTGACCCCTCCCAATAATTAAAAAATGCTATAACAGCTTCATAAGTGGAGCGACCGTTTGTGAAAACATATTGTGAAACCATAGTATATAAAAAAATATTTAAGTTTACTTACTTTAAATTTATTACTTAATCATAATACCTACTATGAAATATAAATGTATTCTATCAATTTATATATAAAAGTAATAATAATTATATTCAGTAATTGTAAAATTGTACATCATCATCCGTAAACTATTATTATCACAACCACATAGGTACTTAGAATCTAATATAGGTACATTATATTTTAAGTATGTGGTTACATAAACGTTAATGTGATAATTGAAAGATACATAGCTCTATAGACGTTCAGAAATTAGGCGATATTACCAAGAGGTTACTATTCGAATATTCTTATTATTTATATAACATTAATAATTATTAATTACATGTATATAATTAAATATTAGACAAATGTAAATAATTAAGAATTAATTCACACATTTTGCTTCTGAGTTCAATAGATGGAAAACAAGATAAGATTATCAAATCTATGGTAAGTATACCCATAGTCCAAGAAATTTAAATTTCTGGCTATGGTCTGTCATTTGCTTGCCGCTACTTTAAACTTGGAATACTAGAATGTTAAGCTCTTTTAACTGTTACTTATTACCCATATTCAGGAGGTTATAAAAAGTATTTAGGTAAACTATCTATAACTTTTTTTTATACGCCGATGTGCATACCAAATGTCAAATCAATCAACCAACAGGTAACGAGTAAAATTTCAATCACTAAACTTGATCCACAAAATCAAATTAAATAAATAAAACACAAGAGGTTTCAATTTCTTTGCTTTTTTAATATTTCAATATTATTAAACGAAAAATAGGTCAAACTTTACTTACCCAAGTAAAGATCGAAGAAAGCAAAAACATTAAGTATGTATATGATCGTACCCACGCGTCATTAGTTACGAACTCAAAGCTACATTTCCATCATTAGAAATGGGGAACCAGAAAATGTATTGATATATTGTCTAAATCTATTGAGTTACATAATCACATTTATTTTTATTTATAAACTTTTTGAAAGCCTTGATATAAACGTTTATATACGTTTATGAATCACATTGTTTGAAAAAACATAACGAAGGCTTTCTTTACTTATTTGTTACGCCTATAAATAAAAGTTGATCCTACAAATAAATAGTTGCCCTGCAGTGTAATTATTTGCCATCCTCTGAATCTAAATCCTCTTAAATTTAATGCTTGAATTATAAAGATAATTACTGAAAACGTAATTTCGATTCTGTACATATTTAAATTAGCGACAACTTCATTGCACCGCTCTCTAAAATGAAACTTAAATTTGAACTAAACGAGAAAAAAAAATCTCTTTTAGTTTAAATTTAAGTTGTTCTGTAATCCGTAATTGTAATCAAATAGTTGAGCAATAAAACAAACTCCACAACACATAACCCCGTTTAAAGTTTCACGCACTTCAGTTTGCTATCAATTAATATTAGTGTATTCTTTGAACATAGGGATAGGCCGAGAGGACCGAACGCCACAAAGCCCGGCCCTTAATACATCTCCTCCACTTTAATTACTCTTTTCATACATTCTCGCCTGTTTTTATGGCTTCTGACATCACCTTCTAACAACCTGCGATCGATTTGATCGCGATGTGTGTCGTGGCCTTACTCGGTTGTTGTTACATTCAGTTATTTTTTTTAATTCATTCATCCGGCTCTTTTCACGTGTTTTCTTTCCACATATCCGAACCAACGGAGCATATTTCTGTTGATTTTGCACTGACGATCTATTCATTACGAATGGCACTAACCTAGCATTTTCTCACATATGTAAAAAAAACTCTAAGTGTAGTGTAATCTCATTACTTTTGCCTTAATGAGATTACACTACACTTAAGTTTTTTTTTGATGATGATGCATAAACTACTGAACATTCTTTTTAAAATTTTTAACTTTATTATCTATCTTTCTAAGCGCAAAGAAAACGTTTGTAAATTATATATATTATTTTTAATATCAAGAATCCACTCTTTCTCTCACTTTCATTAACAAAATAATAAACAAACATTCCATAATTTCCCATATACAACATCAATAAGATTATCCCTTTAAATAACTTAATAAGTAAATACTAATAGCATTCGTATTCGCCAATCAGCAAGAAGATAGGTTTTCATTACATCTAATCTTATTCCGATAACCCAATTTTCGGTTATATTAGACCATGGCTTAATATTGTCTCCCATCGGATTAAGGCGAATATTCAGAGACGGGTTAAGACTTCGTTCTGTTGTCAAGGACAAGTAAATACTTGTTAATAATAGTTTCGAAGAAAACTGTCGTTTCCCATAAATTAACTTCAGAGAACTAATCCCGACTGGTATATTTCCATAATTGGTTCAATCTATTGCACAGGCCTATGACCGTTGGTGTCATGCAGTGCAGTGGGGACGTAGATAAGCTAATGATGATGATATAAAGGTGGATGCTGGATTAAGACTCCAGGATAGCAGACCAGTGAGCTCACAGTACCATCGGACCAAGTGGGCGAAACCGCGGGTTACAGCTAGTGTGCTCATAAATGAACAAAACAGTTATTACATGTTGTAGGAAATATTAAATGTTGGATTTCTTCAAACATCAGAAGGACGAAAAGTAGGAGTATATAAAGAATGAATAGAAATGAAAATATATTAATTCACCATTTACGATATTATAATTAAGACTTGCCACAGATTTTTTCACTGAGTGGATTGTCGACCTGCAAAGACTGAATATTATTCCCAGTATATTGTTAATTTTCATCATTTATGACGAGAGCTCGAAAATCTGAATAAGAAAAGATACTTCTTTTCTACTTATTAGTATTCATAAAAACTGACTTCACTATTTGAGTCCTGGCTTTGTGTACCATAATGAACCGACATTAAACGTAATAAGTGTAACTCAAAACACATGTCCACTCAAGATTAGTGTTCTATACATAATACTTAATCCTAGTATAAAATTGAAAAATTTAATTCTAATCTCTGAGGTGAATTTGAAATTGGCTTTTATTCACTCTAAATTAAGTATAAAGATCTTAGTACTTCACCCTTCCTCGAAAAATTATTTACTACGTACAACCGACCTCTGTAATACGCATGATATTCGAAAATTTCATTATTTCGATAGGCGTGGCAGCAAGTGAGAAATGCTTCGGTTCTCGCCTTTGGATTTTGTACTGTATAAACATGAGCAAAGAGGTTATAAAATAGAAACGAAATCCCTTTAACGAGGTCACAGGTGTTGGGCTGAAGCAAAAATTGAAACGTAATATTACGTACAAAATAAAAGGGGTCAGGATTTTTACTTCTACTAACAATTAAACAGCATAGAAACAAAATTCTGAAAATATGTACATTTGCCATTAGAAGAAGAGTTTAAGGCGCGATTATTAACATATATGAGATTAAGTAATTTTTTACAAATATTGGATTGAAAATTTATTTCTGTGAGATGGATTGTCAAAAGAGGTTTAACCTACTTCCTTTCTTTACCAACATGTTAAGACATTTATCCTTATTGCGTATACCTGTCCATACTATGATATTCTAATACTATTCTATAAATAATCCGAAAAGTTTGTGCCTATTCAGTGAAACATAGTGATGAGTGACTTTTCGATCATTATTTTTGTGCAGCTATATGTTAAATGTTCGGAGTTGGATTCAAACCTCACTGATGTACTACGTTAACACATTCTTAACATTAGTTGATTAGTCGAGTACACTAAGGAGGATTTAAGCCGTATTAAGTTAATCTGTAATACCAGTCTAAGAATCGTGATCTCATGGCAATTAAAACATATTGTATTTTCCCTTGGTACGTATCTTTGGCTATTTTTTCTGATATACGGCCTCACCAATTTGATTAACCAAAGGTGACGTTACCATAACTCTACACCAATTAATGTGTAGACATTTAACAATAAAAATTACCACACCTTTATCAAGTAATATTTATTGCTAATTCTTTGTTATTTATAACATTTCTACTTCAATCGTAATTCTGCTGCTCCTTTACTGGATTATAAAAAAACACTTTTAGCACTTTTAATAAGTTTATTTTAACAAAAGTTTTTTGACATTTTTGTTTTTTTAATGATTGTATCTTTTATAAATATATGGAATTAAACAACACAGCAATAAAAATGAACGGGTCGAAAAAAATTACCAATTTACTAACATTTTCACCAAAGTGTTTCCTGCATTAAACGCCTGACCTCATCAAAATTTGTTTGAACAAAGATTTTTTAACTGTACTTTTTATACATCACATTCACAGATTTTAAATAAAATTCTGAATTTATAATATTTTTTACGTTTATTGTGTAAGTGCTTCTTTATTGTGTAAGCAATTTGATTTTGTTTATATTAAATAAACTCTGTGAATATAAATAATGAAAAGGTTCCACAAGATTTTTTAATTTAAAATTTGTTTTAATAAAAAAGATAAAACTGTTTTCTCATAAAACTACAGTAACGACGTGTTTCCTGACCGTTTGTGAAAACATATTGTGAAACCATAGTATATAAAAAAATATTTAAGTTTACTTACTTTAAATTTATTACTTAATCATAATACTCGTACCTACTATGAAATATAAATGTATTCTATCAATTTATATATAAAAGTAATAATAATTATATTCAGTAATTGTAAAATTGTACATCATCATCCGTAAACTATTATTATCACGACCACATAGGTACTTAGAATCTAATATAGGTACATTATATTTTAAGTATGTGGTTACATAAACGTTAATGTGATAATTGAAAGATACATAGCTCTATAGACGTTCAGAAATTAGGCGATATTACCAAGAGGTTACTATTCGAATATTCTTATTATTTATATAACATTAATAATTATTAATTACATGTATATAATTAAATATTAGACAAATGTAAATAATTAAGAATTAATTCACACATTTTGCTTCTGAGTTCAATAGATGGAAAACAAGATAAGATTATCAAATCTATGGTAAGTATACCCATAGTCCAAGAAATTTAAATTTCTGGCTATGGTCTGTCATTTGCTTGCCGCTACTTTAAACTTGGAATACTAGAATGTTAAGCTCTTTTAACTGTTACTTATTACCCATATTCAGGAGGTTATAAAAAGTATTTAGGTAAACTATCTATAACTTTTTTTTATACGCCGATGTGCATACCAAATGTCAAATCAATCAACCAACAGGTAACGAGTAAAATTTCAATCACTAAACTTGATCCACAAAATCAAATTAAATAAATAAAACACAAGAGGTTTCAATTTCTTTGCTTTTTTAATATTTCAATATTATTAAACGAAAAAATAGGTCAAACTTTACTTACCCAAGTAAAGATCGAAGAAAGCAAAAACATTAAGTATGTATATGATCGTACCCACGCGTCATTAGTTACGAACTCAAAGCTACATTTCCATCATTAGAAATGGGGAACCAGAAAATGTATTGATATATTGTCTAAATCTATTGAGTTACATAATCACATTTATTTTTATTTATAAACTTTTTGAAAGCCTTGATATAAACGTTTATATACGTTTATGAATCACATTGTTTGAAAAAACATAACGAAGGCTTTCTTTACTTATTTGTTACGCCTATAAATAAAAGTTGATCCTACAAATAAATAGTTGCCCTGCAGTGTAATTATTTGCCATCCTCTGAATCTAAATCCTCTTAAATTTAATGCTTGAATTATAAAGATAATTACTGAAAACGTAATTTCGATTCTGTACATATTTAAATTAGCGACAACTTCATTGCACCGCTCTCTAAAATGAAACTTAAATTTGAACTAAACGAGAAAAAAAAATCTCTTTTAGTTTAAATTTAAGTTGTTCTGTAATCCGTAATTGTAATCAAATAGTTGAGCAATAAAACAAACTCCACAACACATAACCCCGTTTAAAGTTTCACGCACTTCAGTTTGCTATCAATTAATATTAGTGTATTCTTTGAACATAGGGATAGGCCGAGAGGACCGAACGCCACAAAGCCCGGCCCTTAATACATCTCCTCCACTTTAATTACTCTTTTCATACATTCTCGCCTGTTTTTATGGCTTCTGACATCACCTTCTAACAACCTGCGATCGATTTGATCGCGATGTGTGTCGTGGCCTTACTCGGTTGTTGTTACATTCAGTTATTTTTTTTAATTCATTCATCCGGCTCTTTTCACGTGTTTTCTTTCCACATATCCGAACCAACGGAGCATATTTCTGTTGATTTTGCACTGACGATCTATTCATTACGAATGGCACTAACCTAGCATTTTCTCACATATGTAAAAAAAACTCTAAGTGTAGTGTAATCTCATTACTTTTGCCTTAATGAGATTACACTACACTTAAAGTTTTTTTTTTGATGATGATGCATAAACTACTGAACATTCTTTTTAAAATTTTTAACTTTATTATCTATCTTTCTAAGCGCAAAGAAAACGTTTGTAAATTATATATATTATTTTTAATATCAAGAATCCACTCTTTCTCTCACTTTCATTAACAAAATAATAAACAAACATTCCATAATTTCCCATATACAACATCAATAAGATTATCCCTTTAAATAACTTAATAAGTAAATACTAATAGCATTCGTATTCGCCAATCAGCAAGAAGATAGGTTTTCATTACATCTAATCTTATTCCGATAACCCAATTTTCGGTTATATTAGACCATGGCTTAATATTGTCTCCCATCGGATTAAGGCGAATATTCAGAGACGGGTTAAGACTTCGTTCTGTTGTCAAGGACAAGTAAATACTTGTTAATAATAGTTTCGAAGAAAACTGTCGTTTCCCATAAATTAACTTCAGAGAACTAATCCCGACTGGTATATTTTCCATAATTGGTTCAATCTATTGCACAGGCCTATGACCGTTGGTGTAATGCAGTGCAGTGGGGACGTAGATAAGCTAATGATGATGATATTAAGGTGGATGCTGGATTAAGACTCCAGGATAGCAGACCAGTGTGCTCATAGTACCATCGGACCAAGTGGGCGAAACCGTGGGTTACAGCTAGTGTGCTCATAAATTAACAAAACAGTTATTACATGTTGTAGGAAATATTAAATGTTGGATTTCTTCAAACATCAGAAGGACGAAAAGTAGGAGTATATAAAGAATGAATAGAAATGAAAATATATTAATTCATCATTTACGATATTATAATTAAGACTTGCCACAGATTTTTCACTGAGTGATTGTCGACCTGCAAAGACTGAATATTATTCCCAGTATATTGTTAATTTTCATCATTTATGACGAGAGCTCGAAAATCTGAATAAGAAAAGATACTTCTTTTCTACTTATTAGTATTCATAAAAACTGACTTCACTATTTGAGTCCTGGCTTTGTGTACCATAATGAACCGACATTAAACGTAATAAGTGTAACTCAAAACACATGTCCACTCAAGATTTAGTGTTCTATACATAATACTTAATCCTAGTATAAAATTGAAAAATTTAATTCTAATCTCTGAGGTGAATTTGAAATTGGCTTTTATTCACTCTAAATTAAGTATAAAGATCTTAGTACTTCACCCTTCCTCGAAAAATTATTTACTACGTACAACCGACCTCTGTAATACGCATGATATTCGAAAATTTCATTATTTCGATAGGCGTGGCAGCAAGTGAGAAATGCTTCGGTTCTCGCCTTTGGATTTTGTACTGTATAAACATGAGCAAAGAGGTTATAAAATAGAAACGAAATCCCTTTAACGAGGTCACAGGTGTTGGGCTGAAGCAAAAATTGAAACGTAATATTACGTACAAAATAAAAGGGGTCAGGATTTTTACTTCTACTAACAATTAAACAGCATAGAAACAAAATTCTGAAAATATGTACATTTGCCATTAGAAGAAGAGTTTAAGGCGCGATTATTAACATATATGAGATTAAGTAATTTTTACAAATATTGGATTGAAAATTTATTTCTGTGAGATGGATTGTCAAAAGAGGTTTAACCTACTTCCTTTCTTTACCAACATGTTAAGACGTTTATCCTTATTGCGTATACCTGTCCATACTATGATATTCTAATACAATTCTATACATAATCCGAAAAGTTTGTGCCTATTCAGTGAAACATAGTGATGATGTGACTTTTCGATCATTATTTTTGTGCAGCTATATGTCAAATGTTCGGAGTTGGATTCAAACCTCACTGATGTACTACGTTAACACATTCTTAACATTAGTTGATTAGTCGAGTACGCCTACGGAGGATTTAAGCCGTATTAAGTTAATCTGTAATACCAGTCTAAGAATCGTGATCTCATGGCAATTAAAACATATTGTATTTTCCCTTGGTACGTATCTTTGGCTATTTTTTCTGATATACGGCCTCACCAATTTGATTAACCAAAGGTGACGTTACCATAACTCTACACCAATGAATGTGTAGACATTTAACAATAAAAATTACCACACAGCTATCAAGTAATATTTATTGCTAATATCAAGTAATATTTATTGCTAATTCTTTGCTATTTATAACATTTCTACTTCAATCGTAATTCTGCTGCTCCTTTACTGGATTATAAAAAACACTTTTAGCACTTTTAATAAGTTTATTTTAACAAAAGTTTTTTGACATTTTTGTTTTTTTAATGATTGTATCTTTTATAAATATATGGAATTAAACAACACAGCAATAAAAATGAACGGGTCGAAAAAAATTACCAATTTACTAACATTTTCACCAAAGTGTTTCCTGCATTAAACGCCTGACCTCATCAAAATTTGTTTGAACAAAGATTTTTTAACTGTACTTTTTATACATCACATTCACAGATTTTAAATAAAATTCTGAATTTATAATATTTTTTACATTTATTATGTAAGTGCTTCTTTATTGTGTAAGCAATTTGATTTTGTTTTTATTAAATAAACTCTGTGAATATAAATAATGAAAAGGTTCCACAAGATTTTTTAATTTAAAATTTGTTTTAATAAAAAAGATAAAACTGTTTTCTCATAAAACTACAGTAACGACGTGTTTCCTGCTTATTTTTCTGATGTTGGCACGCTACAAAGACCTATTGTCTTCGATAGGAAATGAGAAAACTAACTAAATAAAATAGATGAAATTGCGTTGCATCAAACTACTGGGTACATACAATGTAAAACGAAATTAACTAGTTAATTATCACTACGAAAAGAGTAATGATGACATTGTAGAATGATTTATCGTACTATGTTAGTAAGTAGGGCTCGTGTTCACTTCACTGTGACTTCAGTCGAGTTTTAAATTATTTATGAAGTAACCGCAGAAGTCTCGGAACGTGGTAAGACGCTGACTTTAAAACCTTAGTGATTCGTTTTAACGATCTTGTATAAAGTTTCTGGTACTAGTAGAACTTAAGAAGCTAAAGTTGTTTTGATATAACTAGCAAATATTAGCAATCGAACAGATCAAAAAGCGACTCCAACTTTTAATTAGAATAAATTACCAGGTTTGATTCACTGTAAAAACTTTAAAAAAAAACCAACTTCAAACTTTAAAAAAGTGATAAATAATACTTATCTCAAAAGTGACTTATTAAAAAAATGCTATTGGAGTCCGGCTGAGGTTTCTGTAGGTTTATAACTAGTGTAGAAAACTATTTTCTTGAATAAGTCGCTTTTGAGATAAGCGTTATTTATCATCGATGCTCCTTTTCTTTTGGAAAAAGTATATATTTTCGGGTACCCGGGACACAAGAGAGAGAGAGAGTCGTAAGAAAGCACTTTTTGCTTTAAAAGCGGCTAAAACTCACTACGGAAGCAATAGTTACATGAATAGAGTTTGTACACTACACAACGATAGATTCAGTGATATTGACATTTTTGAGACATCCTTAACTAGGTTCAAACGCCACATCGTGCAACGCCCAAATTATTTAGATTAAGTGTAGGTATATTTATTTTATTTTATGTTAGAGAATACTCATTGATGTTGAAATCTGATTGTAATCATTATAATAGAATTGGAGCCTCTGTAATACTTTATATGTATGTATTTAAATATGCCTAAATGTTGTATTATATTCTTTATGTTTGATCTTTTATGTTGTTTACCGTTTCTTTATGTTAATCTTGTTATATTTTTTTTTTTTGGTTCATGTATTTTGTTGAAACTCTTTGTTTCTTAATAAAATAATAACAAAAATATACGGCGAATAACATATTTTGTTTTGTTATGAAAGTAAAACTACTGATTCGATTTCGATAAAATTTAAATGGGAGCACCTCGGTCCATTACACTATCAAATAAAAAAGTTTTTTTGTAAATCGGTCAACAATTAGCGGAAATATCGGTAAACATAAATAAAAATAAACATAAATAAAGGAATACATCGGCGTTGAGTATATAACCTCATTTTGGATTTTAAAGTCGGTTAAAAAATAAACTAAGATATTTATCAAACATTAATTTGCCAAACTTACGTTTTATACATTTCGCTTTGATAATTTAAGTACTAATATGTGCCCTGTGAACTATAGTGCGCCTATAAAAATTGATCCCATTGTAGACGACTTTCTTAGTCGAGTGGTTCGCACGCCGGTTTCAAGGAGTCGCCATCTCTGAGGTAAAGGGATCGATTCCCATTTGGGTCAATCAACTAAAAGAACTTCTCTATTGTTATTAGGATTTTAGCTCTAACCTTGAAATCTGAGCAACGTATGTCATATTTTTTAATGTACATATATTATTGTTGAATTTGATAATTTTTGTACTAATATTAATCTTGTAAAAACATTAAAGAATTGGAACACTTCAGGTGCCCGAATGAATTCGAACCCATTTCAGTTACAGCTTGCGATTTACACTGTCGAGGTACTACACTACTTCCAAATCAAATAGAATCGAATAGTGTCCGCTTTCTGAGAATTGGTATCGATTATAGATGTATCGGCCAACAACGGCTTTACTAATCTTCTGAAATGCCCTTTTACATAGGGCATAAACTCACTGTTCATTTATTTGTCATTGATACAAAGTTTATGTCACCGTAATAAACCGTAATTGTCCTTTATGCAACTGTGCGCGCTACCGCATAAATTCATAGGCCCAAGCTTACCACACCCACACTGCAGCCAATTGTAGGAGAAAAAATGTCACAACGACAAAAATTCACAGTTCGCAGGAGACAAAATGTCACGACGTCAAAAAGTCACAGTCTTAACTGATATCGACCGACCTTAAGATCGAAAATTTTCGGTCACTCATCAGATAATTTTTGTAAAACTTGCTTAGCCTCTACAATCATAAACACAATACGCTAACTACTATGCCACCTGGCTCTTTAGTGGCAGAGAATATAACAACTCATCAATGTCTTTCTTTGTTACTATAATCCAAAGTTTTACATACACTATTCGCCCACTTAGTGACTTATTGTCGATGTGAGATTTTGGTCTCCTGTCACCGTTTCTGTGTATCCTTGTGGCGGCATGTGCACTCGAACACTTGATAATTAAGTGATAACACACGACAGAAGCACGGTAATAGAAACAATAAGTTAAGCTGATAAAGAGGCCACCAGTGGCCACTAGCCTCATAACGTGTTAAACTTAAACTTTGGATAAAAATTAAAACAATTTAAAATGACTATTAAAGACTTTACCCGCAACACTGAACCAGAAAAAGGGACATATTTTCCCTATTTCGTGGCCAATCCAGTTATTGTCACTGCCATCTTTTTGACCGATTGGAACTTCAAAGTGTTTTATTTAACACATAGGCAAATATATTACTTTACGTGAATGGATTTAAAATGTTGCATTATAGCAAAACTAACAGCGATTTCAGCGATGTGTTAAAGTTAAATTTTAAAGTGGCCAAAACTTGGTTACGGAAATAATCAAACTTTAAATTAATTTTACTAAACACCTGCCACCAACTTTTCTAGATGTAAATGAGAGAAAAATATATTGAATTAATATTTCAAAATATCGTTTAGGGCGCGTTGAATTTTTTATATTTCATAGTTAAAAAACTATTTCGACTTTTTTTGTACTAAGTACGCTATGAAATCGATATCGCTGTGTATGTATGACAAATAACAATTTAAGTAAAAACTAAATTAAAACAACTTTATTGTCAAATTTATTGACTTATTTTATATACATAAATAATAGCTACTTAAAATAAAATATTCACATGACAACACAAAAAGTTGAAAACAAAAGATAAACATTGTATTGTATAATAATATTTCACTTCGTGTTAAAAAAATACCATTAATTCTGTATATTTACAAACTTCGAAACTATGATGTTTTTTGTTACAAGTACCTAATCTTTGGTAAAAAGCTTATTGCTAAAAACGACATGAAAACAAATATCGAAATCGACAGGGAAATATTAAAAATTTATTCGATTATATCGTTCAAGACAAGTACTAAAAAAGCTTAATTAATATAAAAAAAAATCTTATATACTTATGATCGATTAAATCTACCAGTAAAAAAAACGGTCTTAACGACTTGACAAGCTGGTACTGATAAATAGATTTACACTTTAATAAATAAGTACAGTGGTGAGCTAACTTACCCCTCTAGCGAGTTAAGTTATTTTTGTTTGTGTTCGAACGACAATAAGAACTTTACTCGGCAGAGAGACAAGTTACCTCGTAATGATAATATCATTACCACTTAATTCATAATGTTACAGATAAACGATATTAATTACATGTGTGTTTTATATATGTAGTTTGAAGTTATTTTAGGTGAATAACTGTTTTTTTTTCTGATAAATTATTTTTTAATTTATAAAATTTTGTTAGGCTAGTGAGTGCCGCGATTTCAATTCTGAACAGCTCCTCTTAAAGACTTAGGATCAAGAAGTATCTTTTATGTAAAACAATTAACAGGGCAACATCAAATTTCATTTTCTTTAATATAATTCGTATTTTAAATTTAAATGTCAAAGGAAACGCCGCGACGACGTACAATTCTAAGTATTAACAAGAGTTTAATCCGTCTTACAACAGAAACTGCTCCCAAAAAGGATTAATACCATTTAAGTTCAAATGCAAATGAGGACTCTGCTAATGAAAACTCGATTAAGGCAATTCCCAGTTAATTTCGTCATCGTATTTCTCGTTGTCCTTGAGGGAGTCGAAAATGGGCAGTTTCGACAGAAGTCCTGTAACAGAAAAACCCAATTTGAATAAAGTATTCTTACATTGTTTTTAAATTAACTTAGTCAAATTTATTCAATACCTAAATATTTAGGACGTAGTTTGCATGAAATCTGGTCGCTGGCCTACAGTGATTGCTTTAATTATATTACTACCGCGGTCTTAAATCGTTTTTGGAAGCAAATTTTGTTTGATATATGTCAAAATTATTTTTTACTTGCTTAAAATTGGAACCTTTATGCAACCATAATAATGTGCCTTTCATATAATTTGTTTTATAATGTTCATTATATTTTTCCAAAAAAATATATAATTTTTCCGTATAAACTGACTAAGGCACACCTTATTTATTACCATGTATAAGATTTATTTTTTGAAAACAATAAAAGTCATTCTTCTCTGAAGAACAATTTTGGTTTTGCGGAATACTAAGTGTTTGCTTTCCAGTGTCAATATGTACTGTAAACCCCCTTCAAAAGGATTCACAGGTACCCAACCGAAAATGCATGTAAATATATAAATAACATTAGCAATTACAAGATTTTCAACAAAATTTACACTGGTTCTTTGATTGGATTAAAGACTTTTTGTGTATTATTCACATTCTCAATTAAATCTTGACTTGATTGAATTTTATACAGCGTATTAAACGGGACGACGAAACGTATTAAGCATTAAGAATGTAGAAAAACATGTCTGAAGTTGCAAGCACTGGCGTAAAATAGCGTATTATGCGAGAAATTTTAAATGTAATCGTGTTTCTATTGTATATGCTATTGATCCGGAGATTCACCTTTCACGTACATTTCTTTATTCTCTTTACTAGCTTAAATTTTTTATTCTCTTTACCTTCAATTAAATCAGCTTAGCTGTATCGTCGAGAAAGTCTAACAGACATGGAAAATTTCACATTTACAACATTAGCACGGGTTATTTTATTTCTAATCTCAGTCATTGATGTACCAATTTATACATACATATTCCCAACTGTAGGGGCTCAGGCCATCCTAAAGATGGTTAAGTTAATATACACTTATATATTCAAGTAATATTTATTACTAAAATTGAAATCCAAAATAATGGAATGAAATAACATTTTGATACTTAAAACTTTAAGTGCTTCATTTTAATTAACTTTCAACGATCGTTGTTAAGTTAACAAATAACCGCGTCAGATATATTTATTTACTTAATTCTGTTAAAATAGGCTTTCATATTTAAATTTCAATGAATACAAAACATTAAGGAGTAATCGATAATATATATTTTTTTACCGATTTCAAAGATGAAGGCTCCGTGTTTGACTGGAATATATTTTTTATTATTATATATTCACTGAATTATAGATTTTCAAAACTTAAGGACCTGAGGCAGTTCCATTAAAAATAACCGAAATCGTATAAATTACTTGACAATATATTTATATCGTAGAAGCAAAAAAAAATGTTATACTTATAGTAGATATCACGGATCCTGCAAAGGATAAGGCACTAAATACGTACTATTTGATAATACATATAAACCCTTGAAAACACGTTTTTAATCTATTTCACTAAACAAGAAAGTAAGGATATATAGCGTAATTTTACTGTTCGTTGCTAGTTTTTTTTACTAAACCTTTGATGTCAAAATCTAATATGCCGCAGGTAAACGCCACACGGGAGCGACAAAGACAATAAGTGTCCTCACTCCAATTTCACCGGAATAATTTTGAAACTTTATAATAATTAAATTACTCCACCCCATTTTACCTTATTCCATTTACGTTTGGCGTCAATTAAACACTCTCTAGATGGTTCTCTCTTATTTTTTAAACTTGACACGTGTTTACCCGCTGCGACTGCTTAAACTACACGAGTGCACTATTATTATAGTACACAGGTGTATCATTATTCAAGTACTAATGTCAAAAGCAACGCGATCGCTTTGCATATCTAGGGCGGTAGATCTCATTCCAAAAAGAACCGACTAGAAAATCAGCAAGGGCTGTTTTTTCTCCCTGCTTTCTTTCATACAGAGATAAAAATATATTTCATATATTATATTTCTTAGACTAACTTTCCTCGTCCGACGTCATCTGCGTGATCCAGTTTTATACATTTAAACCTTCTTCTTTGAATCACTCTGTATATAGATGAAAAGCGCATCAAAATCCGTTGCTTAGTTTTAAAGATCTCAGCGTATAGATATCGAGAAGCGACTTTGTTTTATACTAAGTAAAAATAAAATGTGACAATGAAATAACTTAAAACAAACTCAAATGAAAAATTTAAAGTCTTTGGTTGAATTTAGATATTGGCACCATTATCTATATTAATCAAATTCTTGCGTTACTGAGTGACTGACTGACTGACAGACAACGTACAGCCGAAACTACTGAGCGTAGAAAGTTGAAATTTGGAATGAAGATTCCTTAGGCAGTGTAAAGGAGTACTGAAGGGGGATTTTTGAAAATTTCACCCCGGAGGGGCTAAATTAAGTGATGAACGTTTGTATGAAACTTCGTTACTATAAGTGCTAGGAGTCTCAAATTTGCATGCGGATTCTTTTTAGGACGGGTGCTCACTAAGACTGGATTTTACGGGGATGAAAGTTTTTATGGAATTTTCTCATTACTGGACTTATAACTAGACCACGCGGGGAAGTCACGGGCAGAAACTAGTGTTTGATATCAGCTTTTGTCTCTTCAGATAGATAATTGTTCAAGTCCATTATGATATAATAATAATAGAAGAACGCGGAAGTGGACATTCCCACAGTAATGGTTTGCGTTAACAATGGTGGAATATCAAGGATGACACCGCATACCTCACGCGTTTCATATCATGCGGTTCCTGCAGGCATCTATATATTGCAAAATAGAACCGAGAACATCTTCAAAACGTTTAACAACGCTCTTGAGGAAATATTGCTGGACTATTATTGGACTGGACTATTATTGGCTGGACATTTCTAGATAAGAAAGAACATCATGGCAGACCATGACAATTCATGTTTAATGTACCCAATACGCCAAAAAGATTTAAAGGAAACCAATTTCTTGGGTCATTTTTAGTACTATCGTGATACTAAAAATGACCCAAGAAATTGGTTCTGTTAGTATAACTTATCTAGTTACCGGTATTAAGAGTTCCATTGTTTAGATACAACATAATCTAACTAGCTATTGTAATTAAGTAGCTTATGTTAAGTAGGGCAAGTTCAGTAATTTTACTCTATAAGCGAACCAAACCACACCCTATGCTTATGAAGGCTTGAGTACACCGAATTATATACACAACATTATTGCTATTAAGTAATGTAATTTACATAACTTAAAAGGGAAGGGGAAATTAGTGGAGACAATTCTGTAATAGAAAATCTAATTTTACTTAAAATTTGGTTTTTACCTGTAACATATCCAGACACTAACGCTAACACTAATGTAACGGCTAATGCTATAAATTGGTACAGAGCTTGGCTTGCCGCAGTTCTACCACCCTGAAAGCATAAACAAAAATATTACTTAGAATGCGGATTTAGTTTGCATGGAACAAGAAACTGCAGCAACAATTTTTACTTGAAGCTTAGGATTTTCCGAAGTGAATATTAATTATGAAATTTTAATTTCACACACCACTGAACGTCAGTCAGATACAAATATTCAAATAACTTTTTAAACTGAACGAATGAATTAAGTTTCAAAAATCATAGATGAATTGGACAGGTGTGGACGACCTGCTAAATACTTACAAATCTTAACATAATACTAGTAAACTCTAAAGCCAACATTTATTAATCGACATTTAACTTATAACACTTACTTCTTCGCCCATAGCTTCAAAAACAGTACCGAGTTCGGTAGCACCATATGCTTCCTTGGTAGCAAGAGCAGCAAAGAGAACTGACAGCAATCCAGAATACAATCCTGGCATACCGTGAAGATTGTTAACACCACATGTGTCCAGAATACCAATCTTCGTAAGTTTTGGCTGAGAGCAGAAAGTGGAACCCGTTAATCAGTTGCGATATAACACCGAAACAATTTGCAATTTTATGCTACAGCGTTTTGGTATTTCCATTACTTTTTTTCATTAATACCAGCCTTTTGTCAGGATTGTGATTGAAAAATAATTTGACGTAAGTGTTTATTCCCATCAATATTTTCCAAACCGCAGAAAGTGGAACTCCCGACTATTTGAATTTTTGCTTAAATCCAAGCATCTGGCTAACCGTCGTGGCAAAATTATACCTCCCTCGGATACATAGGGAGAAAATTTGCATATATTCAAGTAAGTCTTAAGCTAATTCACATAAAATCTTAATGAATTATAAAATAAATCTCCCTTAAGGTACACACAGCAGAACATCGGATTACCGATATGTATTTTTTTATTTTGCAATCGAACTTGAATTCTATTCGCAAGGCATTAAAGCGTTTGATAGTTATCATGATTTGCTATTAACTGTACTATGTCGCCTATTGATGAGAACCGTATGAAAATTCATTTAATAGTGTTCCGCTTTAAGACAAATCTATTACTAGCAGTTAGAACTAGATATTCAGTTTTAGATTTATGCAGCGAAACTCAATTATATATTTAAGATTATGGAAGTCGGTTACGGTCTAAAGCACCAGCACACCATATACCTGTCTGGAAACATGTCTTCTTTATGAATAGAATCAAATAGGAATAACATGCCACAACACCTAGAAGGCCTAATACTAATTGGATACTAACAATTATATTTGTACCCGGCAATTTTACCTTAGGCGACTCCTAAATATTAAGGTGGCAGTTTTGGACCAGTCCTAAGTTTAGTGAAAACGGGCATCAATGTTTCATGTCTATAAGTTCATTCAATAACCACGCAATATTGACCCAATTGGCGCTAGTGTACTAAATCAAGAGTAGGAAACGTCACAATTGCAATGTTGATCGATCGCGTTTTGGTTCAAGAGTAAGCTAATCTGTATGATCACCGATCAAGTCAGTGCAGTCATCAGTTAAATGCTGCATATCTATGAGAAATCCCTAATAATTAATAAAGAATATTTTAATGAAAAATGCATAAGAAATCATATTTATCCCTGGTACTCTTCGATGGGATTCGAACCTATGAACTCGTGCAATCCGGGCGACTGCTCTAACCGTGAGCTACCCATTACCGAAGAGACACCTAGAGGGTGTCATTACGAACATTTTCCAGTATATCATCTGTGAGGACCTGTAATTGGCTTCCTGTAGTCTATTTTATCACTATGTATTTGTTCTAGGTGTTGGTCTTCCCAAAATAAATAAATAAAATAAAATAGGATTATGAATGCAAAATTGATCAAATATAATAATTAGTAAAGAAGTTTCTGTTATGACATTAATAAAACCAACCGTCAAATATCTGTAGCCTAGAACACTCAGCAGGCCAGCTCCAATTCCTACAGCTACAGCACCTCCTGGACCAATATACATATTGCAAACAGAGCCTACACCAACACCACCAGCCAGCGTGGAGTTCTGTATGTGGACCATGTCGAACCTGCCGTGGTGTTTGCTAACAGCCGATGATAAGACGAAGGTAGTCACCTGAAAAAATTGACCACCTTTAAATCTATAGCATCTCAATTTCAAGCTATTTCCTTTTTTTTTATAGATGAAGACTTTTAAAGCTTCTGCACCTTAAAAGTCAAAAACATAATTCTTATAGAATCACTAGTATGTGTTTGTATAGATTTTTATATTTAAATGAAATTGTCTATCCATGAGTCGGACTCACTTTTTGCTGAATTTTCGTTTTTATGACTTTTCTGTGTAGATAATAGATTTTTTTACTTGAAACAATGTAACATTATTATCTATTACTGTACTAAATATGAGATCAAATCTTTAATTATAAGTCTTTGGACATTTCATTTGCAATCCTAATATTCCATCGATTTCCTATTTGTTTTTCATTCAAGATCAGACAAGGTCATTAGTAAAAACATGTACTGAATCGACTTTTTGTTGTATCTATTATTTGTTTATTCATTAAAAGACACCAAAAATAATAAAAGTTATGAGATTGAAAGTAATACAAGAGAACTTCCGCCATTGATTCATTAAAAAATAAAAATTCCATTTGTTTTCAAAATATTTATATTTTTCATGTCATACCACAGTGACAAAAGACGTGCTTCCTAAATCGTTATTCATAAACTGCATATTCACTGTTCCTTATTGAATTTGATGGGAACACATTTTCATATTAAAACTTCTCAACTTTATGCATAGCGTGTTACAGGGAACGTCGACTGCATAAACAACTAAAGAATTTGATCGGAACTTTACACATCGTCATCATATACTATTATAAACAACTTAATCTTCTAAAAAGTTACGGATGGTATTTTAGGGGTTAGATTCACCAACTCATATAATAATAAGTTATTTGGCAATGGTAACATGATGTCATAACCGCATTAGTTTCGCTAGTTAACGTTATTATTTACTATGCCAAGAAAGAAGATGACACAACGCATTCCACAGTCAATGTTAAAGTCAGCGTGACAGATACTGCCGAAATTGACAAAAACCTTCAACTGCAATTATTTAATTAATTTCGGCCATCAATACTGCGGATTTTTAATAGATACGAGATTAAACACTGCTGGAGAATAGTAGTGTTTCAGAAGATTCCACTTGATTAAATAGGGATTCCACTCAATTATAAAGATACTGTGTGTGAAATTTGGATACAGTCGTGCATTGTCTTTTTTATAATTCTCTCATATACTTGTGTTCCACTTACAACTGTAGCATTGCTGCTGGTTGGTTATAGATAGAGTAACAATTTAATGCCAAGCGACGTGTTCAGCCCTCAGATTCAACAATAAATTTTATTCGCTTTTAACGTATAGCACTGCCCTTAATTCTACTTTATGTGTTAATCATGGATACCAACGTGGTTAAAACCTGTTTTATGACAAGTAGTGTCATATCAGAATTTATTTAACAAGAGTAATACATTTACGGTACTCTATAAAATAATAAAAAAATGTGCAATATAATGTAGTGATAATAGATATACTCGTATGTCAACTAAGATATTAAAAAATATTATTATTATACGCTTTTTCGTTTTTTTATATATATTACAGAAAAGAAGCGAACGCCAACGGCGTGTTAACAAAAATATATAAATATAATATATGCCTGACTGATATAACCATACCGCTATAGATATACCCATTAGTAGGTATATGAACCACGCTATAAACTGTTTAAGTTTACATTTAATTAGTTGCACACTCAGTTATTACTGTGATTATAGTGAAAAGACCTGTTAAAAATAACCGACGCCATTTAATGCAAACAATAATTAGGCAGCGATTTCATAATCAATACTTTGATTAAATTAATTCTCGTTTTTTTGAAATTCTAATGCACTCTTGAATAATTTGAAACGTATAGCCAATTTTGACAACTTCCGTTATCCCTTACCGTAGCAGCCGCTAGTGACAAATACGTATTAACAACGGCCCTTGTGTATTCTTCATCAGAATTAGTCAAACCAGAATTAAAAGATGGCCAATAAATCCATAAGAAGATTGACCCTGCAAAGAGTTTCAAAATTACTGGATATAAAAAATGCTACGAACGGTATCCAATGCTATTTTTAAAAGCACAAACTTCGTCATTAATTTCTCATAAACAACAAAAAATTTAAATACAATAGAACTAAATGTTCATGGTCTTTGCAAGTCACAGATTTTTCCAAATTCCTATTTTTGTATTAATTTCTTCTTTAATCTGGAGTTCATGTGCTTTCTTAATTCCAAATAGTTTGAATATTAATATTTTATCAAAGATATTATTCGATTAACAATTTTAAATAAATCTTGTCCTGAATAAACAATTTAACTTACCAATCATAGCTGTGACATCAGAAACATAACTCGGTCCGTTAAGATCGACTGTCACTACGTTGTTACTGTTAGTTTCTTCACTTTTTTTAGCTCTCATAGCTATACTTGCACCGAAACCGAAATAAGCTCCGAAAGCATGAATTGCTATGGAACCTCCGACATCTGATACCTAAAATTGTGTATGACATTTAAGTTTTTAAAAGAGGTTAATTTGTTTCAAATGTCGAAAGTGATGAACCATTAATCGATATATAAAGTAATAATCGACATCATCGTCAGTCTTATAATGTTTCTAAGATTGTAACACTGATCTTCCCTATAGATAAAGGAAACACTATAACATGCAACGGGATCAATAGGAAATAACGACCACAAACGCAATCGGTACTCTTAAAATCGAAATTTGATGTATCGTGGCCGGATTCGTCGTCTTTACCACTTTAAATTGTTTTTTTTTTATTGTCATACAGTAGAACGAGGCCCAATGAAGTTGGCAATATATCGAAAATTGATTGTTAGACTACAACCTTATTTTTAATCTGCATTCTGAAACACGGAAACACTTAATATTGCAAATTTTTGGTCATTCATCGGATGATTAGGCTTTGCAAAAGTTGCTCGCAGTCACCAATTATCAAACGGGTGACAAAAATTAACAATAAATTGGTGCGTAGATTTGCAATCACGACCTAATAACTATACTATCGATGATGATGATGATATACCCTTAGATGATGAAGTCACTAATAATAATAAGACAAAAAAAATATACTGTTCTTCGAATGAAATATTGATTTTGTGTATTTTATTAATAGTTTCACGTTTACAAATGTACCTTGAAAACATCTTCACATAGCCACAAGTTAAGGCAAGCAACAGCAATCTCCACTACAGCAATAAACAGCAACTGAACTCCACTTGCAACGCCCAATAGTGCACCAAAGGTTATAAGAACAGTTGCCGACATTATATCCGCCTCTGTAATATATAAAACAATGAGATTATCGTAGATACTTAAATTACCATGATAAAATTCGTCATTCCTGTTAGGTCCTGGGTAGCTTAGTGGCAGTCGCCCGGATTGCGAAAGGTTCGAGCCCCATTTCAGAGTTCCAGGGACAAAGTAAATTTTTTAATCATTATTCATTAAGAATACTTTTCAGTATAACATTCAGAATGCAAAACTGATCAAATATAATAACCAAAGATACCGCTCACCTGTTAGATCTACAAAGACAATAAGTTCAAAGGTTGAATTACATACCTATATGATATTTCCACGGTCCTAATAGATTGAAGAAAGAATAATCACTTTCTCCTGAGGGCTTAGTCTTTTAATCATCATAATAATTATAATTCCAACTGTTCTTGTAAATAATTTTGTTAAAATCAAATTCATGTAGGTTATCTGTGCATCAGAGGCAATGTCAGGTTCTACCTCTATAGCCGTGGAAAAATCATTGAAAAATGCCTTTATTATTAGACTGTGCCTGAAGTCTAAAACGACACATTTTGAAAATACATAAAATTCTGTTTTCGTAGAAATAGAACAGGCCTTCTGCACCGGTACACCTTTGTACAGTGAAATAGTAATTTCAAGGATTTTACTCAAATTTTACTTATGTCACCAAAAGCCAAATAAATATTAGGCGGTACGTTAAAATCACGAGTAATAAAATAGTGTGACACGATAACGTTAACGTAAAAACAATTATGGAATTAAATTATCACAGAACACTGAATATTCCACCAGATAATGTCGCCCCAATATCATGGATATTCATGATCACGCAACCTGATTGATAGTGTAATGATTTTTGTGTATCCTTTATTGAAGATGTATTAAAAATCCAGCAAAGGGTTCCTTACTGGTAAGGAGCAAATATCACGATTTTGTATAGGAACCCCTTTAAGACACTTACTTTTATTATTTGTTGTTATATCAGCAACAGATATACATTATCTGTGAAGATATTAACTGTCTAACTTGTATCGACTATCACGGGTCATGAGATACAGCCTGGTGACAAATAAACGGACGGAGAACGGAATCTTTGTAATGGACTTCCGTTTACCATTTACATAAATGCGATACCCAAAAAAGTAGTTATAGAAATCAAACTAGATGTCGCTACGTACTTTAAAGTAGTTGCATTAAACGTAACGGCAATCCAATAATGTACGAACTTTTTGTCAGATGTAAGAGAATTGAATTGAATTTTGAGAATAGGTAGGTTGACGTCAAATTTCTAGCTCTTTCTATAATCTACTTACTGGATTGAGTAATAAAATATTTATTTGCACTTCACAAAATACATTTTAGTATTAAAGTTGAAGAGCAATATTCTATTTATCGATTTCTTTCGAGTCAAGAAACAACGTTTAACGGTAGCGAACTTAGTCCCATAAATCAATCTACTTCAGAAACAAAGGGTTGTTAGGAACAAAAACAAGTTGTTACTTGTTTGTGACTTCGTGGCGACATCGAAAGTATTTTGATAAAATACTTGGACGAATAATCTGATATTAGTTTCTTATGAACAAAAGTCTAAGTAGGTCGAACAATTTGTATAAAATGGGCAATACTTAACACAGATGCCGGAGTGTTTTGATATTCACGAGCACTTCTTGACAATCTATAGATTGTCAAGAAGTGTCTATAGACACAAGTAATGCTCTAATGAAAAATGCTTATTAATTTAATGTAAATAATTGAGTCCATAACCTTTCAGAATCCGGGTTACTGCTCTAGTCATTGAGTTACACGAGACCCAACAGGGGAGCGACTGCATAACTCTAGCCATAGTTATAGGAACGTTCTATTGATTCTATGAACATATTAACTCCTATTATATATATTCTTATATAATAGGAATATTTCATTTTAAAAGGATATCATAAGATTTATTGATAAAAATATATATACAAGGCTAGAGAGCTGCATCGTCGCAGACATTTATATACGCACGCACAACTACATACACGTTTCTTAACTTAAAAGCACGCTCTATTATTTTATTAGCTTTATTTTAAATTGAAAGTGGAACAAGGAACAACAGCTTTACGCTGACTACTATTACGGTTTGATCGAGTTAGTTTCACGTGGTTGAATCTAAGTTCTATGTCAAAATAAATATAATTTACTTTTACTCGGTGTCCACGTAATTTTACAATTACACCTCGTACACTAGGCGTCTGAATTAAGAATTTAAAATTGAGAACGTCTCAAACTACACTTAACGGTACTTGAACGCGTTTTCGTTATTGATTTTAGTTTTTTCAATGATCAATTGATAGCACTTCGATAAAACTAGGACTTTCTGACGTAGGTATAAAATGTAAAAAGCATTAGTTATTGAGATAATCAGATGAGATTTTGTGCTATTCTCAATTTAGAAAGTCTTAATTTTATTCTTTCTTTCCTTCATTTGAATCTTAAATAACCATCAGTGATAATTACTAACAGTCTTATTAATAAACAAGGTTTAGCGTTGGAGTAATTTTACGCTGCGACTGCACTTTTTATTAGTCTAAATTCATATTATTAGACAGAGATTTAGCAAAGGTTAACCTAGCACAAGGTACTACGGGAAAAATATTTACTCATTGTAGGTTTGCTTATTCTCTGTATAATATAAATTTGGACTAATACTAATAATTGTATATTTTAGAGTTAATTCACTCTGACGTTAAGCCTTCGTAATAGCGCCGTTATATTTTTCTTCAGTTAGATATAATATCTCCTTCATATCGGTCTCTCTATAGGACATCTTCCCTTTCGCGTCGCCTGTTGTAACATCAAGTTCAAAACGGTTTTCTTAGAATATTCGGTTGTGTTTCCAGTCTGGGTTTATATGTTTGAGTAGCTATGTCTATTTCTTCTTTCTTTTTTATGAGATTTGATTATACGCGATTATACACATTTTGATTATACACGTGGGCAAAAGCGCTGGCAAAAAGCTAGTTATAATCAATGACACGGTGACAAATATAAAATCTTTTAAAATAGTAACGTCAGATCAATTTTTCAAAGTTTTCATTTAATAATTTTAAGTGATATTGATATTTTAATATAATGTAACACTAAAATTATTCAACATGATAATTTCACCATGTTGAATAATTTGAAAAGAAGATTTTGTGAATTTGCTCGTCATTTCTTTCAAATAAATCTATACTCATATTATAAAGAGGAAAGATGTAATTGCTTTTTTTTGCATTGGATAGACTCCGAAACTTTTGGACCGATTTATAAAAGTCTTTCATCCATGGGAAGCTACATAGTACGCGTTGGACACAGGCCACAATTTATGCAGGTGTAGTAGCGGGGAAACAGCTAACTTCATAGAAATCGATTCACCATTTAAGAAGCAATCAATTTACATACCTACTTTCATAAAAAAGATATTCATACTACTTGAAAATTAAAAAATCCTCCTTTCGAATTTTGAATGAATTTAAAATAGGCAATCTTTTGTTTTTTTAGGTGAAATACAATACATATATCAGGTAAAAAGCGTATCTAGTGAAAAGAAAAACTACTGATTCTTATTCGATAAAATTTAAATGGGACTACCTCGGTCAATTAAGCTGTCGAAAAAAAAAGAATATTGAAAATCGGTCACAAAAAAAAATATTAAGCTTTATATATTAGCTGTACATTAAAATAGAGTAAAATTAAACTTTACCCAATGCAACTTAGTTATTTATGAGTGAGCAACTTATGATACATTAATGGTTACCTACATAACTAATCCTGAGAAAAATATGAGGCCGCTATTACGAAGGTTTACGACTAGAAGTTGGATAATAACGTAGCTGTAATCAGAAACAGGCTCGTAGTGATGGGCATTGCTTTTACCGTTAATTCGGTTATTTTCAAATATAAATTTTCAAATAGTCACTACCGTGTTTATGAATGCGGTACTCACTCGGTGATTTTTATGATATTCAATGAATTATAGCTCTTAAGTTAACAACTATACATACACATAATTTTACATAATATACAGGTATTAGAATCCATGAACCCTCATCCCCTAAACGTCTTAACTGATAAAAAATATGGAACGTCTTAATCAAGGCTTGTAGGATATTCCTAACATTTGCATTGAACTTTAATATCAACACATTATATTATATAAAAAGACAATAATAATGATTCTTTCTTAATTAAATTAAAAAAAACTTACCTAATAAAGACTTCTTGGTGATTAGTATAGTATTATCTTTCATATGATAAAACGACTGGCAGAGTAGTGCCCATTGAATGACAAGGGCTGCCAGTAGCCAGTTGAAGCCAAGGGCACTGTAGCAGTACTTCTTCAGGAATGTCATCAGGAAGCCGAAACCGATGAAGATCATCACGTGGGTGTCTTCAAAACCTAGAAAAAATAGGAATAGATTTCTTCAGTCATGTTGCATGTGATTAATAAATATATTCACTGTGTTTTTATTAATTCTATATTGGGAAAGTATCAGATCTGCTTGGCGAGTTGCACTCTGGAGGCTGATTTTCATTAGTCTATATTAGAGACGCGTCAATTAGTGGTTTCACCGAATAACAGAATGCCGAATACCATACGGTTTAACCTTTACTGCACCAGATATTCCGGTAAATTATTCAGTTTACCATTTCACTAAAACCGTGAAATGGCCCCCTAAATAGGTTTAAAAACAAATGTGAAACTGAAGTTTAATTACTTTATTTTATTTGCGTTACTGGACACATTCTTCATCAGATTTCTTTTACTTTTAATATAATATATACCTTACATAAGAAATTTAGTCTTTTAGTACTATACCATGTCATATTGTCAAGAAAATAGAAGTACTCAAATCCGGCACCAAAACCGAATAATTCTGCCTAATATAAATAGTGAAAAAGATGCCGAATACGCCGAATACCGAACGAATATTCTTCATCTCTAGCCTTTATAAAACAAACGGGATTTCTCTTAATATGGACTCTATGGCATAGGTGACCAAAAATCTTTCCACAATCTGCATATAGGTCCAACCAACCATTGAAAATGCACCATAATGACAAAACATTACTGTTGAAAAGGCACCTTAAAAATACGAAAATCTTTTTAAGTCGCGACCTACTTCGTACAACTTAAGCTGAAGCAGCATCCTGATTAATTCAACTATTACAATTAATATTTTCTCTTTGCCCAATTTTTATGACGTGTTTTTAGTCATTTGACACCTTAAATGGTTCTATCTAAAGCAAATGAGCACATATTTAATTCTACCGTTAAGTTTTTAAAATGTTGCAATCCACAAATGTGTTAAAATGGCCAAAACTGGGCCATGATCTTAAAATGGCCAAGACCTTGTTTCACAGTCATAATCAGTCACAACGACGTCTACAGATATGTACATATCTGTACTAATAATAAAGCTGAAGAGTTTATTTGTTTGTTTCGTTGGTTGGTTGAACTCTAGATTCTCAGGAGCTACTGGATCGAATAGAATATTTTTTTTGTTGTGAAACGGTGAAATGTACGGTAAAAGCATGCATTACAAATTTAATCCTCTTCAAAAGTTCTAAAAAAAAAACCACGAGAGCAAATGTCTATCTTACATATTATCCCATAAAGGAATGAAAATGGGAGTGGGAGTTCGTAGAGGGCATTAAAATCATTATAGAAACCATTGTTCCATTTTGTCATTTTAATTACGAGTATATTCCATGTCATCCTTTTTCAGATCCATTTTTAAAAAATTAAGCTGTTTTGAATAATGTTTTAAATAATTCAAATCAGTACAATCGTCGTCTCTAACATTAAATGCTGACGTTATGTTGACGCTACTGGTCACTAGATGACACTACCGTGCTTTTAAAATGGGATTTTGATTTTTATTATTCGAAGTAATTATTTTTTCAAAATTTTAACCGACCTCAAAAAAAGGAGGAAGTTATCAATTCTTACTGGGTGGACCGATTTTAATGATTCTTTCTTTATTTGAAAGTCAGTGCTAGCGTTTGTAGGCCCATTTTAATGTGGTCCAAATCTGGCAATGGCATCTATGAGAAAACCATTTAAGTCTTAAATTTGCATTAAATATGTGTGATGTTTGGTACCCCAAAACTCGAAAATCACTAAAATACATGATCAAAAACTTTTTATTAAAATAAATAGAACCGACTTCAAATTTAAAAAAGGGAAATCTAATAATTATTTTAAAATGGGTTAATTAAAAAAAAACTACAAAAAACCTCAGCCCGACTTAATTTTTTTTTTCTTTTTTAATTACCGCTATTAAGATAAGTATATTTTTTTTATAAAACAAAATAGCTTTCGTTTCAAATTTTGCAAATTTTCCAATAACATCTGTTAATTTTTAATCAGGTCAAAAATAAAATGTTACAACTTCTTGTTTTCGCTAATAACGATAGAGTATTTTTAAACGGGGTTTTAATTTTTTTTTGTTTGTTCTATTATTTTTTCCAATTTTTATTAAACAGAATCGCTTACATAGTAAAATTTTGCGGTTCCACAGTCTATCTAACCTTATTGTTTGTACGTCGGTCTGCGGTTTAGCTCAAAAACGATTTGTAATAGAAAGGTGTAATTAAGCACCCAGTCACGCCGACAAAGTGGTAAAATAAAAACTTAAAAAATAATTGTTTACGTCTCCTACATGGAAAGTTGAAGAGAAAAAAAAAACTTTCTTTTTTTGATAGTCTTTTCAAAAATATTTGAGGTGTGGGATGACCGTTTCTCGATTTAGTTAATCGTTCGTGACTTATCTATTCCTTATCAAGCTTCATAATCGTATAATCAAATGTCTCCCCCCCCCTATACCAACTAAATGGTTGTTTTTAGAAACTCAGACGTTACGGCCGTAGTATATTAATATATGATGAATTTAATAGGAAAACTATCACACTAAAGTTGTCTTTACAAATTTGCGAGTGATAGTCGACCAAATGTACCCTCCGACCATGTGGGCAAAGCCGCGGGTTACAGCTAGTTTACTTATACTGGTCTTACTTGTCGCCAAAACAAATGTGGCGTATTGTCAGATATTCCGTCTGGTTTGCGCTGATCCTAAAACGTATTTTACTTGGTTTTAAGGAATCGAGCCTAAAAAAACAGAGGGCGTTATTAGACGGATTATTCACACACTTGCTGTTTCCTAAGGGGCATTACTCAACATTAATTCTCTCGCGCCTTCTTATTTTAGTATAACGAACAATTATCTTCAGAGCCTATAATCCTTTAAAAAATAACGTTATAATGGAAACGGTCTAAAATTTCTTATAACCGTGATGTGTATTTAAAATACCTTCATAATTTACAGAAGATTTCGAAGAAATTATTTCACAAATGATATTATTTAGATTAATATATTTAGCAAATCCATATAAAAGCCCTGTTACAAATTTGCACTTTGTGAGATTAGGTATTGGAAGCTTCTCGACCACGTGTCACGAATTCACAATACCATAGTATTACAGAATAGTACTCAACTCGGAGCAAGCGATATTAGCCTAAACACGTAGGGTTGTTGCTTATATGTACTTCAATCGTCAGAAATGCAATGACCGTCTCTATGGAAAACATCAGGGATCTATAATACAACGTTAATTGATTATTTCTTGACGTGAATGAAAACTTTAATGAAAACCTTTTTTATGAAAACTGTTGTTGAGTGTTTTGATAAATTACTGTCGAAAAATTAGTCAAAACGTGGCATTCGTGAATCATGAATGTAATCAATAAAACCAAATGATTGTAAAATTTTATTTATCTACACTCAAATCGAAAAATTCGAAATACGAATTCAAAGACGATTATAGAATCGTATGTATACACATACACACTTTATAAACGCATATACATAAAATTAAAAATGAAACTCATTATAGTACCGCTATCTTTTTTTATTCATTAGACTAGTCTATGGTTTTAGGCTGAATATGAAAAAAAGGCGCACGCATAAATTGCTTCCTTGTAACCTAGCTCCTTTCTTATATGACAGTTGCATAAACTACTATTTTTATACTTGTAACCATGTCTACATACAAAATTCAAATCTTTCAATTTGATGACTTAATATTTTTACAAATGTTGATGATTATGTTTTTCGTGCCAATTATAGGAGGACATTTGAAATTTTCACAAAGTATGTGTCATTAAGACCAATACGACGACTAATTATATAGACCCAATACGACAAATTATATAAATTACAAAAATGATACGTTGTTCTTGTGTTCGTTAGATTTTTTAAATTACGGAAGGACATTACATACGATATGTTAGCTTCCATAAAGATCATATTTTGAAATAATGATTTAAAATAGATGATTTAGCTTTACCTAGCCTTTCATATCAACAATTTCGGTATATAATAATTATATTTTGGATCAGTTTATTCATTATACGTATTCGAACCCACTTATCTAAGTAATCAGTGAAAAAGTTTTTCACCTTTCCCTTGACGTTGATGGATAACCACTACTTCATCCCGACAAGACACCAATGATCGATTTACGCATAAAAAAACTCTCCACACTTAATTACGTTTTTGATGGCTATTAATCAACTTCCAATAATAATAGAGGAAGTGGCTGAATGAATGGGAACGCACCAAACACTTTACAAGGAGTTATAAATGTTTTTACTTATCAAAATCTTTTAAGAGTTGGGTAAGTGTATAACGGTGCGTCGTACCACCGACCGTCTATTACGTCCTAGGTACCTGCATGCAAACTTTTTGTGTACATGAACAATGTGAAAATATTGACAATTTTTTTAGAAATACTTGGGTAAAAGGAATTAAAAATAAATAGGTATGATCTTCAACATCATTTCAGAACACCTTTACACAGGAAACCGTTACAAGTGTATGTAGCAAATAAGCATCCATAGCTAAGCATGTATTCCCAAATTTTATTAGAAGAAATAGAGTATCGAAATCGATAGACTGATATCAAAAAGAAAAAAGAATAGTACGGATTTACATAAAAGAGTATCACTCATTTAACATTTCAAAAAATATTGTTTGTTACTGTTCCAGTTTCGGCAATAGGTTTATATTATATATGCTTATCTGGCACTAATATAATAAATATTGTAAACAAAAAATCATTTGTGTTTAGTGTCATATTTTCTAGAACACGGTACAATAGATACTATCGATGTTTACATAAAATTCACCAGCATGTTCTGCCGTTTCAGTCGAAGTGCGAATATGTTAATGTTTTTAAAAACTAGTACATGTACACAATAATTACGTGATACATGTAATATTAATTATACTCGTATAATAAATAATCTGATAAAAAATCTAAAATTGAGTATTAGGGCGATTGTGCACTACACTAAATTTTAAGGTCCGGCGGTCCGATTTTTTCCGGTCCGGAATAACATGAAAAACTCGGATGAGGAGTTTGTGCACTTGTCCGTTTTTTTCCTGATCGGAGCGGCGCAGTGTAGGGCTCTCTTTGATGCTACACGTCACTTACGCTAGGTACGATGAGATTTTTGGAAAGTCGAAAATTGCTTACTTTGTTACTCTACGTGCGAAGACGTAGAAAAGTACCTAAATAATGACCTGATCATTTTACATAAACCATAATAAATTGAGGGAAGACGAAATAATTTTTTATTACTACTATTGGATGACTAGTGTAAAAACTTATAACCTTACTAATTTAGGAACAGCATTATTCACATATAACAGCTAAAATTATCTGTAACATTAAAATAAAATTACTGATAATGTTCTAGTACTTGATGTTTAAATTTATAAACGTGCTATTTTTTTTTCGAAGTTTTGTAAAACCAAATTAAGCGATTACAGAAATAGACCAATCGTTGGCGCCATTTCGTAAACAAATCGAAATTAGTGACGTATAAGCGGAGAATTAATATGCTAAATGAACTTTACGGTGGCAATTAAATAAGTGTCTTTAAGCAGGATTATTTTTCTTTTAGAATACTTCTTTTTTTTAATTTATTTATGACACAAACAGTCGTTTCAAATTTTATTACAATAAATACGAAAAAGACATTGAGTGTCACTAAATTACTTCTGTTAATCTTCTGGTTATTCTTTATTATTACTTCTGTTATCAAATATTTATTTATACTTATCAATTGCCTAAAAATTAATTTTGATATTGACAATTTTCCATGCAAACTTTCTATACGCTGACATGTTCTGAAAGCTACATCAACGACTAATAATAAAAATATTTTCTCTAGAATCTAGCAAAGTATCAATACTAGAACCATACATTGATCAAATTAGAACTATATCGAGTTTGCGAAGGCATATGCAGTAATATTTACAAACTTTATTGAATCATAAAAAAAAAATTACAATGAACATCGATTTTTCATAGATCGATTATTTTTCCCAAGCCTACTCCGCAGGCTCATGAATTTTCCGGATCGCGTACACAGCAGTGGACAAGCGTTAACACGTTTTTCATTGCCGCAATTACAGACCTGAAAAAACCGGTCCGGAATAAAGAAAAGTAAAATTCCGGACGGTAAAATTCCTGACAGTGCACACGCTAGCATTACCTACATATGGCTTGACATATCGGACCGGAAAAAATCGGACCGCCGGATCTGAAAATTCAGTGTAGTGCACAAGCACCCCTACTATTAGTTTTTCATGTCATTATTAATAATTTTGTGAATTCACTTTTAAATTTATACATAGTACTAGAATAAAGTCGAGGTCTAGAGTGAGAGTTTAATAAGAGACTGAAGTTTAACTATATAATTTGTTCACGTATACGTGAGAAAATGCAACTATACCGCGACTCACAATAAGTAAATGCCATCTATTATTCCAAATTGAAACTAATCATATTATGTAAGTATATACCATGTACTATTTACTTTACGTTATGCTAAAGTTACTCTTTTCAGACCATTTGCATTTTTTTTAAATACAGCATCAGACACCGCGCCTTCTTGTCCAAACCAAACCTTGATCGTCTTGACGTAATTTTTATTTAAATTGAACCTCCAATATAATGACAGCGTTATATATGTTCAATATAGTATTTTTTTAACAAAATAGTATTGTAATGCAATTTTTCAATTTTGATCGGATCCCATACCAGGCCTGAGCCCAAGCAGTAGGAATATTAATAGGCCTGGTGACGTGATGTGTGATTGGTTACAATTTCAAGAGATTCAAACACTAGACACTACCTCCACCACTTAAACTTGATCCGTCTTATTATAAAACGAAGACTACAGTTTAAACCATTGACTATAGGCCTTCTCTTAAATATCCAAAGAAACCTATTTTTCGATAATGTAACGGAATATTTATCACTTCTTTAAGTTTGAAGTTGGTTCTATTTTAAGTTTTTATTTTTACCCAGGTATCATGCCTGTTCCAGAAATTTCGTTCGTGGACAAAAAAGCCCTCTAGTACCAAAATGAGTCTAGGACGGTTTGTTTTAAACAAAAACAAGTTGACTTACTCCGAAACATCATAATGATTTTTATTTTTGATTTCCATTATTTACAGACCTTTATTCCATAATACATTAAACAGATTATTAATACTTCGTGTTTTACTTCGAAGTAAACCCACAGAGGTATAATTCTGCCAAATTAAGTGTAATAATCACAGCGAGTCAAAAGCGCTTCAATAGTCTTGTTGACACAGATTTTGTTAGAACTTCGTAAATAACACCAGTATCTGGCAATTGTATTTTGCTAAGAAGACGTTGACTTATTATATTGACGTTAGGTAAATTATTATACCACTAGTGGACGCCCGCGACTTCGTCCGCGTGGAAGTCGGTATCCCGTGGGAGTGAGAAGTTTTCCCAGTAAAAAGTACCCTATGTGTTATTCTGATGTATAACCTATATTGCTGTAAAGTTTTATCCAAATCCGTCCAGTAGTTTTTTCGTGAAAGAGTAACAAACATCCATACATCCATACTTACAAACTTTCGCCTTTATAATATTAATAGGATAGTGAAATGCAATCTCCAAAGAGACTCCATTTAGATACGATTATTACATTAACACTGGCAAGATAGATAGGTACCAAATATTTTCACACATTTTAAAAGTAGAACTAAAATATTAACAAATCTGAATTTTATCAAAACGGAAGTATACGTTAGAATGCGTCGCATGACCACGCCAATAACTAAAATGAAAAAGAAGGTTGAATGTCATATCATATCTGTCAATTCTAACGTTCCGCGACCGATCATAAGCGACGCATCTTCGACCAAAAGCGAAAAGAAACGGTTGCTTCTACGTACTTTTAACTTAATCTATTCCAAAAATGCTGAATATTTTTAAAATATTGCCTAATTCAGTGTTTTATTAATCCAACCGTTCTAAAATATTGCTATTAACAACATGTTTAGTAATTCATTTAATTATAATTGAAAGAGCCATGTTAAAAGAATAATGGGCAAAAGTTGTATTCGGTTTATTATTTTTAGATCGTGTTCTTTAATATTTTTCTTTGAGTTTAAGAATATAAAGGATTTTTTCATTATAATAAATACAACCTGACTTCATCGTTTATGTTTTCTTGGAACGTAACTCATATACTAATATTTAAAAGAGATCGAAATTTCATAATTTTACCTTTATAGAATATTAATAATGGTTGCCTATGTTGGCTTCTAAACACGTGTGGTAAATTTTGAAAATGTACCTATATTATATATGCTTATGTATGTTATCGCTAATTATATATCGAATAAACTTTACCGCGAATTCGCCCGCATGTGACGTAGTTTCCAGGTGAAAGAATTTTGAAAATCGGTCTATTAGTTTCAGAGGTTATTCGATGCAAACAAACAATCAAATCTTTCCTGTTTATAATATTATTGTATATACATTATTATAAATTATAAAACGAGCATCAAAGATTATTATAAAAAGGGCTAAACTCCTTGTAAAATATTTCTGTGTAACACAGCCATAAGACATCTTAATTCAATTTTTTTATAGACTTGTTTAAATTTTCTGTAGTCATTTTGAGTTTTTTTTTTAATTGAGTTTTAATATGTAAGACTCTTTTTTATTGTGTTGTAACATTATTTTGAAACATACATTGCACTTGAATTATATACGTATACAAAAGTACAAAATTCTACTAACGAAGTTGACATCAAAGTCTTCTAAATCACTTATGAATATATACACAGATATGTATTTGTTCGAATTAAGAAACTCGTGCTCATTAGAAGTTGAATGTTAGACTTGAAAAGTTAAATAACGAAAATCAAGAAGAAAGAAGTATAAAAGGCGAAAACTTCGGAGCTGATCCTGCCGATATATATTTGGTACATCTTATAGCGATTTAAAACATGATTACATAGCCATCTGTTAAAAAATGGATAAGTGAGAGTAGAACTCCGGGTAGGGTGCCTGTCCAAATGTCGTGATTTTCTTGAGATCTATAGACAAATGGTTTTTTATTAAAGCCGTCGTAATTATGGACATAGGGGATTTTAATGGAAAAGTCACTTTCTGGCTACTCTGTTCAATTGCTGCAAAATATATTCGTGTTAAAATTAATATATATATATTGAAACTTTCCTAAAACGATGTTTTGCCTAAAACAAACTTATTCGTTATACAATTTATAAATTAAGGCAAAAGAAATCCGACTTTTATCTATTTTATTTATAATAACTAATAATTCAATTGAAAAATAAAAAAATATACACAAACAAAAACAAATATGTACCAATTTATTTTATGTATATAGGTAGATATATTATTTGTTTTATATTTAACCACAATATAAATGCTTTCCTATTCACCAATTTAGATTTTAATGGATATTTCAATTCTCACGCAAGACAGCTGTTTATTTTTATTTATTTAGCTCTTTCTGCACAAGTATACACAGGCCGTCTTAATGCTACTAGTCAACCTTGGGGTGATGTGGAAACAAATAAGTGGTAAGGTGCGCAAACGAAGGCAATATAAAAAGAAAAACTAAATGGATGTACCGATATAGTACAAACATGTATATAATACATATACATAATTTAATAATACATAGAAATTTGCATAAACATAACACAGACCGGCTGATAGACGTTCTAAGTTCTAAGGGGAGGAATTAGATAGAAGAATAGACTTAACAAAGAAAGAGGAATGGATAAGATTAGAGTGATGGGAAGGAAGAAGATATTCTTACTGTGACTTGTACTCGAGTATTGAAAGTGGGATGTGTACATAGTGACTTTTTTGGTGTATATAAATTTTATTTTATTAATTTATTGACACTTTATTGACCAATATAAAGTTTGTACAAAAGGCGGACTTAATGCTAATACCATTCTCTCCCAGTAACCTTTGGGAAAATAGACAAACACGATGGTGGTACAGAACAATAAAAATTTATATTTATTTATAGAACACATATAAAGAGAAAATGTACGAGTATATCGAGCGTTGTGAATAAAAAATTATCAAATATATAAAAACGAGCAGAATATTACGTATATTGCATGGGAGGCCCCTTAAATTTTAGTTTAATTTTATTATTTATTTTTAAAGTTACTATTTAAATACATATTCTGTAAATATTTCAAGCGTCAACGAGTTGTCGCTATCGATATCGAGCAAAAACAATAAAAAAAAGCACGTTTGTTGTATGGGAATCCTTTAAATATACATTATATTCTGGTTTTAATTAATTTTTTTTTGAAGCGACAACAGAAACGTATCAACTGCGAAAATTTTAACTAACTTTCACAGTTCATGAGATACGGCCTGGTGATACACAGGCAGACAGCGAAGTCTTAGTAATAGGGTTCCGTACAAATAGAAGAACCTAAACAAATAAAAGAAGACGCTAGAGAATAGAAAATAAAAGAAGGAAAATCTTAGGTAAGTAGATTGTTTTTATCAGAAAAATATATCAATATAGCGTTGAGAATGCAAAATTTATCATATATAAAAGGGAATACTGCATTTTTTTTATCTACTAATTTTGTTTCAATTTTTTTTATCAGTTTACCTTTTTAGTATACAGAAAAATAGACAGAGATAGTCCAATCAGACCATTTGTCCTACTAAACGACAGCCATAAAATATCACCTGAAAAACTAAGGAGGCTTTCTCAATAAAACTTTCTCAATAGCATGCATGTTCAACCGTTAGTACCGGCTGCTGAAGTTTAACTTTAATAATTTACTTAAATTTTTTAACGTCAATTAAGACATAATATACATAACCAAGATTCCAAACTAAGTCTATCCAAATAAAGCCTTTGAGTTGTGGAAATCTGAAATAATACCCAGACACTCGACAATATAGGTTATTTCTACATAAAATCTTATTTTCTTTATTAACACAAATGGAACCGGACCCGGGACCATAGAAGCCTTAAAACTTGCATGTTAGTCACTCAAATTGTTACAAGCACTGAGAAAAACTAGCAAAGAAACTTAGTAAGGGTTGCTTTAGTCACCCTGTTTTGTCAAATTAAAATGTGGATTCATTATAATATGAAATCAGTTTCCATTACATAATAGATTACAAAAAAGATATTTTTTTCATTAATCGATAAATAGAATTAAAACCAAAAACCTTTAGAAAGATCATGTATGACTGCACCTTTAGGTAGTTAACAGTAACCATTCTTTTACTGCCAATAAAACGACTTTAGTGAATATTCTAACAGCAAAACCGCACTGCCGTAAGTATCAGATCGATTGAAATTTCACTATGCAGTAAAAATATTCTTATTCCGAGTTTATTTTAGGAAAACGAGTCCAAGATTTTTCTTCCAGTTTGAAAACTAAATTTTTATAATCATCAACATTAGTCTATTAATGTCCCCACTACTGAGGCATAGGCCTTCCAGATGTACGTATTTTCTCCTTGATATCCTACGATGCAGGCCCAGTGTGGTCTAATATATGATAACGACTGCACTAATAAACCCAGCAGGCCAATACTGCAAATGTTTAATTAATTATCGCGTCTTAACAGAATCTAAACGACTTGCATTAGACCATTGTAGTATCAAAGTTCAATATTATTAGTGCAATGTCTTACTCACACATCAATGGTGACAAATATATAGTAATATTGGACTTCAGGTAGATAGTATAATGATAAAATGCTATTAGTTAAGACTCATTTGAGATACGATTACAAACATTAGCAGTATTGGCCTGCTGATACAGCGATTAATGGTTTAGTAAGTATGCCTTTTCAAGCACCAAAGAGCTCGAATATATACAATTTGGTCGCCCATCCTATAACCGGCACTTGCAAATGTTGCTTAACTTCCGTATCGCATCTTCTCATGGAAATTATCGAAGCTTTCTCGCGGAACTGTTAATAATAAAATAGGCATTGATTGGCTGTTTCCTTACTACCGCTTCGGATGATTGATTATTTTATTTACTTAACCGGAAGTGGCTAAAGATTCGAACCAATCTCTTTCATTGAAATTTCAAAAGATTATTATCCCTTTTTGTATGGGTTTTATCATCTTTATTTATGTAAGCGATTAAAATAATTAATAGAGACGCCCAAAACTCTTACCGGTTCAATTTTTAACTTATTATGCTTACATTATATTATAAAACTCCCTGTCAGTATGAATAGGTAAACAAGAAAATTAATTTTGACGCGATTTTACCAATAAATGGAGTTATTAACGAGAAAGGTTTTGGTGTGTAATCTATTAAATTACAGAGTAACTGATGGAATATAATTCAAGAAACTTTAGTATGCAAGTTTAATGATATTAAAATGATTAATAAACTTAGAGACTACAGTTGAACTACAAGTCGGATTAATTAGTATAATATCTGAAATCATATTCTATTTTTATGGAAACGAAATTTCATTTATATTCGGAATGTTCATACTACTCTAATCTCGATAATTTATAATGCAACGGAGATAGAACCTGTCACCAGACACTGCCTTTAATGCACACATAATCTATGTATTATTATCTTAATTTTCATTATATTTTTTATTGAAATTTATGTTTTAGGGATGAAATGATAAATACGTGTATAATAATTTGCACTACATTTTTATATAATGTATGGGTATAATTATAATTACTATGATTAATTTTTAATTAATGTAAAAGATAAAATGCCTTTTATTTTATTTATAACTATTTTGATTTTAAAGTTGTTGCTCTGATTATGCATGATGTTTACGCATATTTGTAGAGTTGCAGCCTATATCTGATTGCTCACTTTTTACTGCTTGTTTATGGTGCTTGTTGTGACTCTGTTACATATGTAACAGATAAATAAATTTTCACGGATCTGATTTTAACAAAATTATAAGAACTTTTCGAAATTTTCCGAAGTTTCGTTAAAAATAGACCTTAGTAGTACGTGCAAAAAAGTTGTCATTTCGAAATTAGATATCAAAATTCATTATTATTATGTTTGATCAACCTTGCATTCAAAATTGCTATACCGAAAAATGCTCCCAATTAAAATTGCCTAACAAAATGGACTTTTTAAGCATTATTCATTAGGAGTATTTTTCGGTATAGTATTGTGAATGCAAGATTGATCAAATGTAAAAAAAAATATTTAAATATTTGTAAAAATATTTCTTTCGGCTGTTTGGGTGGAATTCCTGAACATATAGGAAAATACGCTCTGTAGTTGCGCAAAAGTAACTAGTGCTTGAAAAATCACCAGTCTTGTTAGGTCCTGGGTAGCTCAGTGATTTAGTTGGCCGGATTGCGAAGGGTCGTGGGTCCGTATCCCATCTCTGAGTGTCAGGGACAAAGTGGATTTATTATTTATTTATTCATTATTATCAACCAATGGAAGGGTAAATAAATATAATATTAGTATTTTTTTTAATTTTAGGATCCCGAGTAAATTGTTAGTTTCCCAATGGGTGGGAACCGCTGTTCTGTACAGATATTAAATGAGAAAATGCGTGTGTTTATTTTTTTCACGTCTCAATTAAACGTCCTAAATAATTTCCGTTGGAGATAGTCAGATGACTGGAGAGTGGCATATTGATAAATGTGAAACATAAATATTTTCTCTTCTATAAAGACTCATTTTATCGAGCATTCATCACATTTTTTGACTGATAAGGAAAATAGTCACTAGAAACTTATCAGCTCTTAACAGTAATTATTTACATAATCTTGTGTCATTATTAAATGGTGCCAATGTTAATCACGATTCAAAAGTAAACAGGACAAGAGCGAGGCCCGATAGTTTCGAAGATCAAGAGCATGGTCAGTTTTCGTCCAAATTCCGCAAATCTTCTCACTTTCTTATTTCAAATTTACGTATTATTAGATACGTACGACATAATTATTAACATGTACATCAAAAATTTTATTATAACAGTTTAGTTAGTACTTTCGGAGACAAAAATAGACGTTGAAAGCAAAATAGCGTAAAACAAATAAAAGGTCAATTCGTAAAGTCAAAGTCAAAACATCCTTTTTCAAATAAACCAATTGTTAATTTATTTTTGAATCGTCCCACAATATATATTTGAAATGTGCTAATTGAGCCTTTTCATTTGATAGCCTACACGGAAATATTTATTAATTTATTATATTTTTAATGTCACATAGCACGCAGACAGCTAAGATGCTTTTAATGACACCTCATTTGTCACACATAGACACCTACATACCGGCCAAAATCATAACCCTCCTATTAGCTTCACCGTAGTAAAAACAATTACCAGATCAATATAAAAATATGATTATTAAATCAACGTATTATTAGTTTATTACAAATAGCATTACCGGATCAATATAAACAATATGGAAACGTGAAATGAACGCAGGTATTACAACTATGGTCCAAATCAAGTCCACGTCTTATAAGTACCTATATCTTAAACTCACAAACTCTCACAAGTATGTTCGTGACACATTGACACATTCTCTTTGGTGTAGTCGTGTCATGTAGATTAGTGTGTAAAATAGAAGCCGGACGTCGTAATGGCTCATTCGTAGTCTGTCCGGCGTGTTTAGATTTGCGGTCGACGCAATCCTGTATACCATTGTGACGGATGTCCTCTCGATTATACTGCCAAACATTGAGCTAGACGTGCAATTTATTTTGTCAAAATATTAAGTCGTAATAGTCAAACAAATGAGGAGTTGTTTTGTGATTTTTATAGACGATATCACATCTGTTATTTAAACCTATTCGGGTTTCAGAGAAACATAAGAATAGATACACGCGGCAGGCTATTGCTTTTGAGGAGTTGCTTTTTAGAAACCAATTATTTTGATAGGGCTATAGTGGAAACACATTTGTATATAATTTTGATGTCATTGTTTTTGTTGTTGCGTATTAGAGAGGTAGACAAAGTTTGTTATACAGTGGTTTGTTATATATTTTAACACCATAACTCTAGAGGACTCGGTTCAGATCATCATATAGAGAGCTAAGATCGTTTTTATATGATGTGTTGTTTTATTTAATTAAATGTTGTATATATTTCTGCGGCAGCACAATACGTGAATTTGATTCCTATATCGGGGTAGCCGGGGCTGATGGTTTTTTAAAGCATTTTCCATTGCAAATATTTATCAGTATAGCATTGTGCATATAAAAAAATATCAAATATAATAATTCTATTATTATCGTAATTATAATTATATATACCACAAACTTTTTCGAAACTTTTTTACAATTAATTCGAATTTTTCTTTTTGAGATGTAGAACCCTTAAAAATAAATGGATTAGAAATTAAACGCCTCTATAGAACTGCTATTTAATCTTATTACCGAGTCCTATTGCGTCACGTAAACAGTCGCTGATTGGTTAAATCGCTTCATTCAAAATGTCGGGTACGCATGCATTTTCTATGCTTTCTAACTCACTCATTTAAATTTGGACAAGACGTTGCACAGAATATTTGAAACCGTTTCCCGTTCATTATTTATGAAAAGACGATTAATTTAGATTAATCTCCAAAGAGGAACTAATCGTTATCTGATTGATGATGGAAAACTGTGTATCGTGTAGGTACTCTAAAATAGTTTTCTTCTTAAAATCATAGGAGAACTCTAAAATATATAACGATAATGTAGGACACTAAAATACTCTATTTTCACTCTATATTTATGATACTATCACCAGCGAGGATTTATGTATCAAACCTATAGTCGTGATCAAAATACAGCCTTTTTATAAATTATAATTTATAAATTATTATTTAGTAATTTTAAATTATAAACACCTATGTCAAAATTATTTTTTTTTAAATGTCAATTCGTCAGTTATTAAGTGGATTCCAGAAGATATAATTAATTCCTTGTATATACAACTTTTCTGCGTCATCAATATTTATTAAAACTCAATAAGAGCTAATATCTCTTAGTAAAAAGTATATTGAGTAAAAGAAGCCCATTATGTGGAGTTTATATATAATTGAAGTATTAAATATCAAAGATCTCCCAAGAGACGCTTCGTATTAAGACAAAACACGTGTATAGTAAATTAATGATGGCTAAAATATTTATACAATTTTCCTTTAGAATTGGTGCAAATCAAGCTCCTTTCTTTTAGCATAATATTAATATTGTTTGTCATGTTTATTTACAGACAATTATTTTCGCATTTTGAAGAAACCGATTGTATTGGTTTAGAAATGTGGCCAAAACAAAAAGCGAGCAGAGCGATCGAAGCGAGCGTGCCGTGACAGCATCTGACGAGTGATATATACAAGTTTTCGAATCTATACTTAAGGATGTTATGCTTAAATTATTTTAAGACAAACAAAGGCATGCCATATTATGTTATCTCATACGATTTAATTCAAATGGACCCTATCCATTATATCTGATAAAAGATTCCTAAAGCGTTCAAAGGAACTATAAGACTAAGTACGCGATGGATCTTTCGTCGAGGTCGAATGTCATATTATGTAGTTTTAAAGATATAAAGTACATTCATACTAACATTTAAAAAGAATGAAATAGAAAATAAAAGAGACTAAAAAATTAAATTTAAAATATTAATCATTATATTTGATCAATTTTGCATTCACGGTGCTATACTGATAATTCATTTAATGAAAAATTCTTACGAAATCCACCAGTCCCAGGTACAGATACCCCGAGGTGGAACTCGAAAAGATATTCTTCGAATCTAACCGAGGCTCTTTCATTAAAGATAAATAAAACTAACGAATGTAATAAAGTTTTAAAAAGCTTATAAAAATAAAAAATAATTCACGTAACCTCAATTTATATTACTCTACACTTTTATTAAGCTCTTTACAGCTATATTAATTACTTGTTTAAGGTACTCATTATATGTAAGCAGATATGAAAACCATTTAGTTAATTAGTAACTCAGTTTTGTTTGTACTATATTCGATTACAAATCACAGACTTTTTCCAGCTCAGCGCAAATGTACAATGAATATTATGCCTACTCTTCTCACACTGCCACTTTTCCTGAGATCATCATAATATAACTTTTATATATGTAAAAATAATCTCATGATAAACAAAACGCATCAACCATATATCCCATCTTATTAGCCAAATCCTATTGCGTCACAGTAACAACCGCTGATTGGGTCGTCACGTCTAGATTAACCGTGAGAGAGGACATCACTCCGACGAGGGTACATTGTAACATCACGGCACGTCGGAGACTCGTCAATGTAACTTTCTTCATTAAAGTCAATTGCTCGTAATGCTCACTAGTGTGTTAGTGAGGATCTATTTTGCTCACGTTAACCAGTGACCATCATTAAATATGTTTAGCGGGTTCTTCTCGTAAATGATTAAGTTAACGACAAAATATTATATTAATTAATTACGCTACAAAAAATATAAAGAATTAGATTGTCACTTAATATCAGCCGTCCATATTATTTGCGTTTCAGCGTCTGGATATTATGCGCCAACTTTAATGGCGAAATTTTTTTTGAATGGCTAAATCATTTTATAACTTCTATTAAACCCAACAAAGATGATTATGTTTTACTTTTGCTAGATGGACATAAAAATCACACACAAAACCTGCTCTTAATTGTAAAGGCTAGACAAAATGGAGTGATAATTTTAAGTTTCCCCTCTCATTGCACACCTAAGATACAGCCCTTAGATGTTAGTTTTATGGACTTAGAAATAATCCAGACAGAGATGTCACACAGTTTCAAATATGGAAGCTTTTTGGACTTGCCTATTGAAAAGCAGCATCAATGCAAAATGCTGTATCTGGTTTCAGTAAAACAGGTATTTATCCAACTGACAGGAACATGTTTGGTGAGTCAGATTTTGTTGCTGCTGAAACGACAGAAATAACTATCTGTGCTGAAACTAATAGTGTGTAACAAGACCCTCCTCCTGCCACTACGAGCATCGCACACCGTAAATACCCCATTAAGCAATGAAATAAAGATGTGTTCTTCTTCTTCTACTCTGCTTGCTACAATAAGAGTGAAATCAAAAGTTCCCAAAAAAATAATTGAAACACCGGCTGATATCATGCCAGTTCCAAAAATAAATAGTGCAAAAAGAAGAAAAACTAATCACCGCAGAGTGCGGTGATAACTTCTCCTTATAAACAAGAATTAATAGACTTGACACAGAACAAGAAAAGGAAAGAAACTTTTTATTAAACTCAATCAGCCACGCAATTAAAGCTCTCAATGACCACAAATAATGACAACCCCGGGGCAAAATCGGAATTCGTTGAGAGTACGTTTTTGTTGATTTATTTCTGTTATCAAGAGGATTAATACTCGTACATTATTTTTTGCCAATTCCTGTAGTTAACGAGAGTTTTAAATAAACGTGTTAATTACAAATACATTACTTTTATTTATTTACAATTTATATGGGTATGTCCTTAGCTATACGGTTTTGACCTGGTCTCCCCTACCAAAAGTCCTTTGTATAGAATATATTCTATAAAACATAGATCTAAAAATAACCAGACAAAGTGGTACAGTAGATACTGACGTACAATGATATTAAATATTAGTTGTGAATTTCATGAACTTAATATGATATGATAACTTAATATGTTTCTAGAATAGTCCGACGGCTTCTATTTAATTAAATAGATGTCCCTATTCAAACACATACAATACATAAAAGCATTCGTGTAATTAGCAACCTGTTTGCTTATCAGAAACCCCACTATAATATTTGCAAACAATAATATGCTAATGTAACGAGAATCCATCTCCACGATGGCGTTTGGAAGTAATGGCATAAGTCCTGTTATATTACATGTTGCTTCCTGTTCTGGAGTACATTGTCACTCGTGCCTTGAACTCCTATAACTTCGATAATTTTCTAGACTGTGCGTGCGATGACGCATACGCACAGGCGCGCTCACATACAAAACATTTTCGGAGCGTATTGTATGAAGAGCACTCTTTATACTCTGGTTAATTCCTCTCCTTTTCATCTTTACGCAGACGACCTTCAAATCTATAGGCACTTCTCTATTAACGATACTCTGGATACTATTGATGTCCATAAACATTATAATTTATTTTATCAAACTCTCCCAGTCATTAGTCAGTCGAAGAAAAAATATAATATTCACCTCTTTCTAAAGATAACAATAAATTACTATTGCATAGTTGGGGAATAAAATATACATATACAACACTTATTCTAACTAATCTGTCCTTGTCAGGAGAACCATTGGATTAAATAAAGAATTACAAAAGAATTAATATCAATTTGTCGCAAAGCTAACATCTAGACGCTTTACTAATTAATAGGTACATAGTGTTAATAGTTACAATTGCTAAGTTGACATGAAGTAACATGATACTTTTATTAGTTACATCACTGTCAACAATTCCGTATGGAATTTGGAGGACTTGAAATGACCTAATTCGTTAAGTGTACTATATTTTTGTGCGCTGCGTTTTAACTACAATTAGCGGTTAATAGATTATAATTGCGCCATTTTCTCTGTAAGCATCTATGCATCTATCTATGGTTTATTAAAACAAACCTGGTTCTTCACTTTAAAATTATCATTGTCTTAAGGTTTAATTCCAGTTTGTTTAATAAAAGCTGAATCTAAATATAAACCTTTTTTTTAACGTCGAGGAAATGCGTTAGGCACCAGCATAGTGACTGACTGAGCCTTGATTCTAACTATAGCTTTAAAAAAAATTATTGTTTTTATCAATAAAACTGTTGATATTCTTTTAAAATTAAATATGTATAATTTTTTTATATTTTGATTAAAAAATTAATATTTAATAGGGGAAAAATAGGGGGAAATATATAAAAATTTTATCAAAAAATGTGGTTTATTTTTCTTTTCGAAATAGCTTTTTGTCTTAAATCGACATTTTGTAAATGTTATCTAACTCTAATAACTCAGTAAACTAAAACAACCAAAAGCATTGATTCTCTCCTGTTACCTGCTTAGTAACAGGTGGTATGTAGGACTCCTTCGTTAACCCATCCGGCAATGAGCTGCCGAGTTAGTCCCCGGAGGGCTACCTATCAAAACCCTTACGATGCACCCTCTCCCGGCAAATGAAACCGGGGAAGCTCTGGTTCAGTCACCAGCGAAAAAGACATTTGGGTGTAGACAAACTCTACAATTCGTCATGCTACAAGTGCTCGACATTCACCGCCAAACTAAAGAAAACTTAAGCGATCTTACTAATTTCATATTCATAAAACTTAATGGAATGTCCATTCCAGTCAAAACATATTAGGGAACACATACAAAAACTAAAACCCAAATTTATATTTTAGTTTATGAAGATCAACAAGCTTCTCTGGATTTAATTGAAGAAATTTTTAAATAATTCAAAAGTTAGGAGAGTAAAGTCAAAATCATATGCTTTTGTTTGATTAATTAAGCAGGAATATAATCAAATATTTGAATATTACCTGTAATAGAATACTGAAATAATTTTCTAAATTATCCATAGAAATTTTAATACACTTTGAAATAAAACAAGCGAATCCGTAAAACGATCGCAATTTTTTCTGGACTTATTGACAATTTTTAAATAAATTTAAATAAATGAAGAAGAAATTCAAATATTCCATATTAGAGGTTACTTTCCTATAAATTTTATATACAGTGGACCTGCGATGATCCGACAAAAGTTACCACTGCAGGGACTCAGGCCTGCCTTATGGATAGTTAAGGCAGATGTACTATAAACCTCTACACCGGCCCAATGTGGATTATGTGGTGTTAACAACTGCAAATACGGCTGGGACCAAAGGCTTGATGTGCCTTCTGAATCATTAGAACAAATTATCATCTTTATCGAAAGTTTAAATATTTATATAAACATTTCTATCGACTGTTTGAGTGGATTGCCTGAACATTGATGATAGTACCCTCTGTAGTAGCGAAAAAGTAACATTTGCTTGAAAAATTCGTCAGTCCTGTTAGGTCCTAGGTAGCACAGTGTTTGAGCAGTCGCCCGAATTTTGAAAGGTCATTGGTACGAGTCACATATCAGAGCGCCAGAGACAATTTGGATTTTTAAGCATTTTTCATTAAGAATTTTCGAAATAATATTTTTTTGGTCACCCATCCCTTTGCGAAGGTTGTTTAACAACGAGCTACTCTTTTTTGTACAATCAACAATAATACGTGAGCGGGTTCACATGGGGCATTGGATTAGACAGGGCCGGATTATCGCAGGTCTGTCACTGTTATCATATTACCTTTGATTCCAACATCTTTGGCGCCACCGTATCTAGCGAAGACAAAGTACAGTACCAGCAGTACCAACTGAAACACCATCAAAGGTGCATACTTAGCACCTGCAAACTTTAGCACCATTGTGGATTCTTAATCTGCAAATAAAATAATCTATTTTAACTACTATACTTACGAACCAAAGTTAAAACCGCATAAAATACGTTGTTTATTTTAAAAATGCACAGCAAGTAACGATTTTTATACTATGTATAGATAGGTAGTACAAAATACAACACGATGTGCCGTTTGTGCCCCTTTAGACAATTGATTTAAATTTAGATTCGGAAGGAGATATATGTTTGGGTCCGATTAGTAAATGTTATACAAATCTTGAAATTTGTTGGCAAATGTAAAAAATTTATGAAATAGAGACGATATTTCGGGCTCTCGCTTTTATAGTTTGGAACATGCTAAGTTCGACCAATGGCAGTTGGTAAATGTTTTAAATTTCAATTACCTGTCTCTACGTATATTACGATTAACACTATTAGCAATAGAATAACACAAAATGTCTTAAAATTTAACTTAAAAACAAACATTAATAACCTAACGCTTTGATTAGATAATATATTCTCTTTCTTTTATTATTATTAATGGCTTAATTGCGCTTTTCTCACTATTCTGCCAATGTCAAATAATTTACAATGACATTTAAACTCAAAGAGTATTATTTATTCAATTATTCAATTATTAATTCAATTATGATTTATTCAAAGAGTAAAGTATTTATTACCTACTCCTGATCTTAAAGCACAGACACTAATAAATAGCAATTGAAACTACTTCTTTAGATACTTTATAAAGAGAATATTAAGATGCACTAATTAGTTCATGAAACATAATGAACTTTGCTTTACCAGTTCCCTCATACTTACAAATTACTATAACACAATACTCTGTTCCTACGTTGCTCAATTCTAACAACAAAGCGCCCGATAAAGATAATCTGGAAATGATACGAAATAGACCATTATGTTTTCATCGATTAAAAGTATACATAAATTGTGATTTAAATATATAAATAGAGGTACTAATGCAACTGTAATCTTTTACAAATTAAGTTAAATATATTATGAAAGAAAACTACTCAAAATGGCTCTTTGCCTATTATTTCATGTAATTATCAGGATTTCGATCCTTTTTTGATACTTTATCGAAACTTTACTGATATTTCGATGTAGTATTCATAGTTGAATAAATCGGAAATTTCTCATGTAAAGTTTATCAATGTACTTTAAGGTAAGTTTTTTGAACACTTTATTTCAATTCAATTCAATTTACAATTCAAAAAACTAACATTTGTCAACATTCAATTCCAATATCGAAGTCTTTAAAATCACAAAATACGAAGTCAGGTGAAATTATCGAAGCGGAAGGAACGATTCAAACAATTTTTCATTCGACTACTCCTTACTTTGGACGACGATTAAAATTCAAATATCGTTCAGAAAGTTTCTATTCGATAGTTACTAACTGCCCACTGATCAGATAATAGCGAGTATAATTTCGATTCCAGCAATTCGGAATCGACGGTTGCGGTCGTTATGCAACCGAGCGCACACTCTGTAATAAACTTGTATAACTTTAAACTAAAACTTTTTTCATTCTTAATTGAGTCTTGTTAAAAACTCTTTTATTGGTCGGTTCCCATAAATTATTTTTTAATTATGTGTATCGATATAAAACAAAATAAAGGAGGCTCGCAATTAAATCATTTCTCTGGGTCATATTATAACATTACATTGCGCATAAAGATTACCTAAATGATTTGTTTTTTAAAATAAGTAGATTACTTTTTACTATACAATATTTTATAGTTACACACGTAGATGAAACATAAAAGTAATTTTCACACGGCTATTCTTTAATTGTTAATAGTTGAATAGAATTAGTTATTTATATTTGTACACATAACTTTTTTAATACGTTGATAATATTTAATTAACACAGCAAACTCAGCTTGTTAGAAGTTAAGCACTTTTTGTACCCTGAGGTCTACACAAATATTGTTCACTTACTAAAAACTTAAAAAAAACACAGTTATTCATTAAGTATATAGAAGAGTCATTCATTTATTTAATGTCAGCCCCAATAAATATAATCCAACTGGTTAACATTTCTAAAATTATCGCAAAAGAGTTTCAAAGAAATTAAATAAATTTTAGATGAAACCTACCTTCTTATGGCTGAAACCCAGTGTGACTATCAACTGACGATGTCACTAGATTCACCGAGCCCCCAACCATCAAACAAACATGATCTGTTGCCTACGAATTGGTAATTCAGACATTTGCGTTTATGACCAATAAAATTTAAATTTAAATGGATGCTACTAAGTATATAAAACCAAATAAATAATAATAAAATTTCAGACCCAATTTATCAAAATACGTAATATTTAAAGTGCCATTTTTAAATTACGTTTGATCAATTTTGCATTCAAAAAGGTTTAAATAAATTTCACAGTTCGGTATCTCGACCTGTGATTTTTTTCTAAATCATTCATGTTAAAACATAATAACAAAGAAAATGCTTTTTATGTTCTTAAACAGCTCATATAATCTTATGAAATTTCAGTTTCTCAGCGTAGGATACGGTTTAAGGTGTAGAGCACTAAAGACTCTCTCGTGAATGCAGCACTCGAATGGAGCATGCTCATTTCTCGTGCACTTTTCTCACGTTCACAGAAAACGGCAAGGAGCGCAACCTCATTATTCCAAGAATTTTTTATGGAACAAAAAATTTACGAGTAGTACCATTTTGAGATTGGAATATTGGACTTTTTATCGCGCTACAGATATTATATTTAGTGCCATGACTATCTTGTAAATATGAAGAAAATTTTCATTTTGCGGCAATAACTAAACTCCAAATACGATAACATGCTTAGATTAAAAAAGTTTATCAATTTTCTTAATATTTTTAACATCAAACGATATAGACTTCAAATTGCTTTCAATAATTATTAACATTTGCTTTTTAATGACCGCATTTCTGGGCACAGGAGATATGGATGCAATTGAATTGAGTAGATTATCTCAATTCAATTCCATTCATATCGCACGAGTGCTTAGTGCCAATTCATGGGTGATTACGACTACAAATGCAGCAGAGACCGATGTCTCAGCATGCCTCATGAAGCACAGAAGAGATCAAGATGAAAAAATTTTGGTCACCCATCCTGTAACTAACCCTTGGGAACATTCCTAAATTTCCGCATCGCAATCTACGCTAACGATTACGCCAATGAGCCGCGCTTTATATAATATTTTACTTGCAATGTAAGTTTCTATCTTAAAAATATATTTAATACCTACTATAACTGTATGGCAACTTTTTTTCTATTTCTGAAAACCTTTAGATAAATTAATGAAATAACGAATCGACAAAATACTTACAACATGTCAATTTGCCAGTGTCACGTCATGTGGGGGACAAACACCACTTATCGCCAGTTAGCGTATCGAATGCCCTTGCACTTAAAATTTTACAATATTTATTAATAGAGCACGAAAATTAGTTTCTTTGACGTAGGTTCCAAATCAATTTTTTTATTCGTACTGTACAAAAAATACTAATTTAAATCATAGCTACGATAAAAATAAAAAAATGAGGTAGCTACAGGCAATCAAAAAATGCTATGGTAAGATTACATAGGGTTACTTGCACCAACTTACTTTAACTATAACAAACATGATAAAGTATCAGTTATGCAAATCATAATGAGTAATCATTTGGCAGTGGTTGGATAACGTCATAATTTTAACAGTATTTAGTAGTGCTGGCTATAATTATTGTTTTACTATGGATAGCGCAACGCATTCCGCAGTCAATATCAAAGGCATCGTGACAGATATTGTCAAATTTGACAGTTACCTAAACTTTGACTGTTATAATCGTGCAATCCAGCTTTAATACTCTAAGGTTACCTGTAAAAAAACTACTTACTATTCAGATACCAGGCTGTTTTTAAACTGGTTTCACTAACATCAAAGCAAGTGTTTATCGAACTGTAATATTAGAAATCAACAGTGTTAATCTGTAATAAATTGAGCCTAGAACTGGACATCGAGCACAGCGCAGTCACAGCATAGAGATTCAATTAAAACCTACTTGAAAATATTATAAAGGTTAATGAACCTCCATGATGTGTAAGTGCTATATATGACGAAGATTTTATATCAGAATAGCAATAGCAGGACCAGAGAAGAACCTTGAATAAACATTGAGATAACATTATAATGAAAAAATCTCTAAAAATAATAATAACCGTTGAAAAATTTCAATCTTTACTAAATTACACTAACACAGAGTGAACACTACTAAGTAAAGTAATGTTGGTATTATATTAAATATAAAAATATTTCTTTACAACTGCATTTTTTTCTGTGATTAAAAATGTATGAAATCATGCGAGCGCGTCTTTAGTTTCGATGCGTATTTTCCTTCCCACGAAAGCGGAGTTACAAGAGGGCCTTAACAAAATCATAATGAAGAGTAAATAGCAAACTAATAACAAAAAAAATATCTATTCCAAATAGCATGGATATCTTTATTGCCCAAATTCTTATCATATTAAGTGTTATATTAATTTAGCTCTTATCCAATAAGACATATTTTCCTCTTTAGCAGTAACAGGTAAATTCATTTACTGCAGAGTTGTGATAACCAGATTATGACTTGAATTACTTCGACTGTTGCCTACTGAGATCGTTGAAGGTCTTGACAAACATACTATCTGATATTAAAAGATTTGTTACAATTACACAATGTAAAAAGTTATATAATTTCGTAAAAGGAATTAAAATTTATGACAATGTTTACATTTATTAAATAAAAAAAAATACATTTGACTTATTTATTTATCTCTGGCTATCGTAATATATCACCAGTTCCAACTTTGGAAGTCTTCTCTGAGAAGAACTGCTCCCTTTGATTCAATATTTACAGAATGCACTAACTGTATCTTTTAGTTTCAAATCAAAATCCAAAAAAAAATCCAAATCACACATTGCATTTAGATTTTTTTTTGACTAATTATTGGACCCCAAGCCGGTGGCATATGCTAACCTTCATCTCTATTAAAATTCGCATGTTTTTTTATTCATTTCAATAGCCTAACGTATAATTCTGGGAATGAATATTTGCTCAGCCGTAAGTATTTTTGGATCTTAATGCTTGGGTCCTCCTAACGCATGTTCACACACTGCAGATTTATTTTTGCACCTAAGCCTAAGGTCAGCTACATGTTCCCTAACGCGAGTTCCTATACGCCTCTACGTCTGCCCGATATATATCGCATTCTGGTTTGTATACACCTGCAACTAGAAAGGAGATATTACATTTGACAGGTCTTAAGAATTGGTTAACTTGCTTGGGCGGCTTAAGTAAGTATTGATAGAAGCTCGCTTTAATATCTTTCAAATCTTGTCTGTGACACCTTTAATGTATGGAAGTACAGCAGTCTGACGCTCGACTGTGGTAGTCTTGACCCGTTTTTTGTGACTGAGGCGTGGTATAAACAGTTTGTTATCCCGCAGTCTTGCTTGACATGCAGAAGCTCAGCTGTCAGGTGTTGATTGTCACAGATGCCTTATGCTGTCTGAAACAAAGAATTCCTTACGGTAGCTAACTGTTTAGGATGATGGTGTGTGGCACTGTTGAGAAACCTATCAGTATGTGATACTTTACGATACACAGTATGGCTCAAACTTTGATCAGGATTCCTAATGAGTAATATATATCTAAGAAGGCTAGTTTGTCTGCCTCTAATTCCATAGTAAATTGGATCTTTGAGTTTTTATTATTAAGATGGTTTAAAAAACAGAAACTTTATCCATTGGTAAGACAATAAAGGTGTCATCTATGTACCGTTTATGAAAATATCGGCGACTATGGGTGATATAAACAAACGCGATGAAACAAACCGTTTAAAAGATGTTTCATTTATTAATAATGTACTTATATTTAGATTTAGAATAGTCCATATTCCAAATTTAATTATAGTCCGTTTAATAGTTGTTACGTGAAGTTATTATAATAAACATTCAAAACTGCAAAATTTCGTGTTTGTAATATTAGTAAGTAACATTTACGTCAAGACTTCGTAATTTATTACCATCAATATTTGGCGATAATATTTATATTTAAGGAATTTATGATTTTTACAAATAAGTTTTGTAACCCAATTAATTATGTATATTTCGTTTAAATTTGCATTACAATCCTATACTGATATCGTCTTTTTATAAAACGAGGTCTTACTTCAGTACCAGGTTTAAACTTAATCTTCTGCTTTTTTAACTCATGATCTATTTCCTTTTACAATACCGCCAATGCCATGTCATGAATAGTGGCCTTTACACGTAAAAAGACAAAAATATGATAACTTTGAATGTTGAGGTAGAAAAACAAAAAACATACTCTAAACTCTAAGCACATATCATCATCATCATTACCAGCCTATTGATGTTCAATAATGGGGTTCAGACCTCCCCTATAGATCGAAATGAATAGGAAGATGATGAAAATGCCCTCCAGGGCACACCATGCTAACACAAAGCGGATTGGTGGATACTAACGACTGCAGATACAGAACCAACGGTCTACCTCATACTATTCATCACTCTTATTTAAAAAAAATCACTATTATTTTTACTCTAAGTACATGTTACAATGTTTTGCTTTTACAAGATAAAAAACATCAAAAAATTTTGGACGATTTAAAAATGCTTGCAATGAGCTTATTATACAATAAAGAATGTTTTAATTTCATTTTTTCCATCTCGTTACTTAATTTACTAAAGAATCACTGCAATAAATATATTTAATTAAGACACAAGAAAAATTTATAGAAACGAAAACTCCAGAACAAATCTCTCAATCCGTAGATAGAATCCTGCCTAATCCCAATGGAGTTGAGGCAATTTTTGACTTCCCGTCATTGCATCGTTCTCAACTCCAAATTGTACGCTTGGGTTCTATTCTTGGAGAGGAGAAAATGTTCTTTAAAACAATATGAATTATAATGGTTTTAAATATATTAGAAAACTGAAATAAAATACAAATACGCATTTACTCGAACCTCAACGTTAAACTCGATATGAGGAAAATATCGTTTGTTTATAATATGTAGGTTTAGATAGTTTAGGTTCTTTTATTACACAGTACCTATTGGTAGAAACTATTTAACCGACTTAAAAATCGAAAAGGAGGAGCTTATGGACGGCGATGTATGTTTTCTTATGTATATTCATTGATTTTTCCGCCAATTCTTGACTGATATCTAATTTTTTTTTTATTTTATTCGACAACTCGATCGACTGAGGTCCCATTTAAATTTTATCGAAACCGAATCAGTAGTTTTCGTTTTATATCAAAACAAATACGCTTTACACCAGATATAACTTAAATATTAAGATATGTTATGACAAAGCCCATTACAGCTAAAAACTAAAGTTGCAAATTTTGAATTCATACAAAATCCGAAAGGAGGATTTTCTGCAATGTCTGTGTTCAAATATATGTCTATTTTTATTAGCTATTTTCCCGTGATTTCGATTATAGACTCCCCAAAATAAATTTCAGTTACATGTTAATATTAAGCTTTCGTACAAATTTTATTGTACACATTAAAAAAGTAGGTAGCGCAGCGCACTTGTTTGATATAATGCGGGAGCTTAGAAGTAGATGGACAAATGATTGCGTAGCGAGTAAATCTTTTTAACTTTTTGAAAAGTATGAAAAGTATATGTAATGAAAAAAATCACGTTCGTTGTAATGGACCCTTTAAACACCTATTTGAGTATATATTTAGTAAAAAGTTCAGCCCTGCGATTCTATAAAAATCCAGATTCGAATGCGAATTTACTCGTATGTCCGTTACTTAATATAGATATTCTATTGAATCCATTTTTTGTATAAAGATACAAAACACAATGTATTGAATATATGTGTCTCTGATATTCTATTTGTATGTTATTTCGAAATTCATCTCACTTATGCCACGAAACGTTATTACCAATCCAATGTTAAACGGATGCCACTTTTTGAAATTAATTCGGACACTTGAGTGAATTCGAATTCGGGTTTGAATTTTTACATAATCGCAGGGCAACTGTTTATCTTTTACGGTTCACGAGATACAGCCTGGTGAGAGACGGACAAACAAACAGACAGACAGCGAAGTATTAGTAATAGGATTCCCGTTTTACCTTTTGGACACGGAACCTTAATACGAGGGTCAAACTGAAAGTTCTTAGAAAATCAAAAACTGATTACATTAGCCAGTTATTAGTTTTATTATATCTTTTCAAAATATTGTCCATTCACGTCAATACACCGCTGCATGCGATGGAACCACTGGAAAAAGCACTTTGCCCACTCGTCCTTAGGGGTCTCTTCAATGGCATCGCGATACGCAGCCACCGCTTCTTCAGCATTCATAAACCGCTTTCCTTTAAGTTTTTCTTTAATTTTTGGAAATAAATAAAAATCACAAGGCGCGAGGTCGGGGCTATACGGCGGGTGACCCAGTAATTCAACGTTTGATGTCGCCAAATAGTCGATCGTTCGCTTGGCGGTGTGCGACGAGGCGTTGTCGTGGTGAAGGAGGATCCTACTGCGAGGTCGTTTCTCTCGAACTTTTTCCAAGACAAGTGGCAAACAATTGGTAGTGTACCATTCTGCAGAAACTGTTTTTTGATCCTCTAACACAATTGTTGCAAAATGACCTATCCTTCCAAAGAACGAGGCCACCATTTTTTTTCCCGCACTTCGATCTCTCTTCACTTTAGTTGGCAACTCCTCGAAAGGAAACACCCACTGAGCAGATTGTCTTTTGGTTTTAGGATCATAACAGTAAATCCAGCTTTCGTCACCTGTTAGTATGTCGAACACAGCATTTGAGTCACCTCCGTTAAATCTTTCAATCATTTTACGACACCAATCCATACGATGGAGTTTTTGAGCCTCAGTCAAATTATGAGGTATCCACCGGGCGCAAAGCTTCCTGACCGCTAAATGTTCGTGGAGGATTTTGTGCACTTGACTCATACCGATGCCTAAGCTTGTCCGAATCTGTTGATAGGTCACTCTTTTGTCAGTCTCTATCATACGCCGCACAACACAGATGTTATCTTCAGTCGTCGCCGTAGAAGGCCGTCCCTCACGTAAATCATCAGTGAGATTAGTGCGACCACGTTTAAACTCATTAAACCAGTTGTAAACAGTCGCACGAGATGGGGCTTCATCGTGAAAGGCCAATCGTAGTCTATCATAACTTTCTTGTTGACTTAAATGACATCGAAAGTCATAAAAAATCATTGCACGAAAATTTTCTCGTGTTAAATTCATGATGACGTGACACAGACAATTTTCAATTTGCCGCCAAATCGTAAAACAAATGACAAATGAATGAAATATATACTCAGTAATATTGGCAAAGAGTTATATTTTCAAATTTTAGAATTATTTTTTTATTATATTGTTTATAAGTGACCAGTTCTAAGAACTTTCAGTTTGACCCTCGTAACAAGACAGCGCTAACCTGTTTCTTTAGTCGCTACGGACACAGAATGTGACACCCGAGTTTCCTAAATACGTTACTAACCTGAATAATATTTATTATGTTCTTTCCTAATTTTCCACAAACTTACATATTGCACTCTTCATGCAATTGTGTCTATATAATACTCGTATTTCTATACTAATATTATAGAGCGGAAATATCTGATTGTTTATTTACATCGAATATACTACGGAATCATTCACCGAAATTTTTAATTATTTTATCCACGCGAAGGTACATCATACGTGGATGCATAAAAAGAGCTGTTATCTAAAAAAAAAGATTTTTTAGTATTATTAATCTTCATAGTGAGACATAAAAGTGCTATATAGTATGTAGCAACCGAGTAAAAATAGTTTTACCTGTATATCAATACGAATTAACAACGTTATTAAATAAGTTACGCTTAAAGTAAACTCATATTCAGTCGAGCTCCTTAATATTATATAATATGGTGACAATTGTGCAATTTATATACATTAGGATGTATGCTAACGTTTAAGTCACGAAGGAGGTGTGTTATTTACAATATATGTTATGTCAGGGCTCATTTTATTCTACTGTAACGATATTAATGAATCTGTGACTATATTTTTACGATGAAGTTTCGTAACATTTGAAATACATACACTGCAAGTTAATTAAAAACTCCGACAAGGAAAGCGATTCCTCCCTTTGATTTAATATTGAAAGGACTAACCGTAAAATTTGATTTAGCAGAGTGTGATTTAGATTAAGATTTTATTCGACTAATCACTGGATTCTAAATTTGGAACTGGTTGTTTTTGTTAGTCAGGGGTAAATAAACGAACAATAAATTCAAATATTCAGAAAAGTATATTATTAAAAAAGTTTAATATATTCCATAAAATATAAAAAAAAATTGTGAATGTGTCCAGTGATATTGTCTATTGATTTGTTTTTAATTTAGCTATATTTTATAAGGCATATATACTCTTAATTAGAAATAGGCAATCGACACTTTAGTCTTAAGTTGACGCGGAACCTGCAAAAAGTTCCGAAACATCATGAAATCAAATATAAACGTGCTATACCAGTTCAAAATAGATTTATTTAATGAGTAGTATCATCATCAGCCCTTTTACGTCCCCACTGCAGGGGCTCAGGCCTTCCTTATGGATGGTTAAGTAGGATGGGCTCCACGCTGACCCAATGCGGATTGGAAGGTATTAACGACTGCAAATGCAGCCGGGACCAACGGTTTAACGTGCCTTCCGAAGCACGGAGTAGCTCGAGATAGTCATTTTTCGGTCACCCATCCCGTGACCGACCCTTGCGAAAGTTGCTTAACGACAACGATCGCGGGCCGCGGCGCTTATCCACTACGCCACCGAGCTACTAATGAGTAGTAATGAGTAGTATACGTGAAAAATATTAGCTCGAAGGTTGAAATAGTCACGATCACATAATCGATTCTTTATGTTGTTGCTTGATGACGCAAAAATTATCGTCATTGATTGGCAGTTAAACAACGAATGTGATAGCTATGAGATGTGTGACCAATGTATTATGATTGCACAAATCGAAAGGCAAGTAGCAAATAGTAGTTTATGCAACTGTCATATAAGAAGGAGTATTAAAACACAAGAGTCTGTTTATCTATAATAGGTTGACTCGAGTGTTTTAATACAAAGTAAGTAGGTTACATTAAACAAAGTAGGTAGGTTACAAGAAAGTAATTTTATGGAATCCCGAATACAAAAAAACGATCGAATTTATAGGAAGCGCGGGAAATTAAGTTCAAACTACGCATACGTGCGCCATTTTTTTTCATATTCAGCCTAAAACTATAAACTAGTTTCATTAATAAAAAAAGACAGCGGTACTATAATGAGTTTTATGATACAGTTGACGGTACTATAATGAGGTTTATTTTTAATTTTATGTTTATGCGTTTATAAAGTGTGTATTTATAGAATCGTCTTTGAATTCGTAATTCGAATTTTTCGATTTGAGTGTAGATAAATAAACTTTATTATATTGTATGCGAGTTACTTTTTAACAGTTGACAGAAGCGAGTCCACCGAGTAACTGGATCTCTGATTGATCTGTCAAAATGAATTCCAGAATTATGTCAGGCTGACAAATTAACGCCAACAGACCAACTGGTTTTAGGATTGAACAGATTGCTCGCGTTAATACATTTTTGGTCACTTCCTATCTAATCCTTGTGAAAATCGCTTAAAGCGCTAACCACTGCGCCATCGAGCTATTAAACATGATTTAGAGTTAGTAGAATACTTGTAGAGCTATTTAAATTAAAACTACAATTAGGTAAGTCCCGACACTGATGCACAGATAATGTTCACGGATATAATGTAAACAAAATTGTAAGAATTTTCGATGTGTACAAATAAAATAGGCCCTCAGGTGCCATGTTAATTCGTACGAGTCATAGATAGGTACTTCTTTTAGATAGGTTATCATGCACTATTAGTAGTTAAATATACAATTCGAATACAATATAACTTTTTCTTTCCCTTTTACTGTATGTTTTGAAACAAAATAGTTGAATCTCAAAGAATCAAGATACAAAAGAGTAGGAAAGAAACTTTGCGTTGAACATACGTGGAAAAGCTTTAAAACATTGAATTCAACTCCATAGAAGTTAGCGAAACATTTCTTTCAATGTAGTTGAAATACGGTGATGTTCAATGCAAGCAGAAGTTGTAATAGAATTTAGATAAATTACTCGTACTCTATTGCGGCCCACTAAATTCTCCGCTGGATTAGTTTGGATTAAGGATATATATCATTGTTTAAGGTTGAACTTCCTTGATAAAGAGAAATTCTGACGTAACACCGCAGCTCTAGGGGTCTATTTTTGAATCAGTCGTTAGGAATTATATCAACGTACACGACTTAAGTCACACTCACCATCTCATTAGCATGACGCTATTTGCTTTTTGTCTGCATGTTACAAACGTTTATCTCAATACTGCCAACACAATTCGAAACATTGAATTTTATTATTTTACGTAGAAAAAATAAAAACTGGTGAAAATTTCGTAAGCTGTACGTAAATGAAACAAACTTTAAAAGATTTAATCATTTGTATTTTTCTTTTATGGCATTTCGGACCATTTACAGGTTCCTTGTTCACATGAGACTAAGGTTTTGATTGTCTTTTTAATTAAGAGTATAGCTATTTTCAAAACAATACTATTGGATACATTCACAAAACAAAAAAAAAATTAATGAAAAAGTTTCCATTTATTAAACTGAATTATATCAAAAATTCATTTGACTTATTTATCCTGACTACCGTAAACTACCACCAGTCCCAAATTTGGGAGTCTTATCTAAGAAGAACTAGTGAAACAAAAGCCGGCTTTGTCTTATAGAAGACGGAACCTGTAAATGGTCCGAAACGTCATAAAAGAAAAATAGAAACGCGATGAAAACGTTTAAAAGTTGTTTCATTTGTGAATAAAATATATTCAGTTTTATGATAGAACAAAAAAACAAACAACTAATTTAAATGTTTCATTACAATGACAGTTGGTTTAATAAATCTCAAATTTATCTATACAAGCCATCTCTTGAATTTACCTTTCCTATACTATGAGATATTGCAAAAATTTCTGAATAATCTCCATAAATGAAATGCTAATAAAAGTAGAGATTTTTGCTTTGACATTTGTGTCATTACTTACCGCGATCGTTCACTTACCAACACCACGTAATAAGTGAAATATCGATGTTGTATGCTTGATGAAAATTAATAGTTGACAAAAGCATGACAAGAGACGAGTGATTCGAAAATAGACCTCCTGAAGGTACTGTATTGTTTATATAGTCAACAGCAAGTTAAGGCAAAACTTTACCTATACAGAACAGGGTCAATTTAAATGATAACTAGATACTGGACCTGCTAACAATACACGTATACTAAGTACATCTATATAGGAAGTATTATTCTAAGCAATTTATATTGTACTATGTATAATGTAGCTGCCTTAAGGTAATTTTTTTTAGAATCGAGTTTCGGTGCCTATTTTATGCATACAAACTATCACTCAGTATTTTAGGTTTTAAAAAAGTTCAAAAATAGATATAAAATAATACCAATATATTCTTTTAGTTTTCATATTCACTGATATTAGAATTTCGGGAGTGCTACCATATAACTTATTTTTTTGTACATGTCGTTTCCGCCCCCGATATTTCAGGGTTTGCAACAACTATTGTTTTAAAACTGATATCCTATTCTCTCGGTTATTTTAAATAAAAAAATATAATTGATTTAATTTATAAGATTTGGAACTTTAAACTAAAAAAATCCAAGATTGTGTACTTGCTTTCGAATTTAAATTTGACAAAATTAAATGTTATTAATAAATCATTTTCAATCGAATCACATCAACAGTATTCAGTATTCAATTATTATGTTTAAAGGGTTTAGCCGGATACGTATGACGAGTCGGCCCCCAAATGGGAATCGATATCGAAACTTATATTTTAATATCGACTTGATGTTCAAACACGATTTATGTACTTTTCGCGACCGACTTCCGCTTTGACCTTGAGATAGAGAGCAAAATATCCGTATGCTTGACTATTACTGAATGTGATATAACTCTGAAGCTAATTAAGATAAAGAAGTGAAACTAACGCGAGGTGTTAGGTTACATTACAGAGTATATCACATATATTTTTTTATAATTTTTAGAATAAAAAATTACATAAAAAAATAAAAAAAAAAAAAAAACATGTTTTTTTTTCTGAGTTCTCTGTGACTTACAATCACGAAATTAATATATGTTGTGCTCCTTTGTGTGCTCTATTACCCATAAAAATTGCGTGAAAAAAAAGTTGGTGCAACACAACGAAAAAAAATTATATGTGATTTCTGTCTTATGGTATACCCCTGTATTATAAGGTGTTCACATTACATCATTGTTTTTTTTTTCGAAATTTCACATCAGCTTGTTTTAAAACATAAGTAAATAGTCTTAAGAGATGGGATAATAGTTAAAAAAGAAATGAAAAAAAAAACAGCCAGTGTTCAATACTTATTATTAATACTTTTTCGTGTCAATCAAAATACAAGAAACAAATATTAATCATCGTCACTTAATTACAATTACAATCGGAACACTTTGAGTCGCAAATAACTTAGTTAGGACCTCAGCAGGACGTACGATTTTGGACAAATATCATCCATATGATAGATAATAAATAATAGCTGCTACATGAGAACAGCATCCCACTGTACGTTTGCCATTGGGGCAATCACAGCAATAACGAAGAATACTATTGTAGTCATTACCTTCGGAAATATAGTGAATGTAAATTCGATAGACTTTTCTATTTATATGTCTTGATTTTACTTCTGCTTTGATGATATTAGGTGCTGATTTCACATATTGTACTGAGGGATTATTTTGATCGTCCATTATTTTGGCCAAGTAAGATATATCTTGTGAAAATTGATATGAGCCTGTGAATAAAATCTTGAGCTGATCTTCAGTCAAACGTGAAAAATCAAGTAGTTCAGATGCCGTTAAACATTTCAGTGTAGTTTTTTTTCGGTTCCAACGCTGACTTTGTACTTCTTGACTTAAAGTATTTTCTATTTCCATTCTACTTTTCATATATTGTACTTGGACCGTACTTTTCATATATTGCGTTGGAACTGAAAAAAAACCACACTGAATTGTTTAACGGTATCTGAGCTGATTGTAATAATTTACAACAGTGACGATGATTAATATTTTGTTTCTTGTATTTTGATTGACACGAAAAAGTAATAATAATAAGTATTGAACACTGGCTGTTTTTTTTTTCATTTCTTTTTTAACTATCATCCCATCTCTTAAGACTATTTACTTATGTTTTAAAACAAGCTGATGTGAAATTTCGAAAAAAAAAACAATGATGTAATGTGACACCTTATAATACAGGGGTATACCATAAGACAGAAATCACATATAATTTTTTTTCGTTGTGTTGCACCAACTTTTTTTTCACGCAATTTTTATGGGTAATAGAGCACACAAAGGAGCATAACATATATTAATTTCGTGATTGTAAGTCACAGAGAACTCAGAAAAAAAAATGTTTTTTTTTATTTTTTATTTTTTTAATGTAATTTTTTATTCTAAAAATTATAAAAAAATATATGTGATATACTCTGTAATGTAACCTAACACCTCGCGTTAGTTTCACTTCTTTATCTTAATTAGCTTCAGAGATATATCACATTCAGTAATAGTCAAGCATACGGATATTTTGCTCTCTATCTCAAGGTCAAAGCGGAAGTCGGTCGCGAAAAGTACATAAATCGTGTTTGAACATCAAGTCGATATTATAATATAAGTTTCGATATCGATTCCCATTTGGGGGCCGACTCGTCATACGTATCCGGCTAAACCCCTTATACGATTTACAATAACATGTTCAACAACAGATGAATTTTTTTACGAACTGACATTCATAAAGAGCATATTCGATTAGTCAAAATTTCAAATTACGAAAGGTGAATACTAAAAAGAAATGATGTTGAATATCAAAGACAAAAAGTTTACATGCAGAAACCTAAGACGAAATAATCGGTGGTACGGCACACCATTACAACACGAACAGTATTTTTCATCCCAATTATCAAAAGAAACAAACGAAATGGCTTATGAATATGAAAAGATCTATTGCAGGAACAAAAGGTTTGAAGGCGTCCAAATCTTCGTAGAGGCGTAAAAAATTAAAGCGCCTGCCTGCAAGCAAAGCATTGTCCTGAATAATGATGAAACATGTTCGTCCGTGCGACGATGTTCTGCGAATACTAATCTTTAGGCTTTGATACACGAGATAACACAAAATTGATCTTAATAATATTGTACTACTATAATAATATTAAAAAGTATTATTTATTATTAAGATTTATTAAGAATTTGTTTCATAACATGAATTAGAGCATCAATCATTTGTTATATTGTTAAGTTGGGAGAAAATAGAAAAGCTCAGTTGTTTCTATGACAAAACGCATACCTATTTGACGTGCAGTAATAAAATGCACATAATCATGACTATATAAACAACTGTTTAGGAAAAAGAGTTGCCTCTTTCCTAATGTTTTGCCACCATTGTTTTAGTGTAGCTTAGCTTAGTAACTGTATGAACTAGATTATTATTAACTCGGAAAAATTATGATGCGATTACTTTATTGTTGTTATTATATTACAGACTAGCTGTGCCCACTACTTCGTCAACTTGGAAAGTGGCCTAAGTTACCCTTATTGTATAAGCTATTTGAATCTCCCTCCAGTCCAACCGTTTCAGAGATTAACCGGAATAAACAGACATACAATAAAATTAAATTATTATTTTTTTATATTTACCGTGTAAATGTATGTATTTAACAAAAAGCGGTCATTTTAATAGTTCGAACAGACATTCCAATTGTATTTATTTGTATATATAAGATAAATAATTCCACATTATAATTATCTTACTTCTAAAGGCGGTACCCAAAACAATTAATATTTCTGTAAATCTTCTTTACAGAATTTTCCGAACTAAAAATATTTATAATAAAAGCCTTTAAAGTTCATAGATACTCAATTTCTTCTTATATTTCTGTTTATAGTGAGCAACGTTTTAATCGATGCTTGACAAAGAGCGATTTGAAATAAATTTGAAGTAATTATTAAGGCTTTACTTCGTCCATCACTCTTTGTCTCATTGAATCACGATTTAGTCTCGTTTCCTCTTCATCTTTATACGCAAACTTAATATCAAATACCCTACTTAGTAAAAAATATATATTATCATTGATGAAACGACAGAGCAAAGCGTCTTTGCTACTTACTTTTCAATTGTCTAATGTTTACATTGTCAGTCCCAAGTCTCTCTAAGAAAATAATGTATAAGGGAAAAGTCACGGTACAAAATACTCAAAAATTATACTCTATTCTTCAGTATCTTAATCCGATCATATTTCTATCACAATTTCATTGATTATGATTATCAAAATAAGTACACGGATGATCGTTATTTATTGGTAACTGAAACCTAAATCTTTTGTTCGATTTATCACCCATAAAACCTCCTACACAAAACATTTAATGAAAAAAGTTTTTTATAGAAGAATTTAAAAGGTCTTAAATAAATCATAGAGCTATATGCACACTTAACATGCACGATGGGTAAATATACGCATAACGAATAGTTTAAAAAAAATTGAAAACAATGAAACATAAATCTCTTTACTTCTTAGGACATCTATAAAATACTGTGCGAGTGCACTCAACACTTAACCTGAATCGTATTCCTTTTTTTTCATTTTGCAGAGATTTGTAATAATTAAGGAGTTTCATTTAAAAATATATTAAATTAAGACATTGAAAAATGTATATATTCAAATGTTCATACTAAAGCTACACGTTTCATCTAAAGCGAATAAAACAGTCGTTCATTTTCGTTTATTGGCTTATGAAGCCAACCAAGGCAACCAACTCAAAGCTCATTCTTTTTTAAATATTTCTTTTTGTTCATTCAGTAAATCTGTTGGTACCAATATTAAGGGGAAAAGGGTTTCATAATACAAAAATAGGAATTACGACTGAGTACATAAAATGAAAGCTTACAAAAATTGTTTGTGCAAATCAATAGTTAACAATTTTTAAGAATTTCAATAATTTTATACAATATTTTTAATCAATAACTAACATTCTGTACTCACCTTTATGCCCAGCTTGATAGCAAGAGTTGCACGAGGAATCCTCACTCATTCGTTCATTGTTACAACTTCGTATGAAACGAACGGCATTCGGAAATTTTGCGGTCTGGCTTTTTACCGTTTAACTGCATAAGCTACTATTTCAACACCATTAATTTTATCGGTACTATTTAAATTTTAAAACACTATAGAATTTACTGCGTTCAGATTTTCGCATCCATTAAAGCTATATCTCAAGCCATAGGATACGATATTTTAACGATGTCATAACGTTATTTCGTTTCAATTTACGACTTTGACATGTAATCGAATAATAACAAACAATTGATAAATAATGATAAATATGGATTTGACAGCAGCGGAAATACGGCTGGTTTTGAATGAGTAAAGTGTAACATCTCAAATGATTATTCTTAAGTTTTTTACTTTTCACAAGGCAAAAAGACCTAATTTTATTAAACTCAGTCGACAGCTATTTGAAAAACTCATAAAAAAAATTAGAAACAAAAATTGTTTAAGTGATGCTGTACAGTTTGGGACGTGCTTAATTGTAAATACTCAATTCAGAATTTTGGTGTTCTGAATTGAGTATTTACAGAATTACGTTCGTTTATCCATCGAAAAACCAATAAAATACATGTTAAAGAAATAAAATGAAACTATATCCTATCGTCATAATAGATGTCGCATCCTATGGCTAGAGTTAGGATGTCGCACACTAGACTCCGTGGTCACTTAATTGGAATTTTGATCGTGTTGAAGAATTATCAAAGATTTAATCTTCTAATATTTAAATGTTAAGTTTCGGGTTGACGTCTAATAAAAAATCATTTTTTTAAATAATATCACAATTTGGTTTTATATTTTATTTTATTTTTTAAACTTAACCAATCATTTCCAAACTTATAAAAAAATAATTAATTCCGCTTCAAACGAACACATCCTTAAATTTAGTTTTATACCACAAAGAACATGAAAAAATTTCGGTTCTAAATTTAACTATAGAGTCCTAGTAATAATTTAAAATATAGAGCCCTATTCATACGTTAATGCTCATATCATTCTTGGCAAACTAACTTGGAAAGTAAAATAAACTAATACATTTAGGGATATAAAACAAACAATAATGCGATACGAATACATAGGTGTTTCATAGAATTTTCAAACTTAATCGTATTCAAAAACTCTGTTTGTCGGCCGAATTTTTTAAATCGGTCCGATTTGTAAAATTCTTTCACCCACGGGAAGCTATATCAAACACATATCAGTGACATAGGATCTAATTTATGCGAGTCGCATAAATAATTATAAACAAATCTTTATCTGATAACTGTATAAGTACTAATAGAGTAACATAAAATGAAAATAAAATATGATTTTTACTAATATACGTATATAACATTTCCGAAAATATTTAACCACTATTGTCTTCGTAGAGAGTGTTGGCCAGCGACAAATAAGACCACGTAGTGCTTAATACCTGAAAATGTAAGAATCTTTATTGATTTATTTTACTTTTACAACAACAAAATACGTAATTTGTTATTTAATTTGCTTAATAGACTTTTTATACATATATCATTGTAGCAACGACAAGCACGAACCAAAAATTTATTTCTTGCATAATTCGCCTTACACAATGGCAACACATATAGGCACCTGTTTCTCGAACTCAGTATTAGACATCTAAAATATATATTTATAGCAGATAAGGGGAATCGATATTATTGTTTAAAATTTTGTAAAGAAAAATCTGATCCCGATGTGATCTACGCAATTCAAGGGACTCAAAAGTGACATTATAATTTTTCCCAAATTTAACGTTGTAGACTTTCAAAAATTTATTTTGGATCCTTTCTACAGTACCTTTATGTACTTTGTAAATAGGATTCCATACTGTAGATGCGTATTCAAGTAAATGCCGAACCAATGAGTTAAAAAGAGTGCGGTACGTTACTTCTCTCACAAATACACGGCTCTGTCTTAGGACGAAACCATTTTGTGACCATTCTTTGTTATGTATTTTATATGAGGTACAAATTATAATTTATTGGCTGGTAAAACACCTAAATCTCTGACCTTGTTAACCCGCGTAATTGAATGGTTTCTTTTTCCTGTTAAATGTTACAGCACAACATTTATCTATATTCAGATAGAGATTTTTGTCAACATAATAGGTACATAAAGCATTCAAGTCCTTTTGCAACTCCAAACAATCTGTGGCAGTTCTGATAATTTTAATTTTTTTTTATCATCTGCGTACAATAATAGATTATTCTTTATTACAACACGTGACAGGTTACAATTATATACACGAATTCAGTAAATTATATTATTAATATAAGACAGGCTATAACCCAGTAAAATGTGTCTGAAACAAAAGCAACGGTTGGCGTTATGTAATCTAAGCAGCCAAATATTATATCACATGAATACATAATATTGGCTTAATCTAATCTAAAAATACATTAAATATATTGAAATGATGGAATAATAAAAAAAAATCAATCAATAATAAAATAATTGCAACTGCTTTAAGAGAAATATTATTATTATTATGGAAATAAATTGACCAAAAAAATATTCACAAATTACATTGAATATAACTTATTACATTGAATACAGCTCAAAACAAGACAACAACAAATCACATTAAGAAAATATTCAAATTCAATCGATCAAAAACGAAATAAAATATAATGAATTTAAAATTTATACTATAAAAATCAAAAAACTTATGTCACCTTGGTACAATAAAAATGATTATCTATGGCAACACAGTACGAACTATACGAGTAAATCTTCCTATGTTACCATCAAAGATGTCAATGATAGACTCTCTCCTAACGAGCTCATTATATTGCCGACACATACGCACTATTAGATTATAAAAGAAGTATTTTTACGATAAACATTAAGCAAAAAGTTCTTGGGATTACGAAAAGTTAGTATTGAATAATACAACCATGCAAAATTTTATGTAAATAGATCAGCTCACTACGCTCACGACGATTTTTTAATGTAGAAATTGAAAACCCTTTTAGACGATCGTCATACGTATTATGCGTATGCAAGAGGTTATAATGGACAGCGACCATTCTGAGGCACCGCATCTAAATCCCCTCAATACGGTCGATGTGAACAGCGTAGTAAGGAGACCAGATAACGGAATTATACTCCAAAATGCTACGAGTTATAGAGCAATATATATAAATAAAGCTGGTTTTTTAAAACACTTTGTAGTCCTACAAAGGAAACCCAAGGTTTTTGAGGCCCTGCTAATTATATACTGATAGTGTTCACGGAAAGAGAGTTTCGCATCAAATATTATTCCCAAGTCTTTAGAACTGCTACTACGTGCCAAAATATTATTCCCTAACAAATATTGATAGTTGACTATGTTGTTTATTTTTGTAGTAAATGTGATAATATAACATTTATCGATATTGAGATACATTTTATTCTCTATACACCAGCTAGAGAGTGAATTGATATCACGTTGAAGCTTATTAGCCTCATCAAGGCAAGTGACCCTGTAGTAGATTTTTAAGTCATCGGCGTACAGTAAACAAGGTCAGTTTAAGTAGCTCACTAAGATAAGAGTGATGAATGCTACTTAAGACATCATTTATGTAGACATTGAATCATAAGGGACCGAGGTAGGAGCCTTGGGGGACACCCGACGTTGTGGGCACGAAAGAGGATATAAAATCCTTGACTGTCATTGCTTGAGATCTATCTCTGAAATACGAGGACAACCACCTTAGAAGATCACCGTGAATACCGATATTCATTAGCTTGTTTATAAGCAGATTGTGCGATATTTTATCAAAAGCTTTGGAATAATCGGTATACATGGCATCCACCTGGTATCCATCCTCCATTGCCCTATAAATGACGTCAACTTTCTGTAGAACAGTCATGTTGATTATTCGTCTAAAAAGGTCTTATTGAAGGGAAGACAATGTCGTAGACTAGACTATCTTATTGAATAAAGAAAAAGGAAAGATTAAAAGAGCAATTATCATCCTCTAAGGACAAGCGAAGACGACTGAGGCATACAGACTGCCAGACTTACTTAATTTTGTTTTTTTTATTTTAACTAAAAAAATGAAATAAATAATGGTCTGATAAGCTGTAATTTGCAATAAGAATCCAAATCATATTCCTAAGAAAGAGTACTGTCACAACCAAAACGTAAATTTATATATTTTTGATAGAAAATATCATAAAATAATCTCTAAAATTCGTCATTTTTCTTTTCCTTGTTTAAATTTTAAATTAAATATGTTTCTTTTCAATTAATAACATTACATGTGTCATACCTAAAGCAATTTTGTAAGAGCCTGTAATAGGATGGGTGACCAAAAATAATTATCTCGAGCTGTCCCATGCATCGCAAGCCGCGTTATGCCGTTAGTCTGACTGCGTCTGCAGTCGTTAACACCCACCAATCCACACTGGGTTTCCACACTTGGCCCATTCGAGCTATTCGATTCGAAGGTCTGTACCCCAGCAGTGGGGATATTAATAGGCCGATAATGAAGTATAATGTTTATATTACCTTTCCAAATGTTCTAAGTGATATTGGAAAGTAATTTAATGATGATAAACTGCTAGCTTTCTGTGACCTGAAAACAAAAACTAATGAGTTAATATGAAAATTAATGGAAACAAAAAACCAATGACTTTGACGGTTAATAAGACATTTAATTTTACTTTATATCGATATATATTATGGTATTCTTATTCAAATTGAAATTTTTATTCCGTCAAGTGCCAGTCGGAAATGCATATGAACGGTTCCATACCATTGTCTATTAAAATGCAAAAACACGTTTTTTGTGTTTGTGTTTACAAATATTTATTTTATTCAGTCTATAGGTATACTATTATTTTTTGTAGCGGTAACAGAAATACATCATCTATGAAATTTTCAACTGTCAAGCTAGACAGACTAGATCAAGTTTTATTAGATATAGCCTGGTGACCGACGTACAGTGGAATCTAACACCCGTATATTTTTAACAAATAAACAAGAATTTTAATGAAGTAAGAACTATTATTAGTAATAATACTATTATTATTATTAGTTTACTTTATTCAATTTCTCGTCTATTGATAAAAATATCTCCTTAAGTTATGACATTTCCACAAGTATTTACTTCTCTCGACAATAGGTACGAATGTTAGTAATAAGGTCACGTTTTTACCCTTTGGATACGGAACTCTAAAATTATTATTATATTGATAAAAAATAAATAATTTAAAGGAAATCAATAAATCCGACTGCGTTAAAACGAATTTTAAAAAATATATGAAAAAATAACTTAAATAAAAACTAAAAAGAAAGAAATAAGCCCAGTAGTTTAGAATTCTGTTAAGTAATAACTACATAATTGAAATAGTTTTATAATCATTACACAGATAAAACAAATCATATAAACATCAAATAAAAAATTTATTTATTAAAATTCGTTATTACGCAGTCGGGTTTTTGTCATTCTTGAAATTATTTATTTTTATTTTATACTTTTTAGTTACGATTCATTGACTTCGTTATAAGATGGTAAATTTCGCAATCTAGTCATTTCATTGAGCATATAAACAGCCTGTGGCAATTCTCCGGGTTTCACTTGGTCCTTCCAAAGAGCTGGCCACTCAATTGCCCTTATAACACCCATTGCTCCGTTAACAAGACCATGGGTAACATTTAAAATATTTGTTCTTCATGCTCTTTCGCTGTTTTTTTTTTGTTTGTATATCGTTTATACTTTAAATAAAAACTTAAATCAATAAGTAAAAAAAATAGCGAGAATGATTGTTTTGTTAAATAACTTTAAATCGTTATATATCCTAAACTATGATTTAAAATGAAAAATGAGAATAGGAACCTAAAGATGATTTTAAAATACCTATTCAACGACACTCCACTTGACATAGTTCATCATTTTTTTAGTAGTAGTAGTATATGTACTGCCGAAGCAAGTACATCATTTTTTTATTTTATTTTGACAATATGGCGTCTGGTTGTCGCTGTGGTGAATTTTGATTACTGTCATGTCTTTAGTGACACTCGAAAGGTTAGGACGAATCGATTGACGTAAGAATTATAAAAATCGGCCTACGCATTTGGTCTGTAGAACGCCACATAGAAACAAACTTACATACATACATAGACTGATAAACACATTACCCTCCTTTGCGTCGCGTAGTCGGGTAAAAATAATTTAGTTTTTAAACTATCAAGTTATAAAAGTAAAACTAAGTAAATATATTTAATTATATTCACCTCATTATTATGAAAATAATGGTAGTCTGATATCTAGTATCAGCCTCGTACCACATATTATTATACGCACTGTTTGCTATGGCAGCACTCTGTAATATTTGCAAACATAATTAAAATCGAATTAATTTTATATATTCAGCCAACATCACACCAAATAGTTACATAAAATCAATGATGCTAATTAGCATAGTTTTAAGGTGACACTTTTTGAATTCAAGTAACTTTTCTACCCTTTTTTAATGTAATATCATTGCATAAAATAAAAAAAAATCCACTGATTATTATATTTAACATATGTTACTTTAATTTGTTATAATATTCAATATCATAAACTGTTAAAATTGGATTTCTTGTCGTCCTTTTTATAAATGGACGACTTGAGAGCTTGTGTAGATTTTTTCTTGTTTCATTGTCTCAAAATATATATATTTTTGTTATTGTCTCGTTACGTGTAAAGACCACTAACGTGATATTAAGTGTGATAAGCTTAAGTGATATTGGCGAAATTGTGTAAACGCAAATATGCCATTCATAAAAAAAAGAAGAAGAAATTATGCAAAATCATAGACTGCCTGCTGAACAAACATTGCCTAACTAAATAAGTACTTAATAAGGTATTAACTGACGTTACATGTTTGGTGAAACGACAAATCTGCTTAAGCTATTCCTAATTTTAAGTAATTTCTAGTTAAGCTATGCCTTTTCTAGATTAGTGAAAACGGGCATAAGTGAAATTACAAATTCAACTCAAATTGGTTCGATCCTCACTCTATTTTAATTCTATATTAAGCAATAAATAAACAAAAAGATACGTTACCGATGTACAAAGCATTTCACTGGAATAGCACAACACGAACATAGTCATCAGAATAACTAGAATGGACATGTAATTATTCGCTATGTTGTAAAAACCGCTTGATGACTGAAAGCATTCCATACACGTATTAATATTCTAAAGAAGAAAGATTGGAATATCGATTTGCATTTATTTTATATTTTATTGCACACGCAAAGTTTCTCAGATAACGCACATTATTAGGAACTTCTATACAAAAGGTGAGCTTAACTCAAACGTGAGTTTTCTTCCAGTAGACCTTTGAGTGATCGTGAGAAATTAATAAGGGTAAAGTCGTGATAAAATAAATATATACTTATTATTTAAATAAAAAACTTAATATAAACGCATAAATAAGTGCGTTCAGACACACTTATAAAGAAAATAATCCTTTACACTGTTTGTTTAATTTACTAAGAGAAGAGCTAGCACGCAGCGAACGGGGCAGTGAATTCCACAAATGCTGCACCACGCGAACCATTATTGTTAGTTATGTTTTATATTTATTATGAAATCTAGCATTTTTAGCACGACTTCACCCGCGTAAATTATAATCTATGTCACCTGCGTATGAGCTTATAGTAGGTGAAAGAATTTTTAAAATCAGTCTAGTAGGTTTGGAATCTATTCAATACAAATAAACAATCGAACCTTTCCTCTTCAAAATATTAGTATAGAAGAATACACAACTATGTTTTAAATAGCACACTAATGGAACAGCTTCGCTATTCTAAAAGCGCTAATAGAAGTAGCCGTGATTTCTATTTCGATGTCCAACACAGCTTTGCCACCTTTATTACCTTTTGAAATAAGTTTCATTTCACTGAACTTATATGCTATGACGTCGAAGGCGGTTTCTAGTCTGCGTTTATAAAAGAATAGCACTGCTGATTTCTTAACATTTAGAATGTTACAAATACACAAGGAGTACATTATTGATTTACCTCTACTACAACAAATAAATATAAATTTGATTCTGAGTTGAGAGCGTGAAGTACTTACCCTTGCCGCGAAAGCAAAGAAGACAATATTGATGGCTGCTTACAACAAATTGATGAAAATGAGTTTGTTGAAAGATTTATTGAGCAATTCCACTGTTCTGTAAATAAATATAAATAATAAGTAAACTTAGTTTACTTTCTACTATCTACGAATATAACCTATTTAATAATGCCAATTTAACATCTGTTTTAATATTGTTACGATTAAGGGATACAAATTAACGCCAATTATAGTTCACAATCCGACTTTATTTAACATAATAAAATTATAAGAAAATAATTCAACTACATAATTAACAGTTCACCTTCACTTTTTCACGTCACTAATGACACTTCACAACAGTATAAGATCGTATATCGAGTTCAGAACAATCCACAGCCCCACAAGCAATTTTTTCAAGAAAAACCAAATTAGTAATTTCTCGCCGATTCTCTAAAGGGAGAAAGTGATGCATCCTGCAAAGTTCCTCGTAGCGGCCCGAGTCATAGCGATGTTTGATGCGGACTCATAACTACTTAATGAATCTCATTTGTATTTTGTCGATCCGCGATATATACTTCTGATATCCAGGGTTCCAGATCTGCGACGCGTACTCCAGGTGACTTCGGACGAATGTGCACTATAGAATTTTTAGTGTCTTGATCTGTGTGAAGTCTTTGGAATTTCGCATAGCAAATCAAAGAGCTCTGGAGACCTTTGAAATGGTATTATCGATATGGGCATCGAAAACCATGAAACACGCCAAGATCTCTAACAACTGTATCTCGTTTCAGTCTTGAATTTCTCACCACATAATCAAACAATATCAGATTCCGCTTCCGACTATACGTGACAACATTACATTTAAGTTTAAATTACTTGAACAGTAGTAGTGTACTTAAAGATCATTTTGCATTGAAAGTAATTCATATCATCCGCAAAACATAATAGTTGTGAAAATTGAAAACACCGCTTAATATTATTTATGAACACAGCAAACAGGAGAGGCGCAAGTAGGGAGCCGTAAGGAACTCCACTGGGAACTGTAAGCCAACCAGAAATATAATTTTTCACCACGACCGCCTGTGAGTGATTATTAATGTATGATGATAACCATCGCCACAAATCGCCACCCACACTGATCATTAATAGTTTGTGTAAAAGCATGTCATGCCGAATTCGATCGAAGGCCTTACTGTAATCAATATAAATTACATCAACCTGAAAGTCATTATCTATCGCAATAGTAAGAGACTCATTGAGCAAGACCAAGTTAGTCACAACAGAGCGGCCTCTCAGGAAACTATCCAGTACCTTAGATACAATACAGAGCTTAGAGATGGGACGGTAGTTAGTAATATCTGATCTAGATTCTTTTTTATGCACTGGTGTAATGTATGCTTGCTTCCATATACTTGGACTTATTATATATCATTATTATTATTTTAATCTAACATCAATTTTAATTTTATTGTTACGATATTTCCCTACTTAGGTGCTCCAATTTTTGTTTTTTATATTAAATTCTTTGAATTAAGGTCGTCCTATCTGCTCTTATTACTACTTTGATTTAAGGCTTTATGTCTTTACCTATATTTACTTTTACCCGAGGCAACCTACATAGTCTTCTAAATACTATACTATAGTCAACCGCTCAGCCTTAGGTCTGAGCGGTTGACTACTCATTAAATAAGCCTTGGGTAGGAGCGGTTGATTACTCCTTAAATAAGCCTAGATTATTATTTTTTCCATATATGGAGCGGTTGACAACTCCTTAAATAAGCCTATAAGTCATATGGGATCACACTTCTAGAGTGGTAGTCATTGAATGTGAACTCCACTCTAAACAGAATGAAAGGATAGTATGTTAGGAGAAGAATGTATATTATTTGAAAGGTTGTATGTTTTCATGAAGTAGTGTCCTCTAGTTTACTTAAGGTAAATCTTCAAAAAATTTCCTAGTCAAAAAAAAATTCTGGAGTTATGGGGGAAATATTGTAACAGTACTGAACTGAAAGAATCTATGTAAGATACAAAATATTAAAAAAGTTTTTTATACATACACCCTTTAGATATATATTTTTTTATGTTCATATTACTTTTACTCACCGAATAAGTCTTTGATGACGCCTTACTAGCTCTCCAATCGATCTATATTCCTCATCACACGATGTAATTTCGTCTTCATGTTGTTTAGTTTTTGCTGGTTTAATTTCATCAAAATCTATTTGAAGCGACACGAATTCGCTACTGAGATTAGCGCACAGCACTACTAAGAGAATATCTCCTCCCAAATACATATGAATATTTGTTGATACTGTAAAACATAATTATTTATTTGATTTTATCATCATCACTAGCCTATTAATGTACCCACTTCTTGGACATAAGTCTACCCTATTGCAGAATGGTGGGTATTAACGAATGCAGTTGCAGCCGAGAATAACGGCTTCACGTACATTATAATTATATGTAACCGGGTTTTGTTCGTGCATTATTTTGAAACTATTTTACCTTGACATTTCGGCTACGTTGCAGCAGCCGTGGTCACGAGGAGACTGGAGAAACTGGCGGGTGTCGTCTTCTGGTTTAAGTTGAGGCGTGAGAGAAATCTGGTAATAATGTTTTTAACAGATTTTCAGATGTACCCTCCAATTAATTTTATTGTACGTAAAGGTGGCGACACACTGCACTCACGGTATCAGAAAATATTGTTCGTGGTTGTTTGCGATCACGACACTTACACATTTTTATAATCGGATTCCACGTTGGTGAGAGTTTATATCCACTTTCCCGGTTGAAATTGTTATTTTTTTTTTATTTAAACCGCTACAATCCTTGGATAGTAAGTCGTTCAGTGGAAAGGACATGAGGTGTATGTAACTCGATCCAGATGATAATAAGTTCTTTGCAATCACAGACTTCTCCACTTGACGATTTTTGACCGCTGCTATGTATTCTCCTAGACTTACAAGACCCGGTCACATATAGTTATAATGTATACAAATCGTGTGAGTTTAAAAACATTATTGGCTTCCCGTACCTTTTGAAGCACGAAGAAGCTTAAGATAATACTTTTTTAGTCACACATCTTATGATCGCCCATTGCGAGTTGCTTAATAACCGTATTGCGAATCGAACGCTCTAACCATTGTATCGAGCTCCTATTAAATAAATTATTCCCAAATAATAAAATTAAATTTCCTGATATTATTAGACAATATCAACCAGATCTGGACCAATGAAATATTTATGGATGAAACTTTAAAAAAGGTATATAGCATAGGCAAAAGTTTAGTGATTGGGGGTGATTTTAACGTTGATTTATTAGGAAACTCCAATTCATGTACAAGACTTCTAAATCTATCTATCTCCTATAATCTTGCACACATGTTTAAGGAGCTTACTAGAGTAACTGCTACTTCGTCCACATGTATTGAGAACATTTTTACAGATCTGATACCACTTTCAAAACAGATAATTAAACAACTACCGTCAGCTCATTTTGGACAAATAGTTAGTTTTCCGCATAAATGTACCTTTGTGGCTGGGAGAGACATTACAGTTATGTCAAAAAGTATGAGTAGCTTGGAACGTTTTAAAAATCAATTAGATAATAAATTGTATCATTTGAAACATAAAAGTAATCCCAATTATTTGTTTATTAGTATCCCAATTATTAGTTTATTGTACAGAATTCAATAACATTTTTGTCCCAAAAAAAAATAGTATTAGTAATCCTATAACTTTTAGTGGTTCGGCTACTGCTACAAAAGCAGAAGAAGACTCTATGAACTATATGATGAACGTAATCATAACACAAGTGAGGACTTTAAAGAATATGTACGAAATTACTCTAAATTATTCAAAAACGTGTGTCATTTTGCCAAATTTAATTATTTCATCGCAAAAATTAAAAATAGTAAAGTTAAGTTAAAATGACGTAAGGAATATCATAAATAGTGAAACTGGAAGAGAAGAATCCCAGAATATAAATTTTAATTTTAACATTGATAATAAAAAAGTAACATTATTTACTGAAATTTCAGTCTTAATTACACAATCTTTGAATTTCTTGTCCACTATTGCTGAATCTATTTTAAAGGCAAGTTTAAATAATTGTCATAGCCAATTTAAGTTTCAACACATTGATTTTAAAGATATAATAAAATATTTTAATCAGCTAATGATAAAGAAACCCGCTGATTTATGGGTTAATTCCATTGAAATTTCTTAATCGGTAATTGAGACAATACCTCCAATCCTAGCTTATATATTTAATGAATTTACTGATTGTGGTATTTTTCCTGAGCTAATGAAATATAGTAAAATTATTCCTTTACATAAATCGGGTAGCACGTCTGACCCTACAAACTTTAGACCTATATCCGTGCTACCTACGTTTAGTATGATTTTTAATAAAATCATGCTGGATCAAATACAAACAAACTTTTACAAGAATAACCTTATGAATCGACAACAATTTGGTTTTACAAGGGGTCGCTCAACAACCGAAGCCAGTGTCGAGTTAATACAAGAAATTTTTAATATCTGGAAGTATTGATGCGTTAGGTGTTTTCTGTGACCTATCTAAGGCATTTGATTGTGTTTTTTATGACACATTGATTATGGATTTGGAGATAACTCATTGGATTTTATTGTCTTATACTTGACTGACAGAGTACAGAGGGTTGATATCAATGGCAAAAGATTGCCTGGATCGAAAGTTGGTCCTTTCTTGTTTTTCATTTACATAGATAACTGACCTTATTCCGTAAGGGATAATCACGAAATAGTTTTGTTTGCGGATGACATTTCACTTTTGTTTAAAATTGAAAGAGGGCTACCTCTAAATGACGATGTGAACAATTCTATGGCAAAAATAGTACATTGGTTTAATGTAAATAATCTTCTCCTTAATGAAGGAAAAACAAAATGCCTAAAATTTGTACTACCTAATGTTAAAAAAGTAGATATAAATGTTAACATAAAAGATAAGAACATGGGCCTTGTGGATACCATAGTATTTTTAGGAATAACATTTGATTCTAAACTACAGTGGAGCCCACATATTGATAAATTGTCGAGTAGGCTTAGCTCTGCAGCATATGCCGTAATGAAGATATGTTAACTGGTTAACTGACATAGATACTGCCAGATTAGTATACTTCAGTTACTTACATAGTGTAATGTCCTACGGAATCCTATAGTGGGGAAATGCTGCCGACATACAAACGATATTTGTGCTTCAAAAAAGAGCAATTAGATCAATTTATAATCTTAAGATTAAAAATATTAGTTTGTTTTCTATAAAAAGTGATGTACACAATTTGAATACAAGAAATAAAAATAAATTAACGGTGCCTGTCACTAGACTGCAAAAAGTTAATAACTCATTCAGGGGTCTTTGTGTGCGCTTCTACAATAAGGTCACAAGCAAAATACAACAATTAGATATCATGCAGTTTAAATCTACTATTAAAAAAATACTTATTAAAAAAGCTTATTATAATTTATACGATTATTTAACAGATAAGAACGCTTGGACTTGAGATGATCCATCTGGATCGTCTTAAGTTGGTATTATGTTCAGCCGACATTTTCTCATATCATGATTTAATATTTCTTTCCTATAAAATTAGGCCTCCTAAATTAAATCCCCAAAGTCATCCTTCAGCGCAATTTTGGTGGTATAGATCAAGATTCTTTTATGGACGATGCTCGTAATATTGATTGGTCTCCTGTGTCCAAAGCTTCCTCAGTTGACGAGCAAATAACTACTTTTAATAACCTTGTCACTCAACTTTACGATAACCATGCACCTTTTCATCTCATCAAACTTAAGCACCTTCCGGCACCATGGTTAAATAGTGATATAAAATCTCTGATACATAAAAAAGCCATTGCCAAAAGCAAATTTAAACGTAATCCGAGTGATCTCAACAAAGAGAAATATAACAAGGTTCGTAACCACTGCAATATGGTGTGTAGGGATGCTTTACGACGCCACATTCATAATTCAGTCGAAGAGGATGATCCAGCTAAAGTCTGGAGATTCCTCAGATCTCTTGGGATTGGTAGAACACGTCAAGACTCCTTACCTCATCACATTAATATTGATTCTCTCAATTCTCATTTTTCTTCTTCCTCCGATCTTAGCGACTCGGATAAAAATAGAACCATTCAACAACTTTCTACTTTACCAAATCCTGAGTACTCCCCGTTTCTTTTTACTCAATTTACGGAATGTGATGTTAAGAAGAGCATTTTATCTATCAATTCCAACGCAGTCGGTGCTGATGGAATTAGTCGCAACATGTTAGTACCTATACTTGATTTCATACTTCCTGTCCTTTCCTCTATTTTCAACAACTCTTTATCCAAATCAGTTTTTCCTTCCGCTTGGAAAGAAGCTCAAATTATTCCTCTTCCTAAAAAACCTCATCCTAAATCTTTTTCTGACTTTAGACCTATCTCTATTCTCCCATTCCTATCCAAAGTTCTCGAGCGTCTTATCCATAACCAATTGAATTGTTTCCTTTCTCGTCATGAACTCTTAAACCCTTTTCAATCTGGATTTCGTGTGGGCCACAGTACCACAACTGCATTGATTAAAATCACCGATGATATCCGATTTGGGATGGAAAATGGTCTTTTAACCGTACTAACTTTGTTAGACTTCAGTTGTGCGTTTGACACTGTAAATTTTGACATCCTACTCTCCCTTCTGCGCTCTATTAACATATCTCCATCCGCAACTGAGTGGTTTCACAGTTATCTGTACGGACGCCGGCAACGAGTACGTATTGACGAGAAGTTTTCCTCTTGGTGCGACACGACTGCCGGAGTCCCACAAGGTGGCGTTCTATCTCCTCTTCTTTTCGCAATTTTCATTAACAACATTTCTAAGAACCTTTCTTCTTCCTACCACCTTTATGCAGACGACCTACAAATCTACAGTCAAGCCCCTCCTTCACGGCTAAATGAGGCAGTGCATACCACTAATATTGATTTAGAACGTATAGTAGCATGGAGTAAGTCTTTTGGACTTAAAGTAAATCCAACAAAGACTAACACGATCATAGTGGGTAGTTCTAGGCTAATCGCTAAACTTGACTGGCACCTCTTACCAAAAATTCATTTCGATGGTACTGACATACCTTTTAGTGATACTGTTAAAAACTTGGGTATAATCATAGATCGGAGTCTGAACTGGGGATCACAATTGCAAGCTGTTAGTCGGAAGCTGTATGCTTCTGCTGCATCATTAAGGAGGTTACGTAATTTTTTGCCGACTACCACTAAAATTGCTCTAGCACAATCTCTGTTGCTTCCTTTACTTGACTACGCTGATACCTGTTATCTTGATCTTACGGAAGACCAACTAAATAAACTTGAGCGACTTCAAAACTTCTGTATTAGATTTATATTTGGATTACGTAAATATGATCATATATCTCAATTTCGTACTCAGCTCAAGTGGCTTCCTATTCGACTTCGCCGGAATGCTCACATGTTATCTCTTCTGTATAATATTCTGTTTAATCCCCGTTTCCCGCGCTACTTGAAAGAACGATTTAATCCTCTATACTGTTCCACTACACATTCTTTGAGATCATCGGAAAACCTGAAACTTGAAACTCCTCTCCATAACACTACCTTTTATGATGGCTCCTTTACCGTCCAAGCTGTTCGCCTTTGGAATGCTCTTCCGGCTTCCATAAGACAGGCACAATCGATCACTATCTTCAAAGAACTGGTAAAAAATCATTATCTCTCTTTGTAATTCTATGTTGCTAAAACCCTTCCTCGTTTCACTAAAGTATATTATTAGTATATATCTTATGTATGTATATATTATTTGTATTTATGTATATATTTTCAAAATTTATGTATCTTATAAGTATTAATGCATCTTTACTAAATGTTACTTATTTTCTTGAATTTACGTACTTTTACTCTACACCTCCGTTTTTCATAACTGCTATTCATTCTTCTCCATCCAAAGGTTGTCTGGTAGAAATCGCTGTTAGCGATAAGACCGCCAATTGCTACATCATCGTGTTATATTTTATTTGTAAATTTTATATTAAAATTGTAACTGTAAAATGGTGTGACAATAAAGTATTATTATTATTATTATTATTATTATTATTATTATCCAGCAATTGGATGGTTTATTACTTCTAAACTCATTATATATAAAAAAATATCTTGTTTCCATTATTATTAAATGATTATATTTTTCTCTCTATTTATAACGTATAATAATGACATGGTTTTTGTGAATGTCATTACTCCTATTATGCTGGTGAGTTTCTTGCTCATTCTTCTTATCAGTCAATAGACGTCCTGAACGAGTGGTAAGGAATAAAATATTGGACGATTCAAAAGTACTTTTAAGATTTATATATTTTAATAAAGATTATTTTGACATTGACTTTGACTTTGAATGAAGGTATCACACCACGCAGACCCGAGACGATACGAAAAAGTTCATTTTTTATATTGACATGACTGAGAATCGAAGCCGGTGGCAATATCACCCTCGTATGACGAAAACACCCTCGTATGACGATATCACCCTCGTATGATGATACTTCCCATAGGTGAGATAATTTTTACAATCGGTCCAGTAGTTTCAGAGCTTATCCAATATAAATAATTAAATGAATTCTCTTCATAACAGAAATATAGATAGAAGACACGTTACAATAATTTTTACACGTAAAAGTTTTGTAACGTGTCTTCCATCTATTACACATTAATAAACAATTAAAAATAAATTATAACCTTTAAAATTTATCTCCAGTAATCATATAACAAAATCAAGCAACTAATGTGTCAACAACTAAAACATAAGATTTGATATTCAAAAATAATAACTCACTGCAATAAAACTGTAGCCCGTAAGAGAGAAAATAAGTATACCATCCAGTGATTTTGAACGGATAGAATGGAATGAACGGAAGTATATAAACTGAGTCCTGTTTCAAAATTATAATACGATATATAGTTTCGAACAGACCCGGCAAAAGATACAAATAGCCTGCGCACCAACATAATAAGCTGAGAACTGGAACAAACAAAAATATTTCAGGTATAACCTATAATTAGAAGATAAAGAAACAAATTGATAATAGCTATTCCATAATAAAATCAGCGTCGAACAACAGATCAATACTGCTAATGATTACATATTAATTGCATCTCAAAAGAATCTCAACTACATACATTTTGCCATTGTATTATGAAGTCTAATGTTCAAACTCAAACTCATGTGGCTTGCATGTGGTGAAACAGATGTTAATTTTATGTATGTACCTTTACATGAACCCTGATAAGGGTTAAATTAGACAACAGTTAAATTAAACTATAATAATTATAAAATCAAAGTAAATTAGATAAAAAGTATCAAGCATAACAATAAATTAATAACACAATTACAAATTAGATAATAAATGTCATTAAGTTAAATTGGTCATACAATTACATTTTCATCAGTTCAGTTGTGACTTATATCTTCTATAAAACTGCCTTATATAACTACAAAATTACAACCTATTACTACATACCTATAATAAAGAATTATTATTGTAATTATATTTTGATAGAATAGTTTTGGGTATTTGAATTGTCGTTAGTTTTAAAATATATAATTAGGTACATTAAAAATACACTGTTCTTCTTCTTCTTTTGTTATATATGGAATTATTAAATGTTATAAATCAAAGGGGAGGAAATCAATGATTAGAATTACTTCCCGTGTCAATGAAAAACTATTTATCTGTCACCAAAGATATTATAATCATTGTATGTCACATTGATGTTTGAGGAAAACATTGCACTAATAATATTGGAGTTAAGGTAGATACTACAATGGTGAAATGCGAGTGGTTGAGATTATATTCATATGCAATTATTATGTTAACATTATAATAGGGATGATGACTGGGTAAACTAAGAAATGCAATTCTATTTAGTCCGTCAGGCAGATAATAGAAAAATATTAGATACGTATTTTTTTTTACTTCAATTTAACAAGAAATAGTATAGATAGCAGGCATTAAAGTTGAGGAGTGGGGGCTCGCTACGTCACAGTTGAGTAGAAAACGTACTCTAACGTGACGTCATGCGAAATTTCAACTCAATGTAACGCCGTAATTTTATGATTACGAAAAAAATAAAAAAATACGTGTTTAATATTTTTTAACACTCTACCTAACGGACAAACAAACAAAAATTAGTCATCATCCCTATTGGATTGCTGGATGTCATGCACAGCGCGTTGTCACAAAGAAATTCAATCAAATAAAACCTACCTATTTGAAAAGATAATGAAACGGTTTTTTTAACCTAATAAAACCTTCAAAAGGTAATAAAACTTTTATAGCCTTTTGAACTAAGATCCGTTGTACATACGCGGCATTAAGTTTTCATAAAATTTTAATAGATATATAAGGTATTTCAATAAAAAAAAATACCTACACTCATTCTTTAATATTAGTATATTAATTCAAACATAAAAATTAATCTGAGACAATAGAATTATTCTGATATTTTTCTTAAAAGTGAATATTAAAATTATATTTTAGTTTTCTAATGAATAATAAAAAAATACCCTTTTGTATTTTCTGAAGATTGCTGAGAGATTTGTTCTTCTTCTTTAGTTGCTCCTCATTCAATCCCGACATCCTCCAATTACAACCGAGCTCATCAATAACATCTCTTATGGTATCTTTGTTCAATGATATTACAATTGCCTTAGAAAACACTGAGAAATCATAATAATTAAACTTAAAATAAAAAGAAATATGAAAAGTAAAAAAAAAATAAACTCTTAAGCGTAAGTGCAACTCATAAATTATAATTATCATCAATGTAAAAATATGCAATATTTCATTTTATTTTTATCTAATACCTATGCTTAATTTATTTCCTTTAATTGTTTAAAATATCGCACTCTCCGGAGAATAATGTGGTTTTTGCAAATTTATAACTTTACAGGCAAAATAAAAAACGTAAATCATTTTATATCTGTTTTGAGAAAAATTGAAGGAAGATTTTTTATTGCAGAACAATAATAAAAATACTTGGAAACATTTAAGAAAATAAACAGAAAAAGTAATAAAACGAACAATGAACCTTTAAATTTTATTACAATAAGTTAGCGCGATAGTTTCGACTGTATTATGACACTTGTCCCTTTTTGAGAAATAACATTTTACCACTTTATTATAGTAAAAGTATAAAAAAAAAATATGTAAAAGTTTAGAATTCTATTATTCTTATCTCATTTTATGCAAACTATTACTAAATTAATGTGTACTGTCATAATTAAATAGGAGTGAATTTAGCACTGTCATAAATAAATAAACAGTTTTAAAATTATGTAATTCTTAATATTAACACGATATCTAATAATCTATTTTTTTCTGCTTCTATAAGCAATCGTTTCTCAAATTTATAAACAATTAAATTGGTAATAATAACTATCAAAACATTAGGGAATATTAAATTGAAGCATGATAGATTAAAGTCAAGTTTTTTATGAGACCTGTGCGCTGAATACCAGAGACAATATCAGATTTGGCTCTAGTTTTTTTTATAAAGCCTTCTATAGTTTTCATTGAAAAAACATAAAAAAAGTTTATTTCTGCACTCCTCATATGATTAAAAAAATACAAAAACTTTTGGCTTTTGGACTTGTTGTCTTTTATATCAAGGATTTCTGCGGGAAAATCTTATACCACTAGTATAGTCCAACAGAAGTCTGCCATCGTGATACTGTCCAAATTAGCCTTGATAACTTTCCTTCTTTATATCATACATACATATGTTTGAGGCATAAGGAGCATTTTCCTGTGTCAGTGTAATAATATGTAATATTTCATTTTATTTTTATTTAATATGCTAATACAAAATTCCGTGTGTATACACGACAATTCATTATGTTTTTCATAGAAATAATGTATTACGTCCGATAGCTTGATAATTTCTAAACGTAATCTTCAAATACCATAATAATGAGTTACAAGTTCATACAGTAACTCTTATTTCTATTATAGATAATCTTTTTTAAAACAAAAATAAAAACATACTTGAGAAATATTTTAATTATTACTTTCGCATCTATAAAACATGGAACCGCATGCGCCGATTACGGCAACCATGATATTTATTTGTCACTATAATAAAGTCGTAAAAGTGGTTACAAAAACTGTACATTAGAATAGGCTACAGAATTAGACTGTTATGTATAAGTGCGTTACAAAGTCAAGTACAAAGTACATTTGATTTTGTGTTATAATGCAGAGCTTTTACTTTTTCTCACATAATATTTATCTTCTTTGTTTCACATAAAAAACTGGTCATAGACTTTAATTTCATTAATATAAGACCTAAAAATGTAAAATAAATTGAGGAGATGGTAAATGGACCCTCGAAGTCAAAAATACTAAAAAGCATGTAATGGCTTACGACTTTATTCTCCGGAGGGTGAAATATATCTGTTTTGTATTCTACATGTTTTGTATTCTTCATAGGTTAGCTGAAAGAGATTGCTATCTAGCAATAAAGCCGCATTTTGTAGTTCGGTGGCGTAGTGGATAAGCGCCGCGGCCCGCGATCGTAGTCGTTAAGCAACTTTCGCAAGGGTCGGTCACGGGATGGGTGACCAAAAAATTATTATCTAGAGCTACTCCGTGCTTCGGATGGCACGTTAAGCCGTTGATACCGGCTGCAATTTCAGTCCTTAAAACCCTCCAATCTGCATTGGGCCAGCGTGGAGAGTCATGGCCCATCCTCCTTAACCATCCATAAGGAAGGCCTGAGCCCCTGCAGTGGGGACGTAAAAGAGTTGATGATGATGATGAATAAAGCCGCATTTTGTATACTACTTGTTTTTCTTGCTTTTTAATTATTATTTTTCGTATGTCATCATGTGCAATAAAGCATAATATTTCAATATGCCTATAATCTTTCAAAAAATCTTTTAAGTATTCATTATAAAATAATAGAATACCTACCTTGAATGGTTATCAACCACATTGATATGAATTTAGCGTTTTGAAATAAATTTTGACTCTTTGCAATTTCTATAAACATAAACATTGAAGCCGACACAAAATGAAAAATCATTATTGTGGCGACTACAATGAAATGGCCATATTTTTTCCAAAACGATGCCTTTTTATCCAAATTGATACCCCATTTACTTATATATGAAAGACTAAACCTCACAGTGTTCGTATATTCTTCGGGATAAACATTAATTTCTTCCATTATAAAATAAAAAAGTATTTGTTGAAACGTAATATATTTAACACTAATGCAATCAAATAAAAGTATGTATTGATAGAAAATCTATTGTTCAATGACAGAATAAACTCACAGATCGACTGTAGAAATAGAAGTCGATTTCAGAATTTATATACTCTACCATCAAAGAGCTGCACAAAATATCATGTCATTTTAAAACAAATATTATTAAAGTAGGTATGAAACGGAACGCCTACCATTAAAATGATAAAGCGACTCGTTATTTTTCAAATGGGAAAAGTGTACAGTCGCCATAAACGTACTTAATATTAATAAATTAACTTTATTTGCTTATAAAAATCAAATGTCGTTTAGCAAATATTTGTATTTTGTTAATTTTTGTAATTGGTAACAAAATTTTCTTTTTTAGCGTACTGTTCTTCTAAATATAGTTCTCAAACGAATTTGTTCACTGATTTTGTCACTTATTGTCTCAAAAAGTAACTGAACAGACCACATAAAATTAATTTATTGTTTTAAATGGCCATGATAATTTGTCTTCGCAATTGTGTCGCTTATTACTAGTGAATGATGTAATCCTTTTCACAATTTCTCGCCATCTTAATCTAAGACATAGACTATAATTTACGCAGGCGAAGTTGCGGCAACAGTTAGTATTTTATATTTTTCTTTTATTTTCACGTTAGTATGAGAGAAACATGTGTGAATGCATGAAAAATTATAAAAAACAATCGGTTCAAAACTTTACTTTTGTTGTTGTTTATTATAGCTTTTTCAACTAACTAGAAACAATTTAAAAAATATTACATTAGTTTATTTGAAACAATAAGATATTCAGTGAATATAAATAAAACGCCACAGTTATATAGTATCAATAATTGCTGAAATAAAATACGGGAACAGGTTTCGTACTAGTTTGCAAAAGCTTTAAATAGTGCCAGTTGAACTCTTATTATAGGCTCGTAATATTTTTTTTTGTATCTATACATCTCTCTTTGTTACTTATATATGGTAATTAAATATAAAAAAATTAGAAACAAATTTCCTAAAGACCAATATTACAAACCTAAACGAATAAAATGACAATAAAATTTATTTGTTTACCTTAACGATGTTACTTTATGAAATAAAAAATTCATATGTGTAGAACGCTAAATAAGTAATACTATCAAAATACTAAGCACTTCTTATAAAAAACAAACATTATTCTAAGAATAATTTATGTGTATGTGTATAAGGTAAGGGAAAATATATACCTAAGAGTACTAAACTCGCTAGTTTAGTACTCTTAGGTATATATTTATATTTATATAGTAAGAAATCGTGTTTGGTCGCTACCAAACACGATTTCTTACTACTACAGAAGATTATAAACTTCAGGAAGTAATTCCAAGGTCTTTGAATTGAAATAGGGACACAAACTAAATACAATTAAAAGTGTGAAAGATTCCTATAAATTGTATGGGGAATTAATATATTTAAATGCTCATAAAGAAGTTATGTGGAAGGTTTTGTATACTTCCCACCTTATTACTATAAAAACCTAGTACTAGGCTCAAACCATAATCGAGTAAACTTCGTTTATTACGGTATTCAAATCAAAGGCCAGGTACTAAATTTGTTCTTATTATATATCAAAGATTAATCGAAGACGAATAACGTTTTACTTAATTAATGTTTTAATCCTCTTAGCTCTCTTAATGACATCATGGTATTTTCAAATGGAGAATTTAAAATCGCCATTTAACATTGACCTGAACTTTCCTTATGAATTATTTAGTTTATTAGTGAAAGCTGTATGAAAATCAATTACTTTTTACTTTGTCGTGTTCAAACAAACAGACACAGCAACGGAACTTTGTTTTATAGTATGTAAGAACGCAGCTGTTCGACTCACAGAGACCACTTCCCAATCTGCTCTACATGCTATTATTACTCGCCCGTAATCAGCTTAGCAGAAAAAACGTTTTAGAAGTTTATTCAGTTCTGAACAGGGGTGTCTATTTTAGCTAAAGGGACTATTCTCGCCGTAGCGTAGCGTAGTGTATTAGCTCCGCGACCCGCGATCTATGTTGTTAAGCAACTTTCGGGAGGATCGGTCAAAAGATGGGTGACCGAAAAATTATTATCTCGAGCTACTCCATGCTTCGGAAGGCACGTTAAGCCGTTGGTTCTGGCTGCATTTTCAGTCGTTAATACCCTCCAATCCGCATTGGGCCAGCGTTGTCATGGCCCATCCGCTGCAGTGAGGAAGTAAACGGGCTGATGATGATGATGATGATTATCTTCGTATAAAATATGCATAAATTTCTACACAGACAATATAAAATTAAACTATGAGCGAATTTTCTTACCAAAAACTTTAAGTTCATTCCAATAAAAACCTTCCTCAAACAAATCCCACTTATGTTTGAAACGAGGTCAACTCCAGCTGCGTAATAGTAATATAATAGCAACATGAAATACCGAATTGCAAAGTTAGCAAATAAAATTTCTTTCCGGGAGGGGAAAAGCAGGAATTATGAATTTCTTATATCCAAACTTTCCACCGGTCGCGTTCGTGGGCCAAGTCTCGCGTCACGTACCTACTGCTCAGACTCGTTCAATTGTGCATTCCATTCAACTGTTAGGAAACTTGAGAAATCTTAAGTGGTCTCAAACTGAGCTTAGATTATGTTCGAGTGCTTGCAATAATGTTAAATCTAACGTTATTCCTCTGTAATAGAGCGCAGAAATACGAGTTTCGTGTGTTTTCAATGATATGACACCATGACATTCATGCTACTTTAATTCTAAAGTTGACTAGCTGCGCCCACTTGGCTTCGCCCTTGCCGCGGCGGTGTTAATTTAACTTACATGCTATGTTTTTAAATATACAGTATATGTTAAAATACTCATATTTTAGGCAATTTAATTGAACCAATCGAAATTCTCATAATGTAGAAAGAACCAATCAATTACTGGTTGAGTGTTAGAAAATGCCTCTTAAGTATTAAATCCAATTTGTAACTAAATACCATTTAACTTATTTTACTAAGAAAAATAGATTAGATAATTCTATGGTCTAGATTAGGTAAAAGACTGCGACCAAAACAAAAAGCCGAGCGATCGAAGCGAGCATACCGGGGCAATGGCATGCACAAGAAAGCGCTAAATACAAGTTTATATTATGGTTTAAGTTGTTATGCTTGCACATGGAAAATTAAAGAAAGAATACTCACCAAAATTAAACGTAAGCCGTTATGTGTAAATATAGTTATGCTAAACAAAAATATACCACATTTAATTATGTCTTAATGCATATACAGAGAGCATATGCATCCGCCACACAATAATGGTATAATCGGTAAAGCGTGGTGTACATATAGTTTAAGACTAAATACTTATACATTTTAGTTTTTAACATACCTCTATTTATCTTAGTCAGTAATATCTTACGTAAAAAAAACAATAAAATGATTTAAAAGAATCAATCATAACTTGTCTGTTTATATTTTCGACTTAGTTAACTATAAACAGCGATGCAATATTACTACCCTATTGTAGCAATGTGCCTTTGTGAATATTCAAATACCTACCTACCTATTGCGAAATTGCATGCTGAATATTAATATATATTTGCAACTTAAATAAACTAGTATGTGTTTGTTACCAATCAAATCAGTAGGCCAAATGAACATATTTCCAAGTACATTTATTGAAAGCACTTTCAATCAGACGATTATTATATTTGATAATTTTTTTTTTCATCTACTAAAAAAAAAGCTACATATTACGCGAGGGACATAGCCTATAATTTACGCAAATGAAGTCATCAGGAAACAGCTACTTTAATATAAATTGGTTTACAATTCAAAAAGAAATCGATTAACATAATTACTTCTATAAAAAAAAATACAAAACGATGAATATAAAAATTCTTCCTTTCCGAAATTTTAACGAATGCAAAATACGCATATATTTTGTTTTTTCGCTGATATAAATATGTCGTTTAAGTAATTCGATAATATTTAATGAAAAACATATTTAGTTTTGTTATAAAAGAAAACTACTGAATCATGGAGTCCATAAGCTGTCTTGTGCGGCGTCTAATAAAAAAAGAATTTTTCCGTTTAAAATTCGATGAAAAATCGGTGAACATTTATAAAAGGAAAATACATTGTCGTCGAACATATCCTCTTTTTCGATTTTGAAATCGGTTAAAAACATGGATTATACTTTTTTCAAAATATCCACAGAAATAAGTTTATCTATCTATAAAAATTGTCTGTGTCACGTCATCATGAATTTAACACGAGAAAATTTTCGTGCAATGATTTTTTATGACTTTCGATGTCATTTAAGTCAACAAGAAAGTTATGATAGACTACGATTGGCCTTTCACGATGAAGCCCCATCTCGTGCGACTGTTTACAACTGGTTTAATGAGTTTAAACGTGGTCGCACTAATCTCACTGATGATTTACGTGAGGGACGGCCTTCTACGGCGACGACTGAAGATAACATCTGTGTTGTGCGGCGTATGATAGAGACTGACAAAAGAGTGACCTATCAACAGATTCGGACAAGCTTAGGCATCGGTATGAGTCAAGTGCACAAAATCCTCCACGAACATTTAGCGGTCAGGAAGCTTTGCGCCCGGTGGATACCTCATAATTTGACTGAGGCTCAAAAACTCCATCGTGTGGATTGGTGTCGTAAAATGATTGAAAGATTTAACGGAGGTGACTCAAATGCTGTGTTCGACATACTAACAGGTGACGAAAGCTGGATTTACTGTTATGATCCTAAAACCAAAAGACAATCTGCTCAGTGGGTGTTTCCTTTCGAGGAGTTGCCAACTAAAGTGAAGAGAGATCGAAGTGCGGGAAAAAAAATGGTGGCCTCGTTCTTTGGAAGGCTAGGTCATTTTGCAACAATTGTGTTAGAGGATCAAAAAACAGTTTCTGCAGAATGGTACACTACCAATTGTTTGCCACTTGTCTTGGAAAAAGTTCGAGAGAAACGACCTCGCAGTAGGATCCTCCTTCACCACGACAACGCCTCGTCGCACACCGCCAAGCGAACGATCGACTATTTGGCGACATCAAACGTTGAATTACTGGGTCACCCGCCGTATAGCCCCGACCTCGCGCCTTGTGATTTTTATTTATTTCCAAAAATTAAAGAAAAACTTAAAGGAAAGCGGTTTATGAATGCTGAAGAAGCGGTGGCTGCGTATCGCGATGCCATTGAAGAGACCCCTAAGGACGAGTGGGCAAAGTGCTTTTCCCAGTGGTTCCATCGCATGCGGCGGTGTATTGACGTGAATGGACAATATTTTGAAAAGATATAATAAAACTAATAACTGGCTAATGTAATCAGTTTTTGATTTTCTAAGAACTTTCAGTTTGACCCTCGTATAAGGATAAATATCACAGTTAAAGTAAAGAATAAAGAATCCCTGTCTGATCCCTACTAATACTATAAATGCGATATCAGTCCGTTACACTTTCACGCCTAAACTATTGAGCATATTTTAGGGTTAAAATGGTTAAGACAGGGAATGAAAGTTTGTCATTGAATGCCACTATACCATGCACATAAAGTCGCGGATAAAAACTAGTTTTATATATATATAGCAAAATGCAGAGCTTACATTATTATGCACGCTCATCCTTAAATATACTCACACACAACAGAAATTGATATTTTCTTGTATCTCTAATGTTCTTAGAGTATCGTCTTAAGCTACATTGTTTATATTCACTAGCTGTTCAATTGTTTACAATGTAAACTGCTTACTAAGTTCATACAAAACTGAACAACGCCATAAGTATCATTTTAGATACAATATAATAGAAAACAAAGGTAGGTTGGTATATTTAAACTAGTGATGAGACGGATCGTAAACTATATCCGCGGATACGGATGTTGGTTCACGCTATAGCTTAAGAGCCCGAATACCCGTCTCGTGGTTTTAATCATTACTGGTAAAAAATTATATCAAAGAGTTTATGACATGGAACAAAAGATATTTTATGACCTCAAAGATTATATTAAATTATTTATTTTTTACTTATATAAATTAAACCCTTAAACCTGAATATCCAAAGAGGCCTGAATATCTGGGTGTTCAGAAACCTTCCTCATTTTACATAAGTTAAAAATTTGTCAAGCCAACGCCACGATAACCCAAACTTCATGATGGTCTAGCAACTGGCTAGTCATTTCACTTCTTTTTAAGGTTTTATTTTATTTTGAATATTATTATTATTTGACCTTTGGGTTGCTATTGAAATCATAACTTCTTCTTCTTAACTTTAATGGCTCTGCGTGCATTTATAAGACGCTTTCAGCTGTTGTATTATTTTAATTTTAATTCGTATTATTCTTATTTTACCATGATTTCTAGATAAATCATATTATTAATACAGTCCACTTTCATTGGCTCACACCCATAGATATCACCTGTATTGGAAGCATGCGCTGACAAATTTGCGTTAAAGGATATCCTCAGATATCCGCGATATCCTAAACATCACTATGTGTAATATATCCATATTGGTATTCAAATTAACCTAATGCAAATCTGATACTTTTCGCTTTATTTTAAAATCGGTTCAATTATTCAAGAAAATTCTATTGAAGTATAGCGGAGGTTTTTTGTAGTGTATTAAAACCATCTCCTGTGTATAACAAATACCAAAGGTTGAACCAAGTGCGAGAAAATCGCGTACTTACACGTCAAATTGAGAACTTCCCTTTTTTGAGTCGGTTTAAAATATGTAAATTCCACTTATCTAGTATCGTTTTAGTTTATTGTCGATAAATTTATCATATTCCTTATGTTTCTTGCATTAATTGAGGTGAACAACAATATTCATTCTTTTGTTCTACGAAGTATATTCGACGTCGATACACAATTTAAGGTAAATGCTGAGCGACTTCCAGTAGTTTCCAAAACATTATCTGAAGCTTAAATCGTTCCGGGAAAATTATAGACATTCGAAAATTATACAGTGAGCTTTTAGTATAATACTGGCATATTACGGAGGTGCCTCAATACCCATTACGATAAAATCACGAATTGGGTGTTTCTTGGATTAAATCTGTTATTATATAAAAAGCAATTTTTTAACAAAAAGGTAATATATAAAGGATAAGGCTATTTATTTTCGGATGTTCCTATGAACTTGGAGGAACTCCACGGCGAAACGGTTAGACATTTGCCATGCGAAGGTTAAGCGTGTTTCGTAAGTATCAGTCGCAGAATGGGTGACTTTTGGTCATTTAAAAAACTTTATCCTCTCACAGTGCTTTGAACGTACACAGTCCGTTTGCATCTCCTATTATTTACACCCACCAATCTATAATGGAATCTTCTTGTTTGTTTTGGATCGTTGTCTCTCTATTCGCTTTCATTAATAAGAAAGTCTTTGCCCCAGCAGTCTTTGCCCACATTAATAAGCTATACGCTATGCTATACTATGTAAAATAAATGAAAAAATAACAAAATTTATATTCAATTCAAGGAGCAACTCGACCGCGCAATTGTTAGTTCGCCCGGTCTGCGCTACAGTCGTTAAGCAACTTAGGCAATTCTCGGTCATAGGATGGGTGACCAAAAATTTATTATCTCAAACTCCTCCGTGCTTTGGAAGGCACGTGAATTCTTTGGTCCAGGCTACATCTGTAATCGTTAATACGAGGGTCAAACTGAAAGTTCTTAGAAAATCAAAAACTGATTACATTAGCCAGTTATTAGTTTTATTATATCTTTTCAAAATATTGTCCATTCACGTCAATACACCGCTGCATGCGATGGAACCACTGGGAAAAGCACTTTGCCCACTCGTCCTTAGGGGTCTCTTCAATGGCATCGCGATACGCAGCCACCGCTTCTTCAGCATTCATAAACCGCTTTCCTTTAAGTTTTTCTTTAATTTTTGGAAATAAATAAAAATCACAAGGCGCGAGGTCGGGGCTATACGGCGGGTGACCCAGTAATTCAACGTTTGATGTCGCCAAATAGTCGATCGTTCGCTTGGCGGTGTGCGACGAGGCGTTGTCGTGGTGAAGGAGGATCCTACTGCGAGGTCGTTTCTCTCGAACTTTTTCCAAGACAAGTGGCAAACAATTGGTAGTGTACCATTCTGCAGAAACTGTTTTTTGATCCTCTAACACAATTGTTGCAAAATGACCTATCCTTCCAAAGAACGAGGCCACCATTTTTTTTTCCCGCACTTCGATCTCTCTTCACTTTAGTTGGCAACTCCTCGAAAGGAAACACCCACTGAGCAGATTGTCTTTTGGTTTTAGGATCATAACAGTAAATCCAGCTTTCGTCACCTGTTAGTATGTCGAACACAGCATTTGAGTCACCTCCGTTAAATCTTTCAATCATTTTACGACACCAATCCACACGATGGAGTTTTTGAGCCTCAGTCAAATTATGAGGTATCCACCGGGCGCAAAGCTTCCTGACCGCTAAATGTTCGTGGAGGATTTTGTGCATTTGACTCATACCGATGCCTAAGCTTGTCCGAATCTGTTGATAGGTCACTCTTTTGTCAGTCTCTATCATACGCCGCACAACACAGATGTTATCTTCAGTCGTCGCCGTAGAAGGCCGTCCCTCACGTAAATCATCAGTGAGATTAGTGCGACCACGTTTAAACTCATTAAACCAGTTGTAAACAGTCGCACGAGATGGGGCTTCATCGTGAAAGGCCAATCGTAGTCTATCATAACTTTCTTGTTGACTTAAATGACATCGAAAGTCATAAAAAATCATTGCACGAAAATTTTCTCGTGTTAAATTCATGATGACGTGACACAGACAATTTTCAATTTGCCGCCAAATCGTAAAACAAATGACAAATGAATGAAATATATACTCAGTAATATTGGCAAAGAGTTATATTTTCAAATTTTAGAATTATTTTTTTATTATATTGTTTATAAGTGGCCAGTTCTAAGAACTTTCAGTTTGACCCTCGTACCCACCAATCCGCATTGGGCCCTCGTGGTGGGTTATAGATCATTCTCCGGATTCGATTCAATTCCATCCACAGGGAAGTTCCAATAGTGATCTTAGGGACCATCCATAAATTACGTCACACGTTAAGGGCGAAGGGAGGGGGCCAACGAAGTGTGACATTGTGTGACAAGGGGGGTGGGAGGGTCTTAAATTTCGTGACGTCACCTTTCAAAATCTATTATAATCTAAGTGTTAAAACACGAACTTTAAATTATAAATTTACCAAAACCTTGCAAAATATGTGACATCACACTAGGAGGGGGGAGTCTTACAAATGTGACCAGCTGTGACTAGGACGGGGGAGAGGCAAAAAAAATCATGAAAATCGTGCGACGTAATTTATGGATGACCCCTTAATAGGTTTAATAGGTTAAAGTATATCAAAATTCAGAAGAAGTTTTAATTAATAATATATGTATGATTCGCGGTAGCAAGTAATCAATAATGTGAGAGCCATGTGTTTTGCGTAGCTGTGGTTACTAGGTCTTAAGTATTACGCTCATTTTCCTTTCCATTTTTTAACTATTCTACGTAACGTACGGTAAATAAATTTATTTCCAAAACAAATTAAAAAGTTTCTTCATAAAAAAAATCGTCACCATCAACCATTTAATGTCCTCAGTGCTGGGACACAGGTCTCCCCTATTTATAAAATTGATTACGGAGAGTGGGCCACGACCCACCAGTTAGACCCAGATTAGTGATCCGAGACCAACGGCTTAACGTGGCGTCTGAAGCACGGAGGAACTCGCGAAAAAAAAAATTTTTTGCACACCCATCCTAGACCGGCTCTTGTAAGAGCCGCTTAACAACCAAACGTGCTAGCCATTGCACCATCGAGCTCCTTAAAAAGAATACAATTTATACACAATATTTATTATTTTCTCATAGACATTTTGCAATATCTAATTTATCATTTCCTCCAGCCAGTTTCTCTGCCGCAAACTTGAAGTTATTAATGGTACTTGTTAAGAACGAAAAGAAACAATCTGGGCCACTTATTGGTCTGAACTTTGAGAATTAATACGAAACCGGGACTGTAAGGGGTCTCCGTAAACGACGATAAGAAAATTTTGTCAGTATTAAAACGACATTTGGGAAGAAATTCTCAATCAAAGTTTTGTTTCTCGCTTTCAACAGTATAATTTAGTTGTTCTAGTTAGAAAAGTGATAAATATTTTCATTATTTGCGGTCAAATTGTTGTAACAGACAAACTATCATTAATATTTATAACATGTAATAAATTATGATTTTCTTTTTTTTATTTATTTTCTTTTACTTAGAAATTTTGATAAACATTATACGTATATAGTCAAATCAAACAAAATTATATTTCAACAAAAAAACATAAAACCAGAAGAGAGATATATAAGCATTGAGTATTAGTCAATTAAGTTCAATAAATAAATAAAAAACGCCGTGTCTTAATTATATTTTGAGGATATGCTCAGCATTTTCTGTTATAATTACTAAGTACATCGTTTCTAATCTTCACATGATTAGAATTTCTGGACGGTCTTCCATGACCTTTCGTAATCGAATCCTCGTTCCTTAACAAGCGAGGTCATTTGCAACCTGTCAGTTGCAGCATCCGCTCTAGACCTTTTTACCGTTAAGTTTTTACTAGAAATTTACAACGCTTATAATCGTTTTGTAATTACGTATAAACAGTAAACCCTGTATGTGACCCCTGATGAAAGCTAAATAAATATCATTACATGCATTGCACAGATTCCAAGGTGAGTGAACTAAAGCCCTCGCATTATGTAGTATCTGAGACAATGAAGGTAAGACATCACCCAAACTTGATACAATTAAACGTTCATTTTTACATTGACTCGACCAGGACTTCAGAGATGGCCTCCACTACCTCGAAACTGACGTGCGAACCTCTTGGCTACGGAGGTCTATTTTTGATTTCTTATATTTTCACGCGCGCTATTCGTTTGAAACAATTTTTATCGGTTTCATCACGTCTGTATTTAGTTTTATTGACATTTCAGATCCTTTACAGTTTCCATGTTCACATAAGACAAAGTACTCTTTGCATAAAACTAATGTATTGATTGTTTTTTTAATTAAGAGCTACCTATAAAAGCCAATACCAATGGACACGTTCACAATAAAAAAAATATGGCATCATTTACATTTATTAAATGAAATGATATATTATAAAAAAATACATTTGACTTATTTATTTTCCCTTGGCTACCGTAATCTACCACCAGTTCCAAAGGGTTTAGCCGGATACGTATGACGAGTCGGCCCCCAAATGGGAATCGATATTGAAACTTATGTTTTAATATAGACTTGATGTTCAAACACGATTTATGCACTTTTCGCGACCGACTTCCGCTTTGACCTTGAGATAGAGAGCAAAATATCCGTATGCTTGACTATTACTGAATGTGATATATCTCTGAAGCTAATTAAGATAAAGAAGTGAAACTAACGCGAGGTGTTAGGTTACATTACAGAGTATATCACATATATTTTTTTATAATTTTTAGAATAAAAAATTACATTAAAAAAATAAAAATAAAAAAAAATCATGTTTTTTTTTCTGAGTTCTCTGTGACTTACAATCACGAAATTAATATATGTTATGCTCCTTTGTGTGCTCTATTACCCATAAAAATTGCGTGAAAAAAAAGTTGGTGCAACACAACGAAAAAAAATTATATGTGATTCGCGCCTTGTAGTGTGAGTGTATAAACAAACAAGTTCGAACTTGTTATCGAGCTGTTTACTGCATCGTTTGTTTAGCTAAAGTAGCAGTCATTTGTATTACACAAGAAGGCAGTTTGGGACTCAAATTCTGTCATAGGTATTTTGTATCAGCATTTTTAAATTATTAACTATCGAACCAAATCATTATTAAGTAATAATGTCGAGAAAGTGTAAAAATTGTAACAAGTACCTGTGTAAGGTTCCTGGTTATAAAAAAAATATGAAGAATGAAGAAGAAGCTAAAGTGTTTAGTGACTGTTTGAATAAAATCGTAATAGTTAATGATATTTTTTGTAAGAAGTGTTGACTTATCCCATATATTAACAAAAAAGCTTCTACTTCTAAATGTGCAGCATTTAACTTGGCCGAAATAATGGACGATCAAAATAATCTCTCAGTTCAATATGTGAAATCAGCACCTAATATCATCAAAGCAGAAGTAAAATCAAGACATATAAATAGAAAAGTCTATCGAATTTACATTCACTATATTTCCGAAGGTAATGACTACAATAGTATTCTTCGTTATTGCTGTGATTGCCCCAATGGCAAACGTACAGTGGGATGCTGTTCTCATGTAGCAGCTATTATTTATTATCTATCATATGGATGATATTTGTCCAAAATCGTACGTCCTGCTGAGGTCCTAACTAAGTTATTTGCGACTCAAAGTGTTCTGATTGTAATTAGTTACAACAGTGACGATGATTAATATTTTGTTTCTTGTATTTTGATAGACACGAAAAAGTAATAATAATAAGTATTGAACACTGGCTGTTTTTTTTTCATTTCTTTTTTAACTATTATCCCATCTCTTAAGACTAGTTACTTATGTTTTAAAACAAGCTGATGTGAAATTTCGAAAAAAAAAAAAAACAATAATGTAATGTGAAAACCTTATAATACAGGGGTATACCATAAGACAGAAATCACATATAATTTTTTTTCGTTGTGTTGCACCAACTTTTTTTTTACGCAATTTTTATGGGTAATAGAGCACACAAAGGAGCATAACATATATTAATTTCGTGATTGTAAGTCACAGAGAACTCAGAAAAAAAACATGATTTTTTATTATTTTTATTTTTTTAATGTAATTTTTTATTCTAAAAATTATAAAAAAATATATGTGATATACTCTGTAATGTAACCTAACACCTCGCGTTAGTTTCACTTCTTTATCTTAATTAGCTTTAGAGATATATCACATTCAGTAATAGTCAAGCATACGGATATTTTGCTCTCTATCTCAAGGTCAAAGCGGAAGTCGGTCGCGAAAAGTACATAAATCGTGTTTGAACATCAAGTCGATATTAAAACATAAGTTTCAATATCGATTCCCATTTGGGGGCCGACTCGTCATACGTATCCGGCTAAACCCTTTGGAAGTCTTGTCTGAGAAGAACTGGCGAATCAAACTCCGACAAGAAAAGTGAATTGCTCGCTTTAATTTAACATTTACAGAATGAACTAACTGTATCTTTTGGTTTTGTAAAACTAAAATTGAATTGATTTTGAAAGAAATAAAGTCCAAGTAAGCTATACTGAAAATTCAAAAATCTCTTATTTTTATATCTAAGGGTAAATACTGCAGTTTAAACTGCAGTACTAAAGCACACTTTGACTTGCACTCGGAGTAGGTCTCCACTGCGGAGAGACCTGTAGCTTAATTTCATAATATATGGCAATGGCTTTCAAATCTATAGCGAGATAACAATTTATGGAATAATGTAACATTTAAAGTCGTAATGGTTTTCGAAATGTATGGTGATTTGAATGAAGGAAAAAATAATAAAAACTTAATAATCCAAAGTAATATTTACATCTTACGCTTGCCTTAGGCATAAGGCATAGCAATATAACTTTGCAATTAACATCAAATTAACTATATTCATTTCAATATTTTTTGTAAAAAAACGTCGCGATCGCAATGTCGCAATAGCCTGTGACCCTGGAGTTCGTGAATATCTTTCATACATTAATTGAAGAAAGCTTGCGAAACATTTCATAAATTAAACAAAAGTGCATTTCCCCGGCGTCTAGAATTTAAAAGTTACTACAGTGCTATTCTGATAAAAATGCAACAACATCATACAACATCAGCACTGTGCTGTCGCAGTATTCGAAATACAGTAAATTAAAACCTACTTCAAATAGTAATATAAGATTTTATTCGTCAGTCCATGTGTGTCCTTAATTACAGACAAAAGTGTTCGTCAAAAGCCGAAGAGCTTTAGACCTTAAAGTTTATCTAGTCTAACCTTGATGTGTCGGAGTTACAACGTTTGACTTTAACATATAAAATAATTCTTCGAATAACAAGTCAGTAGATATTCCTTTGCAGTTTTTCTTTTTTTTAATGACACTATTCTGCCGACTCTACGTCCATTTAGACGTTTTATGTACTCAAAAGTTACTTACAATATGTAGAGACACTGTGATACAACTAAACAAAACATCCATAGATCCAGTGCTCCAAGTAAGCTTGTCCCAGTGGTAAATGCGTTCGGTCTGAGATAAAATTTCATAATCAGTCTCATGCACTGTCCCCGTGTTTTGATTAATATTGTTTTCATCTTTATGCAATGTTAACAATTACTTTGTTTAGTTTACATTAAAACAATACTACTAGCATGACACGTTCTTTTCTTATTAAGTGATAAAAATAAAAAAAAAGAACGATATATAAGAAAGAATATTTATTTGCGATAAGTAAAATCGAGGTCAAGGTCCCTAGGGTCGTGGGTAGGTTTCTTAGAGGTCTGATGGTAGATCACTCGATAGAACTTCCCTGTACTCCTGTGAATTCTACGGTGCGCCGGGCTTCAATTTCTGGTTTCCATAAGGCACTTCTCCAATTCTCAAATATCAATTCCAGTATAAGTAAAGTTGGCGTGATTTTCTTAATCCGTACGGAGTTCCTGAAGAAGTCACAATAATGCCACATTATTACCCGGAAAGAGAAGTCGGGTACTGCCACTAGCGTTGGTCGTTAAAATTAGCAATTAAATCGTAGAATCTAGCAAAGCTAGTTAGTACAGGAGTGAAGAGAGTATCCTTAATTAATCTGGGTCGAAGTGGCAGTTATAAATAAAAAAAGCAGTAACGGTTACATAAACTGATGGCATTTAAATGAAATAAAAAAAAGAACATGGAACGTAGGTAGCAATATAAAATATATATCAATAATGACTTTTATTATTGATCATGAAATATTACGGTGATTCTTGTTAAACTTAAGTAAATTAATTAAGCAAAAGCTGCATACTTAGAAATGTAAAATAAGTAACTACAATAATTCAAACGTTTCTACTCATTAAATAATTGGTTAAATGCACAACTTACCCAGTACGGGATTATATTTTTTTCACTACACTTCTAAGTGTTTCTTATATTTATTTAAACTTTTTTTTTTATATATTTATTTAAAATAAGAATCGTCAGTCGAAGACTTAGTAAAAATCGAACAGACTTTATATTTTGAAAAGCGTTACACAGCTGTTTTCAAACAAGATTCATTTGTAAGTGTGGCTCGCAACAGGCACGAGCGGCTGGCCGCCGCCGGCCGCCGCGCGGTCGACTTGTTATCGTTTTTTATGCTACCCGCGCCCGCGCCAACATCGCTGTATATATATATTACATCTGCGTGCGATCTGTTTGTTTGTAAATATTTAATTTGTATATAGTTAGGTTTTAAGTATTTTTTTTTTTTAACGTATAATTATTTATTCTTTAGTAGTTATTAAGTTTTCATTAAAAATTAACATAGTTTTAAGATTATTATTTATTTTAATTTATTTGCAGTTTGTAAATAATGATAAACAATTCATAATTAATACGGAGACACGTAAACATTAATTTACTGTTTTATCATTAAATAGAACAACGTTACAAGCATTTCAATGGAGATTGAAACTCTCAAATCTCTCTTAAAACATAAAGGTTGCAGTGTTACTACACAAGCGTGATAAAGTGTGTATTTGATTTATCAACTGCAACCGTTGGAATTGAGTTCGAATGCATTCGATCATCATTAATCGTCTGACAGGGCCGTGTCGCCACGTTGCTTCGAAAAAGGGCAGCTCAATCTAGAGCTGATAGTGACCGATTATATTATACACAAACGCCATAACAATCCTAGTTCGATAAATATAAAGTTCGATATACATATTTAGGTCAATTTCTTAGTCAAATGTGCATCTTTGTCACTTTGAAAATAGGTACGCTTCCACACTATATCACCCTCCTCAAATTCTGCCTCTTTCAGACGAAGATCGTATCGTTGTGAGTTCTTTTTGTGAGCCCTCCATAGTGAGATTTGAACTTTATCAAAAAACTTCCGAAGATATCCCAAATTTTCAGCATATATCTCGCGAGGTAGGAATACTATTTCGTTTGGAACATCATTATCGATGTAATGTGATCCACATGTCACTAATTCTCTTCCATGAACCAAAAATGAAGGTGTATAACCAGTGCTCTCATTAATAGAGTTATTTATAGCAAACTGAATTTTAGAAAGGTTAACATCCCAAGAACGGTGGTCATCATTTACAAATGTCGACACTGCAGTCATTATTGTTTTATTATATCTTTCTACAGTATTTACTTGTGGGGTATACTTCGGGGTAAAATGAATATTAGGTATCTTATATTCCTTGAAGAGATCGTCAAGTTTATGACTTGTGAATTGGACACCGTTGTCCAATATAATGGTTTGTGGAATGCCATGTACGAGAAAAACATGATTTTCAAGGTGAAGTTTGACCAATTCAGCAGTAGCTCTCCGAAGTGGAAACATCAAACAATATTTTGAAAAGCAGCACGTCACAACAAACAGATAACAGTGTTGTTTTCTAGAAGGTGGCAAAGGCCCGACTAAGTCGATCGATATTGTCTGGAAGGGTCGGTAACATTCCTTGGGTCTACCCATTGTACCTAACGTGCCCTGAGTAGATATCTTATAAGCTTGGCATGTCTCACAGCCAGCCACAAAGTTCACCACGTCTGAATGCATATTAGGCCAAAAGTAATTTAAGCTCACTCTTTTGAAAGTTTTAAAAATTCCAAAGTGACCAGACGTGGGATTATCGTGATTAGCTCTAAGAACAACTTTCCGATTTTCTTTTGGAATCACTTCCTTCCAGTGAAACTCGGTAGTAAGAAAATTTTTATTTCTCATGTACCTGTAAAGCTTACCATTTTCTATACGATAGTTAGGACAACTAGAAGAGGATTCCTTGCAACTATTGTATATATTTAAATACCACGAATCACTAGTAGTAGGCTCAGCCGAAATCAATGAGAGTGGCAACGATCGAGATAAAGAATCAGGTATAACATTATCCTTGCCACGACGGTGCCTTACAACGAAATCAAAAGTTGAAAGCCGGATTCCCCATCTGGCCAGGCGTCCTGTTGGATTCGATATAGATAAAAACCATTTTATAGCAGAATGGTCGGTGAATACCGTGAAGGTTTTCCCATTTTCGAGGTAGCAACGCCAGTGTTCAAGTGCAATAAGAACTGCCAACGTTTCCCTCTCAGTTACACTATAATTCTTTTCAGCATCCGTAAGGGACCTACTCATAAAGGCGATTGGATGCTCTGTACCGTTAATTGTTTGTGAGAGCATTGCACCTATACCAAAATTGCTGGCATCTGTATGCACCTCAAAAGGATGATCAAAGTTTGGACAAGCTAGAATTGGGGCCTTAACTAATAAAGACTTTAGTTCAAGAAAGGCCTGATCAGCTTCATCTGACCAATGAAATGGTGGCGACTTTTTTTTTGTAGACGTAAGCTTATTCAAGGGACCAGCTATCGTACTAAAATTTGGTATGAATCTCCTATACCACGAGGCTGTGCCTAGGAAGCGTTTTACTTCTTTCCTATTTGTAGGCGTGGGGTACTTTAGCATAGCCTCCACCTTTTCTGGATCTGTACGCAGCCCTTGTGCATCAACTATATACCCTAAGTACCGCAGTTGACTACGAAAGAAATGACATTTACTTAAATTTATAGTCAAATTTGCATCCTTCAATTTAACGAAAACCCGATTAAGGAGTGCTACATGTTCGTCAAATGTTTGACTAATAATGATGACGTCATCAACAAATACAAACACCTTCAGTTCAAATTCCGGTCCAAAGAGAGTATCTACAAGACGTTGTTGTGTTGCGGGTGCGTTAGTTAAGCCAAAGGCGGTGACTTTGAACTGAAAAGTGCCCCTACTGGGAACGTAAAATGCAGTCTTTTCTCGATCCTCCTCCCTAATAGGCACCTGCCAGAATGATTTAGATAAATCTAGACTGGATAAATACCTAGCGTCCTTAAGATTGTCTAGTATTTCAGAAACATATGGTAGGCAGTAAGCATCCTTTTTAGTTACTGAGTTCAGTTTCCTGCTATCCAAACAAAGTCGTGGTTTACCATCCTTCTTGCCTACAACTAAGACTGGTGAAAGCCATGGACTCTCAGACGGTTCTATAACATCGAGAGAAAGCATCTCATCAACCTGATCTACAATAAGTTTTTGTTTTTCTGGAGATAATCGGTAGTACCTTTGGCGAATCGGTTTGCTATCTCCAGTGTCTATAGTATGAGTAATCAAGTGAGTTCTTCCCAAACCCTTCTCTTCATAAGATATTTCCTTAAATTGTCTGATTACATCATCAGCTAACAACCGTTCGCCTTCACTTAAATTCTCATATGTATGCAAAAGTAGATCAGAACTTGTATCTATTTTTTGAATACACGGAGAACTATTATCAAGAAGTGCTATGTTATTAACGTGATTAGGGAATATTTTAAATATTTTCCAGAAATCTATACCCAGTAAAAGTTTTGAGTCAACTTCCGGAATAACATGAGCTTTAATAACACTTGTTTGTCCATTAAATAAAAGAGGAAGTAGCATATAACCATTAGATTTAAGCACCTGACCTCCTGCAGCAGTAGCCGAAATATAATTATCGATGTGTAACTTGAAATCTCGTGAAAGTAAAAATTTATAAAAATCACTTCCAATAACACTTATAGCTGATCCCGAATCAAGTAAACCGTACATTTCAAAATTAGGGACACCTTCAATACAGACCTTCACGTAAGGCCGTGGATCATTACAAGGTTTACTATTAAGAATAGAGGCAGTCTTATAAGAAGAAAAAAAATTCCTTAAAAATTGCAACCAATCCTTCCAAACAAAATCATTAGTCGGATTTGCTGCCAAGCTGCAATTTTTAGTTATTCGTTTTTTGAGCTAGGTAAGGATTTCTTTATATTACAATTATTACACTCGGGAGTACGAACTCCTTTTTTACCACATCTGAAGCAAAAGATTATTCGGTCAGCCTTACAATCCTTCATGCTATGGGTATCCACTCGACAACGATGGCAAAACACCTTTGAGTTACCTATGTCACAAACTTCAGTAGAGTCTGTAACTATTTTAGAATCAACGACAGCGTACAATCTAGGATTGAGACTTGTTGAGTTTTGCTTATAATTGATACAATTGTAATTTTTGTTTTGAGTTTTTAAGGGATTCTGATATGCAAATTCAGGAGCAAGTGTTTTTAAACTCATAGATGGCGGTTCTTTGAAATTATCAGATCTTGTTTTAAATTTCTCATAATTACGGCATATTTCACGTAATTTCTCTATTGTTGTAATATCGGAACAATGAGCTAATACACTTGAGTAGCAAGGACGAATATTGTGAAGTATAATATCCAATTTTTCAGACTCTGACAAAGATTTGCTTAACCTACTAAACATACCTTGCATTATTGCTAAGTATATGACAATATTCTCTGTCTCCCCTTGACTTCGACTGCGTATTTCATCGATCATACGGTAATCGTAATCCGCGATATCAAAATCATCTCTTAGTAATACAAGTAAATTTTCCCAGGAAGTAACACTAGCTCTTATTCCTCGAAACCAATGCAAAGCATCTCCTATAAAAATGTCAGTAACTGAAGCCAACATTTTCTCCCCTGTTATGTTTTTGGAAAACCGAACTTCCTCTAATCTCTCTATAAATGCCCTGACACATGACTTCCCATCATACTTGAGCTTATTAATGTCATTAAAAATGCCTCGGTCACAAGTTACCTGAACATTAAGGCCGCTTTGCTCAGTAATGCATTTAACCTCCTCACTATCAGCGATTTTCGGAGAAATCGGTTTTGACAAATCTTTAAACTGTGAATATAAATCATCAAGCGTTTTCATAGTAGTTTCAAGGTATTTCAATTTTTCTGGCGTAGTGGGTTTCTCTAATCTACGAACACGATGATACAAATGATTTAGAAATGCCAAGGTCCTATCAGACAAAGCCGAATCCACTGAAAGTCGTAATTGTTCTAAGTTTGTTCTAACTTTGTCCAACGTTTCCCTGATACCCTTTATATCATTTTCAAAATCAAGGCAAGAATCTGAGACATCTTCAGATGGATACAGTTGTGTTAGTTTACATACCTGCCGTCTCAATTCGACCACAGTAAGCTCTGTTTCTCCACCTCTAATTAGTACTTCATACTGAAGTTCAGACTTTTGTAAAAGTAAAAATTTTATGGGGTATGCCATATTTATTCTTATTTAGGAAAATAAATATAATATTTTAATCGCTGTTTGCGGGTAGGTTGTGCAAATAACAAAATACAATTATAAAAAAAAGCACAATTAGCCAAAGCAGTTAAATCCGTTCTGTCACAATAATCAGTTTTGCTCTAGAACGATGTAGCACGCAGTAATAATATATTAATAGAGAAAGATAATAAGTTAAAACACACACAAAAAAAAAATTACAAAATAAAGCAATATTTGAGTTGAGTGCTTTACACCTTGTTCAAATACAAAAGTAATTCTAACATAAATTTATGTAAGACCAAAATAAAACACAATTTTTAAAGTGAATACTATTAACTGTTTCGTAGCACACAACTCAAATCACTACGATCGTTTAACAAAAAAAACTGTTCACCCCCAACACCAGTAATTAAAGAATAAAAAAAAACTATAGGTAATCCACCAAAAGCAGCCTCGAAACCTTTAATTTAAGCGTGGGCGCCACTGACACGTTCTTTTCTTATTAAGTGATAAAAATAAAAAAAAAGAACGATATATAAGAAAGAATATTTATTTGCGATAAGTAAAATCGAGGTCAAGGTCCCTAGGGTCGTGGGTAGGTTTCTTAGAGGTCTGATGGTAGATCACTCGATAGAACTTCCCTGTACTCCTGTGAATTCTACGGTGCGCCGGGCTTCAATTTCTGGTTTCCATAAGGCACTTCTCCAATTCTCAAATATCAATTCCCAGTATAAGTAAAGTTGGCGTGATTTTCTTAATCCGTACGGAGTTCCTGAAGAAGTCACAATAATGCCACATTATTACCCGGAAAGAGAAGTCGGGTACTGCCACTAGCGTTGGTCGTTAAAATTAGCAATTAAATCGTAGAATCTAGCAAAGCTAGTTAGTACAGGAGTGAAGAGAGTATTCTTAATTAATCTGGGTCGAAGTGGCAGTTATAAATAAAAAAAGCAGTAACGGTTACATAAACTGATGGCATTTAAATGAAATAAAAAAAAGAACATGGAACGTAGGTAGCAATATAAAATATATATCAATAATGACTTTTATTATTGATCATGAAATATTACGGTGATTCTTGTTAAACTTAAGTAAATTAATTAAGCAAAAGCTGCATACTTAGAAATGTAAAATAAGTAACTACAATAATTCAAACGTTTCTACTCATTAAATAATTGGTTAAATGCACAACTTACCCAGTACGGGATTATATTTTTTTCACTACACTTCTAAGTGTTTCTTATATTTATTTAAACTTTTTTTTTTATATATTTATTTAAAATAAGAATCGTCAGTCGAAGACTTAGTAAAAATCGAACAGACTTTATATTTTGAAAAGCGTTACACAGCTGTTTTCAAACAAGATTCATTTGTAAGTGTGGCTCGCAACAGGCACGAGCGGCTGGCCGCCGCCGGCCGCCGCGCGGTCGACTTGTTATCGTTTTTTATGCTACCCGCGCCCGCGCCAACATCGCTGTATATATATATTACATCTGCGTGCGATCTGTTTGTTTGTAAATATTTAATTTGTATATAGTTAGGTTTTAAGTATTTTTTTTTTTAACGTATAATTATTTATTCTTTAGTAGTTATTAAGTTTTCATTAAAAATTAACATAGTTTTAAGATTATTATTTATTTTAATTTATTTGCAGTTTGTAAATAATGATAAACAATTCATAATTAATACGGAGACACGTAAACATTAATTTACTGTTTTATCATTAAATAGAACAACGTTACAAGCATTTCAATGGAGATTGAAACTCTCAAATCTCTCTTAAAACATAAAGGTTGCAGTGTTACTACACAAGCGTGATAAAGTGTGTATTTGATTTATCAACTGCAACCGTTGGAATTGAGTTCGAATGCATTCGATCATCATTAATCGTCTGACAGGGCCGTGTCGCCACGTTGCTTCGAAAAAGGGCAGCTCAATCTAGAGCTGATAGTGACCGATTATATTATACACAAACGCCATAACAATCCTAGTTCGATAAATCTAATTAATTTGCAAATGAACTTGGCGACGCTTCGGTAATGCGAATTCGGTTCAAGATTTAACATTAAAACCGAATCTCATCCCGGACTGGATTATGTACGAACTTTACCATGGTTACTGACATTAATCTTATCAGGTGGCTTCTAATTAGATACGTTTGGTATCTCTCAACAGTCGAAACTTTGATCCATATTAGAGTCGACATTTCGGATAAACCTTTAGTTATTACGCAAGAGCTACATGTAATTAACAGAAGCTTTAACACCAGTTTTAGTTTACCTGCATATAAGTATTTCATCAAATATACTGGTTTTTTATATTTTCACTCGCACTTCTCATTCAAATAAAACCCTTATAGGTTCCGTGTCACTTAAACTAAGATGAAGATTGTGAGAAATATCCAATCAAGGATCCAAAACATTTTAAAATGATCAAATATACACGCGTTTTTATCCGTCAAAAGTAGTTTTATTTTATTTCATCAATTATTTTTTAATCGGTCAGATATTTCGATTCATTGTGTCGTCATTTTAATTAAAAACCATTTTTAACTTAACTCATGATAGCATTAATTAATCACATTTTATCTTTATATATATAAAAATGAATCGCAAAATGTGTTGGTAAGCGCATAACTCAACAACGCCTCGACCAATTTGGCCAAATCTTTTTTTAAAATGTTCGTTGAAGTTCAAGGATGGTTTTTACGGCGAGAAAAATTAGAATTATCGCTGGAAAAACCCTAAAAATAGCCCTTTTCTTTTTCCCATACAAATGATTTATAACTAAAACGTAGTCAATTTGAGCTTTATTGCTATGGTATAAAGTTCATATTAAATTACAAGCACTCACTGTTGTCTAAGCAATGTAGGTGTGTTCCTAACGTCAAAGATCATATCTATCAAAACAATGTGCGTGTGTGCGTTGGAGCACAGAATACATAGTTGGAGGAGTTTAATGTCGCGTTCCGAAACTCGCGTTTCTTTTGTATTAGTTTCGGCACGCGAGATAAAATGCATCAGTTTCCACGTCATTACATCAGACAAACAAAAATCGCGTTACCAACAGTGTTTTATTATTTTTAATATCCAAATTTTAAATCAATAAAACAATTCGTACGGCTTAAAAGGATTTGACTTCAAGTCATATCAAATTAAAAAAAAAAAAAAAGTTGTCTGTGACCTAATCTACTGAGTTTGCTTTTGTCAACTGATACACGAAACAAATTCGTATATCGTGTTTTGTGCAGAGTGTTTACTTAGTTAGTGTTTGTTTAGTTCGTGATTAGTGAAAAAATAATTTATATTTGAAAAAAACTGCCACATTACAAATCTTTTTGACAGGACGAAGTCTGTCGGGTCAGCTAGTAGAAAATATTTTAAGCTTGAGTAACCCAAGAATCTATCTAAAAACTCTTCAGATTTTTTTCCGGTATAACATTCAGATACTTCAGTAGCTCGGTGGCGTATTGGATAAGCGCCGCGGCCCGCGATCGTAGTCGTTAAGCAACTTTCGTAAGGGTCGGTCACGGGATGGGTGACCTAAAAATTATTATCTCGAGCTACTCCGTGCTTTGGAAAGGCACGTTAAGCCGTTGGTCCCGGCTGCATTTGCAGTCGTTAATACCCTCCAATCCGCATTGGGCCAGCGTGGAGGGTCATGGTGGGCCATCCTTAACCATCCATAAGGAAGGCCTGAGTCCCTGCAGTGGGGACGTAAAAAGGGCTGGTGATAATAATAACATTCAGAATGCGAAATTGATCAAATATAATAATTAGAACAAATTTTATCATCATCGAAAGTTTAAAATATTTCTTTCCATTGTTTGGGTGGATTACCTAAACATTGATGAAAATAAGCTCTGTAGTAGCGAAAAATTACCAAATGCTTGAAAAATTCGTCAGTCCTGTTTGGTCGTGGCTAGCTCAGTAGTCTCAAAGTACCAGGGACAAAGTAGTTTATTTAAGCATTTTTTATTAACAATATCAGAATGATTACTAAAAATAAGATTAACTTCAGTTACTCCGTGATCATGGCGTTTGCCACTACGTCAAAATATCGGAAACTCATAAAACATAAGATACATGGTAGCAATCCCATTTTTAACAATCATTCTCATAGGTATATCATGGCCGAGGATTCATCAACCGTGGATAGACTTTTGGTCTTCTTAGATAGATGTACATGTACATACGGCTGCACATTTCTCCAGTTGATTTCAAGCTCTATCCATCAACAACTTAGTAAGTTCCTACTAATTGAAGGTCTATCTACGAATTGCAAGGATGACAGAAGGTTTGATCAAAATTGATAAGTCGTGTTTCGGTAAGATACAAAATACAATGCATTATATGTCTATCCCACTCACACTCAGCGGGGGTCAGACGCGTGTTTATTGGTGGATATCTCGATGACGTGATACTCAAATCATTCTGATCGGCTGACATTTACCTCATTTCGAAATTTAGGTATCAATGAGTCACATCAGGTGTAACTTACTTGTAGTAATAGTCAAAAGCCTAATAGGTAAGTCCACCATCGGGACCAACGAAAAATTTAAGCCTCAACGATAGTCAACTCAAACTGAATCAACAGTAAATCTATTATATTAAGAAATTTAATGCTTTTTCTTCCATTGACTAACATCTAATTTTAAATTCTGTGTAATAAACAATTGTTCATCCAATAATGTCTCCACTGCTGGGGCTCAGGTCTACCCAGTGGAATTAAACGACTCACATCGAATAGGGAAAATGGGCCATGACCCACCACTCGAACTCAGCGAATTGGCGGGTGTTAACGACATCAGACGCAGCCAGGACTAACGACTTAACGTACCTTCCGAAGTACGGAAAAGCTCGAAATAGTATTTTTTTGGTAACCCATCCTATGACCGGCCCTCGCAAGTTGCTTAACAACCGTATCACAAATCGAGCGTTCTAACTACTGCGCTATCGAGCTCCTTCTTTTATTTTAAACATTTATTATGTCTATTAACTTAACAGCTCCATATAATTCTAGGCACGCCTTCGAAACTCCATCTCTTAAGGCTGGATCCGCCTAATCTTACGATGGATTATTTAATAAATTCAAATACTAATAGCTTGACGTTCCTCATAAATAACCCGCCAGACTGGGAGGATCCATTCATATTCCAGTCAATTTCATGTTAAAATTTCATTTACCGATTCTATTAACTGAAAATAAGACTTAAAATGTATAAACTTGAAAATACAGCTGACTGAGGTAATAAACACTGCAACAATAATTTTAATTCTGTATGTTTCAGTAAAATCTTATTTAATTAAATAAGATGGTAACTCATAATTTATTTTATTAATACTTATTTCAAGTTTCCCAGTAAGTTTCAAAGCACTTTTAATAAATTCCTTTTATTTTTAACACTAATTGTTAGTTAATAGTTTTCTTCCGTTGTTATTGAATTGCGATTATTCTCTTTAGCTTTTAATATTGACGTAAAAAATGTCTACAATTTATAAATTTTATAACAATGAGATTTCTTTGGCTTTGGTTTTGGTATTTTATTGAATTTATAAGTCTAATTATCATCAAGATATCAGCTTAATTGCTTTAGGACAACAACATAATACATAATGCAGATAAGGGCCAGTTGCACAAACGTTTATTAAAATTTATTAGTTAGCGACATTACCCATACAAATTTAACAGTCATTAGAGCTTAAAGGCGTCATTAGACTTTAATGGACGACCTCCGTAGCCGTGGTTCGCGCGCCGGTTTCAAAGTGTCGCCATCTTTGAGGTCCCGGTTTCGATTCGTTGTCTGATTTCTACATTGAGAAAATGAACTTTTCTATAGTCTCGGGTCTGCGTGTTGTGGTATCTTCGTAGTCTCAGATACTCCATAATACGGGGGCTTAAGCTACTCATGGAATCTGAGCAAGGTATGTGATGTTGTTTAATATTTACTTTATTGAAATTTGTGCGACTAACCCTTAAAGTGATATAAAACCTTATAAAAAAAAAAAAACAAGAAAATGTCACGTTCCTGATAAATCATTAAATCGATTTTATTGTACTTTTCGAGAAGTAGTCATAATAGAGATGATGACTGGGTAAAAAAATACAATTCTATTTAGTCCGTCAGTCAGATAATAGAAAAATATTAGATACGTATTTTTCTTTACTTCAATTTAACAAGAAATAGTATAGATAACAGGCATTAAAGTTGAGGAGTGGGGGCTCGCTACGTCACAGTTGAGTAGAAAACGTACTCTAACGTGACGTCATGCGAAATTTCAACCCAATGTAACGCCGTATACGTGTTAATTATTTTTTAACACTCTACCTGACGGACAAACAAACAAAAATTAGTCATCATCCCTATTATTATTAATCGTTACCTTCAAAATAGGGTGAGATGGTATCTAAGAGAAGAAACGGCCGCCAAAAAGCTATATCGATTTCACGAGAAAACGTTTGTTGTGGTGAGGAAATCGAACCCTGCTGCGGTTTGGAATCCGAGGAAAACTTTTTGCCGCTCGTCTTTACAGGGTTTTAATTGATTAATCTCATTTAATTTACATGGTACTAGGCTCTTTGTTAAAAAAAATCCCCTGTCCTTCATTATTTATTACATTGCCTTTAATTCAAAACGTGGAAAAATAAAAATGGCATACTTCAATAAAAATATGCTAATCCTTTTTTAATCGAACTCAAAAAAGGATTATCAATTCGACTTGATGTTTTTTTTTAAATAATGTTTAGGAACATTGTGTACCGATTTAGAAAACCCTCATCCGAAACCAAAAGAAGTTTCTGGCATTTGCTAACCGCTTTCGTAGTTAACAAGAATTATTTACGATTTGTAGGTACTAATAAAAAACTCCCTTTCTATACACCAATTAATTTTACGAAATACTAATGAAACAACAACAACATGGAACATCGACTGTTGAGCTCTCCCGAGATCTCATTACAAGTTGCTCAGTTTACCTAATTGGCTGCTACCGCTAGCGAAATAGTGTTGGCTGTCCAACGTCACTAGATCTCCCCTGCTTCTAATTGTCCCCTAAATTCCGACCAGCGAGGGGAGCAGAGAAGACTTTCGGTGGTTTCGGCAACTAGCCGTATATAAATGCAACACTGATAACTAACAAGTGTCATGACAGCTTTATAACTGGAATTTGTTGTCTCCAATGCAGTAGTAAATATAAGATTCGAAAGTACGCTCTGATGAATATTACAGACAAGTACCAGAAGAAAATAATACAATAGAATACATCTTTTAATTTTAAACCATTCCATTTTTTATTTATTTATTGACAAATTAAAGATATCCTTGATCTGAAAAAAAAAACTATACAAGTACTAGCTGATTAGTGGTTGTTAACGACAGCTGATTAATTATCAGCGTTCTATATCCCTAGTCCACATCATTAAAAAATACTTTAATTATAACAGGGCATACTCTCTCGGCTCACTCTCACTCTCACTCTCGATTGGTATTGATTTAGTGAACGCAGAGTTCACTAAGGGAGCTGTTAAACTTAATTGCTAGAAAACGTATTATTGATCAAAGTAGGAAACTAACGAATATCGCTAATAATAATATACTTAACTGTATTGATGTAATAATCGTTAACTTACGATCGTTAGGAGTTACCGACCGAATTCTGGATAAATAAAGAAACAGTTCACAATATATCGAATGTCGATGTTAAGAGTGCTGGCCCTGTATGCATATTGATAAATGGTAAAATTAATTTATTAGAATTTATTAACTTAATTAGATTTAGTTCTACTGGGAAGTCTGTGTAATATAATCGAAGACTTGTATTTAAGGGTACATGCTGTTGTATCAAAAATTGTAAGATTCTGTTTCTGAAATTACTGACGGTGCTCATACGTTGTGTGAAATTGCTGCATGTAGGATGTCTGTTTTGTTGAATTATAGGTAATGACCGTCCACGAATACGAACGTACGTGGGATTTACATTTTAAGTTGGCCAAGTTTCCGCTGTGTTCATTAGGGATGGGTTTAATCTAGACAACATCTGAGCCGCACTCAAGGCAGATTGGGTGGTGCAACGTTAACTCTGACAAAGACACTATTGCAAATAAGTAAAGCCAACAGCGAGGTTGTATAAAACTGACACATATATCCAATCTATTTTTAACCTTAACATCTTGAACTTTAAATTCAAAATCAAATGCGGATATTCGAAATAACTGAAATTACTTCATATATGAAATAAGAAGTAATCATTGATTAGTATAGTCCATAGTCTACAGTCAGTATTAATATCGTACATCATTATTATCATCGACAATACTATAGTGTCGATCGACAAGAACACTATCACAACACTACTGAAATATTAGATAGATTCGATCACCGAAATAAATTATGTAATCTTTTTTTTATTTAATAGGTTCACTTAACTGGTTTTTATTTAATACATTTACACCTGAGCATTTACATTATAAAATTTTAACAGTTTTATGTAAAACATCTAATAAATGAACACGAACACTTTATTCTTAAGTGATTCTATGGGTTGTATGACTGTTTTTCAAAATCAACTATCGATAATAAAACTATCGCTCACAACATTGCTTGTTGGCAGCTTTTCTGGTTAGGATGTTAGAATCGAAATTCACTAAATTGGATTTCTTAGAAGGTAATATCAATTCAGTTAATGTGTGTGGCGGTACTGAAACTGTAATAAGGAAATTGAAATGAAACAGCTCGACGTATATAAAGTAAAAGAGGTTTCTTGATTTTATTTTTACATGTGATATCAATAGCAGATAGCAAAAAGCATAAAGAACCTTACACATTTTTTTTATCTTTAAATTTACGTATAAAGTCGTCCTAAAAATACTTATTGAAACTAACTATTTTCTTTTTGTCGAAGATTTTTTTCTCTATACGTGCGTAGAGATGTAGATCAGGAGTTGTCCTTATTGACATTTTTTGATAAATAACTTACTATATTTTGATAATAGAAATGTAGACAAAAAATTTAAATTTTTATTTCATAGATATACATGAAATATCTTATCTATTATCTAATTTATATATAAAGTATCATTCACATAATAAGTTAAAATCTAAAAATTGTTTTTTTTTTTCAAAATTTCTCGCTCTTACGCTAACTTTTGTCGTGGCGTGACTATGACGTCATGCCCCTCAATAACTAATATTGTTGCATCTGTATTAATAAATGAATTATGGACCACGGAGCGCGGAGGAGCTCAATAGCGCATTAGATAGCGAGCTTGGTCTGCGATACGGATACAAATTTCGCAGGGGCCGGCCATAGGATGGGTCACCAAACATTTATTATCTCGAGCAGCTCCGTGCTTTGGAAGGTACGTTAAAGAATTAATCCCAGCTGCATCTATTTACATCTACCAATCCTTACTGGGCCCGCGTGATCGGATAGTCAATTCTCCCTATTCCATTTGATTCGATTCATCATCATCATCACCAGCCCTTTTACGTCCCCACTGCAGGGGCTCAGGCCTTCCTCATGGATAGTTAAAGAGAATGGGCCATGACCCTCCACGCTGGCCCAATGCGGATTGGAGGGTATTAACGACTGCAAATGCAACCGGGACCAACGGCTTAACGTGCCTTCCGAAGCACGGAGTAGTTCGAGATAATTTTTGGTCACCCATCCCGTGACGGACCCTTGCGAAAGTTGCTTAACGACTACGATCGCGGGCCGCGGTGCTTATCCACTACGCCACCGAGCTCCACTTATGCGCTTATCCACTGATTCGATTGATGATACATAATATCATTAGAAATAGTGAGATGAACATGAATATCATAATATGAATTTCAATATTGAAGAAGCAGTTAAAAGCAGGCGTTTTTAAAACAGACTTGTTTATGTTCTAACAGAAGCTTGAACGGAAAATAAAAATGGTATATCAAGAATCACATTAAGATGGAAACTATCAAAACTCGACACGGAACGGGAATATCGTAAAACCGTAACTGCATTTAATTTGATGTCATCACCAACTTAATGACACTAAAGTTGTTGATGATTTAGAACCAGATCAGGGATATTAAACCTTGGATTTTAATCAGAATAGTTAATATTCTCCGTTATCCTTCAATGGTAATACAAAAAATTTATATAAATAACTCTCGCGTTATTAATTTTTTATTTATTCGGTACACAAACAGAAGTACAATTACATCAATAAATGAATCATCACATAACAATGCAGCTTATCAAGTTTTACTTTCATTAACATGTGCACACAATATAATAAAACAAATTCAATAATTTTGTATAATAATTTTGAGCGAGTTCAATATTGATACATAAATTAATATAAAAAAAAATATCACGTTATTTAATAAATATATATTGCGTATGAAATTAAAAATGAATTGGCTTTAGTTTATAATGAAATGGATCTAAAATACTTTTGATTAAGAAATTACAATATCTATATAATTTTTAATTAACTTATTTTATTTCAAAAAACGTTTAAAGATGAACTGTAGGTGTCAGGTATTATTAAACTATCGTTATTTTATAAAGTTTATTAAAGTCACAGCACATATGTATTGGTTATACAGGCAGTGGCGTTACTATAACTTTAAAGTCCCCTGGCAAATTCATCGGATATCCAATTTTTTAGTAATTGCGTAATAATAAATGTCAGGAGTAAGGAGTCTCCCCTGACCGAGGGCCCTTTCCAGCTGGGGGATTTGCTTACTTTCTATGTATTCGATTGTTAAATGACATATTGTTGGGATCGAGTGGCATACTAAATGGGTGCAGTAACCTTAACTAGTTAGCTAGTTATAATATAATATATGAAATACTTTCTATCTGTCCACATGGAATAAAAATAAAAAAGAAAAATAAACTATTTTTACCTTATCTTATAATAATCTTATTACTAATAATTACTAAAGTACCCTTTTAAGCATGACAATGCCTGTACTTTAATAACCGCTCTTTAATCTTTAATAACTCCGCTCTTTAATAACATGTTTTATTTTTCAGAAATGTATTATTTGCGGTTTTTGAATCCATAATTTGATTTACTTGATACATTTTTCTTAATTATGTCTAATTAAACAAAGGTATGAGTGTGTGTGTGTTCTGTTCGTGTATGATTATGATAGCTCTCTAGTCAGTACACATGACATGATTATTTTATAAAATTAAGTGACAATTTAAACATAAAATATAGGGTATGTATACGGTATATGACATAATTCCAACTGAGTGCATTTCCCAGTCTAGCAATGTAATAAATGAATTAAACAGAGTTATGAAGGAATATAAATCCATACCTCGAAAGGAAAAAACGGAACCCTTATAGGATCACTTTGTTGACCGTTTGTCTGTCAAGAGCCATTTTCTCAGGAAGGCGTGGCTATAATTTATATTCGAAACTCGCAAAGGAATCAAAACCTACTGGGAACGTCCCGTGAACTCAGGATCTTGAAATTTGGTACGAAGTAATTTCTTATAGCACAGATAAAGGAAAAGTTGCGAAACCCGTAAATTTTTAGTTACATCATATAATATTTTTTTTAATCTTCACGTTTGTACGGAACCCTCGGTGCGCGAGTCCGACTCGCACTTGGGCGGTTTTTTAGATCTAAAATGAAACCCATAGCCGTCTATCCAAGCAACTGAAAACGTGATCCGAACGCAATATTTCGGTTTTACATTTTCATTAACTGAACCTAAGCCGCGTATATTTAAACGCAATGCGATCTCAACTTTACTTCAAATAATTCACACAAATTTTCTTCATTACATTTTTCAATACATACTGCTTTTTAATGCAAATCGATTGGATGTTTTGTTTTATGTACCATAAGTAGATTTTTTGCTTTCGATATTAATTTATTTTAATACATTGTAGCTTAATATCGTTTTTTAACATTGTTTTTTATTCCTTCCTTCCTCAATTAATAATTGTAATGTAATATTCCTACATTATTTGATAAAAATATTAAGAAATCAAACTAGAATACCATTAAATATCGTCACTGTTTTCAGCATCAATCATAGCATTAGTTTTCAAATGTGAAGACTATTTTTATCAAGTCGGGCGGAGATCTTATTAGGGTAGGTTTATTAATTAAATGATAGGCGACTTCAATAGCATTTTCTTGAATAAGTCGCTTTTGAGATAAGTAATTATAATCACTTTTTTAAAGTTTGAAGTCTGTTCTATTTTTATTTTAATTTCTATTTCATGCTTTTCAGTGATAATATATTTTTATGTAACACTAAAAATATTAAATACTACCTTTCCGCCAACGGCTTCGCCCTCGTCGTCCCTAGGGAACCATTTATTTTGATATAAACACAATGACAAGTTGAATAGCAAACAATCGTTACTACGGTAACTTTTACATTCCCTATACAAAATTCCACTCCCATTTTCATCCTTCTATTTGCTGTTTTTCGGGATAAAATAGCCCTTGTTTACCGCATATGATGTAGCTTCTCGTAGATGAAATAATTTTAAAATCGGTCCAGTGGTTTCGGAGGCTATTCATTACAAACAAACAATCAAACACTTTCCTCTTTATAATATTAGTGTTGATGTAGATCTATACTAGACCTAAACCGCGTATATTATATACGCGGTTTATATAGAAGACTTTTTTATTTGCTCGATATATTTATTCTTTAGGACCGTAATGGTTGAAAGTGTGGGTCCCTATTGTGGTGGTGATGGAGACAACTGGCCAGGGAGACTAAAGGATAATTGTCTCCCTCCGAGCTAGGTGTTGTTAGCCCGGGGACCGCGGTCCAACCGATGTAGGTTGGACGTTCTATTTATGTTAATTGGTAATGTAACTTATTCTGTGCGATGTAGGTTTCTTTGTTCTAAATGTCTTGTAGTTATGAATTTATGCTGTCTGTATTGGTGCAGCGCCATCTCGTTACTTGCTGTTGAAACTTATTGCAGTTCGTCTTGCTATCGATGGCTGTGACGATGCTAGTCTTCTCACTATCGATTGTTGTGGCGATGTTAGTGCGATGAGTTAGATGTCGCTATGTATCAGTCGCCACAATTCCAATAATGCTATTCTCATATTATAAAGAAGAAAGGTTTAATTGCTTGTTTGTTTGCATTAAATGGGCTCCGTAACTTGGTTCGAAATGAAAATTGGTTCTCAATTCAATAAGAAATCGATTGACATACGTACTTTGATTAAAAATATACATACTAGAATTCAAAATAAATAATATTTTCTTTTTTGTCGGAGAAACATGAAATACAACACATACCATATCATCATAAGCAGTCGAATAAGAAAAGAATTTTAAATCTGTCAACAATTAACGGAAATATTGATGGACATGCATAAAAAAAACATACATTACAGTCGAACATATAACCTCCTCTTTTTCGATTATAAAGTTAACAATAATTAACCAAGTAAATAGTGATTTTTCAGTTTCAGTCTCAATACAAGGCGTAAAAAAGACAAACCACAAAAAACCAAATCGGTAGCTATGATTATGTGACTATAAATAATAAGTCATATTTGCAGGGCAATCTCTGCAGGTTGCAGGGATTGCGATAGGTCGTGGGTTCGATTCCCATCTTAGGGTGCCAGGGACCAAGTGGATTTTTAAGCATTTTGTAGAATAATCTCTATGCAGTCGATACAAGAGGAATATAAAGTTTTTTCAGCGTTAATGCCTTAGAATGCCACAACGAAAAAATAGTTGCGAACCAAAAGATCTCCATTCTCTAAGAAGCTAGTTCTAAACTAGGCCATGAAAAAAATCTGGTCCGATAAAATATAAATTGCAATGATAATAATCAATTTATGATAATGAATTACCAAACTTTTTAGCAGACCTTCTTTAACTAACACTATAAGTATTTGCGTGCGTTTAGTGTAAGAAAATTAAATGTGTAAAAACAATTAGAAATAAAACATTAATGATAACATTAAATAAAAAGTTTCTTAATATAGGTTTCCACATATAGAAAAGAAACAAAAATAGTTATAATTACTTTATTATTATAAATTACCGTTAATTTCCTTTTCTTATTTAATTTTATCAATCCAATTCAGTATCACGAATTGGTATGGAATACAATTGTATAAAATCGGATATCATCGAACTAGGCGGCTCGCTTACTCCTGTTGCTACAATATTAGATAAAAGTGGTAAATCGTAACTAATATCTCTTTGTTTCTTCCAGAAACAAGTAGCTATAGCTGTTATGGTAAATAAAACTATACCAAATATGATTCCGGCCCACCAACTGACGTTAGTGAAAACTGTCACTTTCACATTTTTACTACAAACGTTTCTAGAAGCAAGAGTTGTTGCACAAACACGTACTATATATCTATCGACTTTTACAGACTTCACTATCATGTACGTTTTATGTCCCGCTTGACACCAAAGCTGCGGTATTAACTGAGATCTATCGTCAATCTTCACAGAAGGTGATACTTGTACCGTGTACGACAATACCGGACCATTGGTTATCTCGGGAGGATCCCATTTTATAGATATAAAACCATATTCATTAGCACTCGCGTAAACAATTGTTGGCATATCAGCATAATCGGCCCGCAGTGTTCTGACCACACCCCTTGCTGATCTACTACATTGGTTACCACTACAAGCTCGCAGTCTAAAACGATAATCTCGAAATGGTGCTAATCCTCCAACTTGGAAATCATTTCTTGGCCCTTTTATGTTTAACGATAAAGTTCTTAAAAACTTTCCAAACGAAGTGTTTGTAGGTGGAGGAGCTTCAACGTTGTTGCAGCCAAGTTCTATACTGCTACACACATCAAAATACTCTTCAACCATAGCTCCAGCGGTAACCGTAGAGAGAATTCCACACATAGACTCGCAACCTCTATCGTAATCTGGAGGTGGTCTCATTACTACGGCATGTCTAAAAATGTCTATCTCTTCATAACGTTCTGTCTCTTTACAATGATCCCTTGCCATAACGTCTTGTGGGTAAATTTCAACTAAAGTCACATCAATTTCATATCTAGTTATATGAGGCCTATAAACTTTATGATCCACCCATCTTAAGACTACAACTTCAGAAGATGAAGCAACTAGCTCTAAAATAAATGGTGGCTCAGGTTTTCCGACTGGAGTTGAAAAATTAACAATTCCGCTACGAGCAAGGATCTTTTTAAGAGGGTCATATTTTTCAACACAAAGGGCGTAAGATGAAGCTGGCTGTAATAATTCGGTTAACTTGACAACACTATTATTATGAATTTCATTCGGAATATTATAAGCATACCAATCGTTATCACTACAGGTTTCTGGTACGAATATTTTACGGGAGCCTTGAGGCAGGCGCATGTATAATATAGCATAATGAGCGTCAGGATTTGCGACATGTGTGAAATTTACTGCAATCGATGTTTCATTGATAACTGTTACATGTAAACCAACTGAGGCTTTAGTACAACCACCACTGTATCCATTTGCCCCAGGGGGTACGTCTGCTGGGCCTGGTACTTTTGGAAATAAGTGCTTTATCTTCTCAAGCTCACTTGAACACAACATTGGATTACTATTAAACAACATGGTTCCGTTGGAAATTATCAATTTCTTTGTAACATTTTCTGTAAAAAGACTCTGGAGACTTATCATGTCGTATACTAAAAGACTGTAAGTTTTGTTTCTCAATATTCGACCAGATATTAAGCGGAGTGAAGGTAGAAATTCTAACGATGTAACTGTAGGCATGCCGTAAATCACAACATAATCAGACACTTCTTCTATCTGTCCTAAATATCTTTTAAGCTCTGTCATCACATCCGGAAGAAAACGAACGTGAATAATTAGCGTACCATTTACTTTCACACATCTACTCGCTTCTTGCAATTGTGCTAATGTATGTAGCGTCAAATTTCCACACGTCTGAAAAGAAACATTATTTTAGTCTCAAATTCTTCAAATTCTTTCACATTTGATAGGTATCGTGACGCCCGGTCCAACAGCGTCTAGTCCCGTCTCTGTTGGAGAGAGCGATTACATGATAGAGGCGCCGTATTTTTTGAAAAAGAAAACCCTTCGCAAGCCAAAGTGAATAGAAAAATGCCTGCTTTATTTACACAATTTGTGATTTCAGCGGTAGTCAATGGTTATCAAGAAATAATGAAGAAACTAGTATTAGTCACAGTATCTAACAATACCAAGGTACTGACTGCAAAATTATAAAAATCTTATTTGTCTATAGAATCTGTAATATTAATCTCAATATCAGCTTTAATTTTAATTATGATAAGTATGGGCATGTAACATAGTTTCATACAAAATCATTACGTGTAAATTAGTAGTAATCAAAAATGATACAATTAAAGGGCCAAAACATGATTCTATTATGACTTTTTTTACAAAAGGATAAATTACTAAGTAACCTCTAACATTCTCATTTTTTTCTCATTTTTTATCGATACTGTTCCGCTAAAAAGAAAAACTTAAAATTGAGTGGTGGTCTCAACTTTAATTTTTCTCCCTGATAATTAAATCCTTGATAAATATTATTTAACATTTTTTCAAACTTTGAAGTCGGTTCTATTTTTTTTTTAGTTTCTATTGATATGGATATCGATTAAAATCATGACACGGCTATGAAATATATTTACAATGACAAATTGAATAGTAAATTATTATGTTATATGGTAACGTTTTTGTTCCCTATACAAACTTTCACTCCCATTTTCATCTCTTTATTTAGTGTTTTTCTGGATAAAACATAGCCTATGTTCACCGCATATGATGTAGTTTCCCGTAAGTGTATGAATTTTCAAAATCGCTCCAGTTGTTTCAAAGCCTATTCGTTGCAAACAAACATACAATCAAATCTTTCATCTTTATAATATTAGTACCTACAGATATAAATAAAAATATAGTGTACATAGTGAAGGTCTTAGAAAAGAAGATTTTGTTTATTTGCTCGACATATATTTTTTTTAAATAATCCTATACTCATATTACAAAGACAAAAGATTTGATTGCTTGTTTGTTTGAATTGGATAGGCTCCGAAACTATAGGACCGATTTATGAATCTTTCATCTACGGGAAGCTACATAATACGCGTTGGGCATAGGCTATAGTTTATGCAGATGAAGTCCCGGAGGAACAGCTAATTTCATAGAAATTGGTTCACAATTCAAGAAGACACCGATTAACATACCTACTTTCATAAAAAAATACATGTACTACCTGAAAATAAAAAATCCTCCTTTCGAATTTCAATTAAAATGTAATATAATACATATCATCTTAATATTTAGTAGATGATTTTTATGAATATTTAGTGAAAAGCTTATTTTGTTTTGCTATAAAAAGAAAACTACCGATTCGATTTCGACCACCTCAGTCCATTAAGCTGTCGAATAAAAAAATAATTTTGTAAATCAGCCAACAATTACATACATAAAAAACATACATCGCCATCGAACACATAATATAACTTCCTTCTTTTAGATTTGAAGTCGATAAAAATTAATAAGCATGAGAGTTCTTTTGTAGCCAATGTGATTATGGCAATCTTTTATAATAATGGTTATGTTTTGCGAGTAAGTAATTAAAAACAGTTTTTGTCTAAAGTAAAAAAAAAAATTGTCCGCGCTCAACGTCAACACACGATAAAAATGTAAATACGAAAGGTCAATTACTTTGGTTATAAACAGTGGTCGGAATTAGGTAGAGTTATTCATGTACTTACACTGATTTCATACAGCGAAAGAATAAAGTGGACATGCCTCAAATCCCGAGATTAATTTTAAAGAGCAGAAAAAATCTCGTGATTTTTTAAATAAAAAGTTATTTACTTTTACACAATTTAAACTACTACGCACGACGCTGCCAAACTTACACCAATGACATCGGATGTCCAAAGTTGCAAAATACCAATTTGTATTGTAAATTAATGTAAACTAATAAAAATTTTATGTTAATTATCTTTGTTTTATTTGTCTATCTCTGACGTTGTTATTATTATTTAGTTATAAGATTGTTGGCCACACGGGATTGTCCATTAGAAATCCCGGGAAGGTCCACATTAATATCAACATTTCGATGCAAGTACATAAATAACTCTACCTAATTCCGACCTCTGGTTATAAATCAAAAACTCGATACTATCAAGAGATTTGTAAATTATAGTAGTTTTGGTTAACATCACCAAGACCATGATAGTCTATCATAACACGATCAATTGACTATCGCTATTGAAAGAAGAATAATTTTTAAGGTTACAGGAGCGTACTTATAATAGCACCATTTATAGTACCTATATAATTAATAATACTAACCTCTTCGCATCTGTTGCAAGGCATACATCTGTAACCGTTGGGACCCATTACCGCTTTATATCCAGCTGTACAGTTAAAGACACAAGAGTTTTTGAATTTCCAACCAGCAAGGTAGCGGCATTCGGGCTCTGTGACACAATATCCGATATCTGATACTACCAACCTGATAAAAAATATTACATTTGATTATTATTGTATTCATAATGTTTATTGATATTTATCACCAGTCGCTTTGATATAATAAAGTCTGTTTTATTAATTGTTATTCTCCGTGGCAGATTACCTTATAATAGACACAAGTATAGAGTATATAAGAATTAATATTTAACATTCGGGTCATCAGTTAAATCCTATTTGGGTCATTAGACTTTCAAATTTATGGTGTACTATCCAAATTGAAATGAATCACATATTATCCAGATAATTTGATTTTTTTTCTTCAATCTACAACTTTGATCTGACCTGTGATTCTGTTAAAATCTTAATTCGATTTCATTCCGGTAATAACGTTTCGTAGCGTAAGTGAAGTGAGTTGCGAAATGACATAGGAATAGAATATCTGAGACAAGTATGGATCAACCGATCTTGTTTTGTATTTTTATAAAAAATATCAATAGAACTTCTAAACTAAATGACGTGACTTCGAACACATGAGTGAATTCAAGTTCGGATTTTTATAGAATCTCTGATCGTTGATCACGATACAGACTGATCATCTAATCGCCGGCTAATGGGTGGTCTGTATTTGTAGTATCTCTTACTTTCCACATTCTGAACATCGGTATTAGTAGTCATAATTTATCGGCCAAGGGCGACTATTCTCGTTGATTATACCTCACCAGCACCCCACTGAGCAGGGTCGCCAATAAGGCACAAAGAATCATCTACAGTCGTACACACCCATCAATTCGCTTTGAGACTGCGTGATGGCGTAGGCCCATACTCCCTATTCAATTTCTTCCATCCATAGGGAAGGCCTGTTTTAGCAGTGGACTGATTTGCTGATGATAGTAATAATTAACAATGAAAAATAACATATTTCTTATTTATCATTGACTATTCATGATGAATTATAGTTATGTAACAGGTCATCGAACTAGCTTACAGTTTCCTTATTAGGTATAGTACATATATTAACAGTATGTTAATTATGATAGTTACCTCCTATACCTCCTTTATTTAAAATGTAACAATGAAACTGAAGTACGTTTCCTATTTTCAATAAAATAAAATGTGCACCTACAATTACTGACGGCTGTTAGGTAGTCTTTGAAATTTTAAAAGGGGTAACGAATGAAATGCATTTGATACCAAGTAGTAATATACTTACCACATAGTTTGAATTTGCAATTTACCTCGCAAAAGTTGCGACCACGTTTAGAACTACTAATTCAAATCATACATCTTTTCATTAGTCTCAAACTTACATAACGGTATCAAATTTCAACTCAAGTAGTCTCGAAGCAAATAGCTGTGAAAGATACATAGGCAACACGAGGATACTCCGTTTTTTCGTTATTTCCGTTCTTTAGTTTTTAGGTATGAAACTTTTGTGTTTTGTGTTGCTAACAAAGAACCAGTTCTAGTGATAAACCTGACGTGTAACAAATATTTTAACAGCCTGAAGCCACTTCGTTGCATATTTGCATGATAACGAGCCACACATAATGGTGTAATAATAATTTCTGCCCAATAAGCCAGCTAACAGTGTTGCCAACGCCTATCCACCAGATTAGACTTCCGAATCCACCAGAAAACTATTTACTTCTTTCACGACATCACTAATTTCTTCTCATTTGTTGGGTATTACGAAGAAAACAATGTGTAATTTTATTCATTAATATACCAACTCCAGAATTTTGACTAACAAAAATTGAGGCCAAAAAATTAAAAAGGAAATAAAATTTAAACTAAAACTTTTTTGATAGACCTAACTAAAGAACCTAGGCTACCAACCACTACACAATATTTCACAACTAAAGTAGGATCGAAGCTACCACTTTTAGTGGAAAGTCTGCTTAGTCGACAACACTGGTTATCAATTTCGAATATGTCTAATACACATTGTGGATTCATACTCACGCTCTGGACACAGTAAGGCCTAAATGTGCACATGATTCTGTGATAATTAAACCGCCAATTAGTGCGCTACTGTCTGCTTTTGCTAAATCTAAATTTAATCAATCAATCCACGTGTATTTAACCAGTAAATCAATTTCAAAATTAGATAGAGGTATTGTGGTAATATGGTATTCTAAATGCAAAATTGATCAATATAATATTCAGGTATGACACTGTGAATATAAAATTTATCAAATATACCAAATAAATACTCACGTGTTAACAGGACATTTTGTTAGACATTTATCCCTATAAGTTCTATATCGACAATTGGTGCACAAATTAGGATTAACATTACGACAGCCAAGACATACATCATTGCACTTTTCCTTGTCTGGACCTTCCAAGTAGCGCTGACATTTCCTGAAGCAAATATTGGATATTTAATAAATATTACTTTAATTAATATCTTGTAGACAGCGGGTAAATAACGTCATTGTTTACTCACTGTCTACAGGATTTTGTTATTTACGTGAGCTAATTTTAACAATAGAGCTTATTTTCAAATTTACACAATATACGTATATTTTTATTTAGCATATCAACCATTAATAATGAAGGTATGTCCCTGAGATTCATTATTGATATCAAAAAAAAATGTTTTTACTAAGTTATTGAACATACTAATGAATTTAAAATTTGCTGTTAACAATGAAGGTGAGAAAAAAGAAAAGATATACATATTTACTTTATATTCCAACAGTGATTGGTAGCAACATCTGTCGTACATGAGCATACAGAGTTACAGTGCATAGCTCCTTCAGATGAGGCCAACACATGGCGTGCTTGAGGTGCTATAACTTTCCAATTTATTGTGTGAACGTAGCAGATCTGAGGAACAGTCCACACTATCACGCCGCCTCTATATATGCGCATAAGACTGTAAAGTCCCACCTGTTACAGAACAATAAACTAAGATTAAGTACCTAATAATGGAGAAGACTCTTGTGCAAGAAAGTCCGCAATCCATCCTCGCCCGCGAGGGTGGACTGGTAAGTTTACAAATACTTATTTGACACGAATAGCTTCGATTTTATTGGCTTCAGATTAAACAAAATAAATTGGAGATATCACGTAGGTATAATGTATATCATTCGTCCAACAGCTCAACATCAAGCAACAATTTTAGGTGCTAGTATTTATAGATCCAGGTGTAATTAATGAAACGCTGTCTCAATAAGATTTATGAAAACGAAAGAAAATACAGGTTTCATGAAAAATATGTGCTATGGTAAACGTCCATTTTATTAGCACGCACGCGCCGACTGCAAGACACACAACGGATTCTCCATATCTTAGTATGAATTTGTATGGCACTCTGTCCACTATCCGCTCCGGCCTTACCACAGACACGCAAAATATGAGCAATGAAAATACTGATGACACCATAAGGGTTTACTAGTTGAATACATAGAGCTACTATACATTACTTTCATAGATCATCGACACTCCAGATGTAATTTGCAGTGCTTATTAACTAAGTGTAAAACCGGAAAAACTGTCCAATGCATTGCGTATCGTGCGGCCGCCGGTGCGTGCATGCTGGCACAGCCGACGACCACTCTTAATGTACCAAACAGAGTTTTATTAAGGAATATAGCCCAAACAGTAACTATTAATTCTTAACACCTATTGATTCAATCCGATACCAATCTCATCAAAGTAACGTAGCAGCCCTGTGGTAATGGTCACAAAATGATAATAGGTCAAACGGATAGTTGAAGATTGGATCTGCCTTTAAAGGCAGGATACAGCGTAGAAATTTAATGGGTTTATTCGGTGCTACCCAAGCTCTCGAAATCGAACAAGTCGAACTTACAAAGAAGAATCCTAACCTCGTTATATTATAAATAAATAATTTAAAGAAAAACAAAAAACCCAACTGCGTAAAGCGAATTTTAAAAAATACATGAAAAAATCAACTTAAATAAAAACTAAAAAGAAGGAAACAAGCCCAGTAGTTTAGAATTCTGTTAAGTAATATAGAACAGAACGACTCATTCCCTTTGGGAAAATTTTATTGGTAAAATTTGAATGGGCCCCGACTACGAGTCGTTCTGTTCTGTATTACTTAACAGAATTCTAAAGTACTGGGCTTGTTTCTTTCTTTTTAGTTGTGTTCTGTATTACTTAACAGAATTCTAAATTACTGGGCTTTTTTCTTTCTATTTAGTTTTATTTAAGTATATTTAAGTAAACGAACATACCTAATGTTCGTTTATTACTCAAAGCTTTCACCAACAATTTTATTCACAAGGATTCCGAGTGCACTTTATATAAAAATGTAGATGGATAAATTAAACACTAGAAATGTTATAAAGAAATTCTTAGTTTGCTTATTTTCTTCGTAAACTAATCTTTCCATTATTTCTATGATATAGAACTGTGAAAGTCTCTTTGTTTGGATATTTGGATGTTTGTCAGTCAATCACGCCGAAACTACTGAACGGATTTTTATGAAATTTGGTATACATATAGGGTATTAGCTGACTTTTTATCCCACAAATTTTTTTCTCTGGGGACCACGCGCGCAACGCCGCAGGCGAAAACTAATTAAGAAATAAATTTAACAACAAACGACGGCAACGATTTCATTGAATATTACACCCGTAACATTACAAACAAAGAAGCAAAATGTTTACCTACTTAATTATGAACCTAAACAAACATCTTCCTATAACCTCGTTGATAAAAATATTAAAATGTAATATCAGTGTTCATAGTTCTTTGTTGCTTTTGCATAACCAGAGCAATTTAAACGTACTGCATATCTTAAAATAACTCTATTAGAATTTCAATTGCTGCATCTCATTTTTAATGCAAACTAAGAACGCTTTGGCGATCTCTGGCGCTCGAATGTTTCACATATTTATTTTTATTAGTTTTATTGATATGCTATATCTAATGACTTTTATGATGTAGGTAAATATGAAACGGTTGGTATAATTCGTTGTTTTTGTAATTCTGATTCCTCTAACAGAGTAGCAGTATGATACTCTCAGTATGCTTTGGTCCTCATCAAAATTATATGGCGCTATCCATTAGGACATACTTAATACGATTTAGAGGGAGAGGATGAGTCTCGTCAGTTCCTTTGTGAGATAACTCGAAAAACGCACACGTTCGGAAATCAGTCCGTGAAAAATATTATTCTTTAAAAAAAGCAAAGGTACATTCTTTTTTCCTGAGATTCGTAAGTGTAAACCATTAAATAGAAGACCTGGACCGGTCAATTATACTTTTAGTGTACCTTCCGTTTTTTATGTAAGGGAAGATTGGATCAATGGAGGACGTCTATTACAACAATATTCTTTGTGCTTTGGCATAAACACCGTACCTACGAGCTTACCTCTTTAAGGTCAGGCATATCAAAGATGATCAAAGCATAATCATACACCACTTCTTTCCCTCTAATAATAGAAAGATTCGGAAACAATTGGCCCAGCGATTCTAGACCATTAACACGATAGAACACCACATATCCACTGACCTGAAATATACAAATAAAACATAAATATAATAATGTAATCTTACCAGTATATTATTTATGTTCTAGTTGTTAGTTGTATTAGAAAGAACTAAGAGGTTTATCTCCACGCAAGTCATCATATCGTCTTGCGTGTGTTCAACACGAATGAAAGTCAAACTAACAAAAACACTTAACATTTACAATTTTAGCGTTATGGTATATCTTGAAGCGTTTTCATTAAATTTACTAATGAAACAAAACTAAATATAATGCTATCTTACAAATACTTCATACACTAACTTATACCTTAATGAAATAAAGGAGGCTTCACTGTTTCTGTGATACAGAATTAAAAGTACATCTTATCAAATCATTGTAGTCTAAAACATTCTATATTCTTTTAAATGAAATGAAAATAAAAATAAAATTATAAATCAGTAGAAATAGTTAGATGCGACAAACCCCAGTCACTGAAGTGTGAAAGGGATGTTTGAAAGAAAAATATAATATGAAATAAAAAAGGCAGAAGAAAAACGAGGACTGGTATGAAAAGTAAACAAAGACCTGCTACTGAGTGGGGGAAATTAGGCAGCTCTGCTAATAATCTAAGGCCGGGCATTAAAAAAACCTCTGTATACTAATAAAATAAAGAGGAAAGATTTGACTGGTTGTTGAAACTATTGGATCGATTTTAAAAATGATGTCACCTACGGGAAGCTACATCATACGCGGGTAATTGAACTAAAATTAAATGAACTCTTGTTTTTGAAAATCTATCAAGTTATTGCAACAATAGTTAATTAGAACAAGCATTTTCACATGCATAGTATGAGTTTTTAACGCCTCATTGATAGGGTGAGATTTCCCATAACATACCTCCTTTAGTTTCGGGAATGACATATTTCGAAAATCATCTTTATGAGCTTGCTCCATTAACAAAATGTGTAGGTTGCCCAATATGACCACGCAATCGCTGAGTTGTGGAAGTTTCTCTATTTTGTTGCAAAATATACTTCTGCACACACCATTTATAGTGCCACTGTGCTCTGGACTGAGTTGCTGAGCTGACGCGAAGTTGAGAAACGCTACAACCCTAAAACAAAATTTTAAATAGTACTATTAATTATTCAGATATTTGAGCTCGAATGTAAGATAACGCGTTCGATCGTTGATGCTATGATTAACCAACTTTAGCAAAGGGCTGATCACAGGATGAGATTTTATGAAATTTAGTATACGGATAATACGCATGAAACTTAAAACAAATTTCACGAAACTAATTTCGACACTTATGAAACTACTTTGGTAATGACGTGTCTCTGAGACACAAGTGGTCAACATCGAAGCTTCACTATGCGCAGATGGAGTCGTGACACTAGTTTTGCCACGTAAATCGAAGCGAAATTAATTGCGTGAAGGTAGTTTCATCCAAAATATGCGCTTGACACGAAACTATTGCATGCATTTTGAAAGTAGTCTTTACACGTGCTACTGGTAGCAAAATTAATGCAACGAAAGTAGTTTCATGTAACCCATGTAACCATGTATTTATTATGTAAATTAGACTGACCCGCAGGTGGAGACAATTAGCACGGAGCAGAATTGCATATTTATTTTATGAGTAAGTATTATATATTACTCTTTTGATTAATTAAGATAAAATATCTACTATAACATTATTAAATTAAATAAATTATAATAATAGAGTAATTATGAACGATAAAAAAATTTAAACGTAATAGTGGTTTTATTTAACATATTCTCAGTTCTTTTGAGATTATCAATATTTATGTTTCCGTTACATAATTAGTCTCAGTCAGAATTATATAATATTTAAAGATGCGATAAAGATAATACAAAGTAAATCGACAAATAGAAACATAATCACTATACATATCAATACGAAGATAGAGATAATTAAAACTGTATTATATAACAATGCTTGAAAAGCCATGCCCTATAAACTACTATTAAAATATTATTTAAGATGTTAATATATAAGATGTACATTTATTCTTTACGAGGGATTAGTAACATTAAAGTCGTACAATATAACTATTAACCAGTATAGTAACTAGAACTATTTGTGGATATAAATACCTACGTTTCATGGGAGCGTAAATCAGTGGGTACATAAGGCTCACCCCGCACGCTGCTTCAATAATTCGGAATGAAATATTGGTCTTATTAACTTCCAACATTAGTAAGTGGGCAATTTAAAAAACGGAATGCGTAGTACAGAATATACTCGCACCATTTTTATTTAGATCGTGGACTTTTCGCGGTAAGGTCGATTGCAACGTCCGGTTAGGAGCCTCGTAGAAACGTGCGTTTCTATGTGCGCATGAATTCGACAGTTTTTTCGTAGTTGGTTGACTGATTATAAAGGGTGTCCAGCGGAAAATTTTCAACTTGAAAATTCCATATAATAAAACGACATTGCTTTTTATATTTTTATTTCTATAAAATGTAGATAGACAGTGCGGACTTTATTTTTTGAAAATTCTGTCGTCCAAGTGACGGCCATTTTTACCATCACACTCTTGTAACCGTACCTTAAGATTTGCGAAAACGCGCCGGATATTTTCAAGTAGGGCTTCAATAGTCCGGGGATTGTTGCTATAGATCTTTGATTTAAAGTGTCCCCACAAAAATTTATTACTAAAAAAACCTCGATGCTTGAAATAAATTATAGAAATCAATGTTGACTTTAACTTTCTTTGTATTAAGGTATGTAGCAAATGTACCGATAGAGATATGGAATATTTAACGATATGATCATTGGGTACACATTGCGGTCTCGATAGAACGTTCTAGGTGAAGGTTCCCAGGTGGAATATTGGCAACAACAATACGCACGCACTGAAGCTGTACACGTTGATTTTCGCCCTTTTTAAAGTCAAAAGCCAGCAGTTTACGCTTTATGAATATGTTCGATGCGATATGTCACACGCGACGATAAATTGAATTTGGAAAACGTCGGATCATAGATCATTTGAAAAGATGTGTGCTATGCGCGATCGGTTAAATGTCTTCTCACGGGCATACCCTCTAGTTGTTCTAATTAGTACGGCGTGCATGACAGTTTTTTATCAACTGCTTTGTGGGGCAACACCCAGTGTAAAACCTTCCACTAATATTAATACAAAATTAGATAAAAGCATAATTATGATGACGGAACAAGATATAAAAACTGTATACTTTTTATGGTTTGCAAAACTTTGACGGTTTTGGGTATGCTGATGTACTGTTGACTATCTACACAAATCATTGACATAACTAGGGTTGCCACCTTTTATTATGAAAGAATTTAATATATTAAAGTTCCAATTTCTATTTTAACATTTCCATATACTAGAGAGCTATTTGATATACAGGCTTTCCATAAGGATATAATCAAATCGGATAAAGAGAATAGGCTATGACCTACCAAGCCCAATGCGGATTGGTGGGATTCAACGACTACAGATGCAGCCGGGACCAACTGTTTAACGTGCTTTCCGAAGGAAGAATTCTAGATAGTAAATTTTTGCTCACCACCTATCCTATGACCGGTCATTGCTAAAGTTGCTTAACAACCTTATCGCAGACCAAGCACGGTAGCTACTGCGCCATCGAGCTCCTACACCATATTTGATGTTACGAAAATAGAATCAAACTTTATGGAACGCATTACAGAGTAGGTATACATCTGTTATTTAAGAGGTCCAAGACAGTGGATATGAATTTCTAAACATCCTTTTAATATTATAAATGTGAAAGTTTCTTTGTTTGAATGTTTTTCCGCATACCGTTTTTTGTGGAAACTACTGAACAGATTTTGATGAATTTTGGTATACAGGGTATTAACTGACTTAGATAATAGAATACTTTTTATCCCACTTAACATTTCCCTAGAGTCCACGCGGGCGAAGCCGCTCCGAAAACTAGTAAACAATATTTCTATCGGTTTTGTATATTTCGGCTTTCGATTTAATAGTATAAATCTCAATTTCAATAAGTCCAAATGTTGTAAATCTTGTAATTTCGCATTTATATAAGGATCACAATATCATCGACGCTACAATAACTGTTTATTTATTTACTTATATTTCTTTATATTCAAATATACTTTATGAGTCCACTAACAGGTAAGCAAATATATTAAAAGTACCACTTTACTGTTAACACAATGCTATATTGAAAAATGTTCTTAATGCAAAATGATTAAAAAATCCACTTTGTCCCTGGCACTCTAAGATGGGACTTGAACTTACGACCTCAGTGTCACTACATAGTGGATTTTTAAGAATTTTTCATTAGAAATATTTACAGTGTTATTTATAAACCAGGTTTACAGTTAGAGCAAATTTAAGCTGAGACTACGCTAAGTATTCATTCACAAAATTCATATTATTTAACAGAGATTTAGCAAAAATTAACTTAGTACGAGGTTCTACGGGAGTATTATTTACCCCTAGAAGGTAGTAGGTTTACTTATTCATTGTATAATATGAATTTGGACTAATACTAAAATTTCAATTTTACCGTACATTTACTCTGACGCTAAACTTTGTTTAGCACACAATACAGAACAAAAAAACGACATCAATTAAGTGTCACAATCGGCGATATAGAGATGTCTTCTCTCTACAGAACACAGAAAAGAGTTACCTGTGTCTTCTCTCCATCAACTATCTTAAAAGTACGTTGATGTATAAAAATCTTATGATTACAATGTTACTAAAGAATAAAATAATATTAATGTGACAACTTTTCAGTTACAATATGTACTAGGTAATTTTTTAAGTTACGTATACATACCAAATCACCGTCGTCGACGCCATACCACTTTAAATTTCCTCTCAAAATCAAATCTTTTATATTTCTTCTTCTTAATACTATTAGGAGATTTGTTAAATACAATACGCCTCAGCAATCTAAGGTGTGCGTACCGGAAACCATGTATGGGAAAACACATTGTCTACTCGATTTCCCATGGCCCTTTCACAGCTATTATTTATACGTTTTGTTATATTCAAAGCAATTCAGACTGGTAGATGTTACATAAAAACATTTTATCAAGTACCTTTTAAACTAGAAATTAATAGTCTATCTCAAACACTACGTTCTAAAATTATAATCCGTACCACCGAAGTAGATTATCGGGTTTTACAATATGATTTTATTGCTAGAAAAAATTATATACCACTTAATAAAAATAACTGAACGAAATACTAAGATAGAACTATATTAATTTTTATATATAAAATTAGTTTTAGAATGCTGAATCAAAAAAATAACATCAATACTGATATCACACACAAATACGAAGTTTCTCTATTAATTTCTATGCTATTATATATCTTAAGTAATCAATAATTTTCATTACATTTATTCACAATAAACAAGCTAACGAATAACAAGATGCACTTTTATAATAATCAGTTTCAATTACAACCGTACTACGGCACTTCTAAATTAATACTGTTGATAAAGTTATTACAAATAATAGGAAACATGTATTAATAATTAAATTTAATGACTACAATACGTAACGATAAAATACAGACTGATCAACTAAGAGCCGAAACCATTTCTTTAACGTTAGAACGTCACTAATAATATTAGTTCACGACCTCATTTATTGCTTATAAGGATACAGGATGATTCTAATGTAAGAGACACCATTGTAAGCTTTTTATATTGTCAACGTGTACTGTATTATACTTGCATTAATTGCAGGACAAATCTGCCGTTTACAATACTACATAATAAATAAAAATATAAACTATTATTATAAAATTTACCTATAAAAATATAAACTACTGAAGTTATTATATTGGATTAATTTTGCATTCACAATGCTATTCTGAAAAATATTCTTAATGAAAAATGCTAAAAATCCACTTTGTCCCTGGCATTCTGAGAACGGACTCGAACCCATGACTTTTCGCAATCCGGCCGACTGCTCTAGTCATTAAGCTATCCAGGCCCTAACATGACTGACGAATTCTTCAAGCACTTGTTACTTTTTCGCTACTACAGAGCGTATTTTCATCAATGTTCAGGCAGCCTATTCAAACAGCCGAAAAAAATATTTTTAGAAATATTAGAACTTTCGACAAAGATGAAAATTTGTTATATTTGATCAATCAGCACTCACAATGCTATACTGAACAATATTCTTTAAGAAAAATGATTGCTTGAACATTGATGACTGCCTGAAAATACGGTCTGTAGTAGCGAAAAATAACAAGTGCTTGAAGAATTCGTCAGTCATGTTAGGGCCTGGATAGCTCAATGACTAGAGCAGTCTCCCGGATTGCGAAAGGTCGTGGGTTCGAGCCCCATCTTAAAGTGCCTGGGACTAGGTTGATTTTTTAACTATTTTTCAGTAAGAATAATATTCAGTATAGCATAGGAATGACGACTGGCTAAAAAAAAGTCTGCTTCAATTTAAACAAGAAATGGCTTAGATAAAAGGCATTAAATTTGAGGAGTGGGAGATCGCTACGTCACAGTTTTGTAGAAAATGTGCAAAAGCGTGACGTCATGTGACATTTCAGCTCAATGTATCGCCGTAATTTATTGATTATGCAAAAAATAAAAATAAAAAATCCTTATTTAATATTCTTCCATAATCTACCTACAAACAAACAAACAAAAATAAGTAGTCATACGAATTGTGAAAACAAAATTGATCAAATATAAGTAATTGTATTATTCTATATTGGCCCAAACCTTATTTTATAATAGCACCATAAATAAAACGTCCTGTAGATGTAGGGGATCTATAGGTCAAGTGGCTTAACAAGGAATATTGCATTTTACAAAGTACAACTGGTGCGGGTCGAGTTCAGATTTATGACTTGCTTTGATCAATTTAAAAAAAAAACCATTCATTACGAAAAAAGTAAAGTTGAACGAATACCGAGAACTTCTTTGTCCTAAGATGAAAAGTCAATTTTTGGAATGATAATTTGTCGTAATAATCCCATCTCAACTACTTGCGTTTTGCCATTGTAGAGGTACTATCACCTGAAGTCCTTGTCATGCACATTACAAACCATTGTTAATTTGGTCAAAAAGAGCCCATTTCGGAAGCCAATCACTCGGAAAGATACTTTTGCTTATTATTTAGTAGAATTTGTGAGTTATTTCAAATACATACATATATAACAACCACAAATATTGGACACCTACATTTATTATTTTATATTTTTATAAAGAGGAATATTGTGTCCTAGCATGCACTAAGTATCACACATAATACATAAGTAAATTTTTAAGGATGACTATATAATATCTCAAGACCTTTAATATGTTCAGTATTATTTTTGACATGAAAAGCGACAAAACAGTTTCTCTCAGGTTTGAAACATAAATGAACCCTGCATATTTCACAAATATTATTTTTTCTATGTGATTTGGTCCACTTATTCTTTCTTCAGTCCACTCTTTCTATTCGCTGCTTTTATTAATTCGTGAGTCAGCAATGATCTTTCTTGGCAACGACTGATGTAATTTTGTATGCGTTTCTGTGTCGTGAGTCGTAGACATGGATGGAAGGGCATTTTCCTTGCAAAAATGCTACTATGATAGTTTTTCTTGTGATTAATCTTCTTCCAAAGAATATTTATATTAGATATTATTAATTTAACCTTCAGTTATTTTAGTTTGTAACTTGGCTTTAATTTTATAAGCATTATTCAATTGCAATATTGGGTAGATCTAAAAACAAGCGAAGGTTACATTTTATTTGCGATGTGGTGTCGATTTTGTAGGTGACTTTTCCTTTAATCTATCAAATCTACTCTCCACGACTTTCATACAGTACCTATCTAAACTTGTAGCAGTTAGTTTTAGTGCCGAACACTTTTACGTCGTTTAGTTTGCTTCGGAATTGGTGTTAAGAAATTCGTTAGCAGATGAATACCTTCGTTATCCATCTACATAACAAACTTAATCTTTTCAAAGCTGGTCGCATATTCTCACTCTTTTGATTTCTTTAGTGTCATTACTTGTAGGTACATGCAATATAAAGAGTAGTATACTGAAACGAAATATCGCCATAACAATGATAAGATGTCATATCCTGTGTCGAGAATTACGGCTAGAGAGTTATGCAGTCGCACCGCGGCTATCGCATGAACCATTATTTTTAGACAGTTGAAATTTTCACAGATTATATAACAACAAATACTAAAAACAAAATAAAATAAATATCGGAGGTGGGGCTTCCATACAGCAAACGTATTTTTTGCGTTTTTAATTAATAATGTTACGAGTATTTCGTTTTTAATTAATGATGATGCACTTGATGGATTTTTGAATTCAATTTTCACGTCACTAAAAGTGTAAAAAATGCCGGCTTGTGCGGTTATTAATTACAAAACAAGAAGCCAATCCTCAAGTAGGTCCAAAGGAGGGATTTCTTTTCATTAGTAAGTAGAACACTTCTCAAATTTAGTATTTTTAGTCGAAAGGGTTTAGCCGGATACGTATGACGAGTCGGCCCCCAAATGGGAATCGATATTGAAACTTATGTGTTAATATCGACTTGATGTTCAAACACGATTTATGTACTTTTCGCGACCGACTTCCGCTTTGACCTTGAGATAGAGAGCAAAATATCCGTATGCTTGACTATTACTGAATGTGATATATCTCTAAAGCTAATTAAGATAAAGAAGTGAAACTAACGCGAGGTGTTAGGTTACATTACAGAGTATATCACATATATTTTTTTATAATTTTTAGAATAAAAAATTACATTAAAAAAATAAAAAATAAAAAAATCATGTTTTTTTTTCTGAGTTCTCTGTGACTTACAATCACGAAATTAATATATGTTATGCTCCTTTGTGTGCTCTATTACCCATAAAAATTGCGTGAAAAAAAAGTTGGTGCAACACAACGAAAAAAAATTATATGTGATTTCTGTCTTATGGTATACCCCTGTATTATAAGGTTTTCACATTACATCATTGTTTTTTTTTTCGAAATTTCACATCAGCTTGTTTTAAAACATAAGTAACTAGTTTTAAGAGATGGGATAATAGTCAAAAAAGAAATGAAAAAAAAAACAGCCAGTGTTCAATACTTATTATTATTACTTTTTCGTGTCTATCAAAATACAAGAAACAAAATATTAATCATCGTCACTGTTGTAATTAATTACAATCGGAACACTTTGAGTCGCAAATAACTTAGTTAGGACCTCAGCAGGACGTACGATTTTGGACAAATATCATCCATATGATAGATAATAAATAATAGCTGCTACATGAGAACAGCATCCCACTGTACGTTCGCCATTGGGGCAATCACAGCAATAACGAAGAATACTATTGTAGTCATTACCTTCGGAAATATAGTGAATGTAAATTCGATAGACTTTTCTATTTATATGTCTTGATTTTACTTCTGCTTTGATGATATTAGGTGCTGATTTCACATATTGTACTGAGAGATTATTTTGATCGTCCATTATTTCGGCCAAGTTAAATGCTGCACATTTAGAAGTAGAAGCTTTTTTGATAATATATGGGATAAGTCGACACTTCTTACAAAAAATATCATTAACTATTACGATTTTATTCAAACAGTCACTAAACACTTTAGCTTCTTCTTCATTCTTTATAATTTTTTTATAACCAGGAATCTTACACAGGTACTTGTTACAATTTTTACACTTTGTCGACATTATTACTTAATAATGATTAAGTAATGATGGTTCGATAGTTAATAATTTCAAAATGCTGATACAAAATACCTATGACAGAATTTGAGTCCCAAACTGCCTTCTTGTGTAATATAAATGACTGCTACTTTATCTAAACAAACGATGCAGTAAACAGCTCGATAACAAGTTCGAACTTGTTTGTTTATACACTCACACTACAAGGCGCGAATCACATATAATTTTTTTTCGTTGTGTTGCACCAACTTTTTTTTCACGCAATTTTTATGGGTGATAGAGCACACAAAGGAGCATAACATATATTAATTTCGTGATTGTAAGTCACAGAGAACTCAGAAAAAAAAACATGTTTTTTTTTATTTTTATTTTTTTTATGTAATTTTTTATTCTAAAAATTATAAAAAAATATATGTGATATACTCTGTAATGTAACCTAACACCTCGCGTTAGTTTCACTTCTTTATCTTAATTAGCTTCAGAGATATATCACATTCAGTAATAGTCAAGCATACGGATATTTTGCTCTCTATCTCAAGGTCAAAGCGGAAGTCGGTCGCGAAAAGTACATAAATCGTGTTTGAACATCAAGTCTATATTAAAACATAAGTTTCAATATCGATTCCCATTTGGGGGCCGACTCGTCATACGTATCCGGCTAAACCCTTTGTGAAATGTTATCAAACGCGTGAATCACAAAAATATTTCCAAGAAAATATACATTGCTGGACAAGTACGCATATTTATTAGATTGCGTCGTATGAAGCACGTAATGTAAAGAACATATCGAAATCACCGTTCTTAATAGTAACATAATAGATTACGGTAGATCGCTAGTAAAGTGCCATGGAAACATTTAATCAATTTTTTGTGTGATAATCAGTAAAAACTTAATAAAAGTAAGGACGATAAAAATAGTGGTAATAAAAGAAAAATTTAATCAGAGATTAACAATAGCAATAAATAAAGATTAATTTAATTCTACTCTAGACTACCATATTCACTTCTTTTACCATCATCATCATCATCATCAACACAGCCGAGAGACGCCCACTGCTGGGCATAGGCCTCCCCTAAAGATCTCCAAAGCGATCGTTTACCATATCTGTAGCATATTGATATCTGTTTTTATATTCCTAATATTGTAACAGAAAATTAGATTTTTTTATTTTAAACCATTAAAAACAATACTTTTTAAATCGTCAGAATCCATTCGGGGTAAGTTTCAATAGCATTTATTGTACTAATTGTATTTTTTTATTTTGTAGATATTTATTTACATTATATATTTTTATATTACTAGTTTCATTTAAACGATAATGCCGATCTTATCCGTTTACTTGATTCGAAATTGAGTAACGTAACGTAAAAAAACCTACTATTATTATTTATAAACAAACTAACAAACTTATTTATAAACAAAATTCAATATTAGTTAATTATTAAGAAGTGATTTAAATATTTCTTACTAATTCAACCAACTAAATAACAATCATAAAAAACATGATTTTTAAATATTAATATAAAAAAAAAAAATTATCAATACAATATTATCAATACAATTCAATATATATCCAAAATAATATAAATAATCATAACATAACTTCAGTATCCTTTTAATTAATTGTCTTGTTGTTTTTCAATATCGATAGTAAATCACTTTATGTCAATCACTAGTGTAATATGTCAAATTATAATGGCTTTAACACATTTCTTACGCACTCTTGATGTCTGTTACGGTTGAGCGTGATTGGTTATAGTTATATTGGAGCGTTCTGATTGGCATGTTTAAAATGCAAGTGTTTGCATATATTTTGTATAATTGGTCAAATATTTAGCCTGATGTATGGTGGACGAAAAGTGGGGTAAAACTGGCGGTATCGGTTTTCGTACAAACGATGCATGATCGCCTTTCTAACCTCTTTTCTGTGTTCTGTGGCTAATCCACTCCTATAAGTCATAGTGTGAAGTTATAAATTCAATACGTTCCAGTAGTTCCTGAGATAATAAAGTTCAATCAAACAAACAAACAAACTCTTCAGATTTATTAATAGTGTAGATAAATATTTTTTTATGTCCTGCAGCTTTCCTAAAGTATGCTCTGCATTAATATTATTTGATGTTGTTACAATTCCTGTCACTACAGTTAGTACTGAATGATCATTTTCAAAACTAAAATTAATGAAAACCTATTTAAGAATGAGACAAGTTGGGTTACGTAACTTGGCTATTGTGTCTATTAAAAATTCTATGGCCCGATATTTAAACTTTGATGATATTTTAGACATTTTTACAGAAAAGAAAGTTTGAAGAAATTATTTTTTAAATTGTTATTTTATGCAGGTTTCCTGACGACGTTATTCCTTCATCAAAAAACTAGCGAATAGAAGGTGATTGTATATCTCCAATCTGCATTGGGCTAGCGTGGAAGCTATGATAGCATACCCTTTCGCCACAAGGAGGCCTTTTTTTCAATGGGAAATGCTTTTATGCATACCCTCTACCGTAAAGCGACAGAGGGTTATGTGAGACTGCAAAAACATCGATCTACCCATTTACACTCACCGGGTCCCTCCAGGTCGCTGAGTGGGGTACACTTGGGACCACTTTTAGATGGATCCAAGCGCTAGGAGAGGAGGTCTATGCCCAGCAGTGGGACGTATATAGACTGCTGAATGTGGATGAATGTAAATGTATAAACTCATGCTCTTGAAAATAAAACTGTTATTAGTTTTGGATGACCACTTAATGGTTTATTAAATTTGAATCAAGTACAAAGTGACAATTTTTACAAACAGGGCTACATCAAAATAATTTACCCAGGGGCCCCAGATAAGGATGATCGATATTCATCGATGTTGAATAAACATCGATGTATAACTAGAATACATCGATGTTTTGTCATCGATGTTTTAAATTGGATAACATCGGCACATCGATGTTTTCGTGCCAAACATCGATGTTAATGAATAAAATGTCAATATACCCTCTGGGCCATCTAATGTGCTCCAGATGTACTAGCTAGATGATCTCGTATATCAAGTTCAACTATTTTATACTAGATGTCACCGGTTGCACTCGTAACTGGAGTACGCAAACAAATAGTTATTTCTTTGCTTGCATTTTATCTAAAAAATAAATCTGTCAACTTCAGTGATCGTTGGTATCTTATAAGTTACTTTATTCACCGATCTTAGTTTCAAAGATCCGTACATTAGATAGTTCCACGTGCGAGTGCGGCATCGAAAAAGGTACCACTGATCCTATCCTCTTCAACTGTCTGAAACAACCTTCTTCATATGAGCAACTTCCATCTAAAACCCCCCGTCCCATTAACCTAAATACTATCTTGTCTATTTCTAACATACCTATCTTTTTGCGTCTTGTAAGCATATTAAAAAATATTACAATACACTATAATCTACATGGCACTATCATATATTTATTGCGATATTTTTTATTTAATTTATTAATACAATTTGCGACGTTTGCTTTGTGTTGTACTTTTAGAACAAGGGAGAAAGAAAACTATTAAAAACCGTTACTGAACAATTTCTCACTATCCCGCAAAACTATCAGAAAAAGGTCATTTATGTATATAAAAAAAAAGTTACTTAATGCTCGTTGGACTCGTTCTCTCTCCGTGAAACTCCCGCGTGATTTTTTTATGACACTTGTCTTATTCCATTACTTTTATGTAAAGGGGTAAAATCTACCTATCCCACATTAAAAAAGATTGCATTAAAATATTTATGTTGCGCAGCGACTTCCACGGCTTCAGAGAGGCTTTTTCTAAAGCTGGTCAATTCATTTAACAGCAACGCAATCGAATAAAGGGGAAATTGTTAACCAATCCACTTTTTTTGCAAAGTGTACAGAAAAAATATTGGGATTAACGGTTTCATTTATTCTATTTTTTAAATTTGTAACAATAAATACTTGTTTGTAAGAAAAATACATCCAGTTTTATTTTTTTTTCTATAAAAAACATCGATGCTTGGGGAACATCGATGATTTTCAATTGATATTAATCGTACATCGATGCCTTTCAATCGATGTTGACTTCGATGTTAATATCGATGTTTTTCCAATATCGACCATCCCTAGCCCCATATATCTTTCATAGATCTTTCACTTTCGTAGCTCCTTCTTGGTCTGTGTTCAGGCTAAAGACCATAGAAGCCAGGGCCGGTAAAACTTAAAAAATGGTGTACTAAATCTATGGTATTCATTGATATTCACTCTGTGGTACTCACTTTCCGTCAATGAATGAATTTTGTTTACCTTTGTTTAGCTTTGAAAATAAAAAATTTGGTTTAGTGAATTATTAAATAATTTGAAAAGAATAACCTTGATTTAATTTTTTTAGATTAGATCTTTTCTAATAATCAATGCAAGTATCTATATATTTTTTTTATATAATATATCAATATTTAATACAAAACAAAAAAAGTCTTTGTTTATAAAAGTCTTAAAAGTATTTTGAATAAACTGCATAATACTATAACTAAATATGATGAAGCAAGTTTGCAAATGAACACGTGAACCTAAAGTAAAAGTAAATTTATGTTTGTATGGAACTTGCATGATTTCAGGGGTAAGAAAAAAAAGAAGCTTAATTCCAATAGTAAACCTACTACTAATCCCTTTTGGTCTAATATTACAAATCCTGCATCAGTGTCAAAAGCTAAAAAGAATGAATATAAACAGCTTGTTACTGTAAATACTAATTCAGGACAACCAAAATCAGAACAAAAATCAGTACAACCTGAAACTAAACAAGCTGAATTCCAACAAAATGACTCTACACCAAAAATAACATCCACTGGACCTATCCCTGATATGTTCTGCAAAGATGAAGTAGAATTTAAAGTTAAAGAAACAGGTTTTATAACGGATCTTACTGATGATATGTCTCCAGGTAGCCCATTGGCAGCATCCTCAAACACCAATCCTGGAAATAATAATAAACAGCAAAAGTGAGTTTTTTTGGACTACTATTGCTGCCAATTCTTATTTTTACTATTATATTTTGGTTAACGTATTGGTATTATGTTAATCCATAGTCACCCTTATTTGTTTGCAAAACAACAGTACTTAAGCAACCATTTATTTGGATAAAAAGTAGCCTTAATGTTTATTCAGACAGACTTTTCCGAATTTCAAGTTTCATCAAAACCTATTTAGTAGTTTTTTGCATGAATGAATATAAAACATATACACATTTATCCTCACATTTATAATATTAGTAAGACTCCTGTTTACTATTTATTTATCAGAATATAATAATTAATATATTCATATCTCACATGCCTGTTTCAATGTGTCACTGTGTCTGAATTCAGGTCTGGCTTGATGTTGAAAATTAAATTTTCTTTAGTGTCTCCATATGGGTGTAGGAGTTCCTCAATTGTTAATAATTGTTTCAAGTTTTCATTAGACAAGTGTTTTAGCCACTTAGTCTATGTTTAGATTTAAGCAATGTATACGTTTTGACTAATTTTTATTTATTTAATTTTCAGCCAAAACAATGATAAGCAGCAATCTACAAATAATAAGAAAAATAATCAAATGACTTCTGGTACAAACCAAACAAACTCTAGTAAGTTTAACTTTTGTTGTTTACTTTACATCTATCGTTTATTAATTACAATTTTACGATACATCTATTTTGATAAAAAAATAGATAAACTACCCATACTGGTATGTTGTTTACGCAAGTCTCGAATAAGAACATGTAGTCTTCATTATCCAGACCTACTTGTTTTACCATGAATACATACAAATTATGTTATTAAAGTATAACATTTCAAGCACAACTTTACAACACACTATCATTCAATATAAAAGATGTAAGCTCATTTAACAGTTTTAATTTGAATCAATTTGATCAATAGATCATATAATTGAAAATTACAAATAATTTATTTAATGTTTTTCCCATCAAAACAAAGAACAAAGATTGCTCCATGATCATAATTATAATTGCATTAATTTTTATATGAACGAGAAGTTCATGTAAGTGACTATGTTTTTATGAAAATAAAAAATCTTTGAACTGGACTTGTCTGTTTCAGCTAATGTAACTACGAATAAAGCTGTTGTTCAAGGAACAGCCTCAAACATAAAGTTTGTTGTCAAAGATTCATCACAAACAGTTAAATTAGCAACATCAAAATTGAATGAGTCCAACGGTCCAATAACCTATAATGAAGTTCATGGTTGGTAACATGTGATTTCATTAACTTTCATAAAAAAATATATATATTTGGATAAACCCTAAATTTAATATTGACATACTCAATAACAATCAAATTGTTACATGCTAAACCATCATGCACTACTTTTCATTGGGTCAAAACTACATAGTTCTGGTGAAAACAGAAGATTTATATTACCAAAGATTAGGCTCTATGGCCTATGATCAGTAGTGATTTCATTTATGGCAAACAGATCACAGCCCATACAGTGTAATCTTTGGTAATATCAATCTTTTTTAAGTTTTGACCCATAGCAAATCAGCTAACCACTACATAATCAAAGTCTTCTGTGAAAATTTATATTTCATTTTAAAAGGATAATGCAAACTAAATTATTAAATATGAAGACATAAACATATCAAATGTTATTAAACTTTAGGTCAAGTATTGTCTTAATACCTGAACACAACACATGACCCACCATAGTCAAACCGGCCCCCTTATTCTGTAACTCTGAGGACAATTCATATAAATTTATATACATAAGACAAGCGGTCATGCATATAAGTGATTTTGACACATTGAACTTGTTTACTTTTTACTATGATTACCACTTTATGCTGTCAGTTGAATTAGCGAATAGGCCTAGAGTTGTACACAGATGAGCTTATCCATGTCTTACTTAAATATTTTAATTTTGTATAGGAGTATTTGTTAGATGACATTTGTCTGATTAATATGTCACGCAACATAAGCGTCTGTGTTGTTTACGTAACTTTATGACGTCATGAATACGGTATACAGGAAAGAAAACATGATTATTTTGCCGAAACATTGTTTCTGCGGCCTTTAAAAAAAAATCCGTCAATAAATATACTATAATTCTTGTTACTTCACAGGAGCTAAACCAATACCATCTAGAATAACGCGTACCGTGAACGAAGGTATAAGTGTTATCGAACAAAGGAAGAATATATCTTATTTGCATAGATGTGAAGTAACACCACCACCTCAAGAAAAAATGCCCCAAACATTGAAACAGGTAACACTACGAAAATCAGACAGTAAAAAAGCTTCAGGTGAGTAAAATAGAAATACTATTTATTTCTAGTCAGTAAATATTATGTCTTTGCATATGAAATTGGCGTTTTGTCGTACTGGCTACTTTAATCACAAATTTCTCCTCCTTGGTTGGGAATTCCAAATTCATTGTACACATGTATTTGTGTTTCATTAGGCGGCATTCATTTATTTTATTTTTTCTTCTGTTTGTCCTATTTACGTCACCCAGTAGAAAAAATGGAAAACTTGAAATATCGTGTTATTTACGAATACGAGTTCCATCATGGTACCAGTGCTGCGGAAACAGCTCGAAGGGGTTAATGATGTGTATGGCGGTTGTGTCGCAAAAGAAACCACCGTGCGTTTTTCGTTCCAACGTTTTCGTTCTGGAAATTTCGACCTGCAGAACGAGCCCCGTGGACGGCCGGAGGCGACCCAAGTTAATAATGAAGAATTGAAGGCTATTGTGGAAGCGGATCCATCGCAAACCACGTCCGAGTTAACTGCAGGCTGCGGTGTTAGTGATAAAACTGTTTTAATCCACTTGAAGCAAATTGGAAAGACTAAAAAGCTTGAAAGGTGGGTACCTCACGAATTGAGTGAAGCAAACCGGCAAACGCGCTTCGACTGCTGCGTTACATTACTTAACCGGCACAATAATTAAGGGTTTTTAAATCGAATTATTACATGTAATGAAAGTAGATTCTCTACCATAATTGGAAGCGCTCATAGCAATGATTGGACCTTGGCATGCCAGTCAAATCCTGCCCCAAGCGAAAATTGACCCCAAAAAAGTTAGTTGTAAGCAGTTGGTGGACTAGAGCCGGGGTCTTGCATTACAGTTTTCTCAAATCTGGCCAGACGATTACGGCAGACGTCTACTGTCAGCAATTGCAAACCATGCTGGAAATACTAGCTGGTAAACGACCAAGGCTGGTCAATCGCTCTACGCCACTGCTACTTCACGACAACGATAGACCACACACTGCACAACAGACGGCTACCAAATTAGAAGAGCTTCAATTGGAATATCTAAGACATCCACCGTACTCCCCGGACCTTGCTCCAACAGATTACCATTTTTTTCGAAATTTGGATAACTTCTTGCAAGGGAAAAAATATCAACTCCGATGGCGCAGTGCAAATCGCCTTCAAAGATTTTATTGATTCCCGTCCGAATGGTTTTTTTAGTAACGGGATCAATAAACTACCTATGAGATGCCGAAAGTGCATAGATAACAATGGTTTAGACTTTGATTAAATAAATATATTATATTAAAAAATACTGTTCCTCCCATACCAAACACCAATTTCATATGTAAGGACCTAATATTATGTTAGCGCTCATACAGCCGGTTTCTGAATTAAGAAAAGCACAAAATTTCATCTGATTATTCTCAATATATATTTTTTACATTTCATAAAACAAAAAGTCCTAATATTATCAAACTGTAATTAACCGATTATTAAAAAAAAACTTAAATCAGAAATGAAAACCTGTTTGAGACATACCTAACTTTCTCAATTTAGAAACCGGGTGTTAGACTAATAATGTTTCCAAAAAAATATCAAGATTTTTTTCATTAAAAGTGTAATAAAACAAATAAATTAGTTAAGTAATTAGACGACCTCCGTAGCCGAGGGGTTCGCACGCCGGTTTGAAGGTGTCGCCATCTCTGAAGTCCCTGGTCCCGTCCTTGTCTCGGGTCTGGGTGTTGTGGTATCTTCGTTGTCTCAGATACTCCATAATAAAGAGCTTTAGCTACTCATCTTGGAATCTAAGCAATGTAGGCAATATAGTTTAATATTGATTTATTAAAAAAAATTGTTTGTAATTGTATATTTAAATAGAATTATAGGTTATAATAATTTTAATGAATGAATTTATATTGATTGATTATCCTTTCGTAATAGCCTGGTCTTTAAAAAAAATGTAATACGTGTATTTTTTGTTTCAGCCAATCACCCTGTTAAATTTGCGCCTTTTACAGACCCAAATATTTATAGTTACCCCAAAGGTATGTTAATATTCTTATTTTGAATTACCTTTTATGTATTCATTTTTAATTTCATAAGGTTTACTTAAGGTCAACGATTTTTTTTATTGTAGCACTATCCATAATGTGTATTGCAGTCACTTTGTCGTGAAAACTCACTTTTTCTTTTTACTAACATATTAAAAAACTGAAATTTGAAAAGTTCGAAACTTAGATATTAATACAAATACGAAAAAGTACAACTAGAATATGAGTTGTTTATTGAGTTTTGAAACTAATTTATTTTTAAACATGAAAGAAAACCGGAAAGGTTGTCATGGAGAAATCAAGAACGTAGCGACATCTTGTTTGATTTCGGGAACTAATGTTTTTTTAATACTTCCTCGTTAAAACACAACTTCATCTAAATAATTAATCAAAATATTTCTTTTGGCTGGTTTCTGTTTAGTTGTTTCTATTGGAAATACACTCACTTGGTCTCCAGTCTAGTCTACACACTCACTCTCGCCCTGAAGAGACGATTTCTTTTAACTTCACCACCTCAACCACCAACTCGTATCTATAATTTTATAAGTAGAAAGAAACGACTAATAACATAAGTAAATAGTTAATCATTCTAAATCATTATTTGCATTATGTTTTACAGGAATACCGAAAAGCTTCTTAATGAAACCGTCTGAACAGACACCAGAGCCTTATTCTCGTAAGTATTTTAATCCGTTATTATTTTATTATTTAGACAATGAAAATAGACTATTATTGTTACTATTGTATATTATCATGGTACAGCTACTTATAATAATTAATGCCCAATTAATAATTCCATTGTAATTTAGGTTAATACTCAATTTAACCATACACTTTAGTAATGTATAAAAATAATGATTTCAAATTTAAGTTTTCGATAAAATAGTTTAACATTATTTGACAGTATTTGATATATTCGTAAAATCTAAATTCATATTATTACAGTAGTATATCAGGTTACTATCTTTGACAAAAAAAAATATTAAGTCAGATTTTAAACTTTCGAAAACACTACTCATTGAATAAGTCAACAGTTCCCGTCAATCAATTTTAGCTTTAACTCATTGGCTACTTGACTGTTTTGGGGATAGTATTATATAACTTACTAATAATCATTTTAACCCACTATCAGATTTTATTTTCTCAAAAAGTGCTCGTCTGCCCCCTATCCCATAAAAAATAATAATAGTAATAAACAAAAATATTTTTTATTCATCAAAAATAATTAAATAATAAGTCACGTGACATTTCGACCCGTGACGTCACAGTTCTATAAACATGGGTACTGGTTGCACACGGAGCAAAGACGTTGACGTTTAGTTGATTGAAATTTGACGTCACACGATGCTCTGTTATGGCAGCCCACATTTCGGTTCCTGTAATCCACATATTATAAATCGTAATTTTTTTTTTCAAAAAAAATAAATTTACAATTCATTTTGAAACAAAAAGTACATAGTCTTTGTTTACGTATAAGTTCCATTTCCCAACATATTCCATAATTTATTATTATAATGGTCAATTAGCTAATATATTAGCTTATATGTATTAAAAAAATGCATATACATTTTTCTTCTACAGAATTTGCAAATAAAAATCTTAATCCCCAACAAAATGTTCAACCAAACACATTTGATTGGCAAGCTGGAAATGTACCAGATATTAATCCAACTTGGCCTACGCAAACGGCAGCTCCAGTATGGACTAATGCCGATGGACAACCACTATTCGTTAATACTGAAACTGAAACGGACCACCCTCAAGCGTATTCACCGTCTGATGTGTACACTGACAATTTAGCATCAATCTCACAAAATGGTAAGTCACTTCCATAGGGATATTTTTTTTTATTATTATTAGAGAATCAATAACTTTTTTTTCTACAACTATATAACACTAAAAATATTTCATAAAGACAATTACAGTTTGTCTTTATATAATATCAGTTGTAGTTTTGTTTTGATTAATTAAAGTTAAAAACAATCAAGAAACTACTAAAAAAAATATCCGCCAAGAAAATAATAGTTTCGGTAGTGAAAAAAAAACCGAAATTACACTAAAATTTACGTTGAAATAAATCGAAATTCTGATTGTGTCATAAAATAGCATGATTACCTTATTAAACCAAAATTAAAAGTAGAGTTTTATTGACGTATGATATGACGTCGCTGCGGCAATATCTGAACAGATGCCTATTTATTACAAACCAGATTCGTAGATGGCGCTGTTCTTACCTTATTTATATCCAGATAGATGGCATAAGTGTGACGTCATCGGAGTTGCAAAAACTTAAAAGGCGTTTTCGTCTCAGATAAAATGTAAAAAAATATATTTTATAGTATATAGTATTATGTAATCTGAAAATATAGCATTTGGAAATATTTTAGAATTTTTTTTTTTTTAGATGAAGATGAGTTAGACCCGAATACGCTTGAGTTAGGCTCTGGAGAAAAGAGGCAAAGCGCTTTTGATCGTTTAGGACCCGTATCGCAGCCTAAGAAACCAAAACTGACCATTAACCTACTTTGCAACAAGGAACAGCCTGTAAGGTAAATTTAAATATACACTCAAGGAGAGAAGATGTGGATCGCGCAATGAATACTTAATACTTTGGTACTTGAGAATTATTGTTTTTCGCGGGATCCCTACCTTGTTTTTTTTAATACTACGTGTTAAAGTTCAAATATAACTATCAGTTATAATTCAATTTATAAATAGTTTCACAAACTACGTTTTGTACTTTCCTTTCAAGATGAGTTTCTATTTTAGAAAAATGTTTGAATCCCTATCCAAACTTCTACTCCGCCTTTGAGGAATGATTACTGGAATAGATGCCTATACCAATTGCTTCCCAGGATAGCACTATCAAAGTTCGGTTACGTTATGGTTACTGCAGTTCAGCGATATAATCTAAATCTAAAGACGAAAATGTATCGCACGATGCAAAGTGGTGATAGCTGAATGTCCTTTAACCTATTAATGTGGAGCACATACCCATAGGTTTGGAAACGGAGATAGGGACAACCACTGCGCGGTCCCAGTGCGGATTGATGGGTGTTAACGACTGTAGAAGCAGTCGGGATCAGCAATAAACAGATGGCCACATAAATTCCTCCGCTTCATTCATTTAAATCAAGTAACACCCCACAAGCCTTTATTTGAACTTTAACACGTAGTATTAAGAGACACTGTACTTTCAGAGAGGTCGTCGATGAAACTAATGAGGAACCTAAAGAAAAATACATACCAGTACATCTTCGAGAAGATATATTATCTAGTACCGATGAGACTGTCGTGAAATTCCGCGAACTTTGGCCTTGGAAGAAAACTGTTGCTAATATCAAAGCAGTTACAGCTAGAAGCTCTAAGGTAAACCCTTGCCATATATAAAATGTTTGATAATATTCTATCCATTAATTAGTTAACATTCTATATATATTTTTTTCTTTTTTGTTTTTCAGTCCGTCATGTTAATGGAAATGGAACAAATGGATGAGCATTATTTAAAGGAAAACGTTTTCTTTCAAATTACAGTAAGTGATATTGAGTTTATAATAACACTAGCTGTATTCCCGCGACTTCGCCCGCTTATATTATAGTCTATGTCACCCGTGTATGCTTCCCGTGGGTAATTTTTAAATCGGTTCAGCAGTTTCGGAGCCTATTAAAATGCAAACAAACAAACAATCAAATCTTTCCTCTTTATATCATTAGTACAAAAAATTACACAATTTAAACTATCAGGAACTTTGATTTTGCACATAACATATGCGTATGTCTGACACGCTTATCTTATCTACGTGATCTCTAAAAAAATTATGTTCTTATTAAATGAAGATTCATCACCACCCCCCTGTTAATGTCCCCGCTACTGTGCTTTCCGTATGGGTGGAATCGAATAGGGAGTATGGGACATTCTACACATCACGCGGGCTCAGTGCGGATTGGTAGATGTTAACGACTACAGATGCCAAAGAGTTAAAGTGCTTTCCGAAATGTACAAACATTCACATTTATAATAAATTTGCATTCCATATAATAAATTTTAGGATAGTAACAAATCTTATATATATAAAAAATTTGTGTCACGATGTATGTTGCCAATAAACTCCAAAACGACTGAACCGATATCAATCAAATTTCACATGTACCCGTATTTTGGTCTAACTGTTATATAATAAAATATGGCGGTACGAAGTTCGCCGGATCAGCTAGTACTATATATATTACATATATCTCAAGCGGCCACCATATGAAGTAATATAGTTAATGTATTTAACTATTTCTCTTTTTTTTAATAAATATACGTAATGGAATTTTAAATAAGAAATTTAAAAAAAACTGAATAAGCTACCTTATCATTTTCATAAGTAAAAAGACGAATAATCTTAAACACATAAAAATAAACACAATCTATTTATTTTTATATTATCGTATAATGCAAATTCAATTTATGTAATGCTAAAGAAATGATTTGCCAGACTTCCAAAATATGAACCGTGGCATTTTTAACTGACTTCAAAACGGAGGAGATTCTTAATTCGACTGTATGTTTTTTTCTCGTGTGTTGTTAAATCTGCATGTTAAAATATTATTTAATGATTTGAAGGTCAAAGGCTACCCACCAAAGTGGACTAAGGAAAACGTATTGGACGCCATATTGGACGCGATCAAATTGAAAGGTTTCACTCCCTGCTTCATTGAGGTAAACCACAATTAATATTAGGTAATCTAGCAAACTTCCACCCACATTGTAATGAGGAATGTCAATGGGTTCGTCAAATCGTTTGAAACTTCGTGTCCTACACGGACACGGTTTTTCACATTTAGAAATACACCTGTTTTTGTTTCATAAAAATCTAGTTTTCAATAATTTCACCTCAGTGCGCTACGGACGTGTAACATTTTAAAAAGGTACCATCAATTAGCGCTTCTTTCCCAACAGTAAATTTCCGTGTGTTGTGATTTGATTTTACTGGAAGGGTTATATTTGCTGATTCGCGACTGGAGAAATAAAACAAGTCAATGTATTGTGAAATTATTGTTGATACAACTGAAATAGTGGTACGTAGTTCGCCGGGTCAGCTATTAGAAATTATAAATTTTCTAAGGGCTTAATAGATGACGTCTTCGTATATTAAATTTTCAGTCTGTTTATGTATTTTTATATTTATTTAACGCACATTTACTCATTTTATTTTAGTAGAAATTGTAAGTTAAAATATTCTTAATGAAAAATGCTTAAAAATTCACTTTGTCTCTGGCACTCTGAGATGAAACTTGGACCCATGACCTTTCGCAATCCGATCAACTGCTCGTCCGGATTGCGAAACATATTTTTTATATTCCTGTTATTATTCATTTGTTTGTTTTATTTTTAATATTTAAGATAAAATGTTTGCTGATTAAGTTGTGATTATATAACTAAACTATGTTAGCTCTACATGTCTGACACACAGGTTCCTAGTTCAGACATTAACTAAAAATTTTACATATAGACTAAATGTTGAAACATGCAAAAAATAATATTTAAGAATATAGTTATGTAAAAAAATATATAAGATGAATTATACAATAACATTACCTTTAAATACACTGTAATACTAACCAAATTTGGAACAATGTAATTTATGAATAAATTATTATTATTTAGTTCACGCCTCAAGAATGCAATTTCCTTGTGATAAAAAGCAGACCAGGTTTACTAGCTATCCACAGAGCTGGTTTCTGCATCCGCAAAGATGACGTAGAAATGAACATCACTATAGCATTGACTACCCTCAGTCTGAAACATATAGAGTTCATACCGAGATTAATATTGAGAAAAAGACTATATATAGCGTATGACGGAGAGAAATGTTTGGACTTAAGCAATTTCACCAGAAAGGAAGGTATGAAAGAAAAACTTAATAACTTTATATTGATGCCATGAATTCTCTATTTTCTAAATTAACTAAAAAGTTTCTGAATATAATTTGTCATTTTAATGTTTAATTGTTTTTTAAATTTGCTATGTCACTGTCTTAACAATTTTTTATAACTTTCACACAGATTTATTTTTCTCAAAAACGTTTAAATAAAGGAAAAAGATAATTTTATTAAATTGAAATTACTTTTTAGTCACATGACACTTTGAGCAATGACGTTACAATTTAATAAACATGAGTATCGGTTGCGAGATTTCATAAATTCTTTCTCTTAGTTATTTATAAATTTTAAAACTAAGTTTGATAGTATTTAAACTAAATTCAGATAAGTTTGTGCAACAAAGTTACTACTAATCTTTTTCACATTGCTCGGGGACAGTGACTTTGAGATTTCAAGTTTTAGTTATCTGATAATAAAAAAATATATGTACAATAACTCGATATTATTGAGTTTATACTCGATATTATTTTTATTTTGAATTCTAATAGAAAATCGATTTTGAGGTCAATCTATAAATAGGATTTAAGAAAAATATTTAATCATCAACAAAATGAACCAGAATCAGAAAAATACAAAATTTTATTAAAGTTGAGTATCATTATTTCGACAACAATAATATAAAAAAATTTACGTATTATTACTTAAATAAATACCTAATACATATAGAGGCAATTTTTTTTTTTTAATAAAGTTGCCTTTATAATAATTTGGAAATATAAATTTTGTGAAATGGATTTGTTATCAAGCGTCACCGTACCCATGCTATGTGAAACCGACCACAATGAATGACTAACTTTCTTCAATCCTGAACATGTGTTACTTTACGTTTTATTTCAGATATAAGTCACTTCATATACTATCCGTTAAATCAATCACCAAATCAAATGGAACTAGTGCAACTACAGACTTGTGTTGAATGGTCACGTCTAACTGAACTCATTCTTTCACATAATAGAATAACGTATGTACACGCTTTGACTTTAATATTTACTTGATACTAACTGTTTTCACGCGACTTTGTAGACCTAAAATATAGCCTATGTGCTTTCTTTAATGTAGCTTTCTTTAGCTAAAGTAATATTCAAATCGGTCTCGCAGTTTCGAAGCATTTTCTTTTTTTTTCTTTTTTATAATTCAATACTATTTGCCACTAAAGTATGCTTGCTCTCATAGAGCGGTCTTCATGTTTCTATATTACACAGATAATGTAGTAACCATCATACTAATATTATGAAGATAAAAGATTTGATTGTTTGTTTGTTTGCATCGAATAGGCTCCGAAACTATTGGACCGATTTTCGAAATTCTTCCACCTACGGGAAACTACACCATATGGGGTAAACATAGGCTATATTTTTATACCGAAAACCAACAAATAAAGCGATAGAAATGGGGTGAAAGTTTGTTCAGGGAAAGTAAATGTTGCCATAGTAAACCATCATTAACTATTCAATTCGTCTTCATAATATGAATCGATAGCCAAATAGACAGTTCCCTAGGAACCACGCGGGTGAAACTGCTGGCGGGAAGCTAGTAATGTTATAAAGAACTAACGTTTCTAACTTTGCTTGTTTGTTGGTATGAGATAGTCTTCGGATATACTAATCAGATCATGAAAATTCTCTCGCATTCGGGAAATTACAACACACGCTGGTGGCATATCTAAAACTAACGCAGGAAAACTGCTAGGGTAATAAGAAAATAGTTGAACTTTTTGGTTCCTGTAATAAGGGTTTCTATAATTCGGCAAGAAGTCATGTATCTACATAATGCTAATTTTCCTCAATAAAATTTTAAGCTTTAATCCCTAGACAGTTAAGTTCAAAGATAGCAAAAGTTTACAGTTTCTTTAATTCCGTACCGAAAGTGTAGAAACCGGACCCTATTACTAAGATTCTTCTGTCCGTCTATCACAGATGATGTACTTCTATTGCCGCTATAACAACAATAAGAAAAATACAAATAAATACTTAAGAGCAGCACCCATAAAACAAACGTAATTTTTTAGAGACCCTTATTGTACGGGAGTCCGATTCTCACTAGGTTGGTTTTTAGAGTTCCATACCCAAAAGGGTAAAACGGAAACCCTATAACTAAGACTTTACTGTCTATCCATTGTCACCAGACTATATCTCATGAAACGTGATAGTGAGACAGTTGAAATCTCCACAGATAATGTATTTCTGTTGCCGCTATAACAAGAAATACAAAAAAACAGAATATAATAAATATTTAAGTGGTCTCCTATACAACAAACGTGATTTTTTTGCTCGTTTTCGGTACGGAACTCTTCGTGCGTGACTGGTTTTTATTTACATGATGTGCAAAAATCACCTACAATAATCTATTTACCCGGCACAGCTCTATAGATGGCTTCAATCTCGCTGTGACTTCGCCTAAGCTGAAACACTTGGATTTATCGTACAACAACATACCGTCAATAATGGCACTCATTCGCATTCGTGACTTAAGCCTAAGATCGATTAAATTGGAGGGGAACCCTCTATGTCACGATTATACCGACCCAGGGCAATACGTTAAGGTTTTGAAGACCATGTTTTCTTCGTTACAAGAAATCGTAAGTTATTCGTTGGATATAATAATGAGTTTAGTTATTAAGAGCCCTATTACAACGGCCGAACAAAACTGAACTCGGACGGCCGGTGCATCGCATATTGTAAAAATTTTACAGTTATATTTATCGTTTTATTGAAATATGATAATAATCTTGTCCTTACAAATTATAAATTATTTATTTCTTATGAAGTATTAGTTATTCTGGTACAAATGTTGTTACAATAATATTATCATAAATTCAAGAAATTCACAGTTCACCTAAAACTACTTTAGAGGTTTTTATTTATGATTACATTTTTTTCTATATTTAATCAATGATATTTCAAAATTTCAATGCCACTACGATCTGTTCGATTATTTAAGAATAACATTCTTTATTTTTTGTTTAGTTCATTTGTTTAGTTGTCTAATCAAAGAGCTCAAAGAAGTGCTATCGCGCTTTTTATGAAATCATTCTCTGCAATATTGGGTTTAATTGAAAATGTTAAGCACAATTTACAAAAAGCAAAGTCGCTACGAACTATGCCTTTAGTTATTCTGCACTATTTAAAAAGTAAAAATTGTTATTTAAAAATATGTTTTTGATTTCGTGATCAAGAAAGCCAAAAATGAAAATATACGACAAAATCACAGGCGAAATCTAATAGGACCCTTAAGTTTTGTATTCATAAAATTATTTACCGTTTCAGGATGATGTACCTATAAAAATGAAAGGAGAAATGCCTTCTTTCAAAAAGAACTATTGTCCAGAAGATGCGAAGGGTATAATTGAAAAGTTTCTAGAAGTGTATTTTCCACTTCTAGATTCGACAGATCATAATAGGGCAGGAATAGAAGAGTTGTATCACGAAAAAGCATCTATGACTATTACATATAGGTTCAAATTACGTAAGTACAGTATACATAGCTATAATAATCATCACCAGCCTATGAATTTTCCCACTGCTGGAACTCGGGAAGGATGGAATCGAAAAACCCGAATGGGCCACCCACAACGCGGGCCCAATGCGGATTGGTGGGTGTTAACGACCGCAGATGTAGCCGGGACCAATGGATTAACGTGCCTTGCCGAGCTAGATGTAATATTTTTTTGGTTACCCATCCACGTCATCTTTCATTCCATATCTCAATACTCAATAAGTTTATTGTTTCCATAGGTAATTTAAAATAATGTTACATAATTAAGTTAGTCTCACTATGGACCCTGTCGGGCACAACAATAATAGAAAAGAGGAGCATTAGTTTTTATGATTATATTTTATAAAAAATAAATAATACGTAACTATAAATTTTCAATTTCGATAATATTATATTTTTTAATATCTTAAAAAAAAAGTCGCGGTCGCAATCGCTATCAAATGTCAAATAGTTGTAGTGGAAAGTTCGTGAATGTCTTTCAAATGTCAAATTTAAAGTTATTGTGATATCGAGCAAAATGCTCGAATGAAAATTCGGAAAATTGCGAATCGTTCTTATAATTTGTACATCACAGGCAGTGTCAGGTGCTACCTCCATAAATAATTTATGCATCATAAATTAACAAAGAAAAAAACTTGGCATGAATATAAAATTATCTTTATTATACCAAAATACATTACAATCGGAATCGTATAAGCATTTATTGAAATAGACGAAATTTCGTTTAAGAAGAATAGAATGGAGTTCTCGTAATTTCAGTTCCAAATGCTTTGGCTATAAGACTATTTAGAAGACTAAAAGAGTCAGTTTCCTATAAAATGTAAAACGAGCCTTTACTTGCAGGTTACGGTCCTATATACAGAACATGCCGTAGTTTGTTCCTTCATAGTAGAGTAATGGATGAAGGCGACACAGACGCGGTGAACGGTGCTTCAGCAATCGCTAGTCTCATTGATGAATGGCCTGTTTTAAAACACGACCCGTCCACATTTACTATCGACGTGTTGCAACACGATGTAAGAATTACTGTATAACACTATTAATATATCGTCGGTCCAGTGGTAAACTATTCAATCTGCAATTTTGACAGTTTTGAGTTAAATATGCCAAAACTATTTTTTTTTTTAATATATCTACAATGTGGCAAAATCTTATAACTGTAAGTTTAATAGTTACCGATAAAAATGTTGTTCAAAAGTGCTTATTTGCCAAATCTAAAATTAGTGCAAAAGTAAACTAATCAATGTGAAAAAATGTTCTGTTACTTATAAAAATATCACCATGGTCAACTTGTTTACATGGCAGATTGATTAGTTTACCTTGGTGCAAAGAATCTCTTGGGCTAGTTTTCAATCAAAATTGTACGTCGTACACAATACGCCACCGTAGTCAACTCACGTATCTACCACTTTGGCTACTTGAACACAGTGAAATTATTTTACTTGTCTCATTCTGACGACGGTAAACAAGTTAATCTACTTTAATTACGTATATCACGTTAAATTTGTAATTTTATTTATATCTACCTAAAGTACATTTTTTCATAAATTTAAAAAATGTGAAGATAGCTCTAAAACCTGATTTACAGTATCAAGTTTTGTCTTCATTTGCTTTCCTGAAAAGTTGGACTTTTTCAGATTGCATAGTTTACCACTGGACCAATGATATGAATAGTACTATTAACATGGCTTACTAATGTACCTATGCAGATGGCTAGTTTTATTCTCATACTAGCTGTGCCCGCGATTTCGTCTGCGTGGAAAGTAGCGTTAGTAACCCCTTATTGCATAAGCTATATGCCAGTGATAGACACTATTAGTATATTAATAGTATCATTAATATGCCACATTAATAGTACTATGTAGATCTCTAAAGTTGTATTCTCTTAATTAAGCCCGCGACTTCGCATGGAAAGTAGCCTCAGTTACCCCTTATTGCATAAGCTATATGCCAGTGAAAGTCCCTTCAAAATCGGTTCAGCCGTTTAAATTTAATAACTATTTAGTGAAAAGCGGTTATTTTAACATTACAAACAGATCTTAATTTGTATAGATAATGGCGTAGCCGTAGTATGATATTGGGCCGGTATTTGAAATAATCACTCTTTGGGGCCATCCATTAATCACGTGATGTTTTTTTCAACATTTTAACCCCTACACTCTCCCCCTTGATGATACATGGTGAGGCGTAAAACTAACCCCAAATTATAATTTCATCATATCGTGACACAGATATAATTACAATGACATTAAATAGTAAACAATAGTTACTGTGGTAACGTTTTAATCCCTTTATGTCCACCGCATACGATGAAACTTCCTGTCGGAGAAAGAATTTTTAAAATCGGTCCGGTAGGAGCCTATTTTTTGCAAACAAATAAAAAACAATCAAATCTATCCCCTTTATAATAACAGTATAAAAGACTAAAAAGCAGATTAAAATAATTAAGAATTAAATATTTAAGAGGCTGGGAGCCCCTTTTGCTGCTATTTAAAAATAATTATCAGCCTCGCAATTTTTATCCTGACTTTATTTTAAGACTTGTGGCCGCCAGCGACTTCGTCCGCGTTTTCCATTATTTCTTCGCTCCTAATAGTTGCAGCGTGATGTTCTATAGCCTAAAGCCTTCCTCGATAAATGGTCTATTCAACACAAAAAGAATTTTTCAATTCGAACCAGTAGTTCCTGAGATTAGCGCATTCAAACAAACAAACTCTTCAGCTTTATAATATTAGTATAGATTTATTGATATACTTAAGTAAAAAATAAGGCTACATAATGAGATATATCACATCACGAGACGCGTTAGTAATTTTTTAAGTCAAAATTGGACTCGTTTCTTTGAGTTTGACACCCCCTACTCTAGGACTGGATGACCATCTTCAAAGTGGCCGGTGTACTCCAGCTGCCTTCAGAAAACTTGAACGACGATCACCTGTTAGCATTCTCGAGAACGTTCGTGTTGCACTCATACGATGGATGCGAATACAAAATAACCAACGAGATGGTATACTGGGATAAACCAACGCCTGAATATGCCAACAACGCGTTCCAGATAACAATGGTGAGTCTATGATTATACATTTTCATAGTTAACTAGCTATTTTCCCGCGACTTCGGCCTTTATTTTTGGAAAGCGATCGAAGCGAAGCGGCACGGAAGTGCGATTCGGCACGGGCTTCCAACGGTTCTTTGGTGACTAATTTGATGATGATTAAAGCCGGTGACCTAATGAAAGTATTTAAACAAACGAAAGCACTAAAAAAACACCTCCACTAGATGTCGACTCTAGCAAAAGTTCATTTTTGCAGGAAACGGAATGGACCAAAGTCATTTCCGTTCCTTTTAACTAACATATTAAAAAACTGAAATTTGAAAAGTTCGAAACTTACATATCAATACAAATACGAAAAAGTACAAATAGAATAGGAGTTGTTTATTGAGTTTTGAAAACTAATTTACTTTTAGACATGAAAGAAACATTCCGGTTTTCATGGAGAAATCAAGAACGTACCGTAGCGACATCTAGTTTGATTTCGGGAACAATTTTTTATGAAATACTTCCTCATTGTCTAATTTTACAACCTATCACAATCCCTTCCAGACGTATAACGGTTGTAACATTCAAAAGGCACGATCGCTTTTGATTATTTGAAATTGAATTATATAAATATCATGTACAATTCATTTCGTTGACATTTCCGATCACTTTGCTTAGACAATTCCGATTAACGTCAAGTAAATCGTTATCAATTATCATCAAGTTATTGTTTTTTTTTTTTTATTTATTTATTTAGGTTTACCAGAAACAAATGACATTATATCTATAGTCTATGGAACATCTTATGACTAAATCTAATTTATTATGTAAAGGCAAACACAGCATGCTTGAAAATTGACGTTAATTTATAATGATGTATAATCCTTTTTTAGTTATCTTAATTGTTAAACTAAGATTACTAAAAAAGGAAACTTAAAATATTGTGACTGTTGATTTGCAACTTAAATTTTCTCAAGCTCATAGCGTGGACGTCAATGTCATCACTGCAGCAGTTATTATATATTTTACACATTCGAGAAGTTGCAGAATTTGAACCTGCCATCATCACCACATCACCAGCCCTTTTACGTCCCCCACTGCAGAGGCTCAGGCCTTCCTTATGGATGGTTAAGGAGGATGGGCCATGACCCTCCACGCTGGCCCAATGCGGATTGGAGGGTATTAACGACTGCAAATTCAACCGGGACCAACGGCTTAACGTGCCTTCCGAAGCACGGAGTAGCTCGAGATAATAATTTTTGGTCACCCATCCCGTGACCGACCCTTGCGAAAGTTGCTTAACGATTACGATCGCAGGCCGCGGCGCTTATCCACTACGCCACCGAGCTACAACCTGCCATGATACGATGAAAAAGTAGACAGAGAGGTGCGATTAGTTTACGTGGATATCTAACTGCCACCCGAAATCTAATTCTACTCAATAAAATAGGACAATCGATTTGGTGGTTCAATAATTTAAAATTTCCTTTCCGTTTTGCTTAAGTTGTCATCCCAAAATGTGTTAGTCCAGTGTTGTAACTAACTTTATTTAACATATTTAAAAAAATTACGCGAACGCAATTGCTATCACATGTCAAATAGGTGTAGAGTGAATATCTATAAAATGTCAATTTCAAGGTGATTGTAATAGATTTTAAAATTAGACAATTATGCCACAGGTCTACAGTTACTGAAATGTCATGCTATTTTTCAATCTTTAACGAAAGTAGAAGAAATTTCGTTACTAAAGCCGGATTCATATTATGAAAGTAGTTGCATGAAAATATTTTCATTGCATTAATACCCCTAGCCTATGTAATCGTCCACTTTCGCAATGCATGATTTAATTTTACGACAAAGTGGTTTCGTGCGATGCGCATATTTATGATGAAGCTACTACCAGGCAACTAATTTCACCTCGATTTACATAGTGAAACTAGTGTTGCGAAACCGTCTTTGTCAGCATAAGTTTTTTAAATATTTTGTGTTACTTTTTGATAGATGTCGTTGTTTCTTGTGTATTTTGTCAAATACACTGTTTTTCCGGAACCAGCATTTCTTATTTATTTCCCAATCCTAGTCCAAGGGCTAAATCCCTGGGCTTATTGTAAGAAACTCAAATTTGATCTTTTTACATTAATAAAATGAAAATTTAAAATTGTTTAAGAAAATTGACCATCTCTCCTAATCTGACCCCTTACTCTCGAACGCAATCGTGACCGATCGTCATTGCATAGGGCATTTGACTATTTTGAAAAAAAACTTTTAATTTTCCGAAACCGCGCGAAAGGCGCTGTATGTCATACGCCGCCATTACGCCGCGTATGGCGTCACACGCTAGTAAGTAAACAAACCTCATCATACTAAAATTTACAGTAGGAAGCCATATTTAGTAGCGTGTGTCCAAGTCAAAGTCGCTCTTGGCCGAGTTTTGTTACGCACTATCTATCCCCCCAAGTAGCACAAAACACCATTATATCAAACTTACAATAGCACGAGTCCAAGCGTTAAGCATTATAATAAAATCCTATATCAACCGTATTTCTTTTAAACGACTCTTATACATAAAATTTGGGCCCCCCTTTGTACGACTTTAAGCTTTATAAAAGCTGTGCAATAGCACTACAACTTTTATATAATAGCATTAATAAAGTCGGGTAAAAGCATTCTGATAGCCACAAAAAGTTCAATTAGCACCTTAAAGTGCTAATTGAACTTTTTGTGACTATATTACAATTGATATGCGTAAATCAAAATTATAATACGTTAATTTAATATTATAAAAATGCTTACTGTTTTATTTCCTTTGTAAAAAAGTATATTTAATAGATTTTAGAAACATATAATCGGTTTAAATTATTGTTTTGTGTAAGTGTCATGACATGTTCTCTTGGCTGGTCTTTTAAGTATTTTTGAATATTGATTTAAACAGCTCGTTTTGTGTGAAATAAGCTGCACACATCAGTTTGTGGAGTAAAATATACAAGTTTATGGTGTAAAATACACGCGCCTTCGCAAACTTCCTTTAATATAATAAAAATAATAAAAAAATTAACCTAGTAGCAAAAATTTTTGTTGAATTTTAGGCTTTTTAGCATTGTTTTAACAACATAATTGCTTTTATAGGCATCTGTGCACAAAATAAATGATTATTTACCCCTTTTCATCTGACACAGTTGACTTTAAATATTTTGTAAGAATTGGAAAAAGAAAGCAAATGGCGACTTGTAAAATTAAAGCATTAGGTATTCAAATATGGTGTAGTAGAGCTGTTAATCGTATTATGGTTAGACACAAAACTAAGAGCTCGTAATTCATCGTATAACACACTCCCATTTTAGTTACAGCCGTATTTTTACACTTCAGAAGTATCTTATAGTGCTTATAATCATCAAACGATTATTTTATTTTTATTTTGATTTTTAAAAGCTTTAATTAAATTAGAATACTCTTTTTTTAGGTTTCATTTATATCCACCTGTTTTCTTTGTTTTTCCCAATGTTTTTTGTCAATGGCGCCAGCGATGCGTATAAAATGCCACCATTACAATACAATACATAGAATAATTTTACATTTTAATTTCACATAAAAAATAATTACGATCTATTTATTACTTCTATCGCTATAAATAACTTAATATTGATCAAAATATAGCTTAATGTTTTATAAAAGCATATATTAAGAAGATAAAGCAGCTTGAGCTTGATTAAAGAATACTTTAAGAACAAATCGGTGCTAAAGTTTAACTAGTTCTTTATTCAATGTGTATATAGGATAAGCATTAAATCGATACAATCATAGACCATTAGAAAACCTTTGTTTCTAGAAAATGACTAAATACAACTAAGTGCACTAAATAGTATTACGTTAATGCTTATATAATATATAATGTTTTTCATATCACCGAAATACGATAACAGCTTTATATTAATATTACCCAATACTTAAATAGGAGTTTTGACATTGGTATACTTTTTTTATTAACCATAATATGGCATTAAGCATTATTAGATAAAATAAATGCCTTTAAACAGATTCGAAACTTGACCAGAGCTGATTAAAAATGTTAGTATGACTTTAGGACATAAATCGGTACTTATTTTAGTTAATATATTATTTATGTGCTACTTGGGCCGACAGACGTTGTCCTGCCTTAATTATGAACATTAAATTTATATCTTTTACATCCTATTTGACGATATTTGTATCACGCATTATGTCAATTCTATGTCAAACGACAGGTTTAAAGGACTGGACAAACCTTACGAAGGTTACATTAAAAATATATATTCAAAGCACTAAGGTTATATGACAAATAATTTTATATGGTGATTAAATATTGTTAAATATTCCAACACAATATTCTTATTTTTTTTATTTCATAAGAACCTTCTCCTGACAATAACAAACAAACAAATTGGTCCACACGTTCACGTGTGATAACGTGACCAATGGAAATAGGGATTCATTTTTATATAGGTATAGAAATTCATTTATGAATTACAAATCAATTAGATATTCATCAGCTATCAAAGTTTTTGGCATGTAAGAAAGTGTAGCATATTTATATCGTGCTACACTTTAATTTGAAATATCATGCTAAAAAGAATTGCAAAAATAAATATTACTGAATAACTGCTTGAAAAACTACCTATATTGTACTATGTTAGAAAGTTATAATTGCATGCTCAATATTATTAATAAATTAGAAATAGAGATAGGAAATAATTATCGACAATTTAGATGCTCCGTGCAGCTATCGCAAAATTATATTGGATATCTTCAATAGAAATGAAAGATACGAGTAAATACAAGTACTTAAGCGACACTTTTCTTTCGATCCAAGTTCTTTTGGAATCGATACTTTACAACCGAGTAACAAGTGGTATTGTGGAGTATTTGTATCGGTACTGAGACGGTCACTTACTGAAAAAGCTTATGAGTGTCAAAAAACTCGCATGCATTAGACTGTTTAGGTGAGGTGTCTAAAGTGTGTCTCAAGCAAAATGCATTGATAATACCTTATTATTATATTATAACATTAGTCTGAGAATCGATCGACATCTTTCTGAAATTTTGAGTCTTATTTTCGAGGTTATTTAACATATAACAAAACTAAATCAACTTTTGAATCAGTCGTCTTGTTGAACGGTCCAAATGTCATAATGATTCAATAAGGAAGTATTTAAGAAATAAAAATTAGTTGTTCAAATCAAACTAGATGTCACTAGCGACTGTCGGATAATTGTCTATGATATTCAAATTATTATATGATATTTAAAAAAAAAAAAACAAATTTCCTTTCTTATGGAATAAAAGTATATTGAATATCGAAAATTAATAAATATGACATCATTTCGTGTTTCCTATAATGGTCTAACTTTCAAAATAATTTTATTTATTTAAATCGTAAGTTTAAGTTAGGCTGTTACATAGTACTTGTGAAAGTCGAAAACTATGCCAACGGTTCTCAAAACAACGACGGGAGACCTTGTACTGAGAAGAACCGGCAAGAAACTCAGCAACGGTTACTTTTTTCTCCCTGTTTTATTTCACACAGAGAAGGCTTATTGGAATGTGACTTAATTAGACTATGAAGTAACTTTCCATTACAATATCAAAAATAACAAGACAGATATTTTTCCAATTACTGATTGATATGCCGGTTGCCAAGTCGTACATACTCATTGACAAATTAATATACAATATTCATAATAAAAGAGAAAGGGCGAAAGTAAGTTTTCCAGTGCGGACTCATCCCCATTGGCCGCACCCGTTGACGAGCTTGACGCATGAGCCAGTCATCGCTTCGTTCAACTATATCACAGGGATCCTAAGGACCTGACACACGATAGCACCGCAGAGATTTTTAAGAGAACGTGACTACTTTAGGTACTTTATAAGTAATATATTTCCGTTGTACTGGTTTCTAAAGTATGTTGAGTGGGAAGTCAATCTATTATTAACAATATTATTATAAAAACCAAAAACCACATACCCACCGTACGAATTAACATAACACATGGCTCGGTGTCCGCCGTAGACATGCAAGTTCAGTAGCGATAGTATAATAACTACACGTGTCTATGTGATTTTAGAGTTTAAAGTTATAACCTTGCTGTTCATTTCTTGTTGATTGTTAAATTTTTGTTAAGTTAATTATGAATATAAGATTTGATAACTGATCTTAGTATAAAAAAAAAACTTTATTTCGAAAGAACAACTTATTAGCACGTGCACAAATGTTATTCTAGCCAGAAGTCATGTTATTTTGTTCGAGTACCTAGTATATTTGATACATATCGGTTAGTATATACTAGGTACTCTATCCGTATTTTCGTATATTATATTTTCGTCCTTGTCCGTTTTTTAAATTATTTTTATTATAATTATCATTTTTATGACCTTTGTAACTGATTATTAACTCTATTCATTCATTCCGCACATAATTTATAAGCATTATTGAGACTTGATATAGTTTTATTCCTGTAAGTTCAACTAACAACTAAAAGTTAGAAAACTTACTTGCCTAGTTACAAGTTGTTATTATTTTAATGAAAAATGCCTGATATGATAAGGCATAAGTATTTTATTTATATAAAACTATTTCTCGGTAAAATTATTTTATACCCTAGCAAAATGCTACCAAAAGTAGATTTTTGCAGGAAACGAATGGACTAAAGAGTCAATTCAGTTCCTTTTAACTAACATTAAAAACTAAAATTTGCAAAGTACGAAACTTAGATATCAATACAAATACGAAAAAGTACAAATAGAATATGAGTTGTTTATTGAGTTTTGAAAATTAATTTACTTTTATACATGAAAGAAAACCGCAAGGGTTGTCATGCAGAAATCAAGAAAGTACTGTAACGACAACTAGTTTGGTGTCAGGAACAATTTTTTTTTAAATACTTCCTCATTGAACTGCAGATTTACCCAGTTGGCTGTGATTCCTATCCTATTAATATTATGAATGTGAAAGTTTCTTAGGATGTTTGTCCGTCAATCACGCCGAAAATTCTGAACAGATTTTGATGAAATTGATAATAGGATACTTTTTATCCCACTAAACATTTATCTAGGGACCACGCGGGCGAAGCCGCTGGTGTATGCTAGTAAAGCTAGTAGGTACTACAAATTTATCATTATGACTCGTCTCATTTTCTTTCAAAGGCAATCTAAACTTAACATCATTGACTTGAAAAAAAAATCCTAGAAACACTTCTTAAAAAGAAAATTTGATTTGAATTGTGTGGTGCTTCTTTAAATATTTTTTAGAAAGAATTATAAAACAAAAACAATCAAGTTCATAAAGAAAATATTTATTTTAAAATCTAAGATGTGCAGTAATTGTAAATGGCTCTTGGATATCGCATATCTAGTGTATCTAGACTCATTACTAGTCAATACACACATTCACATAAATATTTTAAAAACCAGACTTATTGCGCCCAGTACTATACAATTACAAAACTTTTGTAGCTCTATTCTTATTTTACACACTCTTATATCAATCAACATGAAATTAAGATAACCAACTTGGCACTATTGGTTTAAATTAAAAGATGTAATACATATTACATTGAACCTTTGATATAAAAACAACTATGTTTGCAAAACCCAATTGTTGAATGATTCTCAAACAGTATCCATGGACTCTTCGTTTGTGAGTTCAGTCTCCATTTCCATGTCATCGGCTCCTGAAGCATATTTTAGTCGCAACTTCTCATAATGTAGTTGCTCTTTAGAAGACACTGATGGCTTACATTTTGTTAGTGCTGTTCTGAAGTCCTCAAAGACTACATCTATGTTATCCTCAGAATCAATGGTTCCATTAGCTATATGATTTGTCAAAGCATTTGTTGCTGCTGCTTTCACAAGTCCAGCCAAATCTGCTCCAGTGTAGCCTTCAGTAAGGCCAGCAATCACTTGCAAATCTACATCTGGCCCCATTTTAGGTTGAGAGCCTCCTTTGGTTAATTTCTGCAAGATATCAAATCTGTCATCTCTGGCTGGCATTCCAACATACATCACACGGTCTAAACGACCTGGTCGCAGTACAGCAGGATCTATTATATCAGGCCTATTCGAGGCAGCCAATACAAATACACCTTCTCTGCTTTCTATGCCATCCATCTCAGTCAGCAGCTGATTTACTACTCGGGCTGCCCCATTATGATCTTGGGAAGTGCGTCGGGGACACAGAGCATCAAATTCGTCAAAAAATATAACACATGGAGCAGAATTTCGTGCACGTCTAAAACATGTGCGTACTGCCCTTTCACTTTCACCCACATACATGTTAAGTAATTCAGGACCTTTAACAGAAATAAAATTGACTCCAGCCTCATTTGCGACTGCCTTAGCTAGCAAGGTCTTACCGCAACCAGGGGGACCACAAAGCAGAACTCCACTGGCAGCAGCCAAACCAAGTTTTTTAAGTTGTTCTGGATACTTTACAGGAGCTAAAACAGCCAATTGCAAATCTTTACGCACTTGGTTCAAAGAACCAACATCGTCCCATGTGACATCAGGTACAGTAACAATGCCTTCACGGACAGAACAGGGCTTTGTGGTTTTCAATGCTTTTAGGAAATCTTCTTGACATATAGAAAGGCCAGATAATTTGTCTAAAGAGTATGGCTTTGTATCTTCTAAAAGATTAAATACTTCATCAAGTGGATCAGTTTTATTGGCTGTTTCATTATCCACATTATTTACTTCACTTGAAGAGATTTTTTCCTCATTGGGTTCTGATGAAGTTTCTGGATTATCATCTTGAGTTGGATGATCATTTTGGATTGCATCTCCTCCTTCTTTTACTGCCTCTTCACTCTCTTTTTGTCCATTTGCTATAACTGTGTCTTCTTTGGGTAACTTTGTTTGTTCAATGTCTGTAATCTTTAATTCTTTGTCAGCAAATCTGATTTCTGCAAAAATTCTTTTTACTGCATTAGTGCTAGCTTTATTGACAAGTGCTAGCAGGTCAGCCCCAACAAAACCAGGTGTAATCTGAGCAAGAACATTCATATCAATATCTTCACTTAATACCAATTTCTTACATAATATTGAAAGTATCTCTTTTCTAGCTTTCAAAGAAGGTATACCTAAAGTTATCTCTTGTTCAAGGCGTCCTGCTCTTCTTAATGCAGGATCTAAGGCATCTGGATTGTTGGTTGCAGCAAGCACAAGCACAGATTCATTGCTGTCACTCAAACTGTCTAAGCTAGCTAATAACTGAGCAACCATACGCTTCTCCATATCTTTTTGAGCATGAACCCTGTTACCACAAACAGCATCAATTTCATCTATAAATAATACACTAGGAGCCACTGACACTGCCCTCTCAAACAGCTCCCTGATCCTTTCCTCTGATTCACCAGAGACACCTCCTACTAACTCCGTTCCTGTTACAGCAATAAGTGGAAGCTGCAATTTGCCAGCAATTGCATGTGCTAACAATGTTTTTCCTGTGCCCGGAGGGCCATGCAACAATGCACCTCTCGGAGATTGAATACCTAACTTATTATATACTTCAGGATGTCTCATGTGCAATATCAAATCACAAATTTGTGTTATTATATCAGATATACCACCTATGTCTTCAAAAGATACCTTAACATTTTTAGTAGCTCCGATGTCATATTTTTTTTTGCTGACTCCTTTATTTGTTTCGACTTTTTTCTTTTTATCTCCTATATTCACATGTTGTGGCTTTGGAGTGTTTTCAATCTGTGTGCTGTTAGCATTTCGCGAAGGTATGTGGGGAGTGATGGTGATTTGATCATTAATTTTTGGCAATTTAGGCGCAGCTGAACCATCTTCGTCGCTGCTAATGATATCTATAGGTTCACCAGATTTATCAGTTGCCCGCCGTGATGCTGCTGGTCGTTTTTTGTCCTGCATTTTGTACATCGCAAGTAAACGATCATTCAAAGCACTGTTGTTTTCATCTAACAACTCCAAATCCGATTCTTCTTCGGACCCTTCAGAGGTAGACGCCCCATCTAATCCATAACTTTGTAATACCACTTTATAAGCACTTTCAACCATTTGGCAGAATGCGCTATCACTCCTGTTGTTGTATTCACGGTAACGCTCTTTAAGAGAACGCGCCATTTGACTTACATCAACGAATGTCTTGTCCACGTTCTCTGCCAGATAGTTTTTTACACGAGAAACTATAACAGGATCGTTTAAAGTTTTTGATCGGGTTTGAGTTTTCTTCATTTTGCTACGAATTATGATACAATAAACGTTTATCGACGATTAAAATTAATTTCCTTCACATCCGCAAACCACAGAAGACACACGAGATTGTTTGACAGCAGCGTCGTCAGATCGATAAAATGTGCCCTGTGCCATATACAAAATTACCCACAAACGAGTTTATAATCGATAGCAATTTCCCTTCCGATTTTCTTTCGTGTATAACAAGAAAATTAATATTAAAAACTATAAACAAGTAATATATTCTATTTGTACTTTTTCGTATTTGATATCTAAGATTCGAACTTTGAAAATTTCAGTTTTTTTAATAAGTTAATTAATATCAACTTTTGGTAGACTCGCTATCTAATGAGGTGCTTTATAGTGCTTCCTTTTTTTCTAAAAATACTTCCTCATTGAATCGTAAATGAAATTTCACCGTTATTATTAAATAAGTTATAAGGTCTGGGGCTCATTTTCACTATATGCCACAGTAACTTACTACTACTTTTGCAAAACACAAAAGCCAAAATGAAACATTTATTTTAATTTTTTATCGTTTTTAGATGTTTATGACGAATCGGTGCCCGTCTGCGCTTATTGATTTACCGCCGATGCAACAAAGCACACATACATTTTTTTTTGTTAACAATTAAATAATGAAAATTTTCTTACTTTGTAGGTGAAACCGAAAAAGCTAAGTTTAACATTGGAATCACCACCTGACGAAGATCTGAAACAGAAACTTTTAGAAATTTTTATGCGATTGACAGATCTAAGTCTGACTGCGAGTAAAAGGTAATACCGAATTTTGAGTATGATTATTATTTTACTAAACAATACAAAAAAAAGTTTTCATACTATTATTTGTTGCAGGTGCCTAGAACAGAAGGATTGGAACTTGAAAATGGCATTGGATTATTTTATGAAATTGTTAAAACTCGATGATTTAGAAATTTTAACTAAATAACTATAATTGTAATCTCTTTCCTTACCATTCATCATGGCACATTAATTAAATTTTTCTTATACTTACAGTTTTCTGTATATTTTTCTGTTTATTTTGCTCTTCAAATATTAGGTACTTATATCGCGTACTAACAAATGAGTTACTAATATTTAAGAAATGGTACTTTTCATTAAAACAATTAAATAAGAATTAAGAAAACTTTTGACAATTTTTTATTTACCTAACGAAAAATATAAATTATAATTCTGTTTTAAAGTAACCCTCTTATGCATTTCACTTAAATCTACCATATACCAATAATTATTAGACAACATCACATACATTGCTCAGATTCCAAGAGATTCTCTTATGTCAACAATAGTCCGTCTTAAGTGTAATTTAGCTAATTGCACATACGTTCATCAATATTATCATTACTTTAATGCCACATTACCCATACAAAGTTTCAAATTCAGAATATTAATTAGAGCTTAAAATCATCATTAAATATTAATGGTCGTTTATTGCAACTGATCGATTGTCATACAACTAGGATTACAGTGACATTAAAGTATTTGATTTATCAATGTGAAGTAGCCAATTAAGTGTATTAGTTGCGTTATAAAATACAATTTGTTATAATAAAGGCTTATATTTGAGTAGGAATTTTTAGATCTGTGTCAGAATACACAGATTTATACTCATTATCAATTTGCACAATATTTACTAACTTTTATGGTCATTTATTTTGGTGATATTTGCATTATTTCAACTTGAAAAGTTAGTAAGTAATTTGCATTAATATGAACAAATAGGTACTGTAAAACCTGCTTAATGCATAAATAAGTCATTATTAAGCTTAAAGCAGGAGTTTCTTTGTTGCTTTCTGGATATAGAAACACATATTCAATAGCATTAAATAAACGTTCTTAAGAATTTCCATGGTGCTTTGCTTATCGGCCAGCTATTGCCTTTCATAACGGCTACTTACAAGATGAGTGAGTAAAATTAGAAATCCAGGATTTCGAAACGACTGAAATGTTATGTCGTGTTTTCAGGCTGGCAGAGCCACCTTCTTATATTTTGCCCATTTAGTTCCTTATGTATTGTCCTTTAATAACATAATTTCAGATATAAACCAGTTTTAATGTCGCTTTCGTAACACCATACCTTGAACTCTGTGTTAAAAATGAATCTTAAAACACTTATCAGGTCATCAATAATAAAAAGGTAATTGTACGTTATTTATTAGGCATTATGCTTTTATGGAGTCTGAGAACAATTTTTAAGACACCTGTTTGTAATTTATCGCGTGCTAAGATTTGGCATCTGACGTGATTCTGATAATCCTTGTACTTAATTTCGCGCTCCTTTTTAAGCACACGTTTTCTTTAAAACAAAAAATGATAGTGCAATTGGGGAACTCCGATCCCTGAGAAAATGTATATTTATTGTATTTTTGATTAATTTTGCATTCACAATGCCATACTGAAAATTATTCTTAATACAAAATGCTTCATCTCAGGGTGCCAGGGACCAAGTGGATTTTTTAAACATTTTGTATTCAGAATAAATGTATATTTGGCACATAATAAATATATTAGGTTATTTCTATTCAAAAGATAAAAAACGATCAACATTTCAGTCTAGTGAACCTCTGAAACAGTATATTTTTTCCAAAAAACATAACTATACTAATAATAAAAGAGGAAAAAATGGATTCCAAAACTACTAGACTGATTTTAAAAATTCTTTCACATACGGGTAACTACATCACACGAGATTGACATAGGCTATAATTAACGTGTGCAAAGTCACGAGGCAATACGCTTATGAATGATACGAGTAAGACTGTTCAACAATTGTTTTCTAAACGAAAACAATATATAAAAAAAAAAAAAAATGTAAATGTCAGATACAGTTACATTTCAATTTTTTTATATATTGAAATTAATAATTAAAATTATTTTCTCTAAACTTAAAACAATATGGAGGAATTGTGAAAATAAAATAAACAAAAACTGTTATAGTGTCGAAAATGAGAATAATATATTTATAAAAAAAAATGAAATCTTTAATTTTATTACAATGACAGATTTTAAACTGAATTGTAAAAGTTATGCCAAAAAAACATATACCATAATTTTGTCACAATAATCGAAACTGGTCACATAATTTAATGAAGTCTAATTTCTCAATGACCTTTACCTCAGTCACGAATAAAATTCAGTGACATTTTGGACCTTTTATCTTTACGTAATTATACACGACATTAGATTTGTGTCCATAATTCCGATAGTCTGAAAATCAACAATTTCTCTTAAAGTATATTTCATGATAACGTAATATAATTATAAAACCTTATCGGTATCTATTAATTTTATGAAAATTGCGTTGTTGGTCCCGTACAACTTTACTCTCATTGTAACGAATTCATACGAAACTATTGAAATCATGTCAGTCACATTCGGAAGCTTGACACGGCTTTTACCTCCCAAAAATGGTAAAAGTCCCAACTTGGCAACAATATATGCCCACTCTGCCAGTTGTTTATTAATGATTTAAAGGCAAAGGACTTAAGCCCGCACAGCCATTTTTAACGTTTAACATATTTTAATTATAGCTCCATTCATTTAAAACATCAGGTTGGTAATCGACATTACTCTACTTTTAGCAGCAAAAAGAAAAGCTCACTCAGCCCTTTCCCTGTTAAACTCGTTCAATAGGATTATTTATGCAAATTAATCTATAGCATACATAATTTTAAACTAACTTCCATAAAATCTAGTTGGCATCGTATCTTTGACCAACGAGTAAGTATATCCAATACTCGCGATTAGGGTACCTCTATGACAGAATCAGATAAGTTCTAACAAATTCAATTTTATGCTTCGTCAGTGTCATCAGACTACAGTGTATAGTGTCGTTTAGGCCGCGAACAGAAGAGCATTATATTTATTTATGTTTTATTGCATAATTAAACTAAAAACGGCGGACTTAATACCATAAGGCATTTTCTACCACTCCACCGGACTGTGTACAGAGAACTTCTAGCAATCGAAACTTAAAATTGCTCTTAATGTTTACTAGTCCGCCATCACTGCTCACGAAGCGATGGTCGAACACTTATGCACTAATTATAAACTACTTTACAGTACCCGGCATAAAAATAAACCCTACACAGAAACTAAAAATATAAGTCGGCCACAGACGTAGAAACCTGGTCGGGCAATTAATAAATCAACATTATGGGTTTAATTTCATGCTAGGTACCTACGTATCATAATTATCTACCAGTATAGGCAGGTACAGTGATGTGTAAATTTTCTTCCGAAATATATATTTTTATTTCAAATAGATAATTTTAAAGTTATAGTAAATGCAGATAAATTGACAGATTTAATGAACTGGGGCAAAATAATAGAATTATTCTTAAATGGGTACCAGGACACTCGGGTATTATCGGCAGTAAAAAAGCGGATTCTAAAGAATTACCTGCAAAGGGATTAAAAAAATACTGGGAAAAACAGCCGGGATGAAATCACGCTAAACCCCTAATTGAGGGTCATTCACAAATACTAGCTGAAGAGCTCTTGAAGCTAAACAGAGCAAATATAAGTAAATTATGATCTTTATCTGAACACTGCAAACTAAACAGACACCTGTTTAACAGTGACTCACCTTTGCAGATATTGCAAACAAGAATGTGAAACACCAAAACATGTAGATGACCACTGATCCACAAAAAAGCATACATTTGGTGACGACATATAATCAGCCCAGAAGATATAATATCTCTAAAAGCCAGGAATATTATAGACTTTTTCAAGTCTACTGGGCTAAAGGAGCTTTGGCAGCGAGTCATCATAGATCTTCAAGGTCTCAGTGACTACAGTTCCTCAGGGAACTGCATAGCCTTTATAATAATAAATGCAGACAATATATACCATGTTATTATGTTTTGATTCTGAATTTTATTAAATAAAGAGAAGGAATTAAAATACTAATTGCATTGCATTGTTTTTGTTTTGCTGCTATTATTAGTTATTGGGTTAAGTAAGTTTAACACAGGACATAAAAACAATTATGTATATTTGTAAAAAAAAAGTGTTATTTAATTTTTAATCATAATCCTAATTCACACAATCATTTCCAGATGTCTAGCATACTCTATGGTTTGCTCAGCTAACTCAGATGAAGGTAGTATTCCACAATTAGAAGCTGAAGTCTCTTCGGCTGCATTGAAATGGTAACAGTTGTCATTACCAAGGGTCCAATTACGCTGTACAAAATGCAATACACATGTTAAATTTGAAATAGGCACTTTAATAAATATTTAAAAAAATAAGATTCTTGGAAAGATAATTTTACAATTTGCGAATCAGTTTTGCAATACTATGATAGCACTAATCTTTGAGTAGTTTAACAATAGTGTATAAAAAAATAAGCTCAAAATTTATTGTAAATATATTTTCCTTACTTTCTTGCCATATTCAAGCACAGCTTGTTGGGACTGTAAATTTAGTCTCCTTGCTGCTTCCGAACAAGGAATTGATAGGTATGCCTTTTCAATGCATGCTGCTATTTCTCCCCTCACTGTATCTAAGAGAGTGTCCATGAAAAGTGTGTAACTCACTGCTGGCACATTACCCTAAAATATAATAATATTCAATAAATAATAAAATAAAATAAAACACAAAACAATGAAATACTTCTAACAAGTATTACTTTTGTGTCTTTTGTTGACTCAAGCTTAGTTACTTTTTCTAAATTTATAACTATGATAACATTTAATTTGAATTTATTATTATTTAAAAGTCCATTTATTATTTAGACCAAGGCTTTGAATTTTTATAACTATATTTATTGGTTTTCTTACTACTACTATGCATAAAATAAATAATATATTTAATATATTAGCTCTACATAACCAAACAGATTGGTAAGATCAGTTTAGATGTCACAAAGAGGTGATGTTGCATTATTATTTAATAAAATAAAATAAGAGCCACATACATTTGATCATTTAATCATTATAATCATACAAAACTATACTGACCTTAGCTAAAAATATCTTGTTGTAACTGCCTTCCATTAAATATTGTTCTAACGCGATTGGGTGTCTCACATAAGGATCAGCCCTAATAATGTCAACTGGTAGACGCTCTAGTTCTGTATGGAACTCTGCCACTCGGTTTTGAGATAACAAGAATAACAAGTTAAGACCAAGAAGTTGATACATAAAAGAAGATTCAGGCAGATGGTCCCTGTAAAAAATATATAGAAGTTATCAAAAAAATCCATATCAGTTCCTCATCAACATAGCTTAAACAACTTTCAAACGTCGAGTCTACTTTCCAATTGGAAGAGTTGAGATTATTGGGATTGATGACTAAGATATTCCATATCTGTTAAAATAATAAGCTAGTCATTATCACTTGTTTTTACTATGTGCTACTTGCATGAAGATAATGTACTGTTTAATGATTATTTATTAACAAAATTCAGTATTAATTGAACACAAAACGTCAATGAATTAGATATCTAGCTTTTCCATAAATTATTCTATTCATTGTTCGATAACAACTCAAAAACCCATTTCATACTTTCAAAATTTTTCACATTTCAGGTGGAAATTAATATGTATAGGTAAACAATGTTCTTCATACAAATGCTACTCACAAAGGAATTTGAATCTATAACTGTTAAACAAGAAATACGTGAAGAAAATGTAACTTACTTGTAATCAAAATAATAACATTTTAGTTGGGATATGTAGCGTTCAAAAGCCTTTACATCTTTAGTCGCTACCGCCCACTGTGCTCCAATTTCCAAGACATCTCTAGCAAGAATCAACTCTTTCTGGTTTGCAGCAGCGTTATTACTTGGCAGGAAGCTGAACTGCGTCAAAGCTATCTGAAAATTGAGAACATGATGAAAAACTGCGTTAACAATAAATTCCGCTTTGTCATGCATGTCAGAAACCTACTTTAATCTTGTTCAATAACTCGCCACATTTGTCGAGTTTGCGAGGTTTTTTGTTCCACTCCGTTTTTAAGTTTTGATATAAAGAAGCCACATCTTTTACAGAACTCATTTTGGTCGTTTCTATTATTACAGTTTATTCAACTTCAATTTTACGGAGAAATTGATTTTGAGTTTGACTGAAAACAAAGAGCAAAGAGCAATAGAGTGACTTTTAAATGAGTAGAGTAAACAAGAGGGGAAAAAAGCAAGTTGAGAGCAATGAGTAGACACCACCACCAACGTAAAGGACTACGCAGTATTCCATTGAAAATGGGCAGAGTGAGAGAACAGAATAGTAAACCTTTATCGCTTTCTGTGGGCAATGTTTATTTAGAGTACGCTAGGATAGGAATAGGACTGACATATCTTAGATATAAAAGTCCTCAAAAAATTGAAAATAAATCAATTTCTAATAGTTGTGTAGAATGTCTACTCATCATTATTTTATAAACACGAAAAATTAGATTAAAATTAAGTGTCTTTACTTATTATCGTATGGATACGGCTACTCAGAAAACTTATATGTATGGATAAAAATATAAACTTATTATTATTAAAAGCATTGAATACACATTGACATCAGTGTCGTGTCGACGAAAGGCGCATAGGAGTATTTAGAAAAAAATAAAAGTTTTAACTCGTCTTCCAATGCGTCAGTGAACAGTTTCAGTGATATAATATCGCCCTGTCTCACTCCACGCTGAAGTTGTATTGCTTTTAAGTTTTGGTCCTGGAGCCGAGCTGACATAGTGGCGTTTTCATACAGTAACTGCAATCCTTGGATGTATCGATAGTATTTGGCACCTCTGGGGTGACCTAAGCACGGACCAGGGTCGCAACGGAGTCAAAGGCTTTCTCATAGTCCACAAACGCCAAGCACAGTGGCAGATTATACTCCTCGGTCTTCTGTATAACTTGTCGCAGCGTATGAATGTGGTCTATGGTACTGTAACCTTTTCGGAAACCGGATTGTTCGGGAGGCTGGAACTCGTCAAATCTACGTGCGAGGCGATTCGTGATGACTCGAAAACAGCTTGTACACATGACTCAGAGGCGTGATGGGTCTGTAATTCTTCAATTGGGCCCTGTCGCCCTTTTTGAAGAAAAGCACCACCACGCTCCTGTGCCATGCTTTTGGCGTCTTGCCCTCGAGTATGGCGGAGTTAAATAGCTTCTGAAGCGCTTTCAGGACTGGTAGTCCACCCGCTTTCAGAAGCTCCGCTGTGACTCCGTCATCCCCTGCCCCTTGTTGTTCTTGAGCTGTTTGAGAGCCACTCTAATCAACGTATAGACTGACGTCCGGGATGTCTTCGGTATAATTTCGGGTTGATTTGGCTCTAGTATTAAATAATTTTATATTAAAAATGTATGGAAATAATTATTATGTTGGGCAAATAAACATCTTTCATCATTTTTATGGTTCCGTACCCGAAGGATAAAATGGGAGTCCTATTACTAGGACTCCGCTGTCCGCCTGTTCAACCGTCTGTCTGTCTTTCCGTCCGTCACCCCGTTGTATCTCATGAAACATGATAAATGGTCAGTTAAATTTTCACAGATGATGTATCCTGTTGCCACTATAACAACAAATACTAAAAATAAAATATATAATTAAATAAATGGAAGCTCCACTACACAAACGTGTTTTTTTTGCTCGTTTGCTATAGGCTTACCAGAATCTCATGGCAAATAGGGAAATTAAAATTTGATGTATGCCACACCAAGGAAATTGGAGTAAATGATCTTGATACTTATAATATTATTAATAATTTAAATTGTAATAGGAACATAGAAATTTTGATTTTGTACGAACATACACTAGCTTTAACCGATTTGGAGTTGGTACCTAAACTTCGATTGATTCACACTATTCATTGGTGAAAACTGTAGAATAATCTGTACATTTTTTGAGTTTATCCATTAAAACTACCAAATAAACAAAGAAATCTATTCTCTTTATATTATAAATTAAATAATATATATGTTCATAATAATAATAAAACACATAATTTTCGAGAATTTTATAAAGAGGGATGATTCAAAAATTTTGTAATGTTATTTAGTTTATTTGGATCTAGAAAACGACTCTATAAACTCAATTTCTATTTCTTGTTCTTCGTCAGATGAAGAAGATGACGAAGATAAGGAGTTATGTATAATAAACCTTTCCTCTAGATTTTCAATTATCCTGTCTTTTTCTACAAACTCGTTTTCGATTCTTTGCACATATTGACAACAATTTCGCCATTCCTCCACACAAATTTGCGAAAAAGCTTCCTCAGTTAGTGATTTGATATCACTTGCAGGCCTATTTACATGTTTTCGGCTACTTTTTGCTTCATTATTCTCCAAATCATTTCTATATGATTAAGTGTGCAATGATAAGGTGGGAGCCGTAAGACTTCATGACTACATGAATTTAACTTTTGATCAATTTCGTATACAGGATCAGACTTGTTGTTCTAGACAGCTTCAATTAGTTTACATTTACGCCACTTATCCTCAAAATGAATGTTGTTTGCAGTAAGCCATTCTTTTATTTCAGCGACACGATAAGCTTGTGTGGGTGGTTTGTTAAGCTGAACGGAATGATAACTTGCGTTATCCATAATAATAATTGATGGTTTTGTCAGATTTGGAATAAGCTTATCGGTCACCCATTTCGTAAATTTTTTTTTATTAATGTCGTGGTGATAGCCAGCAGACATACTTTTTGATTTATATACTAGGCAACAATTTGGTACAAAACCATTTTCTCCACCGGCGTTAACAATAATCGACCTTGCTCCCGGTGATATAGATTTAGATGGACCTGCAACGTTTTTGCTTTGGCAGCACTTGTTCACGGAACATGAAGCATGAATGTATGTTTCATCTAAATATATAACATCTAATTTGTTATGTTGTTCAGCCTCTCTGTTTTCTTCAAGCATTATAAATATTTATATCTTTGTAATTTTATGTCATTTCGCTCCTTCAAAATAACTCTTTTCGATTGACATTTAACATATTCAAAGCTCAGACAATACATTAATTATTATACATAGTTTGTATTTTACCGATATTGTTCCTCACCTTAATGATTCTCTCCCTCCTTGGAAGTTAATATCATTACGAAGAATTTGTAAAATTTTCATTACTGTTGGAATTTCTTTTCGTACTGTATAGAATTCTTTAATAAATTCTTTAGTAAGTTTCTAATCAAATCTAAATCATTACTATCTGAATTAATTCTTTTCTGTCCCCCTCTTCTCTTTTTACCAGGCGTAGAAATTACACCATCATTTGATGTGCCTTCACATATGATTCATCGTACAGTGGTACTGGAAACATTTAGTTTCCATTAAAAACATTTGATATAAGTTAATGTTGTAAAAAAATATAAAATGTATCAATACTACTCAGTTCAACTTACCGGTCAAAGCTACGACGCGCTTTAAAATCGAAGATTGTGTTTGATTTTCACCTTCCTCCTCGTGAATTTTATTGTAGACATTGAAAACAATATTCCTCGCTTGAGATTTAAAAGATTTTTTTGACATTTTCTCATAAAATAACGAAATATTTACGACACCAACAAAATTTTAGCAACGAAACAATGAATGACTTAATGATTGATGGATGACATGAGTGTTGCATATGAAATTCATATTTTTTCTTTTTTTAAATGCCATGAGATTCTGGTAGACCTATAGTACAGAATCATTTATGCACGACTTCTACTCGATACTGGGTTTTTATATAGATATATCATATTTTTAGTGATGCCCTTAATTAAAAAAATACGAGTATCACTATTTATTTTTAAAATAGAATCAACTTCAAACTTTAAAAATTTTATGTATAATAGTTAACATTTTTAATTTTTAGGGTTCTGTACTCAAAGGATAGAACGGGAAACCTATTACTAAGATTTCGCTGTCTGTTTCTCTGTCACCATACTGTATTTCCTGAACCGTGAAAGTTAGACAGTTGAAATTTTTACAGAAGATGTATTTATATAGTCGTTATTTAGCCAGGGACAAATAGCCTCTGTCCTTAATATCACGCTCAGCTCGCTTTTCAGCTGGGAGTACTCTATCCTGTTAAAGTATAAATCCATGGTCATAATAGTGTAAAACACAGTGTAAAACGATTAACCCAAAATGTGGGTAATATTGACAGTTTTGACTAAGACGACCGTTGTATCGGTTGATTCTCAGAGGTTGATTCCTATCTGTAAAATTAGGTAAAACCATGATAAAACTATAATTTGTGGTTTTGACAGGCGGTTTGATGACAGCATACCTACTAAGTCTGTGATGACAGCAGATTGTCATTCAAAAGAAGTTTCGAAAAGGCAAAAAAAGGATACTGAAAAAACTGAAAAATGCAACTCATATAATCGTCTGAATATTTAGACCGTTTCTAAATGACCACAAAATGTTGGTTAAAAGATTGCTAATAAAACGATAATCAATTCATCTGCTAATAAAGGAAGAATGAAATTTAACAATGAGTACTTCAGCGGTAGTTTGTCGTGAAGTTTTTGATGAAAATAGTCAACCTTCTGCCGAAGGTATTAAATGGAATAGGTGTTTGTTGTATCCTTTATTTCGAGCCATATTTAGTTCTGAAAGTATTCATTCATTTGCATTATATAAAGCTTTATTCTCATATTTGATGTTTCGTAAGTGTTATTACTTTCTTAGAAATGCCCTAATAAACTAATCAATAATTATATAATTGATAATAATATAATCACAATTAATGAATAAAACAGCTTTCTCCCATTTTCCTTGAGAAGAAAGTAACCTTTTATTGATCTTTTTAGAAATCTCTGAGTATGCACAACAGTTGGGAATTGATCCAGAGAGTGAGAGCCATCTCTTGCCATTGGCTCGTGATGGTCTCATGCAAGCATTACCATCTCCATGGAAGGCTTAGTAAGTAATACTTAGTGATATATCCTCACATGGATAATCCATATATTTTATACTTTAAGACCACAAATAAAGCATCAGAACAGTGAGTTTATTAAATTATTTAATGGCTCAACAAGTAACATAAGTTCATGTTGTAACTTATGTTACTTGTAGCATTTTCTAATTAATATTCTATAAATATTGAGTTATAACAACACAAAAAGTGCATATTCAGTTTGCTTTGTCTATATCAGGTGTCATAAATTATTTTTATTATTAAATTTTGAGTGGTGTATAACAGTCTACTATTAAAACTATGCTGCTGATCTAATTCAATGTTGACAACCACTGCACTTTGGCTTGTAAATTTTATACACATTCAAATAATTAAATTATAAAAAAATAAAAGCAGAATTAAACAATGTCTGCCAGGATGATGCAAAAAAGACAAAAGCTTGGCACATGTTTGCTTGGGAAGCAAACTGAAGATTTTCAGCTTATCCTAGACCTAAGTTTGAAATAGCGGGGAATCAAAGATATTGCATAAGATTAATGTGTGACATTATAATTGCATATTGTTAAGTCCATATTGAATAAAAAAATAAAAATAATAAAGAATAGCGAATGAAATAAATAAATACATTTAAATATACAATTTTTATTAAATACAAATAATATAATATTTTAAATGTCTGAAATTCAATTGTAAATATTTGGCATCACCATCAAGCAAAAGAACAGTAAACTTCAAGACACCAGTCAACAACTCCACAAGTATCCACCACCTCAGTTTTATTAGACATAACTATCATCATCATCAGTCTAATAAAAGACAGTATTGCCTTTTGTATAAAAGGCAGTTATTGGTATAATTATCATCTATTGGAGGAGTCCAAAAGTGAGAATCATTAAAATACACAAGTAACAGTAAATTAAAATATTGTTTCATGGTGTATAATAAGAGGTGTGATCCCATTGATATATAACAAGTTAATAAAAATGTGTTGAATTTCAGTTATGATGAAAAACTTCAAACTCACTACTACTACAATGAAGAGACAAAAAAGACTCAATGGGAGCATCCCCTAGATAATGTTTATAGAGAATTAGTAAAACGAGCTCGTGATGCTTCTATGCAAGATGACACATGTGCTTCTGTGCAGGTAAAGTCATTACACATCTATTAAGTGTCAGCCGAATTCATTTGCTGTGAACATTTTTGAAGAAATTTTCATACTAATAAATTTGCAAGGGCTATCATTGTTACATATGAGTATTTTGTGGGTGCCCTTTGCTTCGCCTAAAATTATAAGACCTAATTTAACATGGCCGAATTGTATTGGCCTAAACTTATAACGTACAATTATTGTTTAGCCTAACAGTTGTTTTGGCACTATCATAGTTTGGTCTCCGAATTGAAGGCCCTAATTTAAGAATTCCTAATATGAAATCCACTAAAATATATTGACATATCTTCATTTCGCTTAAATATTAAAAGCTCTCAATTTAGCATTTCTAATCTTAAATGTGCAAAAAAACAATTGGCTTGAGAAACGAATCGCAGCAAAATCGACACCGCCGTAAAACCGACATCACGTAGTCTTGTTTGTCAGACTCCTAGAGTGTAATTTAAGCCCCGCAGCGCCGGAGCCGTGACAGGAGCCATGCGTGCTGCATGCTTGCCTGCTTGCTAGCTTGTTTATTTGTTTGATGAGCCGAAAAAAAAAACTCAATTCATGTATCGAATTATATATTTATAATGTGAATATAAAACTGAAACATGCACATGCAAAATCAATAAATAGTTAAGGCGTTTTATACTTTCGTGCGTTTTAATTTTGTGCGCATTACTATTTAGTAATTGCGAGGAGCAGGGATAACAGATTGTTCCGCCTAATGTCACATTTGGTAAGTTATAATACCGCGATAAAAAGTTACGCGAAATGATATTAGATTAAACACCATTAGGAATATTAAAATTGTGCGAAAAAAATAGGCTGACCGTTTACGTGCCAAAGCCAATTAGGAATTTGAATTTTTCGGGTATTGGGGTGCTATCGGAAATTTTCCACCGTAGATAAATACCCTGGATTCAATTAAGTAACTCAATGTTATTAAAAATTTATAAAAATATCTTTTAGGAACTCCTTACATTTGAAGAGAACACAAAAAATCTCGAACGTGTTGAAACAAAGGTAGAAAGCGATGACGACGATCTAGCTACTGACAGTGAAAACCGTACTGATGTCAAAGAAAATGTATCTGGAATTTTAACACCTAGTGCTAAGCGTCCAAATTCCTCTGGCCGATCGTCTCTAGCACCTTTGTCGAGACTAGACAAAAAATTGAGTGACTTACGAATATCACCTTTACGACGCAGTATAGATAGCTCAATTTTGTCCAAACCGAATCTGATTAGAAACACTTCTGATCGAGATTTGTTGAGTCGTCCGACATTGGAGAGGCCAAAGCATTTATTCAAACATCAATCGGAAATCATTGATTTAAAAATGCATATTCTGAATAGTCCTGAGGAAGAGAATTTCAGTCCATTATTATCTGCTGCAAAGGTGGATAAGGGGTTACCATTGACTGGTATGTATTATGATTTTCTATAAATAAAACTTTAAATTACTAACAGTTAAGCATTTTGGAAAAGAATAATGATTTTTGATTTAGATATGAAAAATAAATATGTACTAACTTCTGAAATTAACTTTTTTTCTCTAGGCATGGGAAACATGTTTTTGAAACTGAGTAAATCAGATCTTCCCAGTCCAGACACAGATAAGTCGCACCCGTTGGATTCATTGACCAAGAGTGATCCACCCAAAGGAATATTGAGAGAAAAAATGTCAGATATTATGCAGAGGAAAGTAGATAATGTTATCGGGAGGCAGAGACAAGCTACGAGTTTTGAAGAAGACCGCAAGAGTGTGAGGTAAAATAAGTTAAGTCCTTAATCAAACAAAATGATTAAATGTGTCAGTTTAAGTTAAAAATGTATTTTAGTTGTTATGGATTAAATAGATAATTATCTGGTTTAGTTTATACCAAAAAAGTAAATGTTTATTTACAGATTCAAATTAGAGAACTTACCAGAGCCAACTATGAGTCCAGGTTCGAATAGTTCATCCGAACAAAATGATGGCCAAAGTTCGATTATAAGCGCTACACCAGCTGTTTCATTACCTATTACGCCATCCCCCGCCATACTCAATCCAATTGCGTCAATCTCTTTAAAGCCAATCAATGCCAATTTTAACCCTGTGCCTTCAAATCTGGCGATGAAGCCGTTATCTTCTATTCCTATTTCTTCCAATTCTGTGCCTTCTGTCCCAATAACACATCCCTCGATAGTACTTTCTCCATTAGCTTCTAGGCCTCCTTTGCCTCCACGTCCAGCTAGTGACAGTCCAAGAGAAGCAAAAAGTGCGTCTCTTTCTGATAAAGATTCTTTTGGTAAGTACCCATGTCTAAAACACAAAGAAAAATTGGATATTACGTTAATTAAAGAAGACAGAATCACGTCTTTTATAAAACTAGCTTCCTAAATCATTATATGTATTATTACAGAGAGTGAAAACCGTGGTGTTTCCCCGAAGCGGCGGTTACTAAAGCCACCAGCTGGTGTTTATATAAAACCAGATTTATTCCAAAAGACATTCCAGAAGATATCCGATCTAGTTCGGCCCAGTGATATGGAACCTACGCCGATGACTCTTGAGGAGCCAAATTTTGAGAAAGAAGCAAGGCCAAGGTAAAGTTATGTTACGTCTTTCGATTAATTATTCATTTGTTATTGTTATTGTTACAACTTAGATTGAATATCTATTATTTATTACAGATCTCCAATGATCCCACAAAAGAGCAAAATATCGATAAACCTTATGGAGAGTATTGAATCGGAGACTTCAATCGATTCCCCCGACAAGGAATTTGCTAATTTAGACCTCAATGATCTCGATGATACTAGTGATATACAGAAAGATGACACTAATGAAACTATTAATAAAACAGAAAGACAAGAGAAGGGAAGCCCTAAAGATGTAGAATCGCATGAAATTTCTGAGAAAACTTCATCACATTCCAAAGAATCTACGCATTATAAGTCACATTTAGATAGCGTATCGATACCTCAAATTAAAGTTCCTAATTTAGACATTATTTCAAAGCAAAGTAAACTAGTGCATTCCGATTCTGATGATTCCAAAAAGTCTTTTAATGAGGAATCTAAAACCAAGTCTGTTAGTGTTGAAGTACACAAAGTTCCTCAGTTAAAAGTATCTCCAACAGCTAGTTATGCTTCAGATATTAGATCTCCAAGAGAATTTAATAAGCCCTGGAGTCCTTTATCAACTTTTAAACCTTTAAATAAAGCTGTGGTAGCGCCACAAATAAAGTCCTCTGATTCAGCTTCAAGTTTAGGCAAGAGTTTGACAAGTCCTAGATTAGACGGTGTGATATTATCTCAAGGAAAATCCACCGATAATGTCGTTGTGGTATACCAGTTTGAAAGCAATGAAGATTCTAATAAGATTATCAAATCACCGTTGATCCCTGATGCAGGCACTAGAGATATGTTTGATAGATCTAAAGGCGATGAAAGGAGAAGATTAGAGCTATCTCTACAAAAAGAGTTAGAAGGTATGAGAATGGAGTGGGCTAGTAAAGAAAGAAGAATGAGAGCTGAACTCCAGGATGAAATAAGAGACTCGGAAGAGAGATTTATATTAGAAAAGAGAGTACGACTGACAGAGCAGAGCGAACGGCATAAAAAAGAAATGGAAGAGGTAGAATATTTACAATTTTTTTTTCACTTTAAGTTATTTACTTAACTATTAGTAAAACCTCTAAAATGTTATAAAGAATTAACTGTTTTGGTTTAACTATACCAGCCTCTCGGTCAGTTGCACAAACGTCCATTAAGGTTTAATGACGTCTTTAAGCTCTAATGAATGTCAAATTTGTATGGGTAAAGTCGCTTTAAACTAATGAACATTTTAATGGACGTTTGTGCAACTGGCTGTTAGTCACTTGAGTAATAATGTAGCTTTCCATAGTTGAAAGAATTTTTGAAATGGGTCCAGTAATTTGGAGCATATTCAATGCAAACAAACAATCAAATCTTTCCTCTTTATAATATTAGTAAAGTTTTAAACAATTAGAAGTGAACATTTGTAGAGGAATCATGCCTTTTATTTTGTAGAGTACATAATTAGATATTATAAATGTAAATATATTTTTTATCTATGAGATTGCAACTTTAACAGGCGCTACAAGCATCTGAACGAAACCACGCTCAAGCTTTACAGAAATTAGAAAAAGAATACGAGGAGAAGTATCATCGTGAAGCAGAGTCTTTAGCCAGGCAGCACGAAGAGAAGATGAAACAACTAGCCGAAAAATACCAATCCAGATTATTGGATCAACAGCAGCAGTTGGAAATTGGTAAATATGTTGTTTTTTTTTTATACGACGCAAGGTTTAAGTAAATATATGATCATAAAAAATAATTAACTGTAGACAAAAACAAAGATGGAACAATGCTTTTATTACATTTTTAAATAGTTGAGATGAAATTCATTCGTAAAATCATTTTGAAAAATCACTAGTTACATTTTTGAGAGTATCCAAGCTAAGAACATACCAAGAGATTTCTACTCGTGCCCTATACGCAAGTTTAATTGTAGATATAACCTGTATGAATTGACATGACACCGGAGGGTTATTAATTTTGTTAAAATTTAATCCGTGAAGATTATCCATGCATCTGAGGCATTGTCAGGTCCAACCTCCTGCGAGATCCCACCATTCCATTTAAATTAAAAAAAAAATGCTTTTCTTTGAATATTTTCTTATTACCATTTCGAAAACAAAGGAAGTGTCGTATTTGGAGAAATAGGTTTTTAGATGTCATGTTAATTTGTATGAGTAGTAGTAACTTGTTGCTTAGTACGAGAATGAACATTCACAATTTATGCTCGTTCTATGTGCTTGACATACATACATGACATACTTGACCCGTTTAAATCACCTGCATTCGACTGAGCGGACAAAACCGTCCAATTTACAATTTTCTCGGAAATTTAGGGGCATTTTCGCCCAAAAATTGCGATCTTGTGAGTTTTGAATTGAAACAAGCGGCCGCAGCGGTTGCGAGAAAAAGTCAATTCGTGAGTTCTTAGCTTTTTTGCTTGTTCCATTAGAAAACGAGCGTGCCCTAGCCGAACTAAGAGATCAACTCTTGGCTGCCCTCAACAGAGAGAGAACAAGAATGATGGAAGAGAATAGAGCAAATATTGAGACTTTACGTGAAGAACACACGACACGAATCACCGATCTTAGACATGACTATCGGGCTGAGGTATAAAAATATATTATTTTATACAATTATTTCTAGGAAAGCGCTAGTAGAAGGCGCTTCAGTCTTATCGTAACTAAAGATATCAGTGAATGATAATTGATAATTAATAAAAGTGCTGAATTGGCTATTTGTTTTTTTGGAATATGTATTTATATGTTTATCTTAGAAAATCAACAGCTATACAAACAACATAAATTACAAGCATAATAAACAATAAGTCAATTATAGGTTGCCGCATAGATATAGCTTAGTTTTTAATAGAGCAGTCGCCCGGATAGCGAAAGGTCATGGACTGGAATCCCATCTCTGGGTGCCAGGGACCAAGTGGATTTTTTAAGCATTTATCATTAACAATGCTATACATTGTGAATACAAAATTGATCAAATATAATAATAAGATCTTACTAGTTATTTTGCACATGAACTACACTACTACATATATAATTATACCTGCGCTATAAATCAACGAGAGAGTAAATATTCTATTAGACAAATAAATATTTATTTTTCTCCATAAAGGAAAACTATATTTTATTCATTGATTTAAATAGTTCCGCGAAAACAAACGTCACGTGAATTTTCGGGCTGTGACGTCACATTTCAATATACGTGAGTAAAGGTTGCTCTCGCAACAAAGGCGTTGTTGTTAATTTATTGAAATGAGCCGCGTTTCGGTTCTTGTAATCCACAGATTATAAATCGCCAGTATAAAATATACTTACCATTTCCAACATACGAACTACGGGTGTACACAGTGAACGAATATAAATACATAAAACTTTATTTTTCTGGCAGTGTTTAATACACTATTATCGATTATTACACTTATGTTTATTATACCACGCGCTGTCTTCGGTCACGCCGTTCTAACTCCTATCAGAACTTATAGAATTCAACCTTATGCATAGATAGAACGATATTAGTTTCAACGTGCCGCGACGTCATAGCGACGCCATGACAGAAGTGACATTTTCACTGGAGATTTTTAGATTTTAACTTATTTTATGGAATTATATTTTTTAGATATCTTTCGTGATTATAAAATAAAAATATAAAGTTATCTTCACCCCTATTTATTGATATAACTGTCAATTAGCCAATTTCAAACATTTTATTATTTAATAGGTAGAAAGACTGCGTACCCAGCACGCTTGCCATTTAGAAGAAATACGTGCTCGTTTAGCAAGCGAAAGGGCTGCTTCTGGTAGACATCAAGATGAGAGGGCACTCGCTGAAAAATACAAGTGTTTGAAGGAGAAGCATGCTAGATTAAAGCATGACGTCAAGGTAAAAAAACTATTTTACGTATTAATCACGCTGTCATAATTTAGGGTAAGTAACACACTGACTACATTCCAGACCCACATATGATAATATTAATATATAATATCGGTGACAAGTCATTTGTGCCTTCGTGCGTAAAAGATGATACATATGATATTATCATGTGGATATATATTGTCAAGCTTAAAGAACCAGAGGCCTAATTGTCTAATTTTTAAATCTATCAATATCCCTTTCAAACGTTGTGATAGTGATTTATGAAAATGTAAATAACTTTTAAAGTCACAATTGCTTTTGGAATGAATGATAATTTGCATGAAAAATTTCGTTTGGCATTTCCTAATAACTTTCAAAGTTATTTGTAACTGTCACTTTGTTTAGACAATTCCGATTAACGTAAAAATAAACGTTATCATTCAATATCTTCAGAAAAAACTACGCGGTCGCAATTGCTATCTATCCACCGTCTGTGAAGGTTATGAATTGTTCTATTTCTCATTCATGAGGAAGCTCTGCCCTCCATTATCGGGGAAGTTTATAATAGATCGATGATTAAAATAGTTTTTTATTTCCAGATGTCTATGGAGCGTCGCAACAAAAGACGAGAAATGAGCATGACCACCGGCTCAGAAACTGAGAAATCGAACTCTCATAAAGCAACTCAAGAAAGGTAAATAATCTCTTAAAAATATAAAAGTAATAGAAAAATCGCATTTGCGCGCGAGCAATTAATATATTCCAGTATAATGAGGAAGTATAAAAAAAACCGAAAGCACTATAAAAGCATCTCCACTAGATGGCGACTCTAGCAAAAGTTGATTTTTGCAGGAAACGAAAGGACCAAAGACAGTCGTTTCCATTCCTATTAACTAACATATTAAGAAACAGAAATTTGAAAAATACGAAAAAGTACAAATAGAATATGAGGTTTTTATTGGGTATTGAAAACTAATTTAATTTTAAACATAAAAGAAAACCGGAAAGGTTGTCATGGAGAAATCAAGAACGTACCGTGGCGACATCTAGTTAGAATTCGGGAACTAATGTTATTTTTTAATACTTCCTCATTGTGAATGCAAGTTGAACTAATATAATAATTTGTCTATGATGTTTAAAAATGTCTGTCAGATGCAAGGAGTTAAACGAGCGTTCTTCAAGCGTGGCAGGTGAAACTGAGCCATGTAGTGGACCAGTTAATAATAATACTAGCGTAAGATACAACGACAATGAGATGTCCAGTAACAACAACCATAATTGGAACACTACTAACAATGTAAGTTTTGTAGTTGAGATTCAAATTCTCATAGTTAAGTTCAATTCAGGCTATAGGGTACAAAAATACACATGTAATACATTTTTTTATTAAGGATGCGAATCACACTACTTTTGCCATAATAGGAATCATGCCTAATTTTTTTTATCTGTTTCTCGGGGTCTGTTGAAAAATATTAAACGAGTTTTTTTTTAATATTAAATAAATTACGGCGACACATTGAGTTCAAATATAGCAATACGTCACACGCTTGTACAGTTTTTACATAGCTGTGACGTAAAGAGCCCCCACTCATAAACTTTAATGCCTATTATCTAAGCCATTTCTTTTTAGATTGAAGTAAAAAACGGGTATCAAATATTTTTCTATTATCGGACTATGCGGACTAAATAGGAGTTTTTTTTTTACCTGTTGCGAACTGTCCAAGTTACGCCCAAGAATACACATGTTTCGCCCTTCCATAGAGCATACTTAAGAGTTGTTAGATTTTTATTTTTTTACAGAAAATAGCGTCTACGGATACTTCTCTAGTGTCAGCGGCGAAACAGCAGCGGCCACATCGACGTATCACCGCCGTCGCCTTTAGAGAGCCGCTGCGTCGTAGGCGCGACAGAGACAGAGATACGGGCAAGTTTACTTTTGACAGCGCATGTATACTCCATTCATTATATCATTAAACAGAAGTTAAATAAGGTTCTTTTTATGGTATACTTTGTGACAAAATATTAATAATCATGTTACTCTTAAGACTGACGGCTAATTTGCTACATATCTACATAAATACCAGCTGCAATACTTAAATGTTGTCATTTAAGCTATCTATTAAACAAGTTTATGAGTATATGACTAACTTAAATGATTTAATAACTATTACAATAAAAAGTGTTCATCGTAAAGAACCTAAAGAAGCAGGGTTGGATAGTTTCGGCACGATTCTCATGTCACTATAACTCTACCAAATTTAAAACGTTGCCTAACCCCTTCAAACGTTTCGGCAGTACAGCTTTTTAATTTTGTCAGACTATTATTTATTCATAATTGTTAAAATCGTAATCTGGGATTGTCATCCATTGTGAATGCTACTGCCTTTCTTGTTGTTTTGCCGTTTTCCGTGATTAAGTTGTTATTGTTTTATTTTTGTTGTTAAGTTTTGTTAAATATGGACGATGCCGGTGCAGGCCCGAGTGGCCTACAAAAATTACGCTCTAAGCCCCTACCTTCAACCTTTGACTAATTTATTACACTTACAATTAGAATTTATCAAAACAACAGACAGATAGTTTCAGTTTTAGTTCCATGTTGGCTTGGGAGTAAAAGATGAATTTATAAAATGCTGGCCTCATCTCAACCCCGAGGTATCGTAAAAAATTGAAAATTGCCTAGCTCTTTCAGACTACCTAACATTAAAAGTTTCAACAAAACTAATAATATTTTTTAAATTTATCTTGAAAATAAAATGTTCTGCACTGCTGTTTCTATGACCCTCTTTTTTCTAATGTTATAATGGGTTCCAAATGTCAAATTTTAATAATTTGAAGCTTCGATTTTAGGATTAGTAGTTACGCGGTTCGGATAGGAGGGGGGACGAGGTGTTTTAAAAATATATATTTATATTTGAGATAAATTATAACAATCCCCTTTTTGATTTAAGTTTTGAATTTTTTCAAACTTACCTCCCTAAAGAGGCCGCAATGTTTTAATGTCGTTTATTGTTACGTTATTTTGGTGTCTTTGGGTCACCGATTTATATATGTGTACCAAACAGTTTAATTGGTCCAGTGTTTTGGAGAAAATCATAACCTCTACAAACTATATAAATATTACACATGTATATTATTAAGGAAAGAAAAGAAATATATAACTATAAGAAAATAAACTATAAAAAAAGAAAAGAAAATAAAGTAAATAACGACTTACTCATTAAAATCTGACATACAACTAAATATATAGGAAAATACACATAATTTTCGGAATGGATAGAAAATTAAATTAATCACGCCTAGAACTAATTACGGGAAAACGACTGGCAAAATGCAAGTATTTGAGATTCTTAAATGAAACAACCTTTGATCGGTTTCATCGCGTTTGTATTTTTCTTTTATTGACGTTTCCGGTCCTTTACATGTTCTGTGTTCACATAAGACTAAGGTGTTAATTATCTTTTTAATGAAGAGTATAGCTACCTTCAAAGCAATAATATAAAAAAAATATTACGTATACATTTATTAAATTATTTTAAGAATACATTTGACTTATTTATTTACCCCTGGCTAATGTAATCTATCCCCAGTTCCAAATTTGGGAGTCTTGTCGGAGAATATTTTTTTTTGGTTTTGCAATGTGTGATTTTATTTGATTAAATTACTGGATCGTAAGCCGGTGGTATATTCTAACCTTTTTTTTCATTAAAATTCGGATGTTTTTTTAATTTCAACTGTTGAGATTCTATATAGATGCGATTATTACGTACACATTAGAAGCCATATTATTGCTCGCAAACATAAAAACTCGTAAAACATTATATGTATTCAATAAATAAAACATATTTATATCATTTGTTTAACAGGTGGTGCTACCACAGACTGCCAAGACTCATCAGATGCCACGACTGCAGATGAAAAGCCAAAGGCGGCTGTTAATGGTATGGGTATAATTAAACCTAAGATGTTAAGTAGAGAAGATTCAGGTTTGATGCAAATTAAGATGTTGAGAGAAAGTCAACCAAAAACGGCAGGATTTAAAAATGATAATCATGCCTAAGAAGAGAAGTAAATCTTCATTCAGACTTTTAACATTATGCTTTTACGTATCATCATCATTAGTCCTTTTCGTTCCCACTGCAGGGGCTCAGACCTTCTTTATGGATGGTTAAGGAGGATGGGCCATGACCCTCCACGGTGGTCCAATGCGGGTTGGAGGGTATTAATGACTGCAAATGTAGCCGAGATCAACGGCCTAACGTGCTTTCCAAAGATAATAATTTTTTGGCCACCCATACCGTGACCGTTCCCTTCAAAAGTTGCTTAACAATAACGATCGTGGGCCGCCCCATATTAATGATACCAATTTAGAAAATTTTAATTCATACCGTAAAGTTCATAATTTGATTTGCTTATTATTTTTTTAGAATAGATTATTTATATTAATTGTCTATAACATTTTTAAGAATATTAAACGGGCACCTAATTGCACAAACGTCCATTAAAGTTTAATGACGACTTTAGGCTCTAATAAATGTTAAAAATTTGTATATCTGTATTGGTAATGTATAATTAAATTAATGACCATTTTAATTGACGTTTATGCATCTGGGGGCAAGATGACTAAAAAAAAATCTAATGATATCTTGTTTATTGCTATTTATACAAAAAAGAACAGTTTTTTTTTATACTACTCCCTGTAAAATGTAGGCCCGTGTGAGCTATTTTAGAATTATATCCATCACACAACCGCTTCGGAAGTTAATCGGCAAAAAATATGCTAACTGATAATGTTGATATTTATAGAAATTGGTTGTGTGACGTCTGAGTAGTGAAATTTCTTAGTGAGGCTGCTAACGATGTATCATTTTTAGGTCACGGACGTCGCCGGTGCTTTACGAGGTTAAAATCTGCATCAACATCTCGTCTCAACTATTCGCCTAAGTAAGCTTTACACAAATAATAGTTATTTAAGATACGAGTGCGGAAAGTAAGGTTTTACGAATAAGGGCCAAATTGAAAACACGAGCGTAGCGAGGGTTTTTATTGGCACGAATTCGAAAAACCTTTTACGCTCAAGTTCCTTACAACATTTTTCAATGCTATTTGCGAGAAAATAAATATATAGGGTAATAAAACTAAGTATGTATTAAAGGTAAAAATTATTTGTTATAATTAAACGTGATATTTGAACATGTTTTCGTGTCATACTCGAAAAACCTTATACGCTCAAGTTTCTTACAACCTTTTTCAATGCTTTTTCGAGGAAATAAAACAAATATATAGGTTAATAAAACTAAGTACGTATTAAAGGTAAAAAATATTTGTTATAATTAAACGTGATATTTGAACATGTTTTCGTGTCATACATTTTTATTTGAAAATATTCGTTCTAGGCTCCTTGAAATACTTTTGCTTCTAAAGTTTTACATATTTTTATCATTTTTTTTAAATTTCTTTGGTGCGCGGCCAAACGGAATTTAAAAAATACTTTTAAGCACGTGTGCAGTAAAGGATTTCAGTACATTTTTATTTAACACGTGTTTAAAGACTCACTTTCGGTGTTTACAATGGATAAAAAAATAGCGCTTTATGAGCAACTGCATTGAAAAGTTTATTAACTACTTGTCCTATGTCACTAATAAGTAGTGATCAGAGTACATAGATTAAATTGGTATCATTGATTTGAAAAGCATGGATTAATATGGACCTTCCTCCAGAATTGATCGATTATTATGATCTTTTTTCTGGAAATTAGATAGGAATTGTATAAAAATTAAAGTTAAAGTATAAAACGTGATAAAAGAAGTATGGTATCTAGCTTTAAATTTTGAATTGAATAATAATAATAGCACTACAAACATGAGCTATATTCAGTTGAATCCGGATTTACTTTGTCTTGTCCATGTTCTTCTTTCTATGCTGCTAATAAGTTGCTTTTTAGAATCGAATAGTGGAGTGCTTGCATATCTATTGTCGAAGCGTAGACTTATATATTTTGTTTATCTGCCGCGTAATTGATATAACAATGTAGTTGTTTAAATTTTAATGTTTTTATATATTATTCTGTGAAACTGTTCAATGGTTAGTTGAAGTTCATCAGTCGATTAGTATGAAGTCGATTTTTTTAAATAATAATAATATTTCTGCATTTTTTTCTACAATATAACAGATACAATAAAGGTCCAATTGCATACAATACGTATCGTCGTATATAAGGCATTAACATTATTGTTATTGTGTTTAAATTTAAGGGACTAATCTTAAAGCACTACACACTTTACAAAATACAGAACTTATTTTCCATACCAATTAAAACAGAACAGAACAACAACAGAACTTATTTTCCATATCAGTTAAAAAAAGTAATTTTTATTTTATTCAAATCTATTCCTATAATGGGGCATAATTTTTACCACAAGGTATGTCTAATTTAATGTCTTTGTTCAAAGGCGAGGTGAAGGTTGGTCGAGTCCATTAGAGTGTCTGAGGCAGCAGCTTCGGAAATTGGATGATCTCGAAGACCAGTTCCCTGATCTCGCGTGCCAACCTTCCTATAGTCTCCGATATCCTTTCGGCGAACTTGGTAAGAAAATCACATTATTAGTGATGTATCAAAAGAAAGTAATGAAGCTCTTTCAAAATCTTTTAGATTAGCCAGAGAACTTTATTCTCTTGAGATAAAAATAGTGTATGGAGTATAAGTTCATTCGATTAAGATACGCTAAGATTTTACATATAAGTAACAAAACTGTATACAATTAAGTTTTCTATGTTATTTAACTGAGCCGCAATAATAATGGTCGCTATTACCTTACTATGTTCCCAGTACTTTTTACATCTGATTCCAAAACTCGCAGTAACTCAAGAAGGTAAATTCTTTGCCATCTCTTTAATGACCAGTCTTTATGAAAGTTGCTTAACAACTTCGCAATATGGATAAGTTCCGCTGCCCGCAATCGTTGTTGTTAAGCAACTCTCACGGGATGGGTGACCAAAAAAATATTAATTCGAATTACTCCGTGCTTCGGAAGGCACGTTAAGCCGTGGATTCCAGTCATTAATACCCTCCAATCCTATTGGGCCAGCGTGGAGGATCACGTTCCATCCTCCTTAACCATCCGTAAAAAAGGCTGGAGCTCTTGCAGTGGAAACGAAAAAGGATTATGATGATGAATAGATCGTGATAACCACTAAGCCTGTCCAATAATAAGGAGTAGTTAATCACAGCATATACCGAAATAGCCAGGAGATATGATGCGGATGATTGTTCCAAGGTTCTGTGACGACTGCTGATGCTCCAGAGTTAGAGTTCGTTCGTCATCGGGCTTTAGTAGAGAGAGAAGGCATTAGGAGAGCTCGCGCAGTTCTAAAGAAAAGGCGCGCTGCTCTCAGAGAAAGTAGGGCTTCTCTTTCACCACACAGGGCGCCATCGGTGAGTGCAATTTTTTAAATTGGTATATTTTATGATTGACCCTTTTTGTAATCTATATACATTAAAAAGTTCTTTTCTGAAAACCGCGTCAAAATCGGTTTAGCTAAACGCGAGATAATAATGGACAGTATACAACACGCGTTAAAGTGTGAACCTCCATTTTTTTGTCGCTTTAAGGTACATAAAATCTTCTCTCAAGACTGATTCTCTCAAGCCTGATAAATACTATGTTGAAAACCGCTTCAAAATCGGTTCAGCCAAACGCGAGATAATCGCGACAAACATACATAAATACAGGTCAAATTGAGAAGTTTCTTTTTTTTTTGTCGGTTAAATAAGAAAATTTTGTGGAAAATTTAAGAATATTTAATCACAATATAAAATGATTTCGAATCCAACCTTTAGCCCTTTAATAAACTTTTCTAATGTAACCTTATAACGTTTGAATAAAAAAAAAGATGATGCTTTTGTCTGAGTAAATTTATTGATTAAAATAGAATTAATAATAAACATTTTTTAAATATTTTTTTATTAATTATACCAATTCGAATTCAACATTCATAATTAAGACAGGTCAACGTCGTTCCGGTCAGCTAGTGTCTTAAATCTTCAGGGATTCATCATTTCATAATTTTTTTCATACCATGACCGTGCTATAAACATATCAGGAACTTAATTTTTGAATTATTCGTCTCGCGTCGAGCGCTCGTTTTCTACGAATTTTTGTTCGATATAAACAGATTCGTCATTTATAATTCGCTCGACTGCAACGAGTGCTATGAACCAATGTTATATGGCAAAAAATATTTTCCATACGATAAGAAGATCGAAATTCAATATTTTGGATCATGTTGGTCGCCCTGCAAACAAACGATTCTAAAACACTAAAAAACGGCGTCATGTGACTGAGGAGTCGAGTGTGACTTAGGTCGTATAGCGCAAGGAAATTTTAAACACGTGAATCATAAATAGAGCTCCAGGCATAAAATAAATGATACTGTTTACTATGACCATTAAGCCGGTGTTGGCAGCGGAATTGTTTAATGGGTGTATTTGCCTGTCATGTTCCTTTTAAGTGTAGGAAAACAAATATAGAACTAGGTATAATAATATGGACATGACTCCAGGCTCAAAGGTATCTACATAGTAAATCTAGCTACTATGAGTAGCTTTATTACTGCTATTAGTTATGGACAAACAGGGGGTAGTGGGAACGTCTTATTAAGCCCAAATGAACCTCTGTATCGAAAGTAAAAAATAAAGTAACAAGTATTGATTAGCGCAGTTACAAGTCAAATATAGATGAGTATATAATTATATGGACAAGACTTTAGGCTCTGTGTTTTGAGAGATCTACATATTAGTTATTCTAGTTACTTTACTTGTAAGGATGTGCGAAACAAAATCTCCTTGGTACATGTTGTCGCAGTATGGATATGCTTGTTACTGTGGTTTTTAAATACAGTGTTAGTATACAGTCATTAAAAAGTTTCAAACCTTTCTTTGATTCTAAAGAATATTTTTATTGTATTTTTTTCCGAAATATATGACTGCAGTTTAAAATGTCTTAAAAAGTTATGCATGGTCTCTTAGAAACTATATAAGGGTGAAACTACCTGCCATAATGTTAGCCCTCAAAAATCCACTAAATATATGTAGCTATTTTTGTGTGTCTCCCTCTTATTTCTTAGAAAGGCCATTACTTCTTTGCAAGCTAGACTAATTAATTATTAAATGCTACAAGTATCCATAATATTTCTTTTTTTAATTCTTAAACTTCACTCCCTCACGTACTTTTACTGTAAAGCTAAATAAATATAATAATAATAAATATCAATATAAAAGAAATTATATACTGTAATATTACAAGGAAAATAGAGCCGTTTTTTTTGTAGTTATCACGTAGAAAATCGTGTAGAGTTGTAGAATAAATCATACATAGCGTTGTGTTTCATATAAATTGATTTAGATCTTGATTTCGGTAATTTAAATTTGAATATAACTTGGTGTCAGGAGGAGAGAGAAGCTACAGAACTTGAGGTTGCATTACATCGTGCCCGAGCCTTATTAGGCGAGAAGGAAATCAGACTTCGACACATCGAGCGAGCGTTACGCCGCCTTGCTGACACTCACCCACCGCCATTGCAGGTCGATAGACCTTATTGTCAAGATATAAGGATCACATTTTGCTTGCATTGGAAAAATGGCCATTGAGTTAAATGTGTTGAGTTCGAATTTTGGTTGCAAAAATTTTTGTCGTCTTGTGTTTAGTTGTTTTTCTTTTTGTTCGTTTCGTTTCTAGGTTATTTGAGAGATTAGAACGGAAATATAACAACAGAGCAAAAACCTGATCTAATATATTTTTTGGTATTCTGCTGTTGCAATAACATATTTGATCGCAAGTTATAGAAGTTGCAATTTTTTTTTTACTCTAGTGATTCTGTATTTAAATTTATTTTGATTTGACCATTAGCTGAAAATAGGTGTCATTCAATTTTACGTAATTCCTCTGTTTGCTTGTTGCAAAAAAGTGATGAATTTGTTTAATTGTTTGTATACATAGATATATTTCAATTTGTTTCGTTTGCAAATCTATCTATAACAAGCATTTAGATTTAAGCATTATATGTAACGAAACAAGATTGACATTTGTTTGCTAATTTTAGGGCTTCTCATACTTTTAGTTAGGCTCACTACGCTAAATTTCAAATAGACTTTCTTTCACGCCGTATCAATTTTTATGTTCTTCTTTGACATTCTGTTATTCATTTTATCTTTTTTGTATACATACTTGTAATCGAATTTGATTTTGCAATAGTCGAATTGTTTGTTAAACTAGAAATAAACTTTATATTGATAGGAAGCAACAACCAGTGATGCATCTTCGGGTAGTGAAGTGGCCGCTGAAGCGGAAGCGGGAGGAGCGGTATTGAGATCCCTTCGTGCCCTTCACGCTGACGTTCGTGATATATGGAGAGCTTTAGATGCCAGGAGGCCACATACAGGTTAGTTTTCAGGGTTTCGTATTTTAATAGAAAAAGCCAGACAAGAGTCAGACCCGCCAAACTGGGGTTAGATATACTTTTAATGGCTTACTTTATTGAAATCTTAAATTTTGAGGTTATCTTTTGTCAATTTTTTAAATCACATGGCCATAAAATATACAACACTAAAAATGGATGAATATAAAACCCTTGTTTCCAAATAATGAATGCCTTTACACCAGCCCTTTTACGTCTCCACTGCAGGGGCTCAGGTCTTCCTTATGGATGGTTAAGGAAGATGGGCCATGACCCTCCACGCTGGTCCAATGCGGATTGGAGGGTATTAACGACTGCAAATGCAGCCGGGACCAACGGCTTAACGTGCTTTCCGAAGCACGGAGTAGCTTGAGATAATAATTTTTTGGTCACCCATCCCGTGACCGACCCTTGCGAAAGTTGCTTAACGACTACGATCGCGGGCCGCGGCGCTTATCCACTACGCCACCGAGCTTTCGTAAAGTCAATTATTGATCTCTCTGGTTTGTTTCCCTCGTTTCCCATGCAATTTACCTGCATACGTATTTGTTATTTATCAGATTTCTCGAACACCACATTGCAATATTCATAATGTCAAGGCAATGCGATAAGTAAGGAAGTTTAAATCATAATTAGTCATTATGAAAAATGTTCTTATTCATTACTTTGTCCATAACATGTTATTGTCCTTTACAGCTTCCCCAGAAACAAGTTCGTGTAATGCACCAACAACATCCCAGACTCGAATGACATTATCAGCTGTGAGTAAATATTATGAAGTTCAATTAATCAATAACATTACTACGCACTAGACATCGAGCACAGCGATTCACTATTGTTGGATATTACTGTAAAGGGTCACTCATGTCCAAAATCAATGTTAGTTAGATATGTTTCTCCATAGACCTAAATCGTTGCTTAATAATATGAAATTCAACTTTCCACGATAAGAAACAAAGCTTAATTTTGTAAATATGCATTTTAGCCTGATCCAATAACACAAGATAATTCCGATGGAGGTGTCGCGGAAAGAGCTAGAGGATTACGAGCATGGCTTCAAACAACACCATAAACATCAAAATCAACGTCGTCAATACACCAATCGGAGTCGAGGCATGTTAAATAAAATGTAATGTTAGTTTGTTAACCCTTTCAATGAATAGCACTCTTAGAAATTCATCATCAATGATAAATAAAGCTAATGATTAGCATACTCGTAATTATACTGTCAGTAATGTTTAGTGATTGGAGTATGTAGATGATTTTGATACTTGTTACGTTAATATTCATAGAAAGAATAACATGGATAAGACATTTTACTGGATAGTATTTCTTGATTTAACTGAATATAGTTTATGTTGATAATGATATTATTACTATCTAATTCAAAATTGAAATTAACGTTTCAAAACTAAGTGAATTTAGCTCACTTTTATTTTAATCAATATAACCTAAGACATTGAATTGTATATTTTTTTCACTTCAATTGTTATATATTTCCTATCTAAATTCCGACAAAAAAATCATTAATATTTTCCGAAGGAATATCTATATTAATGTATACGTTCCAGATCAATTCAGTCTACCTACTCCTATCACTAATATGTAATTTTTGAACTATTGCACAAAACTGATGAAATCAATATTTATGACATTATGTAATGATGTAAATTACCTTATTGTATGTATTAACAAAGTTGGAAAAAGTAAGTTATGGTTAGGTTATTTATTTTAATTTCAAGAAAATGAAAAAGTGAGTTGGTCAAACCTTTTTATGAAAAGGATTATCGAAAATAACATTTTTACTAATATGAGGATTATAGGAAAAAAATACTATAATCCTCATGTTAGTAAAAATTTAGTAGTTTTTTTTGTTGAATAAATGAAAATTAAATGGACAGTGCAACAAAAACCACAGGTATATCCATGTTGGTGATAATGGTTTTTTTACTAGTAGGATGTAAGAAATAAAAAAAACTGCTCATCATGGATTAATTTGTTTTGTTCGATACAGAGAAGACTGTAAGCATCTGTAAGGTCCATTTTCAGTCGTTGATGCCGCCATTCTTGCAAGCATGATAATTTTTATATTATCATTTTACGATCATTTCATTTTATTTATAATTTTTCATTGTTGTCGTTCCTTATTGCCACTCTGGGCTTGCCCACCGCCAATTTTAGATCGGGCACTGGGCAACTGGGCAACCTCCAATTGTACCCATTGGACATGTTATCTGCTTGGAACTAATATATGATTAAATAGACTCTTAATTAGAAACAAAATTAAAGTTTTTTAAATGGTGTAAATAAGATGTTGAATATTTGAAAACCACGTATATTCTCTATATGAATCATAGCGTGTATGTAGACTTTGTGAAAAATCTGATTAATTTAATTGTTTGAATTCTACGTCAAAAATAGTCATATGAAAGTCTGAGTTTAGAATTATCTCTAGTCAATATAAAGTCATAATATGACGAATGAAAATTTTAAGATTTATCTTAAACGAAAGTGGAAAAAGATTGTAAGGATGTATTTGGAAACAATGTGACTCGCTCTAAAAGACAATTTGTTTAAACTACGTATACATTTAGTATTTAAATTACATATATATAATGTTTAACGTCACAATAATTTATTTTTAAGTTCCAAATAAATTGAATTTTAATAAAAATCCTGTTTTGAAAGTTTTAAATGTATACGGTGATAAATTGAATTACAAAATGAATTCGCACAAAAAATGAGAGTTGTCTTAATTATATTTAGGGTATTTAATAATATATATAAAATTTAGTACATAATTTCTAATGAATCTTAATCTAAAGGTCAGTTAATTTAGATTGGTACAAAATTTGGTCATGCAAAAGTGAAAGTATAAATACCTATATTTGTTTCTGAAATTGTAAACATATGTTTTTTTTAATATGACAGTTGTCAATTATTGCAAAAGTTTTGCCGACATTAAATCTATTTTTTTTAAGAAAAATTAAATAAAAAATGATATCGTTAAATTAATATGTATTGTTTTTACATATTATGTTTTCAAATGAGTTAACGTATAAATCACATTTAACGTTTAAAAGTTAATGGAAATTTAGAAGATTAGTATAACAAATTTCAGCGGTCGATCCCGAGAAAGATTTTATATCGTAAATAAATAAATTGTTTTATTAAATAACTGTGGGTTGGCAGCATATTTATGAAAATAATAATAATAATAAGCGTTTCTTTTCAATTATTTTTTTATATAAAAATATTGATATTTTCTCACTAAGATTTATCTTTATAAGTTTACTTAATTTACTATAATTGAATTAATTTAACTGTGATGCGATTCGCTGATTATAAAGTGTCTTCTTTACATATTGAATGTCTGTATGGTTTTAATATAATGTCATCTAGTCTTAATAATATGCTATCACTGGCCAAAATGTCAGCTTCCTTTGTCGTTTATTGTTTGAAATAAAGTTTTAAGATTGAAAGTGTTGTAACTAATTTAAGTCTTTATTACAATATCGTAAGCAAGATATGGTGTTAAAACACACCAAGAAAATATTCCGGTATTGTCTTTTTACTAAAATAGATCTTATTGTAATTACCTAAAACTTACTATCGTTTAACAAATAATAAAGGTATTAAAACTAACCAGATGCGGCAGTATTATTCTGTCGTGGTTTGTTTAATAAACACAAACTGTACTGAAAATAAATCTGTCAAAGGCCAGTGATAGTAATACTCTCGCCTTGCTTTAAAATTAGTAACAGTAATGAAACCTAGTTTAAGTGATCCCAATTTTATGTTGTGATAGTACGTTAGGTAATGTTTAGAATTGATCGTTATAAAAGACCTTGAGGCACGATTGTATTTGCTTCAAAAATAATATTTATTGGACTGTATTTACATATATATAACAAAATTTAAAAATTATATCGACTTTTGGAATTGATGTTTGGTGCACGTGGTCTTTTATCGTAAGTTAAATTATTATAGTCTAAATATAGCCAAAGTGTAACTTTAGATAATTAGAATTTTCTAGTCAAATATCATTGAACTTTAGCGTTTATTCTTATTTGGTATGAATATTGGGCCAGCGTGGAGGGTCATGACCCATACTACTTAACCATCCATAAGGAAGGCCTGAGACCCTGCAGTGGGGACGTAAAAGGGCTGATGATGATGATGATGATGATGACGATGATGATGAATATAGAAATCTAGGAAAAACTTGGATGTTTGTTAATGTAAATGAGCTGTGATCGTGATAAGATAATACGATCAAATTACGTTTACATAAAATGTCACAGCTTCATTCTTTTTGCCTCTCAATAGATGGCACTGTGTTCAAATTTAATGTTATTTTTATCAATGAATGTCCATATTCCTTTATGTTTGCCTTTATTATTATATTATGTTACGATGCGAATTCCAATATAGCTATTTGTATTAAGGAACATAAAATTACATTTTAACGGTATTTGTACAAGGATTGTCTATATTTTGTTGTGGAATCGTAGGATAAGATTTCGCATAAATATTTATAGTGTTCTTTAGAATTTGTATTAAAGTGTGTAAGTTTTTGCTCACCCTTTATCGTTGACTGTGAAACAGCTATATCTACATATTCAAAATCTACGTAATACATATAAGTGTAGGAAAATATAATTATACATAGAGGTATCTATATAAGAATCTTATTATATATTATACTAACATTAACTTACTGACATTTACCACACAAATATAATAATGCCAAAAAGAGTATGTATGTATGTATAATGTTTTTCTATTGAAATGATTTATCATTTTTACCAATATTTTGTAATTTCATCTCTATTAATGAGACAATAAAGTCTGTATGCATTTTTTTATCTAAGCAAAAAAGATCTAATCTCCTATAACTAGCTTATTTATTATTAAATTGTTAAGAAATTTTTTATTATGTTAGTAACTGCGGTTAACCTCAAGGTATTTTTTGCAGTATGCATTTAATAAACTTTTCGTTCTAAATTAAACAGTAATTAATATTATACAAAATTGTTTAATATGTGTAATAGATTTTAAACTTTAACTGATTCAAAATTAGGCTCAATATCGACTGTCAATATTTGTGGTAACTTTTGTCGTGCATTACTGGTCTTAATATTTAACGCACAAACAAAATAACCAGATGCCAGAATCCATATATTAATTCTGGCCTTACATTTAGAAAGGACGAATAAAAACGAAAAAATGTTCATATCCTTCTTGAATGTAATAGGGATAATGCCTGGAGTTAAAAAAAAGAAATTTAGTCACAGATGATAGAAACAGTCGGTAGATAATTGAAACAAGATACATAGTTTTTTTTGCTTCTATTTAATAAGAACTGGCTTAAATAATAGACATTTCAGTTGAGGAGTGGAAAGGTGACGTCATGCGACATTTCAACTCAATGTATCATTGTAGTTTATTACACAAAAAAAAAGTTTTTAATATTCTTCAATACACGATGGATAGAAAAAAAATATATATATCATTATCCTTATTACAATAAAAAATGGAAAAAATCGCTGAATTTTCTGTGTAACTTTTTTGTATCGAGAAAATTTTAATGTGACAGAACTCTTAGAAATATGACGTAGTTATGTCTTTTTTTTCTACAGCTTATTTAGACTGTATTTCTTTATACAAAACTAGTTAATCTTAGTGATTTTAAATGTGCGTGTCCTCTTAATGTATGCGTGTTTAAATTTTACAAGGCCCTATGTTTAGTACAAAAAGTTAGATTTTTACTTAAAAGTCCAGCACAATTTTTTTATAAAGTCGAAGTTCTAAATCATAATTATAATTCTTGATAGTATAGTATTAAAAATGTTTTCGTAGCCACAAATTTTATTGCTAAGAATGTTTTGTGAGACTATGAGTAAATCGCTTTCTTCGATGTTTATATTTAGATTCTTGCCTACAATGACGTATTTTATCAGACACGTCATACCCGTACGTTATTGCGTTTTAAAACAGCCTAAGTTTTATTTTGGTACCGTAATATTATAATATAATCACAAATAGCGCGAAGATTAAAGGTACTAGATAACTATATCAGTTATTTGTTTTTTGTCCATTGGTGTACAATAATTTTTCATTCATTTATTATATCAGTGGAATTCCTTAATATCAGGACTGCGATCGCCTAACCCTCTAGCTATAGGATACGATACCTCAGCGAATATTATGACGATATGTAGTTTAATTTTACTACATTAATATGTCTTTTATTGGTCTGTTGATGGATGAAAGACTAAGTTAGTAATGCTGTTGTCAAATCTATAATCATCATTCTTTATCAATTATTTGTCGTTATTAAAATACATGTTAAAGTCATAAAAGTCACCACCTTTTGGAAAACGAAATTCGGGACATTCTGACTGTCATCAGAAATAATAGGATTTCAGCCCACGATAGATAGATTCTTATTATAAGCAAAAGTAAAAAATAAAAAAAGATCCTTGAAATCATTCAATGAAATTCGGTCACCTCGGCAATTACTATGAATGAACCCATAGGTAAAAGAATGAATTTTAATATTTAGTCGAATTTCATCAACGAACAAATATGGGACAAAATGAATAACAAGCCGGGACAACATCATTGAAATCGGACAGTCCTCGAAAATTCGCGACGGGTGGCAACCCTGGTCATAACATCGCTAAGATATATTCTATAGCTTGAATTATATATAGCTAGAAAGTTGGCAGTCGCAACTCTGATCGAACACAAATAATATGGAAATGTTAAAAACTTTGGAGGTTATAATAATAATACCTAAATAAATTTTATAAGAGTTTTATTAGTTATTATGACGTAATTTGGTTGCAATTTACTCATAGTTCGCTAGGCGGTTCGACTGATAATGAAACGGCTCATTTGTTCGATGCATTCATTATAATATGGCGGAATTATACCTTTTTTATACGTCAACAAAATGAATTAGGCACTACCCCTGCCGCCTGGCAAGCGACAGGGGTTGTGTGGGATTCTTACGTGAACCCACCCCGTGGCTAGCCGCGCGTTGGGTTCCTGAAGGTCTACCCACAAAAACCCCTACGGTGTATCGTCCGATGAGATCCGGGAAGCCGTGACCGAGGACGCTCACCCCAGTTCGGTATTATATCTACAGGTCATAATCAACTTGACATCAAATTTATAACAGCCAAGGGTTACAGCGAAATCGTTTTTAATGTTTTCATTTTGACTATCGCCATATTTATAATGATAACCTCGAAACAATGATAATGGCACTGTGATAGTAATATTAGAATATATCACTAATTCTCACGTTTATAGTTATAATTTCACTATAATTAATAAAACCATAGGCATAATTTAATTATATGTATTGTCTTTAAAATAATTATTTTCATAATATTCACCACTGAAGTCTTACATAGATTACTCGATTACAACCGAAATGTCCGGCACGACAGTGCTTGTAAATGTTAGCAAATTCACAGTATGAATATCTTTAACTAACGTTTTTATGTTAAAGTGATAACGCTATTTAACGATAACGGGGAAACAATGGCTAGAATGTGCTGTGCTAGAAAGAGAGGGAGTACCAAACACCTTCGATTGATTGAAAGCGATCGGTACTCGATAAAAATGTTTCTCTTATTAGCACATCTTTTCCCAGCCACTGTTCTTAATCCTAACTGGTTATTTCGGTTAGGTTGGGTAATTTTCAACAGTATTTACAGCCCTGCTTTGTAAACCAGTTTAAGCGATGAAATTAGACCCTAAATCCTTAACTTAAATATCAAAATGGGAAAAAACTGTATTCGTTAAGTTCATTTAGACCAATATGTTATTTTTAAGCTCATTATAGTCAAAAGTTTTTAAGGTAACGTCCAAGATATTATTAATGTTATGTACATATTGTTTATATACACACACCTTAAAATATTTAAATTGTATTTATTATGAAGATATCGCAAAATAGTTAAAGCGTTTCAAATAATAAAGGAATATTTAGACTTAAACCATTTACGTACACGATCTGTTACTATGATAAAAAATTCAAAAGTATAACATTGTAAAACTATAATAAACTTAATCTAATTTAATATAACTAAAACAAAAACTGTAACAAGCCAAAACATTATACTTAAGTAAATTAAGCTGCACTTACATAAACACGATTTGTGAAAAAAAAGTATGTTTATGTATCGATCTGAACGAGTGTCTTTCTATCAAGTACTGTATCATAACTATCAGTATCTTAAAGATAAGAAATTGAAAAAAATATGTGTAACTGCAGCTTAATAATAATAGTCGTTTACAACGATCATACAATGTTTTACCAAAATAAACAAACATGCCAACAAAATTCTTGTATTTATTTAAGTATCAATTACCTACAAATATTAATTACACTATTGACGATATACAAACTTTAAAATGTAACTTACGAATTAATGACACCTGATGGTTTGTTCTATTTGTCCTCGTACTCGAAAATATGGAAAGTTTCAAATAATCTTCTAATTTTGTTAAAATCAAATCCGTCAAAATTAATTATCATTCATTTATTAGGAGCTGTAATGGCGTTTCGAAAATAGACGAAATTTCGTTTTAGGTACAGTTTTAGCAGTAATACTAACTGGTGTCATATTAATATGTATGTTTAGCAAAAACAAATGATAGTATTCGTATTCCGATAACCCATGACCTTTCGCAATCAAATGAATGATAATTAATTTTAACGGATTTAATTTTAACAAAATTATAAGATTATTTGAAATTTTCCATTTTTTCGAGTACGAGGACAAATAGGAACAAGCCATCAGGTGTCATTAATTCGTAAGCATCATTCGATCGTAGTATTATCACCTTTACCGAGTAAAGAATCGAGGTCTATATGGGTGTAAAGTACTGATTTCCTTCGGGATGATTACATCCCGCAAAAATCTAAACGTACAATGTGAACTATGAAAAAAGAAAGTAATGTAGGTACAACTAAATGCTTCTCATAAATTGAGAACTCTGATTTTTAGCGATATAATAAGATATAAAAAATATGAATTGTATCTGTTTTTTTAATATATAAATTGCTTTCACAATGCCATGCTGAAAAAAAATCTTAATGCTAAATGCTTAAAAATCCACTTTGCCCAATGACCTTTCGCAATTAGCGCGACTGCTCTAAGCACTGAGCTACCCAGGACTTAAAATACAAATATTTTAGACTTAAAATATTTCATTCGGCTGTTTGGGTGGATTGCCTGAACATTGATGAAAATAGTAGTTGCGAGTTGGTTTGAGTCTCATCTCAAAATAAATACCTAGTACTAATCACAAAATGATAACGTAAATGCAATATTTATCAAATACAAATAAAACAATATGGGGTCGAATTGTTTAATTTTAAAAAAATATCGCAATCCTTTTCAATTTAATATTTTAAAGATAAGTAATGAATATATCGTCAACTTAACGTCAGTTGGAATTGTCTAAGGCAAGCGTTAGACCCAAATAATAGTTTAGAAATAATGAGAAATGTGAAACAAAATAATTGAATGCTAACTGAAATCTTTCGACTGGGTCGGCCTATCATTAAAATCATCATTAATAGGGATGATGACTGGGTAAAAAAAATGCAATTCTATTTAGTCCGTCAGTCAGATAATAGAAAAATATTTGATACGTATTTTTTTTTACTTCAATTTAACAAGAAATAGCTTAGATAACAGACATTAAATTTGAGGAGTGGGGGCTCGCTACGTCACAGTTGAGTAGAAAACGTACCCTAACGTGACGTCATGCGAAACTTCAACTCCATATAACGCCGTAATTTTATGATTCCGAAAAAAATAAAAAAATACGTGTTTAATATTTTTTAACACTCTACCTGACGGACAAACAAACAAAAATTAGTCATCACCCCTGTTCCGAAAATGATAGTGAATTTAAAAGTTATACCATTAACCGCTATCACAATCGTAATATATTTGGAAGGGATTGCGATATAGATTCTGGAATTCGACAATTAGTCCACTGGATTTCATAATGTACTATTTTTTATGACATATCTTAATAACACTTTACATGGTAAGTATAGGTACCACTTCCTTATACTGATTACTGTAAGAACATAAAATCACTTGTTGAAAGGTTCACGACTAATAAACTCTGGCCATATAAGTTCCATAATAGTTACGCGCTTCTACGACCCAATCTAATCTTGCGAAAACTATTTTACTGAGAGCTCTTTTGAAATGGGTTTTCGGTTTTATCTCAGTAACGCTGACATGATGAAGATCAAAGTTGTGCCTGAAATTAAAAAAAAGTTTACATCAATAGGTTAGTTAGTCATAGATTATTATTATTGCTTTCTACTCGCTTTCTAATGTGGTCGTGTATTATACATTTAAATCTATTGAGTAGTTAAAAAGATCTCAGGCGTTTAGACAGCGGAAAGCGATCTTGAAAATGATATCTTATTATGTAGATATCTTATTTATCCAGATATCTTAAATAAGATATCTGCACGTGTAGACATACTTTGTTGTTCTCTGAGTGAATTCTCAAAAACGGCAATGTATACATATATTATGTTATACCTAGATAGAAATTGGAATAATTCTGTAATATATCTTTGTTGCTTAAATATTGCTTAAAAATTGGCTCACGCAACCTGTAATAATAGATTAAGAGGTGTGTATAAATGAGTAAATATTTTTTTTGTTTTATACTATGTATGGCTATATACAAAGGGCTAAAGATGCATTTACCACACTTTTATTGGTTTCGTTTAAAACGATAGAATGGCGTATACGGCTCTAAGCGTATACGGCTCACGACCCTATAGCCCTAGGATCTAGGGATCCCGTACTATCTACCTATAGGAAACGGTAAAACACGTTTGTATAAATATTTATTTGATTTTTTGTTAAAGCGGCAACAGAAATATATCATCTGCGAAAATTTCAACTGTCTAGAAGTCACGGTTTCACGAGTCACAGACAGATGAACAGAGAGGACAGTGCAGTCTTAGTAATAGGGATTTATTCTTTGGATACCGAACCCTAAAAGGATTCAGAGTATAATATCAATATGAAATTTACCGGTAGATAGTGTTACCAGATGAAAAATCAAAAGTTCGGAGAAAAGACCCGATTTCCATTGAAAAATTCTGAGATTTTGTTGCAGTTTGCGATTATTCTCGAACGTATAATTGAAAAAAGTTAAATTATTATCGTGTTTATTCATTCATTGCACATCGCAAACTTTATCAAAGGGATCTTAAAACGTACTATATTCTATTAAAAATTCTGTAATTTCCTGAGATTTGCAAAATCCGACTGCAATTCTGAGGAGTCCAAAAATCCTGAGAATATCGTAGATCAGTTTGGAAGACAAAAATCAGTTAATTTTAATCCTTACCGATTGTTATTCTTAATCTATCTGGCGCATTAGAATACATCGCCGATTGTCCTCTTATTACTTGTTTTCCTTTCTGAATCTCCGGCGTGCATTGTAAACTGTAGAGGTCTTCAGGTTGTGGATTGAAAGATGACCACACTTGCCAAAGCTTCGACGTTGCGTTCCATACCGGTGGTCCAAGATAATTGGCAGGTACCTTTAGAAATATTATAGGTTTAAAGAACTGAATGCACATGCGAAACAACGCGTGATTCCTTTTAAATAGTTTCAGAAACATTACAGTTTTACATAAATTGCTTCATATATTTTTTGTGTTTTGTGTGAATTCGCTGCGTCGCGCTGAGTGTCGCCATGCGGAACGGTAACATATATTTGTATCAGACTGTTATTTTAATACCCACTATCGCGTCTTACGTCACGACTCATGAGTCATCCATGAGCTGGATTAAGTTAGCGGAAGATCGTGTTTTGTGGTGCATTCGGGAAGAGCTCTAAGTCCTACAGTGGTTTACAACTAATTACTAGTAACAGTGATAACTAATGAATAAAAAAATACGCGCGGTGCGACACGAGATACGGTTAACATATTATAATTCCACCTTTTTTCGGTATCAGTGATGCATTATTCTTTAGACAAACTAAGTTCGTATTGTGCCTAGGGCGTAATGTTACAAGGTGCGCATTTCATTATGACCTAAAAATCCAAAAACTCATGACCTAAAGACGTCGCCCAATTTCTGACGAAGGTTGACTTTGTTTGGATAGTATATAATCCAAGGTAGGGAAGATACATTTATGTTCTGGCGGTGGTTTCACGGGGTTCCTTATCGTTTAATTTCTTGCAGCTACGTTTCATATATAGATAGATATTTATTTATTAAATATAAAATAAAAATTTGAATTGAAAACGAAACCGACGTAATCGGATTTGTTTTTCTTTATATTTTTAAATTATTTTTATAATAATTCTGTTGGTTATGGGTTTGATAACTTTCAGGTAAAATTTTACTCACCCTTTGGTTATTAATTGTCCACATTATTTTGGGCGCCGGCAAACCAGAAGCACTGCAATTTACTGATACTGTGCCAGACTCAAACTTCGTCACTGTTATTTCGGTATCGGATGGGGGAACTGAAAATGGAAATCATTAATTAGGAAATGAATGTAAAATGACTGTTGGATTTAGTATGTGGTTTATTTAATTTATTAGAAGTAGTTTACGCACTTGCATACATCATAATTCTATGTATCTTCCATCTTTATCACACATGTGTCAACTTAATGACGAGCTACAACCGCACTGATTCAATTTCGATGAGAATACGATATCGATGAACGATATCGTATGAATCGTTCACAAATACTGACATAATAATAATATTACGCGATTGATTTGATCGTGGAAGGTGTTTCATGCCTTCCTCGGCTTCTGCATCCTTCCACTTTTGCGTTGTATATAAATAAATAAATATTAAACAACATCATATACGTTGCTCAGATTCCAAGATGAGTAGCTAAAGCATTATTTACGCGTGTCCGACTCAACGGAGCATTATAACTAGGAACTTACTAAGATATTCAACGAATATCTCCTTCTGGTCTGTTCTAAAGTAAGGTCGCTCCCCTGACACTTCGCAGCCGAATGTGAAGTCTTTCCTCGGAGCCAGCTGTGGCTCGTACGTCATTACACACTTTCCAGTCACTCCATTATCGTCTTCAGCGCAATCTAACTTCGACACCGTTTCGGAATACCACGAATGATTCATGCTTCTTTGGTTCTGTAATAGATAGTTTTATTATTTAATTATATATTTCTACCGCACCGATTATTAGTTTACTAAAACTATCCTTTAAAAATTGCTTCGGTAGTTTAGGCGTGAAATCGTAACAGAGGCACAGACGTAGTTACTTTCGCATTTATAATATAGCTATGGATAATCTCAAGACCTTATATAATATATTTTTTATTTTATTATAATGCATGAAAGAGAAATTAATAAAGGTTTTCTTTTTTACTTATTTATTTTATTTAATCTCATGACCACTATTCAAGCAGTACCTACACATCAGATGTTTACATGTAGACTCTATTTTATAATAATATTGGAGTATCTTCGATTACTAGGTACAAACAAAATTATTGTACCTAACTATTTATTTAATTTAACTGCAATTTTATGGTAAAACTCACAACGGCCAACAGATCTTAAGTTAATAAATAGTTCATGGACACGTGGACAATATTAATCGGATATCTTATACATTAGAATTCATTATTCAATAAAAATATTCCTAATGAAAAATGCTTAAAAATGGAATGATGGGATTCAAACCCACGACCTTTCGTAATCCAGGCGACTGCTCTAACCATTGAGCTACCCAGGTGACCACAAAATTGCTCAAATATAAATACTTGAGTACTGTCAAACTAATTATAGTGCTTTTCTGTACATTCGTACGTCCTTGGATACACTTCCGATATATGGAAGAATTCTATTTATATGAAGAAATCGAATTCTATATAAGTATTCATGCTATAAGGAGGTTCTCATAGCAGTTATATAAATAGAATCTAACGAATCTCGAGAAAGTTTCTTGGACAACTACTAATAAATGGAAACATTTTGACTTCTTATTAATCGCTAATGATCACAAAAAACAAATTATTTGTCGTTAATGGTTCACCAATTAGGGCATTATCATAATGATGGTAATGATTCTGATTTTGTGCGAATTTGGTAACTCATATGAAAAAGTTATGTCATATTTATCATCTACGTCCCAACAATTAGGACTAAATGGCACATAAAACTTAATAAAAAGAGGAACTCCAATGTCACTCGTAGTAAACTAATTAATTCAACCCAAAGTACTCATTATTTACTCCATCCGCCCCAGAAAAACAAGGTCAATTAGTTTTTGTCAACGTAAACTAGGTTATTTATAGCGTTGTGACCAAATAAGGTAGAAATAACTATTTTTTCACAATTTATAAAAAATTGGTTAGGTTATATAAATTGGCTAATATTATCTATCCTTTCAGGCAAGCCACGGAGATACATAAAAATGAAGGTTGGATTAGGTGCAATGAGACGAGACAGAATGGTAATTATATATATTTGAAGATAGACATAGATAAAAAAACTTGTTTTGAGATACTTTTAGTTGACAACCATCGTGGTGAAAAAGAAGTTGTCATCTCTCGGTTTAGATTTCTACAAACAGACATGGACCAAAAACCGCCCATGGGCTAAACGTGAGAAGTAGTATTTTGACTATGTCACATAAATAATTTTTAACCATAAAGGTCAATGCTGATTCTCTATGATGTCTAACCTTCGTTAGGAGAGGCACATCAAGAAGAAAAGGAAGGTCTATGTAGACAGGAACTGCCTAGGGCTTTCGTATTTGGGGGGCAGTCTGGCGTATCAAACAGATATATTTGCTATTATAGGGATAATGACTTATTATGTAAGTTTTTTTACCAGATTTAATTCTTAAACACTAGTTTTTAGACTTTACTCTTTGATCAGTTAGTATCTATTACTTCTACTCTTTCATCTATCAAGTGTGTGTATATATTATACGTAGCATCTCATATGAAGACACGGCTGAAGGCCATGGAAGCCAGGGCCGGTAAAACCTTTATATAAAAAAAAAACGTAGCATCATCTTGTTGATTATACTTTTGATTATCTTTCGACTACGGCGGTTGCTTGTCAATGTATTTTTTATTTTTTAATAATTTATTGTATACTTTTCGTATGTTCATTGAATGTAATTAACGTAAACACTAGCTTATGGATTCACTTTGTGAAATATAGCAATAAATTAAATATTGAATGTGCGGCGTTTGTATTCGGAGTAGAAGTATACCCACAGCCTTACATCAATACTTTCTATTGCTACATTACGAACATGAATCCATGTTCGCGGCATTCAGAAGTTCAAAATATTCAGACCAACAGTATTTAACGTGAGTAAGGCTTCTCTTGGTATTGGCAAATTATACTCTTTAATTGGTGCTTTTGAGCGGTTTGTTTTGTTTTTATAATAGGCGTCGTTCTAGTATTTTGAATACGGCACCAAGTTCCAGCGATTTGCCCAGGGCGCCAAGTTTCATTGAACCGGCGCTGTATGTAGTATTGTCTAGACTTACCTCGGGTCTAAATATTATGAATTGATTTCCATTTTTGTATAATTTTACTGATTGTAGAGAATCGTCCGCAAGGAGTTTCCATGAACATGTGATCTCCCAGCCGAAGTTTTGTTTCCATTCGTGTGTTAAGTCTACTGTGGTTGATTTCACCATAACTGTAACAATAAATATTATGAAGATACTCGGTCATCTCCTTATAATTGGTGTTTCTTCAAGCAGTACCTAATGAAGGTACTGTCACGAGTACATTACTATAGGTAGGTTCAGGACGATTTATGGTCAATGCTGGCCGATAATATTTTGAATTATTTCTTTTCCGCGTCGATTTAGCGTTGTCCTGTCTTGCTGATATATAATATTTCTTTCAGGACGCCTCCACTACAGGGGCAGTAGCTATAAATTATAATATTTGTTTTATTGTCATACTATAAAGAAATTCGATAATATTATATAAAAATATCTTTAATTCTATGAAATAATCCCTATTCCATAGGTATGCTATAATTGGTTGTTGAATGTAAATGAAGTGATATCAATAAATATTAATAAACTAGTTTTCCGGCAGCGACTTCGCAATCGTGGTCCCGTATTATACAGGGTTATGGGTAATTAGATCGGTTCCTTTTAAGGGGTCGTAGGGGAGGTCATTTACAATTATTTTCACCTCTCATTATGTATCAGAAAGTGAGCCAATTTTGTGATTTTTTTTTAAATCGAAAAAAAAAACAGCATTGACCATAAACAAGCGTTGCTTCACGTCGGTTTTCTCTGAGGCCGTGGTATCACTCCGGTCGAGCCGGCCCATTCATGCCGAATCTGTTGTGTAGTTTAAAGATCTCCGCGTACAGACAACGAGAATTGACTTTGATTTACTCTATGTTGGTGACATTTAAGTATTTCAGTTATGTTAAGTATTTCAGTTTTCGAAGTAAATGTGTTTGTTCACATTTAATTTTCATTCAAATTTAGAAAACTAAAGCATTCAAAACCATTGAATAAAATGTTAGTAATTAATGAAACACAACCTTATAATAGAAAAAGTGAAATATATTTATTGATAAAATATATACAACGTTTTTACAGCTGGTTGGCGGGAAAACATTTTTCTATCTATATTATTGCCTCAGGTTTGGGCGGCCTTTCATTATTTGCTAATATTTATGAAATTATATACCATATAAAATGTTTATTATTAATTAGCATTTGAAATATTTAAATCAGTGAAATTAGAACCAAACTTTCGACAACAACTGATACTATGAAACTCGTATTCCGAATTTACGATATATCGTATTCTGAAATTTTCTCATACATAGATATGATTTAATATTACTTATAAATAATATTGTTTTTCACAGTGCAAAGAAAACAAATACCTATGTCACAAAGTATTTTATTAATACGAGTAAACAGCTTTCTTTTTGTTTTCTTATTTACAAATTTGTAACTGGGATACAGAGAAATAAATTATTATTATTATTATAATAGTATTAATTCAAACAACATAAAATACCTGCTACCGTTTTTTATCTTTAGATACATTCTTTGAGTTCTACAGAAGACAACAATTAATTTCTACACGCTTAGACAAGTGTCTTTAATAACAATTTGAATAATAGAATTCAAAATTCTAAAGATCAGCGTTATTTTATGATTTAGTAAACAGCTTCATTCTACCGAGTGGTTGAAGAACTTCATTATGTAAATGCTTCGCATTTTCCCAGTAAACGTATGTTTGTCACGCAGCGTGAATGAATAAATGGGAAATGGGTTAAGTGTCCACGACCCTACTTTGGGTTGCGAACGTTGCTACCAAATGTAGACGAAATGTGATTAGTTGGATTCCTTCGTTACAAAAACTTAGCTCAAGATCTGTTTCTCGGGATGTCATTACACCAATTGACGTCGGCTAAATGAGATAAGAGAATGTGGCCAGATCTTAATTTGTGTAATGCAATTAGGACTATGCAATTGGTAATTTGTGGGACTTCTAAAAATAAAAATAAGGCAATAAAACTACAAAATTGGTTCTACTTAGTTATTTTATTATTTAAAAAAATAAAACAAAAAAATGGTTGATTTCTTAAGTATTTCACATAATATATGGTTGAATAAATAAAATACTCCCCAGAGGATACATAGGCATGACGTACGTTAATGGACTATTTTTATTTCAAAAATTGAAATTACATCACATACATTGCTCATATTCCAAGATAAGTAGTTAAAGCCCCCGTATTATGAACTATCTGAGGCAACGTACTTAATGTACCATAACACCTAGACCCGACACGATAATTAGAAAAGTCCATTTTCGATATTGACCTGAGTCGGGAATCGAACCCGTGACATCAGAGATGGCGACACCTTGAAACCAGCGTGCGAACCACTCGGCTACGTTCGTAAAAAAAATTAATTGCTATCGTTTAAGTTCCTTATAATATTTAACAACTTAATGTACAATAGGTAGTATATTTAACAAATCTGTACCGTAAGTACACGTGGCGCCCAACGTGGGGCGAGAATTAATGCGTTATTTTAATTTACTGACGTCGATAGAATAATAATGTATTTTGTCCATGTTAGTAGAGTTGCAAAGAATTTAATTCGGTACGAGGTAAATATTAAATTTAATTTCATCGATTATAATGAAAGTAATTGATTGGTATTGGCAATAATAAAGTTTATACTGAAGGCAAGCACTACAGAGGAATCTTATGAGGTGGCAATATGAAACTATCAAGGAAGCGGGCTATGATTGGATACAAAATACACAGAATAAGGAACGATGGAATTCTTCGGAGGAGGCCTTTACCCGAGGAGGGGATCTGGAAGATCAACTAGATGTGTAGGTAAAAGGTTATAAACGTTAACTGTAAGTAAGTTTAAGCTAGCCTAATATTTAAATAAGTACTTATTGTATAACCTTTCCCTAAGGCTTTTAAGGCTTTTTTATTTTTATTTATTTATGGTTAAAAAGGTAAATAAAAGTAATGCGATGGCTTATTATGAATGTATACTATCTTACCATCGTTACATTAGATAGTTTTAGATCTTTTTAAGCAATTTTGTTTAAGATAAATATTAGTATAACATTTCGAATACAAAATTGATCAAATATTATAGTAGTAAAGTAGTAGATAATATTATAAACTACAATTTTACGAGTACGTTAATGACACATCGCACTCTAAGTACTCACTCATTTTATTTTATATCTTTTAAATCATCGAACGGTCGAGGGAATCCCTCGTTTCATTTTCATTAATAACGCATGTTGACTGTTCCAAATGGGGACTTTATTGTGTGAGGGTTCATTATCGATCTTTGGCTTTGTTTTGATTTGATTCGTTCATTCATGTGGAGTGTGCGCCAGTAAACAAATTGTTTCCCATAATATTTTAACTGTCCTTAGGGAATATATATTGTTAATGTGAATGTTTTTAAAATCGACGAAAAGTAAGAAAATAGTCTTAGTTTTAGTTCTTTAGATAAATAAGAGAATAGTATTCATTAAATTGAAGTGTAGTTTACTCCATTATCTTTTAAATATTAGCTATAAGCCACAGAAATTTCTTTAATTTATGAAACTTACAAAATACCTACGTAACAAAATTAGTTTTTGTTATAGCGAATAAAGTAACCGAATATAGGACATTTGTTATCCCTAATAAGTCCAGATGAAAATTGTCATAAGGGATTACGAGATCGATTTACGGATTCGCTTGACTTATTTTAAAGCATACTAAAATGTCTATAAAGAATAATTTAGAACGTAATTTCAGTGTTCCATTTTAAGTATACTAATTCCTTATATGATTACTTTTGTCAAATATTTTCTTGAACCCTTACTTTTTTATTTCATTGGCATATGGATCTCGTTAATATGTAGATACTTGTATCGAGTGCTATAGAACCAAAGTAAAGCCCACCGTCAACTATTACGACTTACGCGAGATAAGCAGCTGAATTATTCGATGTTTTTCCTTTTCTTTCAGACTATCTGTTCCGGCAGACATTATCCTGTTTTCTTATTGCTGTCTAAATATCAATAAGGCTCACGGAAAAAAGCGCTCTCAATTTTCTCGACTTTGTTTTATGCAAATTAAAAAATAACGATAGAAGTAGATATCGGTGTATCTAACTGTTTATAAAGGTGACAATATATTTAGTACAATATTTTATAAATAGATTAGTAAATAATTTGTTATTTAAAAATAATATACACTCATCATAATCATTGGCCTATTAATGTACTCACTCTTGAGCCGTAGGCCTTTCATATAAATTAGTGGTTCATGACCGATGGTTCGCGAACCACTGGTGGTCCAAACATCCCGAGTGGTCCGCGGAGCCGCGATTTTATAATAGATAGTGGCCGCCAGCGACTTCGTCCGCGTTTTCCATTATTTCTTCGCTCTTAATAGTTGCAGCGTGATGTTATATAGCCTAAAGCCTACCTCGATAAATGGTCTATTCAACACAAAAAGAATTTTTCAATTCGAACCAGTAGTTCCTGAGATTAGCGCGTTCAAACAAAGAAACACAAAAACAAACAAACCCTTCAGCTTTATAATATTAGTATAGATACATAGAATAACTATTTATTTTGATAATACATAGACCAAGCGGGTAGGCCATATTAAGATAGAAATTTGTCAAATGGTCCTTATGACTGAAAGGTTAAGAACCCTAGAGGTTATAATACATGTGTTACTGATTATTGTTAATGACTGCTGATGCAACCGGGAGCAACGTCTTAACTTGTCTTCAAAAGCACGGAGGAGTTTGAGATAATACATTTTTAGTCACCATCCTAGCACCGGCCATTCCCGAAAGGTGATCTGTGGAACTTTAGGGACTTAGGGTAGAAAGGTCACAAGGTTCGTTTTAGGTCAGATTTAAATAAAATCTTCGTAATAGGGGTGTAGACTTTTTATATTTTTATTTTATACTAGACATGAAATATATCTCAAAAATATATCGTTCATATAATAAGTTAAATCTAAAAAAATGCCATTTTTGTTAAGGCGACGCTATGAAGCCCTCTGAATTTAATATCGTTATATGTATGCATAAGGTTGTATTCTCTAAGTTCAGCCCTGTGATTCTGTAAAAATTCAGATCCGAATCCCAATTCACTCATGTGACCGCAATCCCGTCATTTAGTACAGAAATTCTATTGATTCCATTTTTTTGTATTAAAATATAAAACAAAATTGATTGAATGTACGTGTCTCAGATATTCTATTTCTATGCACTTTTTAAAACTCACTTATGCCACGAAACGTTATTAGCGATTCAAGGTTAAGTGGATGCCGCTTTTTGAAGTGAATTCGTACTCTTGAGTGAAGTCAAATTCGGGGTGTGATTTTTACAGAATCGCAGGGCTGATATGAGTATGGAGGACGTCGCGTGACGCACCGTTTGCGGTCACGTGACAACGAGCATAAAATATTTGTTTTTTCATAATTAATTTAAGCAATATTATAAATAGAATAAGCATAAAAATGTGATTATCGGTAATAGCACATTAAAAACTACCAGAAAAATAATATGTATTTATTTTCTTTTACTGTCTTCACCCGTATTACGAAAATATAGTAAGTTATCAAAATAGGGTTTACACTCTTTGAGCACACCCAGTCATATATATGAGCTCCTTACACATACTACACAAACTTAAATAAGAATCCATCTAGTCATTTGCGCAAATTAAAACTAATTTACTAATACATGTTGCTAGAGTCATTTTATATTTTTTAAATTACTAGACGTCTGTTGGGAAGCGCCGCCATATTTTATAAACACTGATGTTGGTCGACAACTTCAAATAGATCACTTAACTGTATGAGGGTACTGTTTACATGTCATTTAGGAGGGTTAAGTAGTTCAAACATAAGTTTATGAAGCAAAACAATAGTGGTAGATCGTTATTAAGGATGTGGTATATATTTATACGTGGTATTGAAATACGTAAGTCAATTTCGAGAATATAATCTCAGGGTATTTACATAACAAAAATGTAACATAAAGTATGGATATGAATTTCTCAGATATTAATTTACATAACAAAGTTTTCATTTATATACTTATTGTATTAAAAATAGACTCTGTCTTAAAATAATTTGTTGACTTGGCTGGTTAAAAGTAATGAAACTACTTATTCAGTAATGCAGTTATATTGAGGAAGAATTTAAAAAAAAATGAAGCAAGGAGATCTAAACAACAAAAATTATTTTTTAACAAAATATCGTAACATTTTTAAAGGCGAGTATTCAACTTAAAAAATGAAATTTATTTTGCACCACCTACTTCCGTTAATGCAACTAACTGTCCTCGATACGAAGTCGATGATATTATGTGCTAAACAATTGTCTATGGTCTAGACTTTCAGATTAAACCTGAACTCGTTCTTAAATGAAAGTTTTTCTACGTACCTATGTTACTCATATTTGTTTAAAGAGTGTATTCAAAAAACATTCCCCTACTTATTCGGTATGACTGTTCTAAGACGAGGGGCTTAATTTGCTCAATTGACCGTCGCGCGCGCCTTAATACTTTAATGCATCGTATTTAGGGCGTCACTTAGATGATATCTGCGTTATGAGACGCGGAAATGTCTCTACGGATAACTAGATTCGGTAGGAAAGGGGCCATCTTGTATCCCACCCGTATTTTTTACTGTTCCGGTTCGCCATTTGGCCTTTTTCGTATGCCGAAAGAAAACATAACAAAATTAAATTCGAAATTCAAATATCGTAAATTAAAAAGCTCTGAAGATTTTGTCTGTATCTGTAGAGTTCATTTTTCATGAACATACTTTTATTACGGGTGTGTTTTCGTAAAACATAATAGCTCACAATAATAGCTCGTCATAATTTTTTTGTTTGAATGAATCGATATTAACGGGAACATGATTTTTAAAGGGTCGATACATAGCTGACGTCAGAACACAAAATTATATAGAATGATATTCAATCGTACCAACTCGACGAATGTTCCGTAGTGTACAAACGCATTTTACTTCGGATGATTTGTTTTTTTAAAGTGCCGTTGTAACGAGATATATAATAAAGGTAGCTAATAAAGTTATAATAAAACTTGATCACAAAAGTGTATCATAGAATCGTTAAGAAGGCGTTTTTATAATAAATCAATTTTTACTATTTCAGCAATTGCTGGCTCTTGTTTCAATTCTTTTATTTAGGGTCGATGCCATATGAATTCTTTTTCTTCCATACTTCTCTATCTCGACATTTACTTTTTTCGTATCCTCATTATGGTTTACTTTAAGGATGAAGAAATTTAAGTTGATGCCGTTGACACCGATTTTATCAGTGCGTTTGATCTGGTGAATCATAATATTCTAATTTACAAATTATATCACTATTATGGAATCTGTGGGACATTGCAGAATTAGTTTAGATCTTATCTTGAACATCGAAAACAAACAGTAATAATCAGATCTCAAGTGTACATGGATTCTTCAGGTACACCACAAGGTTCGCATTTGATACCTATATTATTCCTTCTTTTCAACTTGTACAAAAGTTGGAATGGAATTTTTGACCTCGTCAATTTTGTCAATGTCAATTTTCGACACGATAAACATAAAATACTGAATACACATCGACCTATTACAAATCTATACTATAGGAAGATTACAAATCTATTCCAATAATAAAAAGAGAAACTAGCAACCAAAATTCAAAGTAATAGAATTTTACATAAAAACAAGTAAATAAATTTGTTACAAGAGTAGGCTTATCTCTAGAAAAGATCTCTTCCAGCTAACCTAGGAGTCGTGGGAGAGTAAGAGTAAGTGGGTGATAAAAGTGCAGTTAAATGATATCACGGTTGAAAAAAGAAATATAAAATACATAAAATGTACACTATATATACATATATAAGATACGATAAAAGCAGTGTCATGAATACGAACATTGTTTTATAAAGTAGTTTTTAAGTTTGAATGTAGTAACACTTCTTATGATCGTAGGGCAATCCTGAATATTCAAGGGAAGTTTGTTACATAGTTCAACATCACGAACAGAAAAGGATTTGAGGAGGAAATTGGTGTTACATTTAAGCAGCTCAAGAGATTTGTGACGTAGGGACTCCTGGGATGGTAAGGAGGAGGAAGCTTCTGGAAAAAGGAGCTACAGTTGTATACTATTCGGTAAAAAAATTACTGAGTGAAATAAGCTAGATCCATCCGATACCTAAAAATTGAAGAGATGTCAGAATATCCCTTGGCAAATTTTAATTTGCTAAAGACGCCAATATAGCAGACCAGAGTGGAAATAGCACCCTTGGACCAAGTGGACGAGGCCGCGGGTACAGCTAATATAAAACTACCTAGAAAATCTAAGAGTTATGGTGAGTAAGAGATGTGTATTTAATGTCGCCATTATAAAGCATTATAGAGTCTACAGCGTTTATACGAGCGTCCAGTATAATTGATTTTAATTGGAGATGATTACAACAACTGCCCTTTGCATGCTTTCTTATGAGAAAAAATGAACAACACACAAATGGTATAATTTCTATCATATTACTTCAATGCATATTCAATTGACGATACGAATAAGCTATTTCATTGTTAGTAGATCACATATTTTATTTTCATTGGTAACCAGTAATAGCGTTTCATAATTATACTGTCATGTTACAATAGATTGGTCAGTAATAACATAGTATTCTATTCTATTGTATTTTTCCATACCCAAAGGGTAAAACGGGTATCCTATTACCTATACTTCGCTGTTTGTTTGTCACTAGACTGTATCTCATAAACCGTGGAAGTTAGACAGTCAAAATTTTTACAGATGATGTATTTTTCTTGCCGAAGAAATACTAAAAGCAGAATAAAATAAATATTAAAGCGGGCTCCGATTCAAAAAACGTGATTATTTTGCTCGATTTCGATACGAAATACGATACCTAATACATCAACAAGAAATTATAAATAATTAGCTGTTGTTCCGCGACTTCGACGCGTAAATTATAACCTATGTCAACCTCGTAAGATGTAGTTACCCGTAGGTGAAAGAATTTTAAAAATTGTTCCAGAGCATATTCGATGCAAACGGACAAACATACAAATAATCAATCAAATATTTCCTCTTTATAATATATTTATAGTATAGATGTCAGTTTATATTAATTCTTAAATAATTATCTAATCTAACTTAATCGTCATTACAGATTATAAAATGAGGATGTTTATTATTTTACATAAACTTAATGTCGCAAAAAAAAAACATTCTATAATATGACTAGAAAGTGAGAATTTTGTGTCTGTATAAAACGTGTGCGTTGAAATCTTAAACTACGTCTGAATATGTTTGAAAATTTTTAGGGGCGGTGCAAATCACATGGTAGAATCATGGTTAACGTGACGAGACATCCCGTTTGTCTGTCTCGGTGTCCCTGAAGATAACTCTGTGACGCAGAAATGTTTCGTTTTTCGAAAAAGTTGCGAAAATATTAACCGCACACTTTTTTGGTCTTGTCTTTCCTTGTATGCATCATCATCATCATCAGCCCTTTTACGTCCCCACTGCAGGGGCTCAGGCCTTCCTTATGGATGGTTAAGGAGGATGGGCCATGACCCTCCACGCTGGCCCAATGCGGATTGGAGGGTTTTAACGACTGCAAATGCAGCCGGGACCAACGGCTTAACGTGCCTTCCGAAGCACGGAGTAGCTCGAGACAATTTTTTTTGGTCACCATCCCGTGACCGATCCTTGCGAAAGTTGCTTAAAGACAACGATCGCGGGCCACGGCGCTTATTCACTACGCCACCGAGCTACTCCTTGTATGCGATATTCATTAATTGATCTCTTCAATTACTTTTGGATTAACTTAGTGCTGTTACTTTTGAAGAACACATTCTCACTATCCGATTCGATTCCATCCATGTGGCAGGCCAGTTAGAAGGCTGGTGATTACGATGATATTTGTTCCGCAACCGACAAGACACACCCAAGATATCTTCCATTATGCCCGAAATGTACCAAATCTAAAATCCGTTCTATGTTCTTTAAGCCTTTGATAAAAAAGCTGATGACTGAGACAGAGTCTAATGATAGCCAAAGAGACGCACAGAGGAGTCTTAGAATAGGATTTCCGTATTTACTCTTCGGATACAGAACCCTAAAAAGATCCTCGTGTAATAAGTCTAAAGCTATTTCCCTATTACAGCTATCCAATTATTATTAAAAATAAGATATTACTTTCTCGGATTTAAAACTAGAATTATCATTAATATCCCATATGAGAGTGCCAGGGACAAAGTGGATTCATTAAGAATTTTTTCAGCATTGCATTGTGATTGTAAAATTGATCAAGTAAAACAATTACAATAATTTTTTATCTTTATCGAAAGTTTAAATATTTTATAAAATATTTCATTCGGCTGTTTGGGTTGATTGCTTGAACATTTACGAAAATACGCTCTGTAGTAGTGAAAAAGTAACAAGTGCCTGAAACATTCGTCAGTCCTGTTAGGTCCTGGGTAGCTCAGTGGTTAGAGCAGTCGTCCGGATTGCGAAAGGTCGTGGGTTCGAGTCCCATCCCAGAGTGTCAGGGATAAACTGAATTTTTAAGCATTTTTACATTAAGAATGTTTTTCAGTATAGTATTGTGCATGAAATTTGATCAAATATAACAATTAATTATTATTAATTAGGTACCATCCATCAATTACTGGTCGTTCAATGAAATAAGTAGAAATGTGACCGATAACTAAATTATATATTATTAATTATGAATACTTAATAGTGATTTATGATGATTGTGTAGCGTTGTAATTTAGAACTATTGTATTTGCTTACAATTGTACTCATTTAAAACAGAACAGGGGGCCGATTCTACTAAACAAATTGTTTAAATCGTATCGAAAACGGATCGAAATCGAACGAAACTACAGTTTTTAATTGTTTTCCTATTCTACAATAGAACTGGAATTGTATAGTATGTCACTTTGTAGAATAGGAAAACCATTAAAAACTGTAGTTTCTTTCGGTTTCGATCTATTTTCGATCGGATTTTGAATCGATTTAAACAAAATTTATTTAGTAGAATTGGTTCCCTGGTAATAAAATTTATGTAAATAGTTAGAATAGTAATGTAAATACAATGAAGACACAAAATGACGCAGACTACGCTAATCTTCAAACCTCTCTAAGAAATTTTCAATCAACTTATTTCACAGGCGAATTCTGCTAAGTTTTTCGTAATAATTGCATTTCAATGGAATCTTATCTACTTACATTTTACGGTTGTATTAATCTACCTGAAGTCCAATATTACTATATCTGTCACCATTGATGTGTGAAAAATACATTACACTAATAATATTAGACTTTAAGTAGAAACTACAATGTGGTCAAATGCGAGTCCTTGAGATTCTATTGACATGTGATAATTATGTAAAAATTATACTGCTGTTTAATGAGAGTAGAGCTATCTTAATAAACCTTACTATTATATAGGGGTAAATGGGGTTTTGGAGTTAAAATGGCAATGACGGGCGTTAATAGATAGATAGATAGAAATAAAAGAACGGAACCCATATTGGATCACTTTGTTGTTCGTCGGTCCTTCCATCGGGATACTTTTTCTAAGGAACGCGTGAAGGTATCAAGCTGACACTTATATCCAATACACAGTTCTAGTGTATTTGAGTGCCAACGCAATCAAAAGATACAGCCGTCTAAGCCGCAAAGTTTTGAAACTGGCAAGGGAATCAAAACCTAGAGGGTACTTCTCGTGAACTCCGAATCTTGAAATTTGAAGCAACGTCTTATAACACAATTAAAGGAAAAATTGCAAATAACGTAAATTTTAAGTTACATGAAATAACAAAAATATTTTTAATAATTTTAAAGTTACTACCTTTTGCTTATATGCCTACAGGTTTGTACGTAACCCTCGTTGAGCGAGTCCGATTTACATTTGGTCGGATTTTTTAAATGTTATTTCATAGATATTAAATATCATAAAAAATACAATTAAAAATTCAGAATGAAATCGAATTCTCAAAATTGCCACGACAAAATGCGGTGCCATTTTTGTATAATGAATGTCACAAATAAAAACAATTGAAACAATAAACTCACCCAGTAAAAATGCTAAAACCGTAACAATGGAGGTTTTAGTTGCAATATCCGGAGCCATCACTGCCGATAAACGGTTGACTACACGTAAACAAAACAATTGTTTCGAAAAAATCGGAGTTATATTAATATAAAAAAGTGTGTAAACAACGTTGTCTGTATTTCACCGCTGTATGTGAGATACTGCGGGCTGATACAGCGTACGCGCATTACGTGTACAATTGATGGTACAATACATTCGATGGATTGCTGTGCGATGGTTACATGTGTTTATTACATTTTTCATCTACTACTAGATTTTATAAACTAATACGAAAACGAAATCCCTTAAATGTAGAAATATAGAACTTTTGTAGAACTTTAATCATAGATTCATAGATTTACAGGTTAAAAATAAATCTACTATAATATGGATATAACGCCTAAAATTAAATCAAATATAAACGATTTAATTTTAGACGTTTCGGATTTTTCGAATTTTCAAAGGTTTTAAATTTAATCTTCAGATTAATCTAGTTTGTTTTTTTAATATCAAGGCAGGGTTGTAAAAGAAATACGAATTATTCAGTTCTCACATCACAATTCACGTGTGTCTTATAGAAACTGAGAAATGTTATTCTGTTTATTATATTATTTTATTCTAGTTACATTTGATAAATTTTAGTTTAATAATGCTGATTTGGTATATTAATATTTTTTGTTTGCTTTTGCATATTATGTTTATTTGACATTGACACATATGCGATAACAAAAGGCAAATAAGCAAATTGTAAATTTCCATAAAATTATTAACCGTACATCATAAACGACACAACCCTCGTTGTTATGGATTTTAATTGTCGGCGCACTGTTATTTAGTGAGCGTGTAGCAATGAATTCGAGGCATACACTGGTACATGATTTTAGTTTAATGGAAATTGTTCACGCTACTTCTAAACATTTCGAGTGACGCTTTTTGATAATTATAGAGTTTAACCTTTTTTCACTTTGGTCCACTATTCAATTAAACAGTTTACGTACCCATTAATATTCACGAAATTAATTGGGCAGTTTGTCGTAATGCCTCCTTTGACAGTTTCTTTTTTATTTCTATATCAGCTTTTGCCCGTTTCTACGTCTGGTCAGAATAAATACGAGGGTCAAACTGAAAGTTCTTAGAAAATTAAAAACTGATTACATTAGCCAGTTATTAGTTTTATTATATCTTTTCAAAATATTGTCCATTCACGTCAATACACCGCTGCATGCGATGGAACCACTGGGAAAAGCACTTTGCCCACTCGTCCTTAGGGGTCTCTTCAATGGCATCGCGATACGCAGCCACCGCTTCTTCAGCATTCATAAACCGCTTTCCTTTAAGTTTTTCTTTAATTTTTGGAAATAAATAAAAATCACAAGGCGCGAGGTCGGGGCTATACGGCGGGTGACCCAGTAATTCAACGTTTGATGTCGCCAAATAGTCGATCGTTCGCTTGGCGGTGTGCGACGAGGCGTTGTCGTGGTGAAGGAGGATCCTACTGCGAGGTCGTTTCTCTCGAACTTTTTCCAAGACAAGTGGCAAACAATTGGTAGTGTACCATTCTGCAGAAACTGTTTTTTGATCCTCTAACACAATTGTTGCAAAATGACCTATCCTTCCAAAGAACGAGGCCACCATTTTTTTTCCCGCACTTCGATCTCTCTTCACTTTAGTTGGCAACTCCTCGAAAGGAAACACCCACTGAGCAGATTGTCTTTTGGTTTTAGGATCATAACAGTAAATCCAGCTTTCGTCACCTGTTAGTATGTCGAACACAGCATTTGAGTCACCTCCGTTAAATCTTTCAATTATTTTACGACACCAATCCACACGATGGAGTTTTTGAGCCTCAGTCAAATTATGAGGTATCCACCGGGCGCAAAGCTTCCTGACCGCTAAATGTTCGTGGAGGATTTTGTGCACTTGACTCATACCGATGCCTAAGCTTGTCCGAATCTGTTGATAGGTCACTCTTTTGTCAGTCTCTATCATACGCCGCACAACACAGATGTTATCTTCAGTCGTCGCCGTAGAAGGCCGTCCCTCACGTAAATCATCAGTGAGATTAGTGCGACCACGTTTAAACTCATTAAACCAGTTGTAAACAGTCGCACGAGATGGGGCTTCATCGTGAAAGGCCAATCGTAGTCTATCATAACTTTCTTGTTGACTTAAATGACATCGAAAGTCATAAAAAATCATTGCACGAAAATTTTCTCGTGTTAAATTCATGATGACGTGACACAGACAATTTTCAATTTGCCGCCAAATCGTAAAACAAATGACAAATGAATGAAATATATACTCAGTAATATTGGCAAAGAGTTATATTTTCAAATTTTAGAATTATTTTTTTATTATATTGTTTATAAGTGGCCAGTTCTAAGAACTTTCAGTTTGACCCTCGTATATTATTTTTGTTTATAGTATAGCTTATTTTTGTCTTAGAGATGTCATTAGTTTTTATTGAAATCACTATTCACAGATGGGATAAATCCGGCAGGCTTACAGCTTAAATGAAGCCCTGTTTGATCTGCCAAGCTGATGAATCAAATATTAGCAGACGAATCAGGATTAGTCTGTCCAATCTTAGAAGAATCCTGTTTTTATTTATACCGACCTCCCTGACCCGTGGCAGGCAGTGGTTAAAGAGTTAAAGTGTAAAAGTCAGACAGAATTGCAATTATAATATTAGTAGTTAGTACGGATAAGGAATACCGCATTGCTCTGAAACTTTAAACACAATATATCTGTGTGTGATATTCCGTTGGAAGTTAGTAGGGAATTGGAAGAGTTTCATTTGTGTTCGGTGTTTGTTGGAAATTGTCTTTTCAGTTTTCACTAAACTTGTGAAGTTCGTGCTGACCATTTAAAACAATTTTATTTTGTTTGTTATTTGATTTATTAAATACTAGTTCTCCTCCCCGCTGTGCTTATTCTCCGCTCGGTCTTTTCAAACTCAATTTATATGTTGGGATGTTTTTATGAAGACTTTTTAAATATTTTTTTTATTTTAAATAATATCGAGGAATTATCCGCTTGGTTTGCGACATGATTGTTTTACAAACTTTCGTGATTGTCAGTCATAGGATAGGTAACCAAAACTTTATACTCGAGCTCCACCGTGCTTAGGAACTTTAAGTCATTGGGCTTGGTTGCTACATACCTACTAATCTGCACTGAGCTCGCGTGGTGGTTCATGGCCAATTTGATTCGATTCCATCCATAGCAAAGGCCTAAGCCCCAGCACATTAATATGCTGGTGATGATGATAATTAATAGAGACTACATTTGGCGGCATTATATCGCGGTTTTTTCAAGTCGCTATTTCTTAGAGTGAGATAGATAGTGGAGGTGATCTTTTTCGCTCTAGAAATAAATACGAGTACTTTCTTATATGATTTATATTCGTTCGTTTGTCGTCATGCGTCCGTTCAGTAGGTATTCAAATTCTGCTACGTTGTTATCTAAACTTGCAAAATTAGTGAACTATATATATATTAATTTGTGTTATATAATCTGTTTCATTTTTTTATTGTTACTTTTTTTGTATATGTTTTTTTGTTATTTCATGTATATTTTTGTTATTTCATGTACAACTGACCTAATGGTCAGTTTTATTAAATCTCAGGGTCGTTAAGGTAGAGTTCTTTTTCTGTATCAGTCATCAAGTAATAGTATAGAGAGTGTGGTACGATACCTTCCTTGATGGTGGTCGAGGTGTGTGCAGGATGTGGAAGGGAAAAATAGAGATAGCAGGGCAGCAGCAGCAGGATAGAAAGGCAGAGTGAGATTCTTCGTTCTACTTTAAGTCCAGAACTTGCTCCCTAGAAATTCGAGTAGAGCCGTTGTGAGCATGGTGATCAGTTATCACTTTGACTGCGCCATCATTTTTAGTTGAGGGGTAATGTGCTATTGCGTAGGATTATATAGTTATCAATATGCAGTCAAGGTGTATGGCAGCATAAATCTATTTACAAATTAACTATGTCTTGTAAACTTACTAAGAACACAGTACATTATTTACAAAATATGTACAACTTACCCGATTACGGGGATTAACTAAATGCGTAGTTAATTTATAGTAGTAATGTATTAAACTCAAAAATATTTAATTATAACTTTAATTTATAGCTTATGAAACAATTTATCAAATCTGTATAATCAACCAAGTGGTTTTAAGTACGCAGACGCTAGCTGACAAGGATGCGATGTCGTTCCTTTTTTAAAAGTCGCACGGTTTCGGCGGGAGCTCGAAGCGCGGCCAACTAGATTTCATGTTCTTTTTTTTTTATTAGAGTGCGTTTTGAATTTGCTAGTTTTTTATTACGTTTTGTTTTTGTATATTTAAGTTATTTACTATTGATATGTAGATTCATTTTTATATGTCTTTATTTATGTATTTAATAATTATATATAAGGTTTTAAAATAATTTTGTTATTAGTGTCACGCTATACGTGACAATTCTAATACCGGTCAGATAGTGAGATGCTAAAGGTTGCCAATCGTCCTATTTTTTTATACATTGGGAGATCGTGACGAAAATATGTAAGAGCTTTCTAAAGCTTGATATTTCAGTATGTTGAAGAGTTAAGGGTATAATCACTCAGTACTCAGTGCGGAGGTGAGGTATTCAAGTTATTTTAAAAAGGCCTTTGACACGGTCTCGGTTCCTACTCTTATACACAGGCTAAGCCAATATGGAATCAGAGGTACTCCTCTTGAATTTATGACAAGTTATATGCTGGGTAGGAAACACCAGGTTAAGTTGGGAAACTACACTAGTGAATTAGTCAACATTACTTATGTCCCACAGGGAAGTGTCTTAGGCCCAACATTGTTTTTGGTTTACATAAATGAACTCTGTAACCTAACTTCATAACGCAAACATTTTTTCTTATGCAGATGACACAGCTATAGTATTTTTTGGAGAATCATGGGATGAAGTAAGAGAAACAGCAGAAATGGGATTATGTACAATCGCACACTGGTTCAATCTAAATCTTCTCACATTAAACGCTGATAAAACCAATTATATATGTTTTACAAAAAATAAAAGAACTCAACCTAGAGTAAATTTTCATATTAAAATACATAACTGTGGTAACCCACAAAATACGGAATGCTCATGTAACTATATTAAAAAGGTGAGTTCAACTAGGTATTTAGGAGTCGTAGTAGACCAGAATCTGTCATGGCACTTACATTTGGAACTGATTATAGGAAGAATAAGAAAACTTATGTAGATTTTCAAAAAGCTCAGACACATCCCTACTGAACAACTATACATTTATGCCGATCTCCTGCCTGTTAGAAAACTCTATATTCTTTACTTAAGCGGCATAAATCTGTAGCTTATGACTCGAGTATCATGAATAGAAGGAGAAAAGATAAAGTTATTGCCGATAAATTACTAAAAACAGCATTTGCTGCTAAACAATATGAAACACAAACCGGCTATAATATATAATATTGTCAATAAAAAACTTAATATCTCCCCCCTTAATTATTGTGATTGCAAAAATACTGCTATGTCTTGGATTAAATCACTAAGTTATATAGATACTGAAAATCTATTAAAATGTATTACAAAAATAACAAAATATTTAGCTTCTTAAACCTCATTAAATAATATTTTTTAAATCGACTAAAATACTGGGCATGTATCATTTTCTCGACGTTAAACACTCACACACACTAACACACACACACACACACATACAAAATATTATGAATTATTTGTCTTTACCTGTGCTAATTTTTATTTTCATTTACAATTAAGACACTGAATGGAGCAGCGGTGATTTCCCAATACAGGTTTATTATAAACTTACCGGGAATCTCACCACAATATTGTAAGCAAATATTTTTTGTTAATGAAATAAAACATTTTTCAATTTTCAACACTAAGTGTTTTGAAGGAAAAAAAGAGCATCTTTTAAAATTAATTTTATCAACAATTAAACTTATTTAACTGTATAAATATACAAAAAAGTTTTGATCGGATCGTGTTAGTGAAACAAACATAATGCTTATTTAGTCATATTCGGAATTTTCCAGTTGTCGGTATTATCCAAAATTAGTTACTATATATAGTCTAAAATTTATATTGTAGAGACAATTTAAAATTTCTGTCATAAGTGTTCAACGGGAAGGCCGTTTTTTAATTTAGTAAACCGTTTGTGACTTATTAAGATTTAAAGAGCTAATTTTCGTTAGAGTCAAGTGTCCCCCCCTCTACCAACTGTCGTTGGTAAAAATTTTATCGTTAATTTCATTTTTACTCGATATAACGAAGTTAAAAGGAAAACTATCACACTTAAGTAGGTTTTACAAGTTTACGAGTAATGCCGACCACATGTATTTAACTCGAAAATTTTGAAGAACTATATAAAAAACAACAAACAAATTTATTAATAGATTCGTGCGCGATCCCGACTTGCACTTTTCTGGTTTTTACACTTTATTATCGAACCAAGTCGGAGTGAGAAAAAAAAGTTTAGTTGTAAGTAATGGCTAGGTCAATCCAGCTGCCGAAATCCGGTTGAATCCGGTCGAATTGAAAATGGGGCCGGATTCCAATTTCTCTACACACACGACCGAAGTAGGTAGGTAGGCTGAAAAATCGCTTTCCAGTTCATTTTTAGTAATAGAGATGATGACTAATTTTTATTGGTTTATCCGTTAGGAAGATTGTTGAATAATATTAAACACACTTTTTAGTTTTTTGCGTAATCAATAAAAAAGAAAATTACGGCGATACGTCCACTTGAAATGTTGCATGACGTCACATCTTTGTACATTTTTTACATAGTCTGTGACATAGTAAGCCCCCACTTAATTTTGATGCATATTATGCCTACTATAATTCTTGTTAATTTAAAGTGAAAAAAATACGTTTGTAATATTATTCTATTATCTAATTGACGGACTTAATAGAAATTGTTTTATTTCAGTCGTCATTCCAATTTTTACATGATTGCTTAAATATTATTGTTATTATATTTTATAAATTTTGCATTCACAATGCTACACTGAAAAATTCTTAAAAGTCCATTTTATCCCTGGTACTCTGAGATGGGAATCGAACCCACGAACTTTGCAATCCGGGTGGCTGCTCTAACCACTGCTACCCAGTACCTAACAGGACTGACGAATTTTTCAAGCACTTGCTACTTTTTCGCTACTGAAAATACTCTCTTTTCATCAATGTTCAGGCAATCCACCCAAACAGCCTAAAGAAATGTTATTACAAACATTTAAACTTTCGATAAAGATAGAAATTTGTTCTAATTGTTTGCGAACTTTGCATTCACATTTTTATATTGAAATGAAAAATATACTCAATGAAAGATGCTTAAAAAGTAACAAGCGCTTGAAAGATTCGTCATCCGCTCAGTGATTGATTAGAACAGTTGCCCGCATTGGGAAAGGTCATGGGTTTGAATCCCATCTCAGAGTAGTAGGGACAAAGTGTTTTTTTTTTAGTATTTCAATAGGAATGTATTGTGTTTAGAGTTAATATAGGTATGTGAGTTTATTTCATCATAACTTTTGATAGATTAACAAATACAAACGTATAAGGTATCATCCTGAGTAACACTCGCTTATTTTTTAAATACCTATTCAATATGGCGGATGTATGACGTCATTTAAAAATATGCAAAAATAATATTTCTTCTATTATAACAATATGAATAAAAAGATCTAAACTGAGACAACTCAAAAATTTGATTGGGTTTTGACTTAGTATAATATTCAAATTCTCTGTGATCATACGCATCTATCCAACATAACAGATTCAATAAAGGTTTGGGGATGAGCCGCTAGATAACTTTAGCTTTCTTTTCTTTGAATCAACAGTAGTCGCGCTCCTGCCACGTAAACAAATGTATTGTCAGACCTCCATATTCGTTTTTTGAGTTGTCTTAGTTTAGATCTAGGTGTGCGATATACTGAATAAAACAACATTCATATCAGTTAAATATACCAGGTATATATATTTAAGTACTTATTTAACTAGCCATAACTTATAATGAACCAGAACCGTCGTCTTCACAACAATAGGGCCACATTACAATGTTAACTTCATATCCGTGTTCGTATCACGAACATGTGTACATAGTCCTTAAACACTTTATAGACATATCCCTGAAATAAAAGAAAATAATAATTTATTATTAAGGGAGGTTCTTCACTAATGGTTAATTATTCAAATTATCTTACTACAACAACACTATGGGAAAATGTACTTCCAGGTTTCTCGCAAATTAAAAAGTAGGTGTTTCCTCCGACCCCATTAATATTTAGATTTAACCCGATCTTAAGGAAAATAATGTAAGTTAAGCTGAATAGGTACTTGTTCCAAAATAAAACGCTGAATTTTCATAAAAACCTATCTCTTGTTGGATATTTGTGTGCTGTAAATAGAAAATCTATATTATAGATATGTGAAAATATTTATTATATTTTATTGTTGTTGAAGCAGCAACAGAAATATATCATCTGTGAAAAATTCAACTGTCTAATTTTCATGCTTCACGAGATACAGCCTGGTAACAGACAGACAAACAGCGAAGTCTTAGCAATAGGGTTGTCGTTTTACCCTTTGGGTAAGGCACCCAAAAAATTAAAGATGCTGCCAAAAGTCACTATTCCACGCGGACGAAGTCACGGGTACAGCTAGTCTGAGATAAAACACACACAACAATATATAACTGACTTAGTGTATAATTTTAAAATGGTATTTTCTGTGTTTTATTTTGGAACAGTCGTAATGCTCCTTTATTTAGGCAGTGAATAGGGAACTATAGAAAAACAGCGCCTCTATATCATTTCACCTATCTAGAAAGATGCTTGGGCTAATGCTGAGATGGGGTCCACGTTGGCCTCGTTGGTTTATTTGTTGCATGTATCATAACTGTGATGAATAAATTAATTAATAATAATTAATTAATTTTCTTCCTTCAGGTACCTTTTGGGCAGACATATACCTACTATTTTTGGCTAATTCTTGCTACAGCAAGTTGTGTGGTTAAAGAAAGACATTTCGTATTTTGACGAGATATTTAGCGTAACGTTTTAACGTAACAAACTATATGTGATAACTGTCTAGAATTTTAAAGTCAAAGTCAAAATAATCTTTATTCAAATAGACTTCTTAAAAGTACTTTTGTATCGTCCAATATTTTTTTATCTACCACTCGTTCCGGACGTCTTTTGGCCGATAAGAAGAACGAGCAAGAAATTCTCCAGCTCTAATAGTAGGAGTAATGACATTCACAAAAACCATGTTCTTACCAGATCAATACATTATAAATAGAGAGAAAAACTATGGTCTTATAATGATAACATAATAATTTAATAATAATGGAAAAAAGATAATTTGTGATATATAATGTTATATTCCATCAATTTTATATTGACATGCTGTACTGAAAAATATTGTCAATGTAAATGCTTAAAAAGTAACAAGCGCTTGAAAGATTCGTCGTCCGCTCAGTGATTGATTAGAACAGTTGCCCGGATTGGGAAAGTTCATGGGTTTGAATCCCATCTCAGAGTACTAGGGACAAAGTGGGTCAAAGTTAGGATTGTATTGTGTTTAGAGTTAATATATGTATGTGAGTTTATTTCATCATAACTTTTGAAAGATTAACGAATACAAATGTATAAGGTATCATTAGAAACCTTACATCATCATTGATAATTTTTGATATACAATGAGTTTAGAAGAAATCACCTATCCAGTATCTAGACCATCTCAAGTCTAAGCATTCTTATTTGTTATATAATTGGGTACCTTACAATAAGCTTTTTAAATAAGTATTTTTTTAAATAGTAGCGTTAAACTGTATGATATTTAAATGTTGTATTTTGCTTGGGACCTTATTGTAGAAGCGCACACAAAGACTCTTGAATGAGTTTTTAACGCACCTTTAATTTATTTTTATTTCTTGTATTACAATTATATACATCACTTTTTATAGAAATGAACTAATATTTTTACGAACGTACATTTAGTTCTCGTATATATATCCACTATTAAAACAGAAGCAAAACTAATCGAGCGTTTTAAAAGTTCAAAACGACGAGAAACAATAGATTGAAAATATAGTGATTCGATTGAGTGCATGGCGAATTGTTTTTTTTTAAACGAATCGATTAGCCACGTGGAAAATTACTCGCTTCAGACCACTCGTCAATAGCAGAGGATGTGCTCTATAGATTTTGATATTATACATAGCCATTTTCCAGTCTCTGTGTAATTTAATATGAAGCCCAAAGTATCCATATTTCCATATATTGATTTTTGATAGGGGTAACTTTTTGAAAATATTTATCAATATTTATTTTAAAACTATTATACGATGATACACCACATCACTTTACCTGATTAATACCTATCATTTATACTATATTCTGGCAAATAAACTATTATTATTATTATCATCGTCATCATCAGGCCTTTTACGTCTCCACTGCACGGGACTCAGGTCTTCCGTATGGATGGTTAAGGAGGATGGGCCATGACCCTCCACGCTGGCCCAATGCGGATTGGAGGGGTATTAACAACTGCAAATGCAGCCGAGACCAACGGCTCAACGTGCCTTCCGAAGCACGAAGTAGCTCGAGATAATAATTTTTTGGTCACCCATCCCGTGACCGACCCTTGCGAAAGTTGCTTAACAAAACGATCGCGGGCCGCGGCGCTTATCGTCTACTCCACCGAGCTACTATTTGTATTTAGTATACAAATCTAATCTAACCCGAACGAAATGTCACAGTTCGCTTTGATCTTGATCTACCTTCAATACAGTTTAATCAACCTCATGGGATAAGATAATGACTGCTAAAGCAAATAACATAAGACATTATTAATCTGAATGATCTAGATCTTACTTTCTGAAAAAGCATCACAATAGGGAATATAAAGAAAAATATTTTATCTCGGTTTTTAATGAGCCTGTAGACTTTGTTTGTGATTGTTAGTTGCCTTCAATCTTACTCATGTGGATCACTTTTGCAATCGGTCTTTCTAGAATCTGTGCAGTTACGCCGTTAGTACACTGATACATCTGTGAAACTATGCGAATACTTATAGGGCTGTCACCGTTTGAGAAACAAAATTCGTGATAATCGGCCAGTAATCAGAAATGGGGCCATTTACTCCGAGCGCCAATGCCCGGGGTAAGTGGCCCCATTTGAAACGAAATAACAATATCTCGATTTATTTTTTTATATAAACGAAATCACACTAATATATGTTTATTGCATACACATAATAAATCGCTGGGATTTGTCTGATGTGGTACATATAATTACTTCATTAGTCAAGGGGGCGCAAAATCACGATAAAATAATAGAATTGCACTTAAAAAAGCACTCATACATTGCAAAAACATGGTAATATAAAAATATGTGCGCGTTGCAAGGGCTGTAACGGCGTTATATCAAATAGGAAAAGTTATTATCCGTACTAGCGAAATTAATGCAATGAAACTAGTTTTCTAATGTATATTCAGTATAATACTACGGTTATTATCCATTTCTCCTCCCTAGTATCAGACTATTTTACAAACTAATTATTCGAATGCCCAAGGCTACAATAATACTCTAAAATCAAAACAAATCGATTCAGTGAGCACGGATAGGCTATGCTAATTGGTTATTTCAAATAAGTATTCAATACTGGAACGATCTGAATATTGTTCTAAAAGTAGAACTTTCTGTGGAGTTCTCAATCAGTGAGTTAATTGATCAAAGTTTAGTAATAGATATCGGAGAGAAGTTGAACGAGTGGGATGTATTTTTCTTTCGCATTGTAATGTGCTTAAATTCAATGAATTTAATTTATTAATGCTTAATCAAGTTAAAGAGATAAAAGAACTGACCAAAGGTAATTTCAAACTGTTAATTTATTTTCCGTAATCACGACATAATGTATTTAGATTTCCAGACTAGTTAAGCACAGACCTTTACTGAGTTAAGTAAAACGGACCTAACTTACCAGATGAGTTTTGATATACTATAATAATATCAACTTCAAATTCACCGTCGAAAGCTGGAACTGCAAAAGGGTTCAATTAAATAAAATCTTTACTACCTTTTGGAGTAGGTTATTTGATTGAATCTCTAAACTGTGACAGTGCTGTGATCGACGTTTATTCGACGCTGATGTTTTGCAGTATAGCACTGGAATGCGGACTGATGGGTATGAATTACTGCAGATGCAGTCAGAACAATACGTACCTGCTTCTCTAGCTAGGATCGACAACTTTATGCGCCATCTGAGGCACAAAGGAGTTCTAGTTACATATTTGTTCACGACCAGCCTCAGCGAAAGTTGTTTGACATAGCACACCGAACGTGCCAGCCATCGTCGTCAAGCTACTCCCTTATATTTACTTTTTGCGTCATCAGGCTTTCGGTGAAGTAGCTATTAGCAGGCTGAACGGGCATCAACCACACACCGCTGTACTAAAATTGTCAGTTCTATTTTTCTCTTTGTAGATTTAGCTACATAAACCTGAGGATTTAACCGAGAACAGACAAATTACTAGCCATTTAACAAGCTCCATGAAAAACGGCGTGACTTCGCTGACAATCTTTTGATTAAAACTTTTCCGACGAAGAAATTAGGCTGCAAATTCTCTGTTGACCTTGCCTTTTCGGCTTTTAATTTTATCAGGTGTTATAATTATATCAATTTGTACTGTTGTAGTAAAAGTATCACGAAGTGGATGAGATGGATTTGAATAGTTTAATGATAATACCTATAATATTTATACTAATGCAAAAAAAAAAATATTCGTACTTCATTTTGTTAGTGAAAAGTTGCTGTATTTTGTTTGATGTTACAATTAATGGTCGCCTATTGTGCAAATGTTTTTATGTTCGTAAGTTACTCTTCATTTATCTCTGTTGTGTGTTGTACAATAAAGTGTTTTATCTTATCTTATATTATCTTAAAAATAAACGCAAATCAATCAGAATGGAACACGGAACGCGCCAAAGAAGGCGAAAGACAGAAACTTAAGTCTTCTATGTAAAAAAACATATGATCATCAAATCACATTATTATTTTCGCTTCGAATCGTCAGAATTTTGTTACCTGTCATTCATTTTCAACGTGTAAAGAAAAATCGTTTCATCCGCCTTTGGTTTTGTTAGATATGCGAGCACCTTTAAGTAAACCAATGAATCATATTATGATCCTGACTATTCACCGGGTAGGTACTGCCGGCGTGAGCGATAATCATTATGTTTTCATACAAACAATTGTAAAGTTCGTTTCTTCTTAACATTTTAACTAAAAAAAATTAACAAATCGCTTATGATTAAGGGGTGATTAAAACCACAGTGAAAATGCTATTACTTAGATTTAGAATGTAACAATAGGAGGTAATTAGTTTTGTCATTATTATTGTTTGTTAAATCTAATAGGCATACAATAGAAAATCAGTGCAACTACGTGACGGTGTCAGTTAGTGGTGAATTACCTGTGACGATGACGATGACGGTTGGGTTGGACACTGGTCATCCCCGTTTCGAAATTTAGAACGCCATTCCACTTATGAAGCGTCTCTTAATGGCTGGTTTAAGTGTAACGCGGACCGTCCGCGCTGACGACTACGCGCGTAGCTATAGCGCATACTGTCAGCGCATACTCGTTTCAGTGTCGCGTTGATCGCTTCCAAGACAAACATGGCCAATCCTACGAGTGTTCAAATTGCTGCAGTGTATTATTTATGCAAAAAAAAGATGCGACGTGTTCATCCACATTTGCTCAAAGATTGCTAGTGGGTGTATTTGTGACATTATTCAACGAGTTGACTCTGTTTGAAACAGAGTTGAAAGGGATGACTATATCAAATTCTTTAACTATTTATGCATGTCAACAAGAAATTTTGATGAGTTAATTAATGGCAACGATTGGTAACAAGTACTACTGCATAGTAAGAACCTACGATGAAGTAGTATTTGTTTTTGACTTCTTTATGTTTGTAGAATGGATCGGATGCATTCACACCCTTCCCCTGTGTTTATCGCCATTCCACATGACACTGAAACGCATGTTGAAGGTCGAGGCGAGCGTGCGAAAATCAGTGCTGACTGCTCAGCGGATCAACGCACAACGCGAACGATCGCGCATGGCTCAGCGCTGACGACCGTCGGCGTAACTATAGAATGCTTCTATAAAGCCCATACATATTGGCCTGTCAGCGCCGACGGTCAGCGTGATACTAAAACCAGTCTTATCAGCTTCCTTTACGCTGATCGATAGGGTCAGCTGTCAGCTTGCGAAGTGCGGGCGATGACTGTATGGAACATCGAACACTGAATTGTATACAGCGCGCGCTCAATAAAAATAAAAAAAACACTGGATCTTGGCATCCCAGGCAAAATACTGGAACTTAGCGCCCAGACAAAACACAGGAACGAAGCCCATAAAAAATCACAACAAAATAAAATACTTATATAGGTTCACGATAAAAAAATGTAATTTTGCCAATGACAAAAGAAACTGCTTAGGTACTGCTGGTCTGAAAATTTTGCACTACTGAATATCGCGGCTATCTCGTAGCATGCATGGAGTCTTGTTCATGACCTTGCCGTGCTGCCCACCAAACACGAGTGCCCTAGGCAGCCGCCTTATTTGCTCATATGGTTGGGCCGGCACTGACTGTATACATCTTGGACTACTGCTTCACGCTTTGGTGCAGATGTGCAAATCTGATGTCTGCTGCTATAAATTTTTCTATACACCAACTGGGTATTTAAACAATATTTTTAATGTAGTGGTCTAATAAATGAGCTATTTATCTATGTCATCTAATTGGTCAATAAAGCAATAACCGACCCATGAAGCAAGGAATAGAGATAGAAATTGTCAATGTAAATGGGCACATCATTACGGTAGCCGGAGTCATCACGTATTGAACGGCATCAAATTAATCCATATGCAAAAGGGACAGAGCCTCAATAAATCAGATCTTTAAGCAGGTTGAAACAGAACGAGGCTTAAACACTGTTATGTAAATCTGTTCATTAAAGCTCCAAGTCTGTGTGGATTACTCAGGGCGGATTCAATTCATGTCACTTTTATTTTGGGTCAGTCGGTAGAAAACATCTATTGGCGTATTCCTATCGAAATACGCCAATAGATGTTTTCTAGCCAATATTCAATAGATATTGGCCTATCGAAATTCCAAAAGAATGAAACAAAAGCTCTGAGGTGATATCTAATAAAAACAGCCAAGTGTGAGTCGTAATAGCGCACGAAGGGTACCGTACCTTTATCCGTTAAAAAACGAACAAAAAACTTTTACGTTTGTGTTTTCTATGGAGTTGTTCGAAAATTTTGAGTTAAATACAGTTGGTCAATTATTATAATATATAATAATAATAATAATTTATTCACTTAAACCCAAAATTTTACATACAGTTGTTTATATTATTATTAAGTACAGGGCAAATGCTTAATTTAGGTTTCATACATATTGCTTCAGGTTATAGATCTCTGACCCCGAAACTAGAGAATCTGTATTATTTATTACTTGTAACTTGTAAAGACAACTTTTAACTTCGCCAAATTATAGATAGCTATAGTAGGTGCTATTTCCATCACGTTATTTTTACCAATGACCATTTAATTGGTAGAGAGGAGGGAGACTTTAACAAAAATTAGAACTTTAAAGCTTAATAAGTCACAAACGGTCTACTAAATCGAAAAACGGCCTTCCACTTCCAATGTTTTTGAAAGACCTACCCAATGATACCTCACACTATGGAGAAGATGAAAGAAATATCATCTCCACTTTTCTTGTACACTAAAAGAATATTTTCGAAATTTTACTTTACGACTTTGTTGGTATAATTAACGTATATCCTTATGCCAAATAATTACTTTCTACTACCAAAAGCTTTTGGGCTAAATCGCGGACAGACGGACATTAGATATGGCGAAAATATAAGGGTTCCTTTTTACTACGGAACTCTAAAAACGTGGTCGTTTTTATATAGTCCTAATAATCAAAAAATATAAAATATAAAATATCGCTATATTAACTAGGGGGAAAAGTATTCTTTAATACATATTTTCTTTGATAATATTAATTGGATTGGAAGCTACTAACTTTATAATTACTAGGTATTTATTACTTAATTCAAAACTTTGTCCTTGATGTTCTAACTTGGAGCACAGAAACGTCGTTGTCAATACTGTAAATTGGAGATCTCTCGAAAATTGTTCAGCGAAACTCAGAAGTTAAATATCAATTACATTTAACTAAAAGACTACCTTTCGGTGAAATACAAATTTTCATGGAGATGAGCTTCTGAAGAGCCCAATTGAGTTATCACTGCCGAGCCTTTCTTGCCTTATGCAAAGTCTTAACTCCTAATAGCGAAGATTAACAAAATTACTTTGTTTAAAACGCCTTAAAATTTTCGTTGTATCGCAACTTTACGCACATAGTGTATTATTTTGTAGTACACCAATTTGTAAAGTATCATCATTATTTGCCTAATATCTTTTCATTAATCTTGTATGTATTAGGTGAAATTTAACAAAATCAACAGACAGTTGACTGAGTTAGTTTTATGGCTCATAATATGTCACCATTTGAATGATTGAGGACTATTGTAGTAAACGTGCATATGCGACTTCTATGTTGCCACGCTAATATCGCTGGAATAATCGACGACAAGATGAGTGACAGGAGTGCGCTGTGATACAATGTATGAAACCTGCATCACGCTAACAAAGTTTTTATGCGAGTATAATAAATGTCTAATGTACATCTATTGTAATATATAAAAAGTCTAATAGTTACAACTAAAATTAGGACCTCAAAATTGTCGGCCCTTCTTTGATCTACGAAGGATTCGAAGAGCTGGAATAATGCAGCCAAATCGTTACTCTTCAGTTTCATCTTATTCTTGTCCCGCTACAGAAATATCGGTTTACCATTTTAATTTATTATGGTAATGGTTATATTTGACGCTTTTCTACAACATTAATTAATAAGTTTGGATAAAGTAACTTTAAAATTACAAATGCCGTTTAAAATATTTTTTTGTCCTTATATAAACTCCTTTGTTTTATCCTGCAAGTTGGAGCTATTGTCTTTGTTTTCCAAGTGTTTTTTATTCATGTTTATAGAACCATTGATGATAGCTATTTATTTTATTTTGAATATCTAAAGTAAATCACTTACCTCTGTTTTCATGTCACCGTTAACTCTTTGACTATGGTCTAAACGTTGGGTTGAATCGTCCACTGAACGCAATTCCAACACTAATGGACCAAAAGGTGATTAATGGAGGCGACGACATTATTTTAATGAGGATAAATTGCATTTCCGAGTGTCTTCTGTAATGGGCAGCTTAATTATTCTTTCGCTCGGTCTTTAGGATTACCCTTTGCAGCCGCGATACAGCCTTTAACTCCAAGTGGTTACAAGACAACTGCTGATTGTGTTGCTAAATTAATTGGAGTATCCCTAGCGAGTTTCGCGGTTCTTATCTTAGTATTCCAACTTAAATTTATGTAAAGTTAATGATGTCATAGACTAGAAGTTTCTTGTTTTATAATCCAATACATTTCTTATTCAAAATAACTAAAGATGTGTCAATTTGTCATAACTTTTATTGGAGCTCTGTTTAAGTTGAACATAGAGATATTTAGCACAAGTGTAGCCCAATTATGCATTTATTGTCTTAAACACAATTTTCTTGTGCACATCGATAGTTATTTTTTGAGGGTAACTTTATGATTTTGAATTGTGCTTATTTAATTCATATATACTCGTAGACCGTTAAAGTAAGTCTACAATATCGGCAAGCAATTCTATTCTATAATGAAATCAGCGTTGTCACCGCATAGAGGTTCATTTAAATTAAAGGTACTTAAAAAGGAAATAAAGTTTTTGTATTTCATCGAAGCTCTACATTGAGTTCGAGGCTGGTTTTATTACAAATAGGTATATTATATAGATAAATAGAACAGTGGGTCGTGATTAGATTACGATCTAACATTGTTTAGGGATTGAGCTGATTATTTATTTATCGGTTAACTTTAATCATTACTTTTTGGTCTACATATTCCATTCACACTTTAATTGATATTACAAATGAAAAACCAATTATTTCTGTTACCGAACATTTTAGTGTTAAACAGTTGGGTAATTTGTGATGAAAGTGGTTATAACAATTGCCTATTGAGCACAGACGATGACAGAAGCAGAAAATATTGTATGTTAAATAGAAAAATACATAAAATTCAAATGGTTAATAAGGAAGTCAAAAGAAATTGTCAATTTTACTTATGTAGTAGGCGAAGCATGGAGAATTTTGCCAGTATGTAAAATATCTAAAGTAACTCCAACGGTAATAGTTTGAGGATTGCGGAAGAACACTCTTTTTCTAAATTAAAGATACACAAATACATCAACAATAAATTATTCTTGCCTTTATTTTCTATAAAGACCAAGAATAACCAATCTCAGTTGGAGTATAAATGTACTTAATCAGTTGGAAAGTCATAACCTTACGGATAAAATATCGTTCAAAAAATGGTATTGCTAAGGGACCTTGGCCACGTATTCCACAATTTCCTATGCGCCGGGTAAGGGCAGAATAGTTTCCGTACGCCCCGTCGGAGGAAATCCGTAGCCAATTGAAAAATCTTTGTGGGATGTGAGTAGTGGAATACGTTGATATAAAACAGCACTAAAAGTGAACGCACCTTCATGCACTTTTATTTATTTATTCATTATTGGCAAATCAAAGCAAATGGTGGTCTCAATGCCGCAGGTATTATATACTAGTCAACCGGAGAGGATTTACGGAAAATTCGTAAGTCAGTGTCATTAGTGGGGAGTTAAAATATCAATTATTATAATACACACTTATATATATTATACATAAAGCGATATATCATTATTTTCTGTTGTAATAATCAATAGGAAGTTAATTGATGGCAAAAATTATGATCTCTGTCTGTAGATCAGAAAAGGTTGGGAAATGCAAACATATAAGCTTCTTATTTAATTAAAAAAGTTCAGGAAGCCTACGCTAATTCACCGAAAAACGAAATATCGTTCGAAATTTCGGACGTTCCCTACCACAATTACGTTCGTTCCGAATATTCAACGAACAAAAATGTTTGACATATTTATTTTCTAAACCTACTCTATTTCACGAAATGACAAAACGAACATTTGAGTTTGACATCTAATTGTTCGGAATTCTTACCTCAAATTGACGAAGTAAAAAATGTTACCTTTTCATTTTCGTTAGCAATTTTTTATTTTCGAAATGGAGTCTATATTACTATTAATCGAGTCAGCTCTCAGTAAAGAACGATTAGACCGTAGAAAAAATCGACGGCGGCTTCGAAAATAAATATTCTCGACACTGAGTTCGTAAGTAATTACAGACTCACTTGTGAATTATTTCAAGAACTATGCCAGGAGATTATACCTTTACTGCGTCCACAGGCAAGATCTCATGCCATCGAGTCCACAATTAAAGTTGGAAGATATTTTATCGTAGTTCTTGATAAAAAAATTGCATGCCTACCATTATGCATTTCATATTTTTATGATTCTTACAGCGTTGATTTTTTATGCCCGAGGTAGTTACCAATAATTCGTATCTCAAAACATGGATGGGCCAACAAACAGTTTCACGGTGTTAGGAGGTTAGGACTGTCCTCAATTCACCAGATAGGTATTATAAGAAAATATATTATTCCGTCAAAACCAAAATGAAAGGAATCTTATTAAGAGACAGTGAGTACCTAATAGTTTATTGTTTATTTTGGCTTTATGTATGAATTGTGAATAAATACCTATAGAATTATGTCATTAATATTACAGATTTTACGAGGCATATAGGCTATGCCATTATACCTGAAAAATATGACTGATAAAAAGTAAATTTATTACTAAAAAACCTTTTTTTGTGCCGAAGAACTAAATATTAGTTTCATACTTACTTATAAAGTTTTTTACTGAATTGTCAAGATAAATTTCGGAACTCTCAATAATTAAATAAAATATTAGTAAACCCTGAACAGTTTGGTGAAAACTTGTAAAACTTTTGGCGGGCTGAGAATCGTTTGTATTATACGGATATTTAAGATTGCCATACGTTGATTATAGCCATCGTATAAATGAAAGGTTGTTTTTAAATATGTCGATTAATACTGTGGATAAAAGAGTTCTTCATAGTGTCTTGATCAGTTGTAACGATAAATAAAATTCATTAATATACTAAGTTTTTCGTTATATTATGATAATATTTTATGTTTAAACAATGTTTAGCCACTAAAATTTAATTTAAAAGAAATATATGTATTGTTTAATATTATATATTGGGTTGGCACAAAAGTAATGAGATACACAAGAAAAATCTACAACATTTCCTTTTTAAAATCAATTTTTTCGATAATATTCTATAATGTTGTAGAACATTCTAGGTACTTCTGGTGTAGGGTATATAAAGCCGCGCTCGCGATTTGTTTAGTCAGTTTGAAGAAAAATGGACGAGCGACAAGTTCGAACACTATACTTATACGAGTACTTGTTAAGCCACAGTGCGCGGGCTGCGGCTGACAATATCAACAATGGATTAGGCGCTGGAAGTACAAGCCATGCGACGGTGTCCCGATGGTTTGACCGTTTTAAATCAGGAGACAGGAGCCTTGAAAGTCAGCCACGCTCATGGCGACCACCCGCAGTGAATGATGACGATTTGCGCCGCGAACTGCAGTTGAATCCGGATGCTACCACTCGTGAATTAGCAGAAGCACTTAAATGCAGTCACCACGCCGTGGAACACCATCTGCATGAGCTTGGTTATCGAAAAGTTTTGGCTCGGTGGGTACCATCTAATTGTTCGTGGGTACCGCACATCCTTACAGACGCCAGTCGTGCAGTCCGTGTCGCTATCTGTCAGTCACTTTTGCTGCGACCCCGACGTAAAGAGTTTTTGTCAGATCTGGTTACTGGAGTTGAATCATGGATTTATTACGAGAACGATACACGTCGTGCTTTTTGGCTGCCTCGAGAAGAAACGCCACCAACTCAACCGAAGCCGAGTCAAAAGAACCGCCGAAAAATTCTGCTTTGCTGTTTCTGGGATGCGCAAAGGCATACTGTTTTATGAGCTATTACACAATGAAACTATAAACGCTGACAAATATTCAACCCAGCTGACCAAATTATCTGCCGCTATCAAGAAAAAACGACGAAGACGAGTCAATGTAGTTTTACTGCACGATAACGCTCGACCTCACGTCGCATCTGTGGTTCGCCGGTAGTTGGAGAACTTGGGCTGGGAGACGATACCCCATCCACCTTATTCCCCAGACCTAGCCCCATCAGACTATCATTTGTTTAGAGCCCTGAAACAGCATTTGCGGGGTAAACAATTTAATGATTTCTCTGACGTAGAGGCGGAGTTGAACAACTTTTTCGAGGCACAGCCATCAGAGTTCTGGGCAAAAGGCATCCAAACTTTGCCGGATCGTTGGCAAGAAGTCTTAGATACTAATGGTAATTACATCATTGACAAAACTTTTTTTATTGTAATAATAATAAAAAAGTAAAAACTTAAACCAAGTGTCTCATTACTTTTGTGCCCACCCGATATTTCAAGTTACGGTAAAAACCGGAATTTGACATTATAAGAAATCCAATAACGCCATTCACTCCAATCGATCACGAAAATTGTCTTTGGAATCGAACATTCGTTGGTGTATACGAAAATGATAAAGAGTAGCGTTACATGCGAAATTTCGTTTTAATTTCGTTCGTAAACGAAATTTCGTTTTCGAGAAAGCGAGTAGGCCTCCAGTATTTAATAGAAGCAGGCACTTTTTAGCGGAAATCCATGCATAATTATGAAACTACGATATCTACTTAGTAGTTTTCTAATCAGTATCTGCAAGATCTGCTGCGTACCATCCGCTAACAAATTCACATGCACAGACGTGTTTCGCCCCTCCATTGAGCGTTTTGAGGAGTTGTTAGCCAACCACCTAACCGTTCAACTCAACTCAGTCAACGGTCTCGTGGTTGCGAAATTTATTGCCATTTGTGCACGTCACTTTGTGTGTGGGCGGTGCACAAATTCTAGCAGATATTGACTGGGTGTGGAGGTTGCCTAATATTTACACTTTCACAGTTTTTAGTAAGTACAAACAAATGAACTCTAAAGTAATTATTCACTGGATTACTACTATGTACAGAGTAACTACACACCGTGGTTGTACTGGATGTTGTTGGTTTCGAGGCCAGAAAGCAGAATAAATTTATAGTCAATTCTTACTACTAATACAATTATAGAAAAACAAGATGTACTGCGATTCAGACGGCCACAGCGTAATCTATCGAAAAAGAGGGTAAGCAATATATTTGACTGCGTTTATTTTAGAATTTTAAAACGATTTCGAAGTTTAGTGGTATAATAGTTAATTACAACAAAAAATAAATAAATTATTTTGGTCCTGTAGGTACGTGATAGGTTAAAAATTTAAGACGATCGTGAAGCGTATCGATCGTCTAAACATTCGAGGTTTTTTTAACAGATAACAAATGTCATTATGATCCAACTAGAAAACTAGCCGCCCAATTGAACGGTTGATTTACCCAGTTGGCTGCGACATATATTAATCACAAAGTGTTGACCGCATCTAGCAAAATTGGATCTTCACTAAGTATTAGCCTTAGAGCCACAGAGCTTTGACGTCATACCTACCTAATAACGATTGAATCTTCATTTTAACTCTTTAGGAATATTATATTACTATCACTAGAGATTTATCTATAGAATGCCTTTAAAATTGAATTGAGTCTTATGGTTAAATTTCTTTTTGATCAGATAATTTTAAGGATTTAAACGCTTGCAATTATAGCAAAATTGTCACTAGTTTATCATGTATTTAAGTTAATTATACACCATATTTTGCAAATGAATAGAGCTAATTTGATTTTGCCATGCGTGTAATGCCGATAAATCACTCTTCTACCATCAATATTAAACAAACTTAAGGCAGCTAAGACATGGCGCCAAATTATTTTGACTTTTGACTTCTAGAGAAACCAGACATTTGCTATTTAATTTTCATTATAATTGTATCAAAAGTTTTTGCAGATATGGCTCATAAAGCTTTGCAAGTAGTTTGTCTTTGAACACAATTAAAAGTTTGTATGCCTGTAAACTAGGATCGGTATATATCTTTTGGCGAAAGTCAAAATATATATTTTTAATATAATGCTTGATTAATATGACGAGATTCGTTAACCAAAATTTTTGCATCTGTACTCTTTAAAAAGGCATGTTAATAAGAAAAATTGTGTGTGATTTCCACACAATTCTTAAAAAGAGGCTGTTATTTAGAGGTAGTATTCTCGGTGTGGACTGTATGTATGTGTGTGTACTGTATGTATAGTGAACAGTAGTGAAGTATGATTTAATTTGTGCCAAATTAAGTGTGTAGATAATTTCCACTAACCTTGACCATTTATTTACCTTTGAAAGTGAAGATCGCCAGCTCTGGTAGCACGGCGGTTCAGTCCTCTGCATTGTATCTTGCAGCAGGATAATGGGCACGGCACAGAAGATATAGCATGGCTACTAAAGTTCAGTTAGGACTTAGAACGTCTAAGTATAAAGCTTGACGTTCATCTCACGTGACCATCTCAAGACAATGGCATCCTAACAAAGTTAGTGGAAATTTATATATCTCTTAAAAAATAAACAAGAACAGAAAAAAATTTAAGCTTTGCTTTAAACGTCTCAGATAAGTGGTGATAATATACTCGTACATATCAAAGAAGTTTTGATATGAAAAAAAAACGTATTATGTAAAAAAGTGTAACTACGGAGATACTTAACTAACTTCATATTAAAAGGCCTTCAACTTCAGCAAGTACTAGAGCATTATGCAAATACGCTTCAAAGTTTACGGCTGACTCAGCACCGCAGAGCTTTTACACTGAAACAATTTTGAACTTTATTATCATGCTGTTAGAACTAAATTTAGACTTTAGTAAAACCATGATGGTGTAAAATAGGTATGATAATGTAAGACATCAATCCTATTTTTTATTCTTTGCTATTACGATTTACACTTTGACATACTTTACTGTTCTGACAGTTGTCGTCTCTTGTACCTAAATGTGCCGAAAATAAACTTTACAATGTTTTTAATGGTATGTCTTATGCAGTTGTAATTGATTATTCAACGCGTGTGTTTGTGGCTGTGGGTAGTTCAATCGGTGTATATGTCGCAGTAAGATAGATAAAGCCGTAATATAGTTATATCCCTAGGGATATAATTATATACCGTAACATAGTTATACAGAAGCGATTCATTACTATCTCACTAGGAATATAGTTATAAAGCGGTCCAAGTTTAGTGATATACTTATAGTACTAGATTAAGTTTAGTGAAATAGCTTCCGAAGACTTAAGAAAAGCCGCAAAAAAAAAAAATGAAAACCCACTCATCACAGAAATTTCCTGACATTGACGTGGGATTTCAGTTCTTATGGAGATACCAAAGATAGATCGTGGACCATTGGATCAATAAAATGTATTAGGAAAAGTTTTAGAAAAGCGAAATGAATGTGATAAAATTGGAACATCAATATTCTGAAAGATTGGTTACCCAGAAATGCAATACAGCTTTCAAACGTTACTTTGAATGATCACCGAGAGAAATATGGTCTTGGTTGCGTAGTGGATAAGCGCCGCGGCTCGCGATCGTTGTCGTTACAAATTATTATCTAGAGCTACTTCGTGCTTCAGAAGGCACGTTAAGCCGTTGGTCCCGGCGGCATTTGCAGTCGTTAATACCCTCTAATCCTCATTGGGCCAGCGTAGAGGGTCATGGCCCATCCTCCTTAACCATCCATAAGGAAGGCCTGAGCCCCTGTAGTAGGGACGTAAAAGGGCTGGTGATGATGATAATGATGACGATGAGAGAAATATGTCAAAAATTGACGCGCTTTGGTGGCCAAGCTTATTTAAAATGTTCCTGTAAAAAATCGAATACACAGTGTTCTACTAAAAGATGTGCCTGTAAGAAGCATTCAGTGCTATGTAATTTTAGATGTCATGATTCCTCTTCTTGTCTAAACAAAAATTAAAAAATACTTTTAAAGAAACCAAGTTATCAACTTAGTTGATAAGAAATAAAAATATCTCAAAACTGTTGATCAGCTATAAAATGTTTAATGTTTGATTACATCGTTTTAATTGTATTTACTTTAATACATGTTAATATCACAAAGTATTGTAGGTAACTAACTGCAGGATATAAAAAGTTGATTTTTTAATAAAGATAAAACCAATATAATATTATTTTATTTAATTATATATGGTAAATTTTTATTTCTCTAAGCTTAATCAAGTAATATATTTATAACACTAAACTTAATCTAGTAATATAAGTATATCACTAAACTTAGACCGCTTTATAACTATATTCCTAGTGATATAGTAATGAATCGCTTCTGTGTAACTATGTTACGGTATATAATTATATCCCTAGGGATATAACTATATTACAGCTTTATCTATCTTACTGCGACATATATACATCTACCCATTTATAAAAGCGTTTGCAGAGCGCAGTCTAGACACAGTGCTCTTTGAAATCGTGGCGTTTAGACGTCATCTGTGTAGCTGTTCAAACTAAGATCGGCATTCTGACGGTGATTATATTGAATCAGTGGATAATCTTCTTCTTCGGGCGTACAGCGAAGTCTTTAAAATAAAATAACGACAAACGACTACCATGGAAAACATTACATATAAAATCAAAATCATTTATTTCAGTGTAGGCTATTCAGTGTAACAAGCACTTGTGCAAGTCGAAACTCTATGCCATCGTATCTTAAATCGACAGCAGGAGCCCTTGGATCGAGAAGAACTGGCAAGAACCTCAGCAAAGGCTGCTTTTTCTCCCTATTTTATTTCATAGAGAGATTTTGAAACGATTAATGAGTTCATTATGTTACGGGTTCGGTGCTTGGGTCAATTAAATAGGCTGATCAGCTTGAGTATAATTTATTGATGAAATAAGGGTAATAATAAAAAACTGTAACAAACAAAAATAAATTTAAAAAACAGTTCGTAAGTTACTTAAACTAATACATTCTTATCAAATAAACGAATACATACCCCTTGTCGGGCTTCTTGTTACACTTTTGGATCGTACAAAATACAGTTTTAATTTAGTAAATATGTTATATTATTGTATCACCATAATATATGAATTATTAAAATTACATAGTAAAATTTATACCAATAATATTGTATTATATTATAATTTCATCTTGTGTATAGGAGAATTTCTTACGAACTGACATCCATAAAGAGTAAAATTGATTAGTCAAAATTTTAAATTACGAAAGACGAATAGTAAAATGAAATGATGTTGAATTTCAAAAGCAAAAAGTTTGCATACTGAAACCTAGGAAAACAAACGGTGGCATGGCACACCGTTACAATACCGGGGGGGCCGGGGTTAAAAAAAAATCTGAAAGATTTTTTTTTAGATATTCTTGGATTACTCAAGCTTAAAATATTTTATATAAAATGTGATTAATTAATGCTATCATGATTTAATTTAGAAATGGGGATGGTATATATAGTGGATAAATTACATTAGGCGATTTCCCTTTCATAAAATGTTCTTACTTCATCATTCAAACATCATTCAAACAATCTTTATCTTATTAAGATAAAAATTCCTAGCAACTAGAGGTAACTTGTATTTAAGAAAGATTATCTCTAATAAATCGACCTAGAAAATAGTGTAGGCTTCTTTAAAATAATGTCAGTCACCACCCGCTGACTTTAGGTGAATTGTGTAGTGTTGTTGAGTGTAGATGAGTGTGTTGTGTAAGTGTCTAAATGTAGAGTGTAGAATAATATACAATCGTAGTAATAAATAAAGTAGGTAATGCGTTAGGTATAACAATACATTATGTAGTGTTAGATAGTAAGTAAATAAGTATACATAAGTACACAAAGAAATATTTTGATATTGGCTTATTTATAGTGTTATCAACCGCACTTTAAAATTGATATTTGACATTGGCTTGTTTATAGTGTTGTCGTCCGCACTAAATTGGTATTTTGACATTGGCTTATTTATAGTGTTGTCAACCGCACTAGATGAAAATAATAAAAATAACAATAAGTATGAGTAGCCAAATAATTAAATGAAAACGTTATGAGTATTTACAGGGTAGTAACAATAAATAAATAAGTAATCGAAGAATATTTCTCAAGGTCTCCTATCATTGCTAATAAAATTTCACGCAATTCTTGAGCCGTTTGGGTGGATTCAAAATTCGCGTTTCGTAATTTTAGTTCATAAATAATTTCTGGTTTATTCAAGTACGATATATCCATGATTAAAATTGATTATTATAAAAGAAATGAATGTCAAATCGTAAACGGAAAATAAATTACAATATTCTATTTTTTAAATATTAAAAATAATATTATTCGTCAAAAAGAAATCTCAGCAAATTTTTGAAAAAATTAAAGTAATGCCTTACGTACCTTTATATATACGGAATCTTAATTAGATTATTTACTATTAAATATTCCTGTTTTATAACACTATGTTGAGTACATGTTTGTATGTTCCTCGATACAATGGCATCAGAACCGATCACATTTGTGACCAGCCAAAGTAACGCTGAACGTCTATTGTCTGTTTATGTGAGTAAATGTGATTGTGGTGTTGGTCGTAAAGTGTGCACTATTGTCTTCTATTGCAGTTTTTAGTATTGCAGTTTATTGCAGTATTTTTCAACCACGTTGCGGCGCCAGTGTTACGGGTTCGGTGCTTGGGTCAATTAAATAGGCTGATCAGCTTGAGTATAATTTATTGATGAAATAAGGGTAATAATAAAAAACTGTAACAAACAAAAATAAATTTAAAAAACAGTTCGTAAGTTACTTAAACTAATACATTCTTATCAAATAAACGAATACATACCCCTTGTCGGGCTTCTTGTTACACTTTTGGATCGTACAAAATACAGTTTTAATTTAGTAAATATGTTATATTATTGTATCACCATAATATATGAATTATTAAAATTACATAGTAAAATTTATACCAATAATATTGTATTATATTATAATTTCATCTTGTGTATAGGAGAATTTCTTACGAACTGACATCCATAAAGATTTTTTTTTTTTTGGTTCAAATTTTCCCATTCCTACAGGGGAAGGGGAAGGCAAAGGGTGCTTAGCCCATACAGCCTTGTCATTTGTAATTATATTCATTAATATTCTTATTCAACGGCCACAGCCAAGTCTTTTTTAATAGAAATTTGTATTCTCAGTCTAAGTCAAAAGGCCGAAGCCAAGTCCTTTTAAGCTTTATGTGATTACATCTTATTTACAAATTAACAAGCGAAATATACAAACGAAGGAAATTGAAAATAAACAAAATTAAATTGACATAGAAAAAACAACGTTAGATTTCCCCAATGGTTGAGGTTACATATTCGTAAATATATACAAAGCACTCCTTTTTCTTCAGAAGTTGCTGAAGCGAACGCGGGATGACATCCATAAAGAGTAAAATTGATTAGTCAAAATTTTAAATTACGAAAGACGAATAGTAAAATGAAATGATGTTGAATTTCAAAAGCAAAAAGTTTGCATACTGAAACCTAGGAAAACAAACGGTGGCATGGCACACCGTTACAATTAGGCTATGAAATCACTTTTAGGGGTGGGTCGTCGACGCTTCGAAATCGGTATTATATCGTCCACAAAGACTGTTTTTTTTATAGTTTTTATCGTAGACGGATTGAATTGAAATATAAATATCTAAGATTTTATAGTTTATTTGAAACTTCTGCACCGATTTTAAAAATTCTTTCACTTACGAGAAGCTACATCATATGCGAGTGACTTAGGCTAAAGTTACGCATGAGAAATCGAAGTACCACACATGAAAATGTTTCTTATAAGCTACTCATCTAATACTATGGTGATACGTCTTTACCGAAATTTTAATTAGCTTCAAGGCGCAGTGGTTAGAGCGTTTAGTCTGATGCCGAGGAAAGCAACATCCTCAATGGTCGGTCATTGGATGGGTCATTATAAAATTTCGAGCTCCTCCATGCTTCGGTAGGCACATTAAGCCGTGGGTCCCGGCTGCGTCTGTAATCGTTAAATGTCGAATTAATCACAATTTATCTGATACACATAGCTTATTAGGAGAATGACATAATATTTTAGAATATATACCTACCTTTATTTGATGTAAGAATATTCTTGAAATATAATTTTGAAATTCGATGTGCGTTTCCTATTGTTCAGTAAACAAAGAGAATCGTTGAAACATGAGATAATGGTTGTACAGAATATTTGCTTCGAAGTCTATTTCGATCCATTCAAATATTCCATAAACTTTAACAATATACTTCCATCGTTTCATTTTGCTGGCGAAAAAAACACTTATTAAATACGTTGTTTTGTGAGTTTTTTAGAAACCTGGGTTATTTAGGAGCTCGATTTTGATTTCTAAAGTTTTTAGACCAGTTATTTTCCCCTAGGGTATTGACCCTATAAATAACAAATTAAGTAAAAATTCTTGGATAAGTATTGACTTATCCAAGGATTTGTACTTTTTACCGCCACCACGCACCATAGCTTCTTTCAACAAAAATATCTCTATTGACATTTGCCTGCTAGATATAGTAGCAGCATTTGCTGAGACGGGTTCCTGGTTTACTTTCCAAACATCATTTCCTTTTTGTTATTGTTATTGCCACGTATTTTGTTTTTGAGCCAATAAACGCTTTATGTCTTAACTTTAAAAATATTTACAAAATATTGAACTACTTATCTATGTTATGACTAAAACTATATTTGATAAAAATATCCCCAAATCATTGCCAAAGTAATTATTTGGGCGAGGTACTAAGCAATTTTCTGATCAACAAACTGTCAAAAAGTTTCTTTTTTTCTCTTGATATAAACGATCGGCTCCGGGGCCCCACGAAGCCATCGTTTCGACCCCGAACGGCTCAAATATGTAGGTATTACTTATACCTGAATATTTTCGCTTCGAATCGCTTGAGGCTTTCTGCAGCAGCGGCGGCTACACCAGCCTCGAGACATGTTCGTGGAAGATGAGTCGGCGCCAAAATATCGATGCTGGTGGCATCCCATACTAGATGTCGACCCATCCTTCAAGGTACCAATGAAATCCCATCAAGTCACTTCCCGTCGCTGCAAGTCAGCCCATTCGGTTCTAGAATGGCTGGCACTAACGCCATGGCAAAAGCTCGACGGATGATATCATTAATACTTGCATGTCGAGAGATACAACCAGCACTTTTGCTGCATGAGAAGCCGTGATGACCTAAAGAGTCCATCGTTTCACCGCAAGGGCAAAGATGAGGAATATTACAGGTTGCCCCCAGGCGAAGACAACTGCAAAGCGCAAAGTTGTATTATCTAGAAGTGTCCCAACAGTCGATGATGGCAAGACTTGTAACCAAAGATCTGATTTACATTCAGCGATAACCAAGAGACGAGTATGCTCTGCAGAATTGGCAGACTTGTTTAATACACGTAGATTATTCCATACCAAATTACAGAGTGGCTGGTCCCAATATTTTTATCACATTGAAGACTGACATTACTATTGTCATATTGAAGATAGTAGCCATAGCATAGATAATATAAGTAGTTAAATATTTTAAACGTTTAATTTAGGCGGTAAGGCCGCTATTTGTTTTGAATCACAACATTCCCTGTGAATCAGTCTGTATATAGATGAAAAACGCATCAAAATCCGCCGAGTAATTTAAACGATCTCAGCTTATATACAGAGGGAAGCGACTTCGTTTAATACTATATAGAGGTATTGAGGCAATAAAGTTTATTCTAGTACCAAATTCTAAATACTTTTAATTTGAACAAAGACTCATCTATTCTTAAGGTATAGTTACTACTCGTATAATTTGGAGTGAAAAAATTGTGTAGATATAGATATTGAAAATACTTATTTTACATACAAATGCAAAAAAACGTTTCTCTTCAAGAATTATATTAATTTCGAAATTCGTACCTATGTAATTTGGCAAATTAAAGCAATTGTGAATGCAAACATTTATCAAATAGAAATATATTAACCAGTAACGTATATTACTCTATTGGACCTACTTTCAAGGAAACAGCATAAGTTGAGCATCTTTTCTTTCTAAATGAAAGGGAACAGCCGATACATCTGAAAGGTGTCCGGATTAACTGTCCGCATTAATTCCGCCTTCTCCGCGAAAATTTAAATTCGGCACGCGGAACTGGAGCGGTCCCCAATCTCTCCCATTCGATTGTCGAAGACTTACTGTAAGCAGCTTACTCAACTAAGAAGATTTCCAAACTGGATCGCCTTACCTCGCTCGCAACTTTGAAGCTTAAAAAATTTAAATCTCGTTTTTGGGACGCATCCGTTTGAGGTCGGTTTCGGTTATCGAGTTCTTTGTCAATGACTTTTTAGATTATTCTTAATACAAAATGCTTAAAAAAATCGACTTGGTCCCTGGCACCTTGAGATGGGAATCGAATCCACGACCTTTCGCAAGCCGGGCGACAATGAATATTTTCCTATGAAATTGCATTATAAAACGAAATCCCAAAAATAAGGCATGTCCAAATTCCCTATGGAATCATGTAGGTTATAAAAACAACGTAAAATACAATAACAAGGGATCAAGTATATACAACGCATTTGAACATCTGTTCTTTTAACCATTGGTCATTTACTTAACCTAGCTTCCAGTGATGGTTAATTTTTTTGAGCAATAGTTGGAATTCTGACGATTGGGTAGGCTAACTATTAATCAAAAAACATATATTTCTGATTTTTAACCATTTGTCGAAGATTTTAACAAATGGTTGAGTTAATCACGGATCAAAAAACTGGCCCTTAGGAGAAAGATAAAGGATGTCGGTGTTAAGACATACCATAATAATGGTATGAAATTATTGATAGAATTAAAGTCGCTCCCCGCTGTCTGTACGTTGATATCTATTAAATGAATAACGGGTTTCAATGTTTTCATCAACACGTGAAGGGTTGGGTGCTTAGGCGTCGGTAATAAAAGAATAGGTAGACTTGATAAGTAAGTATATTTATGGTATAAACAAAAACTGTAACAACAATAAATAAAGAGAATATAGAAATAGACTGTTATAGATTTCTAAAATTACTAATGAAACAATTACATACTCGATTCTAGATTTTCTTTTTACATATTTTATTTACTTTTCAACATACTTTATTTAATAAATTTTATACAATCATAACATATTATGTAGGCACTGTTAGAAGAATTTTCACAAACTGACATACAGAAAAAGCATATAGCGTCACTAAAAAAATAAATTACGAAAACTGAATAATAAAAGACAATCTAAAGATCAAAGACAAAATGTTTGGATGCAGGATCCTAGCACAAAATATAACGGTACGACCCTCCGTTACACATATAGGTACCTATACAGTGATTCACGAGAAAGATTTATATGTATAATCCAGGACAACGCATTTTTTTTTTAAATAAAAGGCTAAAAGTTTACGTAAACTTTAGTAAACCCGCATAATGTAGGTATCTATCCTCGGTACATCGGTAGGAGAGCTTAAATTATGAGTAATATTCACGGAACGTTTACAGGCAGAGTTTAAAGTAACAACAAAGTTTCTACGGACAGTAAAACTGGAAATTAGCGCACCTAGCGAAATACTTGGAGGCAATTAACAAGAATACGACCGTGGGAAACGGGGTCGCGGTGAGGTTACAGGTGAAATGTCATCCGTCCATCTACTACACGGTACTTATAGATCATAAAGGGATTCTGTTAATGCAAATGGTAATTATAACTCATAAGTCATCATCATCATCATCACCAGCCCTTTTACGTCCCCACGGGTTAGGCCTTCCTTATGGATGGTTAAGGAGGATGGGCAATGAACCTCCACGTTGGCCCAATGCGGATTGCAGGATATTAACGACTGCAAATGCAGCCGGGACCAACGGCTTAACGTGCTTCGGAGTAGCTCGAGATAATAATTTTAACTGCTTATTTGTTCCATAAATCATAGGAAAAAATGGGTCTCTGACAATTTGCACAGAACACAGAAAAGAGGCGTGTTCTTTGGTTATTTCTTTGTTTGTTGTAGTTGATTTTCTTAGTTTGATCATTTGAGTTGAAATTTGATTCACATAGGTGATACGAGTAATATGTAAGGAACCAAATGACGAGCATGAAACGTAAATAGGTAAATGCATTTTGACCATTCTGCCTCTGTTTAGGGCTAAATGAAAAAATATAAACGTGTAGTTGTGCTGATAAACTTGTTTTTTTACGTTTTAATAATACTTAATCATACAGGTTAATGAACAGTTGATGTATTTCACAACAGAAACTTAGAAACTCGACAACGCAGTGCGCCTTTGGTCTGCGATGGGTATCTTAATAGGCTGGTGATAAACGAATAAAAATCAAAAATAGTTTATTATGAAAATCATTTGATTACAATTAATACGCCGAGACATCACAGAGTAATCACAGTCACTCGTTATGGGAATAACACGCAACTTCCCCATTGTTGAACAAAGATTTTATTTCGCTCATATACTGTCTACGCATGATTTCACTTATTATCTAGTTTAGAAATTAACATTCTTGTATTTATATTTGGTAATAATTGTAAACCGTTTTGTGTATCTAATTAATAAATAAAAAAAATATTTATAACACGGTTTGTTGTTTAAGATAAAATGGGTCTTTGGCATAGTTTTTTAATCTTGAATATAGCCAACATATTATAATGCAATATTATAATGTAAATATATCATTCAATATTATAATATTAAGACCACGTTTCACAAGAACCGGATACACATATTCTGCTAATTTGTGAACGGTATAGGTATATTAGCCATGTATTTATATTAATTGCTAGTTTCAGAATCCTCCTTCTGGGTAAGCTCGTCCCACAGTAGATCTCATCTATGCCCTTAGGTTAGATTGAGGTCAAAAGTGAGGCCCATTGTTAATAAACAATTAAAAATCCACATTGGATATACCTATAAGAAACTTTCAGTTTATATTGCACGTGTTAATAAATTCATAAAGTGAATAATATAACCTAAATACTTTGATAGGAAGTGATATCTTTCAGATGAAATGTATTATTAAAATAGAAATGTGTTCCGCGAATCGTTTGATAGAAGAATCATGGGTAGAGATGCGAGGAAAAGGTATGTTCAAAGAAATATTACACGCAGTATTTAGTCAATAATAACACGACGTTTTATTAAATATTTTATGTTAAATTTGCTGTATATGCTTGCTTTGAAAATAAATGAATATTAGAAAGCATTGCATATTAATTTAGTAACACTAATCTAACGTTAAGTATATATAGCCCTTGTGTTATGAAAATTCATAGTATTCAGACATGATTGAAAAAAAAATATCGTTTTATAACTTTGACTTCACTCTTACTTCACTCACCCTCTCACTGTGCCACGTAGAATTGTAAATTTGTATTATATGTAGAGTCGACTTATATAATTTCTTAACCCAATATTACCTGAAGGTCCCTTTGGATGATGGAGACAACCGGCAAGGAATACTAAAGGGGAGTTTTCTATACAAATCCAGTAGCCACCTTTTTTGATAAAACAGAGTTAAAAATCTCCTTTTAAAATGAAAGTGTGTTCTGTTGGTACGAAACAGGTAATGGTTGTAAATACAGACGGGGTTGGATTGCGGTCCTAAGTACTTTAATGATTAATCAGGTGTACGTGGTTTGAAAATCAGGTGGGTACAGTGTGTAATTATGATTGATAAGGACACGATTGCATCAAACAAATACATTAGGTACTTTATTTATAAATTATTTGAAGTTTTTGAACACTGTTAGTCAATAAAATATAGTTTAAGGAGAAGTATATAACTAGCTAGGGCAACGATATTATACCGGGTGGTGACTAATCCCAGATGAGCGGGGCACCCTGGCGGTGGGGACACGGCTGCATGCACGACACAGGGGCTGGGATCTCACGCCGATCGGCGCTGTTATGCTGAGCTATGTTTATATACTACTTCATTGGCGGCGCTGGGCGGTGACATAACCCAATGGCTGTGGGGATGAGAGTGCTGCGTGTGAGATCCGAGGGTACATCCTTGGGACAAGCCCAGGTGGGAGGCTCAAGCGGCACTCTCAACTAGAAGACGGCAAGGGGGTTGGGAACGCAAATTGACTCATCCCCTCTTTCTGTGGACCGGCGGACAGGGCTCACACGCACCCTTGTTGGGATTAGCCTGCGGGGACGGTTCACAGTCTAGGGAAAGGTTATTATTCACCCAAGTCTTTTACGTCCCGCAGAGGGCGACTCTTCTCTCCTCCCTCCGCGAGAGGAGCGCGGCGGGAGAAACCGGGCCCTCCTTGTAGGATACCGGGTTCTTCCTATCCGCGTGAAGTGAATCCGCGTGAGCAGCGGATTTTACCAGGTAGGCCTTCCACACCAAACTGCCCTTTTTAGGGCGGCGAAGAAAGAGAGCCATGGTTTGAGACCTAAAGTGTATTTCCCCTGCGTTATCAAAAAAGGTTAACGCAGTGGTTACACTTGTACGAACCGCACATAGTTTATTTACTTATTCGTATTCGGTGTTTTGTCTAAAAATTTATGTTATTAATCGGAAAGTTAATGACATTAAATAATAATTTGAGGAATATGATATATATAATATTCCTCAAATTATTCTAATTTAGTAAAGAAACAAAATATTTCAAAAGTTACTATTCAGAGGCAAGAATTGGGCTATCCTAATACCAAATAGGTTAATTTTATTTTTATTTATAGATATCAAAGCTAATAAACAAATGCTGAATTAGATAATTTAGGACTTAATTTAGGACATCTTGTATTTACACATTCGTGCAGGAATTTCTCAGATCGTACGCAATTAAAGTCATTGTATTATGAATGTCTAAAAAAAGAAAGTAACACAACAACTAGACCATAGGTGATATAAAAAAGTTCACATTCTAAATAAAACCAACCAGGAATCGGAATCTGGTAATTGAGAGTTGGTTATATCTTGAAACTGGTGTGCGAGTTAGCGAAATATTCATATACAAACTTCGTCATGCATTAAAAATGAGGAATAGTTTCAACTTTCAAGTTTAATTTCAATGATTCATTTTCGTCAAGTACTTTCATTCTTTAAAAGAAAACGCTTGAAGGCGTTACTCGAATTTAAAATCCGAAACGAATGGTGCCAGAGTGACAAAACGAACAATGGTGTAAGACGCTTAATTTTCCGCCTAGATTCTTTGACGGGGAAATATTCGACTTTTTTCATCTTTCGCACCTTCAGTCCCGTGGGGCTTTGTGAAGGACGAATTCAAGATAATCCCAATGGGATCGACTTGGTTTTATACTGCCGGTGGTCTGAAGCTTTTTTGTTCTACTCAATCAAATATTAATGCCAACATTTTTATGTTTGCGTTAGAGATTGGAATCTGTGATACCGAATTTTATTAACATTTGGAAATGAAGGTTAGAGGTAGATACAAAGAGTATTTGTTCCTTATATTTTTATTAATTTTAAATAAACTTTTTTAACGGTTTTCTTTCATTTTTTTTTGTAATATATTGTATCCACGGGATAAATCGTAATAAAATGCGTTCTATCTAATACACTAGAGTTCAATAAAATAAAGTGAATCTAGAAGTGAGGTCGAGCGCCTCGGTAGTGCCTAGTGTTTTCTGTCTACGATGTACAGCTTAAGCAACTTCCGTAAATATTGGTTATAGGATGGGTGATATATTTAATTCCTCTGTGCTGCGAAAGGCATGTTAAGCTTGCTGCCGATTGTATCTGCAGTCATTATTAGTCTGATGATGAAGAGTGACGTTGAGGGTTTAATTAAATGATTAAATTTTAATAAAACGCTTATTTGTGTATCATCTGTTCCTATTTTTACTTATCGAGAGACAAAAAACTGGAAAGAGGATAAATATTGATATAAAGATGTTAAATAATTGAATAGTAAGTCAACCACGACTCGGACACGATTCGCTATGTGGTTATTCTGTGATTGCTGTTATAGATAGAGTAAAACAAATTTTAATTTATAATTATAGATCATTTATTTGGTGCACACCATACTATTGGAAGGTGACAATTATGAGACAAAAAAAACTTATAGCAATAGAACATCGTAATAAGGTTCTATATCCTATTATCCTATTAATATTATAAATGTGAAAGTTTCTTTCTTTGGATGTTTAGATTTTTGGATGTTTGTCGGTCAATCACGCCGAAACTACTGAACGGATTTTGATGAAATTTGGTATACAAATAGGGTGTTAGCTGACTTAGTTAATAGGATACTTTTTATCTCACTAAACATTTCCCTAGGGTCCACGTGGGCGAAGCCGCTGGCGAAAGCTAGTTAATAATAAACTTAGTTGGTTATTTATGTTTCGTATTAAACAATTGCGACAATGCGTCGTAAGTATTTCCATTAGAGCCATAACATAAATTTCGCTATGTGATTTATTCTGCGCTTGCCACAACGTGTTGTGAACAATTTTTTTGTTCAATGAGCGACTTCCATCTTTGAGCGTAACGTATATAAAAAATTGATTTATATTGTTGTGATATGCAACAGACAGCTGCTTTTAGCTACTGAAAAAATCCATAAGATTGTATTTACTTTAAAATATTATTGGTATGTTGAAAATGATAAATAAGTTTCTTAGTTGAATATGTCTCTAATGGAAAATCCATTAACGAATAAAATATGTTCGATATAAAGCACATTAAATAAGTTTTTTTGAGTATCTAAAATGCGTGTCGTTTCAAGTAATGATTTGGTTAAGAAATAAATATAGATTGTAAAAGATTTTATTTCATGTTTGATTATAATTGGTCTAGTCTTATTTATCTTAATTACGTCAACATATAGAAACATATATGTACTGTACATTTATATGAATACTGATGAATGATAGAGTGGTGTCAGTAAATGGTCAGTTATTTTGGTGAGATCAACTTTGTGAAAGAAAAAAACCCAGTCAATTTCGAGTCGGACTTGCACACGCAATATTCCGTACCGGAAAGAAGCAAAAACATCACGTTTGTTATACGGAAATTCTCTTTAATTATTTATTTTATTCTAGTTTTTAGAGTTTGTTGTTGAAGCGGCAACAGAAATACATTCTCTGTGAAAATTTAAACTGTCTGACTCTGTAATTGTTAACGGCAGATATTTATTATAATTTAATTTAATTATTTCATGCGTGGTAAAACTCCAAACTCCACCTCCTTAAAGAATTTGAAAGCAGCGCCCACAGCGGCGTCTGTCGCCATCTAGCAGTCAAGACAAGAAAAGTCAGTTTGAATATGGCTCCGGCGCGAATTCGATCTTTCTGCGTATTAATTGGCTGACAATCTTATTAATTGGAATCGCATATGCCAGGAAATGATCCGTAGTAATCAATAAAGAAGATTATCGTGTTTCAGTGGTGAATTTGAGTGGAAATAGTGACTTGCAGTTTAGATCCATCATCTGAGTCTCGCCGGCGTGAACGCTTTGTGTGCGTTGATAATAAATCGGGCCTTGGAGCTGCTCTGGTGTAAGTCGCACGCATATATTTCCTGAGAGTTTTACAGTCCGCTCAATTTGATATAAAATTTATTAATGAGCACGACCAACAATAGTGTTCAGGTTTGACCCTTTGGGTATCCCTATCCTAAAAAGCGGTATTTAGTGGTAATAGGACAGGTTAGAGGTAAAATATACAGAGTGACACCTCACGAAGGTAAAACCAATCTCTGCGTAGAGCTACCTATTAGTCCGGCTTTATACGGTTCGTGAGATACCGCCTGGTAGTAGTCAGCCAGAAAGCGCACGGAACCCTAAAAGTGGTAGAGTAATAAGTTTGGAGGTAAAATATACAGAGTGACGATCTCAAGAAGGTGAGACAAAATTTCTGCACACCTAGGGCTACCTATTAGCACGGCTTTATAACAGGTGACGGACGTGATATGACACGGTGGAAAGAGACAATCGAGCGCCTTCAAAACGTCACGATGCTCGTCATTGTGCAACCGATTAAAGTGTACGGAGAGTAGAAAATCTAATGATGTTATATAAGTCGTCTAGGATTTCATGCTATACTCGCGAAATGATTGAGGAGCACACAACATCGTTGTTATAAATTAACTTAACGAAATTGAAAAATATAATTCTTAATACTACATAAGTAGTTATCTAACGATGCGTCGTAACACACCGTTTATTTTGTCTTAGGTTTCCGCATCCAACCTTTTGATCTTTAACAACATATCCTTTTATTGTTCCTTTTTCGTAATTTGAAATTTTGAGGAACGCGATATGCTCTTTTTGAATGTGAGTTCGTAAAAAAACGGTAACAACACAATCATCATTGAAAATTAATTAAATATTTCTAGTATTACATTTATAATCTATGCTATGATTTATGAAGTGTATATGTATAAGCTTGCACCTTCTAGATAAACACACGTTTGATTTAATAAGTTTCTACAACTTATCATATTTTTAGAAAATTATACGAACTGTTTTTATATTATTTTTTGTATATTGTTACAGTTTTTTTTTTTATTTAGACTATTAAATATACCAACTTATCGAGCTAAGTCAGCCGTTTCATCTTCCAACCAACAATTTGCAACGAACCCGTTACAGTTCAAAACTAAAAAAAAAGGAAATTAGGCATTTAAAAGCACGGTCAGTAATACCAAGATTGATTGCAAAATTAAAAACCATAGGTTTAAGTTTTTTAAAAACCATATTGCAGGTATTAAGAATAATTTGCTATTTTTTGAAATTGGTTTTAGCTTTTATTTCGTATTTAATGTAAAGATTTTGGTATAAGTCCCGTAAATTGCTTATGCGCTGGACCCTTCCTAAATAATATCCACGTGACGTCATATGAAAATAAAAAATATAGATAGCACAAAAGGCAAGAGATAAATTATTTATTAATAATTGATTTTTTTTATGAAAAATCCTCAAAATATTGGTTTAATATTAATTTTGCATTCACAATGCTTAACAAAAAATGCTTAAAAAATCCACTTTGTCGTCTGAGATGGGACTCGAATCCATGACAATATTTTTAATGAAAATGCATTGATCATTCAGTCACGATAATGCTATTAAGAGTGACCAACTGAGGAGAGAGAGAAACCAAGCTAGAGATGTGCTTTTTAAATATTCATTGCAGCGATACTTCATTTAAATTTAAGTGAAGAAAAATATTTACCTTATAACAAGACTAGAATTAAACCACGCGAATTACTAGAAAATACCGTGTCCCAGGTATCAGTTTGGATTTGAACCAGTATCTTTTAATTAACAGGGCTTCTACATTAATAGAACACGGTCAACAGAATGCCGCAGTTGAAACTCAGCTTAGGTATGAATTTCACAAGCTACGTATATTATGCACCAGGTCACGTGTACAAACATTGTTAACCCCTATGACATGGGTAGGTAGTTTCTCTTTAGTTATTGTGTCAGCTAACATAGTTTTATACAATGTTTTTAAGTACTCCTATTCGTTTGCGTTTATTGGCTCATGAATGTAAGCAATGATAGCATTAGAAACTACTCAAATAATCGTCATGAAGTAAACGTGAGTTTCAGATGGTGACACAATGTCAAAAATATGTTTTGACAAAGGTAACACCAAATTGGAAAAATAAAATACCGACTTCAAAATCCAAAAGTAGAAGGTTATATGATCGACGGCGTTGTATTTTTTTAGTTTCTTTATTTACTTTTAATTCGCCAGAAAGAAAATCGAAAGCGTCTTGATTTGACAAAAACTATATCGTAATGTTTCAAAGTCCATTTACTTCGACGAATATTTTGTCTTATGAGAGTTTATTCTATTCTAATTTAGAGAACTAGGGTACTTTTCTTTTTCTTAAGTATCTAATTACGAATTCGACCATGTCTCTGCTTCCAGGAAAAAGTTAAAATGGCTAACGATTCACCAGTCTAGGGGTCAGAGTACCCGAACATTTGAAATGCAAGTTTTAATACTTGGATGCCATAACTCATTTCTTCCTGAACTCAGTTTCCATAACTGAAATCTTCGTTCAGACAGCAAACAAGGTCTCGCCATGCCTTTTCACCTCACAGGTTTTATTTTAAACTCATTCTCTCTCCAGGCTATGCGACTGTGGAATGCACTTCCTCTTCGTATTCTACTCCAAGCAAACTAGCTTTCAAAAGCTTACTTACTATGCGATCATCTCCTGAACTCTCCAATGACAATATTAATCTATCATTTTTTTATATTTATGTATGTGTGACATTTATGTGTTATGTGATTTTTATGTAACTATATCAGTGTAGACTTTTTTATTTTGTAACATGATTTTTCAGTTTGTTGCATTGCTCTTATAAATTCTCTGCCCATAACTCTCCGGTTGACTAGTAGATAATGCCTTAAGATATTAAGATCGCCATTTGGATTTTTTTTTATTGTGTGATAAAGAATAAATAAAAAAATGCGTTTGTGACGATGGTCATCTTGAATTTAAAATATTTCATGGTGTAATGTTTTATTAATTAAGTTTCAACCCACATTAGACAGTGTTGTACAAAAATACTTGTATGAATCGGTATTTTGTGATAGTGGTGCTCAATTTCAGTTTTTCTGAAACCCGCTTAAGCACCATTTTGCTCAGACAATTCTCTACGTATGTACGAACATTACCGTGCCAGCGACATGTACATACAATATACATTTGTATTCTTGCCACTTGATGTGTATTACATAATACTCAAAAGAAACCATTTAATAATTATTGAATTGAGAAATCGGTGACGATCTGAACTCATATTTAAACATAGTATAAATGCTGTTCCATTAATATACAGAGTAATTCGAGAGGAGGGGATATGTATAATACAGGACTACGCGGGCGAATCCTTTGGCGGAGAGCTATATAGTTATATAAGATTAAATGTTATAAACGCACAATTCCGTTTTCTATATCTTCTGATAATTTTCCTTTTACATGGATATATTAAATGATTTTTGTTTTGAAATAAAATATTGAAAAAACAATAGCTGGATAATACAGGTAGGCTCTTGGAACTTCTTACCAAAGTTGTTAAATTAATAGCAGGGCTTTCGGTTCCTTTTCTTCGGGAGCAGGTGGACGATGGAGTTAACGAGCTACCTCTCGTTACTGACTTAGTTAAACACCCGAATGTTTCACAGCTGTACCTAACTTGTAATGAATACTTAAGATGAGTGTACAAGTGCTTACGGAAAGGTGAATGTTTGAAGATATTCATGAAAAGGAAAAATATCTTGTTACGAAGAAAGTCGATGAAACATAAATATCGTTAAAAACTATATGAAATGAAAAAAAGATTAAGTGTTATGTCTTCGGCCATACTGTAGTCAGTTCCGATGTGTTAAAAATCAGAATAAACGAAACACAATCAATTTTGATTTTTCAACTATTGTTGCTATTAAATATTAATTTAATCCTACAGAAAATTTAAGTCAGCTAAGGATTGATCTATTGATTGCGTTCGATTTTTATTTCTTTTTTTCATTTACAATTCTGTGGATCAACCAGTATAATCTAAGGATTGTAATTCAAACATATTTAGTGGATTTTTGCCACTCTTTGACGTTAGTTTTTCTTTCAATATTTTATGACCTTTTTTTTTAGTACAAATAATATAGCCATGTTATGTGTTGAGATTTAATATTGTATACACAAGTTAATAGTTAGAAGTCGAGTCGATTTTTAAGATCTCACTATCAAATGGCTCTTGACCTCACGCGTTAATCGAATAGCGTTTAAACTACTCAAAAATTTACTAAAAGTTATAAAATATTAATAAATACAAAACTTGAGCGATCATTATTTATTTAAGCTACAGACTTATTAGGTTTTTTATGTACCCCACGACAGGGATTTGTTATAATAACAGTGCTTTCCTGATATTTCCACTGTCACAAAAGGTATCGCATACGTAACCATCTGCATATGTGCGTGTGCGTGACACCTGGTAACAAAATACATGCATAAGTTTAATTACCCGTATATATATATATACATAAAAATAAAATAAAAAAATGCAGACTTGACACCAAAAATATAAAAATAAAATATTTTAAAAATAATTTAAAAGTGAAATTAATTCTGCCATATATCTCGCATAAACACTGTTTATTTGCCGAAGTCAACTTCTCGTACTATTTTATATAATGCTACATGCACAATAGAGATGATGACTGGGTAAAATAAATACAATTCATTTAGTCCGTCAGTCAGATAATAGAAAAATATTAGATACGTATTTTTTTTTACTTCAATTTAACAAGAAATAGCTTAGATAACAGGCATTAAAGTTGAGGAGTGGGGGCTCGCTACGTCACAGTTGATTAGAAAACGTACCCTAACGTGACGTCGTGCGAAATTTCAACTCCATGTAACGCCGTAATTTTATGATTACAAAAAAAATAAAAAATACGTGTTTAATATTTTTTAACACTCTACCTGACGGACAAACGAACAAAAATTAGTCATCATCCCTTTTGCACAACCGTACAAATACGGACTTAAATGACATTTAATAAAGTCATAACATAATTATTTTGTAATATAAATAAAAAATGAAATCGGCAGCTCGTTGTAGAAGTTTTTAAATTTCATGTTGTTTGCTTTGCTCCCATCCTGTAACTTATTAAAAATTTTGGTTAGTCGAATTTAATGATATTATGAGGTGAAAGCGTCGTGTGTAGATAAAATAAACTATTCAAGCGAATTGAACGTTTCTGATTTTTTTTAAAGTCATATAATTATTTATGTTCTGATAAAGTCTTTTGGTACCAATCTACAAAAGGAAAGCAAACAGCTAGTACAAAAAGTACTACATTGGGGTAACGATTCGTGTCAATGAAACATTAAGGGTTAACACGTTTAGCGCACCTTATTTCACTGCTGGGTAAAACATTAAATGAAAATGTAACTGCAGACGAGTGGGCGTGGACGTAATAAATTCCTTCACGACTGTACCGTCGCTGATAGAACGCTCAAATTAAAAGAAATGCCGTGTATTTGTTCCAAGTTGGTTTTTAAGCGTCTGATTTTTTTTATGGTCCCTGACAAAATACATCGGCCGTTGTCGCTGAGCCTGAAAAGGTTAGGGCTGCGTGCTGATGTCGAATGGCAAGACGCTTTAGATAATAATACCGTATTTTAGTGAAATTAAAGGTCTAAACGATTTTTGCTTATGACTCGTATTTATTTATTTCAAAAATAATGTTATAATCATTGCATATTTTTATTTTCTAAGCCTTTGTTGCCACTAAGTATATAAATCTAAGTCATGTAACACTTAAACGCTGTATTGCTCCTACCGCGTTTTGCTGGCAAACGACAGCGTGACATAGAATTTATTTTTATATCGGTAATGACACTTTCAAATATATTTTTTTACTTAATTTGTTGTATCATTTTATCAGAATCACAAACTTTGAAGCGGTAACAATTGTCAAAAAAAGTAATGAAAACAAAATGCATGTTTCATAAAGAATATTTGAAGGACACGAAGCTTTAAAAGATCAATGAACGGAGATCCGTGCTGTATTTCGAGCCTTAACTGGCCCTGCAATATACAGATAACAAATTTATATGTAAACATTAGCAGAAATAGTAAACAGGGCTCCGAGTATACTAATGTTAATTCAATAATGACGCTTCAATGGATTTTCAACTAAATAGCGTATTTCCAGTGAATCATTCAATTAACGCCATATTATTAAATTGAATGATGAATGAATGATGATAGATTATTTCGTGATATATTAGAGGTTAAAGTATATACAGTTAGGTTATTATAATATGTCACATTTGACACTTCAAAAAAGTAGATAGAACATTTTATTCCTATTATTAATAATAACACTTATTAATAACACATAACATTTTATTATCTTATTAATAACACGCAACATTTTATTTCTATTATTTTCATCCAAATCATAAAATCACAAATTGTAATTTACAACGCAACGTTTCAAAAACAGTTAAGTCTTCGATCATTTTATTCTTAAAAATAGTGTTGTGGTAGTAGCCTATTTCCTCATACTTTATTAGTTTTATGTTCAAATCTGTTACAATAAATATTAATGCTTTACAGCAGAAAACGTTTTGTGTAATAAAAATAGATACTATTTACCTGTGACGTCTTATCAAATTCAAATAATAGTTATTTGCGCACACTTTAAAGATAGTTACAACAAATATTGAAAAAACAGTGTTGTTTTTTTTATCAACTTTTATTTTATTTATTAATACGTGATCCATTTTAATCTGGCATTAATCAATACGATCCACTACTAAACTAGACCAATTTTACATCAATATAATAAAAGTTACGGACTCTCGGACGTCTAATAGTCACAAATTATTACGGTTATTCTATTGTGTATTAATCATATTTTCCTACAAAAAAGGTATCATTAAAACAAGAAATGAAGAAATAATAGGTTAGGAAAAAAGACTTTTCGCATATAGTATGTATAAACTTGTAATAAAATCTTTCTGGCTATATCATTTGTATCTGGCTGGTTTCGGTATCATTAAAAAGTTTAAATTTTAAAGAAGTTAACTCCTAATACAAATTGTGATTTTAGTTTGTTTTCTTACTGTCAAAATTAGTGAATAGAATGATGAAGTACTATACATTTTAAAATTTTATAACAAAATAATGTAAAAATGCAACGCAAGACACGAAAAAAATATTACATTTATGGACTTACACCTTATGGTTTCTGAATTGAGAATTAAAGGTAAGCTCAAAGGGTACATTTCCGACGTCGTTTAAGCAGGTTTTCGTTTCTGATTTTATTTTTGTTAATGATCAGTATCAACTGAATGGCAAAAGTCAAACAGCTTAATAAAACTAAGACCTTTTGCCGTGTAAAACGTAAACAACTTAAGTAATTGAGAATAATCAGTTGAGATTTTGAACTTTTCTCAATTTAGAAACAGGTCGTTAGTGCAGTTTCTGTGTGAGTAGCACATATTTGATTTAAGCGTTTTCAGTCCACAAATTTTGATGTTAAAGATGCACGTCGTTCCTGACGCAATGTTACGAATAAAATATATGCTATCTTTGAAAAGAAAAACTTTATAAGAAAATAGAATCCAATTTCAAATTTTAGAAATATCATAATTAATTAATACATTTATCAAATGCTACTTAATCAGAAAATGCTTTTGAAGTCTTCTGTAAGTTATTGTTTTTTATATAATAGGTAACACTAAAATATTATATATTTATATAAATAAAAGTATTCAACGTGTTGAAAGTCTTAGTAAAGAAGATTTTGTACATAATTATTCCAATAATTCTATACTTATATTTTAAAAAGAGGAAAGATTGGATTACTTGTTTTTTTAATCTATGGAAAGCTACTTAATACGCGTTGGACATAGGTTGTAATTTATGCAGGCGAAATTACGGGGAAACAGCTAGTTTGATAGAAATTGGTTTACAGTTCAAGGAGGAATCGATTAACGTACTTACTTTCATAAAAAATATACATACTCCTTGAACATAGTAAATTTACCTTTTGAATTTTGAATGAATTCCAAATACGCAATCTTTTGTTTTTAGCTGAAATGGGCCATGACTTACTATTTCAACTAAATATTTGGGTAATATTTGATGGAAAGCGAATTTTATTTTGTTATAAAAGGAAAACTACCGATTCGATTTCGATAAAATTTGAATGGGACGACCTTGGTCTATTGAGCTTAAAATAATTTTGAAAATCGATCAACAATTGGCGGAAATATCGGTGAACATACATAAAAATAAATGAATAAATCGCTGTCGAACATATAATCTCCTCCTTTTGGATTTTGATGTCGGTTAAAAGTGACATATCAGTAGTTACGACGTAGCTGAAGAACTAGGGATTGACTGGACTACAAAAGAGTTAGAAACATAATGAACCGGTTACTCATTTGTGTTTCTTTATTACGATGTTATGAAACCGAACTATTTTTAAAGAATTGAAGATGGCGATGAAAATTGGATCACGTACGACAACACAGCAAGGTGAAGCTGTGTGTATGGTGGGATTGGAAGGGTATTATTCATTATGAGCTGTTACCGTCAAGCAGGATATGCTGAACTCTACTGCGAACGAGTTTGCGAGTTAAGATGCTCACTTTTTCAGATATACAGTATCTATCTTTTAATTAAATATTTATGAGCCATAACTCAGAGATATAATAACAAAAATGTTATTACACTTTTGAGTTCGAATGTTCATTGAGGAGGAAAAATTCCTGATGGTGGCTAAAATTTTCATATACGGAAGATATCAGCCGCAGACATTAATTTCTTGGAGCTAAGGGTTTACCGATTTTAATAAAGCCAGTAATAAAGGTTTTTTTTATTAAAATTTCCTGCCTTTTCCGGTGAAGTCTCGGAGGGACAACGCTAAACCGGAAGGTTTTTCTTGGTAAATAAACATGGAATACCGTTAGGGAATATTACATTTTGACAATCGTTAGCTGTACGTTGTAAACAGACAAACGAAATTTTATATTAAATTTCCCTGTTTATAATAATTTTATGAGTTTGCTACAAATTTGGCAACTTCACTGATTTGGGAAAAGTATGTTAAAACTTTCATATGATCATAATCATTATAATCATCTAATTTTTTTTTCAATAAGTGTAATTTAATAAAGAAAAAACTTATTATGTAGTAGTTATTACTCAACTCTCCACACTGGGCCCATTTGGTGGATCAGCCTCTTCTCCCTACTCGATTCGATACCACCCATAGGGGCTTTTGCCTCAGCAGCTGGAACATTAATAGACTGATGAATGATGTATATAATACATAAACCGATAAAGAATTTAATTAACATATATGTAACAAAATTTTATCAATACTCATTAAGTTTATTGTTTGTTATTCACTTAATAAACTATTTTCTAAATTAAAATATCTCAAGTTCAAGAACTTTTTATAACGTGTTCAAAGTTTCCAAACGGACAAAGTTATTTAGATAGCGAAATACAGAAAAAAAACCTTTGACACTGTTCCTAGGTTTTATATAATCTGATGGAAATGGATTTAGACTCAATTGAAATAAGCTTGTTCCTACACACACTGTCTGTGTGGATTCTGTAATGGATTTTGGTACCTTTGTAACTTATGGAATAAGTATTTGTTGTAACATTTTTATAGTCTATGTCATTGGTTTCCAAAGTTGATCGGTATATGATCCATCTAACAAAATTTTCCAATCTTGGGACCCCAGATCCTAGCCGTGTTAGAGAAAAAGAGTAATAGTTTAGTTATAACTGTAGTTTATTTAATGAAGTCTATTTCCATGGTAAAAGATAGGTTAAAATAGATTAGGATAGGATTTTTCATGGCTCATCAAAGAATGAACCGTAAAGCACTTTACAAATGTTCTATTTAATAATACAAGCTTACCAAAATGTTATTAACTTTTTTAAGTTAATCTAACGATGCATAATTCTTACGTATACTTTTAAAGCGATTTTTAAATAAATGTTACCTAATCAAAGTTTTATAAAAACAGACATTTTAAACGCCCCGACAGTTTTATTTCTACGCCAAATTGAGAAAAAATAACAAAAAGGTTTTCTACATAATGTTTTACAATTAGTATTCACACTTGGTGTAATTGTCCACGATAATGCCATTATTTATGGGACGGCAAAAAGGTTTAATTGTACATGGCTGCAGTTTTTAATGACTTAAACACCCCATAATAATATATTGCCTATGAAGTTTATGAAAATAAATTATATAATTAAGAGGTGTATATATATATATATTTTAATATAAAATGTAACTACAGTTTAAAGGATTATTTAAATTTGTATACTATATGGATTATTTAAATTTGAATTTAATTTAATGGTTAAAATATTAGGGTACAATATATATAATAACATTTTAATATATTATGTAATCTGGAGAGTTAACATTTATGTTAAAATTCCGACGTCAAAACCGGCAGTTGTATTTTACATAGAAGTATTTATAAAAAATGTGCCTGCATTATCAAATGCATTATTCTTATCTAGTGCTAAGATTTATATCCATATAAGTTCGACAAATCTGTGTAATGCGTGACGTGTCCTGCGGCCGGTGCTTGCGTGCTGAGGCAGTGGACGAGCACCTTTAAACGCAAAGTTCACACTTTTCGTAGCGATTATAAAAATCATGATTACTTTATTGTCCAACGCATATACTGTACAAAAGGCGGACTTAAAGCTAATACTATTCTCCAGCAGTCAACCTTTGGGAAAACAGAAAAACATGAAGGCGGCATAAAGTGGCCGAACAATTATCAATGCTTAAATCTTAACCACAAGTAAGTCGATGACTGACGTGTCTTCCGATTCACGAAGAAGCTTGTAATACGAGTAATTCCCTCACATTAACATTGATTCAAGTTAATTCCAAAATCTTAGTCTTAAGTAATTTACATTATAGTGGGTAGGTAACAGAACCATACCTCCGTCTGTGTAATGCGATACTTTATCTCAGATTGCTAATAGAATTTTAAAGTCGACTTGGCAACGCGTAGCAGTATCTTGTAATATCATATTTCGCTTCTACGATTAGTCTCACTTTAAGTTCATCTTCTGTAGAATAGGTAAGTATATCTTTAATTCTCCGTACTTACCTTATCAACTTTTCGTTTTTTCGCTTAAGCTATATCTTTTTTTATTTAATATTTTTCAGCGAAGTTTTATTATGTTTCTGATTTTTTTTTAAATATTATATGGCACTGGTATACCTAATCTTTGAGAAATAGTTTAGAGAATAATATGACCTTTGCGGTTAAGAAAAAAGTCTCTTGCATAAGAGAATAAATTTGTCGCGTCTGTTGTTACTAGACCGATTTTAAAAATCATTTCACCTACTACAAGAAGCTACATCATATGAAATTACAGTAAAAAAGGGTAGTAGGTTATGTTAGTACTAATACGATGTCAAAATTTGTCCCCAGAATACTCACACATACATGAAACGGCGTTTCGGAGTTTCAATCTCTTCTAGATTTCAAATAAATGTACAGTATAGGCACTTAAGTCGAATTTTCCGTTCTGTTACATAATATTTGACAGATCACATTCACAATTTGAAACCGGAGTGAAATTTACTCTTTTTTTTATGAAACAATGTATACTTACGAATGAAATATGACCCCTTGATCTTAAGACGATTAACTTGTGTAGGTAGATAGTAGTACCTAACTCTAGAGTTTCGCATAACACAGGTGGGTATTTTAAACTGATTATGGTACATATTAACGTACACAATCAACGTGTTCTCCACATTGAGTTATGTATGCTAATTAGCATAAATTTTGAATGCAAGTAAAGTATTATGTGTGTATTATAATGTCGTAACATTCTAATGTTATATTAACACCCAGTCGAATAAACGTCCATTAGGTTTTCCATTACTTTAATGAACGTTTGCGCAACTGGGCATATCTAAATATATATAACTCAAAGGTGACTGACTGACATAGTGATCTATCAACGCACAGCTCAAACCACTGCACGGATCGTGCTGAAATTAGGCTTACAAGTAGACGTTATGACGTGGGCATCCGCTAAGAAAGGATTTTGATCAATTCTACCCCCAAGGGGATAAAATAGGGGATGAAAATTTGACAATTTTAATCCGATCGGGCTGAGACTTTGCATGCATAAAGCTACTATGATGTAGGCATCCCCTAAGAAAGGATTTTGGTCAATTCTACCCCTAAGGGGATAAAATGAAACTTTATTTCAGGTATTTTACACGATATATTGAATAAATATTCGTTAGAAATGCTGCCCAAAGTAACTTTACCACGCGGACGAAGTCGCGGGCAAAAGCTAGTATCATATAAACTATTTCAAAAGTAAATTTCAATAGTAATAAAAGTTTTATTCCATCGAAACTCTAATCATGCGACAGCGCTTTATTCAATGCTGTATATTTATCAAAATAGTTGAGCTGGTTCCATCTATCGCTATTACAGTAAAATTTTAATAATAATCAAATTTTAATGCCGGCCGGTTTACATATAATGGTAGGGTATTTTTCAAATCTCAATTCGAATTAAATTACTTGAAATTACAGTGTAATGCGGCACACGCGGAGTTAACTGTTCGTACTAATCTTTTAATGTATGTATGGTTTACTAATTACCTACCCATTAGGTAAAATACGTACTCCCTACCGTTTAAATTGGCGTCTGCCTTTATTATTAGTAAATATTTGAAGATCGTCAAATTAGTTTATTTGACGATTGCTTAGTAACATTTACGATAGTAATAAATTTGAATTTAAATCGAGCAATTATAACATGAGGTTATAAATTTCGAGTGCTTAGATATTTTGGCATAAATAATTTGTCAATGTAGATCAAGCTATATTATCACATTCCTTAATGTTATAGAAAAAAAGTTTCATCGAATTTGTGTGTATGTCTAAATGATATAATAAAATAATCTATTAAACGGATTTTAACGTCGTTTAAAGTTATAGTTGGAGTTGAATTTGCAAGCCAGATTTATTAAAAATATTTTTAAAGCAAGCTTTATTTAAGTCAGTTTTTCGAAGTCGTCATATTGATTTGGAACGCTCACAACGTTTGTTGGCATTGCTTAGCTTCGGATTCAATCAAAATTTATTTTGATTGCGAAGCGGTAAGTTTTAGAATGTTTTGTTTACATTCAAATGTCACTTTTTCGGATGCTTTCAGATATTTCACTCTCGAGAAAAGTGACATTTGGTTTAGACAAACCGTTTCTCGAGTTTGTCACGTAACGTGTGCTTCGAGTTGTTATCATTGTAAACCAAAGCAAAGTCAAATATAATATCGATATTGATTGATATTTAGTTTCGGTAAACACGACATTTAAATATTATGATAAACGATCAATGTTTTACATTCATCATGGAAATGACAAAATATTTTTTATCAATCATTGCATCGGAATGCTATTAATATTATAAACGATAACATTGGAGTGTCCGTAAACTCAAACAGTTATTTGTGGCAATGGAATTTTATCAAATAATACAACAATACTATCATTCTATATTACCAAAATAATTAGTAATTAATGGACTGTACAATAATTACTATATGAAAACAAGACATCGTTTATTATAGTAGTTAAGACTACTTAATAATTACAATAAAGAGAAGAGGTTAAAACCTTAAAACTAACCCTTATAATAGTGCTAACGAAAAATTATTACCACGATACAACCACAATTATCAAGAAATTATTAATTAATGATTATGTTCATAAGTTTATATTATACTGGTCAATGTACATTGTAATAGATTTGAATTTTCTTATATGTGCTATTAATTGAATGTTGTTCTTTAGAACAGGGATTCTCGAATTTTCAAGATAACGTAGCAGTCGCCTTCATATTATGGAACCTCAGACTATTCAAATCCAAGACAATGTTTAAATCACACACAAAAAACTTTTGGTATTTTTAATGCAAATAATGAATTTGTTTTATCATGTTTTTTTTTGTGTTTTTCTGGTATAACTAGTAAGAAATAAGGATGTACGACATTAATGTTCGGAATGAATGTAACACTGTAAACACATAAACAAATATTGATTTATGTTGACTTAACTTCACTAATATTGACTACATATGAAATTTCCGTCAGTATCAAAATATTTATGTTAGCATTGAAATGGATACGATTTGATGCCTCCCTATAAACAATTCTGTTGATGCTAGCTTAACACACTGGTTCGGTTCACTAGATTATAAAAGAAAAACTTTCGTAGCCGAGTGGTTCGCACGTCGATTTCAAACATTGCTATGAATGAGGTCGCGGTTTCGATTTTCGGTCGGGTCTAGGCGAAAAATGATTTTTTCTATGATGTCTCGGGTCTGGGTACTGTGGTACATTTGACGCCTTAGACTCACCATTATACGACGATTTTAGTTCCTCCTATTAATCTTTCGTAAGACATGAAGTTTCCCGAACTAGTGGTACTGAGATAAAAAAAACCTAATATTTGTATAATAAAATAAATTGACATCTTCGAGAATATTTATCCTCCCAATAAATAAAGAATCAATTCAATTGCTCCTATAATACTGACGACATCGTGGAACATACAAACAAAATAAAAATAAAAAAATCATTCAGTCTACTTGAGAACCTTTTTTTATTTATTCCAAGACTGGGTTGACATTTGGTTACTATTCGACCAGGGGCTGAATAATGGAGCTGCTGGGAACAGGCGAATTCTATCCACATACGCCCATACTCTATATGTAGAACTCACTGTCTAGTAAGTAACAGATCTACGAGTATGTTATGCTTTAAAGATCGAAATCACTCATTGACCGCAAAAATAATTCACAATTTACTGTGGCAATCGTAGAATAACTGCATAGCGAAATCTGTGTTGTGGCTGATATGCTATGCGATTCGAAGAAAAGCCACGACGCGTTCTGAGCTTCATTAGTTAAACTGGTTGTTTCATTTTACAATAGTGATTCGCTTCTGGCATGGTTCAATACTTTTCATGTTTTTCTTCATTGCCTTAACGCGTTGTGTTTGAATAGCATGACAGCCACAACATAGATTTCGCTATGTGATTATACTGAACTAGCTTTTGCCCACGACTGCATCCGCGCGGTAAAGTTACTTTGAGCAGTATTTCTAACGAATATTTATTCATTATATCATGTAAAATACCTGAAATTAAGTTTCATCCCCTATTTTATCCCCTTGGGGGTAAAATTGGTAAAAATCCTTTCTTGTGGGATCTCTACGTTTATGTAGCTTTATGCGTGCAAAGTGTCGGTCCAATCGATATAAATTGACAAAGTTTCATACAAACTTTCATTCCCTATTTTATCCCCTTGGGGATAGAATTGATCAAAATCCTTTCTTAACGAATGCTTACGTCATAACATCTACCTGCATGCCAAATTTCAACCCGATCCATCCAGTGATTTGGCTGTGCGTTGTTAGATCACTATGTCAGTCAGTCACCTTTGAATTATTTATATTTAGATATGCCACAACGTGCGGTGAGGGTTTTCTGAAAAGCCATAATACGAATTTCGCTACGTGGATATTTCACTGTGACTTCAATACGTTGTGAATTATTTTTTCACTCATTGAGCGATTTAAATTTTTGAGTGTAACATATACACAATGAGGCAGAAATGGCTATGCTAAATAAATTCGTACCAAAATGTGATACGTTATTTAAGTTCAAATATATTGATTCATTTGATGTTTTTAAAGGCATCAAATTAATAAAACAAAACGTAACTTACCGCTCCATATCTCGCTGATATTTTCAAGCACTGTATTGGTGCGGGTATTTTCCCCGATCTCATGAAGTTTAGTAAATTCATTCCTCTTTTTAAAATTGGTAATAAACAGGATCCTAGTAATTATAGACCCATTTCAATTCTACCGTAATTAAGTACGATTTAAGAAAAAAAAATCTATTTATTTATAATTAAGGCATGTTTAAAACTAGACATATTTAACAATATAAAAAAATGACAGACTGATGTAAGCCTTTACAAGCATACACAACATTCTTGTATAATAAGTTAAACTTAAGGAGGGAATGTGTTTTTTCCCTCCTTAAGTATGAAAAAATTAACATAAAACTAAACATATAAATAATAAATTAAAACGAATATAACAAACATAAAGAGAAAAAAAATCTATATAATTTTGATAAAAAACACATTGAAAGACTATTTTAATAAAATAATTTTTGAAGTAATTTTGTGAATCATAAAAAATATTCAGTTTGGTAGATTCACATTTAAATTATTGTAACTATTGCAAATTCTGTAAATTAATAGCAATTTCTGATTTTCATGCAGGTTATTCTCAGTACAAGGTCTCCGGCCGTAGCTTTGTGAATGGATAGCATAGAGCCTTTCTGTTTATATGTGCAACTTGAATAAAATTATCGTCATTTTCGAACATTTATGGTGTGTACTATATTTGGGGTGGTTATGGAGAAGTACGGTAAACAACATTATCAACATAGAAAATACGGAACCTCATTTCCATCTAATTATGAATAATGATTTGTCGAAAGTAGCTTGAATCCATTGTCCGTATTTACTCTATTCATAAAAGCAAAAGATGAAATGAAATGATAAATACATTCTCTATTCTCTGGAAATATTTAATAGCATTATGCCGGCTTTCACTGAAAACTCATTAAAAAGAACCTTTTATAACAATAATATAAATTGTACTCGTAAATTCGTACTCCAGTAGTGACTTATAAGAAATACCACTTTTTTTGAAAATTACTATTGCAAACCATTTGACTGATTGATCAGATTGAGATTCAGATGGTTTCTGTGGCTCATTTTTATTGGCCGATTATTGTTTTATCGACATTGAAACGGGCACGTCATCAGCATGTGGACTCCATTGATCAGGTAAATGAGCCGTGATTGGTAAGAACAGGTTCATATTTCGTTACTTAGACTGTCCTATAAAATAAATAAAAATGTAACATGGCGAATGAGAAAATTTATAAATTATAATTGTTGGTGACCCGCTACGCAAACCTTTTTGGCATGTTTATTTTCTAAATTCTCAGTTTTTAAATAAATGTCATTCATACTATTAGACTTACAAAACAAATGTAAAACTTCAGTGTGAGAATAACAATATACGGCTGTGACGGTGTTTTCGTGGTTTCCTTTAAAATTACCTGGTAGCCAGATCTCTATCTTTTTCATTGGTGTCAGAAGTGGGATAAAATAATAACGATCATGCCCATGGTTACCAGGTCTCGTGTTTGCCAAAACCAAGAAACCCTTAAGTCTACTTCCTATAGTACAGTGCGTGAAGTGTCTAACGAAGCCGCCTCTAATCGTGGTAGCGCCTCTATTTCCGGCGCCCTAGCGCCAGCGTTACCCAGCGTGCTCCACACCGCGCCACAAGATGACTTACTTACCACTGCATCACAAAGCGCCCCAGCGCCGCCGCCAACCAATTCTCCTCGATCGTGTACGAAATCTACAGCAAAAACTATAAAAGCACAGCAGCTGGCTGCCAAATTGAAACATGCTCGACGACAAGCCGCAATAGAAAAGGAATTGGCAGACTTGGAATTGGAAGCCGAGCTTGCTGCCATTACCTCTTCTACTTCGAGCCATTCACTTTCGGATTATGTGGAACAATGGTTAGTCGCATCGCATGACAATCCCGTAGATAGAGCTTATAATAACCGTTCTATTATTTTCGATAGAGAGAAATGTGTCGATTCAATATGTAGCGCTCCACTAGAACAACCCCCAGCGTCACGTTTAGCAGAGGATAGAGATGCCCTAGTATCTGCAGCACGAGGCTGTACTATACCACGCCTGTCCCCGCTTACCTACAACGATGGCCCTCGGGTACGAGCCGCCGACACATTCACAACTACACATGCTCAAAATATAGGTACACACAACAGTAGTAATGATTGTAATTTGTACAAAAATAAAATTAACAATAAAACTGTAGGTACACATGACAACATTACTTTACTGGCGAACGCTATACTGGATCTAGGAAGGAAGCCGAAGGTCAGTGATCTCCCTAGGTTTGATGGTCGTGCTTCTGACTGGCTCTCGTTCAAAAGGACGTTTGAGCAGTCCGAAGCAAACTTCACGCCGATGGACAACATCGCCAGAATCTCCACTGCGCTTCATGGGTCTGCTAGAGAGGCAGTATCCATGCTTCTCGTCTCTGCTAATGACCCGCGGCAGATAATCAAAGCCCTGGAGAACAGGTTTGCTCAACCGGAGTTTATTATACTTCAGCAACTCTCGCAGGTGCGAAACCTTCCTAGACTTTGCACCTTCGAATCTTCGCGCGACCTCAACATCTTCGCATGCCGCATTAGAAACTGTGTTGAAGTAATTAGACTCCTCAATCAACCTGAGTACCTTGCAGCGCCTGAATTTGTCAACATTATCGTTGGTAAGTTAACTCCGTTGTTGCGTTCGAGATGGGTCGACTTTGCCGCGAATAAATGCACTTCAGGCAAATTCAAATTAGAAATTTTAGCAGACTTTTTGGAAAATGAAGCATATTTACATGTTAAATTTGGATTTATTTCTACAGAGTCGACTCAAATTGTCAATCGGTCTGTCATCAAACCATCCGTCAAAGACAAAGTCTATGCAATCCCATCCGTCAAAACGTCAAGTAAACCTAAGATCACCTGTACTCTATGTCAATATTGTCAAGAAAAACATGACATTATGGATTGCAAAGAGTTTGTTTTACTTGACATTGACAATCGTTGGCAGTGGACCATAAACAATAAGGTATGTCGTAGATGTCTGAAAAAAGGATCTCACCAGTATCGATCGTGTAAAAAGAGGTGCGAGGTAAAAGATTGCAAGTATAATCACAAACATCATACATTATTGCATCGAGATGCTATCTCGTCGACAGCTGCTCATACTAATATACAGCTAACCCCTTCAACGTCTACTGATATCAAGGTACAGACAATCGACAATATTCCTCGCGATACTCTTGATCAAACTTGCAATTCTAATGTTTCTAAAGACGAGAATATAATTGCCACTGTAGGACATAGCCTTTGCCCTTCTAGTTTATCAACTTGTAAGCCTCTGCTTAAAGTGATAGCGGTTACTATCACAGGACCGAAGGGTAGTATAGACGCATACGCTCTTCTCGATGATGGCAGTTCTGTGACTCTTTTAGATCAGTAAATCGCGGACTCTGTGGGCGCTAAGGGCCCTACTAGCAAGCTAAGCATAGATTGCATTGGAGGGTTGAACAAACAAACCGATGTTAGTTACGTCTCAATAAAGGTTAAAGGTCGTCATAGCTTAGAAACTCATGAAATTAGGGCGAGATCTATTTTTAATTTAGGCATAAGCAGACAGTCGGCTAATATTGATAATATCGTGCAATATGAATATTTGTCAGATTTGGCAAACGTATTATGCTATACGGAAGCCAAACCATTGCTTTTAATAGGAGCTGATAATTGGCATCTTCTTCTTACGAAAGCCGTACGTCAAGGAACTCGTAGCCAACCAGTGGCTGCACTTACAGCCTTGGGTTGGGTACTTTTCGGATACGTGCCATGTTCTAATATGTTGAACCATTCGTTCGTTCATTACATAGATGACTCTCAAAATAATGATGATTGTTCTTTAGATGCGCTTTTAAAACAATATTTTAGGCTTGATTCTATTGGAATAGAAAGCGTGTATCACCGCAGTGCTAGCGAAGACCGCGCGTTTAAGATTTTAGAAAATACTACGACACGCCTAGACTCTGGTAGATATCAGACGGGCCTTTTATGGCGAGATAATATTCCTTTCGTTCCCAAGAGTCGCGATCTAGCATTATCACGTTTTTTTAACCTTGAAAATAAAATGACAAAAGATAAGTCTTATGCCGAAGCATATAAACTAAATATTCAGGGTATGCTTGACAAGGGTTACGCAGAGCCATGTTCAGATCAAACTTGTGGTAGAATTTTGTGGTACCTTCCACATTTTGGTGTCGTACACCCACAAAAGAAGAAGTTGCGCGTCGTACACGATGCAGCAGCGAAGTGTGCCGGGCTGAGCCTGAACTCTTTTCTGCTGCCCGGTCCCGATCTTCTTCAACCGCTGTTGTCTATTGTTATGCGTTTTAGAGAGCATCCGGTGGCTCTTACGGGTGATATCAGGGAAATGTTCCCGCAGATAAAAATTAGACCTGAAGATAGAGACGCGCAACGGTTCTTGTGGAGGGACGATCCAAAGTTTCCAGTTCAAGAATACCGTATGTCTTCGATGATGTTCGGTACCGCGTCGAGCCCATGCACTGCTTTGTGGGTTAAAAATAATAATGCAATGCAATTTCAGTCGAAATACCCCGACGCGGTAAAGTCTATCATTGAAGACCATTACATGGACGATTTTCTGGGCAGTTATAAGACCGTTGACGAAGCTGCTCGCAGAGCATTCGAAATTGTAACCATACACAAGGCAGCTTGCTTTGAAATGAGATCTTGGGTGTCAAATCGCAAAGAAGCCCTTGCTCTCATTCCTTCTGAATTGCATGCAGTCAACGTTACAGAAGTAGGTCTAGGTTCCGCGACACAGTCACAGGTTAGGGTTTTAGGTCTCACGTGGAACGTTAGCCAGGACACGCTATATTTTATGAAGTCGTCGCCCGAATTACCGAAGATCTTTTCTAAACGTACTGTACTCTCATTATTGATGTCCTTTTATGACCCTCTAGGTCTCATTACCCCAGTAATAATGAAAGGTCGCGTGTTATTCCAAAAAACGTGGAAATTAGGTTCCGATTGGGATCAAATATTACCAAACGCCTTGGTTGACAGTTGGAAGGAATGGTATTGTGAAATTCAAAATTTGGCTAATAAGGCGATTCCAAGGTGCTATTTAGGTTTTTCCGAATTATCTGTCAAAGATGTTCAATTGCATATTTTTGCCGACGCTAGTGAGCGCGCTTATGCGTGCGTAGCTTACTGGCGCTTAACTTTTGAAGATGACAGTGTAAGTTTAGCTTTAATCGGTGGCAAGGGTCGACTAGCTCCATTAAAGCCAGTGTCTATCCCCCGATTAGAGTTACAAGCAGCACTAATTGCTGCCCGTTTTGGTAAATATATACTTGACGCACATAGGAGAAAGCCTAGCGTTACATACTACTGGACGGATTCCACCACCGTCTTAAAATGGCTGCGCAGCGACGCCTGTATATTTAAAGCCTTCGTTTCTTTTCGCGTTGGAGAAATTGTCGAGACCACAAACATCAGTCACTGGAAGTATACTCCGACGGCTCTAAATGTGGCAGACGACGCTACGCGGTATAATCGGGCGTTTACTTTCTCGTCACGGTGGTTTACCGGGCCATCATTTCTATTGTCTTCTCAGGAAAACTGGCCATGTGAACCTATGTGCAGTGTCCCACCGATACTTGAAGAATTGAAACGTACTTCAGAATCGGTGGGACTCCTAATTTCAGGAGTACCGCGTGAGCTACCTTCATCGGTGGTTGCGGGCCACCAACGGTTCAGTCGGTGGATTCGTTTACTCCGAGCTTCAGCGCGGGTATTTCAATGTTGTAGAGTTTTTAAATCTTTTATTAATTCTACTCTTAAATTTTCTACAAATGCCCCTCGCGATCGGTTTAATTTTCCGTTGCTTTCGATTGCAGACCTCAACGTTGCAGAGGTCCATTTATTCCGCGTCGTTCAGGCAGATTCTTTTTCTGATGAATTAATGCTCGTTCAAGCAGCACGCCCTGTTTCAAACGAAAGTAGGCTAAAGAATATCGCGCTACTTATTGGAGAAGATCGACTCCTTCGGCTATCTGGGCGCATGGCTGTTTCTACGGAAATAGAATGTAGTCCAGTTGTGCTCGACGGCAAACATCCAATAGTGAGACTGTTGATTGGCTTTTATCATGAGAGATATGCACACGGCAACAACGAACTGGTGGTTAATGAGCTGCGTCAAAAGTACTTTATCCTCCATTTGAGACCATCAGTTCGTGCAGTATCACAAAAATGCCTAGTTTGTCGGATTCGAAAGGCGAAACCTATAACTCCTCCCTTAGGTGATCTTCCAGACGTGAGATTGGCACATAACCAGCGACCGTTCACATTTGTGGGCCTGGACTACTTCGGACCTTTGAACGTTTCTATAGGTCGAAGAACGGCGAAGAGGTGGATCGCTCTTTTTACTTGTTTGACCGTTCGCGCTGTACATCTTGAGGTCGTGGAGAACCTTTCGGCAGACTCTGCAATCATGACTCTCCGGCGCTTCATAGCGAGAAGAGGTTGTCCAGCTCGCATATATTCGGACAACGGGACTTCGTTCGTCGGTGCAGCGAGATTGTTACCTGACCTCTACGACTTCTGCAGCAACCATAAAATAGATTGGCGGTTTATTCCCCCATCAGCGCCGTTTATGGGTGGATGCTGGGAACGCTTAATACGATCTGTGAAAAACTCCATTATGGTCACCTTAAAAGAACGTTCGCCTCGGGAGGAGGTTCTACACACATTGATCCTAGAAGCGGAGTGTATTGTTAACTCAAGACCCCTTACACATGTGCCTGTTGATCAGGATTCGGACGTCGCTATAACACCTTTTACATTTTTGATCGGAAGTTCCAGTAGCGACTTACCTCTAAGACAATTTGAAGATTGTGATCTTTATAGGCGAGTGAACTGGAGGAAGGCTCAGCGTTTCGCCGATCAAATGTGGCAGCGCTTCATAAAAGAATATTTGCCTACCCTGGTACCACGAAGGTCTACATCCCAATCAGCAGTCAACCTCCAAGTCGGCGACCTCGTATTTATAGCAGACGGCACACTACCAAGATGCAGCTGGCCTAGAGGGAAAATAACAGCCACGTATCCCGGCAAAGATGGAGTAGTTCGCGTGGCCGATGTTGCCACAAAAGGGGGTGTGCTGCGCCGCCCAACGCGGAAGTTAGCGTTGCTGGTCACCGGCCACATTAAATAGGTGCTTCTCACCGTCGGGGGCCATGTTGGTGACCCGCTACGCAAACCTTTTTGGCATGTTTATTTTCTAAATTCTCAGTTTTTAAATAAATGTCATTCATACTATTAGACTTACAAAACAAATGTAAAACTTCAGTGTGAGAATAACAATATACGGCTGTGACGGTGTTTTCGTGGTTTCCTTTAAAATTACCTGGTAGCCAGATCTCTATCTTTTTCAATAATATTTATTACTAGTTGCGTTACCGCGACTTCGCCCGCGTTAATTATAACTAGATTTACTCATTAGTTGTTTTAAAGACCGATAGGTTTGATATTATTTATTTCTAGTTAACTTAATTCAAACTCACAATTGGACCAATTAAAATTTGTTAGTAAATAGTATTAGTTCAAGATTTAAAAAATCAAGAAAGTTTAAAAACGGAAATTGTTTATTTACTCTACGTTGAATTATTAGTTTCATGACCTAGTTTTACGATTAAAGTGATGAATAACTTTATTATAGTTGTAAAATATACTGCCTATTGCTTAGACGACGTTTTTCCGTAATTGCTTTTCATATAATAATAACGCTGGCCTTGTTTATTTTGTTTTATATCCGTTTCACTAATAATAGTCGTGTTTGCAACCATGTCCTAGGAAGATAAAGTTTTTGCTAAGAAATGTGCTAAGTTTGGCTGGCCGAGGTTTGTATCTTGCAAGGATTAACTACAATTATTTATTTTTACAGGTTTTCTTCTCCGTAATTGATGTCTTAAAGTGAGGATTAATTCTAACCCGTGCCGCGTGTCACCACGCCACGCACGTGTAATAGGTTTTAGATACACCACGTGTACCAGAACCAGACAGGCTAATTTTTCCGAAGTAATTTTTACCTGCATACCGGTGGTTACCTGTGGGAAATAGAGTCGAAAATGAAACTAGTTCTGTTTGAAGATGCTTGTTTGTTTTTATCATAAGAGAGGTACTGCAGAATGAGTAGGGATTTCTCGAGGAAAATTGCTCTGTTAGCTGATATTACATGTGGGCGATAGGGGCTTTCGTTCAACGCTAAATATAATAATCTCATAGTTAGTAGTACGTATATAGTATCACAGTGATTGCTTTTCATATAAAAATAAGTATGTGTGCATAGTTAATCTTCTTAGTGTTTTATTTTGCGAAATATTACTAAATGTGTATAGAAAATTTTAAGTATTACTTGCATTCTCCTTTCTCTTTTTGGTTTCTCTTTCTATTCATTCTTAGTATTTAAATGAAAAGTAAATAGGAAGAATCATACATTTAAGGAACCTCATTCAGCGTACGCTATTTATATTTGGCAGACAAATCAAAAGGGTTTGTTTAAAAATTCGATTTCACGGTTCCTAATGACCCTATTTATCGCATGCTACAAACAGCATGGCACAAAAGGTGACCTTTATTGTTTATCTAATGATATACCAACTACTAGTGGTGCTACAAAAGGCCGAGTTAACACACTTTACGAACCCTAAATAGTAAAGTCTATTTTTCGGTATCAACAAACCTAAGGCTTGAAGTCCTTTGAACAAGATTATAAGCTATGATGAAGCGCTAGTGCTGCAGAATTGTGTTCGAATTAAAATTTAATTGGCGGAGGATTCAAACAAGAAAATTAGACACCTTTTGAATGACCTATTTTTAAATGAGAGTGGGAAAATTTATTTTTATTTTAGCTTCTGATTTCGATTTTGTTATTATTGAGATGATTAAGTTTAGCAAATGTTTGGTTCATGATTAATGCCATCAAGTATCGAGTAGCGACTGGGTGATTGCCTTTTGTTTACAGAAAGTGTAAGCCAAGCCTAATTTTTCAAATATTTTTTATGAGTTTTCCTGGATCAATTAATTAGTTTTTCTTCCAAATTAGCATTAAGTATTATAAGGTAGCAATAGTCTATGATTCTGTAGTACAGAAATAAGAATAGTACATTTAACACCTTGCACTTTTTATTGAAAAACAGTAGGACTAATTTAGTGAAGCTCATGGAGTTTTATAAATGTTATTGTCAATAATAAATATACGAAAGCATTTTTCATGAAGAAATATTTTTCAGTATAGCATTATGAATGCGAAACGAAATTGATCAAATAAATAAATAATACTTATTACATTTATATATTTTTCTTAGAATCCTCTTATTGATGTATAGACAGGTAGCTTAATAAAGCATCATAACAGACCTATCAGCGAGTAAACGGTGAATGCCACTAATGATCAATTAGACCGCAATGCCACATTAGTGAATAGGAAGGCTTTTTAACTTACCGATTTCTACGAAACGGTTTCGTTTTGGTTTTCACCCCCACCTTTTTAGATTTAATGGAAGTGACACGTTGATTCTCTTTTAACGAGTTGTGATAACGACATTCTAAAATGTGCTTAAAACAATTCAGCACTTACGAACTTAATATTCTACATGTAATGTGGCATATTGATAGGGTTCCGTATCCAAAGAGTAAAACGAGAACACTATTACTAAAACTTCGCTGTCTGTCTGTCTGTCACCGGGCTGTATCTCATGAACCGTGAAAGTTATACAGTTGAATTATTCACAGATAATATATCTGTAGCCGCTATAAAAACTAATACTACAAAATAGAATAAAATATACATGTAAGGGAATTTTCACACAGCAAACGTGATTTTTTTGCTTCTTTCTGGTATGGAATATTACGTTTTCAAGTCCGACTCTACAACTATGTAGAGAGCAATATCTGGTAATATTACTTTAAAAATATAAAAAACAACAAAAGAAACAGAAATGGGACGTCGCGTTCTGTGTTCGAAGAGCTGAACTGCAGAGCAATTCCCTAAAAATCCGAACCCGAATTCGAATTCACTCAGCTGTCCAAATCCCTACATCATTTGGTATTTTTGTACTTTTATACAAAAAATGAAATCAATAGAATTTCTACACAAATATAAGTAAAGCGAATGTCGCTTTCTAAGTGAATTCTGTCACCTGAGTGAATTCGAATTCGGGTACAGATTTTTACAGAATCACTCTGCAGGGGTGAACAAATTTAAATAAGGTTTTTTTTTTAGTTTAGACAGTAGTTCAACATAATAGACGCCAATGTCTCTTCTAGATTTTTTTTTTATACGATAAATAACCACAAAGTTATTCCATATTGAATATAGTTGGCGTGTTAACCGCTGGAAACAGGCTGTTGGTAGCTTTAATGTGTTGTAGACACGATACCCGCCGAGTTTTTAGGTGCTTGAATCATCGTAAACTTCCCCTTTTGTTTTCAAGGACTTTTTAACGTGAGAGTTTTGTATTATTTAGTTTTACACGTGAAAAGTTTATTATAATAAAACAATTGCCGTGGTGTGTTTCGTAACTCACAATAAGTATCATGGAATTATTTATTGGGCAGACAAGATATGCACGATCGATAATCGCATAAATCAGTAACGAGTACACAGTAAGGTATCCAAAAGGTCTTAGCGGTGATATCGGCCGGTGATAGGTTGGATGACCAATTTATTGTATCAAGATCCGCCGTGCTTTTAAAACATGTTAAGCTATCGATCTTAGCTGCATCTGCATTCGCTAACATTAAAAAATGAATGTATCATATCCATAATAAAAAAAATGGACCAAAATTAAATAGCTCAGAGTAGACTTATCCCCACTTCCATTCACGAGCATGACGCATGAGTCAGCCATCGCTTCGCCCAACCATATTTTAGGGAACGTAATGACCCGAGGCACACGAAAAGGCACAAGAAAATTTAAGTTTAATTTTTAAAATTAAACTTAAATTTTCAGTTTCTTTGAGCTTTATACACTTAGCTTTGCTATTCTGTTAGTTAAACAGCGTCGAAGACAGCGATGACTCATTAAGGGTACTAAAGGTGGAAAGGTGTGGTTACGATCTAAGTAAGATATTACGTCGCAATCTGTTAATTAAATAATTTAAGCATATCATACCATTTACCATTTTGCTCTTGACCTATGAGCAGTAGTGGACGAACACAGGCTGGTGTTAATGATAATATAATTTACCAACGAAACTGAAAAAGTTCATAACAGTTTCATGATCCACCAGTGTAGGTCTGAAGCCATTTAGATGAAATTTTGTATTAAAAGTATCGAGAGGTCTGAATAAAATATAGAATAAATTTCAAGCCGGAATCCTACTTAGAAATAATAAGACGAGCAAAAGTTTGGGAATCATTTATTTACTTACATTCTTATATATGTTTCTACTTTATTCTAAAGCAATAATATTATAGCAATAATTTGGAGAAAAGTTGGAGCAAAAATGATTTAAAAAAAATTGAATAATGGTTATTAAACTTTTAAATTCAATAAGCTCAATTTGGATTCCGATGAAGATAAGACGGTTAACTTTTTACAAGTCCGAGTTCAAATGATGCTCCAATTTATAAAGACAAGAATTATTTTACGTCTGTTTCATTTTAAAAATAAATATATGTCGGCGAGAAGGCGCTTCAATTGTGTGAAACGTCATCTGTTACCAGCAGCTGTCATCTGTCAAGATCTATGGTGCTTTGCGAAACGTCAAGTTATGACATTGACGGCTGTCATCGCTTGGGAGTGGTCTATGCTTGTTCGAAGATGGCACTTTACGTTGTGCGGCTATATTGAGCGAATGCAAGCGCAGAACTCTCCACGTTTCGTATCGCAATCCGTTTTCATCGAGTTATTATTAATGTACTCCGATTAGATAATTAAGTAATTCAACTAAATAACTGATTTGTGATCTGCGATGCGATCTTATTTCGAAGGAATATCTCGACCACTAGTCAGATTGCGGATGTTGACTAACCTAACTTTCCGTCGGCGCCGCATGACTTTACGACATCAGAAGTTGGGATGTAACCTACCAAGTGGACACACAGATGTCATGGATATCGAGAATCTTATTGCAGTAACAAAATCAAAACTTTCTCGCCCTCATCTACGTCATGACTGGGCCGTCGTCGAGTCACATGTGCATCTGCCCGAATTCGATCCTGACAAAATACAAGAAGAATCAGTTGAAGCCTTCGTAAGAAGAACCAAGCGTTCCTAATATGAGGAACAGAAACTTGAACGCTGCTGTCACGTTTTTTAATTGTGGAGCAGATGGTCACTACTCTCAAGATGCCTGTAGCTGAAGAAGATGCAACGGTGGCAAGCCTGATGGCTCGTCTGCTAGTATTGCTAGTATTTTGCAGCATTTTGGTGAGTCGTTTTCATTTTGTTATGATACTGGAGTCGAGTGCTCCCTTATAAAGTAATTAATATCGTGAAGAAATTATGGCCAACGAATTAGTAACACTGTTAAAATAACTGGTAATGGTGATAGAAGTGTTTAGTTTAGTATCGTGCAGATTTTAGTTTTGGTTCAGATTGACGATATTGCTTTTTAATTTCTTTTTCATGTTTTCCTGGACCTTCAACTAGTTTTAATTAGGAAGTTCAACAAAACTTATTCTTTGTAACTGTTTTTTCTCTCCTTTTTTTGTAATGCAGTAGTATGTAAGTTGCTCAGGTTGTTTACATCTTCCGGGCCTTCGTAGTCGTAGGTGTAAATCGGGCTAGATTTCCCGTCGCATTGCGGCCACGTTTGTGAGTGGCGTGCGTTGGCTAGGAGATGTAAACGATCGCTGTTGGTTCGTCGCATAGAGACGACGATTGTGTATGGGTACCGGATGGAGGTTACCCGTGGATGTGTTGTGTTGTGGAAGGGTACCGGATGGAGGTCACCCGTGGATGCGTTGTGTTGTGGAAGGGTACCGGATGGAGGTCACCCAACCATGTGATTGTTTTGTGATGACCGGATGGAGGTTGTCACAAGGTGCTGGATGGAAGCATCTGAAATTATAGAGTATTGCATACGTCACTGTTTTACTATGTAATCCATAATTATCAATTTGATTTAGAAAGCTAATTTGTCTGATGAGTTTCGTTGAACTGTTAGTGATCGTTTACGTAAGATGCCAGAGGGACATGTACCAGTCGAAGTCGAAGTGGAGTTTAATGAAATGTCTGATGATAATAAATTAGTTTAATTGGTAATGTGAATGCGAGTAAGAACTCTACCGGCCGTAGAAAGTCGACCGTACTAGTAACTAATACGTAGCCGTAGCCCGTTGGAAGTCGGTGTTTCTTGAGGCATCTCAAGTAGTCCGTGGGTGTGCGGTGGGCGTGTAGTACTAGCGGAGGTCGTGGTCTGTATAGACCGTCTCGTGTGTAGTCTAAGAGAGATGCACATGTGCGATTTACAATGATAAATGCGCGTCTGTGTGAGAGAGTTGGTGATGACTCGTCGGCTATGGAGGCCGTGGCGGTAGAGATATTTACTCGGGTATTTTGGAAGTTAATATGTTAGTGTTTTAAGTTGATTTATTGCTAGATTATTTTGAATTATTGTGAGATAACGATGGTACATGACTCTTCACAGTTTCAAATTGAATTTTAATGTAATTTAATGAAAGTGTAAATTGATCAGTTAACAATCTAAAGAAACTTAAAGTAAAAACGGTCTCTAATTATTAAAGTTTCGATTGGTTTCAAAATCTTGCTCTAGTTGAAGTCAGGACTGACCGAGTAAAGAATCTACTGCGCTGCATATTTTCCCTTTCAGATTAAACCCCCACGCGAGGATGCGTGAGGCTATCAGAATAGCCGTTTCGCAGAGCATCTCCATCACCGTTACGAAGATCATTTGGTTTAGTTTTCTTTTTTTTAATTTTTATTTACTCGGTTACTTAATTACTCGATTGTAAAGAGGACGTGATCATCGATACTTTTAATTTTATAAGAATGGTAACACCGACTTTGACAGTTCGATAGCGTAAAGCAAGTTGCCGCCATTTTGGCACACATGATTCTCTTATGCATTTGAGCTGGGAGAAAACTCTGGAAAAGCTCTATAGTAATTATTGGTTTGAAAACATGTTAAAATATGTTCGTAAATTCGTTGACAACTGTATCCCTTGGTGATGTGACGACTGTTTGTGAGGTATCGTCACTTGGAGGTGGCATGAGTTAAATCACTCGTATTAGGTGATGTGACGACTGTTTCTGGGGTATCGTCACTTGAAGGTGACATGAGTTACATCGCTCGAATTAGGTGATGCGACGATTGTGATTAATAGAGTTGATGATGTGCAGAGTACAGATAATGATTAAATTTGACTGACTGACTGAAGTGACTTGTTACAAAATGAGGAGCGTAGTAGACCAAACTAGATCCGAAATACAAGGGCCCGTTTAAGGTCATGGAGTTATTAGATGGTTATCGTTATTGGTTAAAGGCGTCAAATTCTAAGAGGACGTACAAGTATGCTCATGATAGACTGAGAAGGATGCCTGAAGGTCAGTTGGTTGTAGAAGAATTGGTGGATCAAAGTGATGATCCCGTGTCCGAAGTTCCTGGCACATCGCGTGATTAAGTTGGGTATCATTCGATAGAGGTGTTACTTGAGCGTTCAATGGAGTTGCTCATGGGAACAATGCTCGATGGAGGCATTGGTTGTTTATGTGCTCGATGGAGACACTGGTAGCATAACGCTCGAAGGAGGCGTTTTGCTTGTGTTGTTAGAGGCATGAAGGGAACATAGTGCTCGATGGAGGCGATATGTGTTCAGTTGTGTACTGATGAGAGTAAGACTTGATTTAAAATTTGAACTTCAGATATCCTTCGAAGTTGTACTAAGGCAGTATTTGATCATTGTACATAGTTGTAATCAGTAAACATAGTTTGTGATCGGTGTGCTTATGTTACCGTATTTTTACTGGTCAGAGATGACCGAGTGATGGCAAAGGCTACTGGTAGTATTTTCATTTTTAGACTCACACGAGGACGTGTGATGCAGCAGGATGGCCGTGTCGGCGAGAAGGCGCTTCAATTGTGTGAAACGTCATCTGTTACCAGCAGCTGTCATCTGTCAAGATCTATGGTGCTTTGCGAAACGTCAAGTTATGACATTGACGGCTGTCATCGCTTGGGAGTGGTCTATGCTTGTTCGAAGATGGCACTTTACGTTGTGCGGCTATATTGAGCGAATGCAAGCGCAGAACTCTCCACGTTTCGTATCGCAATCCGTTTTCATCGAGTTATTATTAATGTACTCCGATTAGATAATTAAGTAATTCAACTAAATAACTGATTTGTGATCTGCGATGCGATCTTATTTCGAAGGAATATCTCGACCACTAGTCAGATTGCGGATGTTGACTAACCTAACTTTCCGTCGGCGCCGCATGACTTTACGACATATATTTATTTTACAATTCCTTTGTAACAACCATATCGTCCAGATATTTTAGGCGACGTGGTTCTCTAGTGTTTTATGTTAAAACAAAATTACTGATTTAATTTCGTTAAATGAATTATTTTAAGTCTACTATTCAAAACAAAAAATGTGCATCTAGGATACAAGAAAACAGTCAAATGAAAAACCTGTTATTTTTTTGAAGTCGGATCAAAATAAACTAATGCAATATATACCATAACCACGCAAAAAAAATTGTATCATTAAGGAGTTTAAATTTTAAAGAAGATAACTCCGAATTCAAATTAGGATTTTTTTTTATTTTAATTTGTTTTATTACTGTCAAAACGTGGATCTAATGAAGAAATTCGATACATTGTATAATTTTATTACAAAAAAGGTAAAAATGCAACGAAAGTGGCAAAAAAATTGTGACGTTTATGGATTAGTGCAGTCACTGTGAAAGTAGCACAAATTTCTGGACTGAAATCGCTAAAATCATAAGCAATTTCAGTCCAGAAATTTTGATGTCAAAGTTTCACGTTGCACCAGTCACTCTGTTCGGATAAAATGGATGCCATTTCTGAAAAAGTGGAGCATGATTTTTTTTCTTTTTTTTAAGCATTTTGTATTAAGAATAAATTGATTGGCATATTAGTAGTCACGACGTATCTGAAGAAGTAGGAATTGAGCACAGAACAGCTAATATGAATTAGTAAATCTAAATTCTACTGCTAACAACTCATGAGATTAAAGTAAGAAGTTGACAGAAAGCGGCCATAATTAATCAAGAGAAAGGGTGTGGTTTTGCGTCATGATAACGCTAGAAGTCACACATATTTTGCCACTCAGAAAAAATTAAGAGAGTTTGGCTGGGATGCCTTAATGCATCCGCAATATAGCCCTGATCATGCACCTTCAGATTTCCACCTGTTTCGGTCTCTTCAGAATTCTTTAGAGTTCAATATTTTTTATCCAACTACGGCGAAGCCAAATGGAGAGTTATGATTTTGGCCAGTATGTATGTATGTATTCCCTTATAAATTCGAAACTACTCATCGTACCTGAACAAATGAGGTATCATTAAAAGCGTATTAGTTGTCCGCGTGCTATAGGTTATTATTCAATAATTCCGTGTAGGGTATCAAATGAAAGGGCGTAATTAGCACATTTCAAATATATATTTGCTTGCGATTTTGCCCTTGCCACAACCCGACTATAGCGTGATAACGCTCTAAAAAGTATGCCACAACAGTTTGTTTTATTAAGACCAGTGGCATACGACTACGCTGTCCTTTGATCATCGCTATTATATTATAGTTATCGCTCTAAAATAAATTTCTTTGATCAATAATAATTAGAAAAAAATTAACCTTTATCAAAAGTTTAAATATTTATGAAAATATTTCTTTCGGCTGTTTTGGTGGATTGCCCGATCATTGATGAGAACAAGTGCTTTAAAGATTCGTCAGTCCTGTTACATCATGGGTAGCTCAGTGGTTAGAGTAGTCGCCCGGATTGCGAAAGGTCATGGGTTCGAATCCCATCCAGGGTGCCAGGGACCAAGTGGATTTTTTAAGCATTTTTCATTAAGAATATTAAATTTCTCATTTCAAACTTTTTAGAGCGCCAATTATTATTAAAAAGCATTATTTATTATTAAAAGTTACGCACGAATCTTTATAGTGTAATTATTAAACAGAGATTTATTTTTATTATGACTTAAGACTTAAAGACCAATGTTTGATCCTCAAAGAGTTTTATAGTTCTCGTATATCAATAGCCCGTTGAAGTGTATTTGTGAATTGCTGACAGCTATATAAAGACTCCTTTCACCACCTGACTAGGTGAGGGTACTGTATTGACTCGCCAATAGTATTTAAAAAGGTTGATTAATGATCGCGGTGTGACTTTTTTGTGCTTAGAACCTTTTTAGAAAAGTGTAATTCAACGTTTTTATGTAAAAAGTACCTACATTTTGATATAGTTTTTTTTAAGCTAGTAGCTTTCGACCAGCGTGATGATTTCGACAGCGCGTGATTTACATGATGTCTTAGTTATACTTTTCTTCCTAGAGCATCGTTTAGTGGGATAGAAAGTACTCTATATGTTAATCCAGGCTAAGAACTATCCGTGTACCAAATTTCATCAAAATCCGTTTGGTAGTTTTTATTTGGAAAAGTAACAACGAACATACATCCTCTTTAATATTCGCATTTATAATATTAGTAGAATGCTGAAGAGTTTAAGGAATTGTTCATTCCATTACATTGACTTAGAAAATAATATTGAATTAACTGTATTAATTAAGTGACACAGAAATCCTTTTCTTTGTCTGCAGAAATATATATTAGAATTTAATATGATCTGCAGGTACCATATACTATGATTAGTTAATAAAGAAACACACAAGATAATATCTTCAGACTTGTTTGTGTAAGACATCAATATTCTATTGTTAAGAGCTCTCTTACATATGTATATACGGTTATATGAAGGAGGTAAGAGCTCATCAAAACCCGTGTTTACTGCGGATTAGGTGAACCCAATAATAATGCTAATTTGCACGATCGTGTAGGCAATAAGTGCTGAATTTGTGTACACGCCTAGCATTCTAACTGTGCTATATAATGTATAAAATAGAACTTCGCTAGTAGTTTGAAATAATTTAATTTAAATTGTATTAGTTGTATTTTATTAATTCAATTACAAAATTGTGTTTTGATATTTTTATACCATTTAAATCACCGTTATGGTGCAAATTATCAATTCTTGCAATTTCCTTAATATTAATTTTAAATTCAATGTTTTGTTTTTAACCATTACGACATTAAAGTTTAGTAATAAGACAATAGTTTAGTAATATAATATTATCAATACCTATGGGAACATCAAATTTACACGGGCGAAAATGCGGGGAAACAGCTATTCAAATATCGAAAAAGCAGAGGTACATCTAAAGGGCTTTTTTGTGTTTTTTTTTCTGTATTAATTAAGTTTTTTAGATGTCCGTTTTTATTATAATGATCATCATTTCTAAGGTCACAGGGGTGGAATAATAGTATATTATATTACAAATAGTCTTGTTCCACTCCGGGGCAAACTACGATATATGACCGGGCATTTTTCGTAAGTTGACCTCACCATTACTTCAATATATTCACGCGAAAGAGTATGAACCGTTTGTTTCTTTTTTCAAATCGAACACTAGCGACTATTGAATCTAATTGTATTTAAAAAAAATAATTCGTTACATAAAAAAAAACAAATTGGTGATTTCAGCAGTACGCGATTTTCATTAGTCGAGGTTTTAGTTTTAGGACTTTTTTTTTGTCGGTAGCGGTTGGAGCATGTTTCACCCTAGCGCCTCAATAAATTAAGAAAATATTCTTAATGCGTGCTTTCATTAAGAATATTTTCCAGTATAACATTGTGAATGCAAAATTTATCAAATAATATAAAAAGTTTGTAAAATGTGAGTGTGCATGCAGCAGGCTTTTTTATGATTAAAATACAAAATAAATTAGTGATATTATTTAAACTTTTTGGTCCTTAAAACACGGACTAAAATTAGAAAAGGCAAATGATGTGTAAAATAATATTTTGGATATGTTTACTTCTTCCAATTACTAAACGAGGGTTTTATCCTTGGGACATCATCATCATCAGCGAGAATGAGAATGTCCTCATTACATAGGCCTCACCGAATATTATCTTTGTGGTGCGATCAAATATTTTATTATTATAAAATCGCCAGCGTTCGGCAGGTCTTAACCGAAGAATTGCCACATGTATACATTATGATACATCTACATTCGCACTGACAAATGAAGAATATAAATCAAAACCGTAGGCCCTCCAACGTTTCACGCAACATGGTATGTTTTCGGATTTTTATCGGATATTATAATAACGTGCTGCGAGCAATAACGATCACTTCCGTTGCTCATGCGGACTTCGCTATTTATAATTAAAATAACACAGAAATACTTTTGGGCAATTAACGTAAACCATATTTCTATTTAGCGGTCTTACTTAGAATAGTTTATTTTCGTAATAGAAAAAATAAAGTTATTTTAATTCCATGGTAATGTTTATATGAGTAAAATAATAAAATACAGTAATTGTGCTTTATAAATTTGAGCTATAGATTTAGACATTTACCTTCAACGTGTTAAGGTTTAAAATAGAGTGGTGAAGTTTGACAGTTTTGTATAGCCTGCAAGCTGTTCTGAGAGATCCTCTAATTTTTTTCCTAAATTAAATTTATTACATAAAGCTTTGTTCGTTTTTTTGGTAAAGTGTATTTTTCGTAAATTATTAAGTACTGATAATATTTTTCGATCTTATCGACATAACAAAAAAATTTGAAATATTTATTTAAATATAATTTCTTCCTTCATTCTAAAAATTTGCTTCTTGGCGTGTAAAATACTATGAGAAAGCATGAAAACGTTATACAGAGGCTACCCGATATAGCTTATCGGGTTAGCTTAGCGCGGTTTCTGAAGAAAAAACATGCCATCAAAATGAATCGCTATGTGTAGATGTGGTTGCCAAGTCATATTTGATGTCAGAAACTTTTGATTAGCTTAATAAATGGCAAAGGTAGATTTATCAATATGTTTCTTCCTTGTTCTCGTCTTATATTTAATATAGGAAATGATTGTACCCTAGCTGTGGGATTAATTATATGGATAATGATGTAAAGCAGACAGACTAAAACTCATTAGCATATAAATAAAAATAAAATATAGAAGAATAAATCGGGTACGTAGGATAACTTTGCGTCATAAATTGGCGTCGCTGAATATGATATTTAAGAATTTCAAGACGAAATTTCTTAATATTGCCTTATAAAAACACATCAATGAAATCTATTTTTTTTTGTTGGATTCTTTCATATCGTATGGCTTCAAGTGTTCCATTTATTTTATATTAAAGACATTCGATGCAGAGTGATCAGATTTTATTTATACAGAATACGTGTCGATTATTTCTACTCGTTTTGTATTTCATGTCATTTTCCTTTCACACTGTAGGTATTCGAAGCTTCTTTACACAAGGGCTGTGTAGTGTATTGGCCCCTATATTTCAACTAGTGATGGGTTATACTAGGTAAATTTTGATACCAGGTGTTTGATACTATTCCTAGTATTATATAATACTCGACCAATAGTAGATTTAAGGATAATTATACTAGGTTCATCAGTAGAGTTCGGTAGTAATTGGTCAGACTAAATATTGCTAGTATTTTGGAAACCTTGTTTACAAACAAAAAGGACGTACAAAGTTATTTTTAATTTTATATTTTATAAGTATATAAGTTTAAAGGGATAAAAAGTAGTTAAATGTTAATTCAGACTTAAAATCGGATAATGTATAGATAATTACATCAAAATCCGTTCAGTTGTTTTTGCGTGAAAGAGTAACAAACATACATACGTTCTCACAATCTTTCACATTTATATTAAAAGTCGGAAAATTTTAGTAGGTAATCAAGAATTTAGAAAATTGTAACAGGTGCCGCACAGTATTGTAAAATACTTGATACGTGGATCTGTTCCAGTAAATACGCCCCGCTGCTATTCAACATATCATAAGACGCTGCGTACATTACGGGTATGGAGAAATTGTCTCATGTTTTTCCTTGAACAGACAATATTTCACGATGAAATTGGATAGAAAACAAAAATATTTCTCTCGACTAAAGATTGATTGAATATGGGGATCACATATTTACTTTTTTATAAGTGAGCGCTTATATAATGTAAACTTTAAACAATTTTTAATTTAATGATAAAATGGTGGATCATCATCATCAGCCCAATTTATCCCTACTGCAGGGGTCGGCTTGCCTAATGAATGGTTATGGAGGATGGCCCATGACTATCTACGCTGGCCCAAAGTGGATTGGAGGGTATTAACGACCGCAAATGCGGCCGTGACGAGTGGCCTAACGTTCTTTCCAAAGCACGGAGTAGCTCGAAATAATAATTATTCGGTCACCCACCCCGTGATTGATTATTGCAAAAGTTGCTTAACAACAACGATAGCGGACTGCGTCGTTCGTCCACAACGCCACCTAGTTACAACTTTGATTGATACTGATGATAGGTAATTGTGGGTGATGGGTGACTGATATCAAAGTCGTTTAAGTTAATTATTGCGTTTACCTTCATAAATACTTATACAAATAAGTACGGGTGTAATAAGTTTAATAGTTGGATAACGAGTATGAACATAATTAGACGGTTACCTTCTAAGCACCGGCGGGTTTTATGTGATGTTTCAAAGATAATCCGGGCAAGATGGAAACTTAGTTTAGTTACCTAAATTAACAACATGTTGAAGTCAGGTGTACTCGTCTAAAGTTATTTAGAAGTTAATATCTAAAGCTTTAATTAATATAAATAAATATATATACACAAATTTTACTACAATTTGTATGACTGAAATGGGTACAAAGGATAGTATCAATGGGAAAAAGAGAGAGAAAGGGCGGTCAGCAAGAGCGAAGATAAACAGGGCACAATAAAAAATAGTAGTTGTATAATAAACAAATTAAAAACACGACTGCCAAAATAAAATTAAATATAAAAGAAAAAAGTTTTAATTAGAACTTGACCAAACAATATTTTAACGCAGTCTAGAGACCTCTAAAATTACAAATATTTCACAAAAGGTCCCCCCCAACTACAGTGAGAATGTTGTTTAGCCAAGCCCTAAGACTATTTGTTTCATTTTTTTATTAATTATTTTTATTTTAGTCTTTTCATTGAGTCCTTAATTGTGTATACAAGTTATATATTTTTGGAATGCACTCATAAAGACCTTTAATTTGATACCCATATTGCTATGATTAAAGAATAAAATTATTTTATTTATATATTTTAAACGGCGTCATACATAGCCATATTAAAAAAATATATCTATATAGCCGGTTCACTTGGAAAGATGGCAGATAATGATACTCTTATATATATACATAAACATTCATATCCGATAAGTATTTCTAAAGTAATGGTTGAATAACGAAACTCACATAATACATTAACCTTAAACATAATACACTTCTTTTTTGGGCAGTCGTGTAAAAAAGAGATGGATATTTTTTTGTCTTAAATATTATCTACTCACCCTAAACATACATCCGAAGATATCGCATCAATATTTGTTGTATCCGATAACAGGAAAACACAATAAGATAAATCCAATTTTTTTATCTCATGATACATAGGTACACAATGAATGCATTTGAATATCAGATCCAACATAATACAACTTACATATATATCTAGTTATAAGTCCAGATATGAGAAAATTTACTCCCTTAATATAAATTCGATCCCGAATTTCGTAAAATCACGTCTTAGTGAGTACCTATGTCCTAAAATGAACCTGAATGCAAAAATTGATACTCTTAGCACTATCTAAAGTATGAAAGGAACAATACTACGTGGACAAACTCGCGGGTAAAAGTTAGTAGTTCTCATGCATTAAGGTACCGTATGTATAAAAATCTATATTTATTTGTCCATAATTTTTCGAATTTTCGCAGTTTTTTTTTATAATTTCGTAACCAGTTATTTAACAGTTGCGGCAGGCGACCTCTAGCGGGTTATGAGACTCACTGATTAGTATTGTCTGGCACACGATGTTGGCTATAGATAAGCGCGGTTATTTAATAAAAATTCTAGGACAGTTATCAGTTTTTAATTACGTTATGTTACGTATTTTCGGTCGTATTTTTGTCTTTTTTGTCTGAGGATTATATATATATATTTACTTTGGTGTCTTTTTTCAGGCACACTTTACAGCTATAAAACAATCTTAATAGCTTCTACATTTTTGAATAACCCCAAGATCAGCTTTTACACGCCAGATGTGTATAAATTAACCAGTAATATAAACTACCGCGGCACGTTGTCGATTGTCGAATTTACCAATATCTCGCTTCTTAATAGCCCATATTCATTACACGTTCGTCTTTGGGTCACAGATTTCTATTGAAAAGCTGCCAAACTCAATCGGTATGATGGGCAGACTTACACACGAACGATATACGATAGTTACAAGGGTTCTGTTTTCACGCATAGAACCCTAAAAATGTTGATATCTTCAATACAGTCATTTTACCCTGTACGAAATACATTTCGATGAAATAGGGGTTTGCTTTTAAAAAAAGGATAGTCATCTGCACTCTACATATTCTCTGAAACCTCAAAACCACTCCGTCTAAATCCAGAATATCGCCAAATCCTCGCATAAAAAGATAATTGGGACACAAAAAGCGTACGAGTTCGTATCTGCCTGTCTTTTTGCCTTCGTCGACGAAGGTCCCAATAAATAAAGCGAATGGCGATGGGCAAATGCTATCACATGCACCTGTCGATTTTTCAACGAGTCCTGCTTTCCTGTTTAGTATGGAGACTACGTTTATATTTAATCTTATTTTTCTATTACGATAGTGACTGATTTTTTTTGAAATCGAATTGGATATGCAAAGAGTAGTAAGATTTTTCGATTTAGAATGATGATTTGCGAAAGATGGTAAAAGTAATAAACCGAAGATAGAGATGACATGGCGCGTACCATAATTCTCAATTACGCGCCATTTATTTTTATGCCAAAAATCATACAGTATCTGACTGTTCTAAACTAATATTATACGAGGGAATAGCTGACAACACGCCTAGTACTTTTCCATCTAATGTAGTGCAAGATTGCATATTCCAATAAGTTTATAAGTTATGTTTTCCGTTCGTATTTTATTATCTGTAATGAACAAGATATTGCCTGTGAGGATAATGCTGCTTAAGATTTTTATTTATGACCATTTCTTTTTTATCTTTATCTTTTTTTTTATGCGATAGGGGGCAGACGAGCAGACGGATCACCTGATGGTAAGTGATTACCGTCGCCCATGAACACCTGCAATACCAGAGGGGCTACAAGCGCGCTGCCGGCCTTGGAGAGAAGCGTTGAGGGGTAGAGGGAAGGGAATAGGGAGGGGTTGGGCCTCCGGTACCCTCACTCACACGACGAAATACAACGCAAGCGTTGCTTCACGTCGGTTTTCTGTGAGGACGTGGTATCACTCCGGTCGAGCCGGCCCATTCATGCCGAAGCGTGGCTCTCCCACGGTTAAAAATATCTGTAAAATTATCTGTTTCTGTTATTTTAAATATTTTTCAATTGGACTTCTTTATAAAAAAATATATAGGCAAAAAATAGCAACCCTTGCTCAGCTTTAGGCCGGTTGTTCTCAGTAAAAAGTCTTCCGCCGTAGATTTGCGGACCGAGTTCGAATAGTTTTCGACTCTATAAGTGATTGGAACGGAACTAAAAAGTATATTAAATTTGAATTTAAATTTGTATTTTTACTTCTTTTTTGAGAGTCGTCTCTTATCCGGTCTTGTTGAGATAATTAATAGAATAGCGTATTTTACTCTATTTTAAAAGTACTTGTATGTGTTTACTGTTCAATGCAGAAGATACACAAATTCCTTTGTATAGCAAAAAAAATATTTAAGATTTATTTGCCGTTTTGGCGGTCTTCTCGAACTTCTTGATTTGAAGACGCGTGTGAGCTATAGCTACAAATATTAAATAAATTGTTCTTAAGTAGTCTTTGTGGCTTAATATTAAATAATTATTAATAAACGAATTAATGTTACAAAGTGTGTAAAAATAAAATTTCTTTTATGTTGAAAAGTGCGGTGTTTTTATTTAGTAATTACTACAGTGTACCGAAGAAACAACCTATGGATTTTTAACATTGAGCATCGCACACAACATTTACTATTATTTAAATTAGTCATAAAAATATTTAGGAAAATAAACAGGTTTTCTTTAGATTTAAACTTATACCCCTGCAATCGCCGTCCGCCAAATTCATGACGTCATTTCGATATGTTTATAAAATAGATGAATAGATTATATTGCCTGCTAGATTAAAAAATGACAATCAGACAAGGACAGTGGCATCTAACGATCGGGCAACAAAATCAAAGCATATTAAGAATAACATAATCTAGGAATTTTATTAATAATAAATAGGCATTTGTTTACGACAAATCTGACAGGTGTTGCCGGAGCGACGTCACATCATGGCGGGTTTCGAATCACGTGATAAAAATCTCGACTATTAATTTTGAGAGAATAAGATAATCATGAATTTTAAGACTCTAAATCGCAATATCTATGTTTATTTCAATAGATTTTCATGACCGAAACTATATCAGATAAAATTTGCTTATGAACGCTATATAGTTACTTAAAATGGAGCAAATAAGAGATACACATAAGTATTTAAATAATAAGTAGAAATTACTTTCCCAATGGAAAGTTCCAAATAAATTTAATAAATGTATCCAACATTGAGTTTATTTTTGGAATTGTCTGAACCGGGTAGGCAGTATTTAAATTAATAATTTTATTTTTTGACATTTTAGTATATAGTGCCATACTATTGTGTTTATATTTAAGCGTTATAATCTATTTATATCTTTACATTCCATTCCTTGTGGGATAGACTGAGACACATATAGGTCAGGTGCCCTTCGAGCTGGTCCCGGTTGCTTCTTCCCTACGCGAGCTTCGCAACGGGATTTGAAAGAAAGAAAAAAAGAAAAATGTATTTATTCCAGTGCACAAATAAAGAGACATAAAACATTATATAATAATAACAATAAATTAAATAAAATATAATTAAAAAAAGAAAAAATGCGTCACACATTGCACCGAAATAGGCAGCCAATTCAGCTCACTGTCAGGTTGCTAAACCTGACGCTGATTTTCAATTGACGCCTAATTGTCTCTTTTTGACACATAGATGTCAAATTGTCGACATGAAAACCTCTTACAAGAAATTAAAAATTAAAAGAAGATTAAAAGAAATTAAACATTACAAATAACAAATTCATTTAAAAATAGTAACTATTTTAATTATCACTATATATGTGTATTGTAATTTATTCATATTTTAAAATAAATTATCCATTACATTTACCATAAATATAAATAACATGCACACATACATTTAATAAAAATGAGAATTTAAAATTAAGCAACTTTTGGAAATTAATATCAATCCATAACAAGAAGCCGCTATATATAAGAGTTATTTACATTATATATACCCATAGCTATTTGTGCATCCAAAAGATATTTTTTAGTTTAGTTTTGAAGCCAACGTTCGACTTCATAGCTCTTAGGGGTGGCGGGATATTGTTCCATATTTGGTAAGAAGACCACTTTGATCTCACCCATTGGGACAAGTCCTAGAGATTTGAGCTCTGATTTAAGGAATAAGGTGCTTTTTCCCTGCTTTAACAAAAAATAAGACAGAGACAGATATACACAAAAGCCACAAGCCATGCCCTCTACATACATATCACTTCACAAAATGTTTATGTTATATGTATGTAAGAATTGTATAATCATGATTGCTTTGCTATGTGTCCTTATGTTTGAATGTCTCAGTGTGTGGTAACGCGTGTGAATTATTTTTTCGCTCAATAAGCTATTTCGATCTTTGGGCGTAACATAAATGTACCGTTACGCTTGTCATTACATGAATGAGTGAGTATGATTTTTATTCTTGTCAAAAAATATTCCCATATTTATATGTTATTGAACTCCGTAATCAAGTCATAAAATGTATTTTCTAAATAAGAGGATTTCTAATAGGAAGTTACTATTACATAACTTTTCATGTTTTTCATGCGAATTAAATAGAGTTTTGAAATGTCGTAACATAAAGTAGCTTTCATATTCCTTAGCTTTAAAGCCGAGGAGGGGTGTAATGTGACAATATTGCCAAAGTGTCAAATCTGGCTCCGGACATTTCGTACCCAATCTACTGGCCCCTTGAAAAAGAAAATCTGGCTCAACCAGTTACCGCTTTAAAATGACCTCCGACACTTTTTAGGATTACCTCTGGATTTCCCTTAATACAACTATAGGTGGGGGGTAAAGCAGTTCTCTTTAATTTGGTTCCTAAATAATAGGTATCGATCGAAGTTTTGCGTTCGCATAATATCAAATTATTTCATAGTAAAAAAGGATTTTGGGATGATACCTCGAATGTCTTACATTTGAATAGGAAAAGATTCCCATTTTAGAACTTTGATATTTGTATTTTGGTGGAATATTGTTCTCATTTTGTTTTCACAACTAAATTTGCTATCCATATCTTTTTTTTACAGCTTACAGCACTAATACATGAAATAACTACGAACTAAGACCATTATCGACCAATGACGAGTTTTCATATAAAGCAATAATTCTCAATATAATTCATATAGCAATTTAGACATTACTTATTTAATAAAAAAAAATCTGGATGAGAATAAGTGTGTTTTATTATAGATTTACTGCTCTAACTCACTGCTTTTTGGTACTTTCTTCTGTATCAGGTATGTTTTCTGAAAAATAGAGAAAATGGTTACAGTTAGGTTTATCAAATCTAGGCTCATTATTTCCTGGACATTTCAGGGCCACGAACGGAATCATAATAACTGAAATTGAGTACGAAAAGAGTAGAAAGAGAAGTAATATAAATCAAGCACTTTTTCCGGGACAGCAAAAATTACTGGACATACGACAATACGCTAAATTCCAGGATAACTTCCGATTTATTCCAAACAATGAGGCATCTATGATTAGAAATACTAAAATTTACTTTATTTAATTTACACTAAAATTTTGTGAATCCAACTAATATTATTGTTAATGATTTCACGAGTAAAGTTTTAATTAATATTTAGGTATGTAACAGGGGTCTTTTCTAGTTTAATTATTGTTAATATTAAATTAAAGGACGTTTTCGAAGTTGTTTAATTAAATTACGTGTGAATTATAAAAAGGTTTGCAATATGCAATATTATTTCTAAAGATTTAAAGTAAACTGAAACTATAAGACATAAAAAATAAATTGGAAACGCGAAAGCAGCTTAGGTATTCGTTTTCACAAGAAACTTAAAGGTCGGCTAGATGAAAATACGAAAAAGCAGTTGCTTCAGAGTAATAATATCAGTCGCCATTTACAAGAAAATGGTTGGTCTGGTACGCCATTATTACTTCGAAATGGAACTGGAGAGCTTAAAATTCTATGTTTTTTTTTTTATTAATAAGTTTTACAGAATTCTTTTATGGTAGCGAGTGAATTTATACCTAGCTAGAACTTGTTAAATTACCTTTCCAAGATAATGATGAAAGAAGTTCAATAGATCAGGAAGTCGAACCATCATTTTCTTTATTTGGCTATTTACGATCAATCAAATCAGTCAACCTTAAAGATTTGCGATATGATATTTTCACATAACTATGTCACTATATTACATTAATATTAACCCCCATTTGCATCAAATACTCGAACGCTGTATATACTCGAAACATTCTTAACTACTAAGTCCATAACTATTAAATTTGTATTTAAATTCAAATTTATTTTTTTTCAATTAAAAATAAAATAAAGCAAAGGTAAGGTATTCATGATCTGATAAATTCTACCTGATAAATTCCAACTGATCTTCTCCGGTCTGGGAATGAGATTCACCAGAATAGTACACAATTTCCTTTTTTTAGGCGTTCACTCTTGGCAGTGTTCGTGGTTTCATGTTGATTCCTCTACTTTGGATAATGTCGACGCTAAACTCTACTTGATTTTCAATTCTTCCATAATCGAAACATCGGTCTGAAACGCTATCCAAAGAGTCCTCAGCAGCCATCACCATATTTGTCCGGATCGTAACAATTCACGCACAATTATTAAGAAAATATAAAGGTAAGAGATGCGAGATTGCGAATAGAAAAAAATGGAGACGCAATTTGAAAACAATTAGGTTTGCGCGCAAACAATAATATTAGCTTTTATTAAATCTGCAACTTTTTATTCAGTTGCCACTAGAGAGGCTCTGCAAATATTCATACGTATAATTTCATTTTAGTTGCTAACGAGCAGTTTTTAAACTCATATAAATACATTGATATTTTGTTTATTTGGCGCCTAAATAAAATAAATATCATTAAGGTTAATTCATATCAATTTTACTTTTGCCCCTTCGCTGTCTGAAAAGAAAAATACTGTCGTATTTAATGTAAATTTTACCACTGTTTCAAGAAATTTTTGTGTTACGTAAACAAATTTATAATCCCTTTTTTGTCAGTTATTGACTTTCGTGGGCGAGTAGCTCGCATATCGGTTCTAAGGTGTCGCTGACTCTAGCATTCCGGTTTCGGATTCCTGGTCTGGTCAATCTATAATTGGACATTACATATTGTCTCAGGTCTGGGTGCCGTGTTAATAAAAGTTTTAGCACTTAATTTGAACAAGTTGTTGTCTTATATATTTTCATGGACCACTTTTGAAAATAACACACATGTTGGACCCACTCCATCGTCGGTTAGGGTTGGTGCATATCTGATGGATTGAACTGTGTCTCTTCGGAATGTGAGAATTGACAAAACATACATGATACCTTTGTGCACTCGAAAGATCCGTCTTCCTTCGGGAAGGGGGTGGGGGTCATGACCCACACTTTAAAATTGTACTCGAAAAATTGACTAATGTTCTAAAAATTAAAAATAAACAACATTTGACCCTACCCACGATGCATTTTTAGAGTTCCGTACCCAAAGGGTAAAAACATAGACCCTATTAACTAACACTCCGCTTTCCATCTGTCATCGGGTTGTATCATATGAACCGTGATAGATACTTGAAATTTTCACATTTATCGTATTTATGTTGCCGCTGAAACAACTATCTAATAAAAATAAAAGGAAGACTATAAAACAGAATAAAAAAAAATGATTTAATTAGAATCATAATCAAACTTTCATTATAAATACTTGATGTCACAAAATAATAATAATATTAAAAAATAATCAAAATTAAATTTTAATTTTAGTCAGTACAAGACTAAAAATTTACATACTACAATGATTCTTATACTGACAGTCAAATCTATCTGCAAAAAACTCAGGACACTGCTGCAGCTGGCCTGCACCCTGCGTACCTGCATTTAGAGGAGTTTCCATACAATAAACGTGTTTGTTTTTGGACGTGTTACGGACGCCTAATATATGACAATCGCCAAGTCAGCATCGACACCGATCAACAATGCACACGGCACCAGGCGGCACGAGGCGCAGCGTCAGCGGAACGTGACAGGCATTGCAACACCACCAGCGTTTCCGTCAAAATTAAATATTATAATTCATATTTGTTTCACACTTCGAAGCATTATCATACTTTACTTGTAATTCTTTTATAATTAAATTTAGTCTATTAAAATTTGCTTTTTTTTAAGACCTTCGGCTGCAGATAACTTATTTGGCGCAGTCGGTAGGATACTCGCGGGTCGGTTCGGGATCGCGTTTAGGAGAAAATTTCCGATTTCGCTAAAGGGCCGCCCGAGTGGCTTTCAAGTCGCGTAACGGGTATCGAATCTAAGGAAGCTGCAGACCAGAAGGGAATCCGAACATCGATTCGTTAAGAAGAAGCAATGCTGTAAGTCCTTGAATCTTTCAAGTCCTTGCCCTTATCCTTAAGATATATAATTATTTAATATACCTATATAATTATTTTATATATAAGTTACATTTTCTGTTCACAGTATAATATCTATTGTGATAATTCTTTTCTAATTGTGTTATACATTTTATTTTATTTTTCTGTGTGTTAAATTAAGTTACCAAAATTTTTCATCCACGTCAATTGCGTAAGATAGATAGGAGTAGTAGGATTAGAAGGCTTAATATTATAGACGAGAGTAGAGACATAGAAGATAATATGGCGCAAAACGATATTGACGTAATTTATAAGTCCCTCCGACTTTTGCCTGAATTTGATGGCAACCCTCACGTTTTAACGAGGTTTATTAAACTATGTGATCAATTGGTACTAGCAAATTTTGATATCGCGCCGGGACATGACCTCGCGAATTTGGCTCTAATCAATGGCATATTAAATAAGATTACTGGCCCCGCGGCTCGATTTATAAACGCGAATGGCATCCCAGAAACATGGGACGGCATAAGATCTGCTTTAATTAATAACTTCGCAGACCATCGAGATGAGACCGCTCTATATAGTGACTTATCTTTACAATCTCAAGGGTCCAGTACACCTCAAGAATTTTATGAACGGTGTCAAAATTTATTTAGTACTATTATGACATACGTGTCGCTCCACGAAACAGTTTCTACCACAATAACGGCTAAACGTGAATTATATCAAAAGTTAACATTACAAGCTTACCTTAGAGGTCTAAAAGATCCATTAGGGTCCAGGATACGCTGTATGCGACCTGACACTATGGAAAAGGCATTAGAATACGTACAGGACGAATTGAACACTCTTTATTTACAAAGTCGCAACGAAGGTGGCCCAACAAGAAAGGACGGAGTTAATTTGCAACCTAATAATTATAATTTACCACTTAATAACTTTATTCCGAGACAATCGACATTTAACATGCCTAATATATCAGGACATTCTAGACAGCCTATATATAATTTGCCTGGTCCCTCTCGTCACCAGCCCATACAACCCCCTGTGCCAGGTTGGAGACCCAATAATACTTTAGTCCAACAACCCCGTAATATTACGCGTACTCAGCAAGTTTTCCGGGCTCCGCCACCTAACTATAACCCAAATAGTAACGTTTTTAGATTGCCTAATAAACCTCAGCCTCAGCAACAATCAACCCCACGTCCTATGAGTGGTGTAACCCCGTTCATACCAAAACCACTACCGCCTTCCGGTCGCGATTGGAGAATATATGGTAATCCACCCCCAAGTAATTACTTCAAAACGCGTGAGTTAAACATGAATGAATTTTATTACGACTATGACTATAATAACCATAACTATACCGACTGTGAACAGGATGACTATTGTTATCCTACAGAACAATATTCTGACTACACTTATTACGATGACCCCTATACTTACCAAGACTCCCCTACTGTAGAAGAAATAAATCAAGCCCCAACTCCGACTGAAAATTTTCAGAAAGTATCCAAATCAGAAAAGCCCGTATAGAACTTAACTTCCATATACAACGCCAGTTAGGTTATATTCAGATTAGTAAACCCCCTTTAAAATTCTTAATTGATACCGGAGCTAATCAATCGTTTATTAGCCCTGAAGCTGTAAGTAAATATTTTAGTCATTTGCCTCTAAATTATGAACCGTTTGAAGTGACCAATGTCCACGGGACTAGTAAAAATGATCATTCTATTACTTTACCTTGTTTTCCTGAATTTAATGAGAAAAATGACATTACCTTATTCGTTTATAACTTTCATAATTATTTTGATGGCCTTTTAGGATTTGATTTACTAGAAACATGGGGATCAAAAATAGACCTTAAAAATAAATTATTATTAACTAGAAATGCACAGATACCAATAGAAATGTATGACTCTCGTAACGTAAATCTTTATGAAGAAATTATACCCGCCAATTCATCTAAATTAGTGAGACTTCCAATTAACACACTCGATGGTGACGTTTTTGTACCAAATCAGACTATTTGTAACTGTTTAATATCAGACTGTATAACTACTGTAAAAAATAATCGAGGATGGTTAGAAATTACTAATAGCACGCCATACGATGTCATCTTTTCTATGGATCGACCAGTACAAGCAGAATTATTTAACATTGAAATAGAAGGTATCGAAATTTCATCTGACCGTACCGAGGAAGTATTATCTCGTCTTCGCACTGACCACCTTAATCCAGAAGAACTTGCAAACTTGAAAAATCTTTGCGCGCGATACGCTGATGTGTTTTATCTTGAGGGCGAGCCATTAACGTTCACCAACAAAATCAAACACAAAATTCGAACAACTGATGAAATTCCGGTACATACTAAAAGCTACAGATACCCCTACGTCCATAGACAAGAAGTCAGGGATCAGATCAGTAAAATGCTCGAACAAAACATTATACGACCTTCCGATTCGGCCTGGAGCTCTCCTATATGGATTGTTCCTAAGAAATCAGACGCATCTGGTAAAGTTAAGTGGCGTCTTGTCATAGATTTTAGGAAAGTTAATGAGAAAACGTTTGACGATAAATACCCAATTCCCAATATTACTGATGTACTTGATAAACTTGGTAAATGCCAGTATTTCAGTACCCTAGACCTGGCTAGTGGCTTTTACCAAGTCGAAATGGATCCTAATGATATTCATAAAACTGCTTTTACCGTCGAAAATGGTCATTATGAATTTTTGCGAATGCCAATGGGTTTGAAGAATTCTCCATCAACTTTCCAACGAGTGATGGATAATGTTCTAAAGGACCTACAAAATCAAATCTGTCTAGTTTACTTGGACGATATTATCGTGTTCAGCACTTCATTACAGGAACATATAATAAATTTAGAAAAAGTTTTTTGTAAATTACGAGAATCTAACTTTAAAATCCAGATGGATAAATCTGAGTTTTTAAAGTTAGAAACTAGTTTTTTAGGTCACATAATCTGCAGAGACGGTGTTAAGCCTAATCCTGATAAAATAGCTGCTATTGAAAGATATCCTTTACCTAAAACTACCACTGAAATCAAACGTTTTCTCGGATTACTCGGTTATTATAGGAAATTCATCCCTAATTTCGCACGTCTAACCAAACCATTAACTCAATGTCTTAAAAAGGGTTCTAAAATCACATTAGATAAAAATTATATAGATTGCTTTGATCATTGTAAAACGCTTTTGACTAACGACCCCATATTACAGTATCCCGATTTTACAAAAGAATTTCTCCTCACAACTGATGCATCAAATGTTGCCATAGGCACTGTCTTATCACAAGGTGTTATAGGCTCCGATAAACCAATCGCGTACGCGTCACGCACTTTGAACTCAAGCGAACTAAATTATAGCACCATCGAAAAAGAACTTTTGGCTATCGTTTGGGCAACCAAGTATTTTAGACCATATTTATTTGGCCGTAAATTTAAAATAATTACTGATCATAAGCCCCTTCAGTGGATTATGAATTTAAAGGAACCGAACTCGCGACTTACACGGTGGCGATTAAAGTTAAGTGAATACGATTTCTCTGTTATTTATAAGCAAGGAAAATGCAATACTAATGCGGACGCGCTATCTAGAATAGAATTAAATAATGAAGAACTCATGTCCATCGTAGCAAACGCATCCGAAAATTCAGCAACGTTAGATGAATCTAGAACAATTACAGCTAAAGATCCTTCAAATAACTCAACCACTGCAACCGTTCATACAGACTCCGAACATCCGATACTAGAAGTTCCCATCTCAGACGACCCCTTAAATAAGTTCACAAGACAGCTTATCTTAAACATTGTAGGTGATATGAAAGGACGACCGACCGTTACTAAGCCGTTTGATACTCACACTCGCATAACAGTACAGGTATCAGAATCTACTTTAGAAGACGATGTCATTAGCGCAATTAAGGAATATGTTCACCCTAAAATTAAAACCGGCTTGCTTATTAACCCTCCTCTAGGAATGTACTCTATTATCCCTATTATTCAAAGAACGTTTAAAAATTCCGCTATGCAACTCATATTAACAAAAAAGGAATTAGAGAATGTCAGAGAGTATTTGAGGCAACAAGATATCATTAACAAATATCACGATGGGAAAACTAACCACCGTGGTATTAACGAAACTTTTTTAGCTCTATCCCATAAATTCTATTGGCCTAAAATGCGCGAACACATTACAAAATTCATTAACGACTGTACTATTTGTGGTCAAGCAAAATACGACCGAAATCCCATCAGACCTCAGTTTAAAATAGTTCCTTCGGCAAGTAAACCTTTTGAATTAGTACATCTCGATTTGTTAACTATACAAGGAGAAAAATTTCTGACCATTGTAGACGCATTCTCTAAATACTCTCAAGCGTACTATTTGAGGGATGGCACCGCAGTTAGTGTAGTACAAGCTTTACTTAACTTTTGCACGCACCATGGCATACCACTCACTATAATCACCGATAATGGACCAGAGTTTACTAACCAACTGATAGCAGAATTTGTTAGATTACATAAGATACAGCATCATAGAGTAGCCGCGCATGCACCCAATGAAAACGGAATAGTTGAAAGATTTCATGCAACTATTTTAGAGCACCTCCGTATATTAAAAGTTAGTCATAAAAACGAATCCGTGATTAACCTCATGCCATACGCCCTTTTAGCTTATAATAATAGTATACATAGTTTAACGAAATGCAGACCAATTGAAATTATAACAGGACACTTTGACTCTCGAGACGCTTTTGACATAGATCTTACTACTCACTTATTACAACAGTATATGACTAACCATAAAGATAAAATGACCAAAACTTATAATCTAATTCAAGATCTCAGTACTGACGCCCGTAGAGAAATTATGACCAACCGCAATAAAAATAGGGAACCCGAAATTGATTACTGCCCCGAGCAACAAATATTTATTAAAAACCCAATAGCATCCCGTCAAAAGTTAGCACCACGTTATACACAAGACACGGTAATGGCAGATCTTCCCATTCATATTTATACAAAGAAAAGGCGCGGCCCCGTGGCCAAAAATAGGTTAAAAAGAATCCCTAATAGCTCAAAATTGTTACAGGACGATCCCGGCACTTCTTCTGATCCTGCCAGCAACGATAACACAGGAAATAAGACTTGAAAGTCTCGATAATGGCCCCGGTGTACTTCCTTTTAAATTAGGCTCTAGTAGAATATTATCTCATTACCATTCTTTCTTACAATATGTTAATTTGCACACATTACAAGAACAAATAGATTCTATACTTATTCAATTAAATAACAATACTTTTGAACTCCATAATAAAACGAATGCCTTATTTGAACCTCACATAAATTATTTAAATTCTAAAGTTAATAGTATATCAGAACAATTACAAACCTTTGAAGAAAACCGCTCTAAAAGAGGACTCATTGATGGTCTCGGATCGATAGTTAAAAGCATTACTGGTAATCTGGACTATACAGACGCTTTGCACTATAACAATGCTATTAAAGAGATTCAGGATAATGAAAATAAGTTATTAACGGAATTTAATAATCATGTTAGTTTGACTAAAGATATAACCTCACAATATACTAAAATTATACATACCATAGTTGGCAATCAAGAAAAGATGCAAAGTCTTATTAATAAAATTACAGATAGTGATGCCACCAGAGATTATGATCTTATTAAATATGCCCATCTCGCACAGATACTTCTAATACTCAGCGATAATGTAGATTCAATATCACAGGAATTGACTAGATTACAAAATATTTTAGCGTTTACTAGAATCTCCACCATGCATCATTCATTTCTTTCCTTAAACGAGATTCGTAATCTCATTAACAAATTGAAGATAATATACGGGAGCGATAAAGTAGTAGACTTAGATATAAGAGAATATTATGATATAATTAAGCTAGGTTCATATTATATAGGAAACGAAATAGTTATAGTCTATAAATTTCCCATTTATAAATTACATATATATGATTTATATAAACTATCAGTTATTCCCAATAAACTCCACCAAATCCTTATTCCTCCTTCCCCATTCCTAGCTGTCCACGAGAAAGATTTTAAGCACATAGAGACAGAATGTCCGAAGACCAGTAAATGGTTCTTATGCGAAGAAGAAAGGAGCCTGCAGATTCTTCCAGCTCAAGATTGCATTCATCAACTTATTACTACTCAACAACGTAGTACAATATGCAATCCCGTTAACGTCGAACTCGAACAGCCCGCATATGAAGAATTGGACGACAGACATTACACCGTCAGCTTCCCTGTACCAACAAAAGTTCATCTCTCATGCGGACAAGATCTATATAAAGAATACCAAGGCAGTTATCTCGCCGTCATACCACAGAACTGTTACATGAAGACACCGCAGCTAACCATCTCCAACACTAAAGATCGATTAAAGGGTCACGTGCTTAAGATAATGGATCTACCCCAAGAAGCAGATGTCATCCCACCACCAACCGCCGCACTGAAACTTAACTCAATGAACCTACAGCATCTTCATGCAACCGATATGAAAATCTCTCAACAGCGAGCTGTTCACTTCCAGACTCGAGATTACACTTTGTATCATACTACAATACCATTATACATAGTAGTGATCATTACATGTGCACTCGCTATTACAGTGCTATATCGCAAATACTTCAGAAGAATTACCGCTGTAAAAATTCCCGAAGATGAAATTAACACGAAACAGATTTACGCAGATCCAGTACCGAAATTAAGAAGAAACCAACCACCACCTCAATTTACAACTAAAATCTTCGGTGGAGGCTGTTCTACGAGGGGAGGTGTTACGGACGCCTAATATATGACAATCGCCAAGTCAGCATCGACACCGATCAACAATGCACACGGCACCAGGCGGCACGAGGCGCAGCGTCAGCGGAACGTGACAGGCATTGCAACACCACCAGCGTTTCCGTCAAAATTAAATATTATAATTCATATTTGTTTCACACTTCGAAGCATTATCATACTTTACTTGTAATTCTTTTATAATTAAATTTAGTCTATTAAAATTTGCTTTTTTTTAAGACCTTCGGCTGCAGATAACTTATTTGACGGCTTGTTTGTTTGCTGACATTAATTTCTTAACTGTGTGGTTGCCCGAAGTTTGCGACGACGATCTCTACTTAAATATAAAGATATTGATGACCTTCTCAAAAATTTCAGGCTGTGACCACGCTCGAGAATCTTGACAGATCTTCTGTCAAATTGGCCCCAAATCTTATTCTAATTCCTTTGTTTAAAGTTTAAAGTGAAGTCAGCATTGCGGTATTTCCCTTCTAAATTACACCATTAAGTTGTTCGTCAGTATTTTTTTAATTATTTTGATTAGATTACGTTTGCCAAGACGTGGAAGCAATAAAATGCCCCGAGACTTCCAGAGGTTTGGTTAATTTCCCGTGGTTGATTGCTTGGTGGAGGCAACGTAATAATACGTTCTGGTAGCAAGCACTTAGCTTGTTCATGGAAACCTATGAACTTCCGATGAATGCGAAATAAAACTGCTACCAATAACCATTTCAAGAAGGATTTTTTAAAAATGTTAATATTTTCCGTATTTATAATTACAATCTAATTATTTCTCTCAAGGTATGGATTTTTATTTTAAACAGTTAGTGTTGTTTTTATGTTTGGCTTGTGTACACGCGGTTAGAATTTAGATTATCGAAATATGTCAAATTTCCTCATCAGATTTTGATTGGTTTAAATTGAAATAGGGAGATTCTCAAATCCTTTCTTTGTGCTTGCTTACACTCCTGGAAAATATATACCAAGTTTCAGCTGCCTGCGTCTAGAAGTTTCGGCTGTCTGTTATATATCAGGTAGTAATGGAATAGTTTTATATATTATACAAAATAAAAGAGTAACCTTAATAACTTATTTCGTCCGTCAATGTTGACATAGGTGGAAAAAAAAACTAGAAACTTACCCCGTCAAAGTATTAAATAAAAGAAAAAGTATATGCCACTGGAGAGAGAAATGTTTCTTTTATATCCAAAAGTAACGGAAAATAAAGTAACAAAACAAAAGTTATTTCTGTTGCGAAATTACCGAGGTAACGGTATTATGTCGAACTGAGACTTGCTAGTTCGGGGGCGACATTATCGATGTTTTCACAATAAATATGGAAGATAATATTGGTTTTGTATAATTCCGTTACACTAGTAATATTGTAAAGGCAATATTGATGTACGTGTATTTATCACTTGACCATGTTAGATTGGTAAGTTGGTCTAATCAACATATATTGTCCCTTGTATAAATGCGTAACCATGAAGGCCGAAATGTATAATAATTTACATACCGAATTGTAGCTGGAGATCGTTTAGACCAGTGTTTTTTTCAGCTGACAAAAAATAAGTAATATTTGAAATAACGCTCAGTCACGGGATGGGTGACAAAAAATTTATCCCCTAACTCGAGCTACTCCGTGCATCGTATAGCACTTTAAGCCGTTAGTTCCGGCTGCGTTTGCAGTTGTTAATACCCTCCAATTTGCATTGAGTCAGTGTGGAGGGTCATGACCCATCCTCCTTAACCATCCACAAGGAAAGCTGATTATGAACCTTTATTACCTTTTGAAGTTGTTTTTATTTTATTGAACTTATAATTCATGACGGCGCTGCGCTGCGAGAAAAGGTTGGTAAGTGTAAGTTTTACATTATCGCATACACTAGTTAGCACTTTATGAATTTGTTTAGAGATTTGTAGTATTGATAGTTACAGGGATGCTGCAGTGAATTCTATTCTAAAATCTTAATCCTCATAAGGGTCAAAGCTCATAATCGATGATGAAGGCAGATGTCAAAAAACACAAAATGCTCAGCTCTCCAGGTTTAAATTACAGTTTAAGAAGAATTAAAAAAGGAAAATTAAGAAAGGATCAAAATAGGCCAGGGGCATTACAAAAACATTTTTCGTCGCCAGTGAATGGACGAAAAATGGTGGCATTGAAGTAATACGTTGCATGTGATGGATCGGTTGCCTTTGTTCTCTTCAGGCAGATTTATAGGTAACCCATACACTTGCTCTGCTTATTTTCACAATGTGCTGTTGATGTCTTTGGATAGTCGATCGAGGGTTTTCGACAATCCTCAATTGTTTGACATTTATTTACTGCCCTTGTTTAACGTTGTTGTTCCTCCTGATGGGAGTAAGAGAAATCAAAATACCGCGATTTAACCTTGAAAAACCATCTTAGGCATTTACAAACATCGAAAACACTTGACACGCAAATGTTTTTATTTTTACCGTTGCGTGACTACCCTCGCGAAACTCAAAACGCATAGAATGTCAGATACGTTTTTCTGGTGGCTGGAATTTTACCAAATATTCAAAAAAAGTATAAAATAAAATAATTTTGTAAGATTGCATTCTTCTTTTCAATTACTTGGAAAGGCATCGAGATACGAAAAAATCTGGCAGATGACAATAAGTATTATATCGTGATGTACAAAACGACATTATTGTTTCGTTTTCGTTCCCATTTCGTATGTAGTTTGAGTCTGTAACATCTAATATTGATTTTTCTCCTGCAATATCGCTTACGTAAATTATAGCCTATGGCACTCGCCTATGATGTAGCTTTCCGTAGGTTAAGGATTTTTTAAATCAGTCCAGTAGTTCCGGAGCCTATTCAGTGCTACCAAACAACGAAATCTCTCCTGTTAATAATAAACTTTATCATATTATATTTTAATAATATTTTAGAGATAATAATTCGGACGTAATCATTCGAACTACGTAATTCGAACTAAAACAAACTACATTATTCGAACGTATCATCAAATCTATACCACTCGGTAAAACAGAGAAAAAAATATTTTTGTGCCAGCAAGGATATTGTCAAGTGTTGAACACAAGAGCTGACGTCACAAAAGGCTTTCTCACCACTCGCCTTCGGTAATTGTGCACCAGCTACTTGCAAGAAAATGGCAGGTCGCAATTTCATAAATTAGAGAGGACTGTTCATTTTTACGTCACGTATGTCTGGGGTGATATTACATTAAGACAGAAAATGAAAAGTTGGCTTTTCCTTTATGTTAAATCAAGATAAAACCAAAGTAAAAAATAATATATATAAAGAAACGAACCAAGTGAGATTCGGACTCGATTTAATAAAATCTAAAAATTATTGATTTATAATTAACTCAACTGCTTGTCTATTTAATATCTGTAAAACAAATGGAAAAATATATATCTATCTTTAAAACCTAATATTAGTACTGCTCTTAAAATCTACAAACGATATAATGTGGATTTTTTGCCGTCAAATAGGAAGCTCATGATAAACCATTGGTTTTAAGAGTACGCCCTTTGGTTACCAAAGGTCAATTTTTACATTTACCTTAAGAGTAAAACTGCTGAATCGACTATAATCCTGACGTTCTGAATTATGCAGACAAAGCTATAGAAACGGAGGGAATGAGTTGATGAAATATATATATGCGGTCAGCCCTTGCTACGACATACAATCCTATGAAAAATGTATGCTGCAAAAATCACGACCTCTCTTTGCGGATTTAATGTAGGTACGTACTATGCTTTATTAATCGGATTATGGAACTTAAACTCTATTTTTAAAAAGAAATACTTTCAAAAAATTAAAAAAAAAAATGCTAGCACATTGTGAAAAACTTACAAAGATTAAACGAAAAAGTATTTTCTACGTTCCAATATTCAAATTTTGTGTTTGGATCACAAAGGTTAGTACAGTCGACTCTTTTCAAGTTAGTTGGCGCCTACCGGTTAAAGCTCAGTCCTGCCGGTGAATCGACCGTGGGCGGTCGTTTACGGTGTGCCGTAACGCTCATATGCGATAAAAGTCGTTCACAGTCGTAGCACGAATGTTGTGAAAGAAGTTTTCAAACAACTCGTCTATCCTTAGTGGAACTATGAATACTATCTTCAATTAAGGTTGGTACGAATTATATTATTATTAAAGTTACTTTTCTTTATTATTTGGTTGAAGTTCCATAAAAGTTTAAATATGTGAAATGGTTAATTTAAAATTATTTGTGGTTTCTTAATGTGCCTTACCAAAAATATTATAATCAATTCAGGTCAAAATACTTTAGTGATTTTAGTTAACTTATATGTTAAATAGATATTATTCAAATTTTATATTATTTAGTTGAAAGGTCGTTTGAAACTGTGAGTAACAAGTAAAAAAATAAAATAAAAATATTTGTAAAACATACTGTGTGGATTTTAATATAAGTTGTTTAAAAAAGTGGCCCACTTTAAATAGAGACTCATGTCCTAAAATCACTAATTATATTTGAGAACGTCTTCAGTCTTCATTAAAAACAGTTTATTTTTTAAAGAAGTACTTAGCAAAAATTAAATTGTACATTCATAAACTTAAAAGTTTATATTAAAAAAAGGTTTGTTTAAAATTAAATAAACTACAACATTATTCTTTTGAAATTAATACACCGTAATTTCAGACTTTACGGTTTAACAGATAATATTAAACCTAACCTAGTAATAAAATAACCTAGTTTCCCAAAAACTGCGGTTAGTTCACGTTCATTAAACCCAATATTATTACGTTCTAAGTTTCACTACCTCTGAATTATTGCCTACTATAATGAGTATCATTACCGATTTTCACATCATTCAAGTACCATGTTATTTATTTAACAAGCAGTTGCATAAACACTCATTAAAATTATCATTACTTTAATACATTACCGCTATAAAATTTTAAATCTACAACGTTCATTAGAGCTTAAGGTCGTCATTAAAACTTAACGTACATTTGCGCAAATGGGTGTTAGTCTTTTGTATATTTTCGCTGTTTTTTCTACTGCAATATATTAATCTTTCCCTCCTGAATATTTAATTGGTATGTATATATTCACGTTCATTTATTATGTTTTCGTAGTTCGTATATCATGTAGGACATCATGATAGATTACGATGCGATGAGAGTGATAACTCTCGTGTTTATTACATTCATTAATAATTGATAAGAATTAGTCTTGTACGGGTTACACTCTAACATAATAAGCTTAGGAAGCGAGAAAGATCTGTATAACTCATACGAATTAACAGGACGACTGAAAGCCTAATTTGTTTGTCCTGGCGAATCCTATTCTAAAATTTATAATCTAAAGAATATAAATTTATAGTTAAACTAAATCAAAGAGTTTTCTATCAAAACGAGATCTTTTACTCCTAAAACGAAAATGGCGAAGTTAAGAGAAACCTTATCGGCATAGTTTTTTTTGCAGCATTATATCTTGTGACTTAGTTTCATAAGGTAATAAATGCTAGCGAATTCAAAGGAATCTGTTTGAAATGTGATGAACCTTTTCATTAACCCACTGTACGTACATACGTATTTTCTGAGCATTATTAGCAGTGATAAAAGTCGGGAGTGCTATAACAGTGACAAGACACGGAGACTTCCTTAGGAATACTTTTATTTTCCGGGACATCTGGCGCATAATTACACATTTATATTATTAGGAAGTGGATAAGTATTGGATATGTTTGTGGTCTCTGCCTACCCTTCAGAGAGAGGCGTGAGTGAATGTACATATTTTTCACATTATTTTGTGATTGCAACGACTGTGTCATACTTTTGAATCAAACTTTAGGTGAACAAAGACGAATTACTAATAAGCATATACTAAACAAATTGCATACATTTTTAATCACAGAAAAAAAAATAAATGCATCCTCTACGCCATCGAGATGCTATATCATTATAAATTATGGAAGGTTTAAGTTTTTCATTATTATTACATGTCAATTCATGTCCCACTGTTGTGGCATAGGCCTTCCTTATGGATGGCCTATGAATAGGGAGAATGGGCCATGCAGACCCAGATTAGTGATTGCTAACGATTGCGGGGCTCAATGGTTCAAGCCTCCTGAACGCAGAACTCGAAATAATATATTTTTGTGCCAATTATAAACTGATAATGCTTACAATTTCTGGTGATAAGTACATATGTAAGATTCCCAGGCACCAGTCCTTCAGATGCTGAGCTTTTAATACCTGTTTTGCTTCTTGCCAGTTGTGGACTTTGTATTTTAATGATATTTGCGAAAAAATATTATAAATATTTATTATTGCTCGACACATTGTTGGCATAGCTACATACAACGTAAAAACATAATAGTACGGAGGTATCTATGGTACATTGAAAACATGAACATTATTAAGAATTCTATTAAAACTTGTGTAATTCCATATTATTAGATGTAAGTTTCGAACTTTTAAATATTCTGTGTCATTACGTTCGAAATTTAAACTGTTATTTTTCTTTTTAAATAACATCTCTATGTCTTTTTGAGTCGATTCATGATTTCGATTCCTGATTCAAATTATGCGAAGCTCCTTTTTTACCACTATACTCCCTTCAATAAATTTGAATTTTCGAGTCTCTAATTATGTCTGCTTTAAAGGCTTTAAAGGAGCTTTAAAGGAGAACTTTTTACAGCTTACATAAGGTATAAAGTTCTTTAATTTTTATATATGACAATGTTGTTTGAATTCAAAAGGAAATAGGTCCTAAAATGTTTTTTTATCAGACTTCAAGACGATAAGGAGAAGGTTTTATTTTCAATGAGTGTGTATTTTTTTATCACTGATTTTTTTCGCAATTTGTAGAGCAATTATCAAAATTTGTGTTTGAAAGTGGTTTATATTTATGTGTAAGACTTGTTTCAAAAATAAAATTGGAGTGACTGTTTGTGACATGAAAATAACCGCTTTTTACTAAATGCATAAATGTATGTATACACGTACATATACTAAAATAACATGTATTCTCTGTCTGTCTGTTTGAAATATTAAAATAACGGCTTTTTATTAAATGCATATATGTATGTATACACGTACATACACTATTGTTTTTTTATTTTATTGTCTGTTTGTTCCGAATCTCTGAAACGGGTGGGCCGATTTTGACAAGACTTTCACGGGTAGTTTAAGTAAAAAGGAGTATCTTAGGCTTTTTAACACGCGGACGAAGTCGCGGGTACAGCGAATATTACTTAGAACGAAATCTATACATTAGATTGTACTAGAAATTGCTTTAGCAGAGATATTCTTTTATTTTATACAAAGTTAGAATTCTCGGAAAATAGGCAGGCACGATAGAATCACGATAGAAATGATCAGGTTATTACTCAGAATTTAGTACTGTTATCCCACTCGAGCGGAGATATGATAAATTATAGCTAAAGTTTTGTTTCTTTAGTTCATTTAATGATAACGTTGTTATTTCAAACTGTCTCTTGTGCGTGATTTCGCTTGAGAAGATTTCGAAATATAATAATATCTTATTGAAGCAAAAAGTTTAATTTATTCTTAGTTATTCCAGCGTAACTGAGTTTTATATAATTGAACAAATGTGTTTGTATTTACCTATGTCGAGTGACTTTATGTAGAAAATGGATTCCATGTCTGGATGTTGTTCTCTTCGTTGATTCAGATTTCCATAATACAATTGCTTTAACAACTTAATTTGAGATCTGAGCATTTTATATTAAATGATATAAAATTGGTTGATAGAGCGAAGACAACAGACAATTTTCCGTTTTTTCTGTAAATAAAAAAAGTATCAATATATTTTAATATTTGGTTTTAAATCGACAATACAATGTTTAAAAATATCCATATATACAAAATGTCAATGCAATGAAGACAATGTGACACAATGTGTAACAGAAAATGTTTATAAAAAGTGATTCGCTGTTTTCGCTGTTACACATACCTGCTGCTTTTATTGTATCGGACGTTTTTATATCTACGCTAACAGTTTCGATACTTTAACCTATTCGTTGATGTGTTAAATGTTGTTTCATAGTTTTGTCTCATAAGCGTACTCACTATACGTTAAAATGCATTTTGTATTTTGTAATATTTTATTTGTAATTTTACATTTAAATTCAATCGGGATGACGACTAATTTTTGTTTGTTAATCCGTCAAGTAGACGACTTAAGAATATTTAATACGTATTTATTAAAAAAAATGCGTAAACTATAAATTGCGGCGATACATTGAGTTGAAATGTCGCATGACGTTATTTTTTACAAAACTGCGACGTTGGCTTGCTACGTCGCAGTTTTGTAAAAAATCTTCAACTTTAATGCCTATTATTTAAGCCTTTTTTAATCAAAGCAAAAATATACACATCTGATATTTTTCTATTATCTAACTGACGGACTAAAAAGAGTTTCTTTTTGTTTTACCCAGTTGTCATCCTTATTGTTCAGTCAAGGTGCTGAGAAGAATCGGCAAAAACTCAGCAACAGTTACTTTTCTGCCCCCGTTTTATTGAATACAAAGAAGTCCAATTGAAAAATAATTTCATTCGACTATGAAGGCTTCGTTAGCCGTTTAATATGTCAATGGTAGACAATAGTAAGTAATCTACAATATATCTATCTCTACTGGCAGCATTCTTTCATATATATGTTGATCTATGTCGCTCTTTAGAGAATCGATTCAGTGATACGTGAGGTTCCGATATAAAATGTTTCATTTGGCACTCGATCATCTCGAATGAAGCGATGGACAGAACGATGCGAGCACGCGAGTGAGTCATAAGTATCTAAGGTTTTGTATTAGTATAATGCATTTCGTACGTTTCTCCTCGATATGCAAGGATTCATAAAATGTATTCTGAATTTTTCATGCAATAACGTCATATCTCGTTTAAGTTGCAAATTACAATTATCATACAGTAGTATGATATCGATTTTGAATCGAAACAAATATCGTTTTCTGATACGTATCATCATGTTACTCAATTTTAAAGAACTTGATATTGTTCCGAAAATTTGTATTGTTCTAAATAAAAATATTTGTAATCTTATCACAGATACATTTTTGCCTCGACTACAAGCATGACGTATAAGCTAGCCATCACAGAACATGCAACAAGGAGACTTACAAGATTCAGAGTATACGTGGAATAGAACACGATATAGTCGATCGATTAAACAATACTATTCTACAGGTACTGAAAAACCTTTGGTCGATTTCACAATTAACGAAGTAGGCCAATTAAATGAAACTACTTATAGTCGGTTTTATGGCGTGTATTCTTAAAAAAGTTTTATGATTATTTTAAAGGTTTTTAATGGTCACTTAAACCAAGATGTTGGTCATTGGTGGGTAGTTATGCTTTATTAAAACACAACCAACATCTTAGTTTAAGCGAACAAGGAACGTGTAAAAGTTCCAAAATGTCTAAAAAATGAAATTATATCTTTTTAAATACACGTGGATATGTTTAAAAGTTAGTGTTCGTGAAAATATAAGTGACAAGTAATATTCGAGTATCACAATTATCATTATTTAATAATATATATATGTAATTAGTCGTGGGTTATTTATTATTCGGTTCGAAAGTTATACACGTGTACTTAAACATTCTTTAATAATACTTTTCCTCGGTTAGAATTTGATGATGAGTAATTATAACTGCCATTGAAAAGACTAATTTGCTATCATATTGTCATGTGTGTAATTATTACGTTCATCCTCTTCTTTATTACATCGAATTATGATTTATAATTATTCGTAATGAGGAACTATGAAATTGTAGATTTATTTTATTTTAACAATTTTGCATTCACACTGCTATGCAAAAAAATATTCTTAATTCTAAAAAACATTGTCCCGGCACACTGAGATGGGACCAGGGAAATAGGATGGATTTTTGTAGAATTATTTAGAGCGAAATGTTTTTAATATAATCCTCTTTGTTGTTTATTAGCTAGATTGTTAATTTAATATTGTATAGTTTCTGCGCTGATGTCAAGATTTAATTAAAATTTTCCCGACATAACGCAGTTAGGTATTGTAATTAGAACAAATTTTCATAATAATCGAAAGTACAAAATGTTTGTAAAAATATTTGCCTTCGGCTGCTTGGGTGGATTGTCTGAACATTGGATAAAATACGCTCACTAGTAACAAATAGTAATAAGTGTTTGAAAGATTTGTCAGTTCTGTTGTGTCTTGGCTAGCTCTCAGGGCGGGCCGAAATGGGGGCGAACCGCGCGGAGTATGGCCTTCGAGCCGATCCCGTGCATCGCCTTCCATGCGAGAGACATCGCTGAGTTAATTGGGTATACTCCTGCTTTTTGTCTAGCCACTTCGGGGGTGAGGCCACAGGAGCTTACATAACCTGTGGAACGTGCGCTGGGTGAAGCGGGTATGCGTACTAGCATTTCCTAGCGTCTTGGGTAGCTCTTAGGCTGATTGCGAAAGGTTATAGGGTCGAGTCCTCTCGGGATTACTGAGGCTGGTAGATTTTAAAGTATTCTTCATTCAACATATTTATCAGCATAGTACTGTGAATGCAAAATTGATCAAATATAATAACGCAGTTGTTAGAGCTATGTATGAAAAAGTATGAGGCAAGACTTTTTTTGTTGATTTAAAAACTCCTTAATAATTCTTTGTTGTCTATTTATATTTTCACGTTGCTCTGTGGTGTTAATTAAAAACCCGCGAAGCTTTTTCCCAGGGCAGGTTTAATTTGAGCTGCTCAACTAAAACACGGAATGTTTTCGGTGATCTCAAATACTTCGGATACCTGTGAAGTTTAGTAGTGGTGAGCCTAGCAGTAAATAACATTAAGGGTGTTTACACATTGTGTGATTTTTCAGGTTGAATATTTTAAATATTCTATTAAGCGGTGATGGCGAAAGATGTGAGACCTGCGTGTTTGACTTGACATTGGCAAAACGAGGTTTCTAGAAAAGTAAAAATATTATTTTGAATTGTAATATATTTTATGAGTATTAGAATAAAACAGGAAGATTTTTATAAAAAAATTAAAGACTTTAAATTAAATTTGAACTCAATTTTGCATTTGAATATTATTATATTTCATAGCACCTGCTAGCAAGATGAAAAAGTATTAATGGTAATGCAGGTTGGTATTACAATACCATACTGTAATATTTGAACTTTACAGTTTGGAGTAAGTTCCTTTAATATAATGTACACTGATAAGAATAACTCCTTGCTCGGGTATCACAATTTAGAATTCATAAAAAACAAACATGTCATGTCACCTTCCACGTGACATGGGTCCGCCAATCGAAAAAGACGTATTACCTGTTTCCTTTTCAGAATTGTTTAAGTTTAAATTTATAGATATATGTACTTACCTTAGTTTAGATTACATATGCAACTCTGTCTATGTAGAACGCAAAATAATAAACATTGAGGAATTATATGTATTATGATCTGAATGCCTAACCAGCTCAATTACTAAATTATTTAAACAATTTTCGTGGAAGTAAATTATTTTTTGAATGATTAAAATCTAGTTCCCTTAAATATAAATAAACAGAGATTAACATCTAAATTTATACATTTTGAATACCGTTACTAACATTCAATTAATAGATTTACTGGGATATTGTAAATATAAGGGTTTATGCATATTTATAGGCCGGCGAATCCATTGTGATTTGAATACAATGCCATTAACACCATTGAGTTTAATCGCCTAATGTGGAAAGTGCCCTTTGCGGCATATTTACAGTAGACTTTAAGGATTGTGTTTTATCTCTGTTTGTATGTGTTAATTCTCTAAATGTGTTGCCAGAAACTAAAACAGCTGAAATAAACTCGGTACTCTTTGAGTTTGGTAATACTAAATGCCTTTGGTTAAAACGTTTTAAATTTAGGTTTTCCTTTTGTATTTTCGTTATTGTTTATTCTCTTTGGCCATTATAAATTTAGGTCATATATTATGTAGAAACCTCCTCGCTATGACATGTTTTTAGGATTCAGTAACCGAAGGGTAAAAACACCAACGATATTTCTTAGATTCCGCTGTCCATCTGTCACCACGTTGTATCTCATGAACTGGCAGAGAATGCCTAAGACATTAAGTCCGCCTTTGTACATTTGTATAAGATTTAAATAAATAAAACCGTGATAGTTATACAGTTAATGGATTTTTTTTTATAGATGACGTATATGTTTGACCACTATATAAACTATACAACGCACTATATAACGCTATTTATACACATCTTTATATATCTAAATTGTTTAAAATATATATTTATTATTCTTTAAGAAATAGACAAACAAATATTAATATAAGTTTACAAAGTAAAATTACAGTTAGTTTCCAAATTGTCTGATTTTTTGTATGTTCGTAAATATATTTTTTTAAACATAAACTTTCATGATCCCAAAGAGAATTCATAAGTTTTTTGTAGAACTAAATAAATGTTAACAGAAAAAAATATTTTTTGCTTTTAAATAAAATCAACTTCGAAAATTAATAGTCAAGGATATCAATATTCAAGAAAGTTAGAACTCAGGTCGTTAATACTGATTAACTTCGTAAACGAAAGTATGCTAAAGCTTAGAATCTTCTCCGGACTTTAAATGAAGTTTCTTGAATTTATTAGCTGCCTTTCTAGTCTTAAAAACTATTGAAGTAGAAGTTTGTTGTTAAAACAAAAACAAATATTATGTGTTAGTCTGTTTAATGAAAGCAGAAGAGATGATTTTTAAAGTTGGCAAGAGTTTCTTATAAGATGCTACTGTCAAACTCGATTAAGCTCATTTCGGCACTTTCGTTATATATTTTTTAATTACTTGATCTAGTAAAGTTAATGACACACTGTATTTTGAAGTATTAATTTATATAATTATTTTTATTCGTTATTAAAAAGAATAGCTATGGCTGTAAATATCTGTTACAACAAATCCACTTTTTGTTATGTAAGATAAAGTAGAACACGACGTCTTTAATTATATTTATAATTGCCATTCAAATTCATTAAACTGTGAAAAATTTTAACAAGTACCAAAAACTTTTTCGTCCTATTCAAGAATAACATACCAAGACTTTTCAAATTTACTGTTGTTTGTCATTATCAATAGGTCGGTGGCGTTGTGGGTAAGCGCTGCGGCCCTTGATCATATTTGTAGTAACTTTCGCAAGGGTCGGTCACGGAATGGGTGACATAAAACTATTATCTCGAGCTACTCCGTGCATCAGAAGGCACGTTAACCCTTTACCCGTCTTGGCTGCATTTGTAATCATCAATACCCTCCAATCCGCATTGGGTCATCCTACTTACTTAACCAGTCATAAAAAAGTCTGAGCCCCTGTAGTGGGTATTATGATGATGGCATTATCAACATTCAATAGACAAACTAATGATCATTAACCCATTAACGGTCAAATAAGAATTACAAGGATTAGATTTTTTATATTATTTGCTTATTATAAAAGTACAAAAAAATGAATGAGAAGGAAAAAATACAGAATTTTATATTTTTCAGCATTTAAAAGGGGTGTACCCAAATAGGTACAGTGGCCACTTATGAGTGAAAATTTTTAAAATATGGCTCTTCTATGCAAAGCGTTTTCTTGCATTTTATACAACTCCAGCGGCTCCTGTTATGGCATACGACACAGCGTACGCGTTTCGGAATCTTTTCAGGTACGTGGTCTTCACCATCTAGTTGCAGACCCTCCACATTAGACGTTGCGGGACGAATAGAATGTCTTTGGGGCGATTGTTTTAGATATAATCATTTTAAATAATTTTAAATAGAATGCGTTAAAAGTAATACGTAATAAGTGTTTTACATCTCTAGTAAAATAATAAGTTTGACGTTATTGTGACCTACCTTTGATGTGTTAAGGCTGAATGTGTTAGCTAAAATAATATCTGGGTCCCCCAACATCCCATCTAAATGAAAATGAAACAGAGACGACAGAAAGTTTCCCCAACAAATGTTGTTCGTGTGACCGAAGTTATTTTAACGGTGGAATTCTAATTTGCTTGCTGATTTTTCGGGTCCAGAATACATTTGGTATAATGTTGATGCTGAGGTTCATAATCTATTGCTTAAAATTTGTATTTGTTTATTTAAGGCGGCGGTTGGCGAAATTTGTGATAAAAGATTTTATCCGAAACAAAAATTTATATTAGATAATATTAAATAGATATAAATATATAGGTAACCAAATAAATATTAGGTTAAATCACATTTATTAATTAGTTACCAAATTAAGTACCTTAAGCACTTTTATCATAGACTTTAAAATAACAAAGATCTGGAGCCGATATAATATGGAAATATCTTTTTCTAAATTTAACCGACCGTGATTTGAATTCACAGGGATGGTGATATTTTGAACCGGCTTGCGAGCCACTCGGCCACGCAATGATAAATATACAACAATAAACAAACCGACAAAAATAAATAAACTTAATATTTTGATCGTAGAGCAGCATTTTGTGCTACCGTAAAAGATAAATTTAGATCATAAATATATATTAATCGTATATTAATCAACGTAAGTTTGTCCATGAGTTGTAAAGAAATGAATTTTTTTTTTGTGTACGACAATAAATTTATTTCCACTCCGACTATTTTCGTGCTATTTAATCAATATCTGCCAATTGTTTTCGATTAAGTGGTAAAAAAGTAAGACATATTTATTTTAAATGTACTAAAGATGCATCATAACACAAGTTGACGGTAAAAATCGCGCTCTGTAAAAATTGCAAAACACAGCAGCTGTCTTTCAAAACCCGCTGTTCAGAGAAGTTTTGTATTTGTTTGGCAAAAAATACTTGGACCATTCTTAAACTGTAGCTCAAATGTTTAAATTTAAATTTGGAATAATAATAATTCATACAGTCTTCTATTTTTCATACAACCTTTTTCAGTCGTATAGTATTGTGCCACGAATTCTTTTTATAAATATCTAAACCTGGTTTCAATTTACTTTAGCAATTCCCGAGGGAACTTTAGGATAGAAATATAAGGTCGAATGATAATAATAGCATTTTACTGGTGAAAGAATTTATATGAAAACTGGAACTCCTGTCATTTCTATGTAAAAATTGTTTGAGCGAAATTCATCCAATTGTTATGGATTTTGATTATTATTTACTATAGACAAATTTGTTTATGATGACTATGATATGAACAAAAAAAACCTTTGTTTAAAGTATTTTATGGATTACATGAGACAATTTATAGTAAACAAGTCCAAAATGGTGTTTTTTTCACAAATAATTGAATTTTTAAAACTGAATTCCATTATGCCATAAGAACACTCTGCTTTTCCGTATCGGTTTTTTAACGCACATCTAAGATCCGATAAGTTGGTAAGGAATAGTGTTACTAATAAATAAAACATTTGTGGTAATGAACTTGAAATTTACTATGAAATTGCATCGGATTTCGCCCTTTTGGACAAGGTGAGCATAGTCTCGAAAAAATTACATCACATTTGACTCCATCTAATCTTACATATTCATGATAAGATTCTAATGGCTTGTTTACTTAATAACTATTTTCATCGGTAAGTCTACGATATAATAAAATAAATCCACTGTAATCGCACTCCGCATTGGGCCCTTGTGCGATAGCTTAATAATTACTATTTCATTTAATATTTCAACCAAATTTATTTCCAAGCCCAGCAGTTTAGCCTAGGCTAAGCACAACAGACAGAGTTTTTTTATGTTTTTTTAATATGAGTGAAAAACGAAAATGTTTCAATATAATAATATTGTTTTAGCAATCGTAAACTTATTTTCTATTCGTATTCTGTGGTTGTACCGACCTTACTCAGTTGTCCTCTAAAAGTTGTGACTGCCTGTCAAAGTAATATGACAGTCGATATGTGGCTGGAGACAGAGGCGTCCGTTTCCTTATTTGACATGTTTGTTTAAGTGACAAAAGTGTCACTAAGAAAGAAACTTGGAAGTTTAATGTCCAATGCTTACTTACCAAACAGTAACCAAAAAAAAAAAATTAATAGTATATTTAGATTAATTTTATGTAAAGAAAATTGTGTGAAGTGTGAAGTAAAATCCTAGAATTAAAAATAATATTGTTTTAATAATATCTACGTAAAAGTATATACATAGATATTATTAAAACAATATTATTTTTTTAAGTCTTGGGATTTTACTTTGTGTACACGAAGTAAATACCACATAATTACAACTTATAAGCGATTTTTTAATTTCTAAATTTTAAAATATTTATCATACCTTGACAATTGAGATATTACATCACTTTAAATCGATTCTGAATATGATTTTAAATGATACAAAATTGCTACATAAAGAATATATTTTTGTCACTAATGAGACAGTCTTGGGTAAAAGAAAATAAAAAGAAAAATATATTATTAATGGCCTTCACAAGCGGTACACAGAGAAAGTAAATAAAAATAAAATATAGATGAAAAAAATATGAATGGTGCCTATTCTAATAAAATCTTTAGATTTCCTCGATATTAAATAAAGGGGCTTAATTAGCTCATTTTAAATTATCCCGTAGGAATTTGATCAAATTTGGTTTTTATCATTCCTCTGCGACTTAGTATAATGTATTCCTTTATCCGATTATTACAATCTCAATATAATTAACTTCAACCCATATAAAATTTTGCACGCACTTAACATATATCGATTAGCTGGAAGGAATATCTTGTAGAAATAAGAACATCTTTGTTTTTAATTGACCGAGGTACCTCTTAAACTTTTAATTATTTTGTGTACAATAAATAGTATTAAAACTAATCCACGAATCTTTATAATTAATGTTATATAAGTTAAGAAGATAGTGAATACGAATTTAAAGTGACTCGAATAATTAACACTAATACCATGAATAAATTCAGTGCACGAATTAATTATAATGACATTATAAATAATGAAAATACTCTATTTATGAGGACACGTCGCAAGACATTAATATTCATAATTATAATTATGGCTTGTCGCTTTTTACATGCATGCTGGCTGTTATCAGTTTTCTAAATCAATGTTAGGGCGATATGAATAATAATTAGAAATGTTATTAAACTCATAGAGCTAAATGAAACACGGATTTTAATATGCCCTTTTTTACTCGCTATAGTCGGGTGTGGTGTATAAACTGTCATGTAAATATAAATCAATGTAAATATCAGGGACTAGATATAAGTAAGGTACACGATAGTAATATCCTAACAACTATTACTGTTGAAAAATGACATGATTTTTGATATTAAATAAAAGGACTTTATAAACTTGCTTCAAAAATGTTTATATATTTTTAGCTTTCTGCCAGCGGCTTCGCCCGCGCGGTCCCTAGTGAACTTATAACTTATTTTGATGTCAATTTATAATAAAACACGGATATAATTATAATGATAAATTGAATAGTAAGCAATGGTTACTATGGTAATGTTTTAATTCCACATACAAACTTCCGCTCCGATTTTCAGCTCTTTATTTGCTGTTTTTCGAGATAAAATCATTTCCTTTGTTCACTGCATATTATGCAGCTTTTCGTTGCTGAAAGAATTCATCAAATCGGTACAGTGGTTTCAGAGCCTATTCGTTGCAAACCAACAAACAATCAAACCTTTCCTCTTTATTATATTAGTATAAAAACTTTATTACGAAATTCCAAAATGTTAAAAAAAAGAGCTAAAACTTATGAACGTACTGTGAAAAATAATTTTCGATATATCGTGAACTATATCATGTTTTGCTCTACTCAATGGCATTATTATATATGTTGGAACAGCACAGATTATAAAACAGAAAATATGCATCTTAAATGAATAACATAGTCGTGTTCGTTTAACATCCTTCCCTAAAGCTTATAATTTTTATTATATTTATTTCTTTTCAGGAAGATTTACCGGCAAATATTAATATTAGGTTACATATTAAATTATTCATATGCTAATTATTGTAATTAGGAAGTTTTGTATTTCCACAAATAGGTTGTAAATTAATGTTAATAACCTAGAAGACATACAAACATAATATTCTTCATTGATCATTGCTATAATGTGTTGTTATATGTAGCTTAAATGGTCAAAAAAGGTTAATATTTGTACGCCACGTGTAGTAGCTTAAATAAGTTTAATTATACTCTTTTCCAAATATTAATATCTGATTACAAACCAGGATGTAGGGTAAATAATCCTTGTTTATTTTATTATGAAAATATTTGTAACGATCGTACTAAATTAAATCAACATTATCATTTCATTAATATTGACTTTGTAAAGTTTGGTCAAAAGATAGTGATTGCAACACCGCGCATTATTTAATTTCTGTTTATTGAATGGTAGATATTTCGGCATTTACTTATCGTATTCTTCATGACCCGACAGAAGTTATCCTTTATTGTTAAATAAATTTCAACATTTGCAGCACGCATTCTGTCAATTCTATATCAAACGTCATAAGGTTACATTAAAAAAGTTTATATTATCCAAAGCACTAAGATTAGATTGGTAATGAATTTATATAGAATTCTAAAAAATATTCTAAAATTATAAAATAGTTACATATTCTAAAATTTTCAATATTATACGTACCTTCTCTTGATAATAACAAAACAATAAAAAAAAATTGCGAAATCGGTTCAGCCGTTCACGTGCGAAGGCGTGACAAAAGGAAATAATGAGTCATATTTATTGATATATAGTTTTAATTATTGTCTATATAGTTTTTGAAATATGTTGTTCATAAAAAGTCTATAAAATAGTTGAATTCAATTTTAAATCAGTTTTAACTAAAAATAGAAATATTGTAGTATGGTGCGTCATATGTGTCATTAGAAATACTCTTAATTTTCGTAGCATTCGTAGCAGGAGCAAACATGCTACAAGATTATATTTATCGGTTGTTACTACGGTGCTACGTATTTGTAATTTTGTGCGAGGTCTTGTTTAGCTCAATACATTACAATAAAAGCTTTATATGAAAGACTGGAATAGTGTTTTAAATATTTCATGATGTTTAAATATTTCATATGTGTGTAAGCTATTCGATACTAACACAATACAAACTAGAACGTGATTATTTTATTATTAACATAATTTATCGACCCAAATAATTTACTTGCAGTGAAAACGCTTGCTACCCAAAAAAATGCTGTACGATATGATCGTACAGTATTTACAACACAATATCAATCATCACACGGTTTTAATGATCGAGTTCGCGACGGAGCAACGACTCACTTGATCGGTCTGCGATGCGGAAGTTAAGTAACTTTAAGGACCAGTCATAGTATGGGTGACCAAAACTTTATTATAATGAGCTCCTTTGTGTTTAGAAAAGCGCGTTATGTCAATCATCACGGCTTATCTGCAGTTTATGAAATCAATTGGCTACTTATAATTTATAACGATAAATTAAGAAAAAAATATGAAATTGTAACTTAAACAAAAACTACGTAGTATTTTTCCTTTTTCCTGTATATATTACGATAATGTATGTAAAACTTAACAACGAATTTTATAAATGTACTAAATTAACACATTACAAAATGCTAGATAGCGAGTAACTCGGTGATGCAGTGGATAAGCGCCGCCGCCCGCAATCGTTGTTGTTAAGCAACTTTCGCTATGTTCGATCACAGGATGGGTGACCAAAAAATTATTATCTCGAACTACTCCGTGCTTCGGAAGGCACGTTAAGCCGTTAGTCTCGGCTGCATTTGCAGTCGGTAATGCCCTTCAATCCGCATTGGGCCAGCGTGGAGGGTCATAGCCCATCCTCCTTAGCCATTCATAAGGAAGGCCTGAGCCCCTGCAGTGGGGACGTAAAAGGGCTGATGATGATGATGAGAATGCTAGATATAAATTAGTAGAAAAATAAGTATGCACTAATGGTGGTTGGTATGTAGATTAAAATGGAGCAAAGTAATTTATAATCCACTAACAATTAAATGTCAGGGGTTAAAAACTATTTAGATAAACTACCTGTATAATATTAACTATTAAAATTTTGTTTGATAAAAGAGGTAATGCTTTTTTTTAAGTATACCTCCACTATTAAAGTTCAAATTAGCTTAGCAGAAACACTGCTTTAAGCACTAACAGTACCTGCAGCTAAGGAAAATGTATTTTTATCGCTTCAGAACTGCAATTTTGTTCATAAAAAGAGAGTTTTAAAAGAAAAACTTATGTTATGTATATTACAGTGTCTGTAGATCACAGCAGACACTGTAATAACAGTTAATGTTGTCTCTTTCATGAATTAAAATTCATGTGCAGTGATTATAGGATAAAGTTGAAAATAACACAAGATACAAACACGAGGCATGTGAATAAGACTCGCAACAACATGTTTTTGTAAGGTTCTATAAGCAAAATTCAATAAATCTATATATAAATAAAATTTGGCAATGACAGATTTTGCTTTTATAACAACTATTCTTGAAATAAGACATAGCAATTATCATAAAAATAATTTTAAAAGATTTATATATTCCTTATCCCTTGGCCTATTAACTGAATATTCAAATTTAAACTTGTTTGCTAAGCTAGCTTTCGCCCTATTAGTTTAGGTACATATTGCTGTAAGTAATATTATTGAATATATTTATTTTTAACAGTCAATAGCTTCGTCAGCTGTCGCAGCTTATAGATAAGACAAAAAGCTAACCAAAGACAATGTGATTATAGTTAAAGGAACCTTTCCCTCTTTATGCCATCATCTAATTACTTACGCTGTCTTTATTTTATTACCACAAAGGAATATATTCGTACTCCGTTATATGAACATTGAATTTTCTGAAATTCATTTTCATATTCACTCAAGTGCTCATTAAAAGAAATTGCATGAGTTCTTGTTTTGTTTGCGTACTTAATACTTAAGATAAATCGTATTTTACTTTAATGAGACTTATTATAATGTCTTACAAAATATTATTAATTGTATTCCACTTTTTATATCACATAAATATGTTATTTAATTTTATAATTGTCATTGATGATGCAGCATTATTATTTAAATATAATAAATAAAAAAAAATAAAGGTATTGTGTAAAGTCAAAGACCTTTTCTATCCAAGAAAACCAAGATATCTAAAAGACTTCGTCTATCCAAGAAAACCAAGATATCTAAAAGACGCCTGAAATAGAATTAATCTTTTCGTGAAACTCTTTTATCACTATTTTATTAAAGGCTTGAATTGAAATGAAGTGAGTTATAAAAAAGAGAGTAAATAGAAGTCGAGTTATAATGGGTTTTTCGTCTCCACTCTTCTAACGTATTAGTTTTGGTAAAAAACGAACTGTTCATTTCTTTTCATTAGTTTACCTAATGTAATGCACGCATTTTGCCAAATCGCAGAAAGATATGAAAATAAAAAATGACGTCATTCCAAAGTCAATATGGTAAACTACCCAAGATGTTAAACTTATTATCTTTAGTTATAAAGCAAATATTTTCTCATATATTTCCTCTAAAAAAATAAGCTGAGGTAAGTGTTACTCTTCAGTTTGCTACATTTAATTAGTTCACATTAAAATGTAGAACAGGAATGTTTGTCTAAAACTAATAAAAAAGCTTTTTAAATACGCGGCTTCAAAATATTAAAAAGTAATTTCGATGCTGGAAATGACACGATCGTTTGCTTTTTGCACATTCACATTTATTATAGTCAATTTTAATTACAGTTAAATGGTATTCCAATAAGTTGTATATAAAATCAAAGAGTATATATAAACCTAATAAAAATCAATTTACATCTCAGATGAATTGTAGATGTTTCATCTGAGATTTGCAAACGAATTACTTATTACACACTAGCTGTCTGCCAGCGGCTTCGCCCGTGTATGCTCTAGGGAACTGTTTATTTTTATATCGATTCATATTATGATACAGATATAATTATAATGGCAAATTGAATAATAAACAATGGTTACTATGGTAACGTTTTGATTCCCTATACTTCCACCCCATTTTCATCCCTTTATTTGCTGTTTACTGAGATAACGTATATCCTATATCATATATGATGCAGCTTCTCGTAGGTGAAAGAATTTTTAAAATAGGCCTTGTAGTTTTGGAATCCATTCGAAGCAAATAAACAATCAAATCTTTCCTCTTTAAAATAAGTATAAGTTTAAATACATAGATAGGTTTTTGAAACCTCAAAAAGTTTCTAATCAATACAACACGTACGATTATACCCAGCATGTCCGACAATAATAACCGTGAAACAACACAGACGCGTGCGTTCCGACCACTAACGTATTAATCAACATTCCACCCTAGAAGCCATTTAACTAATTAAAGGGTCAGCAAAAAGGGTCGTACGAATCGCCGGTAACAAGTCACCATAGCCGTTCTCTAAAAATTTAATACACTAGTACTCGATGTAGGGTTATTGTATTATTATTTTACTATTATTAATCGGTTAATGGATGAATTATTCCTATTTGTTACAATATTGCTATGTTAAATGAGTTCATAGTCTAATGAAGTTATTTTTCAATTGGATTAGAGCATTAAGGGTTCCGTACTATTATTAATAAAAAAAGTTAAAAAAAAACATTTGTTATTTTCTATGGAGTTGTTCAATATTTTCGAGTTAAATACAATAAATTGGTCGACTATTAAACGTAATACTAACTTAATTGTAATAGTTTTCCTTTTAACTTCGTTATATATAAATTAATATTGTCGTAACGTTTGAATTTTTATCAACAACCGTTCAGTAGATAGAGTACGCTAAAGAGAATTAGCTCTTTAAAGCTTAATAAATGCAAACGATTTACTAAATGGAAGAAGGGTCTACGCAAACCCTCAATGTTTTTGAAAGATTTATCCAACGACGCTCCACACGTACACGTAGTGTTCCTTACGTGTACGTGGCGTCGTTGGATGTACGATGTGTCACAAGTAGAGGTTCCCTCCCTACTGTTAAAAAAAAGATTTAGTTTTAAAATTATACTTTACCATTTCGGCGGCGTAAATAATGTTATATAACAACTTTCGCGTGCCACTAGGTTTTGAACTAAACCACGGACAGACGGACATGACTAAACTATAAGGGTTTCTTGTTTGCCACGGAACCCTAAAAAGGGAGAAAAAATGCGGCCAAGAGCGGGTTCATGAATCGGACCCTGTGTTAGTATAAATCTGACCAACTAACCCGACCAACTGAAACAGATCAACTAATTACAACTTATAATAAGCAGTTTAAGCCAATGAATATAATTATATAGTTTTAAACAATTTTGGTTTGAAAATGTTAGTTGATACTAACAGTTTGCATTTTTCTCTTTTTTTTAAGTTATGAAGCATCTAGTTTTAAAACGAAGTTAAAATATAGTAAAAAAATAACTTACTTATAATATACTAGCTTTCCCGCACCATCCCACGCGTAAATTATAGCCTATTTTAACCCCGTATTATGCAAACCGTTGGTGGAAGAATTTTAAAAATCGGTTCAGTAACTTCAGAGCACATCGATGCAAACAAACGAATAATCAAATCTTTCTTGTTTTTAATATTAGTATAGATCACTAAAGTCTTATAATAACGTTTGCCAATGAGACTGAAAACAATGGATTATTTTTTTCTTGAGAATGTTATTCTATATAAAATATCGCATATACTACAATATAGATTCATCGCACAAATGCGATCGATTAAGATAAAAATCCATAAAATACCTATGTGCTTCATGACAGCAACTGTTTGTGTATTTTAACCAACTTGAAAATCGGAAAGTAGGCCGTTCTATGTTCAACGAATTCGTATTATTTATGTTTTTCTCCGAATTCTCCGCGGATTATATATAGGTTGATTTTCATAATTCTTTATTTCGTTGTGTATGGGTTTGAGCTGGCCCCATATTTTTTTTATACTCGTATATTAAAAATCATTTGAAGCATTCCCAAATAACAAAAAATACTTAGACGCCATTTATATCATGTTATAAATCAAGAGATTGCGTAATCTCCTTACCAATGAAAATATAAAAATTGCGTTAGTATTATCAATCTAGACAAAAAAAAACCGATTTCAATGGAAGTTTCATGAACATATAAACCGTCTTTAATATATGTATTATTTTTGGAGGTATATTTGTTTTTGTATTACCACGAATAATAATATAGCATGTTTATGCAAGCGATTGACATTTAGTATAACATCTATATGATGTCGAGTACTTTGTAATACACCGAGCTTGTTTGCACCGAACTAATAAGAAACTTATTTGATTAAGTGCGCTACTTGTTGTTTGTTTAATAACTAGTATAACTAGTTTAACGACAAGTTACCAAAATATACATTATCTATGTATCTAAGAAATTAGAGCATACTTCTTATCGGGCCCAGTTACAAGGTAACTGAAAAAATATCGAGAGATATTGGTTGTTTATATTGTATTAAAATCTGATGGAAAGGCTCGCGTAAGCAAATAAATATAAGTGGTAGGAGCTGTAGCGTGTGAGTTTTCATGTGGAGGTTTCTGTGAGTGAAAATTTGAGATTAGTAAGAAAAGCTCTCAGATTTATTTCTTTAACATAAACGATAAAATTCAACATTACCTTTTATTAAATTACATAATATAAATGCGATGATCATATTCTAAATATATAAAAGGAACCCTATTAAATTTACAGCACCGCATTAGATTATAAAAGGCATTTTTTTTAGAAAACAATTATAGTTATTTATTTATTTAATAAACGAAATCCATAAAAGTAACTGTTAATTAGTTATAATTAATTATATAGTCGATAAGAACGCGACCCACGAACGTTGTTGTTAAGCAACTTACGCAAGGGTCGGTCACGGGATGGATGATCAAAAAATACACTACTTTGTTCTTCGGTTTGTTAAGTCGTTGATCCCGGCTGTATTTTCAATCGTTGATACCCTCCCATCCGCATTAGGCCAGAATAGAAGGTCATGGTCCATCCTCCTTAATCGTCAATAAGGAAGGCGTTAAAAAAAACGATGACGATGATTGTAATTGATTAACTTTACAGTAATATCTAACCCGATCCACCCCGTACCACGTGTCGCTCGCTACATATGCGATTTTAAACATTTCCACTACTTTCCGGACGGAGCTAAATGTAATCAGTCCTATATTAAGAGTTGGTGTGAATCCATACCCGTTTTCAGTAAATTAGAACAAGGCAAAGTTTAACTAGGAAACGCCTAATCTTACGAATCACCAAAGTTAATTAGTTTAATTCCAAATAAAAAAAATCTATTATGTCGCTAAATGGTTTCTAGTCATTGGTGAAATGCATTTCCCATGTTTTAATCTTGATTTGTATTTTATATGTAGTGTTGTTAATTATTCAATTGATTAATTTTATTTTAATTATCGCATCGGACTTCACCTGTAATGATAGTTATAACTTACGAAAAAAAAATGAATATTTAGGAGACAGATTTGGGTGGCATCTAAGCTTAGCAAAAACAGGCATAAGCGTTCAGGGTAACTATGCTCTAGTACAAAATAGATCTTCCATAGAGAATGCACGGTCGAATATTATTGAAACTAATATTATCAAGAGGTAGATTTGATTGTTTGTTTGCATCGAATAGGCATCGAGAATACTGGATCGATTTAAAAATTCTTTCAAATTCTGGTAGCTACATCATACCGGAAAGATATAAGCCAATAATTAACGATATCGATCCGCGCGGCGACACGCAGTGCGGTATGAGGTTATCTAGACATTATACTTACCTTAGAGCACAGAACATAGCTATGTTCTGTGCCTTAGAGTGATTGAGTATCGTGACGAATTATCATGTATACGTAGACGCTTACTCAAACAATTTTTATTTATTACATAGTTCTGTTGACGTCATTCAACTGCGAATATTCGTTCGAGAGAAAAAGACAAAACACTATTTAATTACACAATAATAACGCGTAATTTATAAGTAGACCCCATTATCGGAGATGCAATTTGGAGATGGGTTAAAATAAATAAATAATAATAAAATATTATTATGTCTGACCAATTTTGCATTCATAATGCTTTACTGAAATAATATTCTTAATAAAAAATGCTTAAAAAATCCACTCTGTCCCTAGTAGTCTGAAATGGGATTTGAACCCACGACAAACTGAATTTACTTAATAAATTTGCACTTATATGAAACTAATTATCATCTACATCATTAAAAAAATACCCATTTCTAAAAACGTTCAGCTACCAATTCGTACATCTGATAACAGGGTATACTTATAAGCAACGCTTACTTAAACACTTATAGTAATTATTATCTATGAGAGTTTAAAAATACTCGTACTATCAAAACAGAACCCCATATATTTAACTAATGCATGGGTCAGCTGCATCACATCACCTGCTCAAATAGAACCAAATTAATTTTAATTAAGCTTATGGTCAGTTAATTAATTAAACTGACAGCTTACGGGGTATTATATGGAAATTTATTTGCGGCTTTTAAACTTGAGTCGGGTTTGATGTGAGAAAATAACATACAAATTTTTGAATATTGGAATTTCATTAATTAGCTTTGCTATTATTTTAACAATATTTTTCTTGTCATCATAACCTTTTTTGTATTTATTCTCGTCATCTCTCAAAATCTCTCACCATTAAAAAAATATTGTGCAAAAATTGAATTTTATGTGCTTTATTTAAAATAAAAGCATAAATAAAAGAATACTAATAATAATTTAACAGTTTTAGTAAAAAAAGCAGTTTTTCTATGAAACTCATACTTAAATTATTTCATATTTCAATAAAATATTTCAATTTGAATTAAAATTAGCTTCAATTATATTTTATTTACTTTTATTAAGTATTTATTTTTGAATTCATAATTCTATATTAATGCCCGTCTTATTTTTATTTTTTATCTTATCTCAAAAATATAAAACAGAAGATGGCATATTCTTCCAACTAGAAACATTTCAAAAAGTTGACAGTTTCATCGACATAAAGTTGTTAACTCAACGCAGTGCCTTAAGGTTGGCGTTTAAAAATTACTTTGTATAATGTCGTCTCATCTTGGAGGGTTGTCATTTCGCTTCGCAAAAACAAATAAGTAAGATATAACATTTGTTCTTAAAAAAACAGAAGTCGTTACACATAAAAAGTAGATATTTGTATTTTGTAGCATTTATAACTTCTCCAATTTATTTCTATTCGCAACGATAATGTATACAGCACACATTATGCTGCTGTGTCCCCGAGAGCTATAATATTATCAAGAATTATAATTATTGGAAAAATAAACTTTGTATCCTTAATTTTTTTTTACTCTTAGAAGTGTACACAAGTGGATAATTTTAGTTTGTGCTAAGTTATTCTTTAGGGAACACGGTTTAAGTTGTTTGTACATTGTCATGTTGCGTTAAGGGTCATATTTGAAGAACAAATTGTTGCGTTAAGAAGTTGGTGTCTTGAAGGCGATAAAAATTAATTTAATAAAAAAGTTTGTGCTTCTTTAAAGCGTTGTATACTCTCACCGGAAAAATATGAAGTGAAACTTTGGAAGATTCCAGCGTAACGAAAAATTATTTGATTATGGATTTTTAGTGAACACAAGGTTCGGGTAAAGTTTTAAGTGTCGACTAGTTTACGGATATATTCAATATCTATCTATATCTTTAACCCAAATCTTTTATGAAGTAGATAATATTCATCACCAGTCTGTTATTGTCCCCACTGCTGGGATTCAGGCATTCCCTAGGGATGGAGTCGAATCAAATTGAATAGGGAGAATGTCTACCCACTACGCGAATCCAGTGCTTATTCGTTTGTATTAGAATATTGGTGGGTTCTACATTGGACTCTACATTGGTATTATATACCAATGTAGAATCAGCCGGAACCAACTGCTTAACGTGTCTTCCGAAGCACAGAGGATTTCGAGATAATAAATTTTCGATCATCCTATTACCACAAATCGTGAAAGTTGCTTTACAAACTTATCGTAGACCTATCGCGCAAGCCACTCCGCTTCATTTCTTAATATAATTTGTAATATGTAATGTTAGTTGACATCGTCATATTCAGCTGTGTTCAGTACAGGTTTCCTCTACGTGTTTCTATGCCAAGCGATCTTGTGCTCTCAGGATCCAGTCACGAAACAATTGCTTTATTATGAGGAATAAACGCTATTTTAATATTTATCTAGTTATTATTCAAGCTAAGCTCACGTATTTAAGAGTATCTGGGGCAAATAAAATTTCTACATTGATTCTATAGGCAGTCGAATCACCACAGAGCGAGAGACACCTTGAAATCGGCGTGTGAACCAATCGGCTACGGAGGTACTATACTCGTATAGGCTACGGATACTTCACTCACCATTTTTCACAAATAACTTCATTATGAAATAAGTCAATATACAGAGTGATTCAAGATGAAGTTTATATGTTTAGGTTATTAATATTAGACCACGCGGGCGAAGCCGCTAATGGAAAGCTAGTGTTATATAAAACTAATAAGCTTTAAGGAAATTAGTATCTATCAAAATAAAACTTTATTACGAATGGAATAGAGTACTATATTCCACCAATTGTCACTTCGAGCAGCCGTTCTGCAGTCAGGAGAAATGATTGATTCTGCCTTATTAGTTAGTTAGCTAGTCGGCCACCTGACGAGCAAATAGCTCTGGACCGCTATTCAATGGATTAAAGGTTTTAGAGCTACTGAATAGAGTTTCTATCGAATCATTTCTGAATACACTGATGTTTAGTAAAGTGAAATCAATTTGTGGCATTTTGATAATAGTAGATTATGTAAGTTATTAGCTATTAACAGTGGTATTAATGGTAAAGAAATTTACTGAAATAAAATCTGGTATGAATATTAAAATAGACGTAATTTATAGTGTTAATAAATTCTGTTACAATCAGAATTGAATTCAAATACTAAATCTATTAAGAGATAGTATCAAGATCTGAACCAGTATTAGCTGTTCAAGAATTTTACTCGACCATTTCCAAAGTGTAAATGAAGTAAAGATAGTTAGTTGATGATAAACTTTTTGAAGCAATTACTCAGAATGTAGTGCCGAGGAAATTCGCGATATTACAATTTGCATAGAAAATCTTTTAGAATAGTTCTCGCGGAGTGATAAGTACTTACTCTTACGAGCTGTGAGAATCGAGAGGAAACTGTAAAGTTAAGTATCATCCACCACTAACTTCTTGATTGTAATACATATCTTTAATGGCGATAATAAGATAGAGCTATCTCGCGTTTAAGTCTAAAGATGTGGGCACAAGTTCGGTGAGAAATATCTCAAATAACTAACTTGGACATCTTGTTAATAACTTATGGCAAACATTGTTCACTTGATCGTATATCAGACACCGTTTATCCTAAAACTATCGTTCTATTAATAGACTAGAGAGAGTTAAGGAAAAGTTTAACTAAGCTATAATGTTACCTTTATAACCGAAAAACTAATCATTATTCACATCAGGTGTACCGTTGACCACGAAGTTAAACAATATTGCGGCCATTCATATTCATTATTCGCGACACGAAAATTAAATACTGTAAGCTTTTCATACAATGCAGTCTTAACAGCATTATCGATGATTCGCTTTTGCTCGAAACTACGAATTTATGATCGTAGGTTAAGCTTTGCTTCCGTCGATTGAAATTCAGGGTAGCTCCACTAATGAACTCATTGTCGAATCGGCCGCTGCCCGGATGGTTTTTAACATGCAATTAACCGCAAATTCAGATCGGATGCGGTCGGCTTAATCAGTGAATATTGCACTTGTAGTGTTTCATTCAAGTATGTGAATGAGGCTTTAATTATAAGCAACCTTTGTGGGTAATCGTCAGCTTCATTTTCAGTTTTGCTTATACAAATGTGGAGATTTTTAAAGCTAGATTAAAATTACAATAAATATATATTAAAACCTTTAGTTTCAAAGCATCGCCATCTCTTAATTTAGGGTCGGGTCATTATAGAAAACTATTTTTTTTATATTACTTCCAATCCGATATGGGTGTTATAGTACCTTAATTGTTTCAGATTTTATATGATATAAATGATTTAGCTACATAATCTGAGCAATATCAGTTATATAGTTAATTAAATGAATGATTAATACTACTTTAAAATTTCCAAAGTTAAAAAATTTGTAACTTAAGTCAAAACAAAGTTTAAAACTAAAGCCCTTGTTCATGGAAATCTGTAAAAACTACTTGCTCCCTTCCTTTCAAATTCAAGGAAACAAGTAACCTATAGTACATACTTTCAGCAATTCTTTTCAGCTAGTGAGTTTTCTCCCTAATATATCATTCTCTGGTCGTGACTTTGTCTACATGGATTTTTAGAATCGGAGTCTCTACGGAAACTTTTAATGGCATAATAATATCTATCTTATGTTTGAGTTGAGCTTCAGCAATTTTTTTGTTTCATCAAAGTCTGTAGAGGTTACCGTAAAGCATGATAATTACAAGCTAATCAGATATTACACGTAAAATTCTTTCTATAGTTGTTTACTCGAACTACTTACGACATGTTAAAATTTGCATTTCGTATAGTCTGAGTTGGTTTAATTTCTGCCACTTCTATTTGCTTGTTTATTTATATTAAATACAATCCGATCTTCCGCGTTTAAAATATTTACAAAAGTATTATGAACCATTCTGTAAGTTGTGTAATGTATTACTAAAGTCTAACATTTGCTAATAAGTTTTAGAAACTGGTCGTCCATGAACATACAATTTGATGAAGCCATTTATGCAATTCTTTTCTCTCAGATAATAATAATTAATTTTAATATGAGGTTTTGAATATCTCGACATTATTTCACTTTAAAGTGAGATATAGTGGGACAGCGCTGTAACTATAGCATTTCTACAGCTGCAATTGCACAGGTTTAGTAAAAGTAAGTTATAATATAACATAGTAGGTCCACGGGTGTATGGTTGCCGCTTAATTTAATAAAAAAGTTTATAACTTAATAGTTTTTTAGTTTAGGAATTAATGAGCTACTGTCAGTGTTTGATTTATAAGTTACCTGCTGTTCTAACTGTACCTGTGTTTTGACAAAACATTTTCAAATTTAAATCCGTTGAAGTGTATATCTATATCTATTAAGATATCTATTAAGCAGGGAATTTAGTAGACGGGTATCATGCAGATCTTGTTACTATAGGTCTGTAAGTGTAATGACTATAGTAATATTCCGCCTATAAAGAGGTATATCTGCAGACTTGCCCGCGGGCATGCCACTCTAGTGAATTCCCCACTTTAGATTTTTAAATACCTTCTATTTGTGTCATTATTGTTATACATATTGTGGTACAGGAATCATCTATCAATACAAATGCAATGAAAAACTAAACCATAGTCCAACATAGGATAAAGAATGATTGAAATTTGTGAAAAATTGAAAATTGGTTATAAGCGTACGGCTCGTGGCAGCATATATCGTAAAATTTCTTTTGACAAATTTTGTAATCATTTGTAAAATAGTCCCCTTAGGCACGTGCTTAATTTATCTTGAGGATAATCCAACACTGGAACTATTGTTATAGACACAATTACAGACATAATAAATCGACACGAAAACTGGTCTACTCTACGCACATACAACCTTTCCAAACATAATTATTTTGTTTTTCCTTCGTTAGCCTTCCGACGTAATATAATAAGGTAAGATGTTTTAGTATTGTCGTTCCGTAATATCTTAACACTACCGGGATGTAACGAAGGTTCCATATTTATATATGTATCTTATATAATTTCTCTTGGAGGCAGCAGGTAGAGGCAGTCAGAAAAAAGTATTTGCTGCCTATGGTTCTCTAAGTCGCTTGCGTAATTTTCTGCCAACTAGTACTTAAATCACCTTGGCGCATTCTCTGCTGTTGTCTGTTCCATAAAAACTTTCTTCCCCTAAGAAATTGAAACGATCATATGGTAATAGCATCGTTCTTCTTATCAGCCAAAAGACGTCCCGAACCAGTAGTAGGAAAAAACAATGTTGGACCATTCAAATGTACTTATAAAAACTCAATTTGAATAAATACTATTTTGACGTCGACTTATAAATTATATTTGAACAAAAAAGTATTCATTATGTGCGTACGTGTCTGGCACGGGTTTTAAAGTATATTATAGTAGCTGTTATCCCGCGTTTTCGCCGTTTTTATTTTAACCTATCTCACCCGGGTACTCGCTTGAGGCGTCCCATAGTAGGTGAAAGAATAATTGAAATCGATCAACTTCCAGTAGTTTTTGAGCCTTCGGCAGACAATCAATCAAATCTTTCTTCTTTGTAATATAAGTATAGATTTCCATAGCTTAAAAATCGGTACTCAAACAGAACACTAACAAAGCTTGCGTAAGGTTTGAAGAACTAATTTTGTGCTTATAAAATCAAATTCATTAGTATTTGATAGGATTCGCTGTTGTTTGGATTCTCATTTCGCAAGATTTGGTGATATGATATTATAATTTATAACAAAGCATGAATCTTTTGATTGGATTCTTTCGTTAAGAAAATATGTTATAATCTATCTATATATCTCATCATCGTCGAGACAATCAAATAAGGGGAGAGTGAAGTAAATGAGAATGGTCAAAACATATCACATGGACCCAGATACAGTCGGTATTAATAAGTTAACGTGCCTTCCAAAGTTTTTGGTTACCCATCCTATGGCGAGCCCTTGCAAAAATTGTTTAACATCCGCAACGCACATCAAACACACTAACTACACACTCCTCGAATCCATAATGTCTATCTATATGTAATGTTAAAAACTGTTAATATTATGTAACTATAAAACCAAAATATTTATAAGCTTTTAATCTACATCCGACTTAAGTTTTTTGATTTTTCAATCAACTTTATAGTTTCTATATATATTCCATTAATTTTGCATTCATAATAGTGTACTGATTATCAATATTTATATCTTATTAATCTGTATAAAGAATTTCATAAATTCAGCAATAGGATCTCATATACTATTAGTAAAAAGCTTAAGATAATAAAACTTTCTGTAATCTCAGATGCAAGGATGCTACGTCCCATATACAAGAGAAACGCGATATTTTTATATCCAACCTTTGTTGAAACGGAGCAGTATGCGAAAAGGCCAATGTTCAAAACTAGGTTGCATTATGCATTTTAAAATTGAATCGGGACGCTCCCGGCTGGTTACTGGCAAAACTTGTATTTGTGGCGGCGCAATTCAGTTCGTCCGATGACGTCACCATTTTGTTGTCTGATAAATGGACGAATGAAAAAGTTCCGCTATTCGTGTAACAAATGAATGGAGGGATGTTGAGCGTGTTAACGAAACGAGCCTTGTAAAAGACCCTATAAAACTTTCACCCCTCGACTTTGGTGAATATAGAGATAATGAAGCAATATGGTTAGTTGCTTCAGGTAGTATATAGAGTGATTTGATAAAAAAATGCAATTATAACAAACACACATAAAAAAATAATATATTGGGTTGGCACAAAAGTAATGAGACACACTAGAAAAATCTATAACATTTCCTTTTTAAAATCAATTTTTTCGATAATATTCTAGAATGTTGTAGAACATTCTAGGTACTTCTGGTGTAGGGTATATAAAGCCGCGCTCGCGATTTGTTTAGTCAGTTTGAAGAAAAATGGACGAGCGACATGTTCGAACACTATACTTATACGAGTACTTGTTAGGCCACAGTGCGCGGGCTGCGGCTGACAATATCAACAATACATTAGGCGCTGGAAGTACAAGCCATGCGACCGTTTTAAATCAGGAGACAGGAGCGTTGAAAGTCAGCCACACTCAGGGCGACCACCCGCAGTGAATGATGACGATTTGCGCCGCGAACTGCAGTTGAATCCGGATGCTACCACTCGTGAATTAGCGGAAGCACTTAAATGCAGTCACCACGCCGTGGAACACCATCTGCATGAGCTTGGTTATCGAAAAGTTTTGGCTCGGTGGGTACCGCACATCCTTACAGACGCCAGTCGTGCAGTCCATGTCGCTATCTGTCAGTCACTTTTGCTGCGACCCCGACGTAAAGAGTTTTTGTCAGATCTGGTTACTGGAGATGAATCATGGATTTATTACGAGAGCGATACACGTCGTGCTTTTTGGCTGCCTCGAGAAGAAACGCCACCAACTCAACCGAAGCCGAGTCAAAAGAACCGCCGAAAAATTCTGCTTTGCTGTTTCTGGGATGCGCAAGGCATACTGTTTTATGAGCTATTACACAATGAAACTATAAACGCAGACAAATATTCAACCCAGCTTACCAAATTGTCTGCCGCTATCAAGAAAAAACGACGAAGACGCGTCAATGTAGTTTTACTGCAGGATAACGCTCGACCTCACGTCGCATCTGTGGGAGATGATACCCCACCCACCTTATTTCCCAGAGCTCGCCCTATCAGACTATCATTTGTTTAGAGCCCTGAAACAGCATTTGCAGGGTAAATAATTTAATGATTTCTCTGACGTAGAGGCGGAGTTGAACAACTTTTTCGAGGCACAGCCATCAGAGTTCTGGGCAAAAGGCATCCAAACTTTGCCGGATCGTTGGCAAGAAGTCTTAGATACTAATGGTAATTACATCATTGACTAAACTTTTTTTATTGTAATAATAATAAAAAAGTATAAACGTAACCAAGTGTCTCGTTACTTTTGTGCCAACTCGATATAATAGAAATAATATATGCGCAATAGTACATACCTATTTTATTATAAAAATCAACTGTTGTTCTTTTGTCTCGCTAAAACTTGAGACAGACTGGGACGATTTAGCTGATTTAGGTTTTGAAATGTTTTTTGTAGTCCAGGTAAGGCTTAAACCAGAGGTTCTCAAACAAATTTTTCTCGTAGACCATTTAAAAAAGTACTTGTTTCGGTGGACCCCCTGCTGCTACATTTTTACCATATTCCCAAAATTCGTCCAAAATATATTTTTATTTCACGCCAACGTAGACCCTCGTGGATTCCTGGGGGTCCACCTGGACCACTTGGGGAATCACAAGGGAATAGAGGATGAGAGGTACACGAAGTATCCCATCTCAGGGTGCCAGGGACAAAAAAGATTTTTCAAGCATTTGTAATAAATAATATTTTTCAGTATAGCATTGTGAATGCAAAATCGATCAAATATAATCTAATATGATAATATTTTTTAAATAATTAATTAAAAAATTATTAAAACGGCCGGGTCTTTTACATATCTTCTTCTAGTGTCACCCATGCCCGAGATTACGGCAATAACATTTATGTTTACCAGGTTATCGGCGTCCTTGTATTTTATTTATTTAAGCTTTATTCCAAAAATTGAAAAGTACAAATGGCGAACTTAATGCCATGGGGCATGAGAATGTCCTTGTAGAGATACTAGTCAACTGGAGAATTGTAGAAGAGAGCTTAAAAGGCTGTTATTTTCTCCTGTATTATTTGTTGTATGAGGGCGTACTTTTTTTAACAAATAAAATATGCCTTTCAACAATTGTCACCAAAATATTTAGACAACATCAGCGAAAAACAAAGATTCTGACCAATAAAAACTGAGCAGTTTCTTGAATAATGAAATTGCTTTTGAAATAAGTATTATTTCTTAATTTTTAAAATTTGAAGTCCGTTCTATTTTCATTGCGCATTGTGTGACCCACGTATTCAAATTTATTCAGAACTTACTATCTTCTTGTCAAGGCTCTGCACTATCAACTCATTTGTCACCCTGTTTAAAATTTTGAATTTTTGTGTAATATCAGTTACTGTTTTGTTTGTTTACCCGTCTAACTCAACTCAAGACAAGAAAATGATTCTATGGCATTGATTGTGCTATTTATATCTTTTATTTTTAGTCAATAAAGAGTAAACAAATTAAAACAATGTCCAATCACAACGTCCTATATAAACTATGGCTCTAATTAATAATGTCCTCTTTCGCAACCTATTTAATCAATTATAGAAAGTATATTAACATATATAATTCATGTGCCAATCTAGGATTTATAAATTAAATCCGATCCAGATTAAAAACTTAAATCCGATCCAGATTAAAAAGTTTTAATTCTAGGCAAATATTAAACCAAAAGCGCCCACAAAGCTGCCAAAAATATTTCGGCTCTAACTGTAAGCACGTTGTAAAGCTCAGCAAAATTGTTACTAGCTCGTTATTTCCATGCGAATACGTTTTGCTTCTAGATCCGTAAGGCTAGTCAAAAGCACTTAAACACCCACCTAATGGCATACACATACAATGGGCTGGCTTTATTATCAACAGCAAAGAGTTGAAACTAACTGAAATTGCTAATGAAGTTTTTACGACTAGTGGTTTTATAATGAGCTCGAGGCCTTTGGGAAAAGTCTCGGCTTTCCTGCCTTTTTTTATACTTACTTTAGTTAAATATAAATGCTTGGGTTAATAGTTTATTTAGTAAAGTTATTCTGTTAATTTTATTAAGCGTCGACAAACTAACGAGTTACTCGGGGGAGTGCTGATGGTGTTTTTCAACTTGACGTAATAATTTTTGTTTTGCTAACGCTATTTCACTACATTTGGGTTTACAGAAATAAATTAAATCGGTTTCTTTGTCTGGCAGTATTATGATTAAGAAAACACTAAGTTATATAGTTATATAAAAGCCGCCCATTTTTTTTCTTTTTTCTTCTGTTGCTGACGGTGCTAGGAGGAAGGAGAAATATTTTAATATGATATATTTATAACAAATTCAAATATATATTTTTTTTTGTTTCGCTTTTTCTAGCCTTGTTCCAATAGGGACTTGATATTATATTTAAAAATGTTTTTTCTGTAGTAACAATCCTTATAATAATAAATACATCTTGTACATATTTAATCTTTATTGGACTGTAACACAAATAATGGACTAAATAGATACAAAGGCAGTGTCGAGAATTAGAATTCTTTTTAAATTTTTAAACAAGGTTTGAATGCAAAAGTATAAATATAAATATAATAAATATTATGTTCTTGTGATTGTGACAAAATATTGTTACATTATTTAAATTATCTTTGAAAACTTTAATATTGATTTCAATACATCATAGAATATGCATTCGATATGAAAGGTGCCTATAATGTATGTTTAAATTATTTACAATTTTGCTAAATATTTCTGTGAAAACTATCTGAACTTCTGAAACGTTTTTCTCATAGAAAGTAATCAATTATTCGAAGCGAATCAAAAAGAAATTCTGTCACATATGTTACAAATAAAACGATAACAAACGAAGAGTTCCTTTTGGTTCGTTATTCCCTGCCATCGATAAAGCTAACTGCCAATTAAAACTTCTGTTTTTTGCCCGTCCTCTGTTATTCAAACCGGCTTGTAAGCCATATTGTAACATTAATCCTTTATCTGGTCAGACCGTTTGTGGTTCGCATACAATCTAGGAACTGTATGTGACATCGGCTAACGAACGGTATGAAACATTTTTGAATTATGGCAATTTTTATTCTATACGGATTGCAAATGGAAAGGAAATATTCCATAATGTTGGAAAGGAATATGATCAGTTTCTTTAAATTATTAAGTAAAAGTCGATCGAGGAAATTAATATAACGTTGCTTATTATGGACAGTGAAAAGCGTGTCAGGTTGAGAAATTCTGTCTAATTTTTTATGCGTAATTTTAAACTTTAATGTTTTGAAGGTAGAATTTAAAATCAAATGGAGAAATTAGTAATTAGTTTAACAAAACCAATAGGAATTCGCTGTATTCCTGAAATATTATAATGTAAAAACTTTTGTGTAAAATTAAGTATAAAATCCATATATAAATAACGTAGCTATAAGATCTTTTTTATCTATAGTAATATTTTAAAGAGGAACTTTATTTTAAAAAGAACCAGGCCGATTTTTATATTTTTTATCTACAAGAACCTGCATTATACGCGTGTGATTATATAATTTACGCCAAGTCGAGGGAAAACAGCTTGTCTATCATATAGTGTGACTTATTACAATAGAATTACATCTGCTATGGAGTAAAGCAGTATGTCGGTAGAAGTTGTCATCTATTGTTATAAGTACATATAATAGAAGTGTATAACATGAAGCAACTTTCAAAAACTATAGCTGTATTATGTGGAAATCTGAAAGCATTTTCCAGAGCAATTTAAATTGTGTCAAATTGAAATTATGTTCTTAAATTTATTCTTGCAAGAATTTTAATAGATCAACAAATAATATAAAATTATAATTGGAATATGTACCATAAACTATTATTGGCTATATCTATGAGATTTTTCGTGTTAATTTTATATTTAAACAATTAGGAGGTCATTTCAAAAACTGCGTCACATATCAAAGCTTACCCTAAATGTCAGAGACAGTGTTTTAGTTTGGGGTAATGAATGATTTTTACACTTCTCTATTTCATTGGTTGTGTCTGAATATGTCCAGTGCTAGTGTAGTGAGATTTTGATTTTTACTATATAAAGTTCTGTTTTGCCATAGAATACGATTTGGCCATAGATATCGGAAACTATAAGTTTGTAAGAGTTTATTTTCATCTTGCGAATATTGAAATAGCTAACAAAGTGATAGTGTTTTAAGCCCAAACACTTTTCGAGACTAAAAATATTAATTTTGAGTTGCATCTCAACCTCAAACATTTGATGCCTAATTTTACGCGATATGTATAAAGTTTTGTAATGTCGTGCTATCACCGACACCGTCCTCTTTACTTGCATTTTGCATATTTAAAGTCTTTTTGTCAATGTGTTACGTTACAGTATCACAGGCACCGTTCTCTTTGGTCATATTACGTACATCCAAGTTGAAATTACGTCAATGTTCTATTATACTCTTTTTTAATTCGAATTTTATATTTATCCATTTGACATATTAGACTTTAGAGTGAAAAAGTGGTAAACATAGTTCAATATTAAATATTATGCCGTAGATATTTTTATTACTTCTTTTATGTGCTGTTTCACGTAGGACGACGACGATCACTACTCATGCTGATTTTTTTTGTCATGTGAATCTAATCAGCCTTTCCCCTTATCTCTAAGCAATCTCTTTTATTTCTAGTTCAAGATCTACTTCGCCTATCACTACCTCTTTTTTGTCTGTTAATAATAATTTCACTTAAAATCCCTTAATAATAATTTGTGTTTATTATTCCATTTCTTCTTTTTGACTGTAGTAACTAATTCCATTTTCTTATTCATCCTTATTAGAAGTCTTTAATTAGTTTCAACGTTCAACATTCATCTATATATTTCAAATCCATTGAGTTTCTTTATAAGCCTGCTTCAAAGTCCAACTTTCAGATATCAAAATAAGAATTTGTAATTAAATAAAATTTTATCAAATCCCATCTCAGATTTAATACGCGGCAAGTGAATCTAGCTATTTCTATTCTAATTCTTATTTCTTTTTATATGTCCTATACTCAGCAGCCAATGTATTTGAAGCATTATACTTTTGAGACGTTATATTTTAATTTTTACTAACTAAAATAAATTTAGTTTTGTTACAGTTAAATTACTTAATTTCCCTCGCGCCATTGTTTGTTCGCAACAGACATCTGTCGTGTGTCGCATCTAGTATCCTGCACATTGTGCAGCGTTAATTACCAGTGGGCACATAAATTTGTCGCCTGCAGTTTTATTATACCCTCTCGAGCTACTGTTATGACATTTTAATAAAGTCCAGGTGCTTTTCTGGATTTTATAGATGTTACAAGTGATTTACAATTGGTTGGTTTGATAATAAAATATTTTTATTATGAAGAACATTTGACAAAATGTAACCAATTATTCAACATTGCCTATGCGATCTGAGAACTAAGCATGAGATCTTAAAGAACATTTAAAATGACCTAGCGGTGTTGTAGTCAATATTGAGAATATTAAGCACATCCTTATGACTTCATAATACAGGTAGCAGTAAATGTCTAAATTACTCTATTATATTTTTTCTCTACTTATTTAATACTAGCTTTTCTCCAGCGGCTTCGCCCGCGTGGTCTTGTATTATACATAAAAACTTTCCTTTTGAATCACCCTAATTATTAAAAAACCGGATCAAAATCCGTTGCGTAGTTTTAAAGATTTAAGCATACACAGGGACAGAGAAAGCGATTTTGTTTTTTATTATGTAGTGATTATAAATAGGACACATTTCATTGTTTGTATTGAATAGCCTCCGAAACTACTGGATAGATTATAAGTCTTTCACTTACGGGACCTTATAATTAAGACTTTGCTGCCCATTCGACTGTCTCTCCATCATCAGGCTGTACCTCACGAACTATGATAGTTGAACACAAATGAAGTATTTCTGTTGCCGCTTTAACACCAAATGTTTAAAAAAACAGAATAAAAAATAAATACTTAAGGGGAGCTCCCTTAGAAATAACGTTAATTTAATTAAAGTTAATGTACGGATAAGCTTTCGTTTCTATGTGAGACATGATACCTGTGTTCCGAGGGTCATGGAGATAATAAACGATGAAAATAATACTAATGGTGACGATTAATAATTACGTTATATACTTAAATAAATTTAATTAATTGGCAGTACTTTAATCATAAGATCACATTGTAATTGCTTTTAAAAGATCGTTATCAGTTATCAAGAATCTTATCTGTTGATTGGCATTAATAACTTCATGGCATACGTTTGTTACAAGATAAATGTGAGCTTACAACCATATTTATTTTTCTAGTGATATCTGAATACCTAGATACAGAAAAAACAAAAGATAAATATAGGTGAAACAAATTACATTATATATTTAAAACGTAAACTAATTTTCATTCCGCGACTTCGCCCATTTAAATTATAGACTAAGTCACCCGCCTACAATTTAGCTTCCCGTAGGTGTAAGAATTTAAAAAATCAGTTTCAATCTTTTTTTTCCATTTAAAATATTTGTATAGATAATATGATTTGCGTAAGAAACAGACACTCAGCCTTATTGATCGGTATTAATGTCCTTTATGGCACATACAATTATCACTCTACACTCGTCAGCTTATAACTCTGCCGCCTGCGTCTTGTCACACGGAAATAAAGGTAAAACAAAAGACAAAAATAGATATAAATAATTGTGTTTAATTTATTATACCTAAACGTTGAAACAAGCATGCTCCAATGATTCAGATAAGTGGAAATAATGCCAGTTGCGGGAAAAATTAAAAATACGAAAATAAAAGGATGCAGAAACAGGGCCCCGATTGATTCCGATATCAAATTAATTGTGTAATTTCGCAATGAACTGATGGCATAAGAAGAAAGAAAAGAAGTTAAGACCGGCAATGAAGCGAAATATCTAAGTAAAGATCACATATGGCGTTCAGTTCTTTTAAATACTTAGTAAGGCATCTATTTAGTATGAAGCTATAATAGTCGAATTGTAAATTAAACGGAATAAATTGACATACCAAAATGCCATATAATATGTAGCTTCCAATTAAAGTGATGACGCATTTAGTGAGATATTTAATCATTCATATAAAATTCAAAAGACAGACTATGAATACAATGAAATTAATTTTGAACAAAGCATCTTATTAAACGTTAATTATTTGAAAGACATTTGGTTATGGCCTCTGAGTATAAACCAAGGTATCGCAGAATGGGCTTGGCAGTTAATGCTTTTTAAAATTAGTGAAATTTAGATTTTTAATAAAACTTTTTAAAAGAATTGTAAAGAAAAGAATTTTAAAAGAAGAATATAAAAAAAATTAATAAAACTTTTTAAAGAGAGTTTACGTAACGTTACTTCCGAGACGTGATGTAAAATATATCACTAATCTGAAATGATGCAGTTGAGTTTTTTTTTTTGTAAAAAGTCGCAAATTCGCTATAAAGGCCTCTCTTTCTTCGAAAACGAAATTTGTTCTATTTTCGAAAGGCTAATATGACTACAAAGAACCCATTTTTGGACAATTCATAATGCAACTGCGGTAAGTGCTGACACTACCTTTGATGCATTAATCCTCACGTGTATAATTTTAATAAAGATTATAAGAATGTAAATTTTTAAACTTTCGCGTTGCATTATATAGATTGTATAAGACGGGCATTAACGTTGTAGACGGGTATTAACGTGGTAGAAGTGGATTCCACTTCAGAAGATGAGACGTAGCATGGCAGGAACAGTCAGCCCGTGACCACAGCCGATGTAACCTGGTCGAAACGTCGGGAAATATAGGTAGGTGAAAAACCTATCGAAATCTATCAAGTTAATACCCGTCTTATACAATCTAAAATTATTAGAAATTTTCCGAATTGGTCGGAGTTTACTCCATCTGATGAAACACTCAACTGAACTTTTATCTATATTCAATAATATGAGTTACATTGGAATCGCATACGAAGAGTTGTTGGCAGACACCCAGTTCTACCTATTGTTTGGATTTAATTTACCATATGGCACATAAATTTGTTGCTGTACACTCGTGAGCTTACAACCCGAGCCTCCTGCGTCCGTGTGATACTTTAATAGCGACATACGGGGTCATTACACTGACTAATTGAAATTTGTGACGACTCTTTTTTGTGAATGCGCTTTTGTTTCGTTCCACGTAACTTAAATTGGCTGTTATGAGCCGTAATTAAAGCATTGGGCAGGAAGTATCTTTTTTATTTTGATTTAATATTATGATTGTTGATTAAATACTCGTATTATATATTGTCGTTTATTTATTTTAATTATTCAAATATACTTATATACTTAATTCAACACAGGTGCGTTTGTTGCCAATAAACAAATCTTTATGTAATCATTTTATTGTTAATATGAAAATTATTGTATGTGTACTAAACCTTTATATTTAACATTGAATATCTATGTGCCCTATATTTAATTAGCTGTTTTTCCTAGGTTCCTATTAGTGATTTTTTATTCAAAATATCAGTCTACTAATTTAGGACGCTTTTCGAAGCAAATAATAAAATATTTCCTTTATAGATTATTAGTATATAGTCATAGATATCAATTATTATCTATATAACATAATATATTACATTGCTTCATAATATAATATTAATTTATGAATGTCAACACGTTTAAACTAAACACATTGTTCTTATTAAAACTTCGATACGCATGTCAACGTTTAACTAGCTTCTTAAAAGTACGTCTTCAAACGAAGCCATTAAATAATGTCTTAATAAACATTAATTAACTTTAATGGACTTAACTCTACGAGATGCAGGCAGTACGAAAGGATAAGTAAACTAATTCAAGCTTGTATATTAAGATCTTCAATTACAGTACAACTAGAGACAACGAATGGTTCGGTTATTATGTAATTATGATAATTGATATAGGGAGTGCTGAAAAATAAGATAGGATGTAATAATGTTACGAAAATGTTATAAAAATACAAAATAATAAAAAACATTATAATTATTGTCACTTAATAAATAATTATCCTTGTATGATGTATTGATATTAGTCAGTAAAACGCTTTAGATAAAAGGAAAATATATAGTCACAATATTAAAAGAAAAATGAACGCAAGGTTCAATACATACTCGAGTGTAACTATAAAGGTACTTATGTTATTTTTTCACAAATAAATTTCTTATAAAAATGATTGGCAACATTGTTAAAGACGATTTCTTTTTTTTTACTTAATAATATTCCAATACAGCGAACGTCAACGGAGAGTCAATTAGGTTCCTTTGTGATAGCACCTTACCATTTGACTTCAATACAATCTAATCAGAAACTTCGCTAATGCACGGATCTCGGCAATGGATAAAAAGAAAACAAAGGAACTCTTACTAAACGCCTTTCTTTTGTTACAGATAAAAATCACACCAATGTGAAAGGGAACAAAGATGGACCTTAAATATCTGATCCTAATGATCGCGTTCGCGACTGTTGAAATAAACGTTACTGAGAGTCGGCAAAATGACAAAAGGCGTTGGAAAAACGACAAAAGCTACTCGCACTACGTCAACATTTGCGATATTCAAGATAGAGTGTCTAAAGTACACTGCTACTGCGAGAGTATAAAGATAAAAACCGCCACAAAAGCCGATTGCTGGGTTTTCAACGGGGGCATAGCCGAAGACGATCCGTTTTGGTCAAATTTTTATTCGCAACCTAAAATAGAAAAGTTGACATTCAACGTGCGCGCTGACGGTGGTTTGACATACATTCCAGCAAAAGTTATTGTTCGCCTTGAACATCTACAGTACCTTAATATTCAGTACGCGAATATTTTTAGTATACCGTCGTTTGCATTCACCAATTCTACTACACTCAGAGAAATAACTTTACCGAAGAACAAAATAACGAAGCTTGAAAAGATGGCGTTTGCTCATCTGATAATGTTGTCAAACGTCAGCTTAGTAGAAAATCAGATATCCGAATTAAATACCGATGTATTTTATGTCCTCCCAAATTTACAAAGGTTGTATTTGTCAAAGAACACAATAACAGTTTTGCACGACGGCTGTTTCAAGCACCTGAGCAATTTGATAAGATTAGATCTCGACAACAATCTGCTGACTGTTGTCGTTAAAGAGAACTTCCAGGGGCTGTCTAATTTGATTACGCTAGATATGCGAAACAACAAATTAGATATGATAGGGGACTTGGCGTTCGCGGAACTTTGGAGTCTTCAAGAACTTTATCTGGACGGTAATGAAATAGAATATATATCAGAACGGGCTTTTGGAGGGCTCAACCAGTTGAGGAAACTTTCTTTGGTCGATAATAAGTTGGCATCACTCGATGACGGTGTACTGAATGATAATGTCAAGTTAAATTTTTTGGATTTGAGAAATAATAATTTGGAAACATTGCGAATGGAGACGGTTCAAGATGTTTTGGAAAACATGATGATGAATTACGCTTTAATCTCCCTCGATGGTAAGTTCAAAACTTTGTTTCTCATTTATCTTTCATGTTCAGTTATTTGAGTGTTTTGTTTTGTCGAGACACAGACGTTTTAAGACGTATTAGACTAATTGTGATATGTCATTAATTTTAATTAATTCTATGAGGATTAATGAAATCCATTAAATTATATTGACATTCATGATTTCGTCAAGTTCTAACTAAACAAAACCCTTTGCCACTGTAAACAAGGTCGGAAGCAGATGCTCATTTATTTTTACCGTGCAAGTTTGTTCTCCTAATGGAATTGCAATCTATGACTGGAGTTTCTGAGTCACAGTAACTGACCGTGACCACTCAATGTTGCGGTCATCCAACCGAAATTAATTTGCAAGTTAGTTTGTGTTTCTATCGGATATAATATTTCGGACATAATATTTCAAACTTTAATTAAAATCAATTGAATTTCTTGTGACTGACAAAGAAACTTGCGTTTTCATTGCTTCGGCTTTCAACTCTATGTAGGTCAAATAGTTGATTGGATTCATGCGGTTCTGTAGACGATAAGACAGGTACCTACCTATTGTTACGTGAACATGTAAGACGATACTGTCTTACATGCTTGTCGAAAGCGAAGGAAACATTGTTGCATTGAAATAATCTACCTATAGGTCTAACTAAATAATACATAAAAATACTGACAATATTTCTTTTTTGATTTTAACGCAAGGTTAACTCTTGATCTCTTGTCATTAACAGTGTTATTAATAAACAAGGTTTAGCGTTGGAGTAAACTGCACTTAGTCTTAGTCAAAATTCATATTATTAAACAGAGAATTAGCAAAGCTAAACCCAGTAAGAGGTTCTACAGGTAATATTTATTCTCTGTATAATATGACTTTGGACATAAACTAAAATTGCAATTTTAACGTAAATTTATTCTAACGCTAAACCTTGTTTATTAACAGCACTGTTAATCCTTTTTTTAATCCTTTTGCAGAGATGCTCAAAACTTTGTAATCTCTTTTTCCAAAGAGTGTCGCTTCCAATGAGCATCTTGGCGTGCCTTTCGATGATCTCCAATGTTTCAAGCTGGTATTTGGCAGAACCATCCCAAAGGTGCGAGCAGTACTCCATGTAGTACCGCACTTGCGCTTGATATAGTGTAAGCAGCTGCTCCGGCGTGAAGTACCCTCGCACCTTCGAGAGGATACCGAGTCTCTTCGCAGTTGGCTGAGCTCTTGACTCAATGTATGAGCCAAAATTGAGCGTTAAAGATAAAGTAACACCAAGAAGGTCAAGGTGGTCTGTGACCGATTACATCCCGGAATGCGGGGGCCAGCTCAAACGGCCTCCTTTTGGAGGAGAATAAACACGCCTGTGTCTTGGTGGCGTTGAACCCTACCAGATTGGCATCGCCCTAATCGGACACTGCCTGGAGGGAAATGTTCAGACGCTCAATCATTATTTCTCTGCAGGACTGGATTTCAGCCGGGCTCACTCTCAGACTAGACATATACCTCTCCACGACGGTGCTGTTGTCTGCATACCCAAAGATACCTTATATATGCAGCAAAAATAAGGTCGCAGAGAGCATGGATCCCTGAGGAATACCGGCATTAATAGCCATTTGGTCCGACGAGCAGCCGTCACCACTCGTAGGGATCTGTCCCTCAAGAAATCCGATATCCCGTCACAAAAGCTAGGTGGCAGTCCAAATGATGGAAGCTTGCTAATAAGGCCGTCATGCCAAACCCTGTCGAATGCCTTAGAGATGTCCAGAGAAACAGCTAGTGCCTCCCCGTATTTCTCGATGGTCTCACTACAGATATGTGTGACGTACACTAGAAGATCTCCCGTGGACCGATTTTGACGAAATCCGTATTGACGGTCACTAAGGAGATCATTGGATTCTAGGTACGCCAAGAACCTGCCGTTTAGGACACGCTCCATAGTTTTACAGAGTATGGAGGAGACAGATGGTGATTGAGATGGAGGTTCAGCGCCACCAGCATCAAGACGTGAATTTTCCGCAAACAGAAAGACAAACAAGTTTGTTTTCTCTTCAGCGGTGTGGGACAGTGTACTATTAGGTTTCAACAGCGGCGGCAGTGAGGGGCGGCAGAAGTTCGCCTCAATCGTTTTAGCTAGGGACCAAAACGCTTTACTCCCCGAAGGATACGAAGCCAGTTTGGCCCCTATTCGGCTGGATGGTTGAAGCGGGCCCTCTGTAACATCTTGCAGGACTTGGCAGCGCTGTTGAATTTTCGTTTCCTCTCACGTATGTCATTTGCCTTGCGGTATCGAGCATCAACCCAGGCCAGGTACGCCTCTTGCTTCAACGCTTCTGCGTATCCACGTTCAGGCCCGCATCAAGGTTGAGCTTTGCTGGACATCGGTACACCAGAAAACGGGATGAAGTATTCCAAACCCTGTCTAAGTACTTCAGTCACAGCGTCCGCGCAGCTTGACGGATTGTTCGAGAAAAAACATACGGACTGCCAAGGAAAAGATGCAAAGAAAGACAATGTATCGCCACAACCGCTGGGTGCCGCCAGGGCCGATGTTGGGCTGGTTGTAGGCTGACTCAGATTTCACTACGCAGTGATCGACCTTACCCAAGGGAGCCGATACCGACACTGAGTATCGGTCTGGGTCGGTTGTCAGCAGAAGGTCCAAGCAATATGGCCTTCGACGTCAGGTACCCGAGTAACACATTGGACCAGCTAGGTGAGATCTAACGCTAAAGCTAGCTTACGCGTCTCTCTCCCGACGTGGTCTGTTTTCCGGTATAGGAATAGTCATGTTTCGTGACAGACATTAAAATCCCACAGAAACACAAGTTGGGCCGTCGGGTACGTCACTTGGGCTGCATTCGCCGCCTCGACGAGATATTCAAAATCCGCAATTATAACCCTACAATCAAGGGACATCTGTTAAATTGGAATAATTTCTTTTATGTTGATCAATAGGTGCATAAGATGGAAATATATTTACTAATATTTATTAATTTTCCTTTGTTCACTTTGGAATAAAGTCATCTAAACCTTAAGCTACTTACATTATTCAAATTCACTTTGTAACGTTTCATCAAAAGACTACAATTACTGAAAGAGCTATTTATAGAGCAATTATTTACATGCCATTAAATGTTAATGGAGGTCAATTTTCCTTCATGTAACTCAGCGAACCCTAAGATAGAGCAGAAACAGTATAAAACCAGCCAAAACTAATAACACGTTTATAAGAGGAAATGTAATTGATCGTAAAGGACATTAGTGGATTAATGCTTCCATACGTAGTATTAATGTTTTAGTTTACGGTGGATAAGTTACAATTTATCAAAGTAATGTTTGGAAAGAAATATCCAGTTATGTAAGAGCGACTCTATGAAAGATAAAATTAGAAACTTTAATATTCTACATCTATATCTTATTGGTAATAATAATATTCATAATATTTCATCTATTTCTATAGGTGTAGAAGAAACGCTTAAAATATAAGATTGAGATTCTTATTGTCTCAAATGTCCTTGTATGTTATGAGTATTTTATAAAATAAATTGAAGTTGTAGACTTTACACAGAAAATCATTTTTATTATAGCTATTGAAAAAAGATCATATTTTTATAAACAGCAATAATATTTTGTTATTATATTTGTTTGATTTGTGTAAATTCATGGGTACTCATAATTATTGTTTTATACAAATATACATAAAAAATACAAAGCCGTCGATTTTAAAGGATATTTTATTAAGTTAAAATTCAGTCTTCGCATGCGCTAGATTTAGTTTTAGCTAAAAATGAAATATTAGCGAAAATATTTCTTTGAGCGATAATTTTGATCTTGATTACTCAATATTACTATCAACTTAAAATTTTGTACAAAGAATGAACGTTCAAATAAATTTTAATTTAAAATAAGAAAACTACGTATTTCTAAAGATTCTGTTTTGGCTATGCATTTATAAAATATCTAAATAAAAAAACCACAAGTCTCCTAAAAATCATGTTTTTCTTTAAAATTTTATAAATATATTGTTGTCTTTATAACATTATTTTATAAGGCAAATTGGTAAATATGTGAGTCACATTGTAGTAGAAGGAATTATAAAGGACTTTATAATCAAAATATTTTGCGAGTAATAACTAAAGACTTTTTTTACCGAGCAATTCACTATTATTATCTAACTCATTAACGGGTGCAATGTGATAAACAGAGAAAATCTTTTAGCTCAACAAGCTAAGAAGGGGCTCTTTAACATTGATAATACGTTGACTCACAATAAAGAGCAAAGAATTACTTCAGGAATCAACAGTTTAACAATAAGAGATCTAACACTGACAGCGTTATTGATAAATTAGTCTCAGTCAAAAGCTACGGGTTCGAATTACGTCTCCGGCAACAGAAACTCTTTTTTTATATTTTTTTCTATCCTTCATAATTTTCTTTCTAAAAATATTTTAATTAAACATTTAAATTATATTTGGCGTTCAACCAAATCGCCAAGATTAACAATAAAATATCTAACACTGTCACTACACCTATGGGAATTAATTTGTGATTTATACGTACAGGAAAAAAATATAGTACTAACTAGTACGGTTTTCGTATTTTTATAATATAATGTATGTTAAGTTTATTTTAAAATGTATGATATTTATAATGCAAAACACATTTAAAACATGACAAAACGCTACGTAGAAATCTATGACAGTTTATCTTGAAGAAAAATGCCAAAAAATGGACCAGTGTCATATGCTGTGATTCGCACCATTTTCTCGTATAAACTTTAACTGTACACTGTATCAAAATTAAAAATAATAATTGATTGAAAACAGTGTTTTAATAATATCTAACTGTATTTTGTGGTAGCGGCAGCGTCAAATTTCCCAACAAACTGCTCGCCACAGCTTACATTGCTAGCGATGATTTAATAGGCTTTATGAAGTATTAATTCGGCTCTGTGGTTTGCTTATTCCAGCGAGAACAATGTTACTAAAGAAATGTATGTATGAAGATTCAATTTACCATATATCATTTAGGCTATTAATATCCGGTCGTGTGAATAGAATCATATTTAGAGGATGGTTTATAACTTATAGGATGTTAACACGACTGCAGACATAACCGGGTCTAAAAGAATTAACAATGCCTTACGAAATATTAAGTTCGATTTTGAAAGTTTTTGGTCACTCATCTGTTATACAGTCTCAACTGATTTGCTTTATATTCGCAATTACTATACCGTAACGTATATATGATCGAACACCTGTATACTGATAGTCTATATCGTTGCACTTCTCTGCGGACCTTTGCCGCTTAAACTGTCTTATAAAGCATCTATTGAAGATTTTACAAAATAAAATTTTGAATTATGAATATTTATTAAAATGTAACCGACATCTTAATAAGTAATGTTGACAAGTATCGTACGGTAGGTCCCGAGCTAACAACACCGACCTCAGAGGGAGATAATCACCCTTTTTTCTAACTAGCCAGTTGTCTCCATCATCCAGTAGGAGGTGCACCACCTTATACTTTCTACAGACAATTCTAATACGCTATTGCAACTGTATTTATGCCAGTAGTATTAATTATTCATGGATATGGTGTTTCGTTTTTCATTATTTCTTTCGAAGTAATAAGGTAATGATCCTATACGGCTATTATACAACTCATTGTTCGTCAGTGATTGCATTTGTTGTCAGTTATTAGACTAAGTGGTTTTTCAATGAACAATTTTTAATGATATTATTTGTTTCGCAGGTAACAGGCTAAACTGCGACTGTCGTTTGTCCTGGCTACATAAGCTGAAAAATGAAACGAAAAGCAAACGGATTAAGGCGTCACTGAATCGACTAGTCTGCATCATGGATAATAAGTATAAAAACAATATCGGTCTCAAAATCGAAAGGACGGAACCACCACAGAAAATCAACAAACTTTTGCAAAGAAAGGATTACGAAAATGATGACGATCTTGATGAGGACAAATCTTATGATGACACTATGCAAGACCAGGAAACGGATCCGGACTTTTCAAAAATAGAATACCGCAGGCGACTATTGGAAATACCTTCTGAAATGCTCCCGTGTCCTTATAGACTTAGTGGTGAGCCATCTTACTCACCTCCGACACAAGACGAAGTCAAATACTACAAGACGTCTCTAAGTTCAACGTTAAGATGTTTCAGTTGGTTAATTTTAGTAACCACAGCGATAGTTTTGTAGCAACTGACACAATATTATAGCATATAAGTAAGACATGATGTATTCTGCTCCATTTAATATTAATTTCCTATGATATTTCTTTGATTAAAAGAGTGTGTTTCTTTTTGTATTCATAATAAATTATTTTCTGCATGAAAATACATTTTATATATTTTATTCGCTTCAATTTTAAAGTCGTTTAAATTAGTACATATAAATCTTCTAGTTATAAGGTATCTTTAATGTTTTGGACCCAACTTCAGCGTAATGTAAATATATGTGTTGTTAGTAAAATGTAAATATTTTTTTCGTAAGTTATTATTAAGAATACAGATGGACAAATGTAATCTGTATAACGATTATTTATTGCTCTTTATTCAGGTTGTATACACTCAGAATAGAAATTCGTGTTGTGCGAGTCGGTTATCCTGTTCTAGACCTACAGATTTAAATGCCAACGAGTAGAAAAGAGAGTACATACAACGAAGTTTATCATTGAATATTCGTTTTATAAGATAGAGTCGCATAATAAGATTTATTATTTTTGACTGCTGGAGTACTAAAATTACAAACTAAAATAGGTCTAAATTACATTTTTCTGTCCTTACTAATAAGTCAGTGTAGCATTGTAATTCAGACTTATTTTAATTGGCTTGTTAGCACTCCAGCGGTGAATATAGTGGGCTTTATTAGGTAACTTTACTTTCCGGGTTGTTCCTATTCACATGAGGTGGACTGCAGGGGGTCTTAACAGGTAGGCTGTTCACATCAACCTGCCCTTTTTAGGGCAGGATGATTGGAGAGCCTTGGTTTAAGGCTTACAAAGCATTCCCCCTGTGTTATCAAAAAATGTGACTCTACATTATTATTTTTTTTATTATTAGAATAAGTGCTCTATTATGATTACATTATGCCTATTTTAGAGTACATAACATTAATTTGTAAGTGGCGTTATATTAACTAGTTGCGAGGCAGTAATATGTTGAATATCATAGTGTTTTATTAGAATCTCAACCAGGAATACACTTAGCACAGCCGTCGCTGATACTATATTAGAAATGTTCTTTACTTTTCATATCATTAATAATAATTACACACAATTTTGTGCACTTTTTTAGTATATAAGATTAATAAAACTGAACCGGTTTTAAATAGGTAAATAAAACATATAAATTTTTCAATTCGTAGCATATGAACCAAAGACTGTCCGTTATTCGTGTGTGAGTATTTATGTATAACTCAGTAGATAACGTTTTATGTAAACTTAATAATTTCTTTCTAGTATTTTTATATTAGATTATCCTTACTAAATGTTATTATTATTATTAATGGATTTAAAATTTATAATGTCTTTTAATATTTATCTAATAAAAATACTTGAAGAAATCGTTTATCAGTAAGAAATACTTAATAAATATGACTGTCTGGTATTTTACGCCAGCTCAGTTTGAAAAGGTTAGTGGAAGGTTGCTTGTTCAAGTCCAGTTCAGCTTAGTTCATATTATTTATTATGACTAAATGATTTTCAGTTTCGTTCTAATAAACCGATTATGAAAAACTTGATAAAATGTTTAAACTCTATTTTTCAGCTGGTGCTGAATTTTGTAAGGACATCGATCAGTATTTTCAAGTATTTTTCTAAGATAAATTTAACACCTGCTGTAACAGTTATAATAAAATTGAGTATTAAAAACTGCGTGCAGTTCTGATGCGCAGATCTGCTAGAAAAATAAATGCGAAATGCCTAAAGATATGTTATTTTTATTAAGATGGCGTTAATAAACGGTAGTTCAAACTCGATAAATTTAATCTATAAATAAATATATGACCTATTTAAACATATTTTTAAATTTATTATTAAAATACAAAAAAAACATGTTTATATTTTTAAGCTTTATCTGTCGAAATTCTGCTTAAATTTTGAATTATATAAATAGGTATTATTGACATAATTTAATTTATTCATAAAACAACAGTGATTTGCAAACCAAAGATACCTTTGTAAACAGATGTTTATTAATTAGTAGTCAAAGTTCAATTTTGTTTACATTAATCGTAGTGTAAATATACTTAATTATTTTATTTATTTATTTATTTATTTATTTATACTTTATGCACAAATGTACATAGGCGGACTTAATGCCTGCGGCATTTTCTGCCAGTCAACCTTAAGGTAATGTGGAGAAGAATACGTGGTCAGGTGCACAATTATAAGAATATACTAAACTAGACAACCTAATTAATATATATACTTTAAGATACATACTATATAATATTGTACATAGAAACATACATATATACATAAATAAAAATATAATATATTAAATACATACATACACGATTAACCATTAAAGGAATCTGCTTGCTCTAAAAGATAGCTGCGTAACTTAGTTTTAAACGCATACCGACTAGTAGACATTCTTAGGTCTAAAGGAAGAGAGTTCCATAGGAGAATAGATTTAATAAAGAAGGAAGAATGAAGTACATCAGAGCTATGAGAAGGACACATGAGCAAACGGTTAGAAGCAGAACGTAGATTTTTAGTGTGACTTGTGGACAAATATTGAAAGTGGGGAGTAAGATAAGAAGGAGCATTATGTGAATCTAGTAATGAGAAAAGGGTGGTTAGAGTTCGCATTTGCCTGCGTTGCCGAATGGGCATCCATTTGAGTAATGATCGGTATTCAGACACATGATCATACTTTCGTAGATTGTAAACGAATCGAATGCAGTTATTCAGAAGACGGTCAAGTTTATTAAGTAGATCTGCATTCAAGTCGAGATAGCATACATCACCATAGTCGATTATGGGAAATATTAGGGTCTGCATTAGCATTGCCTTAATGTTAATAGGTAGGAAATTTTTCATGCGGTAAAGAGCTCGTAGCACTCCAGTAACTTTTTTCGAAACATTTGCTACTTGGGCCTGCCAGTTTAAGTTACAGTCGATAAATAACCCAAGATCTTTCACATTTTGGCTAAATGGGATCGAAACGCCATCGAAGACCAAAGCACGGAGATCGCAATTATTGATTCTAGTTGTCATTCGAGAGCCGCCCACCAATACAGCCTGACATTTTGTGGGGTTGACAGCAACACCAAACATTTCCGACCAAGACTTTATAGAGATTAAGTCTCTGTTCAGAGCATCAATTGCATCGTTTAAACTATCAACATTTGCCTGAGTGTATAGCTGCAAGTCATCAGCGTACAGATGATACGAACACTGAAGTTTACAAGTGATAAAATTAATAAAAATGGAAAAAAGAAGAGGAGAAAGAATGCCGCCTTGAGGAACACCAGTTTCCAGATTATACCAGGATGACGAAGACTCACCAGACTGGACCATCTGCTGGCGCTCCCGAAGATAGGACGAGAACCACTTCAACGCATCGTCAGACACTAAAATGTGAGATAGAATAGCGAGAAGGATATCATGGCTAACAGTGTTAAAAGCATTGGAGAAATCGATGAGGACCAAGCAAGTAATTTTACCATTCTCCATACCTGCCCTAACATCGCCAGTTACCTTGAGAAGAGCTGTGATTGTACTATGTCCTGGTCTAAAACCCGATTGCAGAGGATTCAGTATAGAATTTTTGTAGGCAAACTGCGAAAATTGTTGGTGAACGCAAGCCTCAAGTACTTTGGATAAGAAAGGAAGGATGGAGATGGGACGGAAATGGTTAGGGTCAGTTGGATTAGAGACTTTAGGAAGAGGACGGACATAAGCTTTACGCCAAAGAGAAGGGAAAACTCCAGAAATAAGAGAGAAATTTATTATATGTGTAATTGCAGAGAGAAGGTGATCCAAGATTAAAATTATCATGCGACGACTAATGTTGTCACACCCCACAGCATTAGATTTAATGGAAAGGACGATTTTTTTAATGTCTGACGATGTGAATGGTGAAAAGTGAAAAAGGGGAATGTTGAGACGCGGTAAAGCTGATATAGAAGCAATGGCAGCTGTAGTAGTTGCCCGATCTAGCTTCGACGTAGTTGAGAAATGTCGATTTAAGTCATTTAATTCGATCGAAGTAGGCAGTTCCAAATGACGAGATTTGCCGATGCCTAGAGTTCCAAGAAATTTCCAGATATCAGCAGGAGAAGAGGAAGAGATATTATTGAGGATGTAGCGGCGTTTTGCATTACGTATCAACTGGTTTAACCGATTTCTAGCGACTTTGAAGAGACCCCACTTTTCTTCTCCACGATCTTTCTTGAAATTACGGAACGCCCGATCCCTACGCCTCATCGCCATTTGAATGCCTTTAGTCATCCATGGAGCTGGTAACCTCTTTAACTTAATTTTTTTAACAGGAGCATGAGCATTATACAGTTCTGTAACGATACAATTAAAGATACGAACTTTTTCGTCGACTGAAGGCGCTTCTATTAGGGGCTCCCAATTAATTAACGAAGCATCCTTTTGAAGTTCTTCAACATCTAGGCGTGCAAAAGAGCGCCTATACAGAACCTTAGGAATAGATTTAGGAGGTTTAAGGAGATAGGAAAGGAAAATAAGGTCATGATGAGAAAATCCAGGAGCAATGTGTTGACCGTGAGAGGATACTAGGGAAGGATTCGAGATTAGGATTAAATCCAGCCAGGAGTCGTCACCACCTATGTTTTGGTGAGTAGATTGAAGCGGCAGGATTTGAAGGCTGGATGACTGAACTATATTCAGAAGCTTTCGGGATCGGGGAGAGTTAGGTAAAAGGAGATTGGTATTGAAATCTCCCATGATGATGTAATGAGCATACTCAGAACCCAAAGATTCCAAAACCGTTTCCAGTTCGGTGAAATAGTTGATAGATGGGGGACAATAAACAACACCCAAAATTACCCTGTCACGACCAGTTCCAACTTCTAGGAAGAGAAATTCGGCACATGAGTCAGAACTAGAAGAAGCTATTATTTTGTAAGTAAATACGCTACGCAAATATATGGCCACTCCACCACCACCTGTTTTGGTTCGATCATTTCGGATGAGAATAAAGTCAGGAAGTGAATAGGTCGACGAATCGAGATGCGGTTTCAGCCAAGACTCAGAGATCAGAATAGCGTGGACATTCGGTCCGGAAAACACATCAAGCAGTTCATTGTAGTGACAAGGAACACTTTGGGCATTGATATGACATACATTCAATAAACTAGAAGATTTACAGAAGGTTCGACCAAGAAAATCACCCAAATTGTCAGCAGCAGAAGAAAAACTATCATAGCTGGAGGCACTTGCAGATTCATCGTCAGCAGAAAAATATGTATTATCATGAAATAACATTAAAATATATAAATAAAGATAAATATAATAATATTGTAATAATATAATATAATATATCTATAGGTATATTCAATAAAATATATAACCACTAATAATCCTACCCAAACTCTTAATCACTTAAAACACTTAAATCTCCACACCACCCGCCAGCTTACATCAACGGATACACAAAACAATAGATATATAAAAAAAAAAAACAAAACTCACAATTGATTAAACCATAATTTAGAATCAAATTCATAGTGCAAACAAACAAAACTCAAAATTAGCCTGCTTGGAACGAATCCCTTTGCGTTTAGACAATTAAAAAAAAATGCAAGAAAACTAAAAGTAAAGAGTCTTGTCAGACAATGTCAAATGAATGTTTGTTTATTCACACCACAACCCTGTAACAAAGTTTGTGCATTATTCTCATAAAAGAGTTTTGCAATAGAATCATATCAACTCGCATACTAATGGGACAATTACAGTCAGAAATAGAGAGAAGATATCGATAAATAATACCAGTGCAAACATGATTCGTCAACTACTTCAAGACAAAATAGATAAGAATGTAAGCAAATAACAATATAATCACTTAAATCTATCACTATTAAGAGAGACAAATCAAGATAATCTAAAAAAAAAAAATCGATACGTGAATAAAGGTGAGATCATCATTACAATATAAAATGAAGCCATTACTTATTATTCTTATTTCCAGAGCGCCCACTCAAAGCCGCTGTCGTTAAGAGTGCCTTCGGATATTTTGCAATCAGGGAGTCCAACTCTTCTCTCAGCACCACCTTGTGCCGCTTGCCATCGGAAGACTTGACAAATATGATTCCATCTTGTGTCCAGCATGACCGAATACCAAAATGCAGACGGGCTTTGCTAAAATTTTAATGTTATTTATTCTAATGAAGGCGTGAATACAATAAATTGATACTTTTCCACAATGTTGTTTGAATTGATATTCATTAAAGGCAATTATTTACATTAATTATGTCTTTTGAAACACTACTTTTACAATGAGCCATTTCATAATTATGACAAACAAATAGTCTACTTTTTCTGTTTCGTCGGTTCTTATGACTAGTATCAAATAAATGTTTAATACAGTTTAAATTTTATAAAGAGTATTTTAAAACGTATCCATATGTCATCTCCGAAGTTCCAGGTTCTATTGCAAGTTAATGTAAAATAAAGAATCTTAATGTGACTTCTAAAATATCTGATCATAGATTTTTGGAATAACATAATCTCAGCGATAGGTAATAGGTGTTGAGCTTAGTATCTGAAATTAGTTACAAAGGAGCCAATTCTGTAGCTTTAAATAGTAAAAAAAATATGCGAGAACACATATCAAATTCATAATCCTGTGATAGCTTGATTTACTGACTGATTGATGCGGATCTTTCAATGCACAAGATAAACGACTGGACGAATCGACCTACAAAGTAAGACATGCAGGTTTGCTTTGACAGGATTTTGAAAATTTTAACTCCCAAGGGGTTCAATAGTAGTTTGAAAAGTCACGCAAGCAAAACCGCCGGTGGGAAGTTAGTCGTAATAAAATGTTTGATACGACGCAAATTATTCAGAGCCTTTAAGACATTCTCAGAAAGTTATAATTGAACAGAAAAAAAAATGTACACGAGAACTTTAATAATGATAGAAAATTTATTTATATTATTTATAGCTAAATTAATTTTATCTTTCCAGGAGTTATTCAAAGAAATCAAATTATCTGAATTTTGGCTTGTCATATTAAGGGCCAGTTTTTTGATCCGTAGTCAAATGTCATTTCACCATTTGTTAACTTGACTATAGTTAAAACATTAACCAGTTGTAAAACCAGCTATTTCATTTTTTGATGCCAAATTAAACCAAAGCCAAATTTAACCACTGGTTAATTTGTTGCCAGCACAATGAGTCGTTCTTTCGCTATACATTGACATGGGTAATTTTTTTCTGGGTGACACTAACGTTTTGAATGAGCGGAGCGAACTATATACCATTTTTGACATTAGGATTTTGTTCAAAATATCAAATAGACAAAAGAAATCTGTAGATTACCAAACAGTGTGGATGTTTATGGTTGTTCTGTTGTGTGCACTGTGTTATTTTTCAGGAAATATAAGGCAATTTCTTTAATAATGTTAGAAAGCAACAAAGATAAAAAAAACGAATAATTTTAAACTTAACTTTTTATTAAAAAGCATTTATTTGTTTTTTATTAATCTTATCTTTATCTTATAGAGAAATACGTGAAAATAATATACAATCTAGTATCCAAAGTAGGATTGTAATGTTGAAAAATAAATCGAGGAATATATATTTTATCTACTGCAGGCATATTTACCTTTTATTTTGTCTATTCGTGGATTTTGAGATTTTTAATAATTGAATAATTTGACATATGCCCGTGGAAACAAAAAAACAAATTATTTTATATATTACAAATATACTAAGGATGATCAAGATAAAAATATAACTTATTTTCAATAACCCTAAAACCCAAAAATTACAATGAATATTTTCCTATGATATTGCATCATAAAACGAAATCCCAAAAATAACTAATGTCCAAATTCACTATGGAATCATGTAGGTTATAAAAAAACGTAAAAAACAATAACAAGGAACCAAGTAAATACAACGCTCTTTTAACCAATGGTCATTTGCTTAACTTAGCTTCCAGTGAAGGTTACATTTTTTTAACCACTGGTTGGAATTCTGACAATTGGTTAGGCTAACTATTAATCAAAAAACATATTTTTCTGATATTTAACCATTTATCGAAGATTTTAATAAATGGTTGAGTTAACTACGGATCAAAAAACTGGCCCTTAGAAGATTATATGCAGTTACTAAATGTATTACAGCTCTAAATCAGATGGTGATATTAAATTTATAGCAATAGTAATCTATTAAGTTAAAAGTTATGAATAATCTACATTAAGTAAAATATAAATAGCCAATATATTATGAACTTATTTGTAAGCAAGACTAATGTACTAGTAAATTGACTGTGATAAAAATAGAAATCCATAAACCTAATTAAAAATACTATTAAAAAGAGACTTGTAAAAAACTATCGTCAACAATAGATAGATAACTTTTCTTTTTGCCACTCTGAGAATTACAATAACCCCCATTTAAGAGATAGCAAAGGCTATTTTAAACATTTTCGTCAACATAAATAGACAACTCCTTGATTATCATCATAACAAAGTACTTTTAAATCTGAACAATAAAAATCTTGTTTATACCGTAAGCTTATGTTGTTGAAACTTGATTTTGTTTTGAATTATTTGCTATAGAGTAGTCTACTCACAAATCGGAAAATTAGTAATTAACTTAAAACTTAAGTATTGTTGTTTATTTTGGAATTGATAAATCAGAATTGTTGTCCAGTCGTTAAGGAAATTCAGTATAGCCTTTTAATCAAAAGCTTCTACTTATATAATTCGAAAGTCAAGATGTTTGTGATATGTAGAAGAAGGGACGTCAATAATTATAAATGTTTAGGACTAATTTTAAAGTGAAATAAAAATATTAGTTTGTGATGCGATAGGGTAAGAATCCTATATCTTACTAATATTATAAGGGTGAAAGTTTGTAGGTTTGGATGTTTGTTGCTTCTCTATGCAAAACTACTAAAAGTATTTCAATAAATCTCGCTCAACATATAGGCTACTTCTTATTCTACTCAATGGTTCCGTAGGGAAAAAGTAGGATCAAGTCACTATATAAACTATACGAACAAAGCCGCTGGCGAAATTTAGTATTTTTTAACTCCTTAAATAACATAAAAGATAAAATCGCCAGGCAAGTAAAATTTTATTAATGAATATAAATTTACTGAAAAGAATAATTCAAACAAATATTGGAATAATTTAAATAATGAAGTATTGAAATAATTATTGAATTTTTCAACTATTTTTAATAAAAAAAATCTGTATCATAGTGAATGAAAAATATTGAAATAATAATGCAATATTTTTGACATTTATTTTTTCAGAAACTTACTAATTAACTAGAAAGATTTTTCATTAATTTCTCCCTTGCGATAATGTTTAAAGCACTTGATACCCAATTAGCATATAATTTTAATGTTGTAGATATTGGCTTCTCCCCCTAAGCGTTGGTTAATTAGGAATCCGGAACTTTAATTTATTACTTGCTAAGGGCTGTTACACAGGGAATGTAAACAGCTGTGTTACGTTTCTTGTTTAGGGAAAGAAAACCTTCATCAGTATTTATAGAGAGTATGTGAAAATTTTTTAAGTATTAAATATGAGGAATATATTATTGAGGAATTTTATCTATTACAACATTAAAAAGTTCAAAATATTTTCAGAAAATTTCATTTATTCAGGAATTATATTTTTATATTTTATTTTGCGTACTTAATTCGTAATACATTGATAAAAATTTATAATTGAGAGTTTTTTTTAATTATGTATAGTTTAGTAAAGTAAGGTATACTTTGGTTTGAGAATATCAGCTATGATTTTAAATATTTTAAGGTTCCTTTATCATCTACACAAAATATAAAATAAAGTTACTGTTACCAGCGGAGATCTTTTAAATTATACGACGGATTTCAATAAGTTTTTCATCGATATACAGAGCGATTCAACATTTACATATACGTTTAAAACAGGACCACGTGGGCGAAGTCACTGGAGGAAAGCTAGTTATCCAATTAATTAATTAACATAGATCAATACATGTATTTAAAAAAAAAACTTTTTTGATTTCATTTTAGATTATTAACAACGTTTCTTTTACTTTCAGTGTTTGATAGTGTCAATGGTCACGCAATCATAAATTAATATGAAAAGAATGTTAATTGCAATTATTAAGAGGATTACAGTTCCCTACCCTGACTTCGTTCCCCTAAATTAAAGTAACAAAATAACGTTATAAGTACACTATTCCTTAAAAGACATGGGCTGCAAACGACGCGTACTGCATATTGTTATAAATTCTTAAGGGCAATAGCGTTGTGAAATAATGGAAAAGCAAATATCACACGCTCAGAATAATACACTAGCTTTCCGCCAGCGGCTTCACTCGTGTGGTCTCTAGGGAACTGTTTGGTGGAATAAATGTTTATCTAGGCTTAGACTCTAGTAAAATAATTCATTTGGATATGGTTACATATCGTGACACGGTTAAAATTATAATGACAGATTAAATAGTACACACTGGTTATTATATAAAGTTTTAATTCCTAATACAAAGTTCCACTTCCATTTATTTGCTACATTGATTAATTACTGTGGAGTTATTTCTATAATGTAAACAATATAAATTACAGATTAGAAAGTGAGATTTTATAAAGTTATGGAGTAAAACGTAATCTAAGAAATCCTCACGCGTAATCTAAAAAATATCAGTATACTTCTTTGTACTATATAGTAATACAAATTTTAATATAGTTTCTGCATATATTAGATTGTGTGAAACGGGTATTAAAGCGATAGTTTGATCTATAGGTTATATTCACTTATATTCAGTATTGATGTCAGTTCGTGACCACGGCCAGTGTAGCCCGGTCGAAATATATTGGTATGTGAAAACCAAACTATCAATCTATGCGTTAATACCCGTTTCATACAATCTAATATAATGCATCGCGAAAGTTTAAAATTTGTAGTTTCTGCTTAGCTTCTATTTCAAAGTTTAATTTTGATTCGAGTTAAGTTTTTATATTCTTTTTTTCATGAAAGATTTTATTATTATCACTTCAAATTAACCGAAGAGTAGTTAATTTCACACGTGATGTTCTTTATGCAAATTGAATTCATCGAAAAAAATACCTATTTACGTAACAAATTGGAATGGAAATTGGAATTCCAATAAAATTTGTCAAAGAAGAATTCAGAATAAAGGAGAAGTAATGTAATGGAACCGATTTCGGTTCGAAGAAACATCCTTTGATTTCGTCGCACCAATTGTGGTGGCCGGTACTTGTTAGACGAACGGTTTCGTAGTGATGTGTTCTGTTCTTGGAAAATGTGTTGTGCAGTACTAAGATGCTCGTCGACATTGTGGTGAGAATATAATCCTTATTCAATTTCGCCAGGATACATTTAATATCGTTTGCATGAATCTACTATTCATAGTGCCGAATACCTTTACCGAATATATTACTGCCGAATACCTCAATTCACCAATGCAGTTGATTTCATGTAAATATTTGAATTTAGTAATAGATATTGTGTATTCTTTTTTTTCCTTTTTTGTTGTTATGTTTGTGATTTTTCTGTCATATTTATAAACTGTATGTAAATTGTGCATGGGATGTGTGCTACCAAATAAAAGCCTATTCTATTCTATTCTACAAATGGTTAACAGACAAACCTTTTACTTAGGTATTCACGTTACAAATAAAAAATGTGTATACTGATATTTTTAAAAAGATACTTCCAAAATGTATATTACCTACCAAATAGATCACCTAATCTTACACTTGTATCTATATCTAAAAGAATAATTACTTTAGATAATGACAATTTAAGCAGATTTTTAATCAATAGACGAGAATTTAAATGAAACAATTGTTATTCTTATTATTGACAGTTTTTACTTCATTCAATTTTTTGTTTATTTGTTAAAAATATTTGCTCATGCAATTTCTTTTACTCGGATGTAGATGCGGGTGTTATTTGTGCTAGTTGTAGCATTAAACTTGGTGGAATCGAGAGCTTAGGGATTCTAGTAAGGTAGCCTAATTATCTCTCTAGATGGCCTATGTAACCTCACAAATTTTTGCCATTTTAATATTTTAGCCTATCGTCATAGTTATTAAGATATGAATATGTGCATTTTTTTTAGTAATAACTGTCATTATTGGGATCAAATAAGCGCAAACATTACGCAACAGTCGCTAGTGAAATGCCCTAGAAACTTTTATGTGCATACTTTCATATATCCCAGCTATATTGTACTCGTATGTTTCTCGCTGTGTTACAGAAGAATTTTACGTGTTAGTATTTTGAGATGATATCTATATTGAGACGCACTACAATGTTCAGCTCCGAGAGCATATTTCATTTGCTTGTAAAGCAATTGCCGTTTGTAATCTTTTTCTTTTAGAGTTGATATCAGGAAATTAACTCCAAGGCCCAATTGCTAGTACTCCGGTTTCTAGATGCCGCCATCTCTGAGGACTCGGATTTGATTCTAGGTCAGGTCAATGAAAATAAAAACAACTTCCTATATTGTCTGTTATCTATCTATTTTTATACATTGTCTCGGTTGCATAGTCTGTGTTATTTTTGTTACTACGGTTTTTTGAGCAACGTGAGTTATATTTTAGAGTTTATGGGATTATAACCATGTTACCTTTAACAGCCCTGTTGCAAACGCCATGACCGTCAAGTAATTAAGTATGGCGTCTGGATATTATTCTTCCCGTGAATAATTATTTTAATAATTGTGTCGTAAAAACATTATCTGTAAATTGTCATACCGAAGAAATTAATAGAAATAAATAAATATAAGACAACATCCAAATCGCAAATTAAATATCTAAAGTGATTGCATTACGGAAGTCAGAAACGATGATAATAACGACATCCAGAGATGAGACAATAAAGAAAAGTTAATTTCGTATTCGACCGGGTATTTCCCCGATCTAATACGAAATTCATTTCGGCCCGAACAAAGATGGCGACACTCTGAAAACGGCGTGCGAGCCACTCGGCTGCAACGGCGATTAGATATAATGCTATATTTCTGTATCTAGTTAGAATAATATTTAAATTCAAGTTTTAAACCTTCAAAGGAATGGTTAATGTATTACACTGTCGTTTACAGTAATTAAGTTTTCGACTAGTAAAAGGTTCCTCTTAGGCCTCAAACTTGAGATAATTCGTGTATACTTAGGATGGTCGGTGACCACGCGTTATTATTAAACTTTAAACCGCCTTAGGCAGAGGTTTTAACATATGCTTAGTCAGTATTGTTAATGAAGCACCTTTGCGGAGTTCTAACATTGGATATGTAAATAGAATTAGTCTTCTTGCCCATCCGTGCAATAATATATTTCTACCCACATCAAGGAGGAGGTTCAAATTTGGACTGTCTTTTAATTATGTACTGCTTAGTCAATTGCATACAGGATAATCGCATAAAAATTTCATACGACTTAATACCGCAACCTTTTAATTAAAATTAATTGATTATGAGTCAATTTCGATGTTCTCTGTTATTTTATAGAGTTTAAACATTGTCATTGAAAATTGTAAAATATAAAAAAAAAAATAACTTCTACATATCTTTAAAAGAATAAAAATATTAGAATATAATACGTTTTTATTGACAGCACTCACCACATAAACAATTAACAGCATGATTATTTATTATAAAACATAATACAAAAATAAATATAGTTTAAAAGACAAAAATAAAAAAAAATATATAGAAAGTACTATGGTGTGCGTTGCCAAGCCGGCCCCAACTCAGTATAAGCAGTAAGCAGAACCTACTGCACTAGTATTCTGTTGAGACCAGCAGTGACAACACGGTCTATTTCCAACCCAAAAAAAAACAGTGAAAACAGAACACATAACAGATAATATAGAGAGAAAAAAAAGAAGAAAAAACGATAACAATGAACGAATAACAAAACATCACAAACTCCAAACGTGTAATGACCAAACTTGTATGGACTGCGTATTTAATATTTAATCATGGTCCAACATAGTTAATAAATAGAAGACAGTAGATAAACTTTAGAGCTTTATCCAAATTTTAAATTTGCAATAACGCATACCTCGAAAAAAAACTGAAGATACGGCAGTTTTAAATATTTATCTCTCAATTCCTGTATTTATAACATGATCTGTGATATAAAATATCATAATAAATATCATTAAAAATAAAATACCACAGGAATTAGTAATTTAAACCTCTTAGCACACCTACTTGAAGCTCAAATGATTTATATATAACTTATTCTTTTAACATAATATTGTTTATGTCGAAAACAGCTTGCCCTTAACAAGGAAGTTATTTAAAAGAAATGGGGGACATTAGTCGTGCTTTGCCCTACGCGACGCGCCAGATGGCCCAAACATTATCACCGATATTGCCACGGGGAAGTAAGCCATAGATTTGTTATATGTAAAACGGATGATTTATAGTTCACTTTTATAAAGTCGTTAATTGCTTTCGATTTAAAACTCAGCTGCGAAGTTAATTTTGAAAGGCACATTCATATTGAAAGTTTTTTTTTAATATAATAAATATTAGACAGATCATTATGTACGTAAGCAATTTCTACAAGGACCGGTCATGGGATGGGTAACCAAATGAAGGTACATTAAGTACGAGATAATACATTTTGGTCACATCCTATGACCGGCAATGGCGAAAGTTGTTATGCAACCGTATCGCAGACCGATCGCGCTAACTACTGCGCCATCGAGCTCCTCCTCCTCGAGAAGTAAATAATTCAATGTGGTTTAAATATATATCAAATGATCTTAAAAACAATGAATAATATTTACGCAGAAGGACATTTATTTTATTTCTCAGAACATTATTTCAGCAAAAAGGCGCTGTTGTAGATTGTCATGTTCGTAGAAAGCTGGTTCCAAGTAAAATAATAAAAGTGCAATCTTAATAATAATTCATATTACCAACGACATAAAAATAGAATTCAGCAGTGCGATTCAGTAAAAATGCGAACCCGTATTCAAATTCATTAATATATAAACTAACGAATATCGTGAACTTGACAGGTGAACTCGCCACGCTACCGACAAAAATGGATAACTTTAATTGTAGAGACTTGGAATATTCGTTAAATTAAGAACGCTATGATTTGGCGACCGAATTCGGTAACATTGCGATCGCAAACTGTGGCTAGACTGCAGCCCCAGGTGTCTGAATTCATTTAGAAAGCGATATACGCTTAACCTTGAATTGGTATTAACGTTTCGTGGCAAAAGTGAAGTGAATTTCGAAATGATATAGGGCTAGAATATCTGAGTTTGAAACAATCAATCTTGTTTTATATTTTTATACAAAAAATGGAGTCAATAGAATTTCTAAACTAATATAAGTTAGGAGAAATTTACTTCAAAGTGAATTCGGTCGCCTGAGTGATTTCGAATACGGGTTCGACTTTTACGGAATCGCGCTACATCATCAATATCATTATATCATAGAGTTATTATACTGGACTAGGGTAGACATATATAAGTACTAGCTTTTTCCCGCGACTTTGTTCACGTGGTGTAGTTACTTTAGGCAGCATATATTTTCCAAAAACGCTGTTGTTTCTCGAGCTGATGATGAAATTACATATCCAATATGTTTCAGTACTTTATCTTTGAAAACTGTTATAAAGTTAAAGAAGAAAGAAAATTAAAGAAGAAAGAAAAAAAGTGATAAAGTTAATTAATCCAATTTGATTCTGATGAAAAAGCAGTTCTGAAGCTATCACAAAACTTAATCGAAGACGTAGTCTACGCAAAATTCTCTGATAGAAACGTTAGCGCAGATTACTTTAGCATAAACGCTACCTAGTATAGCAAAGCTTAAATTTCATTTTAAAACTCTCTACTCTACTATCAATACTTTAAGATTAAAAATGAAATGGAGAAATTAGTTTTGTATAGCCTTATGTGCTGTAAACTGTACGCCAAAATATTATTTATATAGGCAGCACTTGACGCTATGTTCATTCTAGAAATTCATGAATAGAAAACTTGTCTCTAGAGTTATACAATAAAACGATAAGTGATCTTTCAAATAAATAAATCCACATTTAGATTCCAATAAAAAATATTTCATTTTCCGAGTAACTTAGTCGCGTAGTGGAAAAGCGCCGCGGCCAACGGTCGTTGTAGTTAAGCAACTTTCGCAATGGTAAGTCACGGGATGGGTGACCAAAAATAAGTATCTCAAGCTACTCCGTGCTTCGGAAGGCACATAGAGCCCGGAAGCATTTGTAGTCGTTAATACCCTGCATTGGGCCAGCGTGGAAGGTAATGGCCCGTCCTCTTTACCACCATCTATAACGAAGGCCTGAGCCTTTGTAGTAGGGAGTTAAAAGGGTTGATGATGAAATAATATTTCTATTTACAGTGTAAAATATATATTTTTTAAATAAACGACTTATTACTCGTACATTACATATATATATCGTATATATATATGTCGTGGCCATATGGTAGAATTGATGATTTTATGATATAACCTATTACCTTCCTAGGGTCATAAACTACTCAAATACCTATTTTCATCGACATAGGTCCATAAACATAGAAATTTCATACAAATTTTTACACCCTTTTTGACCCCCTTCGGGATGGAATTTCCAAAATTCCGTTCTTAGCACACCTCTACGTATTAAGGGGAATGTTCTCTCCAAATTTCAAGTTTCTACGACCAACGGTTTAGGCTGTGCGTTGTTTGTCAGTCAGTAAGTCAGGACATCTATTATATATGTATAGATTAGATTTGCGCTTCCCGGGCATAAGTTTCAAAATGAAATTAGAATAAATAATGAAACAAATTGAAGAAACATACCCAAGAAATAAACAAATAGTTAATTGAGAAGTGCCTATAGAAAGCTAGATAGAGATCTTAATACAAATATGTAAAGTAAGAGAATAGCTAAGTTGTTTGATAGAATAAATATAGAAGTTATTTAAGAAAAATCACAAAAAAATATCAATCAACGAACTCCACAATCGCAAAGCAAATCAAGTCCGCTAGAATAGCCAAGTCGACAAATTATTCGAAGAACCAATTAACAACGCAACTCAAACGACACAGAAATATGTAACTTACAACGTGATTTCTGAATTGTACCCCAGAGTCATAGTCATCTATATCCAAGTAGTAGCGGCATTTCAATATCGTAATGTAGAATATAGGCAACATCATATATTGGGCTTAATATTACGGATTATATTAAAAATGCTATTTTATCTTAATACACACATGTACAAAAAATAGTAATTGGAAAATCGGCAATATACGTTATTTTCTTTTTTCAAAAACATCGTAGTAAAATCTAACCTACTCATCCAATCTATATGGTGTAAAAGAAATTTTTTATGTATATTAAATTTCTTCGACGATAAACATATTTATTTCGATAAGGATTTAATATCACCTACTCAAATACGTTTAAAGACGGAAGAAAAATATAAATACACTTATACGAAGTTCTTTTTATTTTTGTGGCAAATTCTTCGCACATAGATATATGACATCGCAGACTTTTTTATAGATAATTTAAGACTCTCCAACTTTTCTTTAGAAAGCATTCGTATATCTCATACTGTTTAGGCAGCGTCTACAAAAATAGGCGCCGTTGGAGGTACTTCTATCCCTAGGGAACCTTTTAGTGGGACAAAAAGTCATATTATCTAAGTCGGGTAATACCATATATGTATACCAAATTTCATCAAAATCCGTTCATTAGTTTCGGCGTGATTGACCGACAAATATCTTAACAAAGAAACTTTCACATTTATAATATTAATAGGATATGATTGCGTATAAATGAAAATGTGACGTGGTTAAAAAGAGAAAGAAGATCGTGAATGTCTGTTTATATAGTTAAAGAGTATGTTTTTCTAGTAATAAAATCAAATCAGTTTCTATATCGTAAGTTAAAAAGTAATGAAATATAATAAGTAACTGGTGAGGCTTGTGATTTGGAGGACTGATCTTACAACTCAGAGGCAACTTTAAAATCGGTGTAATAGATATAATTACAATATCATCGAAATTTAATTAAATTAAAATATAACGTGTGTGTTTTCTAGGCGGGGACGCAAATCGTAATGGTTGTATAGCAGACCCCTCTCGTGGTCAACGACGTAAACCATAGAGTGAAAGATTGTGATGTCTCTGTCACCGGCCGCCGCAGCCGCACCACAATATTGTGCGTTAACAGATACATTATAGTCATATTAATGGTACATAATTTAGGTTTAGAGTAGGTCGAGGGCGTAGTGAATAAACGCTGCCACCCGCGATCGTTGCTGTCTAGCAACTTTCGTAAGGGTCGGTCACGGAATAGGTAACCAAACAATTATTATCTTAGGTATTCCGTTTTTTATAAGACTTATTAAGTCATTGGTTCCGGCTGCATTTGCAGTCGATAATATCCTCCAATCCTCATTTGATCAGCGAAGAAGGCTGTGGCTTATCCCCCTTAACCATCCATAAGGAAGGCCTGAAGTTGCAGTGGGGACGTAATATGGTCGATAATGATGATAGTGTCTCGATCTTCTCTTTCTTACAAGTCAAGAAAGCCTGGCTTACGTAAACTAGAATAAAAACTCATTGGTATACATCCAAATTATTTAGACTCTAAGAGTGACGATAAAAAACAAGAATAGGATCAATTTTATATTGAGCTATTGGCGGTTTTCCAATTACTCAACTAAGGTGGTTATTACAACTAATTAGATGGAATGATAATGGTGTTAGTAAAATAATATTTCATCATGGCAACATGGGATTTAATAAGCGGCGCCGCACTGCGGATCTCATTAATTAACGAGTCTATAGTTTAATATCTGGAGGAAAAGGCTTCCATATCTCAGACACTATATTACAATACTTATTTACATTAAAAAAATTGAATATTATAAAATATTAAAACTTTAAATAAAATAATAATAAATAGTTGTAATTGTTGTAATTAATTTAAACTTGAAAAGCTTTTATTGTAGTTTAATATTTTGAATAGGGAAATGTAAAAACGTTTGAATCAGTTGTGAGCAGTTATAGGTAAGTAAATAAATACTATAGCCAAATTTGGACAGGCGGTTTAAAATTTAAAAATATAATTTAATTTAAAAATACTACTCCCAAAATATATCCACAAATAATATAACAAGTTGGGTTATAGTTTTGCTAAACAAAATTCTTATTACAGTCAGGGGACCTCTTACCTTAGTATCTATAGTCTAGAGAAGTAATAACTTTATAAAATTAACAAGTGCTTGAAAAATTCGTCAGCCTTGTTTTTTCTTATTACTTTATAGCTTTTTCCCCTATTTAGTAGCAGGTCATTCATTATCTACTATATTTTTGTTTACTTAAATTTTTTTTTCATGGCTTTTCTCTTTCCCCATACCAGCCGGTGGTTTTTGCCTCCTTTTTTATGATTATTTACATTCTTTTCTTAATTCTAATTTACATTTTCTTATTTCTAGTTTACATATATTTTCTTATATTCTATTCATATTTACGTTCCTCTTTTTTTTACTCTTGTTTGTACATTATTTGCTCTTTCACATTTTTATTCCTTGTTTGTACTTTCTGTATATAAATTCATTATAACTATTTAATATATATATTTTGGGCTGCTTCTTTAAACTAATTTCACAGTTTTTTCTTAGTTTTGCTTAGTCTTTATTTAATTTTACTGTTCTCTCCAATATTGCTGAGTATGTGTGTGTGTGAGTTTTGTTTGCATGTTTTGTCTAGTGGTGTCGTATGTTGGGCATTCTAGGAGGACACGGAAGATGTCGTGCTCTTTCTGATGATCGCTTCAATCCTGTTAGGTTCTGGGTAGCACAGTGATTAGAGCAGTCATCCGGATTGCGAAAAATCATGGGTTCGAGACCCATCCCAAAGTGCCAGGGACAAAGTGGATTTATCAAAAATTTTTCATTAAGAATATTTTTTATAATATAATATGCTATACGCATTGATAATAATGACAACAAATTTTCATCTTTATCGAAACTTTAAATATTTGTAAAAACATTTCTTTCGACTGTTTGTGTGGATTGCCTGAGCATTAACGAAAATACGTTTTGTAGCAGCGAAAAAGTAACAAGTCGGTCCGAGGAGTGCCAGGGATAAAGAATTCTTAAAGCATTGTTTATTAATAATATTTTCCAGTATAGCATTATAAATGCAAAATTTATCATATATATGAAAATGTCATAATTTAAGTAGTTTTATCAAACAAACAAGAATTTCTATGAGGTAGGAATTAATATTATTACATATTTTATAATATTAGCCATCAACAGATTTTATTTTATTTAAATTGTAATTCTTGTGTATTGGTTAAAAATATTGACTGCATCGAGAGTTTTGTTAAGCCAAACTATAATGCATTTTCTTTCTTTTCTTTTGGCCTGTAAATAGGAAATTGTGCAGCATATTTTTAATTTAGGAACACCTATCTACTGTTTGACTAAATTGTATTAAAAAAAAGAAATCGTCGTTAGGAACTTTATAATTACAATTTAATATAATTCAAAATTTGAAAATCGAACGTATCATAAATAGAAGATCAAAGATATCATTAGATAGACGCACTCAACAAAATTTCAGGAGTCAGGTAACAGCAATTTGATTCAAAGTTTGCGGATAACAAGTCCATACTCAAATACGGAACGATACATACAAACATTTCGCTACTCGAATATTTTAAATTTGAACGTTTTGCGTATTGAACATTTTATATGAATAGACTATATTTGAGTCACGTGATTTTAGAATACGAGTTCACGACAATATTTTCGATACGATACGATTCAACGCAAACCGAACTTATTATTTTTGTTGCTGTTTTTAAACGAAACCAGAAATGCATCACATTTGATTATCGAATCGAATGATAATATTCAATAAAATATGAATTTAAGATGCTATGTTATGCAAGATATTGTCAAATATTGAAATATGTGTATTTAAATTGCAAAAGGTAACATTAGGGTAGAAGGATAAAGCAGTCTTGATACTTGTTATATTTTGTGTATAATAAAAAATTTTCAACAACTGCCTCAGAACAGTATGTACATTCTCCTGACCGATTTCCGATCACGGCAAATTTTGACATAGATTAACCGTCCACGTAGGACACTACAGTGCACAAGTGTCTACATAAACATACACCTGTACACTCTGTATTACTAACATCTAGTAGTTTGACTGGACAGCACCCAACCCGACAGAAAAACTCAATAATACTTTACGTGACTCGAAATGTAACACGAATAAGTAAAAGAAGCTTTACTTTCAGTATTTTGTATTGCTAATATTGCAACTGTCTATTACGCTTACACATCTAAATCAATTCCGATATTTTTTTCCTTTTCACCATTCCTATTTTTCTCCGGCGTAAAAAAAATGTCTTTATATTTTACCCTTCAATTATAATTCGTTTTTTGTAGTAATCGACACGCTAACAAATATCTACTAATTTTATTCTTTAGAACATATTAAGTATCAAGTCTAGTTGTTACTAGTTACCGGTCAATTCATAAACACGTTTTAAAATCAAAAATTTTAGTCGATAATCATCTTTTTCGATGAAAATTAAATACGATGCTTCTCGTTTCAGTGGGTTTTAAGGCATTTTCATAAAATAAACAATTATTTTCATAAACATTCACAACAATTTACACTGACTTGATACTTGTCGCCAATTGACAATTTATATTGCCATATGAATGGCGATATTGTTTATTTTTATTTGATGCCATCAAATTCTGGATGTTTCTTAGTTCATTTACTTTTCTTTGACTTTGACACGACTGAATAAAATATAAAAAGCTCATTTTTTATATAATTTCCATTCTGTTACAAAACGGTAATATTTGGTCATTCTCCTTTGTCACATTGTTACCTGATGTTATGATGTGTGTACACACGGCCACAATATGTCTAATTTTCTCAATTGATTATGAACTCTACCTACTATACCTTAAGCTATATTATAAGCTTTTAATATTGAAATTAATTTTTTGTAGTCTTCGATAAAACTATTCACAAAATTTTAATCTTAAATTCATATGATGACTTTTTTAAGTTGGTTCAATTATTTTTCTTTTTTTTATTAGAAGATGTCACCAATCCATATTACTCCTAACTTATAATAAATGGACAACTTCATCTGTATTTAAAAATACTAATAATTACTGCAAACATAAAAGATAATATATTTCAATCCGATGTCTAATTTATGAGAAAAACGTGACAAACATACAGACACACAAATTTATACACCTGCAAAATGTAGCACACGTATTGAGAAACCCATATAGACAAGCCTAAATGAATATTGTGCCATATTCAACAAAATTACAACCCGGTCAAATTTTTGAAGTCGGTTAATGACGTTCATACACAGGTAATTGACTGGCAAAAATGGCTTCCTTTTTTAAGTTGGTTAATGCAAGGTCATCAATTTTACTCCTTTTTATAAGTGTGTTAATTTTTTACTCCTTTTGTAAGCTTAAATTTAAATAGTTAATTTCTTCAAAACTACTGAAGCTAAAAAATTAAAGAACTATTGCTATTTGACGTCTAGTTTGTGAGAAATCCGTGGACAAACATACAGACATCAGTAAAATTTAGCACACGTACTAAGACGCAATTACCTAACATACATACAACTCCAATTGATAACCTTCTGTTTTTTTTTTGTAAATGGGAAAATACTTTGTATCTTTTACTATATATGCTGAGTAAAGAGAAACTGAGAGGTTACCTTAATGTTCCCTTTCTTTTTTACCGCCAAAACTTTAGAAAAATATACATATCTTGGGTAAAAACCCTCTAAAATTTATTAAAGATTAAAATAATTTAATAAAATCCGGAAAAAATTAAATCATTGTAATATATGTGTGTACTTCCAGCACACCTCTAAAGATTTTAATGTGCCACAGCAAGAATTATCATATTCAAGGACCGAAGCGTGTTAAATTTAAATTGCAAACAAAAACTGGAGATCATAAACTTAGGTAACACAAATCATCAGAAAAATATATTGTTGCTGTAGCAAACCAAACTGAGCAAGGTGAATTTCTTTACAATAATTTACCTTTGAGTTATTACAATCGCCCGTAACTACATTTTGTCGCATAATGCTCGATAAACACGTAAGCTTACACGCTAAACAACAATTAGCTGCCTATTGTTACTCTCATTCAAATTAAATAATCAAAAAACGCATTCGAAAAACAAGGATTTATTTAACATTGTCCACTTGTATTAATTACTAATGCAGGTCAATCTCTAAAATTCCAGCAATTCCCGATTTATTTTACATATTCTGTCCCGACAAACCTATTTCTACCTTTTTTATGTAAAACAAAGTGTAATCGACTAAAGATCAAATAAAGATAAAGAGGGACAGAAAATGATATATTTTAAAATAATAGACAGCGACAGCATTGAAAAGTGACAAAATTAAAAACGTCAAATTAATAAAAATATAAAAAAACACATATCTAAAGAGGCTGGCAAAACTGTCATGAAGACTAATATCGATTTTTGTGTATTTAATATTTTTTACACGATGCTTTACTAGTTATTGTTAGGTATTTTCACCATAAGAGGAAGGAAGGTCCTTAGAATAAAGTTCATTTTAATATGAAATCAAAATTAAGCCTTATCTGAAGTATCCTTTTTATTAAGCAGTATTTGATTACCGAAAGCAGATCCGTTAAATCTTTCAAACGTTATAGAGTACTAAAAAACTCACACACATAGATACATAAATTCATTGACCCTAAACACACGCTCCTTTTTTAGGTGTCGTATAATTTATGCAACTTGCTACTTCACTGGCAATTGTTTATTAAAATCTCGATCTAAAAATTCCCTATGAGCAACTATCAAAAGTAAAACCTGACTTTTAAATTAAAATCGACGTGTGGAGTAAAACTTTTATTATAGATCCACCACTGAGTTACTTGAAATAGATAAATTAACTACAAATAGAATATAAACTATCGGAAAACGTATAAAATTTTCTACACTTTATTTGTTTTTTCCTGGCACAAGTGGATATCTGGATTAGAACCTAACAACAAAAAAACTTACTATGGCTTACTGCCAGGGATTTGTTTCTATATTTACTAATTAAAAAAGGACAGCAAGAGGAAAGCCGTAAAAGAAAGAAACCGTGAAAAGAAAAAGGCTTGTGTTAACACTATTATCATATCGATGTACCTGAATATTGATAGAGATCAAACCGGACTATATTTTATGATAAGCTTTACGTCAGCGGCTTCGCCCGCCGGTGGCTGTGCTGCGATAATTCCACCCAGTATTCCAATTTCAGAAGATGTGAAGTGAATAACTATAGTTTAAATAACAATCGGTGCACGACAAATACATACATTACGTATGGAGCGAGTGAGCGATGTGCACTTCGCGTCGTGGTTAGTTTCACGCTTGCGGCGATTACTTGGTTTCGATATGCAGTCGTGGTTAGTTAGATCAATTACTTGTTTTCAATAGGCATCGCTATTGTTGCAAAAAAACTCCACGGAATATTCTCAGGAGTTAATTGATTTGCCGACCCCCGGTGCTATATAAACTTTTTGCATGATAAAATTGTGTCTAATAACGCGAAAAAAAAGATGGATTCCAACAGCACCACATTATAACAAAACCGAATAAAAAAAATAAGTTTGTGGTAAATAAATAAATAATCAATTACGATTGTTGCTAATTATTACGATTTACAAAATCTATTCATACGTATAACTACACATTTTCTAAACGCAAAATAAACGTAACATAAAGTTTTACAGTTTTCTGAATTATTATGTACATTTAAAAGATGTTGCGTGGAGATTTGCAATAAAATTAAAATTACTCGACTGGTATAATCAAGGAGTTCGTTGCGTTACAAATGTCCACTCCTCGCTGGCACGAGACTAGTGCACATGCGAACGCATTCCTTCATAACAATTAATGTAATTTCCGGGAAAAGAAATTTTGGCATTTGTATAATAAAGGATCTGTAGACACGTAAGGATAATGGATATATCAATATAAAACTGTTATACGAGAAACAGCGACGGTGTGCTGTGCCATCTTTTATTTTTCCTAGGTTTCAGCATCCAAACTTTTTGTCAATATTCAACATAATTTCTTTTTATTATTCATCTTTTGTAATTTGAAATTTTGACTAATCAAATATGCTCTTAGTCAGTTCGTAAAAAAAAATCTGTTGTGAACATATTATTTTAAATCGTATAAATTTAAATATAAATAGTATAATAATGAAGATATGTGATTAAATTAGAAAATATAAATGATATATATAAAATTATACCCTGTAATAGCGTCCAAGTTTTTATTAAGAAACCCAAAAAGGGGTATGTTTTTGTATTATTTAGCAATTTTATATTTAGTTACGAGCTATTTTTATATTCATTTTTTGTTTGCCACACTTTATTTTATTTACCCATTATTACAAAACTACTTTTGAAGTTTAGCTAGTATTAGCTTATTTATATACCACAAAATAGTTGATTATTTGGTGGTAAATTAACATTAAGTCCGACTAGAAGAAGTGTCTTGGATATGTTAATTGCCTTTCAAGCAATTCATAAATTTTTGGAAAATGTCTAGATGTTCCAAATCTCAAATGTGATTTAAAGTTATCTGAAACCTTGGTATTATTTTTAAAATTAAACATATTATTGGAATCTTTGTTTCTCATTAGATCTTTAACTAGATTTGGTCAGAAAGGAACTAGGTATTTATCGCATATAGCAAACACAACCGACTGCGTAAACTTTACTAAATAGCATTTCAACAAAGCTATTCTTGTACCAAGCTAGTTTCCCATCAATACAGGATAAACAAGAGCCATTTACTTAAATAGACAATGAAAATCACTTTGGTTTCGGAACTGAGTGGGAGGTCTTAGCAAAACAAAAAAATGTGATAATCCAAGATTTGGATTTGCGATTCTGTAAGAAAACATTCTTATCTATTTTCGTTACAATTGATTAGAATAATTACGTTCCACAAAGTTGGTTTACCCAATCAACATGTAGATTGGAATCGTTTTGTATTGGTTGGTCCACTTGAAAGATCGACAACGGTTTATAAGAAGATTCACAGACAGAAAGAATACCGTCTGCCCAAATTCAAAGTTTGATTAGATTGTGTTTCTTATAAAACTTATATTCTTCACAAATATTTTTTTTTCATCTGTTTTTATTCATTTGAGTTCATTAAATACATTGATACTTCGCTTTTTTACCATAATTTTTATAATAAAATTGTCTATTTATAGATTTTGTTTTTACTTAGCATTAAGTTTATTCATTGGAGTCATGTTTATAGTTATCAACAAAAAAAAAAAACTCCTATCGATGCTTTCAATTTATTATTGCTAGACAGTAATGAGATCGTATTTTTTTTGTTACTATTCGTTATAAATAGACTCTATTTAAATATCCATTCTCGTTTCTCTTTTCACTTTTTGAGAAGCACTTTTGATATTTTCGAGCATGGTGTTCAATTCTTCCAAAGTTTCTGCCATTAGGACTATAATTATCAACGGCAAAACAAAAGCGTGCCATTGACATCAATGCCGTATCTTTTACAATCCAGAAGCTTTAAAATATCCTCCAACGCAGTGATAAATAGTAGCGTAGGAGACTCATTTTCTCACGCTTCGCTGCAATAGGGATGATGACTGGGTAAAAAAAATGCAATTCTATTTAGTCCGTCAGTCAGATAATAGAAAAATATTAGATACGTATTTTTTTTTTTACTTCAATTTAACAAGAAATAGTATAAATAACAGACATTAAAGTTGAGGAGTGGGGGCTTGCTACGTCACAGTTGAGTAGAAAACGTACTCTAACGTGACGTCATGCGAAATTTCAACTCAATGTAACGCCGTAATTTTATGATTACGAAAAAAATAAAAAAATACGTGTTTAATATTTTTAGCACTCTACTTGACGGACAAACAAACAAAAATTAGTCATCATCCCTATTCAATTGGATTTGACCTTTGGTGCTGTAACCGGACCGACATAGTGACTTTTCAATACCTGTAGTTCACTTGGCACCTTTGGTGAAACTGCAACACTGCCCATGTCTCGATCGAATTGAAGGCTTTCTCGTAGTCCACAAACCCGGCTTGTTCGGGAGGTTAGAAGTCGCCAAACCTGCGGGCGAAACAATTCATGACCTTAGAAAATTACTTGCAGATATGGCTCATAAGCGAGATAGTTTTATCATCCTTTTTGTAAAACAAGACGACCTCACTCTTGCTCTATGCTTTTGGCGTTCCTCGAGGATAACAGAATTAAAAAGTTTCTCTTTAATCTCTGCAGTGATTCCATCATCATCCGCCGCCTTGTTGTTTTTAGTTGTTTAAGGGCCATACTAATCGCATACAGGCTGACGTCCGGGATATCTTCAGTATAGTGTTGGAGCTTAGCTCTGGGATCTTTAGCCTTGCTTTCAGTTAGTGCTTGCTTGGACCATAAGTGTCCATATAAACTCTCGCTCTCCAAGATTTCAGCCTATAACGTAATAATGCAACAATAATGCCATCGTTAGATTTCAGCCTCGTCAGTTGGCTTTGTCCAATAGACAGATCTTTGGCGAACACTTAGAGCTTTTATCCCATCGGCTTTCAATGTCATAAATCGCGTTTAAGCATTCGTCCCCACCATCGGTAATCTGACATTACTATTTCCGCCACTTGGCGCCTTTGTTACGGTCTTCTGCCAGATAATGTAAACGCTCAGCGATAAAAATTGTAATTCTACGAAGCTCATGAATAACCTAAACAACTTAAAATTATTTGACACTTTTACGACGTGCCAGAAATTTCTTATCGTCGTGTATCGCGCAATACGCGCATTGTTCGTACGAAATATAAACATTCAGAGGTGCGACTTGAAATAAATTATTTGTGATCATCATCAGCCCTTTAATGTCTCCCTTACAGGGGCTCAGGCCTTCAGGCGTTAAGGAGGATAGGCCATAACCCTCCACACTGGCGAATTGGAGTCCATTAACGACTGCAAATGCAGTCGGCACCAACAGCCTTACGTGCTTTCTGAAGCAAAGCAATCCCGTGATCGAACCTTGCGAAAGTTGCTTAGCAGCAACGACCGCGGGCCGAGGCGTTTATCCACTACGCCACCGAGTTTCACCTGTACTTATTCCCTTCTACAACATTTTTCATAAATTCTATACCGTACTTTAATAGTATGTATGTGGTGATTTTGTTAACAAACCAATGAATATATAAATAAATAACATATGAGGTCACCGTTTGTTGTAGTAACAACGGAGGCGTGCATCATGTTAGATGCTAAATGCCATTACAGCAATGAACGCAACGTCGTATCGTAGACGCGGTATATACTAAACAGTAGGTAATAGTTTATATCTTTAAAATAAAAAGCGTTGCAAACTCACGTTTTTGTCTCCTAGATCAGAAGTTAATTAAAACAAATAAAGAATCATTTTAATCCGGTGGCTGAATTGGATATAAGAAAGAAAGAATAATAGTTTATTGCTAAAGTCACATAATATAAACAACAATAATAATGTGGATTAATAGAAACGAGTTAACATAATAATGCGAAGTGGTATTTTATGCTATGCGATGCCAACACTAGACTCAAACCATTATAAGCAACGATACTCGTACATATAGAAAATAAGATACAGAAATTTCCCAGATGATATATTTCTATTGTCACTGTCATAACAAATACTAAAAACACAATAAAAAATATATTTGAGGTGAACTCCAATAACAAACAAATTTTTTTTTTGTTTTTTATAATTAACGGTACAGAACCCTACGTGAACCCTGCGTTTTTTATAATTAATGGTACGGAACCCTGCGTGCGCGTGTTCCACTCACACTAGGTTAGAAATTTTCTTTCGTTTTAGCATATTTAAGCATTCAATTGTGTATATTGCTCTATTAGTCTCTTATGATAGTTATACAAATACAACAACAATTATTTTATAATTTTTGATTTTTTACAACTCTTCGTAGGTGTTAAGTTTCGAAATAGCAATCGTTAAAAAATAGTATGTGAAAATCATAATTAAACGCGCGTCCAATTGACTCTTGCGCTTAGTGACTCTGTGTCTTGGACGGCAATGTCGAAATTGTGAATTATTAATAAGGGAGTTAGGCTGTGGGCATTTCGATTTAAGCTCGTCGGTGGCTTGACCTATAAGTGTCAGTTTCGTACGGTTATATTCGATGCCCGTTTGAATTATTAAAGGCTAGCTTGATTCTGTGGGTTTAGTGAAATTTGTGCAATAATTCGTTAACGAACAAAGCTCTTAATCTGCTTGGTGGCTTCTGACTTAGGACGTTCGCATTAATTTACTGACGCACAGACTGTACATATTTACTTAAGGTTTAAATCTTGTACAAACCAAATAGGCTGATATATAATTTATAAACAAGCAAAATGGGCTATTTGTATCGTTTATTAAGGTGGTGTGTACAGCAAACGTGACTTCAATTGTTTTTGTATCAATGCACAGCAGTAAAGTAGAGCTCCAGCTTATTAATGTCCCCACTTCTGGAGCTCAGGCCTTCCTTATGGGTGGAATCAAATCAAATAGAATAGGGAGAATGCCCACCATGGCCATGGCTCACCACTCAGATCCAGCGGATTGTTGAGTATTAATGACTGTAGATGCATCCGGGACCAACGGCTCAACATGTCTTCTGAAGCACGTAGGAGCTCAAGATAATATTTATTTCGTAGCCCATCTCATGACTATCCATTGCGAAAGTCGCTTAACAACTATATAGCGCGCTAACTACTGTGACACTGAGCTCATCCGACTTGTATCGATGAATAACAAAATAAGCTATAATTAACAATAAAAAAATTATATTTTATTTCTAATGGTTTTGTCATGGACAAGACGTGCTTTTATATCGGGTTGGCACAAAAGTAATGAGACACTTGGTTTAAGTTTTTACTTTATTATTATTATTACAATAAAAAAAGTTTAGTCAATTATGTAATTACCATTAGTATCTAAGACTTCTTGCCAACGATCCGGCAAAGTTTGGATGCCTTTTGCCCAGAACTCTGATGGCTGTGCCTCGAAAAAGTTGTTCAACTCCACCTCTACGTCAGAGAAATCATTAAATTGTTTACCCCGCAAATGCTGTTTCAGGGCTCTAAACAAATGATAGTCTGATGGGGAATAAGGTGGGTGGGGTATCGTCTCCCAGCCCAAGTTTTCCAACTGCCGGCGAACCACAGATGCGACGTGAGGTTGAGCGTTATCGTGCAGTAAAACTACATTGAATCGTCTTCGTCGTTTTTTCTTGATAGCGGTAGATAATTTGGTAAGCTGGGTTGAATATTTGTCAGCGTTTATAGTTTCATTGTGTAATAGCTTATAAAACAGTATGCCTTGCGCATCCCAGAAACAGCAAAGCAGAATTTTTCGGCGGTTCTTTTGACTCGGCTTCGGTTGAGTTGGTGGCGTTTCTTCTCGAGGCAGCCAAAAAGCACGACGTGTATCGTTCTCGTAATAAATCCATGATTCATCTCCAGTAACCAGATCTGACAAAAACTCTTTACGTCGGGGTCGCAGCAAAAGTGACTGACAGATAGCGACACGGACTGCACGACTGGCGTCTGTAAGGATGTGCGGTACCCACCGAGCCAAAACTTTTCGATAACCAAGCTCATGCAGATGGTGTTTCACGGCGTGGTGACTGCATTTAAGTGCTTCCGCTAATTCACGAGTGGTAGCATCCGGATTCAACTGCAGTTCGCGGCGCAAATCGTCATCATTCACTGCGGGTGGTCGCCCTGAGTGTGGCTTACTTTCAAGGCTCCTGTCTCCTGATTTAAAACGGTCAAACCATCGGGACACCGTCGTATGGCTTGTACTTCCAGCGCCTAATGCATTGTTGATATTGTCAGCCGCAACCCGCGCACTGTGACCTAACAAGTACTCGTATAAGTATAGTGTTCGAACTTGTCGCTCGTCCATTTTTCTTCAAACTGACTAAACAAATCGCGAGCGCGGCTTTATATACCCTACACCAGAAGTACCTAGAATGTTCTACAACATTCTAGAATATTATCAAAAAATTGACTTAAAAATGGAAATGTTATAGATTTTTCTAGTGTGTCTCATTACTTTTGTGCCAACCCAATATTATCTTGATAGGATAGGAAAAAATAAGTTAAAATAACTTTATCCTAATAATGGTAAAGTTGCTTCAACTGTATCTGTGCTTATTAATTTACTTTTTCTAATGGTTTCCCTACGAATACTAAAAGCACATCAGATATTATTTTAATGGAATATCTGGTGCGCTTTTGGGGTCTGTTGTTTGTGTCGCCGGCTCGGGTGCTACCGCTAGCTGCTTAAAACTCCAATACAAAATTTAAGAGCACATATGGGGAAAAACGTTATATGTCTTATGTTTTTCACCGCAATACTTGAGAATATATTAAGCCGCAAAATTTATATTTATTTTAAATACAATTTCCCCAAATATAAGCAAAAATTACAGATAGAAGACCATACTAACTGTGGACAGTGCGGTAGTCGTTGGTTCGAGTCGTACATAAGGTTATTATTGTACATAAGTCGATAAATACTCTCGATTTCAAGCGATTTGACGAAACCAGTGATATTGCTAATTAGGACTAAGTGCAGCACAATATAAGAAAAGCTGTTTTAGTAAATATATCTGATTAGACTTCGATTAGCAACTCAGTTAATCATCATCATCAGCCATACGACACCCATTGCTTAACATAGGCCTTCCCATAGACCTACAAATATTCTTCTTCTTAATTCAGTTAATAAATACGATTAAATTGCATTATTCGCTGTCTCATTATTGTTTTTTTATTGCAATTATTATATCTAATAGACGTTATTATAGTCTTTAAACGACATTTATAATTGTCCAATGAGTTTTTATTTTGGTGAAATAAAGCCAAAAGAATATTTAAAATATTTCATCAATATCTATCATTAATATGAGCGCATCTGCGTGCAAATAATACCAGCACTTATTGGAACAGCTTTTAACATATTAATTTAAATGCCTTCGAATAAAAGTACGCGTCCCACAAAATTAAATGTTTTATTCATGCGGAATAAAAATTTAAAGGAGACAGTAAAATATCTATTGTGATTTATTACTCGGACCATTTTATGGGTGCATGATCTGAGGATTAAGTTAATGGCATCAAATAAAATTTAATGCAGTAACAAAATTATACATAAATATTTCAATTAGGACTGCTATAAAACAACGTGAAAATGAGATGAAATCAATATGGGTAAAAAAAAAGGAATTGGTAATGCCGCGCTAATAACTAATTAGGTACAGAAAACTTTATATTATAATTCACTTTAAGACTAAGTGTTTTCTTCGAGATAAGGTTCACTTTGGTTTGTAGGTTATTTTTAATACAAACGCGACCGGTTCTTTCAACTTATTTATTCGCACTGTCTTTGGTTATTCCACAGATACAAAATAGAGACGACATACCGCCCACCAAAACTAACAGTTTTTTTTTTTATTAATTAAAGAAAACCTTACATTAATTCTTAATATTATCGTTATGGCACATGACACTTTCTTAGATCAATGTAAACATTGTATTAATATAAGGAACAAAGACACATCTCTCTTTAGAGTATTCCAACAAATCTAACAAATAACTAAAGTATGTCAACCATCGAAACAAGTTTCTAAAATAATTAAAACATGGTGTAAAGTAATGGACTGTATAAATAAATGCCTTGTTTGTATGGATGACATTAAACATTTAACCTAACACTTTCTTCATGACAATATTAAATGTAAACAATTGACATGTACATAACTGAACTATTTACCTTAAATGTAATAACAAAGTAAGTATTATTAAATTTAGTATATATCAACTGTAAATAAAATAGTAAACAATAATTACCACCAAATATGCCTCTTTTTTATATATCCAACTACTTTATAACATAACATATTTATTTATTTATAAAATATGAATAACTTTACATTTTGCAACTGATGCAGATCTTTAATATTTAGATGTATGTAGATAAAAGAGATAAGCAGCCAGCTAGATACTAATAACTAAAAGAAGTATGAAATTATAGGACACATGATGTTAACCGCCCACCATGGAGAATATTACCTATACTTAATCATCAACAGATTTTGGCAGTAATATCAATTTTGATAATGGTCTTTTCATGATGTGATCGCTTTTACATTTTAGCGAAACTACGCGGACCAAGTAGTCCGCTCCCGGGTGCAGACCCGTGATCCTCCCCAGCAACCACTTAGCTGGCGGCAATTCCTCTTCTTTGATAATGACGACATCACCTACAGAAGGTGATGGGACAATCTTGTGCCATTTTTGCTTCTGCTGCAGTGTATGCAGATATTCAGACTGCCATTTTCTCCAGAAATCTTGCATTTGACCTTGTATCATCTGCCAGCGGGTCAATAAATGTACCTTTTTAGGATCATAATTCGTATCTGGAATGTTAATCACTGGCTCACCAACCAGAAAATGTCCTGGTGTAAGAGGATTAAGTGTGTCTATAGTATCTTTCATCTGACACAAAGGACGTGAATTTAAACAAGCCTCGACTTGTGCCAGCAAAGTAGCCATTTCTTCGTAAGTCAATCTCGAAGTGCCATTTACTCTCAACAGATGGCGCTTCGCTGACCGGACTCCACTTTCCCATAGTCCACCGTGATTTGGCATTTTTGGAGGGATGAAGTGCCACGTGGTACCGTCGTTTGCCAGAAGTTGGGCTATTTCGTAAGATATATTTTTTGTACCTTTCGTGAACATCTCCTTCAACTCCTTATCGGCACCAACAAAATTAGTGCCATTATCGCTCCATATGTGTGCACAGTGACCTCTTCGCGCCACAAATCTGCGAAACGCGGCTATAAAAGCTTGAGCTGTGAGATCAGTCACTGCTTCGAGATGAATTGCTCGTGTGCACATACAGACAAATAGACAAATATAGCCTTTAGTTGATGTTTGACCCCGACCTTTAGATGCTCTCAAATAAACGGGACCAGCATAATCAATTCCGCTTTGATAAAAGGCTCTGTGTTGTGTGACTCTCGCCATAGGAAGTTGACCCATCAGCTGTTGCTTAGTAATTGCATTATTCCTTATGCACACTACACACTTTCGAATATAATCTCTTACTGCTGCATTAAGACCCACTACCCAATATTTACTTCGAATGTAAATTATTGTTTGAGAAATAGTTCCATGAAAGGTTTTAGTATGGGCTTCTGTTACTATCAGTTTTGTCAAGTGCTGCTTGCGAGGAATAATAATCGGGTGCTTCGAGTTTTCAGGTAAGTCTGCTTCATTTAAACGTCCACCCACTCTTATTAAATTGTTCTCATCAAGATATGGTGTAAGTTTATTTAATGAACTTTTGTTTCTAACTTTTCCTTTCTGTTTAAGGTCTTCAATCTCTTGGCGGTATACTAAATTCTGGTAGTATTTTACACATGCAGTTTCAATATAGTTTAACTCTTCAACACTTATTATATCTTCTCGGTCTTTTTCGTTTTTATAATCTAGAAATCGTTTGCAATATGACAGCATTCTTTTCATTTTAGTCATCGACGAAAATCTCTCCCAGACAGGTGCATCTTCAACTTCAATAACAGTGTGATACGACTTCTTGCTCTCTAATTCCGTTCCTGGAATAGGAATTGGTTTAAGCATCTCTGTGTTGTCATCTTTTAACCAAGCAGGTCCATTCCACCAAAGCTCGTTGTTTGCTAGTTCGCTTGCTCGAATGCCTCTAGATGCAAGATCAGCTGGATTATCCGCCGAGCGTACGTGTCTCCATCTGTCACTATCTACTTGCTGGATAATCTCTGATACACGGTTTCCAACGAATATTTGCCATCGACTGGGCTGAGATTGTAACCATGAGAGAACAACCATCGAATCTGACCAGGCATAAATTCTGTCCATTGGCAGAGTCAACAATCCAGAGATCTCGTGCAGTAATTTCGCTAACAAGGCTGCTGAACAAAGCTCCAATTTTGGTACGGTAAGCTGCTTTAATGGGGCCACTTTGGTTTTACTTGCCAGCATTGTGACGTGAATATGGTCTTCTTCATCTACAACTCTTACATATACTACAGCTGCAAACGCCAGAGTGGATGCATCTGAAAATCCGTGAAGTTGTACATCTTTGCAGCGTGATGTCATTTTCGTCCATCGTGGCATTTCTACATTTTGCAATTCATGTAGTTCATCTCTATAATTCATCCACTCGTCTATCAGTTCGCAGGGCAATTCATCATCCCACTCAAGGCTGCACAGCCACAGCTTCTGGATCATAATTTTTGCAGTTACTATAACAGGTGAGAGCCATCCAAAAGGATCGAAAAGACTAGCCACATCTGATAATATCACTCTTTTTGTTACAGGGTACCGGCTGTCAGGCAAGTTTACCGAAATTTGGAAGGTGTCAGATTTCCTGTCCCAGGTAAGTCCGAGTATTTTTACTATTTTATCTAGTTTAATCTCTTTCTTTTCTTTTACAGGTCCCGGAATCTTCGAGATGCCCTCCAAAGCCATCAGGAGTTCTTCAGAGTTGCTCGACCATTTTTGCATTTGGAAGCCTCCTGCGTTTATCAGATCATTAATTTCCTGACAGACTTGCTTCAGTTCGTGAACATCTTCATGACCCGTCATAAGGTCATCCATGTAAAATGAATTTCTTACTACAGCTGCTCCTCGAGGATACTTCTCTTCTTCGTCATCAGCCAAGCGCTGAAGGGTTCTTACAGCCAGGTAAGGCGCAGCTGTTGTTCCAAATGTCACTGTAAGTAATTTATAACTTTCTATTTTGTCTTGTTCATTATCTCTCCAAACTATTCTCTGTAAATCTGTGTGTTTGTCGTCCATTTTTACTTGACGATACATTTTAATGATATCGCCCACAACACAGATTTTATGCATTCTCCATCTAAATATAAGGCTGCGTAGATCTGGTTGTATAGTGGGTCCTGTCATCATACTGCTGTTTAAGGAGCATCCGTTTGACCCTTTAGCAGATGCGTCAAACACAACTCGTACCTTGGATGTCTCCTTGTCCTCTCTGATTACAGCATGATGTGCTAGGTAGACTGAATTACCTTCTTCCTCTTTTTCAGCTTTCTTCATATGACCTAATTGCTTGTATTCATGTATAACTTTCTTGTATTCTGCTTTGAGGTTGCTATCTTTAGCAAATCTTCTTTCCAATTGCTGTAATCTAATAACAGCTTGCAGCTTAGTATTTCCACATAGCTTCACTGTGTCTTCAAAGCTTGTCTTAAGAGGCAATTGAACTACATACCGCCCGTCTTCATCTCTTCTTGTTGTTTCTTGATATACTTCCTCGCATCTTTCCTCTTCTTTAGTCCACATTTTCTGTTTGCTGTATAGTTCTGTTTCTACTTCCCAAAATTTCTTGAGCAGATTGTTGTCTTCTTGAACTTGTCTAGTGATATGCAGACTTGTGATATGCTGTGGAACATTAAATGAAGGATTAGTGTCGCCTGATAAAATCCAACCCAGGTGTGTCTTTTGTGCAACTACGTTGCCTGGTCCCTTCAATAAACCTACGTCTATAATTTCTCCAAACACATCAGCACCAAGAAGAATATCTATCCTACTTGGAACATTAAATGTTGGGTCGGCTAACTTCATATCCTCAAGTTGAGGCCATTCAAAACCTTTGACTACTCTAGCTGGCAGCTTACGCGTTAATGACTTTAATATGAAAGCATTTACATTCATAATAAAATTTGTTTCGTACCTGGATTTAACGCATAATCCTACCATATGTTTGATGGCTGTCTGGTTGTCTTCACCAACACCAGAGACTACTCCGCTGACAGTGGTTTTCTTCAAACCAAGCAACTCCACCGCTCGCGCAGTGACGAAGGAAGCCTCTGAACCCTGGTCCAGAAGCGCGCGCAGCACCAGCACCTGCCTCGACGCGGCCACCACCGGCACCAGCGCCGTCGCCAGCAGGATGTCTCCATCTCCACCAGGTTGTGACACACCCAAAGTGTGTGCAGACACCATTGTCTGTGCTACTTCTTTATTGTCGTTGTTGTTGTTTGTATCTTCAGATGTATGCGTTTGATCATCTGCTTGTTTTTCTCGATGTAATAATGAGTGATGTTTTCTTTTGCAGATCTGGCATGTGGTTTTTTGTCTACACTTGAATACTGAATGATTTGGTATGAGGCAGTTGAAACATAGTTTATTTTTCTGCACAAAACTGTAACGGTCATCTACTGATTGCTTTGAGAACTGCTTGCACTGGTATAGGTAATGATTTTCATAGCAGAGGGCGCATTTCAATTCTCGACTAGCAACATGAAATGTCTTAGGCTTAACAGGTTTGTAACCTTTACTTGCAGGCTCCACCATCTCCAATGTGCGAAACCTTGTTTCTAAGAATAACTTCAGTCTGTCAAAGCTAGGTAGGTCATCTGACTCATCACTACTAATCACTTCTTCCCATTGTTTATGAGTGGCAGCATCTAGTCTCGATACCACGATGAAATTCACAATTGCATCCCACTGAGTAGTTGGTAAGCCTAGTTGTTTCAAAGCACTCATACATTCTACTGAAGTATCCAATAGTTGTCTTATACCTGTAGCAGATTCATGTGTTAATGCCTTTTGTGTAAAAAACTTCTTGAATATACAATTTGCTATATACCTCTTGTTAGCGTAACGTTTTTTTAGTACTGACCATGCCTCATTGTAATTTTCAGCAGTGATGGGAAATTGGCGTAGTAATACTTCAGCATCTCCCACTAAACTTCCCTTCAAGTAGTGAAGTTTTTGAACATTCTCTAGTGAATCATTTTTATGTACTAGCGCCACAAATAAATCATGAAAGGATTGCCATTCAGTATAGTTCCCATTGAAAGAAGGCAGTGAAATATGTGGCAATTTAACGTCACTAATTTTGCTTGATTTACATACCTCTTGTATTTCACATTTATCAGGAATTAATACATCCAACCTGCATTTCATATCACCTTTATATGTGTAATACATTTCTTCAAAATCATTGAACACGTCGTCGGCGAAATAATTCAACGTAGAACGTTCTTCTTTAGGGACAGAGCATAGTAATTTATCGTGAACAATGTTAAATTCTTTCCAATACGATTCTAGAGTCTCCAATCTGCCTTTTACATAACCTACGCTAAGTCTTTCTTTCGGCGACTTTTTGTAGTTAGCATACGCTTTGTTTAACTTTTCTAACGCGTCTGCTTGAATTACCATACGTTTTTCGACTCCCTCCATTGTACTTGTTAACAAATAATATCTTGAATTACGTCGAAAAACACTACGTGTATAGATAGACTACTAGAAATCAGTTCCTTTGTTCACTTTTTACTTGTCGTAACTCGCACGATATACTTAAGCGCAACGTACTCGTAATGCTCGAAATTGTCCACTTGTTTACATTATGAACACTGCCAATTATCAAACAACACGATTGTCCTTGATAAAAAACGCTGTTTCTTACTGTTCAATGGCCGCCATGATGAACTACGCATAAATGTTTTTGAAAATTCACTATAATACACTGAATTTCTCAATCCTTATAGTTATTTCGCTGTGATTCATTTGTATTGTATTATTGTTCAATGAATCGTCCACATTCCACTATGCATTAAACATTATTTCACTCCAATTACATAGATTTTTTCCAAATGAACCTTTTTTTTTATTTGTCACTGTCATTCATCTAGGTTCGATGGACCATGTTTTCTTCGAGATAAGGTTCACTTTGGTTTGTAGGTTATTTTTAATACAAACGCGACCGGTTCTTTCAACTTATTTATTCGCACTGTCTTTGGTTATTCCACAGATACAAAATAGAGACGACACTAAGTTTGTAAGTAATCTTAGGTACACCTAAGATTATGAAACCCCTAAACAGTTAATGTAAATATATACATTACGGATTCATTGGTAACATAATGCACTCTTCATTTAACTTGAAGAAAATTCTCCTTTGAGGTCTATAAAAGGATTATTAAAGGCTCGTATTCGAAAAGTTGTACCTGAACAAAGCAATCAACAAAGGGGTATAAGTGAGACTAATTGTAAGAGTTAGTCAATGAAAGGCCCTTCCTTAGGGCCGGGGGTAAAAGTGGATATATGAGGGTAAGGTTGGGGGTATGTCATTTAAGGCACAGTGGGTGTTTCCGCTACTCCCTATACTTGAATTGTGATAATGAGTTGTTCCGAAATGACTAAGCTGTCTAGTTAATGTTTTTAAGAGTCCGGATATTCAGATTTTATTGTAAAACGTTGTAAAACGGGCTAGGGTTGATATATCATTAAGTTTTAGTGCAATTCTTCTTTGTCACTCACTGCACACGTTTAAAACTTAAGGATATACTATATTTTTGAAGAAATAATTTAAGAATAGTAACCATGTAATTTTTTCATCACACACACCATGTAATTTTTTTAATTTAATTTCATTAACCACATTGTAACATAAACATTACATTAGGCATGTCATATTGTTTTACAAGCATTCATGATTGTATATTAACGGTACATTTTACAATCATAACAGTATATCATTTAGAAGGAGCCAATCAGAAGCCGAACTCACTTTGCTTCCACGTCACACTTATAAATTCATTCAAGTTATAAAAGGGATTCGTTTAAAAATATGTCTTTAAATTCTGTTTAAACATAGATAATGGCAAATCAGCAACTTTAAGAGGCAGTTTGTTAAACATATCCATCTTCAAACTAAACCATCTTCAAAATAAACCCGTTTATATGTCTTGTTCAATCTAGTCGCAGGCGCACTAAGTTTGTCCCTATTTCTTGTGTTATATATGTGAATATCTTTTTTTTTTAAATTAAAATTAAATTTAAAATATGAATGCATAGTAATAGTAATAGTATCTAGCAACCTGGAAATTTCATAGTCTATTCTTTATATTTTCCCCTTTATTCGTTGATATAATTGGCTTATGTATGACCAGTATCATGAACTTGCAAGTTATTTTAGGTAATTTTTGTCATAAACAAATAATAGATAGGAGTTTTATATTTTTAATAATCTTAGATTATTGCGAATTTTTATTAGATGGTTAACACTACTTTTATATAGTTTATTATTTTGCATATCTCGTTCAAAATAGGATATGTAATAATATTGGTTGTTTCACCGATAAGAGTTAATAAATTATAGACAACATTACTTACTTTTCATTGTTTAGTTCATTTATAAATGAAGTAGCTAAAGCACTTCAAGTGTGGAAATCTGAAACAAAGAAAGCTGCACTTTCTATCTATTCATTTTCTTCATTATATTAAGTACGCAGAAGAAGGTCTTTATTCTGTTAAATAATGAAGAAAAATTGTATTTACTCCATTTATTTCGGCTACTTGTTTACTATAAAACGAAATCATATATTTGGACCATTTTGCCTCCACAACGCTAACTGAAAACATTCTTTAAAAAATCACCAGCCCCAGGTACTCTGAGTTGGGAATCGAACGAACGTCTTTCGCAATCCAATCAATCAATCAATCAATCATTTATTGCATAAAAATATGGTGTAACAGATGTCATAAAATGAGGGTATCACATATTTACTGTTTGACAGTGTGCAATAGTTTTAGTAGGTATATAAATTTACATTTTAATCTATTCATGCATTAACTATGATATTATTTTATTCGCACATCATTAACTTAAAAACATTTCATTCAGTTCCTATTACATATTATTTCGTCTTAAAGTTTAAAAATAATTAATAGTAATAATGTCAAATTTCGAATCAATTTATATTTTACAAAAAAAAAAATAATAAGTCAAGTATACACAAATTCATGTCAATTACAAAATAGTTTTATCATACACATTATAAAATATGTCATTTTATATAATTTATTTATAGTGTCTTTGTATATAATAATTTATTTATTTATAATCGATTTTTACTCTACTAAAATTGCTTGCATTCCAAATATTCTTGTATCGAGTAAAATGATTTGTTCAGAAGCCACTCCGTCAAAGCTTTTTTAAAAATGTTTCCGTTAATCGGTAAGTCTACTAGTTTCGATTGCTATAGTTCCAAGCGATTGCTATAACCACCGAGGTACCCATTTCTCAACAAGACTGACGAATTTTTCAAACGCTTATTACTTTTCTAGTGAATGTTCAGGCAATCCACCCAAACAGCCGAAAGAAATATTTTATACAAAAAATTAAACTTTCGATTAAGATGAACATATATTCTAATTATTATATCTGATCAATTTGCATTCAAAATTTAAATCTATTCTTAAATAAGCCCGAAAGCCATTGAAACAGAAAAGTGTTTGCACAGTGAGTAAATAATACAAGGAATATGGGCAACATGGATGTTCGAGTGTTGTACATATTTACACGTTTACTGCATTCAATATCGGAACAGAACAAAGACCTGCATAAGTTCATTTTATCTATATGTTTTCTTAATACTCAATCGCTTATTGCAAACCATAGTGTTACATAGATGTTACAATTATTATGAAATTCAAACTATGGACCCTGAGCCAAAATTATGAGAGATTTGTTGTTAATAAAAATCTTTTAAGTGGCGGACAAAAAGTTTATTATGATATTCTAGGCATCCAATTAGAGAATGAAAATGATTCCATTCAACGACTAAGAATTACAAAAAATATCTTGATAGTATTACCAACTAGCGATATTTATTTTAGAGTCTTTTTCTCATTGATAAGAAGCTTTAATAAAAAGAAATGTTTCCAAAGTTTATTACTGAATGAAATTAATAAATTATATTCAGTTTCAATCATTCATTGCTTCGAAAGTACTTTTATAACTTGATGTGAAAGAGTAATTCTCATCATACATATCAATAATTACACTCTGAGCCTAGAATACAGATACTGACTAAATAAGCTCAGCGGAATGTATATCGTTCGGCTTCACGCGTCGTTGGTCACACGGAAAAATACATGGCTCCAACACTAATACAATTTAATGCAAGACCGCCCTGAGTTAACAAGGAGTTGCTAATTTAACGTGTTAGCTATTCACGACTTTTGTAGCGATACGGAATCGTTAACTAAGAAAATCTTATTCAGTGTTACGTGTATTCAAACTTTTTGATGGAATCATAATGCTGAGAAAACTTTTATAAGGCATGGCTACGCAAATAAAAGTAACATGTTTGAGTCGAAAGGTTATTGTATAATATCCTTTTGAACCATTTTATATACCAGTCCCAAATTACCAATAAGAACTAAATTATCATAAAACTATTTTGTTAATGGCGTAGGTGACGAGGAAGGTGGGCTCAGGTGTGAAAATAAAATACAAAAACCTGTAATTCCCACAAAGACAGGTCCTCCTCAAAGGTATAGTATCAAACTATAATCATTCAAAACAAAATGTTAATAAATAAAAACAAAATTAAATAAACATAAAATATTTAAAAAACTATAAAAACATAGACATGAATAGGTCGGTCCAACTGACGATCCACAACACATTTTGATTAGTCACAGTCAGTACTAATTAAAATGCTTTTAGTACAAACTTTCTCTGAGGTTGTTCCATTAGTGGCATAAATAGCCGAAACAGTAACCAGGTGAAAATTAATTATATAACGTATAACGACAAAAATATCGGGAATAGATTATACAAATCATAATGAAGATTGATGGGTGCTGACAATTGCAGATATTTACTTTTCGCCTGTAGTGAGTGACCGTATTTTTGTCAATGTTTAAGCAATCCACCCATTTTTCAAGATATATAAAGCTTTATGAGTGTAAAATTTATAAATAATAATAACCCTAATTTTAATTTAGCGACGAGGAAGAAATAAATTAAGCTTTAAAATCTAAAATCAACAATAAACATGGAACTAATAAAATGAGTAACATTAAACTACGGCTGGTATTTAAAGATATTCAAAAAACTGGATGATTCATTATTATTATCAGATCACGTAACAGATTACGTGCCCACTGGGGCTCGGGTCTTCCTTATGGATGGCTAAGGAGAATAGGCCGTAACCCTCCATGATGGCCCAATGCGGATTGGAGGGTATTGACGACTGCAAATGCAGCCGGTACCGACGCCTTAACGTGTCTTCCGAAACACGGAGTAGGTTTAGGTAATAATTAGTCACCCATCCCGTGACTGTAAAAGGAAAGAACCATTAATGGTATCTATAATAAAAATCAAATACCAATTCGTGTATGACGAATTGGAAAATACCAGTATAAAGACGATAAGGCACATGTCACTCAAGTATTACATGCTCGGACGAGTTTCGCAAATAGTACTGATATGTATCAGAGCCTGGCGGGACGTCGTTCAGTATTACAGTTATACATACAAAATACTGATAGTATCACAAATTCGCCCTATCAGGAGGTGTGCGTCACGCACGCACGGCGACGCGAGCGTATCAAGTGTGAAATACTCTTTACATGACACCATTTACAACGTAGATGCTTGGAAATTTTGAATATTATCAAAAATGCCCGCAATTTCATCATCTTGCTTAACATAATAGAATTATAACATAATAGATATCCAACCTACGTTAAAATTTATGCTATGTGTACAAAATAAATAAAACTATATGTATACAATTTTTAACGGGATCTAGCAAATTATTTTTGTTTAAAATAAAAACATTTAAATATAAATAACGTTCCATAATCTTAATTTATATACCCATAGGATTTAGTACTTGCATTCCCTAATTTAAAGTTGAATGTAAATTTCGACTTTGACTGAACTCTGCAGCCTCGCAAATACAGTAAACAAAACTCAATTAAAAAACATTGCAAAAGATCTGCCACCATTCATTCATTTTAGAGATATAAATAGAAAATTGACGACGAATACGTCTTTAATAGCGTCCATATTGGTTAAGTTTTTCCTCTTAAAAGTATGACTTAGGGTGAACGGGTTATCACCCACCACACTGGTAGAGGATTAGTGGATTTTGTGCGGCTTAACCTACCTTCCGAAGCAAAGAATCAAGATCAGAGTTTGGGTCACCCATTCTATGACTGAACCATTGAAAAAGATGTTTTGCCTCCGCAGTGGTAATGTAGAGTCGCCGATAAGTAGATATTGATTATTTGGGCTGGTCATACAGCGCATATTTGTGCTGATTGTACTTGCCTTTTTGTAGTTAGCGAATTATTTATAATGCCCATTGCGACTGAAGTCATTCACGGACCACTCGCATTGGTCAGTAGTAGTTTATGATAGCTATTGGTATTAGTGTGCGATGACTCATTAAAAGGAGTCTTGTATTTGTATTTAGGTAGCTTTTTTTATATTGATGCTGTACTTTTTAAATCGATTAATGAAATGCATTATGCATTTCCATCGGTTCTTAGTAACGACGCAGCGTATAGGGGTTATAAAATACCAAAATAAAATCAATACAGTAAGTCAACAATAATATACGAATATAATATGATGAAATCATTTTAACAATAATATTATTAGTTACTATTTTATACGCACAATATTACACTTCGGTGGAAAGGTCAGCAGTATAGAAAATCAGGCGCACCGTTTACGCACGTACTACGAGAAAAATGTCTGGACCTTTTTCAAAGCTTGCTACGTAACATCGAATTTACAGCGAACGAGTACAGAATCCGACCGCCGTTACGCCGAATACATATTGATTGTGAACCAACGGGTGACGGATGAAAAAAGTAAAAATGAATTTCGGGTTATTTATCTCGCGAAGGCTGAGCACTTTCATGGAGTGTGCTTATAAAAGTTATGAGCCTCTTTGACGTTTCTTTATGACGTAAATGCGTGAACGCGCGCTTTGGACGACACATGTGCTTCAACACATAAATGTCGATCGAAGAATATATGAACATAATGGTCATAAGAGCTTTATAGATTTAACTAAAATAATAAAAAGCTTTTACCTCTATTTATTTAAAGATAGATAATACGACATTAGACCGATAATAGTTATAATTACATTACAAAATCACATGCATAATTAGTGGTGCCTCAATTACAAGCTGCTATGGTATTTACAGTTACACAGGAGGTAATATGTGAAGTTTAATGAGATTACAAGAACAATTATAAATGCAATGATTTTTTATTTAAACGAATTTAATTTACAATATCTGTATATACCCAAATCATAGTTTTTGCTATTATTATTCGCAGTCAATGGTGCTCTAGATTTTGGAGATTCAAAACGATATAGACTATAGATTTTATTAAGATAACTTTTAAATAATTTTTAAAATAGTTCTTTGTTTGCTAGTTTTATATTTTGGAATGTGTATCCAATTTAGCCACCGATGCATCGATAACCGAATTCTATACCATCTAAATTTGATACAGGATAAAGAGCGGGGCACGTATCTCTAAGTTAAATGGCTTCCTTCGCGAGCAGAGAATTTATTGGATCTTAGCGAACAAAACAATGTGAATTTAGTTAAACTTCGGTATGAATTTTGCACTTTAATTTAAGATCTTACAATAACTCCTTAGATAAACAGTTAAATATTAATGATGGTTCTTATATGGTCCGTTTTAGATATCAAGAGATTTTGAACAAATAAGTGAAGATTAATAATTTTAGGTTAAATGTTGTTAGTGTAAAAAACGATTCTAATAATCGATACATAATAATAACGAATACGAGTTCCTGTACTCCAAAGTACTCGTGCGGTACCGGCTGAGGACTTCCCTGGAGTGATGGACGCACATTAGTGTGTCTGTCTCTCTCAGAGGGGGGGGACGGCCGGAGCGGCTAGTAGTTGACTGGTTCCCTGGCAGGGTTACGTCTGCCGGGTGCGCCTGTGTCACTACTAGTGAGAGGTACTTGGGGAGTCGGCCTGCGGATGCGGGTGAGGGGACTTCCTCTGCGGCCCTGGTTCGGGTGTGTGTGGCGGCCGGGTCGTGCGGTACCATTACTGTGGCCGCGCAGAGAGAAGCGGAGGAGCCGGTTGATGAGGCCTGATAGCACCCTTTTCAGGGCTGTGGTCGGGCCGTACTCCGATGGTAGCCGCGATCGTACGGGGGGCGGGGACCCACAATAAGGGCTCTGCCTGTGTGGGTCCACCCAATAGACGGGTAAGTGGGACCGGAGATGACGCATCACCGGACTCTAGACAGGGGCAGCTGGCCGGTTTGCGCGCTGGTCAGCATTGCACGCTTCCGCCTTATCTGGGGGGTGCGTCTCGAATGTCTCTGAGGTGTACTCCCAATCCGCGAGGGACCTGCCCTTTTCAGGGCGAGCCGCAATGGGGGCGAACCGCGCGGTGTATGGCCTTCGGGCCGATCCCGTGCATCGCCTTCCATGCGAGGGACATCGCTGAGTTTTAGTGGGTAAACTCTTATTTCGTGTCTAGCTTCTTCGGGGCCCACCCCCGAAGAGACTAGACCACAGGAGGAGTTCCACATAACCCCTGCGTAGTTCGGTGGTTACAGCAGTCGCCTGGATTGCGAAAGATTATGGGTTTGAAACCCTCAGACCCTCAGAGTGTTAGGGACAAAGTAGAATTTTTAAGCATTTTTCATTGATAAACTTCATTAAATCTGCGTTTTTATAATGTCGTTTATTACATTAACGGCCAGCTGCACAAAAGTCCATTAAGATTCAATGATTCTAATGGATGTTAAATTTGTATGGGTAATATCGCTTTAAACTAATGATATTTTTAATGGACATTTGTGCAACTGGCTTTAATCGCCTCAAAATTTTAGAGATATGTGTGTATTCTTATGCTTATTTTTATGTGATCTTTATCTAGATTTGAAATAATATGACGGTAGTTATTATGGTATTATCCTATGTGAGCTATCAAACTTCTTCTTTTTATTTTTATAATTGTATTATAATTGTTATCTCCATTGTTTGAAATAGCGTTAGCAACTTCCATACCAACTTCCAGATTGTAGATATCCCTTGAACTAAACAATATTCGTCTCATATACTACTTAAATCTAAGAGGGGATAATATGGTACGTGATAAGTAACTGTTAAGGAAGCTCATTTATCGAACGAACGTTTATAACGTTCACGTACTACATGCTTTTTTATTGAGAGTTTTTAATATTTTTCTTTGACATTTTATCGGTGATACAATGCGTTCTAGAAGTACTTTCTATTCTCAATTGTAATATAACTTTTAACAGTGAGAGATATTTTTTCTCGGTCTGTGGAAATGTGAAAACTTGTAAACACCAATAAATCGCCACCGATAAAAGTACTTACTTGAAACTCTGTAATATACGAGTAAGTAAGTTCTCGAACGAAGCACGAGAAAGTAGTATTCTGTTTAAATCTCGTTATGCAAAGAATTTCACGAAGTTAATTACGCCGAAGTGGATTCTTTGTTGTATCGAAGTACCTAGCTTCTTTAAAATATCCAACAAAATAAGAAAGAACTTGTAAAGCGATTTAAATGTTACTTTTTGGCTTAAACGCTGTTGGCTTTTCTATTATTATACACAGAATAAAGTTTTGAACTTAACTATAAACAGATTAAAACTATACAAGTCTTATGGATAGCATGGGGTAACACATAAATGAGAAAAGAATCTCGATAGGTGGGTGGTATGCGCATTTGCTTTTCAATTTCTACTTTCGTATTGAGAGACGTAATAACTTAAGAAAATGTCATAATTTAAACAAATATTTCTAACCAAGATATGAGAATTTGAATGAAGCAAGAACTGTTAATAGCTAATAATTGATTTATAACTCTTAATTATTTTTAGTTTATTTATAACTCTTAAAAATATCTGCTTAGTTTAAGACATATTCTAAAGTAATTACGATTATATTTTTAAGAACTTTCGTAAAGACGGATCAGTTTTTTTTTCTATACTTCTTCAGTGTTATGGAAACATTGTTGAGTTGTTGTTGTCTGTTGTGTTAAGCAGTCATAGCTTTCCTTTTTGTTTGTGTACTAAGTGTTATTAGGCAAATTCTGTGAACTGGTACACCATTGATAACAATAGAGTCATGTAGGTATAAAATAAACAGCGGGTAAGTATTCGCATATGTTGTGATATGCTAAGAATTGAACTTTGTGTATTGTGTTGGCATAATAAGAAATTCCGATATAACTAGTCCTACTACTACCTTAGTAGTTGTTAGTATATTAGGTTTAAATACGGAAGAGCTATCACCACTCTTCTGTATCTCTACAGACACAAGACTCAATGCCCGAGTTTCCTAAATTGTTACATAGTAAGTTACATTTTTTTTAAACAGAAATTGAAAGCTTGTCCCATAAACTTTAATAGGTTAATGATGATTGAAAGGCAGGAAACTCAAAAACAAAAACAGTGATGCAAGGACAAGTGGTGAAAAGGAAAGGACTTTAATGTTTAGCCTCAATATTTAGACGGTGTCTTTTATATACTGTGTAGCTTTAAGATTAATAAGATCTTACTGTAACATAATTATAACGGATAGGTAGTAGAATTGGAGTTGGAAGAAATGACATAATAAATTATTTAAATATATATACAAACCAAAATACATAGCTAACTCAGAAGACAGCAAAAGACAAAGGGCAAGCGAAAAAGAGAATAAAATGTCAACAAAAAATAGTTTTAAAAATATTTCACCAGTCTGCTGGCCGAATCGTAACATCCGTTTCACTCTTTCAACAGTAATGGATTAAGAGAGGGCAGAAACACCACAAAATACGATCAGATTAGAAGCCTCTCCAGCTTTTTACAGGGCCCGCGAAGAAGACTTGCTGCCTTGGAGATCTCGGCGGCTTGATAGTATCGGCGCCCGGGAATATTCGTGATACGCGACCGCGTGGCCAAGTGCCCCGCGGCAGGTTACCGTCAGCAACCGCGAGCCTTCCTCGCTGGAGCCGCGTCGCGATACTATGGTGACGAGGTATTCCCGTACCCAACGTTGGCAAAATATATCGGATAGTCGCAACGCCTTTCATGCACGCCCGTAGAGGTCTTGCGGAACGGACGTTGCATAATTGTTGACAGAGGACGTTGTCATAAACAAATGGAATGAAGTTAGCGCTTCAGGTTCTTCGGTTTGCCAAAAGGGTGGCGAAAACAAGGCTTACTGAATTGGTATATTAAAAAATCTTTCAATTGTTCCTATGAAGTGAAATCCTTAATTGAGCACGCAATTTCTGCTCTGCCATTTAATTAGTTTAATATATATTTAAATAATATCGGTCCTTGTGTTTCCGGAGTCAATTCATATGCATTATAGCAATTGACAATAAAAGAATTTAAAGATTCACGACACACATCATATGTTTTAATAAATATTAAATAAGATACTTAACTCCTTATCTAACCTTGAAAATGCTGCGGCGGCTCTTGTAACGCGGGGAGAACTAGGGGTTGACTTTACTTGTTTAACCTCGCTATCGGATATCTATCTTTTATGGAATATCTATCGTTAATCTGCCCTTTTCTTCTTTAGGTACTATTTGCATGGTTATATATAGACAGTCAATTTAAATATTGGGTATCGTAAAGCTTATAATAGAAGGTTACAATAAAACAATCTCTATTAAATTCTTAAGAACAAACTAGTATAGAGAATAGTATAGAGATAAACACTCTGTTTAGACTTTCGACAATGCGTGGGCGCACTCAGACGTCGATGTCTTAACTTTTTTATGGTGCGATAAGAATTGCTACACTGTCTTCTCTATTAAGTCTTCTTATTAACTACTATAACGTACTTCTTATTAAAGGTAATAATTATAACGAAATGAATTATAGTCTTTTGAAATAAACTTATGGGGATTCACAAAGTAATTACACTGCACTGGTAAGTAATCAAAAGCGTTTTGACTTACAGGATTAGTTTTTTCATAGTTACACTTTAGAACAACTGTAATAGTCTGAAACTGCAACTAACTGGAATTAGAACTCGATCCTCTGTTCTGGAACTGGAACTGTATTCTCTGGTCTGGATTATAACAGCTTAGCGGTAGTGGATGCCAAGAGCTCCCGGGGGACATGTCATTGCGTAACTGCTTGACACACTAGTTACTTTACATAGGCTGGACGTTGGTGAACATGCCTGGAGAGAGAAACCGAAACGAGACGTCGATTATAAACTTGAATAAAGGCGTATCGTGGATCAATTTTTCTAATCCCTTTGCCGCTGCCCCCAATGTTATGTTGAGAATATAAAGAGTCTTTTTAAAAAATAATATTTATTTAGCCCTAAATTTAAACTGCATTATTAGTTCGTGGATGCGACTGACTGAACTGGCGGGATGTGGCAGACTAACTAGCGACAGGCACTCGTTGATGCATGAAGCCCTGAAAATGCTGTGTCAGCTGGAAATCTTTGGCACCGCAGTTACAGGAACATTTTCTAAATGTTGCTGCCGTTCGCTTCTATTCTTGCAAGTTCAGCCTGTAGTTCCAACTCGAGCACTTTGACTTCTCGTTGCGCTTTCGCAGATTTTCAGGTGTAAACTGCTTTTAAGGCGAGCTTACGGGCACGTACGGTCACAGAAGATGTAGAGGACACTGAAATTGACGAAGCGCAACGGCCACCGAAGCAGTCGCAACGGGGGTCCCGGGTGCTTGGGGTGCATCGGAATCCGGTTGTGGCATATTGGCCGCGGTTGAATTTGTTACTTTACTTTGGGCTCTCATTAAAATAGTAACTGAATTTAGCATTTTGTTAAAAAACTTCTAATGCCGGGTGAATGGACCAAAATGTAACGGATAGCTAGTAGAATAAGAGTTGGGAGAAGAGAAAGGGTTCAAAGTTGAGGAAATATATGATAAAGATAATAAAAATATATACAAACCAAAATACACAGCTAACTTAGATGACAGCAAAGTCCAAGGCAAGAAATAAGAGAATAAAATGTCAACTAAAAATAGTTTTATAAAATATCTCACCGGCTTGCCGTAATAATTAAGAAAATGAAAAAAGGAACAGGCAGCCCTACTTCGAAAATAGTCTATCTAGCGATTTTGTTTAATTATTTGTAACCGAGATTTATGTGTCGCTAAGTGTCAACGTCAATACGGCGTCGACGGGCCGGAAAATAACTTCCAATTTATTCACTGCCGTACGGCCGCTATTCCGGCGAGATGAAAACGATCAGGGTAAGTGATGTTTTTGTGACGTTAACGGTAAGTAGCTTTATTAAAAATCAGAAATCAGCAGTACGGAAAATTTAGCGGTCATATTATGAGTGGAATCTTTTAAAATATTTTCTTTTAAAACAAGAATTATTATTTTTTATCAATATAAAGTACGTTTTTGAGACAGACATTTAATTTAACCTTCCTGTGACTTTGCCTATGCCACCGGTACAGTAGTTTCGGAGCTTATCTATAATGTTAGAATAGATGCATTTATATGGAAAGAATAAAGTATTAGATGGTCGAGGGGCATGGTTGTGTCTTGATTATTATATATGTATATGCACAAAATGATTTAAATTAATCGGCCAGAGTCAATAAAAATAATCAAATTATACAATAATTTAAAAGGATTGGAAAGATACATGTAGTTTTAAAAAGTAATGGTGGCAATTGCTGTTACACTAACTGAAGAGCCTATACCTATTGCTATGAACAGTATATTTAGTTTTACTTGCGATTTGTTGTAAACAAAGTAGTTAATTAATAAAATACTTAACATGATATTGGATTCGAGTACCTAACGTTTTCATTAATATTAATATAATTTAATTTATTAAGCAGAATCGTTACATATTTCTTAGTTAATTGTACGTATATATTGATACAACTTTTGCTAATCATCTTTAAAGCATCTTTTACCGAAGTCAAAGTCAAAGACAAAATAATCTTTATTCAAATAAACTTACTAAAAGTACTTTTGAATCGTCCAATATTTTTTCCCTACTGCTCGTTCAGGACATCTTTTGGCTGATAAGAAGAACGAGCAGGAAACTCATCAGCTCTAATAGGCGTAATGATATTTACAAAAACCATGTACCAGATCAATACATTAAAAATAGAGAGCGAAAAAAACTATAGTCTTATAATTATAACATAAGCATTTAATAATAATGGAAGCAAGATAATTTTTGATATATAATGAGTTTATAAGTAATCACCTATCCAGTTGCTGGATCATCCCAAGTTCCAAGCATTCCTATCTGTTATATAATCGGATACCTTATTATAAACTTATTTTAAAAGTATTTTTTAAATAGTAGACATAAACTGCATGATATCTAATTGTTGTATTTTGCTTGGGATCTTATTGTAGAAGCGCAAAAAAAGACCCCTGAATGAGTTAGTAACTTTTTGCAGTTTAGCGGATAATATATTTTTATTTTTTTGTATTAAAATTGTGGTAATCACTTTTTATAGAAAACAAACTAATAATTTTACGAACGATCGAACGATTTACATATCTAGATCTAAGTCTGTATGCAAGCACAATTTTATTTACGTATATAATTGACAAAGATGATTCTGATGATGACAAAATGTCAAAGATGATGACAAAATTTAGTTTTTAAATTATAAAACAATGATCCTCTTTTTGAGTGATGCAAGTGTGTATGAGTGTATGTAAGAAGGTGTGTTTTCTGAAGTTTTCTGAAAGAAGTTTTCTGTTATAAGACAGTGATAAAGGCCAAATTCAGGATTCTATTTCGAACGCCATATTTAAATGTTAAATATTAATTATCTTATCAAGTCTGTTGTGTAAAAATTAAAAGATATCTAACTGAATAAATAATTTATCAAGTTTTCTCAGTTTTCCAACATTTTACATTGCTGCCCCACTGCTATTAGTCATAGCGTGATGTTATATAACCTACAGCCTTCTCGAATAAAAGAACTATTTAAATCGAAAAACAAAATAATTCAATTCAAACCAAACAAAGTACATGAGATTAGCGCATTTAACCAAACAAACAAACTCTTCACCTTTATTATTAGTACAGATTAACAACAGCCTAAAAGAATAATATGAAGTTAAAACCGTTATTAATAATTTCAGTTCATTTTAATCCATAATTATCTTAACCAACGAATGGATGAAACATTTAATAACGCTGGCAAACATTCTCGATTGCGGATCATTTATCATGGCGTAATCAGGTTTACGCTGATTTTCCGTTTTCTTCGGATTTTCTTCGGCTGTAATTTCATTAACAGGAAGTGTTTTCAGCAATTTAAAGTGCTTTACGACACGAAAATTAATGGACATTGACAAATATTAATCATCTACATACACATCGAAAAAGAGGATGAATTTATCAACGCGAAAATAAAAATCCTTAGCGATGTAAAAAACTTTTTATGGATAAATCTATTTAAAGGAAAATTAATACTGAGCGACTCAATAAATGTTTAAAAAAATATAAGCTTTTAAGTTCCATAGCTAGAGACTATATTGCTACATCACCACAGTTTTAATTTTAATTTAGTACGATCTTTGTGAAGTATTATCATCATCATCATCACCATTAGTCTATTAATGTCCCCACTATGAATTAAATGTTAAGGAAAGAATGGGGCATAACTTAATACACGGGCCAAGTGCTACAAGCTTATTCTTGACGCAATCGCGAACGAGCGACGAACATTGCAAGCCTTCCTTATAGATGGTTAAGGAGGAAAGGCCATGACCCTTTACGCTGGCCCAATGCGGATTGGAGAGTATTACCGACTCCAAGTGCAGCCGGGACCAATAGTCTAACGTGCCTTCCGTAATACGGTGTAGCTCGAGATATTTTTTTTTGGTCACCCATTAACAGACCCTTGCGAAAGTTGCTTAACAATAACAATCGCAGGCCGTGGTGCTTATCCACTACGCCGCGGGGCTTTTGTTGTATTGATCAAATGTAATGAAAATTAAGATCGTTATTGGATTGAATTTCACATTGAAATTGCATTTAAGAGTAAGCCTGCTCATAAGTGAATGTTAAAGAGTACCAGGAAAAGAATAATATTTACAGAGGAGCTCGAGATAATACATTTTTGGTCACACATCCTATGACCGGAACTTGCGGAAGTTGCTTAATCTTTGCATCGCAGCCCAATTGTGCTCACCACTACTCCATCAAGCTCCTTAGATTGGCACATTCATCATCAACATGGTTTATACACTTGGTTAAGATATATATATGTCGGCGTGTAGTCAGAAGAGCCTATTGCGAAGCCCAAATCGATCGTCCATATCGGAGGACTATCTTTAAAATAACACTGCAGGCGTGTATACCAACGTGGATTTGTTCCATTTTATCACTTTTCATACGAAAATATAACGAGATGAGCGTGATGTCGTCGGATGTCTTTACTCCTCGGCATTCGGGAACAGAATGTGTGCCAAAATGGCGGCAATTTGCTTTTGTTAACGAACTGTCAAAGTCAGTGTCACCATTCTAATAAAATTAGAAGTATCGATGATCACGCTCTCTCTACAATCGAGTAATTAAGTAATCGAGTAACTAGCAATATAAAAAAAGTAACTAAATCAAACGATCTTCGTAAAGATGATGCGACATATATATTACATTTTATTATGAATTAGTATTGATCCATTACAGAAAACTGCAAGATAACCAATTCACTTTTATTTATAAAATTCAGAGAAATGACAGACCCGCATGCTCATTATAATAGACTAGTTGTTTTTCCGCGACTTCCTCCGCGTAAATAATAGTCTACTAGCTTTTGCTCGTAACTTCATTTTATAGTCGTTTATTTTTAAATAACTTAAAAAAATAGTATTAATTAGAGGATATACTCTTTCAAACAAAAAAACAATGCAATATGGATATAACAAAAAGTCAAATTGAGGGTCTCAACTTGACTGTTTTCTTATATAATTTGATTTGATATCGTCATATAGGAACTCTAAAACAAAATTGTTTATTTTCATAAATAAACAGTCTTACAAATCGTAATATAATCCTTATTATGACAACTACCAGCTTTGTTGAGGAGAAGAACTATACAAAAAATATGAATACAAGTTTGACTGTTTGCCTGAATTATTGACAATGTCGTTTCCATGGAATGCACACAGCTCATATTTACTACTATCATTTTTTTGAGCCAGAATATATTGCTGTAAGTAATCTTACGAGTTTCTGATGCATGTTTATCGTAATGTTTATCGTAACGTTTCCGTATGATTCTCGATACTATCGAAATCGAAGTTTTAGTTATCGTTAGCTTATTTTTGCTTCCACTCCGGTATAAAAGAAGTCATTTTATTGTATGAAGTGTCCATACATTCTTCCTTGTCTGTTCTCTATGGTTTTCAGCAGGCCTACCGCGTGAAGGAATTGACTTCGATTCGATTTGAATTTAATCAAAATGCACTCAACGTTCAATTGTATTGGATTCAATCCGATATATAAAACATATTACATATGTGATCATATGTCATATGTTTACTATAACAATACATACTGAACGTTGAGTGCAATCCAATATCAACCAATGAAGTTATACGGCCGATCTTGCAGCCGTCTCTTTTCTTTGATGATTCCCAACACTTATTCAATCGATTATAGTTCTAAATGCTCTCTTAACCGTCGTCGTCGTAAAACAATAATATAATGCTACAGTTTTTATAAATTTACATGTTAACATATATATATATAAATGCTGGTAAATAGTAATAGATACATGCACACAAAACAGTAATTAGAAAACAGGTAATACAAGTTATTTTCTTTTCTTAAAAATATCGTAGTAAAATCTAAACTATTCAATCAAATTTATTTGGTGTAAAAATCAATTTTTATGCACATTAAATTTCTTTGAAGATAAGTAAAATTTCTTAGAAAATAAATATAAGATAAGTATATTTATTTTCAAAGAAATTTAATGGACTTTAACCTACTCAAATTATCGTCTAAAGATGAAAAAAAAAAACTTAAAAACAAAGATATATGCCATCACGGACTTTTTTTATTAGACAATTTAAAGCTCTCCAACTTTTCTTTAGTAGGTATTTGTATATCTCTTACCGTTTAAGCAGCATTCACAAAAATAGGCGCCCTTGGGGGTACTTCTATCTCTAGGGAACCAGTCAGTGAGATAAAAAGTAGCCTATATATTAATCAAAAGAAATTTTTAAAATTGATCCAGTAGTTTCGGAGCAAAAAACAATCCAATGTTTCCTTTTTATAATATTTTATAGAACACTTTATACATAACATTTTCACTATAACTGATAATTAGCTAAGAGATTTTAAATCTATTATGTGTTCCCGGTATTCTTAGCTCCATATGTACGATTGCCACTGTTATTAGTTTTAGAATATAGCTACTCGTATATTCTAATGAAGAGGCCAGCTTTGGCTTTTACGCCACAAATGGTTATTATTGACTGCTAAACTATAACACTTAATAACGGTTATTTGTTTCAAATATATCCAATTAAAAACGGACATGTGACCTCTATTTCGATTACTAATTTATCTTATATCTTCACTTTCTAAAGAGAAAAAAAAATTTTTTTTTTAGATTATAGTCATTTATTCTATCAACTCAAAATCATATGCGTTCTCAAAACTGTTATTATATTTTGTGTCTTAATTTTTTATATTTTATTTCTGGTACCCAAAATTGGTTTCAGTAGAAACCTGTATGGCAGATCACTAGGATTCCTCCGCGGTTAAAACATACTTGATATCTATACTAAAAAGTTTGTTTGTTTGTTTGGTTCAACTCTATAATCTCAGGGACAAATAGTTTCTTTTTTGTATTGAATAGTCCATTTCTTAAGGAATGCTGTAAGCTATATAACATCATACTAGGACTTATTGGAGTGGAGCACAATGAAAAATAGCGTGTGCTGCGTAAAAGGAGAAATATATGTAAATTTTATATTATTACGATATTGATCCTCTTTAAAAGTTTTACTAAAAGTCCACGACAGAATATGCCTAATTTATATCTTATTCTATTAAAAAGTAAATAAAGGGCTGAAAATGGGAGTGCAAGTTCATATGGGGCACCGTAGTTACCTTAACATTGTTTACAATTCAATTTTTCACTGTAATTATATTGTCATGTTATCTATTTCCAAATCCATATTTAATTATTTAAGCTGTTTACGCAGGATTAAATAATAGGGATAACAACTGACTACAAAAAACGAAATTCTATTTAGTCCGTCAAAATATTAGATATGTATTTTTTTTACTTCAATTTTACAAGGAATAGCTATTTTGAATACCTTATTCAAATCAGTACAATCTAAAATTCAATCTAATATTAAATGTTAGGTAGACGTAAATGTTACGTTAAGCTGACGTTTTTAATCTCTAGATGATGCTTCTGTACTTTTAAAATTGGATTTTGATTTTAGTTATATTTGTAGTTTTTATTTTTGTCCCGTTTTTATTAAAGTTGTCAATTTTTGGGTTTTTCTAATAAGATAATTTAATAGGGAATTGTTGATTGGGCGAACAAATTAAATGTTAGAATTGGCTGTTTTCGCTAGATGACGCTTCTATATTTTTAAAACGGGAGTTTTGATTTTTTAGTGTTTGTTTTTTTATTGTTTTTCCGATTTTTATCAAATAGATCCGCTTTCATTTTAAATTTTGCGGTTCCATAGTCTTAAAGTTTCGTCGTATCCGTCTGTATGTCCGTCGGTCTGCGGTTTAGCCCCAAAATGATTTGTATTAGAAAGGTGTAATTCAACTTGAGTTTACACTAATGACGTCGATATAGAAGTAAAATAAAAACTTTTCCGATACCTCTTCTACATATAAAATTGAGAATAAAAAAAATATTTTTATCTTAATCTTAACGCTGGTTAACGATTTAGGCCTATCCATTAGGCCTCCATCGTTAACAAGCACCATTAAAAAATATTAGGGGCGTAGCAAGATCATTTTTCAATTTAGTTCACCGTTTGTGACTTATTAAGCTTCTAAGTGACTCTACTAACTAAACGGTTGTTGTTAGAAACTCAAAAAGTACGGAGGTAACTTTATTTACGATTTATATTTAACGAATTTAATAAAAAAACTATCACACTTAAATTGGCTCCACTAATTTACGAGTAATAGTCGACCTAATGTATATAAATCATAAATTTGAAAACAAAAAACGTGATTTTTTACGTTTTTTTATTGATAACCGCACGGAACCCTTTATGCACGAGTTCGACTTGAGCTTGCTCGGCTTTTTTAATAATATATTTTAATGGAGATATATTTATCTAAATAATATATGAGTGTTGATGAGACTATTAACGAGATATTTCCTATGATTATAAATATTATGCCGATGCCGATAATAACGAATGACTTTAAATAAAAAAATTAAAAAATACTCGGAATTGCTATTAACGTTAGGAAACACTTTTATCTCAAAAAAATACTAGAATTCAAAGTATCTGAGTTAAATAATAATTAGGCGAAAAAAATACTGAGTGAACGAGAACTATATTAATATACAAATTGAAGAGACGGCAGAATATCCGTTGACAAAATTAAATTTATCGTCACGCACTAAAATCTCTTAAAATGCTGAATTGAGATAGCAAGAATAAGCTGACCGTCAAGTTGCTATGAGGATCATCGTAGAATCTTGCACAAGCAACATCAGGCCGTTTGAAACCCTTAAAATGGAAGCCTTTAACTGAAAATCTAGAATAAGCACAGAAGTCAATTAACTAGGCCAAGCAAAATGTTAACGTAATTATTAAACGAATTCAATTAAAATACTTTTATTCAAAGAAAACCTTTTGTTTGTATTTTTTGTGAGGCGTGTCGATTCTACTGTTGAGTTCTTAGACCGTACAGTGCCAACCACCATTAACTTTTATCCTACAAAAGAGGTTTTATATTTTAATATAAAACGGCAATTATTTAATTAAACTCCAAATATATAACAGATATATATTAACTAGCTTTAATATTTAAAGTTATGAGCTTTGTACGAGTATCTGTTTATAAATGACAAACAAGTAGAATACCTAAACAAATAGAGACTAGGTACAAGAATGGACTTTATAGCCAAAAATTACATTTATTTCATAGATTTTGTCAGTTAATTAATAATTCTCATAAAATTGGTGATATAATTAAATTGCTGTCTTATTCTTAACTAGCTGTAACCTACGGGTTCGCCCACATGACACGAAGGGAACTGTGTGCATACTGGCCTGCTACACTGGAGTTTTAAACTTATCTTAATTTAAAATATGCCAGTAAGCATCCACTTTTATATCATCATCATTGGCTTATCAATGTCACCACTGCTGGGGCATAGGCCTTCCCTATGGATGAAATGGGCCATGACCCACCACGCAGGTCTATTGCTCTTCGTTGGGTGTTTACGAATGCAGATGCAGCCGGGACCAACGGTATTACTTGCCTTCCGAAGCCCGGAGGAGCTCGAAATAATACATTTTTGTCAATCATCTTATGATCGCTAGCCACAACGCCAATCAGCTTGCGTCTATTTAAATTAGGAAGTCCTTTAATTTGCGGAAGAACTCTGAGGATCTGTATATACCGTGTAACTTGAAACCCTGATTGATCTTACTATATAATTTTAACGATTTGTTTCAAAGTCACTTTCAATTGCTTCTCTATCGCAGAGCCGTTGGACTCTAAGGTCTCTGAAACTTTGTCAATGAATTTTGTTTCTGGTATTTATTTTCCTTTAAACAGTTATCAAAATCGCGGTTGGTCGAGAAGAAGTTCTATTAAGTACGAAGGATAATGAATTATGTCCAGATAATAGTTTTAAAAGACTATATCACATTTAAGAAACTGGTATTACATTTACTTTAATGAAAGTACTATTACGACAAAGAATATCACACATTACTAACCTCAATTCAGGGTCGATTAGAATTAATTCTAAATATCTAACGCAGTAGTTCCGTGGATTGACAGAGTACCAACGCTAACGGCCCTAGTGATTAATTAAAGAGCTTATTGTTAACATGTAGAACCTTGCCGCAACAATGTTCTGTACCAACCGCTCGACCGATTTGTTCCCTGTCAAAATGATCGTTTTTCCGTATCGTTAAATGTTAGGGCCGTTGATCGCGTAAAAAATGGTACCAAAGGTTCAAATGTTTATGGTGGTGTAATAAAAATAAAGAACGAGATTTAGATTTGGTGAATAGTGAAGGTTTCTGTAGAACATATAATTTACACCGTACAATCTAAATTTGATAGTATACAGTGAGACTACGTTGACGACCTCCTTAGTGGAAAGGGAAAAGAACTTTTATATATTTTCTCGGGTACCTTTGTTGTCTCGATATTCTATAAAACGAGGGTATGAGCTACTTATTCTCGAATATGTGCAATGGCTTGGGCTGTTGTCCCTTTGCATTTGTCACTTCAAGGCGTTCTCTCTATCGCATAGGCAAATATATTTAATGGTTTTTTAATTTTGCATTATGCTAAAATCGTTATCAGTTTTGACAAAGTTCAGTTCATCTTAACTGTTAACAAAACCGGATTATTTGCTATATGTGATGTTGTAAAGAAAAAAAAATAGGTGACTCAGTAAAGCGGCTTTCACAAGGGCCGGTTATAGAATGGATGACCAAAATATTAATAAGGCCCGTTAAGTCTTTGGTCCGGGCTAAATCTGCGGTTATTGCTATGTCCACTTGATTTTATATTATATTTTAAAACATTTTCGAGATACCAAGGTACTATCTTAAATTATTACACAATTTATTCATACTTGAAAAAATAAAGTATATAAAAGACAGCCTTATTGCTACTCAGCAATGTCTTCCAGTCCATCACGAAGAATTCAATCTTAAAAAGCTCGACAAATTAATGTTGCTAAGAAAACCTAATATCTATAAATAACAATTTCTTTTGATTGAGCAATTAAGTTTCACTTGAAATATTGAAATTGTGCTAACCGAAGAAGGTGCATTGTTAAAAATTGATTCTCAATTTCAAAGTCTCAACTTACTAAGAAATTGAAAAGCAGTTTTAAAATTAAACCCGTCGGGTCGCAAGTGTTACTAGTTGAAAACTTAGCGACTTGGCAGTAAATCAGCTCGTTAATCAACCGTTTGAGCGGGCTTAAACTATAGTTTGGAATTACACGAAGTTTGATCCCGAGACGACGAGTTGAAAAGCTTTTTACCTACCGTTTCGGCATTGCGATATATTTTGTTGCTACAGAGCAGGAGACTGACTCTGCCTTTTTAATATCTTGTGTTTCTTTGATATCTAGTGAAAGTTTTAAGTTACTCACAATATATATTAATTTTAGTCAGTCTAATTAGACAGTTTGCCATCTTCAGAAGCTTCCTTAGTTTAAGATCTGCTGTTTCTTTACCGGTTTAACCAATATGGGACGGAATACATTAGAATGTTATTTACTTATTTTTACATGAGAACATTCTAAAGTTTCTAAAATTTCGTAAGCTTATGCTAATGTATCTCCATGGTAGGTTATTCATTCTCCCTGTTCGATGCAACTCAACATATAGGGAAAGTGTGTGCTCAAATTGTACGAACATTGAAAGGCTAATGTTTAATCAAAATAACACTCAGCTATTTACATTATAGAAAAAAATATTTTCTACATCGATCCGACCGAGAATTGAACCTTGTTTTAGATTTTGGCAAACCCTGAAACCAGTGTGCCTACACACAACTACGAAGGTCTTTGATGAATATTCAAAGATTATAATTAGATTATTGTAATATACTATTATTCTTGTTGCATCACTGGCATGAAATATATTTTTTTTATATTCAGTCTAGGCAAGCATAATAAGCACTTTTGAAAGTTGAAAACTATGCCATCGGTACTAGCACACTACTAGTTAAAATGTCACATGACGTCACGCTTTTGTCCATTTTCTACAAAGCCAGCTCTCACTCTCATATGTTATGCCTGTTATCTAAGCAATTTCTAGTCGTAGCAAAAATACGTAGCAGTCTAACATTTCTTTATTGTTTGTGATTAATACATTTTTTTACTCAGTCATTATCAGTCATTAATACATTTTTTTACTAATTCGACATATTACGCATGAAAGTAAACGTTTTAATAAATAAGAAGTTTCTTAACAGAATGATGGGCCAACAAGGCAATTTACCTGCTACCTTTACACTTATTGCCCTGACTTACTAAGTTAAACATAATATAATAAGGTAAACGTTTCATCCGCCCTATATATCCCGCATCCAATAAAATAGTAATTACATTACGTGCCTCATTTCCACGGCTCTTGAACTCCTTAATGAGCTACTTATACTCTCCACTTTCATAATTAATTGGCCTCTGATAAATTATTCCGCTGATGTGAGAGTGTATTCTGAACATGTTGAGTTCGGCCTATATTGGTTTCTGATGATGGCTTAGGTAATTTATTACATTAAATAAGACCTACAGTAGATATACTCGTATATTTGGTTTTACAGAAGTGGACTGTGATTAATTTTTATTTCATATCCATGGTTTTTTTCTTCTCTAAGTAGGTACATTATAGGAATGGGTAAAAAAATTGTTAGTTGTGAAGTAATGTGTAATGAATAGCTAAATGGCGCATTCGTGGATAGCATGCCCGGTCTGCAATATGTACAGTTATTGAGAAAATTTAGCAATTACCGGCCATAGGATAGGTGACCAAAACATTAAAATCGCGGCCACACGGAAATAAAACATTTATATAATAATATTGGTTTATTGATTACTTGGCTATAATACAATGTTCTATTATACAATTTGGATGACAAAAATAATTAAGTTTACTGAATAAAAGGATAACTTTGATAATTGTATAAGTATGAACTGTGCTACAGCAGTCAACGCCCCACTCTAGACACACGTATGTAACAGATTTTTTCTGTTGAGAATTTATAATATAATTTAAGAATATTATGTTTAAAGAAGAGATCACTCTTATTTTAAGCATAGCATTCTTATTATAATATGCTTGACATAACCGTTTTCCCATAATCTGGCGTAGAATATATATTGGTATAATAAATATTTTTGGAATAATTTTAATTCGCATAATCTTTCTAGATATGAAAGAACTAATTAATGGATTAGGTAAACTTACAAAATATGTAACCAAAACCAAAAACGACCTTAGCAATCGAAAAAAGCATGCCAGGGCAACGACTGGCGCTATATACATTTTTTTATTTTTTTAAATATTATGATAAAATATAATTTTGTTTAAGCCGCTAAGTCTAAATACAATTAGGACAAACCAAAGTATGCCATGTATATAGTATTATGTTTTTTTTTTACACTTCGTCATCGAATTTTTTGAAACGAAACAGGGAATTCTTAAGTCGGTTTCTACCTTGAAAATTAAGAAATTTACTTTTGCAAAAGTTTCAATGAAGTCTGATTGTGACGTGAATAATTTAACTACATTTAATATGTTAGCTAATTGCTCATGACAATTATTGAGTTTAAAGTTTTGGAGTAATGTATTCACATTGTTTTATTAAGGTATTTAATTAATATGTTTCAACTGTCAAAACTTTTATATTATATTATATCTCAAGAACTTTACAGAAAATGAGTACTAATAATTATTTAAGACTGCATGAAATTAAAATTAAATTATCTGTGAAATCAACATTTAGAAATGGGTAATTAGTTATTTTAAGAATAGATTGTACTTCTCCCACAATTCAACAGATGAATATTTTTAGTGTTCCGTAGTAAGCAAGGAACCTTTATAGTTTCATTATGTCCGTCTGTCTGTGTGGCCAACCGTCCGGAGTTTAGCTTAAAAATTATAGTTACTAGAAAGTTGTAATTTGGCATGAGTATTAACGTTAATAACGCCTACAAAGTGGTAAAATAAAAAAAAGTTTTTAGGGTACATACTCTACATGTAAAGTGAGAATGTTTTTTTTCGTTTTCCCAATAGTGTGGTAAGACCGTTATTCGATTTAGTGTGATAAGATCGTTATTAAAAAAAATCACAAACGGTTTGTGATTTTTTTTATATAGAGTCAACGGGGGAACCCCTCTACCAACTTAATGGGCGTTGATAAAAATTCAGACGTTACGAAAGTAGTTCCTATATATAACGAAGTTAAAAGGAAGACTATCACAAGTTGACTTTAGAAGTTTATGAGTTATAATCGAATTTCGAACAACTTCAGAGAAAATAACAGTGATTTTTTTTTACTTTTTTAATGGATAATATTACGGAAACCTTTCATGCGCGAATCCAACTCGCACTTGACCGGTTTTTGTATAATAATAACCAACTTCACATACATTGTAATATTGAAATGTAAAACAACGAATACTCAAACATGAGACAGTAAAGAAAAAATCGTTTCTTATATTGACCCAGGATTCAAACCGGAAATCAAACCGAACCCAGCGAGTGAAGCCGCGGTTAAACTGCTAGTAATTGATAAAGAAAAAGTTTATATTTTAAATATAAAACGTATAACTAAAACATTGTTTATGTATGGACACTGTTATACTGCTGGATAATAGTGTGGACATCTTACAAATCCACACAATGACAGTTATGGCTTAGCCTGAAACTACAAATGTATGTACCTACAGCGCAATACCATAATGATACCGTCTACGTACCAATAAAGATTCTCGACATGAAATACTATTCTGTTTCGAGATTCAGGGCCGGTTTCACTAGTTACTGATAAAGTCCCTGATAGTCTATTAGGAATCTGCCAGATTAACTACAACTTTTAAGTGTTTATCTAGTTTAGTTAACAATTATGATTCTTACTCGTTATAAGTATCGGCCAGCATAGTCTTGCGATCATAACCTTAAGCATTTAGATGTATTTATAATGAAGGATCATCACATGTGAAATTGAAAATTCAATAAACTTAAATTGCGATAAAATAATCATCCACTGCCACTGTGTTTGTCACATATGTCATGTTTATTTGTGGTAGAAAAGAACAACATTATTTTTCTTATTGATTATTAATTATTTTACTCCTTGTTTATGAACTTGTGCATCATAGCATTTAAGAAAATTTTAGACTCAAGGTACATTGACAGAAAGCTAATTTGACTTTGTCATTTTTCCCTATGTTGTATTTTAAAACAAGCTAAGAATATAGTGAATTAAAACCTTACTACATTCACTTAAGTTTTGTTTTTGTTTGTGACGGCTGTAGTAGTTACAAATGACTTTAATTTACTTTATTCCAATAGAATCTAGCAAAAGAAAAATTACCTATATTTGAAGTTGTCGAAATCGAATCAGTATCAGATTTTAATGAAAATACTTTCAGATGTGCGTTAATTATATTACACGTTGTGTAAGTATATGTACAACTTAATATCAACTGTATACCCAATTGATATTTTTTTGACATAATTCCTGTCTTATCGCGTTAATTGATAGGCAGTCTACAAATTTAATATTGTAGACAAATCTGCGAACCCGAACGAACGTTTTTACTCATTTTTAGTAATAAAAACTTTTTTTTACTAATAAAAATGAGTAAAAACGTTGGGCCATTAGTTTCCTACTGTATAATAAATGATCATTCTTTTAAAGTGTGCACTTTTCTTATCAAAATAACTACTTGTAAGTAATTTCAAGGCGACGAGAATTGCCTGAGGTAAGTATTACAAAATTATACAACGGCCTTTAATTAAAATAAAAGGGGAACTGCAGTTAAATTGCACTTAAACGAGTCCCATTTGCGTTATTATTAAATTTTAAATTTGTTGTAATAATGGGTTTATAAAATAACAATACCATTTTATAAAAAGCATTTAGTAAAAGGTTGATGTTTACCGATTTCAAAACACGTTAACAAGAACTGTGTCCCTTTAAAACATTATAAACATCTGGACCTCAATGTCAGTATTTGGATTTATCTTTAAAATCGTGGGTGTTACTTTTTAAATGAGGTAATAAGACTTCATTGTTCAAATAAAATAAATAAGCTTTTATAAAGACATTTTGTATCATTACCAGAGGTCGGAATTAGGTAGAGTTATTTATGTACTTGCATCGAAATGTTGATATTAATGTGGACCTTCCCGGGATTTCTTTATTTCTTCTTTCTTTATTTCATTGATGTAAGTTTGGCAACGTCGCGCGTGCAGTAGTTTAAATTGTGTAAAAGTAAATAATTTTTTATTTAAAAAATCACGGGATTTTTTCTGCTCTTTAAAATTAATCTCGGGATTTGAGGCATATCCACTTTATTCTTTCGCTGTATGAAATCAGTGTAAGTACATGAATAACTCTACCTAATTCCAACCACTGACCATTACACACATCACTTAAAAACAGCAATAGCATTTTCCCCTTGTTGTATAAAAAATAGAATGAAACTAATTTAACGTCTACAATGTTTTTTATTCTGTTCAGAAATTCAAGTAATCAAGATGATCAAATTTGTAGATTTCCACTATAAAAAAGGAGCTTCTCGAGGAATGTTTTCTTTATCATAATATTTTATTTGGTTTCTTAGTAAGTAATCTCGTTAAAGTAATGTAAATATTTATAACGTCAATAAAATTCAAACGGTCGGTTGCACAAACGACCATTGAGGTTTAATGACTCCTTTAAGCACTAATGAATTTCAAATTTGTATGGGGTAACGTAGCTTAATGTTTTTTTAGTAATGACTTAAATTTTAATGGACGTTTGTGCAACTGGTTGTTAGTGTCATAATTACTGCTAGCTCAATCAACTTAGTGTTAATAGGCTGTAAATTCGCATATTAGTTTTATTTGGGCATTCTAAAAGTTGTCTCAAAAGTCTTGTAAGCTATTAACGTAAATCGTTTTTATGAAATTATTTTGAAATACCATTCCAATGAAATAGTCTCAAAATCCAGTCTTAAAATTTGAGACTTCTACCCCTTGTAATATAGAAGTTTCATACAATCTATCAACACCAAAAACAACCCCTTGAGTGACTCTCGCAAAAAATATCAAAAATATAGTATTATAGATTATTTTCTTTTAGTTATATATATAGTATTATAGACTCACCACGCGGTTCCAGTGCGGATTGGTAGGTATTAACGACTGCAGACGCAGACAAAACCAACGGCTCAATTTGCCTTGTGAAGCACGGAGGGAAATAATACATTTTCGATCACCCATCCTATGATCGGCCATGCGAAAGTTGCTTAACAACCGCATCGCACACCGAGGATATTTACCACTGCTCAATGGAGCCTATAAATCATCAAAATAATTATATATAAAATAAATAAGATTATCAGCAGCTAATAAAGCTGGTGGAAGGCGAAAATTTATTTGATGTGTTAATATAGACATTTTGTCCGTGTAATAAAGTTTCCTTTCCTGTAACACGTTTATCCTTTGTGCAAATGTTACAAACACTGATTTATTCAGAACAAAATGACAGTGAAAGTTACTTGATGCTGGGTTCAAGTTACTCATGTAAAGAGACGTCACAACCTGGACGATATCAAAGAAAGATAAAGGGGAATGGATTTAATAGAGGAGATTTCTGAACGTTAACCCTTATTACACGGGTGGGTCATAATAATTTGCGCTCGCATTGTCAGCATCCTCGTGGACCTCACTTGACAAACTTGACCGATTTGTTTGAATATATTCAAACAAATCGGTCAAGCTAGATTTAATTTGGGTCTATTCAGACTCACATTCTACTTGTGGTTATAAAATGAAGGTCTAATTAGCCTAGGACTTTATATTTTTTAGTTTTACTTATATTATCTTATATTTTTTTATTATCATTAGTATTACTGCAGGCAAATAGAGTACCTTTTGTTGTATTAACTTTTTTAAATTGAAATTGGGTCTAACACAAAAACTTTGGTTCATTTCTCTAAATTTAAACGGAAGTTAGCGATTGCGTTCTTGAAATTATTGCATATTTCAAGAAATTTTTTACACTATATCAAACATTTTTTATTTTAATTTCTAACTTGTTGTTAAATGATCTTAAAATTTTGGTTAACAAATAATAGTTTTTTTAAATATTAATGATCAAATTTCTAGGTCCGTACACATCTTATTCTGCGTATATTGTCAGAAGCCTATTAAGTGGGCCCAATGCAAAATGTTGGGTATTAACGCTTACGTATGCAGTTTGCACTAAAAATTGGACGTGATCTCCAAAGCACGGCGGACCTTGAGATAATAAGTTTTTGGCTATCATTGAGTGACGTCTGAGGAAATTGCTTCACTTCCGCTTCTAAGACTTAACGCGCTAATTACTGCGCCTTCGAGCCAAGTAAAATTTAGTTATTTTTGGTTAATACACTCGCTTATTCCATGGTAACAGGAAGATCAAATAAAATTATAATAAGGTACACATTTTTATTACACAGCAACAAAATATATTTCTATGTGTTATCAAATTCAGAACCTCAATAATGTCAGATCTAACGAGTTGGCGAATCGCTTACGGCTATTGTTGATTAATAATTCATAAAAAAACATTTTCAAAGTAGAATTTGCGGGCAAAATTTGAATTTAAACCGTATTATGACTTCATGAAACTAGGCTCGCGTGTTTGGCTCAAAGCTTGTTTTTATTCCCGTGACCGGCTGAACCGCCCACGGCTGGTAATATCGCACTTACCGCGACATACCCCGATAATTTCCAGGCCGTCTCAGCTGAAATATTAGACTGGTGTTTATGTGACATTAGTGGAACACATTACCGGCCCATGGCAAATGAATAAGTTTCGCTTGAGATTGTTTACGTGCATTATCGCGGCTAAAATCCTCAGTGCTCTATAGTTTGATACAACTACGTACGTTAAAACATAGTATGTAAAAATGCTTTTAAAATTTATTTTTATACAGGATACATTTGTTGTTTTTGTATTGCGACTGATTTGTACATCGGTGTTATGACGTCGCCATATCTGAGATTCAATCGCCGTTCAAGTCAAAATAAAAAAATGTTTTTTCAATATTGCCTCGGCTCTGATGTTATGTTACTTGCGTTACCTTCGTTTCTCATTTCCGATTTCCATCGGAAATATAAGTGCTCAATTGTGGTATATGTCTAATTTTCACGTATATATTTAACATCTCTTTGTAATGGATAAATTCATAAATTACTGCACTAATTTTATGAGATTCATGATGTGTAAAAAATACGTTCTGTGGCGCCCAACGTGGGGCTGCCACTGAACTGATGAAAATGACCGGGTTCATTATCAGTGCTTTTACGTGTTAAGAGTATAGTATATCTAATATATTTGACAGGAATCCATGCTCAAAAAATTCCCTCATAAAGTTCTAGCATTTCTTATTTATTCCAAAATATTCAACGCGGAAAATTAATATCAGTGGTTCTTTGCTGAGCGGTAAATTTCATCGTTATTAACAGTTGGCTGGCTTCGAATCATTCATCCTTTAATGATGGACGTCATTCTTATATTTTGCTCAATATAATATTGAAAATTATTTTATCGAAAACTATTGAATTTACTTTTTTTTAGAAAATGCACGTGTAGTGTGAAATATACTCATATATATATATGTAATATACAGGTATATACTGTGCTACAATGTTCTTTTGTAGTAATTAAAGTTCTCTTTGAAGTCAATTTTTAATATTGATTTCTAAAATTTTCACGCCCACCATCCATAAAAATGAAATATTTAAACAGTTTCATCGCGTTTGTATTGCAGACCCTTTACAGTTCACATATTTGAACAGGTCACTTATGTGTACACGGAACCTGGTCAATAAAACTAAATACAAACGCGATGAAACTGTTTATAAGTTGTTTCATTTTGTTAATTTTTACCTTAACTATTTACACGTTAAGGCTTCAAATCCGTGTACTATTAGTTAACAGTACACCTATATTATTAGGTATTTTCCTGTATATAAGATGTACAGTCGTTGCCGTAATAGCTCGTCAGTTTGTAAGAAAACTCAAATTCTGCCTAATTTGTCGTTTCAATTAGTTTGTTTTTGTTTTGTTGATTAAAATTGGATGTGACAACACTGCCCGTGCGCAAGCGGGTGAACCCGGGGCATGAAGAGGAGGAGGAACGGGCTTGGCTCGAGCCGAGGGCCGCGACGACGTGACACTTGCTCCACGACCACACGAGGTCCGTTATTGTCGGGCTACCTTTGTACTTTATAATCATTATAAAACCTAAAATTACAGTCTACGCTCTTTCATTCATCTTACAATCAACAATAATAGAATAGAATAACTCTTTATGGTCAACACCACGGATTCAAAAAAATATACAGGAATATTAATATTACAGTGTAACAATTGTGGTTTTATCGCTCGGAGCGATCTCTAACAGACAACCTTTAGATAGAGAGAACTAAATGACAATCAGAAAACTAAAATAATGATGATATATCTACATACGATAAAAATCACATATAATATATATAACGAATAAAACTATAATTATATAAACTGATAAAAAATATATGATTTATGAGCAATTCATTATACCTATATTATATTATTAATCTTTTGTTTTGTGTTTATGTGAGCGTGTGCTTGAGAGAGTTAGAGATAAGTTTCTATCACTATTTTTGTTCACTAGTCTTGCTTAAGTATATATATATATATATATATATATATATATATATATATATATATATATATATATATATATATATATATATATATATATATATATATATATATATATATATATATATTTATATATATATATGTATATAATATTATATTATATTCATATAACCAATTTTTCATAACAGTAATAGAGAACATAATAAAAAAGTTGTGAAATAAAAATATTAACACAAAAAAAGGCCAGTGAAAGTATATTAAAAAAATGGCAAGAGTATAGTAGGCAATAGGCACAATCAACTAAAACGTTTCCAACTGGTTATATGCTGTTGTCTATTAGACTAATACTTACAATAGCATCGATCGATCTATTTGTACCCATGTCTGCAAGATTGATATATTTCAGTACTCGCGCGCGATGAAGTGTTATAACCATTTGGTGTATATCATTGTATTATCGAGTATTGTGTATTATTAGGTTCTACAAGTTTAGCAATAAATTCAGAAATTATCAAGTTTTACCTTTAAAATCACGACTCCCAAAATCGAACTAAAACAATTGAAACAAGTTTTATGGATTAGCTAAACTATTGCAATCGGGGTACCGTTTCGGACATTTGTAATCTAAGAGGTCCACCGACTACAAAGATAATATTGCATATACAAGCCATAATATAACTTGTTTCTTTATTTTTTAGTTCGATTTTGAAAGTCGTGTTTTATAATTTTCAGTTGTAATACTTATAGTATCACCTTTCATATAGTGTTAGACGCATGATGTGTCGTGAAAATTCATTTACACAAAATAAATAGACTGACGAATCCTAATAATTACTGAAATAAAAGTGTTTCATTCAGTTACACGTAAAGAAGGCCTGATGCTAATGGCACATAACTTAAAACCACAGAACAATGAACTGAAACATTCTAATCAAATAGGTTTTATACCACTTTGTTTATGTTTATGGATAGAAGAATAAATTAAAGGAAAAAAAAAAAAAGTAATTTATTGTTGGGCACACATAACACATAACAACATTTATATATTTACGGCTATTAAAAACAATTGTATAAACAGAAGATTGCAGGTGTTATGAATGCTATGTGAGCCAACACTGGACCCAACACAGTTTAAGCAGCAGGCGAGGCCCACTTCAGTGATATTCTGTTGAATCAAGAACAAAAACAACGACAGGACAAATTAAATTAAAATACATATAATCTTAACTAAATATGGCTGAGAGTGCCGAATTTTTATGCCTTACAAGAAATCGTTAATGTATACTGTGACCATTTTAGCTATAATGGTTTGGTTATATTGTAACATTGCAACTACATATCTGTCTGTACAGTGCCCAAGTATAGCAAACTTCTGTCAACAATAATACATCAATGTTTTGTTTGTGACTGCCAGCGTGAACAATGTACGTCCCCATTGCACTATTAGATAATGGAAATGATGGACAGACACTGATATTTCCAATACGATAAAAGTAAGGAACAAGGTGTTAGGTAGTTGTCTTATTCGATCTTGATTTGTTCCTTTGCCACCGCAGGATTTCTTGGAGTACTTTACCATTCCTCTCAGGAGAAAGATCATCGACATTTGTTACCAAAATCTAAAAGATAGTGTTCATTTATACAATTCATTTAAAATATTTTTCAGTATAATATTGTGAATGCGAAATTGGTAAAATATAATAATTCATTTGAAAATTAAAATTACTCCATTATTTGTCATAATATTAAAGTTAAATTCACAAAGTGAATCTACTTAGTCAATTATTGTTTGAAAAAAGAAGGAATAAAACTCGAAATGAAACGCAATGAATGGAGTCCTTATTATGATTTGAAAAGAAGAAAATACTGTTAACATTTTGTTCTAATATTTGATGATATAAAGTAAATTCTTAATTCAAAGGAAATATAGGTTTATAATTCGAATATTCACTCATGTGAAACTTATAATTATTCCTTGAGAAAGCATTCCTGCGCATCAATTCAGAGTTCGCTTCACATGCAAAATCTGTCAAAGATAAAGCACAATGTCAGACCCCAAGATTACTTTAATCTGTCCCACCAAAGGTACAAAAGGAGGATTCGAAACAATTATTTTTGCATCAGCCCAGAAACCGTCCCGGACGCGATAAAAAATCTCCCGGAAAAAGATATTTATTTTGGCCCAACTTTTTTTTGCCGTCGAATGAAGTGGTTTCTGCATTAACGACTTTGCTGCGTGGGGTTACGATACTTATTCGTGTCATTGGCTCGTTCGATTGCGGAAAGAACTTCGCGGTCGATGTTCGAAACTTTCGGGCGTGAGTGCAATAAAACGCCTCAAGTCGGAGGCGCGAAATCACAGACTAATTGTGAGGCTTGTTTCGGTAAAATTAACTACCTACCAAAAAGGTTTTATCGTGCACCAGTTTGAAACTTGAGGCGTTCGCGCTGAAGGGTTAGCGTTACTCTGATACCTTATGGTCAGATTGATCGGGGCTCCGAAAGTTTGGAAGGGTTCAACGAGGTACCTTTATCATATGACAGGCACTTTGAGAAAGAGGGTCTATCGGCTGTTTCGACACTTGCCAAAAGTATTTATATAGAAGAACAAAAAGAGGTTTTTTATATTTTGCCTAGACCATTTCCAAACAATAAGGTTATATTTTGATTGATTAATGTACTATATTTAACAATTTTGTTACAGTGATTGACAAAGATGAGGGATGTGCGAAGGGTGAAAATAAAAATATTATTTTAACTAAAAAAAGATTATAAGTACTTTTGGTATCACGTATGTTAATAGATATTTTATGTTTAAAAGTTGGTGTTAAGATAAACAAGGTTAGAGGGTTAAACTAACGTTTATCTTCGAGTAGACGTTAATGTTTGGTTTCCTCTAACTTTCCAAGTCAATTCGTCGTGACCATAAACAAAACTTTTTGGCTAAAAATATTATTAAAAAAAGCAATAGGATAATAAAAATGAAATAGTTTAAAAAAAATATGATCTAAAACTATTTGAAAATGGTCTTATTTATAAGACAGTGGTCATTATTTCCTTCAATATAATTATCGAAAATATAAATATTTTATTTTCATTTATTTTATTTAATTTTTCATGTACAAAAAAATGTGCATTAGCGGACTTAATGCCTTAGGAAACGGATGGTGTTACCACCATCCGTTTCCTAATGCACATGCACAGTAAAACTAAATAATTAAGATTTCTTGCCAAATAAGTAGATACATAAAAACATATAATATCTATATAACAAATACATACATATCGATATGTGTACATTACCTACATATACCATATACCTACATAAAATAACTATACGATAAAAACTAACAAATCGACTGAAATGGACGAATCAAGTTCCTTCAAAAAATAGCCACGAAACGTTTTCTTAAAATTTATTTTACTGGTGGACATTCAAAGGGAAGCTCATCACTCTCATAAGACATTCGACGTCGCACACTCGACGGAAATTCCGTTGCGTTTTAACGTATTCTTCTGTTAGATGTCTAACGGACCTACCTTCAGATTTCCACCGACACTTAACGTAATATACATACATATGGTAACTGTAAATGGAAACAGTGCGACTGTACTTTTAACGAAGTTTCCAGTTAATTATAAGCCACTAATTGTTATTAACTTCCTGTCGTGAAGTGACTAAGTTTTAATTACTCTTATGAAAGTAGTGAGCCAAATAATTGGCATACCTTAAGAACTTTTCTTGGTTGCGAGGGGTGTGATAAATAGCATGTTCAGTATCATTACATTCAATAATTTATAAAAACTAATGTTTAAACAACAACTTATCAATATGTATAACTTCATCTTCATCATGAAATAAAACTTTTATGTGCATATTTGAATAAAAAGTAAAAAATCTGAGGCTGGTTTGCATTGTGAATGAAAAATTGATAAAAATAATAATTTTATGCGTATCTTCATCAATTTTAACAATTGTATAATTTTATGTTTTCAATTAAAACTAAGTTTTATTACCGAGTTTATTATAACAGACTATGTAATTTACAAATTTTATTAGATAGTTGTTCCAGTAATTGACAAATAAAGAGCTTCGATAAGATAATGTGATAATTAAAATCATTTTTATTAAATCTCATAATATAAATTCATTATTGTCTGTCTAACCCTATCTTTAATTAAATTTAAAGTAGATCTAACTTTATGCTCAACATATTTGGGTGATATAAAATCAATTATTGATTAAGCAGTTAATATCGGTAAGGCATTTAATTTAATTGGCTTCTTATTCAAATTAGAGTGGGATAATTTAGATTATTTCTATCTGAGGCTGCTACAAATATACTAAGCAGCATGTTTCTTAAACTTTCTTAAATCTCTCAAAAAAAAATAACTATGCAATGAAATAAACCATTTTTAAAAATTTGGGTTTTATATATATTTCGTACATTTAACTTTTATATTATAATTTTTTATAGTTATACTTAGAAGTGAACCGACAGGAGATTAAAGATCGATAGATTATCTTATAGAAATTAGTTAACAATTACGTATGTAATAAATTTAGTTGTGTTGTAGGGACGCTTCATGCACTTTCCCTGCCATTTGACAGGTGACAGCGTGTGTGGGACTCTCCATCCACACGGACCCGCCCGAAGGCTAATTAAAATTCGGAAGGCATAGCTACCAAACCCCAATCCGATGCACCATTACTTTTGGGGGAAGGGTGTGGAATCCATCAGGGACTGCTTCACACCCAGAAATCCGAACGCCAAAGAAACCTCCCAAAAACTCAAGTTTTGGAGATTAAAATTAATGTAGGACTTTATTAATCTAGACCAAGCTTTCAAAGGAAGTATCCTAACCAGAATAAATAATACAAAAGCAGAGTAGAGGACCCGCCAATTATTATATAAAGAGCATTGAAAATACTGATTAACCGCCTACAATAATATTAAGTCGCAAACACGCTTATTTCAAATCAAAGCTTTATGTTTGATGATATAGAACTTATTTACGATTGGACGTGGCGCTTTTCATATTAAAAACGTAAGAGATGTACCGCCGGCGACGCGTGGAAATTCATAAATCGTTTCCTTCCATTCCTGCGTTTTTCGACCGGACCGCTTATGATAAATGTATTGCAATGCGAGCGGACAATAGACTACCGCTATGTGTCCCTGATTAATGACAGTTAAAAACGAGAATCGCTCCCGCTAAAAATATGTGTCTGTTTATGTTTGTTTATGAATTGAATTTTTTGTACACAATTTGTTTTGCGGACAGTTTGGTGAATGGTAAATGTCGTTGCGGACTTTCTTCTTGTCATTCAAAATGTGCTTAAGTAAAGAACACAATACAATGAAATGATTCCCAATCTCGATTGGAACATGTTTTCGAAGGAAATATTATTAATTTGTAACAAGACTAGCTTATATTAAGTGTAGTTATTTTCGATAAACATAAACATTCTTTCCTTATTTTTATCTCTACAAGCCATTTCTTTGTGATAATGTGTAACGCATGATCTTACTTAAGGTAAATTCTAACTTCGTACCAAATTTTATCAAAATGGGTCCAATGTTTTTGGCGCGAAAACATGATAAAACGAAAAACAAATAGTTACGAGTACCTTCATATTATAATATTAGTAAGGATTCTTTCTTACGTATATGATATGTCGGCGGGTAGTCCGAAGGGGCTATTACGAAGCCCAAATAGATCGTCCATATCATCTTTAAAATAACACTGCAGGCGTGTATACCAAGGTGGATTTGTTCCATTTTATCTCTTTTCACACGAAAATATAACGAGATGAACGTGACGTCGTTGGATGTCTACGATCGGAAACAGAATGTGTGCCAAAATGGCAGAAATTTGCTTTTTGTTAACGAACTGTCAAAGTCAGTGTCACCATTCTAATAAAATTAAAAGTATCGATGATCACGCTCTCTCTACAATCGAGTAATTTAGTAATCGAGTAACTAGCAATTAAAATAAAAGAAACTAAATCAACCGATCTTCGTAAAAATGATGCGACACGGCTATTCTGGGAGACGGTGCATGCTCTGTGCCAGTCGCGTTTCTGTAACAAAATAGAAGACCTTTTTTGAGCTAGGTATCTGTAAATCTAGTCATTTGGGAATTTTGATTTAAACTAGAATTCGACCATCATTTCTTAAACATCAAATTTATTACCAACGGGTATTTAATCACAATTGTTATAAAATCGGTAGTTAAGTTAGCACATGTAACTTATTAACGAATAGAAATTGTATAGGAAAATGAGCTGTTATATCAAGTATATTTGGTCAATGCACATGCTCCACGCATACTTGCATTGATTATTGTATTCGTAGCAAGTATGATGCTGTGGTCATGAGCGGTCCTGTACGCCGTGGTCCACAGTGGCTCAAAATGAGATGGGGAAAGGTCGATGCTGGGGTCTGGGTCTTACATAAGATCGTGGTCCCCAGAGGCTCAAAAAACAAAAACAGATTGGTCAATGCAAATGTTCCACGCATACTTGCATTGATTATTGTACTCGTAGCAAGGTTAATGCTGTGGTCATGAGCGGTCCTGTACGCCGTGGTCCACAGAGGCTTTGAAGGAGATGGGGAAAAGTCGATGCTGGGGTCTGGGTTTTGCATAAGACCGTGGTCCCCAGAGGCTCTAAAGGAAACGGGAAGGACGAATCTGGGGTCTGGGCCTTATTTATGACCGTGGTCCCCAGAGGCTCGGTGAAACGACTTAAAAGTTGGGAAGTTCATAGGATGGGATTTATACAGTCATTTCATAAGAAATTTTTGATTGTTGAATTGAACTTTCATGAAAATGTTATCTCTCTATCAAATAGCGAGAAATAAAGAGTACCTAATAATACCACTACCATTTACTAGGCATCTAATTGATGTGCAGCGCGGTAGATTCTTTTCTCGGTCAGTCCTGACTTCAACTAAAGCAAGATTTTGAAACCAATCGAAATTTTAATAATTAACAACGGGTTGCCGTTTTTACTTTAAGTTTCTTTAGTAATAAGAATTTAAGAGTTGATAAATCCTATCATCAAATCTTATTTACAATGAAATTATGCATAAACAAGAGACTGGTTTGAGAACCTCGATTGCACCACTTAAACAGCAATGCAATCACACGTTTTTAATTTAATTTTCACTTAACCAGTGATTTTAAGAGTGTTACTAATTCAATTGCCATGGATTCTTTACGAGCCATCAGGTTTGCCACCGTTACATCTTCTTCGGCTACAGGCATCTTGAGAGTAGCGACCATCTGTTTCACAAATGAAGAACGTGACATCAGCGTTCGGGTTACTGTTCTTCATATTAGGAACGCTTGGTTCTCCCTACGAAGGCTTCAAGTGTTTCTTCTTATTTCGACAGGCAGAAATATTACGTCCATACTCACTTTGCCAGAATCGAGTTCAGGCCGATGCAAATGTGATTCGACGACGGCACATGTGACTAAGTTTTGAAAAAGTTTTTATTTTGTTTCCGTAACAAGATTCTCCATATCCATGACCTCTGTGTATCCACTACGTCGGTTACATCCCACTTCTGATGTCGGCGGGTAGTCCGAAGGGGCTATTGCGAAGCCCAAATAGATCGTCCATATCAGGGGACTATCTTTAAAATAACACTGCAGGCATGTATACCAACGTGGACTTGTTACATTTTATCACTTTTTACACGAAAATATAACAAGATGAACGTGACGTCGTCGGATGTCTTTACTCCTCGGCGATCGGAAACAGAATGTGTGCCAAAATGGCGGCAAATTGCTTTTTGTTAACGAACTGTCAGTCAGTGTCACCATTCTAATAAAATTAAAAGTATCGATGATCACGCTCTCTCTACAATTGAGTAATTAAGTAATCGAGTAACTAGCAATTAAAATAAAAGAAACTAAATCAAACGATCTTCGTAAAGATGATGCGACAGATAATATGACAAATGAAAAAGTTTATATTTTTAAGAAATTATTATCGTGCTTACAACTACACTGAATTTATTTATGTAAAAGATTATAAATAGTTTTGAATGAAATACGGTGAATCCAGACCTACAAATTTTTAGACAAAAATAATATAAAAATAGCTACGGCAAATGGGAAATACAAAAGTTCTATTTGAGTTTTGGAATAGACAACTCCTGTGGGCTCTGGAATATTTTACCTATTTTAAATAATATAAGAAAATAAAAAAATTAAAAAGATTCTATTCTAAATTATGATTTATTATTATTTGATTATTGTCTAATTTCAAGTACTAACTATGATTTATAGTGACGACGAGGCACATTTGATTCTAGAATACTGTATAGTGTTTCTAAATATATATACAGAAAAATATTCAACAGATTTCTTTTAAATATTTATATGTACTTAAATATGTATTATTGATCGAGTTTTTAAAGTAGCTTGTAGTAACAGATTTTCCTATTATTTTCAATAATAACGAAATGAGATATAACATACAAATTTGTCATGTCTACAAAAACTATTTACTAAACCTGTTTCCACCTTTGCTCCACTCTGCTGCAAAAAAGTACACGATTAGCCTACACTCGATGAAAATATGGCATAAAAATCATTCAGGTGAATTTATTGACTTATATATATGACATATATATTGTTTGACTTAAATAGGTCGTGACTAATCGATAAAACATTGCCAAACAAACACGATTCGCAAGTCAATAAGCCATCGATTCGTAGCCGGATGTACCTTCCTTCGTATGTCAGACTAGCTTTTGTCCGCGACTTCGTCTGCGAGGTAAAGTTACTTTGAGCAGCATTTCTAACGAATATTTATTCATTATATCGTGTAAAATAGCTGAAATAAAGTTTCATGATTTTAACTTTAACAATGACATATTTGTATATTTATCACAATAATATCAACCTATGTGCTCATTAGGTACTGATAGGTTCAAACTAATACATTTACATCCTCCATCATCCCCTATTTTATCCCCATGGGTGTTGAATTTATCAAAATCCTATTTAAGCGGACGTCTTCATCATAGCTTCAATCTTTAATTTCAGTTCAATCAGTCGGAAATCTGAGAAGATTAATACAAAGTTTCATCCCCTATTTTATCCTCTTAGAGGTGGAATGTATCAAAATCCTTTCTTAAAGTATGCCTATGTCATAGTAGCTTTATGCATGCAAAGTCTCAGCCCGATCGATTTAAAATTGACAAAGTTTAAAACAAACTTTCATCCCCTATTTTATCCCCTTGGGGGTAGAATTGATCAAAATCCTTTCTTGGCGAATGCCTACGTTATAACATCTACCTGTATACCAAATTTCAGCTCGATCCGTCTAGTGGTTTGAGCTGTGCGTTGATAGATCACTATGTCAGTCGGTCAGTCACCTTTGAGTTATATTCATTTAGATAAACCTGACTCATTATTCTATGAAGAGTTGTACTAATTGCAGTTATTAATTTTCTGCTACTGATTCCATTTTAAAGGTTCTTAATGTTGATGAGAAAATAAGATGAAAAAGCGAGTATTGTCAATAAGATAGACATTGCTGTATTAACTAATCGCCAAAATTACTTTTTTTTAGATTTTATTTTATTTATTATCAGGACGTAAAAGTTGCCATTGCAGGAACTCAGGCCTTTCGGATGATTAAGGAGGATGGGCCATGACACTCCACGTAGGCCCAATGTTGATCAGAGGGTACTAACGACTGCAAATGTAGTCGGGACCAACGGTTTTACGTGCTTTGCGAAGCACGGAGTGGTTCAAGATAATAATTTTTGGTATAGCCCACCGTTGCAAAAGTTTCTTAGCGACAACAATCGCCGGTCTTGGCGTTTATCTCCTACGCCACCAAGCTATTCTAGCTGGTAGCTTTTATTTAATTTGCCCTATTATTAATTGCAGGTCAAATCTAACAAGCTTACCCCTTTTCCCGCTTTCAGATTGAGCTAAAAACTTGCTCTATAAAAATTAAAATTCAATGTTGCTATAGGATGCAGTTTATCTGATGATAAGTTGCCTTGGGATCTAGGTTATTAAACGAAGTCAGCCCATCTGTATCATAGTACGCGATGGCTGATTTATCTTGTTGTCGATTCGATTCCAGTGGTTCTTATTTGTCAAAACCAGAAGATAAATCAAGAAAGTGTCGTTTCACGATCAGATATAGTGAATGTTGTGTGTCGAGAACAGGTGCAGGTTAGAGGTGGCAGGGTGAACAGTGGTACGGGTATCGAACGGAAAAGAACTCGAAAGCAGTTACATCAACAAATAACACTTGTATAAACTTTAGTTAATGCGTGATTCTGGCGTTCGCAATAGCGCCGAAATTTCGAACTGAGAAATATAAGGTACACGGTAATGATCTCGTTTTTAGCAATCAGCCTGATGATAATGATCATTAAGTTTAAAAAATATAATGAGGATTTTGTTCAGCCAAGCCATAATATTTTTTTTTCAGTTGAATTAATTAATGATAATTTTATTTGTACCAATCACAACACAGTATTAAGACACATTGAAATAAATTACAAATAACACAAAAATATAGGCAAAGGGTTTAGCTGGATACGTATGACGAGTCGATATTGAAACTTATGTTTTAATATAGACTTGATGTTCAAACACGATTTATGTACTTTTCGCGACCGACTTCCGCTTTGACCTTGAGATAGAGAGCAAAATATCCGTATGCTTGACTATTACTGAATGTGATATATCTCTGAAGCTAATTAAGATAAAGAAGTGAAACTAACGCGAGGTGTTAGGTTACATTACAGAGTATATCACATATATTTTTTTATAATTTTTAGAATAAAAAATTACATTAAAAAAATAAAAATAAAAATAAAAAAAAATGTTTTTTTTTCTGAGTTCTCTGTGACTTACAATCACGAAATTAATATATGTTATGCTCCTTTGTGTGCTCTATCACCCATAAAAATTGCGTGAAAAAAAAAATGGTGCAACACAACGAAAAAAAATTATATGTGATTTCTGTCTTATGGTATACCTCTGTATTATAAGGTTTTCACATTACATCATTGTTTTTTTTTCGAAATTTCACATCAGCTTGTTTTAAAACATAAGTAACTAGTCTTAAGAGATGGGATAATAGTTAAAAAAGAAATGAAAAAAAAAACAGCCAGTGTTCAATACTTATTATTATTACTTTTTCGTGTCTATCAAAATACAAGAAACAAAATATTAATCATCGTCACTGTTGCAATTAATTACAATCGGAACACTTTGAGTCGCAAATAACTTAGTTAGGACCTCAGCAGGCAGCATTTTTTATTCTAAAAATTATAAAAAAATATATGTGATATACTCTGTAATGTAACCTAACACCTCGCGTTAGTTTCACTTCTTTATCTTAATTAGCTTTAGAGATATATCACATTCAGTAATAGTCAAGCATACGGATATTTTGCTCTCTATCTCAAGGTCAAAGCGGAAGTCGGTCGCGAAAAGTACATAAATCGTGTTTGAACATCAAGTCGATATTAAAACATAAGTTTCAATATCGATTCCCATTTGGGGGCCGACTCGTCATACGTATCCGGCTAAACCCTTTAAACAATAAATTTATACAGGGCCACATGTATGCCGGAACGATGCATAAAGAACTAAAGTTCGACATTATGTTTGCTTGATGAGCAAACTACAGTTTTCTATCTTTATTTATTTCTATTTTGGTGTATGTTTCGATTTTACTTCAGGATAATCATAGCATCAATTAGCATCGGTCTTATGAAAAAATATTTGAAATATACGATAAATCCGGTGCGATTCCATATGAAAGATTTTATCCATTGAAAAATTCAACAACCTTTGAAAAACCATATATAGCCACACTAAGCAATTAAACGAAATAACCAATGAAATGCTGCTGAGCTTATTCTATACAGACATTTCAATATGAAATAAAAATACCGCGGAATTTCGAAACTATCCCGATAAAGGCGGTAAAGGTGGGCGATAATAAAACTCTGAAAGGGTCCCATAAATGAAGTTCTACGTGAACACAAATAAATCAGTTGGCGTGTTAGGAATCACGTACGATCTAACGCAGCTTGTTAACGCGAGTAAACTTGTTCCTCTGTGGTATTGTTGTTTGCACGAACGAAAAGAGTGCGAATTGGCACTTTTCACGTATTGTGAACGGAAAAAAATGGTTAACTGTCTAATTCTATCCTATATTAAGTATTAGGCTGTTTATTTTTTTAATAAAAAGGTTCAGTAATATTTTGAGATGGGATAAAAAAGAAACCGAAACGTAGGTAGGGCAGATGTTGGGCAGAGTTATTGGCCATTTTAAGAGTTACTAGGAAGTGAACATTGACACATTACAACTTGCAAAGTTATTGCCAAAATGTTGGAACGTCTTGAAGTGCCAAATGGCCAAAAAGGGGACAGTGTCCAAAATCGGCTCTGCCCTAGTCGTAATGTACTTTTATATAGTGAGGCAAGTAACAAGCAAACGTTAGAAACTCTTCCATTACTAAGATTTCGATTATAGAGTCTAAGAAGGTAAAAAAAAAAAAAAAAAAAAAATATTTTATTTCAAGACCAGAAATGATGTAAACATTTGTAATGGACTATTTCTTTTAGATAAAATAAATATCTGTACCAGAAATAGTCCGCTCTTCCATAATACATTTGATATTTCGTTTATTACAATTGTCTTCACTTATTACATAGTACTCGCCTTGTGAAAGAAAAAAAAAAAAACAAATACAAACAAATAAAATAAAATTAAAGCATGCAAATGAGTGTGTGCGCATGCCAGTTTGAATATGTATATGCATAGTATGACACGTAAACACTGGCATACTTATGTTTGCCTTTGTGTGTGTGTGTGTGTGTGTGTGTGTGTGTGTGTGTGTGGGTGTGTGTGTGTGTGTGTGTGTGTGTGTGTTTGGGTGAATTATCGCTTTGAGTGGTAAAATCAGTGTAAATTAGTGTTTAGTCTATTAAATTTATTGCAGTAGATTTTCAACATGATTATAATTTAAAGATTTGAGAAATTTAATTAGATTTTTTTTAGTATTATATGAAGTCAATGTGTATATATTAATTATATTATTTATTTTATTGTATAAGTGTGTAGATAACTTTTCAAATTGACGACTTGCAAATACTGTATTTACCGGCTTTGCACGAACAACTACATTTTTATTCCTTTTGTTTTGTTTTTCAGGGATATAAGTCAATAATTTATGTTTTTTTAAAATCGCGTGTAATATAAAAAGTTTTCTCACTGATAGGACATCACACAACGTATACAGTTCCTCTGTAGGGAATCTGCGCTGTTTAAAATACATCACTTTAAGAAGGGACCTTTGAGACCTTTCTAATGCTAAGAATTTTGTTTTAGTAGCTCCACCCCAAACAGCAATGCAGTACGTCAGTACGGACTGCACTAATTGGATATAGATTATATTCAAGAGATTCTTTTCTGAATTTTTATTTTGAGTAGATTGTGAGACTACAGAAGTAGGAACCACATGCCTTAGGCTTTTAAATATCCATATAAATTTTCTAACCCTACTTGAAATTTGTTCAATTTGATTATGCCATGATAAATTTTCATCTATTATGATTCCAAGGTATCTTGTATTGCTAACCTTTGTGATTTTGGAACATGTACAAATTCTATTATTATTATATTTACCATTATTGTTATTTTTATTATCATTATCATATACATTATTATTGCATCTATGTATTGTAATATTAAAATCGCTTTTTGGTTGTGTTCTGTTCCTAAGGGTAAAGCAAATATAATTTGTTTTTTTAGTATTTAAGGTGAGCAAATTACTGTCAAGCCAACAAGCGATCCTTTTCATTCCCATTTCTACTTCGATACGTAAGGTATCCCAGGAAGAACCTTCAAAGACTACTGCAGTATCATCTGCATAGGAAAATATGTGAGCATTATTTATTTTCATGTTACACAGGTCATTAATGTAAATTAAGAACAGCGTAGGTCCCAGTACACTGCCTTGCGGAACACCATATTCAACTATCTTATTAGTGCTCACATACTCCTCTACCCTCACCTGCTGAGACCTATCCAAAAGGTAATCCCCGAGCAGCGCTAAAGGTAAACCTCTTATTCCAAGTTTCTCTAGTTTAGTCATCAGGGTCGGGATGGATACGGTATCAAAAGCTTTTTTTAGATCAATGAATACAGTTAAACATTTTTTTCGTTTATCAAGTATATTAACGATTAAGGAACTTAATGCAATCACCGCATCTTCTGTCGATTTACCCTTTCTAAACCCATACTGTGATGGAGATAATAGATTAAATCTGTCAAGATATTTCATAAGCCTAGTGTTTATTAGCTTTTCCAGTATTTTTGATATAGATGTTAAGACTGAAATTGGCCGATAGTTATTTATATCATCACCGTCCCCTCCTTTGTGGATTGGTGTTACTATCGATTGTTTCAGCAAAACCGGAAAAACACCATTTCTGAAGCAAGTGTTAGCTAGATGGGTGATAATTGGTACTACCTCGTCCTTTGCAAGCTTAAGATATCTTGTTGAAATCTTATCCCATCCCGAGGCACTATCAGTTTTTAAACTTATCAATATAGAGCGAACTTCATCGCAGTCTGTATCAAACATTACAAAAGACTGTGAATGCTCGAAATTTGAAATTTCGTAATTTTTTGAATTTTCTACATTACCCTTATTTAGAATATCGTTTGCCAATTGTTTACCAATTCCAGTAAAAAAGTCATTTATATAATTGACAGAATTTTGTGGACAAGATTTCAACATTAATAACTCTTTAGTTTCATTTTTGTTTTTTTGTGTATAGGTAATATTCTTAATGCTATTCCACAGACTTTTTGTACTATTACCAGTCAGCGATAACTGTTCCCTCTCATATTTGCGTTTTAATTTCTTAATCAAGTTGTTACAGAAGTTACGATAACGTTTATAACTAATATTAAGTATTTCATTATATTTTTCAATCCGTACCTGTTTTTGTAACTTATTGCGATGCTTAATACATCGCAATATACCTGGCGTGATCCATGGTTTAATCGTACGCTTTGATTTGGGTATGTTTACTGTTATGGTATTTTCATCTAAAGATTCTTTTAATTTATTTATTAATAGCTGAGTTATTACGTTCGGGTCATTGCATAAAAGTATCTCGCAGTTATTTTTTTCTTTTAACGTAGTAAGGGCTTTTTCAAAATTAATAACAGTTTTTGTTTTGGGGCGCGTAAACTTATTTTTTAATTTTGAGAGTTTTAAAAAGGTAGTGAAATGATCAGTGATTGAGGTGTATAGTATTGCAATTGAGGCAGATAATTTTTTTCTATCTATTTTTAAACTAAAGTGGTCAAGACAACTATTTCCCCGAGTAGGTAAGTTGTGACCGGGTAATAATCCATGTAATGCTAATATATTTAAATAATTCTGTCTATTATTCTGTTCGTATGTGCTTTCGTTTTCTTTTAGTATAGTGTTTATGTTAATGTCGCCAGCTATTATTATACTTTTATGCGATTTCAAACTAACAAGGTGATCGTCCAGATGTTGCAAAAATATATCTGCATTTTTGTTAGACGGTGATCGATAAATACATAATATAACGTAACCCAAAATACTCAACTGTAGGCATGACGCGTGTTTTAATTGAATTTCCCTGACATTTGATATTATAGATTTTTTTATGTAAACTACGATACCATCGTTTTGATTTAAATGATACGTTGTTGCAAACATATTGTAATTAGTTAATTGCGGGATGGGTTTCTCCGGAGAAAGGCGACACTCGGTGAGAAGTATAACATCAGGGTCAAACCTCAAGCAAGGCAACAACAGTGAAAAATCGTCGAAATTGCAATATATGCTGCGAATATTTTGGGAAATCAAAGTAAAATCATGTTTGTCAATACATATATTATTTGAAAGTTCACTTACATCACACTGCACAGAGTGAGCTATCTCATAATGATCTATATCATTTATAATTGTATTGGTGTTATTCATTAATAAGATTAAGGTATGCAGTTTTCATTCTAAGCATACGACAATACACGTAAATAAAAAACAGGCCCTCTCTTATTTTCCCAAAGCAATATGGTAATATATTTTTAAAGTGTATGTACTTTCGACGCAATGTATGGAAAACATGAGAGTTGTGTATTCTATATGTTACTACAAAGCATGTACTAAATAAGTGTGGGGTATATATACGAATAATAATAAATGTTGCATACAATGTAGCATGATATGTGTGAGTGAAATGCTTCCTTTTGTAATATTGTACCGCAGAAGCAAATGACCACAGTATATTGTCTGAACAGCGCTTATCAATATAGGCGGAGTATATTGTACCATTTACAATAATATTTCCCATATATAAAACATATCTTATACCAAAACAGTATATTCCAATGTAATTCAGAACAACACACAAACTTAGTTCATTTATATCACATTTAGAATAGATACACTCTGTAATATCTAAAAGTACCCTCTTTTCTTTAATTTTTAATATTAACTTTATTATTTTGCAAATAATTACAGAATCGTAATAGTAGGGCGAGACGTTTTTTATTAATAAAATAGAACGTTTGTTGTATTTTCCACGCAAGGAGGAAACAGTTATTAGTTTATGCATTTGAGCATAGATAGTCTTATTCATGCAGTATGAGACAAATTTATATGTTATTGAGAATATAATACACGTTTCTGGCAATCGTATGACATATATTAAAGCAAGAAATTTTGTTTTGTAGTTCACAGATTCTCTATTTATAGTTGTATTAAAGGGAGACAAAATGCTTTTATTAGATAGATAATAAATGTAATATTTATAAATGCGAGACATGTCAACACAACAATCATCAACACAAAGCAATAGGCACACATCAATATCAATACAAAGATAACAATCGTATTTTAATAATAATTTTGGGTAACCTAGTCAATTGTCCTTGAATAATTGTTGTATTTGTTGTTCACTTCTAATTTGAATAACTGGAGAGTTTTCATCCTTTCTCACATAAATTCTCCCAAATGACGTCCAACAAAATTTAAACGGTTTGGATTTCACCAGGTCACGTGCAAGGAAATACAGCCGTGCTGCCTTTACGGTCAGCTGTTCGCTGACAAAAATGGGATTATCTTCCGAAAAACGTAATCCCAGATGCTTAGCAGATAATTTCATTTTCTGATTTTTGTTGAAATCTCTGCAAGATCTTAGTATTCTTTTCTTCAGAAGTGTCGAATTGGTTTCCACAACAATCGATGTGTTTTTAATCGCATTATTTTTACCACGAGTTCTATAGATGTCACGAATATCTGATTTTTGTATCGAATCACCCACTGATTTTGATAAGGTAAACACCATATTTAATAGGTCTTCTGTCGTTTCGTTTGGTTTTTTTGGCACATTCTTTATCTCAAAATTAGCCTTTCTACCCTCTAGTTGCATAATCTCTAGTCTATCCTCTAGTGTAATGATATATAAATTATCTTGTTTTATTTTACCCTCCAATAATTCGACTTTCTTTTTTAGTTCTTCATTTTGTGCCGTTAGAAAGGAAATTGAACTTTCAATGCTTACACTTGTTTGTTGAATACCCTGCAGAATAACAGTATTTTTTTTGAATTCATGTTCTTGTGCAGCGAGGAGGGTTTTACACATATTTTGCATTTCTTCCCTAAGTGCTGTTAACTCGTTAAGAGAGTCACTTTCTCTTCTCCTCTTCATTCTAGGAGCAAAACTAGGCGGCGTTATGAGAATAGAGTCCTGTCGTTGTAGTCCCACTCGGTCCACATCAGTGTCTGACAGCGATTTATTAAGATTATTGTTTATCTTCTCAGTCATCTTAATGCAGTTAAAGTAAATAGTAACACAATGTTCAAAGTTGACGGTATTAGAGAAGAATAATAAAAAAAAAAACAAACAACCTCTCCTAACTTATGCGGCTCCGATATAAACGACAAGTCGAACGTACTCAACGAATGTATATCAATCGAGATACCAGGCGAGCACGGTTTTCTGGGGGATTGATGTTCTGTTCCCACTCGCACAAACTTTCAGAAAGTGGAGTGAACTCCGCTTTTATGACCAACTTCACTTTAGATTTATATCAGTAGTGGATTTGATTTAGTGGTCTCTTTTCAACTTACGCCGCATACGCATTCGTCGTTGCAAATGTGAAAACAGGGGCGTGGTCTTAGTTTGCTGCGACAACGTATGTGCTTTAACAAAAGTGCGAAAGTGATATCAATAGTAGCACATACCTATATGGGCAAGGATGGAAACTGGTCCCACGATGAGAGTAGTGGCTCAGCAACCGAAAGTAAGGATTACCTCCTCGACCTTATGTCGTCCTATTTTCCTTTCGTTTTGTTTTTTACTTAGAATTTTATTTCTTGTGACTTGGATTTATATTTTATATTTCGCTCTCAATAAAAAAGACGTCTAGTACACGTAAACGCAAAGAGAGAAGAGGAAGGTGAAGGTAAAGAAACAAATAGTTACACTAAGATAAACTAGTTTAGTAGCTATAATTTATTCAACAAATGAGGGTTGAAACTAGTGGCGTGTAGCCTAAAACTAGCAGCGTACACTAAATCTTTTGTCATGTATTATAATGTTTTATATTTGGGCGACAAGAAAATGTATATTTTATGCTTAATAAGTTAATCTTCACATATGTAAAGGGTAAAAACGAGACTCTATTACTAAGACTCCGTTCGTTAGTCTGTCAGCAGGCTGAATCTTATGAACCGTGGTAGGTAAAAAAATTGAAGAGATGATGTGTTTCTGCTGCCATTAAAACTATACAAATAAACATTTAATTCCATTTTTTGTGTTTTTACACAATAATTGTACGAATTATTTCGTGGGCGGTAATAATTATATGACTACAATGACTTGTTATTTATAAATTATCTAAATAAAACAATACTATCTCTAATTTCATAGTTTTTAAAACAAGCATTTTATAATTCGTTACTACATTTAGATACTTTGTTATTTCTTAATCAAATTAACTTTTTTGTTTTGTTGTCTTTCCTATTAATAGTCGAACGTTATACCAATAATAAGTATACAAGTTGTAACTATAAGAACGGTTAATATGCGAAAGTCTGAAAGTAAAAGTCATACGAGAATCGTTCTAAGGAACCACGTCAACGGTTTTAATAAAAATATAAAACTTAATTCATAGATTTAATATTATTTTTTTATAATATTTTTTTTAGTTCGGTAAACGAACTCGGACGTATTGATAAATAAAACTTGGATTATTTCTACACATATACCAACTAGGTATGTCAGTTTTAAGCAGTTAATGTTACTACAAAACGTATAAATGAAATAAGCAACGATCGAGTCAATTATACTCACCTAAACGAATTAAGTGTGGGTAGTCCTTGTACATAAGTATACAATGACTTTATGTGCGTATCAAGAGGTACAGCCAAATACAGTAACTTCTACAAATTGAAAATAATTAAGAATAATTGTAACGAGCTGTAACTATTGTAAATCAGTATTGATTATTTTGTTTATAAAAAAGGTTATAGTCAACTGCTATGCTTGATAATATGGATTCTTAAAAATAACTTAATTAGGTGATTACGTCTTTGTCTTGATCTTAATAACAAAATCACCACTAGAAAAATAAAACTATGAATTTCAGATTTGCTGCTTACACAATCAAGTTTAATTAATGTCTAAAAATTTACCTCATGGAGAACAAAACATTTGCGATTACGACTGTACACATGAAAAATGGCGATAAATACACGTGTTTTTCGGATGACGACTATAGCACCACTGTCGCACAAATGAAAGCTGTGTTAATACAAGCTCACACTTCATAGCACGGTGCGCACAAATGACTTGAACTATCTTTTTTAATTGAAACTGTACTACGACAGTGCTGCTTTTGATGTCAAGTTAAAGGTTGTAATATAACAGAATAGCATGACTGTACTATCGAGCTTCTCAAGCACTCAGGTTTTAAAAAATAAGTAGTTCTCAGGCGACACTACCTTTTATCTATTGTAGCCTATTGTCAGACTAAACATTGTTGTCAATTTGTATACTTTGTATTAAAAATACTTTGCATAGAATAAAGAATCTTCTCAGCATTTTCGTCGAACTTTTATAAGGAATCACTGTTTTGCTCGAAACAAAAGATATCAAGAGTTTTGCAACAAGCTTGAAAAGAAATGGCGCTACTATATCATAAAAACTTAGCTTGGAAAAAAGCTAGCTGTTTTCTACTATATTGCAGTCAGAACGTTAATTTGTAAAACTAGAATAAAACCAGACCAGAATGTTTTAAATTTTACCTGATAACGTCCAAGTGTACGAAGTTCCCAAATAAATTATTACACCAGAGATTTCAGTGTGGTTGATGGATTTAAACTTTAGAGAAGCTATAATTTATTTATTACCTTATGTGTCTTACACATATGTACATTTCGAACTATTAATCAACTTAATGCAAAAATGCAGTTGTAAGAAGTAAGACTAGCTGAAACCCCCGGGGTCGCCCACGTCCGAGGGTAGGTACTGTGTGCACACTGATCTACTATACATACTAGAGTATTAAGCTAATCTTAATTAAATCTTAATCTTAATCACGTTTGTTGTTTTAAAGCGATTTGTTCGCTCGGGGTAGCTCGGTGGCGTAGTGGATAAGCGCCGCGGCCCGCGATCGTAGTTGTTTAGCAACTTTCGCAAGGGTCGGTTCACGGGATGGGTGACCAAAAAATTATTATCTCGAGCTACTCCGTGCTTCGGAAGGCACGTAAAGCCGTTGGTCCCGGCTGCATTTGCACTCGTTAATACCCTCCAATCCGCATTGGGCCAGCGTGGAGGGTCATGGCCCATCCTCCTTAACCATCCATAAGGAAGGCCTGAGCCCCTGCAGTGGGGACGTAAAAGGGCTGATGATGATGAATTACATTTAGTTTACTATTCCTCGTAAATTTGTATAGCCAATTCAAACGTCATGGTTTTTCTATTAAATTTATATATATAAATATACTTTTGCCGTAATCTTCGAGTTTTTAACAACAACCATTTAGTTGGTAAAGGGGGGAGGACATTGGACTCTAACAACTTTGTAACTTGTATGAAAAACGATCCTGTGACACCCCAAATATTTTTTAAAGATCTATCCAACGATACCCCACGCTATGGGAATTTAATATTTTTTTTTAAAGATTTCATTTTACCAATTTGTCGGTGTCATTTAGGTATATACTTATGCTTTGACTTTCTAATACAAATCGTTTTTAAACTGCAGACCAACGGAAAGGCAGACGAACATGACGAAACTATAAGGGTTCCTTGTTTTCTATAGAACCGCAAATTGAATTACTCGATTTTTTTTCATAATCTTTATATAGAGTTCCTCTCAGGCAAGCAGGCTAACATAATCGCTCAGCCTTAGTCGCTGAGCAATTAGCCTTCTCGATTAAAAATTCCCCATTAAAGATGTTATTGGAAAAATGTATAATGTATGCTACTTTGTTTAAAAAAAAAACAAACATTACAAAAATCTAAATCCCATTTTAAAAATATAATAGCGTCAGCGAAATATAACATGTAATTTTTTCGCCCTATTGATAATCCCTCATCAATTTATGTTATTGGAAAAACCGCAAAATTGAAAACTGATGCTACTTTGTTTGATAAAAATTGAAAAAAAAAAGAAACATAACAAAATAAAAATCCCATTTTAAATGTATGATAGTGTCATCTAGTGATCAGTAGCGTCAGCTTGTGACGGGTTCGATGTTTAGGTAAATGAATAAAAGGATGACTTTGCTTGAGAACTTGATTTAATTAATGGTAACAAAAAGAAATTGTAAAAAATAAAAAGGAATATAGAAAAAATTCCTATAGTTACCTAAATAATAATATTAAAATAGTTAAATATAACAATTCCATACTCCTTTTCTTCGAGCTGTTGAGTAATTTAACTTGATAGTATACATTTATAACGGGTAATAATAAATAGATTTAAAACCTCTTTACAAAAAATTGCTAATTGAATTTATATAAGTATGTATAATGTTACTAACTCGACAAATTTTCACGACATTTTTCTTGACATTAATAAAGAGCATATTGGATTACACAAAATTTCAAATTACGAAAAGTGAACAAAAAACATAAATGATGTTGAAGATCAAAGACAAAAAGTTTGCATGCGGAAACCTAGGACGAAATAAACGGTGGTACGACGTACCGTTACAAGCTAAATGAAACATTTTCGTGTACTTAACCTTCATTTAAATATAACATCAGTATTTAATATTAGCGACAACGATTGCGTCTATTTGAATTACTCAAAACATTTCATGATGGATTTGGAAAAGATAACATGGATTATAATTACAATTACATTTTGAATTGTAAACGGTTTCTATGGAAACGATTTAATGCCCTATACGAACTTCTACTCCCGTCATTTCATCTCATAAGTGGACTATTCAACACAAAGCGAACTAATTCAATTCGTTCCAGTAGAGTTCAACCAAACAAACTAACAAACAAACTCTTCAGGCTTATTATTAGTATAGATTAGGCCGTGCTGTGTTACATTAATATCTTATATCAATGTCTAGTTTTAAGTAAGAAGATTTATTTGTAAGAATATTACAAACAAATATATTACCACTTTGCATTTTTTCTCCATACTCCTTCGTCCACGGAAATTTCGTAAAAAACTTACAATGTTTTTGTCTTACGTATCAATGACTTAGTATTAATGCTTGTAAAAGGTAGTGAAAGCAAAGACTATATTTGTATATATAATGTAGTTGCTTTAAGTGGCTTTTTTAATTATGTATAAAGAAACAATTATTTTATACGAACTTTTTGTTACCGTTTAGATAAGACGAGTAACTACCTATATATACTTTAGAACTAAAGAACGAACTCCCATACACCATAGATTATTTAATTTTATTACTACCCCATCAGTAATAGTCTAAGAGCTCATGATAAAAATGTGTAAGAGATTTCTTAAGCTCGACATTTTACCATTACTGTATTGTCTGAGTATTTTTTCTTAACTTAGTAATTAATTAAATTAAGACCAAAACACTTTTTCGGAATTACGTTTCACAATCATTTCTGAGATGTGCTAAGCCGTAAGGTTCCACAATTATGCGGTCTTAGCATTAATTTCTTTTTATGACAATTATAAGACTTTTTTACTACTTTGAAACTCTTGTAATGTATGGTTCCATTCTACACATACTTCAACCAGGTGTTCCAGCCTAACCACCGTCGAGATGTTCTTCGTACGTAAACGTACTGAAATATCATACTTTAGAAACGTCTTGCATATTTTTTGCCACGAGCTCTTCATCTATAACTAGTACATTCATTCTCGCCTTGGTTTATTTAACCATTTATTTTATAAGCTTTATAGTACCTGAAAGTCCACCTAGTCTTCAGGATACATATGCCAAAAAATAGACCACAATTATAATATTAATAGTCCTATAGCATGCTACGTATTGTTTACAAACCATTCATTTAAATAACGAATTCATAAACAAAACAACTGAAACATTAATTAAAAATTTTAAAGGTCAACATAAAAATGTTTAACTTGCACCTTTAAAAGAATCTGATAACAGTATTTACATCTGAGCTCATAAGCCCATTATGAAAGCTATATAATTTTAACTCTTAAACAATTTTCTATAAAAATTAACCTGTTAAATGAGACCCAAATTGTCATAGCGTGTTTGCACATAGCGTGTCCTCATAGACCGTTAATCATTTATAATTTAATTCATACTCACTTTTCACTTTATGTGGCGCGTAGGAGTGTCTGTTTTAGTTTAAATAAGTGGGGCTATTATTAAATTAGAGGTGTTTCCCTGTAAAGTAGCAACGATATATGACAAGCTCGTAATGAAAAAATAGAGCTCAACGGAGGTTTTATTAGTTTGCATATTATGCAAATATTTGTATATTTTTCCTATAAAATATACTAATCAATTTACACATTCTATACTAATATTATAAGGAGGAAAAAAATTATCGTTTGTATTGACTAGGCTTCGAAACTACGTGTCCGATTTAAAAAAAGACCCCTACAGAAAGTTAAATTGCCTTTCCGATGATTTATTGATTCAGCCGGCTTTAAAAGTAAATTATACTTTTCTATTTTAGAAAAAGGATGTCTATAGAAAATCTAATATAAATGTACCTTCTGTCATAATCTAGAACTTGTACCTTTTAATCAAAAGGCGCTTTTAAAAAAGCTGTATACACAAAAATGTTAGATATTTGGACACCTCATAAGCTCACTGAAAGAAACCTAATGAACCGTGTACTCATTTGTGATTCTTTATTACGGCGTAATAAAACCAAACCATTCTTCAAGAACCTGATAACTGGTGATGAAACGTGGATCTCGTACGACAAGAACGTGCAAAAAAGGTCGTGGTTAAAGATCGGTCAGGCTTCACAGACTGTGGCGGAACCCGGGTAAACCCGCGACAAGGTAAAGGTAACCTAAAGGTTACCTTGCAACTTCAGATTTCCATCTGTTTCGGTCTCTTTCTTTAGGTGGTGTCAGATTAACAACAGACGAGGAGAGCCAAAATCGTTTGTCATGGTTTTTTTTTCAGAAGCCTCAAAAATTCTATAGCAATGGGATCAGGTACATGATCCTATAGAAATTTTATACCCTACCTATAAGATGGCAAAAAGTTATCGAACAAAATGGTTCATACATACTTTACTTAAATGTCAATAATCTCTATTAAAAAAAAAAGAAAAAACTTCCCAACCTATTACATAAACCTTGAAAAAGATACAAAAAAGTATCGCAAGCATGCCCAAAAGGCTTTTTGCTTTGCTTAGACTTGAGTTGTTCCAGTTAAGACGTCTGGTCAGATGATTTCTCTACTAATTATAATTACAAAATCTTGATATTGTAACTATGTAGTATTTTTTGCGATTGCCATTTTTAAGATTATATTTCTTCATAGCAAAAATTTTAGAATTACTTTGTGGGGGTTAACTTGAAATTTTGTCTTTGTAAATAATTTAATTTCTAAATATCTTCCAGTTTTCCATATTTTCCATTGTGAATGCATAATTTATAAAATATAATTATTTAATTAGCTTAGCTGTTAGCCATTCGCTTGATTTTCTAACAATAAATCAAAACTGATTGTCAAAAATGTTAATAACCACAATTGGGTATACTGTGTCAAACAAAAAAAAAATACGCGTCAACTAACCTCCTTTGCCTCTTTCGCCGGATATTTTTTTGCCTTCAATTTCTTTAACATAACAATTTTTTTTCTGTTTCACTTATTTGATACTATGAACATTGTATAGGCATATAACGATTAGTTAAGAAAATTAAGCCTGAGATTGCAAGAATGATAAATTTCATTGCATTATTCAGTGAAACCATTACGGCCCAGTAGAGTACAATGTTGCAATTATGTATGTAACATTAATTATTTTATTTCAGCTATTGCATTACAAAAGAACTACAAGAAAAGAGGTCAAATATCTTTGTATGATATTGGGCCCAAAGCCCGGCTCAAAGATTTAAGGGATTAACGACTTTGAAAAAATTACATTATAATGTGTGGGATGATCTTCGCTAAGATATAGGACAGTATAAAAAAGCTTTTTAGCATACTAATTGCTACGAATGGCTTGGATATACAACTTTCTAAGAAAATATAGATTTTATTAATATTCATGAACATCACAATTTTTAGTAGTTATTAGTTTTCTTGTGTAAAATAATATATTCCGGTTAAATTAAAGAAACATAGCTATTATCTAAAATATTGTGCTAAAAGTAATTTGAGAGTTGTCTACAATTTTTATAGTAATTAATAAACTACTAAAAAACATGGTACATATCATCCACAACTTTGGCAGTACAGATTATGTGGTTAGTGCTGCTAACTGGATGTTTTGTATACTCTGTACTCTGATGAAGATAGATCGTATAATCATCAGTATCATCTGTGATGACTGGAACATTAATATTCTGCAAAAGGATTAAAACACAAAAACTTTAATGAGCTTTTTACAAAATTTTAATATTAAGTTGCATATAACTACACCAACTAGATGAAACTCATGTTTAGATTTAATAACTAGCAATTTTTATGAACAGAGCTGAAGAGCATAGATGAGCTTTGGCTCTCGGATCAACGATAAAACGATACGATAACGACAAAATTTCGTTGATGTGAAAATCAACGAAATTTTGTCGGTGAAAATAAACATAAATTTTAAGGATTTATTAATTTTTTATCTTTTAACGATCTTCTACATTAAACTGATACAAATGAAGTTTTTAATCTGTTCCATGAGACAGTAAATACAACAAAGAGAAATATAAACATCAATACCGAAGGTATTTTTTTTATTCTTTTAATTTTTAAGGGATTTTTGAGACATTTAATGATTATTTTATTGATTTGGTGAATTATTCAATTAGAGTTTTAGCAAATACAAATAAAAATAAAATCGAAAAAGCATATTTTTATACCCTATATCCGAAAAATTAGTGAAGCAGATTATTTTTGGATTAAAAAATACAAAATCAACGGGGTACGATGACACAAATACCGACACACTAAAGTTATGCGCAGCAAAAATTTCAACTCCATTTACTCACATTATTAACCTGTCAATCGAAAGCGGTGTATTCCCTAAAACACTGAAATATGCAATAGTAAAACCTTTTTTTTAAAAAGGGTTTTGAAAAAAAAAACGTTAATTGTGCTTTTTGAAAAAATATAATATCATAAATGAGCAGCAATTTTGATTCCGAGAAGGGAAATCGACAACATTAGCTAGTTTTATTTTAATAAAAAAGGTAACAGAAGCTTCTAACAATAAAGTATCCCTGATAGCTGTTTTCCTTGATATGTCGAAAGCTTTTGATTTTGTAAATTGTAAAATCTTATTGGAAAAGCTCTATGATTATTCTATTAAATCGAAGTACCGGCAAATATCGAATGGAGTACCCCAGGGTAGCATATTAGGACCATTATTATTCATATTATATATAAATGACCTACCTGTCATTACCAATGAAAATTGTATTTTGTTTGCAGAATACTGCACATTTTTATTACAAAATAAATAATAATACACTCTCCGACGTAATAAATTGGAAGAATAAGAATAATTTAAAAATCAATCTCTCAAAGACTAAAGCGATACAATTTTATATAAACAAATCCAAAAACATACATTACAAACATCCACTATAACAACGATAACGCTAGTACATAAAAAACTGAAAGTTCTAACAATGCTTTCTATGTATATATTGGAGCCGTGCTTATTTGTCAAATAATACACCGAATATTTTAAAATGAATTTCGAAACAAAAACAAATGCACGTAGTCTTTAGGAAAAACAGAATTGTAATGCCTAAGTGTAATTTGACAATATTTAAGGAAAATGTATTTTACCTGGCCATTAAGATTTTATATAAATTACCGCTTAATCTAATAGAACTGCCCATAAATAATAACATGTTCAAAAAAATCAATGTTCAAAAAAGTAAGTACATAGAAAAAATCAATGGCTTTTAGACAGTAAATTTTGTTCGATTCAAGAATACACGGCATCTAAACATTAGCATTCTAAGAATAATGATTAATGAAATATATGAACTGGAATAAAAATTTATTGACATGTAATTTAAAATCGAATGAATATATAATTATGCTATTTATCGACAATAAAACTAACATAAATATAGAAAAGTAAATAAAAATGTATGCCGAATGTGTTTTATACGGTTTTTTTATTATTGTTACTTTTTTATTGAAATTTGATTGCCTTCAAGAAAAAGGTGGAATAATATTTAATTGAACATTCCAATGTAGATATATATTACTGCGCAAACAAATAAATTATATTTCTGCTTTCAAGAATTTTATAATCATTAGTTTATTCTTTGAATATTACGACCATTTTCCATTCATAGGTTGTGTCCACAGGCTTCCGCATTACGCTTATTTACATATTGTCACATGATATTTTTTCACGCAACGTAGCCTACGAGTTGCGTTACTTATAGCGGAGCCATTTATTTATTCTAGTTTCTGACAAAGTACATATTTTTAATGAACCCTCGTGTTGTGTATGTATAATATATTCTAAATAAGGTCAGCTTACATTTATGTGACGTTATATGAATGTTATCTTTTCTTGAAGGTTTTGTTGTTTGCTTATTTGTATTGAAAAGGCACTAAAACTACTGGACCGATTTAAAAAATGCATCTATAGTAACCTACATTATATACCGGTGGTATACGCTATAATTTAGGTAAGTGAAGACACAACAACACAGTTTTTTATAAATTATTAAATATTACACTCCATTTATAATTTTCAATTGAGAATGATAATTACACCTAAAATTATAGTATCCACAACGCAAGATGTAGCTACAATTATGTTTAAAGATAATTATATACCTACAATACACAGTGTGGGTAATCTAATATTATATCCACTGTCACAAAATGTTTATTAACGTATCAAACCAAATGTGAACACCTGTTTATGATAACATTCCTAGTGAGTACATGCAATACTTTAATATGAGTTATCACTCTTTAAGATCGGATTAAATATGGCAAGTAATACGGGTGTACACAAAAAAACGAAATAAATACATACTATTTTTCTAGTAGTGTTTAATATACTATTACCGATTCACACTTTTATGCTTATTATATTAATAATATTATTTAAATTAATCACGAAAACAAAATATTTTATACTCGTTATCACGTGACCGCAAACAGAGCTTGACGTCACGCCCTTCTTACTCATATCAGAACTTAGAGAATTCAACCTTATGCATACATAGTACGATATTAGTTTCAGAGGGCCGTGACATTATAGCAACGCCATGACAGAAGTGGCGTCTTCGCGGGAAAATTTGAGACGTTAATCTTTTTTAGATGTTAATTTATTATATGAATGATACTTTAATAATATATTTTTTAAATATATTTCATTAATCTATAAACTAAGAATATATAAATTTGTCTACACCCCTATTAAATTAAAAAATAATATGTGTGTGTGCCTGTGTAAAACAAAGATTTATGACATAGAAGTCCAGTTCAGTTATCCAAGTGAACAGGTGTTAATAACACTTAAAATTTACCATTAAATTAACAAAGATACTTTATTCAGCTTATTTGTCGCTTTAGGCGATTAATATTACTTAGCGAACAGCCGCGGACACGCAGACAGCTGGCCACTTGTGACGCGTTTCAACGCCGGAAATAATTCGTCAAGTCGAGCCTCCGCAGCGGCGAAAATAACGAATTTATTTGAATATGATATTTATATACTTCAATATACGGCTACTTTTTCGTTAACGAGCAAGCTAATTAGGTAATATGCAAATATTAAAATTACTTTGCATGTAAAAAGTATGAATATAAGCGGGTTTCAGAGTATGAGGGAAAATAAAATGTCTTTGCATATCTGGGGGCACGGAAGTGGCCGCTAAGTCGAGCAAACAAAGTAAAAAGGGTCATACCATTCTTTTCTCACAGACATTCGGGCCATTTTCGACCCTCCGTTTCTTCATCGTGGAGTAAACTAGAAGCTTAAATTTCAGAGACCTAGAGAGTATCACATAACAAGGCACATTCCCAAATCAATCGTAATTCAAAATACCTTAATTTTGTTACTGACTCATAGATTATGCCTCATTAAATTCTAAGGTACTTCTAGTAGACCCACGGGCTCCAAATATTGAACTCTGTTATAATTTAGCATACAAAATAAGGAAAAAAATCTAACATTATGAAATATTTGTCCCGTTTTCGTATTAATTATAACTGTAGAGTATTTTGAAAACATCCGACAATGTATTGCTTAGTAACACGAACCAAAGAGAATTTTACAAACATTTACCAAAGAGTAAATAAAATATATCTAATTTAAATCTATGATAAGTAAACTATTCATAGGAAAAGCTTTGGATAAACTATTTTTATACCTTATTTGACCTTATTTGAACATCGTTATGCATATCATAGAAATATAAATCTATGTGGCGTACAGAGTAGACCAACCAACGGAATCAAATGGGCTTTGTTGATATATCCATAATAATGATCGATACATAAGGGACATGGGCTAAATTGATTCTTCAGTATTTACATGCATATGTAAGTACTTAGAAAACGTATAGGCATGGTAAAATAATGTTACATAAAAATCTACCTAAAGTTATAGGCTCTGTGCTTTATTGGTTTAAAAGTACTAAAGTCTATGACATGGTTGGATAGCTACTCTCACAGAAAGATAGGTATTGAATTGATCGACTTGGTTTATGCTTATTTTATAACTTTTTATGGTAGAAGAATTGCGTTGTGAGACGTGCATTTTTTTACATATTATGTTTTTGATAGGATCTTGTTATTCTATTTGCTTTTAGATAATAGATATTATATTGTGTAGTAGAGTTGTATTTTTTTGCTGATGATTAGCAAGTAACCGCAAAACTGCCATTAGGGTGATTTTTTCTAATTACAATTTAACTTTCATGTGTGTATCTAATATTATCTTTAAAACCCTTAAAACTTATATGAATATATATATTTTTTCAACTTAACTAAAGTTAGTACAACAGATTTATGAAGTTTTATGAAAGTCTAAATTTTCAGCAACGACCGTATAATTGGTAAAGGGGGCGACACTTTACTCTAACAAAAATTAGCTCTCTAAAGCTTGATAAGTCACAAACGGTTTATTAAATAAAAAAAACGGCCTTAACACATCCCCGATGTTTTAGAAATGTCTATCCAACGAAGCACACTATGGGCAAGTCAAAAAGATTATTATCCCCACTTCACATGTAGGGAACTCACCTGCTTAAAATTTTTTTTTTGAAATTTTACTTTAACACTTTGACGGCGTAATGAACTTGTTGACTGACCCCAAATTACAATTTTTTAATACCAATAGTTTTAAGGGCACGGATAGATGGACATGGTAAAATTAAAAGGTTTCTTTGTTTACTATGGAACCCTAAAAGTTATCAATACTACGAGTTAAAGGCATAGTTTTAATAATTATAAAACTATGGTTATGAAACTTTAGTAATAAGATGTTAACAAAGTTGGCATGCTAAACATTAAAATAACGCATAACTTTGTAATAGATTGTTAAAACTGGCGATAGTTTGTCTGTAATTATGCTAATGTGCTATAAAAGTAGTCCGTAATATATCGACATTTTCTGTAATGAAACTGCAACTAAAATTTTAATGACTACATAAAAATTAGTTGCGCTGCAATTATTCTATATATACATTACGGCAAGAGGTGGGTGTGAATATAAACTTAAGATTAGCCGGCTAATATAGGTTTATTTAGAAGCAGCTAAAGTTCGATATCATGTTAGTTTGCGGTGTGATATTTCATCTTTAGCCGGTTAATGTGCACACTAACCGAAACAAAACGCCTAAAATTGTATTTACTCTTTGTGAAGAATTATTGCACCCTTTGTGAAGAACATGGCATTTTAATTGACGACATAATTATGCCCTCTTTGTTTAAAAGAACCAGATATTTAAAGTAATCGTTGAGAAGTGAAATTAAATTTAGAGTACCAAGCCATTAAAATGAAACAAAATTCCGCTGCAAAGTTTCCAGAATGTCATATAGGCGATACAGTAAGATTAAAGATACCGGAAGTAGACCGAGGCCGAGGCGATTTTAGGAACATTTTATTGACAGTCTTAGATAAAAATGAGGACGGACTTTATAAATTGGGCAACGAAAACGGTACTATCGAACAGTTTTTTTCACGAAATCAGTTTACAGTTTGTGAATAAAATTTCGTAGAATTGGAAAAAGTGTCGTCAGTGAAAATAACTACTCGCCAGCTTGTTAATAAACAGTCAGCGCTAGGGAGACAAGGCTTTCAAAGATGTCATTGCAAGACAAAATGTGGTACACGCAAATGCCGGTGCCGAATAAATAATATTCTTTCTAATTCGAAATGCCATTCTATTTTATCATGTTCCAACAAATAGCTCCATATTATTTTACAATTATGACTAGATATTGTTTTAAGTTATTAAAGCTGAAGTAGCTCGGTGGCGTAGTGGATAAGCACCGTGGCACGCGATTTTTGTCGTTAAGCAACTTCCGCAAGGGTCGGTCACGGGATGGGTGACCATAAAATTATTATCTCTAGCTCCTCCGTGCTTCAGAAGGTACGTTAAGCCGTTGGTCCCGGCTACATTTTTAGTCGTTAGTATCTGCTAATCCGCATTGGGCCAGCTTTGAGGGTCATGGCCCATGCCCTTAGCCATCCATAAGAAGGGCCTGAGCCCCTGCAGGGGGCGACAAAATAAAGGGCTGATAATGATGATGAACACTGAAGAAGTTTTATTTTGTAATTTTAAATACCTACAGAAGTATCTGTAATGAACAAATGGTTCCTTATTATTTTATTTTAATGATTAGACTATAATTTTTTAAGAATTCAATATTTTGTAATTGTAATAATTGTAATTTTGAATACTTGCATAGGTACATAAAAGTATCATCGTATCAAAACAGAAAATATTAAAACATTGTTTCCTTTTCCATTTCCTTCTACATTTTTAGCCAAGGGCCTGCAGTTACACTTAAGTTTAGCTGGCTAATGATAGAAGAAACTAACATTGACACCTCCTCGAAGATAAAACTAAGTTTAGCCGGTTAATCTTAAGTTGATTCACACCCACCTTTAGCCGTAATATATACACTAAACAAATAAATACTCTCACGAGATAATGTCTTAAGTAAGTTTTTAGTTTTGCTTCTATCAAGATTTTACCTGAAAATTTTATCAAGACTTATCATGTACCCTAGAAATTTCCCAAATCTATACAAAGTTGCTTCCCGCTATTTGTATGATGAGCTATTAAACTTCACAATGGATTTCAATGCGTATTCCAAGATGAGTAGCTAATCCTCCGTATTGTAGAATATCTGAGACTACGAAGGTACCGCAACACCCAGACCAGAGACAAAATAGAAAAGTTCATTTTCTACATCGACCCGACCGGGAATCGAACCCGAGATCTCAGAGACGGCAACACCTAGAAACCACCATGCAAACCACTCGGTTACGAAGGTTTTACCTGAAAATTCTATCAAGATTTATTATGTACCCTAGAAATTTCCCAAATCTATACAAAGTTGCTTCCCGCTATCTGTATGCTGAGCTATTAAACTTCACAATGGATTACAATGCGCTTTTTATAAATATACAGAGTAATTACTTAAACATTGGTGACAATCATAACCAAAATATATAACGAGTAGGTATAGAAAAAGTTTCTCCAATTCGTATCTCTGATAGCTCAAGTAGTAATCGTCTGTCTGATCAGCGAAGAATTTAAACTCTATCGAACATTTGCGATAGCTAAATTATTAGGTATTTTTCTTACTTATGCTTTATTAATTTGTTTATTTTTAAAGTATTCACGAAACGAAAAACTCACAGAAATATTTCTTGCCTATTTAATTTAATTTTAATCACTACCTTTTTATTCATTCATTATTAACGTAGACTTGGTAATTTATAATTAACACTTAATAGATAGTTAAACAGAAAAGTAACAGGAGGCCTACTCGCTTTCTCGAAAACGAAATTTCGCTTACGAATGAAATTAAAACGAAATTTCGCATGGAACGCTACTCTTTATCATTTTCGTATACACCAACGAATGTTCGTTTCCAAAGACAATTTTCGTGATCGATTGGAGTGAATGGCGTTATTGGATTTCTTATAATGTCAAATTCCGGTTTTTACCGTAACTTGAAATATATAATATTAAACAATACATATATTTCTCTTAAATAAAATTTTAGTGGCTAAACATTGTTTAAACATAAAATATTATAATAATATAACGAAAAACTTAGTATATTAATGAATTTTATTTTTCGTTACAACTTATGAAGACACTATAAAGAACTCTTTTATCCACAGTATTAACCGACATATTTAAAAACAACCTTTCATTTATACGATGGCTATAATCAACATATGGCAATCTTAAATATCCGTATAATACAAACGATTCTCATCCCGCCAAAAGTTTTACAAGTTTTCACCAAACTGTTCAGTGTTTACTAATATTTTATTTAATTATTGTGAGTTCCGAAATTTATCTTGACAATTCAGTAAAAAACTCTGTAAGTAAGTATGAAAGTAATATTTAGTTTTTCGGCACAAAAAAAGGTTTTTAGTAATAAATTTACTTTTTATCAGTCATATTTTTCAGGTATAATGGCATAGCCTATATGCCTCGTAAAATCTGTAATATAAATGACATAATTCTATAGGTAATTATTCACAATTCATACATAAAGCCAAAATAAACAATTTAACTATTAGGTACTCACTATCTCTTAATAAGATTCCTTTCATTTTGGTTTTGAGGGAATAATATATTTTCTTATAATACCTATCTGGTGAATTGAGGACAGTCCTAACCTCCTAACACCGTGAAACTGTTTGTTGGGCCATAGGCCCAACCATGTTTTGAGATTCGTATCTCAGTACCACATTCGTATCCTTGGTAACTACCTCGGGCATAAAAATTCAACGCTGTAAGAACCATAAAAATATGAAATGCATAATGGTAGGCATGCAATTTTTTTATCAAGAACTACGATAAAATATCTTCCAAGTTTAATTGTGGACTCGATGGCATGAGATCTTGCCTGTGGACGCAGTAAAGGTATAATCTCTTGGCATAGTTCTTGAAATAATTCACAACTGAGTCTGTAAATACTTACAAACTCAGTATCGAGAATATTTCTTATATTAAGGCTATTTCGAAGCCGCTGCCGATTTCTTCTACGGTCTAATCGTTCTTTACTGAGAGCTGACTCGATTAATAGTAATATAGACCCCATTTAGAAAATAAAAAATTGCTAACGAAAATGAAAAGGTAACATTTTTTACTTCGTCAATTTGAGATAAGAATTCCGAACAAATAGATGTCAAACTCTAATGTTCGTTTTGTCATTTCGTGAAATAGAGTAGGTTTAGAAAATAAATATGTCAAACATTTTCGTTCGTTGAATATTCGGAACGAACGTAATTGTGGTAGGAAACACAATCCAGGTGCTTGAAAAATTCGTCAGTCCTGTTAAGTCCGGAGAGTTTTGCATTTTTCATTAAGAATAGTTTTCAGTATCAAATATAATAAAGTGATTAACTTGCTTGCACAATTTAATTACATCTAGTTACAATAAATATACATGATGTTAGTGTTTAGGTCAGGTAAATTATTGAAGAATTTCAAGAAGAATATCACGGCCATACGTTGAGTTGAAATGTCGCATTACGTCATACCATAGAACATTTTCTACAATGACGTAGCGAGCCCCCTCAACTTTAATGTCTGTTGTGTAACCCGTTTCTTGTTTATCTGACACAAATAAATATCTGACTTACAGACTAAATACTGTTTTTTACCCAGGCCTATTCTTATTATAACTGAATGAGACACGAAAGTTTTTAACAAAGCTTCGTCTTGAGGTAAGGACCACAGAATAACGACTCATTAAAAGTATTACCGAAGTGTTATGAACGGTAACAGTAACTGAATACTAAGTAGCGAGGAAGTAACCGACCAATTTTATAACGACCCCCTCGTTATTTATAGCGATTTTTACTGCCTATCGGGTATAAAATCACTTGATGGTCTAGTTAATTTTATGGTTTTCTTACGTTTCGACTTCTTTGTATATACGCGTACAGATTTTTGATGTATAATGGAAGAAAAGATGGATCAACTGTATGAAAGGAGTGAATATCGAGATGACTGCTGATTGAGAAATATGGAAGAGGAATACCTATCTTCACTTTTAAACTATAGCGCTGCATTATTAGATACTTCTAATAACGGGTATTAGAAGTGGTTTTTACACTGACCTGCTGCTCCAGTCTCGTCGTGACCACGGCCGGTGCAACCCGGCCGAAACGTCGGCGCAGGTCAGTATAAAAATCGCGTCTAATACCCGTTATTAGAAGTATAGAATATCTATCGTCACAATCCTTAATAAATGGCAAGCCTTAATAAATAAATCCGTAGCCGAGTGGTTCGCACGCCGGTTTTAAGGTGTCGCCATCTCTGAGGTCCCGGGTTCGATTCCCGGTCGGGTCAATGTAGAAAATGAACTTTTCTATATTGACTCGGGTCTGGGTATTGTGGTACCTTCGTTGTCTCAGATACTCCATAATACGGGGGCTTTAGCTACTCATCTTGGAATCTGAGCAATGTATGTGATGTTGTTAAATATTTATTAAATATTATATTTAATAATACATTTCATATTTTCGTAAATAGTATCTTTAGTTATTAATAAATCTAATAACCGAACAATTTTAATATCAAACCTAAACAGTTTTAATAAAATCCTACTTGGTAGTAAAAAAACATCACTTTCATCTTATTTTCTAAGACAAATTAACGAGATGAACTTAGGAACGAATTCATCCGTGATTCAAAGCAAAAAAAATAAACATGAAATCGAATAACCTTTCGAGTAATTACGTTATCATCGGAGCGGTTAAGATTTCTCCTCTCTTTCGTATAATACGAATTTATAATACCTACTCTTCTTAACTTCCTTTTTTTAACTCATCGTCTCAGTCCAGGACGGCTTTTGTAGGATTAAGACTGGGATAATCCGCGGACGAATTATTTTTGCTTTTCTGGATTCCCGTAATAACCCAGACTGCGATTCCTTTGTGAGCCGAACCACCTGAATTCCTTTACAAAATTCTTTAATACGAATAAATTGCCATAGGAATTGGAAAACATGGCTACACAAGACCGACTCATTAATTTTCAACAATAGCAGTAATAAAAGTGATGCGATTATATTGAAAAAAAAAAAATAGATTTGAATTTTTTTTGGTGAATATTCGTGTGAGTTTTATAAAATAGTAGCTGTGCTCGAGACTTCGTCTGCGTGGGATATATATCAGTGATCAGGAGAATTCTTTGTTTCCTACGGATGAGATCGAATCAAGTTAGGTCATAGCCCCACTAGGCGGGTAAAATGTGAATTGGATTGCTAGCGATAAATAATTATGTTCATGTCATTTTCTTGTTGTGCAAACAAGAGTATTACTTACTTACTTAACCGCATCGTAAACCGAATGCACTAACCCACTACGCCATCGGACCTCTTATAATTTATACTATCATATTATATAGTATATATATATTGTTTATCGAATGTCAATAATGAAGGAAGCTGTCTTCCGGATATCAAACGCAGAATAGCCATACGGATGTAATGACACGTCTGCAGAATATCTGGAGAAACAGGGGATTAAGTTTAAGATAAAATCGCGTTTAGTCAGGGCCCTGGTAATCCCCATCTACCTTTATGGGGTGGAGACTTCGACAATTCGAGAAAGAGAGAAACAGAGAATAGATGCTTTCGAAATGTAAATGTAGTGGAGGTGTATGCTCCGAATACCGTGGACAGCCAAACGCACAGCTGTGTCTATTCTCTCCCAGCTTGGCATCCCGAGCTTGTATCTGCAACGCATACTTTGTGTATGCGCGAAAAACTGGTCATTGTTGAAAATACAGAAGGAAAAAGATCACAAGGTCGGTCACCGACACGATGGTCTGCCATCTTGCCATCTGTGAAAGGAGCTACATCCCTACCCAAGTTCTGCGAGGTGGTGAGGGCTACTTCCAACCGGAATCAATGGAGAAGGATTGTTCGTTTGACGAGTTCCAGTGACCACGATCCTAAGTAATGAGGGACCGACTACAGAGCGAGATATATTGTTTGACGGAGCATTAGCTAAGGCCTTGTGAAAACTCATTTCAATTTAAAAAATCAAATACTAAGTTCATATACACGTAGGCGAGCTCAGCGGGGAGGATCATTAATATTTGTAAATAATAATTTCAAGTTTAAGGAGCGTTAAGATATAGTGAATATCTCAGTAAAATGTCTATCTTGTGTGGAGCTAAATAGCATTATAATATGTGTACATATACTAACGTCCTGATAGTCTTGATAGACTCTTTTAGAAAAATGCGTGCCTAAGGTAGACAGCCATTTTAATTTAAAAATATTAGTTTCTTAGATATTATTAAAACGTATATCTTTTAATGTTATTAAAAGTATAATTCATGTTATAGCCCCTTACTTGGCTGATATATTTAGCCGTTGTATGGTTGAAGGAATTTTTTCAAATCTTATGAAGTTTAGCAAGACTATAGTATAGTTATATCAATATTACCGACGTTAAGTAAAATCTTTGAAAGAATAATTATTGAACAGTTATTGTCTTATTTTAAGTTAAATAAATTACTACATACTAAACAATATGGTTTCAAAAAAGGTTGCTCTACTACTGATGCTGGTGTAGAACTTCTAACTAAAACATATATTCAAGGCTTGGGAGGTGTCATAGAATGTTCTTGAAGTATTTTGTGACTTAACCAAGGCATTTGATTGCGTTGAGCATCGAATACTGTTAACGAAGCTAAATTAGTATAGTATAAAGACTCGGCCCTACAACTAATATTGTAGTGCCTCAGTTTATCGGTAATCGGTGAGCTTGTTTGACTAGACATGTGATTCGATTGACGAAAATACTGTTTCATTTTTATATTTTCTAACATTGTAATGGAAAGTGAATTTATATTTTAGTGAAGTCATTTTTTAAATCTTGACGCTCTGTATGAAATTAAACAGGGAGAAAAAAGCAACCCTTGTCGGTTCTTTTCGGTACAAGGTCTCCCGCCGTAGATTTATGAACCAATGGCGTAGCTCTCGATTTTCACAAGTGCTTGTAACAGCCTCGACTGATAAATAATTTTGATTTGATTTGATTAGGAAAGATTTGATTATTTTTAGTATCGAATTGGTTTCGAAACCACTGGACCCATTTTAATAAGTCTTTCACCTACTGGAAACTATGTCGTAGACGAGTGACATAGATTATAATTGACGCAGCTAATTAACATTTACTTTATTTTATAGTGTGACAATTTATCTTTGGTACGCCTGTGGGGTACAGGCAGGGTGAAGGCAATACTGATTGGCGATAATCAAAACCAATTTTTCGCTCTCTAGACTGCAAAGTCCAAGCTCTTTAACAGCTCGAGTGCATTTCTCTATCTAAGGAAGTTTCAGATTGCATGAGTGATACGATCAGCAGTTAGACGTGCTAATCTATCTTCAGGAGTTTTCTGAGATCAAACGCTGTATGAGTTCTCTAAGTATATTTTCCTTGACAGTGAATGCTTGAGTTTTAACTCGACAGCGTCTGAGCCTCGCGATGGGCAGATAAATACGCTTCGCGCTCTTTAGGTGTCCTCTGTGACTGAGGGCTTTTTGTCCGAGCTCTCTAAGAGCTCAAACGAGTTTCTTTGTTAATAAAAAAAAGTCTTAGGGTCGACAGACATGCCGAAAAATGTCCGAGTACTAAAAAAGTAAATGATATTAAATTCGACGTTGCACACTCGACGGAATTCGCAAACTAACATATACTTCTGTGAGCCGCTTAACTGAGCTCCTTAAAATTGGCATCGATCCTCAGGCTCACGTAATATCTCCACCGAAGACTGAAAATACCAACACCAACGTAAAGCAATTTAAATGTTAAAAAAAAAGAATAACATGGATATCAAGAGGAAAAAATTGATATAACTCTATTTGTCGTCACTTTTTCGAGAATGGCGTGAACCCAGTATAGATTCATGCTGAGCCAACGTTTCTGTAGCACGTAACCTGACCTGAAATTCCTTACGTCTCGCTATACGATCTTTTTAAGAATCTCGTCTTTTTACCAGTTTTGCAGTGTGAGAGGTTTGACCATTCGAGGCATTATTACGACCGGCTGCCTAAAAAAATATAAGAGCGTGTGAAGACGCTTAAATATTTTTTACAAAAGTCTAAATCCTAAGTTCTGCCTGTTTGGGGAACTTAGAGGAGACGGTTTTTTTCTAATAAACCAGCTCCTGCAATGAAAATCCAGTTTACATTACTGTTCAAAGACTTCTTACGAAATTCTTCACATTGCAGAAACTCTACAGGTGCAAAATCTTAATAAAAGCCCCCGTACGTCTCCCAAATGTCTACAATCATCAAAAGCCTAAGTTTAATGTAAGATAACGTCAAAACCCAAAAATGAAAAACTTTATATTAAACACAGCAATCATAATTAATATTCTCATTTTCCGTAGTAAAAATAAATCAAAATCGAATCAAAATATGGATATGGCATATGACAACGTTTAAGTCTTTTCATCCATCATAAAACAATGACACCCATGAGACAAGAGTTCCAGCATCAAACAAGACGAAATCCAATTTCTATGGAACCAGATGGGTTCCCCGATCCTCGTAATACCTATGTATAAATGCGCGATACAATAATAATGTTACGCTCGATGCATATGAAGTGGGTGTCTGTCGACTTATCAACAGAGATGCTTCATAGTAGGCCCTTCGTCAGGATACGTGCCAGCTTCATCCGGTAGATGAAGTAGGAACAAGAAACAATTAAACAATATTAACAAACATCAAACAGATAAATAGATATTTTTTTAAATCATTGTGTAATATTTTTTTCGTATATTTTATTGTAGAGATATCTATCGCCTACGTTTTTATTATAGTATAGATATGCCAATAGTAGGAATGTATAATATGCTGAATAGTGATGATGCCACAGTAAAAAAAATCTATTTATTCTGTCAGTCAGATAATAGAAAATATAAGTTCCGTATTTTTTGCTTTAATTTAAAAAGAGGTCCTCAACTTTAATGCCAATTATCTAAATTGGAAGAGGAGGACACACTCTCCTCAACTCGAATGCCTCGCTACGGCACAACTATGAAAAGATGTTCAAAGTGTGATTTCATGCGACATTTCCACTCAATGAATCGCCGTAATTTATTGATGACGTAAAAAAATTCGTATTTAATATTTTTCAATAATCTGCCTACGGACAGATAAAAAATTGCCGTTTGATGGCTATTTTTTTAATCATTCTTGTTACCTGAGTGAATTCTTTGAATTTTTTGAATTGAATTTTTAATTTAACTGAGTCAATTTGAATTCAGGTTTGGATTTTTATAGAATATTAGGGCAGCATCTACAATTTTCTACGAAATTTTTAGTCTATTGCTTGTGTGTTTGTATCCAAGTAATGGAGACAATTATTACAAATAAGATATTCAAGAACAAATTAATAAAATAAAACTACTATAACAAAAATTCTAAAGACTATTGAAATACACAATGAAATATGCCATAATTATAATCATGCATGTAAGTTTAGAAGAGCTTGATGATAAAAGGGAAATCGTACACTCACGTAGTTATTCACTCGTAAAAGTGGTCAGAGGACATATTTACTTTTTTTAGCTAGATGGGTAGATGGTTTATCGCTCTCCGTCTGCGATACAGTTTTCAAGGAAATGTCGCAAGCGTCGATGATAGAATGGCAAACCAAAAATTTATAATCTTGAAGTTGTCCTTGCTACGGAAGGCACGTTAAGCTGTTAACATACACATATCCGCACTGGTCCCGCATGATCCATTTTCCATGATTCCATTGAGAATATAAATGTTTTTCTTTTTCTTTCTACGTTATTTTATCCCTGAAATTGCTGAGAATGAGAAACATTGATAAGTAGACGAATTATAAGTTGTAGTCGCAAATAATTTGCGCTCGGACGATAACTGCTGAGATTATTATATTTGATCAATTTCGTGGTCACAATGCTAAGCTGGAAAATATTTCTTAAAGCATTTTTCATTAAGAATATTAACTCCTGGAGTTATCAAATAAATTGGAACAATGAAAGCAACCGACCGCTGAGTTAAAATACCCCGGGGATGAATATTATCTCCGAAAACACAACAGCCGACCTGTCAAATAAACAATTATATAATTATTGAATCAGTTTAGAACATCACTATGGTAAATGTCATTTGGGATTACAGAGGTAAACAACTTAAGGGAAGCCTTACTAACAAAAGTTACTCTGGTTCAAAGCTGAACTTTTTAAATAGAATCTACAAATTAATAAAATTCGAGTGTCTGTTTTTGTTATTAAAATAAACGCTTTTCACAAAATACATGTATATGTATTTACACGGTATATATACAAAATAATCATTTTTTGTTTGTCTGTTCCGGCTAATTTCTAAACGGCTGGACGGATTTTGATCGGACTTTCTCTGGCTAATAGCTTATATAACAAGGAGTATCTTAGGTAACTTTTCACGCGGACGAAGTCACGGGTAGAGCTGGTGTTTTATATAATAATAATTTATTCTTATTATAAAAGATGAGACAGTTATTATAACATGTCATTTTTTAGCAATTAAAAGGTAAATATTCGGTGAGATATTGGAGCAAAGAGAGAGTTCCCGATAAGCATATATCATTGTCTTAGGTATATGATTGTGGAGATAATTTTTATTCGGGTTCCGTAATCAAAGGGTAAAAACGGGACCCTATTAGTAAGACTCCACTGTCCGTTTATCTATTCGTTTGTAACCAGGCTGTAATGTCATAATTATAGTATATAGATAGACAGTTGAAATATTCACAGAGTATGTATTTCTGTTACCGCTATAACAACTAAAAAATATAATAAAAAAAACTAACATCAAACGTGTTTTTTTTTGCATCTTGGGCGGTTCTTTTTATTTTTATTATTACACTGCAAACATGTTTATCTATTACTGTACAACAAAATTTTGTAAATTGATAATTGCTGACAAAGCCTGGACTTTGCAAACAATATATTACTTACGGCAAATTATTTGTAAGACTTTTAAGTAAATATCATATGAACCTTTCTGACTATTTTTCCTTTACGTGTTTTACTTTAAGACGTCAAATAAAATGTTGGGTGCGTCAGCAGTCTTCAACGTTGCCTTACTTTAGCTGGTGCTTTTGTAAGCCACTATTGAAAAGGAGAAGACTATCTTCAATTAAACAATTGATGAATTTCGTTCTTCCGCCTTTAGTCAACTTTTTTTTTTAATTTGATTGCCCTCATTTGTCAAAATCTCTAACTAAACTACAACCGCAAAACATACATTTTATGTTTAAAAAAGGAACAAGGAAAATACACCTAAATAAATAACAGAATAACGTGATTTTAATACATTTTAGCAGTATTCTTATCCAAGTTATTTATTCGAGGAGGTTGATTTTCCTAGGCTAGAATATCATTGTACTACCGCATTTGTGGTCTGTCTGTTTGTGACACAATAAACAGGATTCGAGATGCTTGTCAATAGCACATAGGTTGGTGGTAAACAGGAACCGGGAATGGTTTCAGTTACAAGTCAATTTAGCTGTGTTATTGGATATGAACAATGTTGGGGTAAGGTTACCACTATCAGTCCCTTTACTTTTTGCTGCAATAATTGAAATATAACGATGAAATGAATAGTAATTTGTCATTTCAATTCATTCAAATTTGTATAAAAAAAGTAATTTTATGTTTCATATTTTCCAACATGAAAAACTGATCTCGAAATGGTTGCTTTGCTCAACTTCATGTTTTTTATCTATTTGCTGCTGTAATTCTATGCATGATACTGGTTGGAATAATGTTTGCTATGCTACGCTCAACTTAATTTTCTTTCCACATCACCCAAAGGTTGACTGGCAGAGAATGTCCAAGGCAATTAGGCTGCCTTTGTACATTAAGTATTAAACAGATAATCGCTTGCCTATTTTTTTCTTGCTCATGCTAATCGGTTCACCAAATACAAAAATATTTATACAAAAAAAGACCTTTATATACCAAATCACGTTCATCTAGAACATTAGCCAAGCGAATGAAGGGTGTGTATTTGATAAAAGACTATCTCGAAAAGCTGTGTTTATTAAATAAGATAAGAAACTAACGGGACTTTTACATTGGAAACGTGCAAAACACTCGATCGTACCTTATTCTTAAAGTATACGGTGACATGGGTGGATATGGTGTATTAGTACAAAAATGTTTCTACTCCACGATATATTTTAAATCTTTTCAGAAAATTAAGTGGTTAACAATAGCAACCTTACCTTAAGGTAGGTATAAAAAAATATTGTGTTTGTCATAAAATACAATTTTATACGAATAAGTGTGCATGAAGTATAAAAAAAAAGATTAATAAATCTAGATTTATATTTTAATAAGTACGTTAAAATCACTAGAGTTAGTATTCTAATGGATTAATTTTTTTTTATAGAATTTACACTAACTATAAAGTAGTGAAATTTGTTATTGGAAATAAACGTTTAAAATCCCAATATAACAAGAATAGACATTTGCTACACTTGTCAAGTCATGACTTCATAAGCCAATGACGTAAAACGTCACCCCTTTAGTCCCACCACATTAATTTCAATCGAATTCTTAAATATACTTTATGATAACTTGCGAAGGTTTTAATTCTACTTAAAGAATGAAGACATACCTGAAGCATTTACCCTACACATGTAGTCTAAACTTTGATGAGGATACTTGAATGAAAATGTTGAACCATCACACATTTTCTTTTCACATTATCCTTAAAATTAAACCTTTGCACGAAGTTGTCCTAAATTTCTCAAAGCTGGCGTAAAACTGGCGGCGTTACCGCTAAGAGTCTTGCAGATTTAAAATTGCTTTTTCGTATCATAAAGAGATGCGCACGAAGTTTGCTTAGCGTTTGTAAAGAAGGCTTATGTTAGATTAAGATGTGGACATACTTAAGCTGTAATATTGTGTAGTGACCTCCTGAAAAGAAACGAGAAATCTTACACATTCAGTAAACAAAAGTGTAAAAAACACGGTAGCATGTGTGTTGTTTAATTAATTTAAAAATTTTTTTGAAGTATTATTCTAAAACAATAGTATTACATACTTCTTCCGCTTCCGCATAAATAGCGTGAACATTGATGAGAATACGCTCTTTAGTAGCAAAAAGTAATAATGTTTGAAAGATTCGTCAGTCCTGTTAGGTCCTGGGTAGCTCAGTGGTTAGAGCAGTCGCCCGGAATGCATAAGGTCGTTGGATCGATTCCTATCTCAGGGTGCCAAGGTCCAAATGGATTTTTTAAACATATTGTATTAAGAATCATTTTCAGTATGGCATTGTGAATGCAAAATTAATAAAAATATAACAATTAGAACAATATTCTCATCTTTATCGAAAGTTTCAATATTTGTAACAATATTTCTTTCGGCTGTTTGGGTGTATGCCTGAACATTGATGAGAATACGCTCTGTAGTAGCGAAAAGTAACAAGTGCTTGAAATATTCGTCAGTCCTGTTAGGTCCTGGGTAGCTCAGTGGTTAGAGCAGTCGCTTGCGTGTGCTGCGTAAACGGTGAAAGTTGCGCCAAAATCATTTTTAGAAATATTTCCAGTTGTAAAAATAAAATGTTACAATTAGATGACTAAAAATAAAAAAAATAAATGAGCAGCTAATAGTTGAAAATATTTTTATCTAAAATAGCAACTAAAATTCAATTAATTCAGAAGGCAAAAGCAAATTGCTATGAGGATCGGGCATATAATCTTGCACAAGCAAAGCATCAAGCTGTTTTAAAGCCTTTTTCTTATTTAAAATATTTATTTTATTCTTATTTAGTTCCCTCTATTGGATATGTATATGCCTCAGCAGTGAAGACGCTGATAACCTAATGGTGATGATATAAAGGTGAATTCTTGTTAGCAGATTTTTAATTAAGATTGGCTCAATACCCCAGTTTAGCAGGCCAGTGTGCACACAGTACCCTCGGAGCACTTGGGTGGACACGCGGCTCACAGGGAGTAACAAATAAAACTGAAATTAAAATCAATGTCGACAAGAGCACTTGCCAAACATATTTCAAGTATATGAAAGCTTATAAAGGCAAAATAAAATAAAAAATATCCTTCACATTGTTGCTTTCTTAAGAATACCGTAATACTGGCGCCCAAGATGTAGCTCGAAGTATAGCTCGTAGTTAATTCACTCTACAATATCAAATTATTTAAGTACGTTACATAATTTAAAGAGCCAATTTTATATGTAAACACAAGTTCGAATTTTAGATTGAGAACAGTGAAAACTTACCTATGTTACGTCAGCGGTTCAACCAATCAGGTAGGTGAAACTAAGTCTCGCTGACGAAGCGATCCCTGCTCGCAATATAAATTCGACTTAAGACGATCACCGCTGGGATGCGGTCCCTCGGCGGTATAGCTTCCGTTTAAGAGTTTCGGTTTCGCTGTACTTGCTGAATTAGAAGGGTTTATTGCCTTGTTGTGGTATACGTTTAATAAATTACTAATCTCAATATAATGTACTTATTTAGTGCCAGGCAAAACAAGTAGCTTAGAAGTGTAGTGGATAAACGCCGAGGCCCACGATCGTTGTTGTTAAGCAACTTTCGCAAGGGTCTGTTACGAGATGGGTGATCAGAAATTAATTTCTCGAGCTATACCGTATTTCGGAAAACATGTTGAGCTATAGGTCCAATCGTTAATATCCAATCCATATTGGGCCAGCGTGGAGTGTCATGACTCCATCCATTTTAACCGTCCTTAATAAGAAAGGCCTGAGCTCTTGCAGTGGGGACGTAAAAGATGATGAAGTGAAAAAGATTTAAATGAATATTATGCTAACGTATAACTTTAATATATTAACGTATAATTTCACAGTTTGGAATAGAATAGAATAATCGTTTTTTGGCACAAGGATAAACTACAAAAAAATAAAATACAAAACCCTGTATAACTATACAAACTTTAATACACTGCACAATGATAAGGCCGTGAATACACAAAAGAAATACGCAAAGACGCATTTAAAATAAAAGGCCTATTAATGTCCCACTACTGGGGCATAGGCCTTCCCTATGGATGGAATCGAATCAAATTGAATAGGCAGATTAGGCTCACCACTAAGGCCCAATGCACTTTGGTGGACGTTAATGACTACAGAAGCAGCCGGGACCAACAGCTTAACGGAAAAGCTTGAGTTAATATTTTTTTGGTCACCCATCCCATGACCGGCCATTACGAAAGTTGCTTGACAATCGTATCGCAGATCGGGCTCGCTCCACTACGTAACCGATATCATCATCGTCATGGGGATAATAATATGCATATTATCGGATCCTAGGCGTATTAACGTTATTACAAAAATATTCTTGTCAAAGTATTTTTCATGCTGAAATGCAAAGTTCGTCGTTTTACGCTCTATTCATAGAGATTTATGCTGAACGCTTAGAAGCATAAACAACAGACACGTTCTGCTCGTGCGAAGAATGGCGATGGCTAGTCCGTTTTTGGGGCTGAATTCATTGTTCTATGAATTTTGCAAATACTATCTATCAAATACTAATTTAATGGGAAGACTCATCTTTGATATGATGTAAGTAAAAATCAGTTTGTTTTATGATGTAAGTAAAAATGATATCATTATAGTCCCTAAAACAAAAACTATATACTTAATTAAAAAGACTTAGAAATACACCAACACCAGGTACTCTGAGATGGGACCTATGACCTCGCACAATCCGGGCGACTGCTCTACCCACTGAGCTACCCAGAATCCTAACAAGACTGACGAGTTTTTCAAGCACTAGTTACTTTTCACTACTACTAGTGAGTGTATTTTCAACAGCCGAAAGCAATATTTTTAAAAACATTTCAACTATTAATTGGTCTTTAGTCAAAAGCTAATTTCCTTAAAAACAAACTCTTTAGCATTAATTCATGTCACAAGCAGAAAGTGTACAACCATTTGAATTTTACGTTAGATAATTTAGCAATTAAATTGCAAAGGTTTTATGGCCTAGGAATTACAATGTATAACTGTAGAAAATAATGACTTAACATTTATTTATTTATTTCATTGTATTGCATACATACTGACGTAAAGAATACTTTATTCAGCCGTAAGCAATTTTCTTATTGAACATTACGCTGTGCAATTATTTTGCAACTCCATTGGGACAGTTAGAAGGAAAACCAACTCTTTATCCTGTTGTTTATATATATATATATATATATTCCAGCTTTTTCCAGGTTAAGTTATTCTTTATTATAATTAGAAACAATAGCAGTATCCGTTTATTCCAGTTGTAATCGTTAATATCCACCAATTCTTACTTACTGCTTTTTCGGTTATCTGTAGGTATATGTCATTATGCATGTTAGGTACGTCAAGGGTAACTAACAAACACTCAAAATGACTGCAGATATTCATGAACAGACAAATCTAGAGTCCATTAAATAATCTAGATTAGGATATATAGTGACGTTTGGTGTGAAATAGACTATCAAGAGTAATTCATTTAATTATATACCGATCCCAAGGTGTCTCGGTATTGATTCTAATAAAGAATAGTTTATTTTATTGTTGTTTCGTGTCTGTGTTATCTTCGATCTATTAAATTTATATAACACAAGTGTTTTAGCTACTTAATTTAGGATCTGAGCAATGTATGCGATGTTGTCGAATATTTCTATTTATTGTCAAATATCTCAAACTCAAATATCGTCCGTAAATTGACTCACGTATTTATCGAATTTCCCTTATAATAAAAGGTAAGGGTTACGATAAGAATGGACTGTAAATGTAAAAGAATGTGAATTTTGAAAGTAGCTTTGTAGTTTGTTTGACTAGCAAGATTATGAAATTTAAAATTTAAGTATCAAACCAGTATTTTTAACATTTACTTAAAAACCAGTATTCTATTTTTGTTACATATTAATGAGGTAAAAATTTTGGTTTAGGTTAGGTACTGCCTTTATTTTTTGGCATGTTTAAATGTGAAGTTCGATTAATGATATTGACTTATATATCTTCGTAATTTGTCTTGTCTTATTATGTTTACATAGCATTTAATTTTTAATGCTTTCGTTTAACTTTGTGTTTTAACTTCACAAATTATTATTTGTGAAATGAAACTTAGCGCCATAGTTTACTAGTCTGAGTTCTAAATAAAGTAACACCAAAATACAATATAGAAATTTAATAAAAAACTGACTGAATTACGTAGCAGGCAGATATTTTATACTTCCATCAGTTTATATTTACCGAGAGTTATTCTACACTTATTCCACATTTTACTATATAATATATTTTTTTTATTGCAATCAATTTTGTAAAATTAATTGTGACTTCAGATTTTAATTAGCTATTTAAAAGATTTCAAAACAATAACTTTTTTTAACCGGCTAAGTAGTAAATTAAAATATCATATTAACTAGCAACCCTGAACTACCTGAAGAGGCCTTGAACAAAATTACCCCAATCGGTGAGCTTCAAGCGAATGCACTGGCATCGATCTCAACTACGTTTCGCAAGCATTGAAAATACTATCTAAACATTGTAAGTTTAAAGGCGATCTTGCGTTGTGGCGTTTTAGTTGAATTTTCGTTCAGTTCTTCGGATCTTGAGATACTTTATGGGTGCGCGGCGAATAATGTAGTATACAAAGTAAGCAGTTACCCGGAGCTTGCAACCGATGAATTTGAATTTTATAAAGATGGATTTTGTTATGCAACTCAAAGAGTTGTGTTTGAGTCTCAGTTTCATTATTTAGTATGACGACCTTCATTTAGGAGTAGTGACATTGAAAATCTGCAAGAATCTCAACGAAAATTATGATGTTAACGAAAATCCGTTCGTTATTTTTAATGCTATAATATCTAAATGAAAGTAGTTGATAATATATGTGTTTGATGTCGGAAAAAGCTCAAATAACTACAGTATTATTGCTAAATTATGATTGCTAATGCATCATACTCATGAATGAGGATATGTGTTTTTTTTAAACTAAGAAATTTAATGGGGTGCATGAATCTGCTTAGGACTTCTGATATTTTCATATTTTTTATAATAGTTATAATAACTCACCCGGTTTTGCCATTCTTTATGTACTTACTAAATACGAGTATATATATATTTTATCGATATCGTAAAAATTCAAACTTGTAAGCACCCACTACAATTTCTTTAAACGTTCTTTCGTCCATTAATGAAAATCACCTGAAAATAATGTCAGTAGTTTTCATTACAAAAATATATATAAATTGTATTTGAAAGCTTTTAATAACTGTAATGGGTAAAAGATGTTTTAGTTATTATTATACGATTTTAGTTAATATTATATTATAGAAAGTAATTTCGTATTCAGTTGATTTTTATATGTGTTGTCTCTCCATGAAACAAAATATGACAACCAATTTTTGTTTTTTTGACTTGTTAAATATATAATTTATAATTGTTATCTAATTGGAACTTTTATCAGTTCTTTGCCAAAAAAAATGAAGACGAGATACAGTCCAGATTTACTTTGCGTTATTATCCGACTTATGAAAAATTCGAGGAATTTTTTGATTTTCGTTTCTTATTTAAAGCATGATCCCGTATTACGGTTTCGTTTAACAGTTTCGCATTCAATTAAACTTTATTATTGCCTTTATATACCGGAATATTTTTACTTAAGAGCGTTCAAATATTTCGCTCAAGACTCATGTTATTGAGACCAATTGACTGTCTTCCGAACACGTATTCAGTAACAAACCAATTCGATTTGCGCTCTTATTCACTCGTATTCTATAGAGCGGCTCACATGAACAAAAGAGCTATAACCTCGATACGTTGCTAGCCTATGTTGCTATGACGTAAAATTAGTTGTGGCTCTATTAGTTTAATGGCAAAGGGCGTCGGAAAACTTACGAGATGATTGATAGGATAAACTAAAAAAAATAAAAAATTTAACATTGAATTAATTTATGAAATATTCTTTATTCTACACGTAATTCAAGAGAGAGCCCGAAATTAATTTACGTCATTCAATCCTACAATTACTACAATTAACCGATTTATTGCTTAGATGCATTTTCTTTGAGGCAACCGTTGCAGAAAAGAATCATTGTAAATTGCAATATGATACTAATAAATATACCGCATGAGTAACTCGGTGGCGTAGTAGATAAACACCGCAGCCTCTGATTATTGATGTTAAGTAACTTTCGCAAGAGTCGGTCACGGGATGGGTTACCAAAAAAAAAATATTATCACGAGCTACTCCATGGTACTTTATGCCATTGGTCCCGGCTGCATTTGCAGACGTTAATACTTTATAATCCCCATGGAGTAAGCGTTTTGTTTTATTTATAGTTAATTAAAGATGATTATAATATAAATAACACAAATGAAATTTATTCCAATAGGTTTACTAATCCTCTATTCAATTCTACTAATATTACAAAGTTGAAAGTTTTTAGGTTTTTAGGTTTGGATGTTCAGTAACTACTGAACGGGTTTTTATGAAATTTGGTATACATGCAATTCTTAGTCTAGATTAACTTAAAGGCTACTTTTTATCCCACTAAAAGGTGCCATAGGACTAGAATTATACTACTACTATTCATATTTTTTATTTAGTTCTATGTAATTATTATATTATTTTTGTTTATCACTACATGGTATAATATATTATAAATGTTGTATTTTATCAATTTTGCATTCACAATGCTGATAAATATCTTAATGAAAATTGATAAGTATTAATATCATAAGTCAATATTCGTTTCTAGTTCTTATATACCACTCTACTTAATTTAATTGCTTCCAATATTGATATGATGGCAACGAGTTACTTCAAAACTCAGTTGAAAACTGTTTCCATCATGAGTAAAGTTTGCAAATAAGTTGGAGTCTTACTAAGAGCTGTTAGGGCTGATAAGTATATACATTTTCAATTTTTATTCAAAGTAAATGTCAACATTTATACACGTGAAAAACTTACTTATGAACGAGAGAATTTTTAACCATTGGTTTCCAGATTTATAGCAGAAGATATTATACCCGATTCGGTTTTGTATACAGTCGTATTTAGAGCTCAAAGAGTTATAGCTCTGGCAACAGGCTGAAATAAACGACATAAACAGCACGTTTCTATTTATTTTTATGGTATTATATTTTCACTATCTGGTGATAGTAATAATTGGTGAATTTTATCATTACATAACTGCATTGTCATTCAATATGTTATTGAAAAAAAATTATTAACAGATTTGATTTTTAATTCATAATAAGTAACTTCTTTACATCACAAATACCCACTCTACGTAGTATTATTATTTGTTATCCATTTTCCACCATATGTTGCCTTGAAGAGATTGCTGCTTAGGAATCGTTTTGCTTACTCACAGAGTTGCACAAACGTTCATTAAGATTTTCATTAGTTTAAAGCGACATTACCCATACAAATTTGACATTTATTAGAGCTTAAAGGAGTCGTTAAACCTTAATGGACGTTTGTGCAACAGACCGTCAGACTTTTAAATAATTCTTCCTGTTAACTGTGTGTTATTTTTAGTATAATAAAGGATATATATGAAAAAACTGAATATCGATTGTTTCATTTTTCAGATGTTTCAGATTCTTTACAGGTTCCGTGTGTGATATGATGCGTCAGTAGCACCATCTCAGTCTAGCTCAAATAAAACATTCACTGACAGGAAAGATGTCGTTGCAGGAACTCGAATAAACTAATGTAAAATGTAGTCATTCTGCATATATTTACTGAAACTTTTTTAATTTTCAACAAAAAGAAGATAATTATGCTTTGTTGGTTTTCATTTGCTTTTTTACTCTCAATTTTTTTTATAATGTCTTACTATACTTTTCATTAGTGTAAATTAATTTCATATTAAACCAACCTCAAATATTTAGTATTAATAAATAGCAGAATGTCTGCTTATGCTAATTAAAAAAAAACATAACTAGTGGCTTTTTTCGAGGAATAGGAGAAAAGCCATGATGATGATTTACTTTTTGACAGGTCAGGTGATCAGAAGACTGGTTTGTACCTCGCCGAAAGAATTAGTTTAGCTATTCAAAGAGGAAACGCTCGCAGCCTTCTGGGTACCTTACCTGTAGGCAATGATCTGGGTGACATTTTTTATTTAGTATAGTTATTATTTTAAGACATAGTTTAGATAAGTAGTTTTGATTTTATTCAAACATTGTTATAGTAGTCATTTTGTTATTGAATAATTAAGCATTATTATATTACATTTTAATATATTATTGTAAACAAAAATATCATCTTTAGCTTTAAGTTTCCTTTAGTTGTAAGTATAACATGTAGGGGTATATTTTGAACATAGCATTAGCAATGAATAAAAAAAAAACCAAATCCGAACGGGTCAATGGAATATTGAGTGTTGATAATTTGTCTTCCGAAAGGGAAATAGCTTTGACGACAAACTGTCACTCAAGTATATTAAGGTTAACCTAACAAAATACGAATTCTCATACAATGGGAGTTGGAAATGGAATTTTGTTATTCATGTACTACATAGTGACAGAATATCATTGTGAGGAGGTTGTCTCTTTGAATCTTATTTGAATATGTAGTTACTAGGCAACTTAAAGTTCTATTTTTTTCTATTAGATTTCTTATAAGAAGTTTTTAATATTCGATGCACAGAGCACGTCGTCAATAAATATATGATCTTGATATAACAAGGAACTAATCTAGTATGGAACACTTCGTTATTTTGTTTTAGTATTTGTTATATATACTTCAGAATAGAAAAGTTGATTGTTATTTATTATATTGAGTAGCTAGGTAGTGTAGTGGCTCGTTGTTGTTAAGCCACATTCGCAAGGGTCGGTCACTGGATGGGTGACAAAAAAATATTATCTAGAGCTACTCCGTGCTTTGAAATCTCGTTGCAGTCGTTAATACTCTATAATCTACATTGGGTCAGCGTGAAGGGTCATCCTCCTTAACCATTCACAAGGAAGGCTTGAGCCCCTGGAGTGGGGACGTAAAAGACATGATGGTAATGATGATAATGATATTGGATGTTATCAAAGTTGATTTTATTTACATTTTATTGAAGAAATCTCTTAACGTCTTTAAGACTACGTTGTAAACTAATGAATTATTAATAAGATTTGCATATCTCATCAGAGTATTAAATCACTCACTCAATACAAAGTTTCAGCTAATGCACTAACTTATAATACGTACATACAAAGTATTAATGCAATAGAGACAACTTGGGAATTCACTTCGCTACATCAAAATTCACTTTGAAAGTAATTCCGCCAACTCTGTTTGCGTCTCCGAGTGTCAATGTGTAACCTACAACTTAAAAGTTTAAGTCTACTTATGGTTAAGGTTTAGAATACAATCTTAAAAAGTAAGATTACAATGAGAAGCTGTCATTGATACTAATATTAGAAAGAAAATGAAAATGAAAAATGTTTTATTTCATTAACAAAAATCATTTGCTTACTTTTAGTGAGATTCCCGGTAAGTTTATAATAAACCTGTATTGGAAAATCACCGTTCCTACATTCAGTGTCTTAATTGTAAATGAAAATAAAAAATTGCACAGTTAAAGACAAATAATTCATAATTATTTCAGCTTTGTGCGTGGTTAAGATTTGATTCTTTGTTTGTATCGAATAGACTCCGAAGCTGCTGGAACAATTATGATAATTCTTTCATTTACGGAAAGGTTCATCATTCTCGGGTGATATATAATTTACGCGAGCGAAGTCGCGGGATAACAGCTACTATGATATATGTTAAACTTTCAGTGCGTTACGTTCAATGGCAAACGCAAAATATATAAAACGATTAAAAAAATCTGAGAACGAATTTACTTGGAATTATATGTTTTGATACCTTTGCGAGTATTTTTATTAAAACGCTTTGTGCAATCACAATATAATTGTTTGAGTAATCTTGAATATTTAACGATGTGAAAGCTATAAAATTCCACGCTTCATTCCGGATTGTGATTCAAAACAAAGGAAATCCTACTGTATATCCCCAACACGCGGTTACAAAAGGGTTATAATATTTTGACCATTCAGAAGTGGGAGCGGATGTGGCTTAGTTGTCAGTTATTATCCTCCGATTTTAGTGTTTCCAAAACAATGGAGTCCTTTCAAAGACCTTTCTTGAGTGACAAATGGGAGCGAGGTTCATTTCCTTAATCCACAGGGAGTCGTGTTCAGATATACTCTAACAACATACGGTTGATTTTTGTATCACTATTTATAATAATTTATAAAATTGTAATTAAATTATGTGCACAATGAATATTGTAATAAAAGGTTGGTAGGGAAGCCGTAATTAAGAAAGTATTTGTTTATTTTTGTTGTGTTTACTGAGTTGATTTAATGAGACTTTTTCAGCTTGAATGCTAGCACACCTTGTAATATAATATTTCTTGTTATCGGGTTGAATGACAGCATATCAATGTACCAATTGCATTTGTATTAATTTTGATAGATTGCATGGCGTTTGTTTTAATTAATAACTATAGAGCGCGCTTTCAATTTTATTTCTTATTGAAATCCTGACCTATATATCTATTGATGACTAGAGATGATTCAGCAACTGGATAGGTGATTACTTCTAAACTCATTATCTTGTTTACATTATTATTAAATGATAATGTTATCATTATAAGACCATAGTTTTTTTTTCTATCTCTGTTATAATGTATTGATCTGGTTATGACATGGTTTTTGTAAATGTCATTACTCTTATTAGAGCTGGTGAGTTTCTTGCTCGTTCTTCTTATCAGCCAAAAGACGTCCTGAACGAGTTGTAGGGAAAAATGTTGGACGATTCAAAAGTACTTTTAAGAAGTCTATTTGAATAAAGATTATTTTGACTTTGACTATTTAATTATGTCAGTGGTACCCACGTATTACATCAGTAGATATATGAGTAAAAACATGATATATGTCTGACATTTACACAGCGAGATGGCATAACGTTACAAATCCGTAAAGCCATCCAAAACTAATGGCTGAATAAAGAAACTACATATTATCATGAAAATGTAGTAAAAAATTAACAATTTACGGTATTCAAAATATTAAAAAAAATCTATCTAATTTATACTAAGCTATTGTATAAGTCCCGATTAATAGAGAGATTATATATATATATATATAGAATTTGGTTTATGTCTAAGAATTGTAGTTACTAAATGATTTCTCAGAGTCAGGTTCTCAATTTGCTATTTCTAAAGTAATATTGGCAAATCTATTTGAATTCCAGTATGATTAGTGCAATATCTACCTCACAAACCAATGGTGACCGCTACATTTATAATTATATGATTTTGTAACAATTACTGTGTCATAAAAGGTTACAGTTTAAGCGCTATTGATTTTCCATAATTACGCTGCAATTATCAGACTGCGCTACAGATTGCGTTAACAGTTCTTTATTCATTTATCTACTTGTTCATACAAGTAGATAAATGAATAAAGAACCAACAGCTAAAAATTACAAAATAAAAATATTAGGTAAAACAGATAGATATTGTATAAAGGTAAGAAAAACCGTTTACATTTACGATAATGATATAGTCTAAGCTGCTTACGATATAATTGAATTTAAAACACTATTTTTTTCAAAATATAGGTATAATGCGCCTAATTGACGCTTCACTAGTGTTAAAAAGGTCAACTTTTATTCATTTTGATAGTTCATTAAATATATTGTACGTACGCCTTAGAAATTAATTCCGTCGAAATTTGGAGAAGCTGGGGGTAAATATAATAAAGGATTGAATCTGAGTTAGTTTTTGTGGGGCCCTAAGAGTGATCTTTGACAGGAATCTTAACGTAATGACGCTGACATCCACGTAAAAGCATGATATAAATTCAATGCTGTGTCAGAAGTTGACATCAATTGATCCATCTAGGGTTTTAGATGTTTATAAAATCATACTTAAAACGTCCGGAAAAGAAGATTTTGATAAGGAAATAGATTCTTTAATTTTTCTATTTTTAATGATAATTTTATTTTTATTTTCCAGTCTGTGTCAGCAAAATATTGATTCTTATAACTTCTTTAGGTCTACTAGCACTAAGGAAAACCGAAACGTAATTACGATAAGAGGTTACCCGCTGAAATTAAATACTGTATGTTTCTCTAATGTGGATTCCGCCGAGTACGTTAGTTCTACACGAGCCTAAAGGCTTTCGGGGTAACCACAGACAAGTTGAGTTACTGACGGGGACTCATAGAATTCCTGTAAGACCCACTCTATTTAGATGTTTACTTAACTAGCATAATTAACGTTTTGTTGGAGAGCAAAGTTTCCGAATTATTTATTCATTTACCGAGTGTTTTACATTGTCTCTAGTATTTCAACACTTATTTTCCATTAATTATAGTCTACTTTAGTTCTCATGTAAAGGAGTTTGGTACATATGTAAACTATTTAGAGTACTTTATTGTCCTCTAAATAAAATTGAAGAAAATATAAAAATAAAGCAAGTTGTAGAAACGGTGAAAGGCTAAGACACACCTTTCCCGGTTTCGGTCTTTCGAAGTCACCAAAAACGTACCATTAACTCAAAGAAAAAAACAACTTTTGTTGTATAGAAGCTCTCCTTATTTTATTCTGTTTTTAATATAGCAGCAACAGATATACACAATTTCTGAAAATTTCAACCGTCTGGCATCTCTATTCCCTTGTCTTTGATAGCGAAGTCTCAGTAATATGGTCCCATTTTTTTGGGTACGGAATCCTCAAAATATAGCACCTCGGGGGTTAAAAGGTTGGGTACTTAATATTAATTTTATAAACACAACGAACATATTACTACAGTTGCAACTTTAATCATAATAGATAAATATAAAATAAAGTGATTTTAAATTGAATAGTTTTATAGTCCGATACACCGCAGCAGTAAACGTGATACTTATAAAACTAAAACAGAACTTTCGTAGCGAGGTCTAAAGAAAGCGAGTAAACAACTTTGCCTCCTATTTGTGGAACAAATGGCATCGTTCCAATGTTCCGAGTCGGAGGAAAAACCGCTATGATACTAAAGCTACTGGTGCAAACTTAACCATCACTAGAAGTTGACAAAACAGTAAATAACTTATTTGTTTGTTGTCAAACAGATATTTTGAGGTTTATATGGCATTAGAGTTAAAGAATAACTCAATATACAGTAAGTATTTCAATTTAAATACGCTTCCAGACAAAACAATATGTTTATTACATAAAAATACGGAGACATAAGAATTCAGGATTAAGGTACAACGCCAAGCTCGCAACATGGATCAGTATATAAGTTAGGTACATTTTTATATGGCTCTAGTCAACCGTTCACGATAGCTATGTCTGGGTCATCCACTGTCCTGGTAGTGCTCCGGCGAGATGTACGGCAGATGAGGTCCAGTGGTGTCCCACACCCATGTCAGGGTCAGCAAATGAGTCCGAAGCCAGCGCTTCAGCACCCACATGTTAGATAATATTGATGATCATCGTGAAGTTACCCAGAGGTGGGAAGGAACCCTAAATGAAAATAAAAAAACTGTTACGACCATCAGGTTAGCTGCGACATCACTGGTCTTTGGGCGGTGCGAGTTAAGATGCAGGAACAGATGATTTGGTATTATACTTTAAAAAAAAAAAAACAAAATTATTAGTAAGTAGGTAATATTACGTTCGCGACGGCAGAGACCACGAAAGAAAAGTCTCAATATTAAAAGACTACGAGGTGATGTCACGCTGCCTTCGGTTTATATGTGTCACATCACAAGGAGCGCGTCCACGGAAAACTAGATTGCGCCTGCGACGTGGAGAACAATAACTTCGAGCAAGACTAGTTGTCAAGCCCGTCACCGTTTACTTATATAGAAAATTATTTGTTTGTCAATCTTCGGACAGCAAATTTTATAATAATGCTTTTAGAAATAATTGTATATGTTTAAAAAATTATAAACCGTTACAAATATTTGTAAACCATTCATTAGGATCTATTTAGCTGTACTAGGTTTAATATGCATAATTATCGAAGACACTAAACTACAAGGTAATTGTTATTTAACCCTTTTGGCAATTACCATGTATGTAATGCAACTCAACCTAGCTACGCTGTTTTGAATTTACACAAAAATTTCTTCGTGGAGCAAGTAACTACTTAAATTTCGTTTATGAGTTCAATAAGAAAGCCTCAGATGTTACAAAAAAGGAAATTGGTCCCAGGTTACACAAGATCACGATAAACTTAGTCGATTGTATGACTATACCTATGGTCTATACACGGAGAGACAATAGATAGTTTAAGTATATATGTGGTCATCTATACTATAATAAAAACGTAACCGATCGATGTCTGTACATTGAAGATATATGAAAAAAACTGTTATGAGAGGCATTTATAAACGTAACAGAACATAAAACAACCAAAACAACAAACAACAATTTTTTTGTCTGTTTGTCGGTTTGTCTGTAAGTTTGTGCACGATAATCTCAGGAACGGCTGAACCGATTTAAATGCAGTTTTCACTTTTGTATTGTGGTATTCTTCCGTTAACATTAAGTGTAAGATTTATTTCAATCGGTTCACAAATAAAAAAGTTATGTCAATTTGAAGTGACGTGTACGACAAAATTGCTAAGAAGTATTAACTGTTTTATTAAATTTTCTTCTTTGATATATTGATCATCATCATTAACTCTTTCCAGCCAAGCTGCAGGTCCTTTGTTTAATAATTTTTGGTCACCCAACCCATGAACAACTCTTGCGAAAATTGCTTAGCAATAGAGATCGTGCGCAGCGGCGCTTATCCGTAGCGCTACCGGGCTACGAATTAATATTGTCTATAAAATGTTAATTTGTATGATGACAAATAAAAAATTGAGATTCCAAAATTTTGAAAACTCCAAAGTAAGTTGACCTCATTTATATATGGCCAATGATATTAAATAGGGTTCAGCTTATAATGGACGTGTGGTATACGATCACGCGAGTAGGAGAACAAGCGAAAACAGCCTTCCGATGATGGAATTAAGCATCGAGTAGTTTACAGTTAACGCAAAATTTTATCAGATTAGGTTCACGTCGTCGTGAGGTGGTTGGCAGCCGCCCCCGCATTACACGGTTTCGTCTGTCTTGGAGAGGCACTCGATTTACCCGAGCCTCTTCAATTTTCCATCTGCAAGGGGACCAATGGTCTAATACTTGAATGTCCTGGTGACTCGGCCATAGCTTGCCGGGTTTCATCTCCTATGAAAGGGTGTAGTGTACGGGTTTTGGTGGGTAGACCTCTGGAAACCCACTGGGCAGCTCACTGTCGCGTTTACGGAGGAGAATCCTACTTACCCTCTGTAGCTTGCCAGGTAATAGAGACAATGTCAGAAGCTTTTCCACGACGTTAAAAAAGTTAGCTTCACGTCAACTGAAGTTAAGAACGTAAAACAACTCGATTCATATATATTTTTTACTCTTATTACTATTTTTATGTTACTCTTTTTGTTTTTTTTTAACATATAAATTGCTGTAGATGCGTACTTCAAAGTTGGTATTTTCAGTCTTCGCTGGAAACAATGGTTTATTCATTGGTCACAACACTCATATAATATTACGTGAGTCTGAGGGTCAGTTCAGAGTAGCTCGGTGGCGTAGTGAATAAGCGTCATGGCCCGCGATTATAGTTGTTAAACAACTTTCGCAAAGGTCGTTCACAGGATGGGTGACCAAAAAATATTATCTCAAGCAGCTCCAAGCTTCAGAAAGCACGTAAAGCGATTGGTCCTGATTATATTTGCAGTGGTTAATATCATCCAATCCGCATTGGACCAGCATAGAAGGTCGTGGCCCATCCTCCTTAATCCAAAAGGCTCCTGCTGTCGGTGACGTAAAACGGCTGATGATGATGATGAGGGCCGTTCAAATCTGACGAAAGCTCAGTTAAGCACCTCTCGGAAGTTTGTGTTAGTAGACGATTTCTTTCGAGTGTGGAAACTTGAATTTTTTTTATATCATAAATAAAACTCCACGTATCTACCGTCAGATCTGTACTGACCAACTTTTATTAACAAAGAAAGAGATCGGACGGAAAGCGCTCGGTCTCAGGAGACACCTGAAAGACGCGAAGCGTATTTAACTGGCCATTGCGAGGCTCATGTACAATAAAGTTGAATCTGAAGCATTTACCGTCAGGGACAATCTCTTGAGCTCTCAGAGAACTCATACAACAAGCGTTTGATCTCAGGAAACTTTTGAAGATCGCATAGCGCATCTAACTGCTGATCGTAACATAGATGCAGTATGGTATGAATATGAAACTTACTTTGATAGAGAAATGCGCTTGGTCTCTAAAAGAACTCAGTTTGCACAATAGAGATCGAGAAAATAGTTTCGATTATCGCCAACCCGTGTTGCCTTCATACTCCACAGGCGTACCGCAGATAAGTTTTGGCAGGGTATAATGAACTAGCTGTTTTCCCGCGACTTTGCCGCAAAATTATAGCCTATGACATCCGCGTCTGATGTAGCTTCCCGTAAGTCGGAATCGCTCTGAAACTATCGGTCCAGTAGTTTTGGAGCAAATTCGATGCAAACAAACTAACAACCAAATCTTTCCTCTTTATAATATTAGTATAGCTCAGGTATAAGAGGTCTGATGGCGTAGTGGGCTAGCGCATTTGGCTTAAATTGCAGTTAAATAAGTAAGTAAATACTGCACATCAAGAATGTACATGAATACTTAATTTACATAACTAAGTACAAACGACAAACTCATCGCTATCCAGTTATTTCTTCCAGGCAACCTAGCATTACATGGAAAATAGAACAATAAATAGCCGATTTTGCATACAACTAGACAAATAATAATAATTTAAAAAGATAAAAAATAAAACAAGGGCAGTTTAAAGGTACGAATAAAATGCTCAGACACAAGCGACAACCAGAGCACGAGAAAAGAGAAAAAACATAATAAAATAACATTCGTAAGGACCGTTCACAGGATGGGTGACCACAACATTATTATCTTGAGTACTGTGCACAACACTGGCACAATGCATGTTAAGCCGTACTCCTGGCTGCATCAACAACATTAACACCCACCTATCCGCATTAAGCCCGCATAGTGGGTTATGGCCCATTGATCTTAATCGATTCTACTCCATTCATAGGAAAAAAAGAATTCTACCAAAATACTTCCCACGCAGACGAAGTCGCGGGCACAGCAAGTATATAATATAATAGTAGATTGTGTAAATGTTTTACTAAAATGTTCGATATTTCAAGAGGTACTTCCTTTTGAAATAGGTACAATATATAAATTGAAGTTTGTGTTGAACGTGATCACAAAGAACTTATTATTTTCTCGTTTGTGAGATTCAATATTTTATGGATTCTATAAGTATCAAGGAAATTACAATCTATTCTTTTGTTTCGCAAAGTTGGTTAGGATTTCAAAATGCTACTCGTCGAATATGAAACTAGTTCATTATTTAAATATATAGACATTTCATTTTCTGGGTTTCGTACCAAAATACGGATAAATAGAAATATTATCTTATGGATTTGCTCGGCTGTTTGACTGTCTGTCCTTCTGTCTATCACAGCTGAATTTCTCCGTAACAACTAACTGTAGTCAACAGCCACTGGGCTGAGATGACATTTGGTACATATAATAATGTGAATTGAAGACCCAAAAATGATCGTGTAACATAAATGAATTGTTAATATGGAGACAGTGTTAATTGGCAAATTATAAAATATAATCTACAAGTTTTAAAATTTATAATTGGAACGGTATCCTTATTTCAGTCAAACGTTCTTAGCCGTTTTTTGGGGTTTTCAATCAAAATAAATTTTAATAGCCTTAAAAATATATCCTGTGAATGTTTTACGGCGCGTTTCGCTTATTTATTGTTAAGGATGATTCCATGATAATGTTATCATAAGATACACATGTTGGGTTATGGTCTGTAACTTTATCTTGTAAATTTTTTTTGTTATATAACTGTGACTTAACTAACTCTTGAGAATATTTTTCAGTATAGCATTGTAAATGAAAAATTGATTAAATTTAATAATCAGAACAAACTTTCATCTTTACTGAAAGTTGAAATATTTGTGAAAATATTTCTTTCGGCTGTTTGGGTGGATTGCCTGAACATTTGTTAAAATGCGCGCTCTAGTAGTGAAAAAGTAACAAGTGCTTGAAAACTTCGTCAGTCCTGTTAGGTCCACAGGACTTGGTAGCTCAGTGGTTAGAGCAGTCATCTAGATTGTGAAAGATTGGGTTTGAGTCCCATCTCAGAGTGCCAGGGACAAATTGGATTTTTTAAGCATTTTCCGTTAAGAATATTTTTCTGTATAGCAATGTGAATACAAAATGAACAAATATAATAATTTTTAAATATTTAAAATAAATAAATATTAATATTTTCCGTGTTTTTAAAGCGATGAAATTTCAACGCAAATCAGACGACAAAATGTCTAAATCAAGTAATTTTAACTTCGTATATTTTTACAATAATCAGTAAATTGTTTCCGATTTCAATTATATCAGTGTTCTTAAGGACTATTTATAAAACTGATACAAAAAATGCTAGTTGAAGAATAAATGGTACGGAAAGAACTGTAAAGTTCGATTTACTGCTCTGAGAAAAATTGACACAAACTGTACAATGGGAACAGAATAGTAATGTAAGCATCCGAACTTTTGGTAGAAATAGCAGTGTTCCAATGTTGTCAACCGTAAATTAACTAGTAAGGAAATTGGAATATCAGGTATTATAAAAAGCTTACAGTTTGCAAATATTTATAGTTCGTACTTTTGTCTGAAACAAAAACTACCGTTGGATACATGTCTATCTTTGGGATCGGTATCGAAATAGCGTTGCTAGTTTCAATTTCAATCAGCTGAATGTATTCGAAGTTACATTGCTCTTTTTTCTTTTTAGAAACGAAAACGTTGAATGTATTGAATACAAATCCAGAATTACATCATTAATAAAGAACGATTTAACTCTATTATAGTAATTTCTGAAAAGACAAAGGGATCAAGGATTTTTCTTTGTTATCAAACGCTTAAGAAAAATAATAAAAGAATATTGAATAGGGAATATAGGAGCTGTAAAGTGTTATAGTGGGTGACCTTGATTAAAAGCTCCTCTGAGCTTTAGACGCCACTTTAATCCTGGGCTTGTATTTTTTCATATAAAAAAAATCAATTTTTATTACAAATATATTGGTAATGGTTATTGTAATAAAATATATTTTATTTAACGTGGCTCGAATTTGTAGGGAGTGTTTTCGGCCCACAACAGCTGTTCCAGAAACAGTCACTATTAATCGCAGAGATGCCGTTACTCCTACATTGTTTCTCAGATATTAATGAACTATTAATTTATAAAATAAATAACATTAACTGACTTTCCAGATTAAAGGTCAAAAAGAAGTTAAAAAAACATAGAGCTACTCAAACATATGAAGCATCTTTTAATAGTACAAACAAAAGGTGAAGAAAAACACGCCTCCTAATTTATTGAGTTTGAAAGTCCAGCAAAAGAATCATAAAATCCATCCGGAAGTTTGTAAGTGGATCACCAAATGCTTTTCTGTAGTGATTCCCGAACGAGACCTTTGCTTGTGTCGAGAAGACAGTAATATAATTATTATCTCCCCGGGACTTCTTGAGGAACAAGTAAGTATAGTGAAGATAAAAAGCGTTCCGAGCTTCAGACGACGTTGAACAACAAAAACTTTTACAGATAAAGGATTTCTCAGATAAAAAGCGGTCTCGCATTACAAGTGGAGTACAATAATGTTAGTGTTACCGCATTCAGTTTGCGATAATGGATGTTAAGCAACTTTCACAAAGTCGGATCGTGGGATGGGTGACCAAAAATTTAACATCCTCTATGCTTCGAAAGAGTAGTTATAGTGAAAATAAAATGCTCCCGGAGCTTTAAATGATGATGAACAACAAAAACTAACTTGGACATAAACTGAATGAGTAATGGGGTTCGGATAAATGGATTATTCAAAGTGCGAGTCGAACTCCCGCACGAAGTATCATTATTATATATGAAAAACGTAAGTAAACGAAAAGAAATCAAGCATAATGGAACAAATTGAAATTGTTTTCCTTTGTTTGAGTTTGTTTGTTCTCTTCATAAATACAAACAAATAAATATATTACATAATAATAAACAATAAAACTTAGCTCCAGAACCAACTCTTTATCACTTAACGCTTCTAAAACGAAATACATGGCTTTTGTTAATCGTTTAAACCTCCTTCCACAAGAATCCTACAAAATCATTGAATTACCTATGTCCTTCTCTACAGAGGACAGAGTCCATAAAATATACTTCTTCATACCATAGTAAATATATATTTTTAAAAATTTACATTTACATGTTGCGAATAGATAAATTATTATTATGACTTAATTTGCTCTATGTTAATCGTTGGTAAATTATTGGTTTATATCATGTGGCGAAGTTTCAAAAATGAATCTGTGAAAGTGAGCACAAGCCTCATAGGGGAAGTTTTCCTACTAATAAATTGTATGGGAAGTGGGAGGATCTCAATAACATAATCTTTTCTATTGCAAACCAGTCTTAAAAGACATAACCAAATCATTTAGGACCCTTATCTTAATAAGGATAAGCGCTGGAAAAACAAAGTCTGCATTGTACAATCTAGTTAGACACGAGTACAGTTGTAAAAAAAACGAAAACCAAGTGGCTTAAAACAATGAATTATGATGATATCGAAGATTACATCCTTCCGTTTTGGAAGGGAGAATTGGAATTTCTAATCATCCAATTGTTCTGAAATAAAAAAAATAAAAAATTATAGCAAAGTATAAACCTAAAATTTAACGACGAAAGATGTCTCAAACGACTCCCAACCTCTCACACGACTCTCATTTAATACTGACTGATTTACAATCATCTCATCTACATACTTCATCACCAATCAATCACTCATCACTATTTTGTAACTACCCAAGTACTGCTAAGTGTTGAGTAAACTTTAGCAATTTCTCTGTACACTGAAATGAATCTCAGTTTAGGAATATTATTGTTTATAAAAAAAAGTCAATCTAAACAGACGTGTTATTTTTTTTCTCGGCACTGAATATTATAATTCAATTAGTTTTCAACCATTGTTCCAAGTTTAAGTTTCTTAAATATTATAAATCAAAGTGTTGTTTATGTAACTAATGCACTTGGACTTCATTATGAAATGGAGTAATATAAGAAAATGCGACACTGCAACTGCTATCCAAATTTCAGACGACGAGGATTTGAAGACAAAAATAATCTAAAAATAATTTCCTTATAAATCGTATATTTACTTATTTTTAAATTTTATAATCAATTTATACTTTGCCATTAAAAATACTTTTTGCCTCAAAATTGTATATTCATTGTCAAGTGCCTCTTCTTGTCAATCTTATTCCATAATGCATAACTATTATTGTATACGTCGGCACTTCGATAGAAAATATTTTATTTTCTTGTTATTTCTAAAAATTACTTTCTAAATGAGTATGAGTGTTTACATTTTATACACTCCTTAAACACGGAACATATAATTGTGTATTGTATTTACATATCATCGATGTACAACTTTATTTTGTGGATAACAACAATATTTATTATGTACGTAAATTTTACAAACATTATAGGTTGTTTTGTGAGTGATTATATTGTGTTTGAAGGCGCTCTTTGTATGGATTTACGATTTTAATGGTAAGTCCATTGATATTTATCGGTAGTTGTTTGGCAACGATATAGATTTATGTTTTAAGCAAATCCAGTAAATGTTTAAACCTTTTATTGGCCTTGATGTTGAGGTTGTGATAACCCATACTATTATTTGTAACGCTGTTGGTTTCAATTATAATAAATATAAAATATAAATTTAAATGAGTAACCGAAACTATGTCAACTTTGTTTGGATTATTGGTGTTACTACAGACTAAGGCTAGATATTATTATGAGGATGGGAATACAAGATATTTTCATTCTATTGATTTTTATTAGGCTTTTTTTAATCTTAAATTTAGCAAAATACCATCAATATCGGCGGGTACGAGCGCTGGTGACTTGTGTAATGGATTTTGTAATGAATACCTATATTAGACACCAGCTCTCCACAGTAAGGATATATACTTGACAAATTGTAATTCCTTTATTATACCAAAAAACCTATTGTGAAGAGTAAATAAATAATTTATGATATGATAAATAAAGCAACATATACCATAACACTATAAGATAATTAGTACATATAAGGGTGTCCAGCAGCACGTATTCAAGAAATAAAAAAGAATTACGTACAATTCAACCTTAAAAATATATAGATATTGCACTCTTAAAACTCAACTTTAAAGATAGCAGAACAGCGTCTCGTCGAGTAGCTTGCAATTTTTTCTTCTGTAAAAGGATACAGGTTCAAACCACACGTAAGATCTTATAAATCAAATAAAGGTAAAATACCTTTTTAAGTAAGTATTTTTTCTATAAAATATAATTTAGTTATTATTTAGTTATATACTTTGACTGATGAAAAGCAAATACAGAAACTTTCACGCGCATAGGAGAATTCAAAACATGTAGAACGAAATGTAAAGGTAATAAAAAACCGGTTACCTATTAATGTCTATTTAAATAAGAAATGCTTTTATGCGTTTTTCCAATATTAATTCAAAGTAAGTAGTCGCTGTAATAAAAAATGACCGAGTAGTTATTTATATTCCTAGGATAATAGTACTAAACCGTTCGTGTTTAAATGAAGTTACAGTTTTAGGGTTACCCTCGCCATTTGAATTATCACTGCAATTGATGTTAATATAAAAAAAAAAGTGTTTTTTAATAGATTATTTATTGCGATATCGTTCACGGCTGAATTTAAAAAAAAATATATAAGATTTTATTAATAAGTTATCATTATTATTAAGGATTGAAAGAAAAATAGTAATAAAAATTAAAATAGCATAAGAGCATTATTCAATATAGTTTATTCGTGATATTCAGCAGTCTCGTAATTAGTGATTTTTTGCTGATAAGCTTTGTCTATGATGATACCCATAAATGAGATTTAAATTCATGTAAAGAACATACTTATGAGTATTATTATGTTGATGATTATTTTAAGGACTGCAATGCATGGAATTAATAGCCTTCGCTTTGTTCTATAACGACTAATTATATGTACAAACTATGACCTACAGACTTTGGAAGTTGTGTTTATTATTGTTATAATACATATTATTTTGGTAAAGAAATGATTTTTAAATGTCATTACTTATGATAAAGAGCTGGTAAGTTTCTTTCGCTTGTTCTTTTTGTCAGCTAAAAGACGTCCTGAACAAGCGGTAGGGGAAAAAAATATTTGAACGATTCAAAAGTGCTTGTAACAAGCTTACTTGAATAAAGATATTTTCATTTCATTAAGTTGGATCATAGTAATCCAACTTCAATATATGTGAAATTAAAAACAAAACTGTTCCGACGTTTTTATAGACCCATAAAATATTCTAACACAGCTCAACGATCCATCCGTCCAATTTTCGTCTACGTAAATGAAGAGATGTCCAGTCAGATAGGCTTTTAAAATGCAACACTCGTTATACAATGCAATCAGAAATATGTATGAGCGTATACTATTACATTTGTGTACGGAGCTGGCTTTGTGTACGACACGAAAACGTTACTCTAATGTTTTACGAGATTTCACGACTAAGCATCCTATAAGGTATGCGTACATCTTGCTTACAAAATTCGCACAGAGTCTGTGCAAATGTGTGTTAAAATAATTTTTAATTAGTAACGTAAACCACTGCGATTACTGTAAAAGTGCTGCATGGGTACAAACTGATTATGAAAAAATCCGTGCCTTTGTGATTTTTTTATAACTAGTGGCCGCCAGCGACTTCGTCCGCGTTTTCCATTATTTCTTCGCTTCTAATAGTTGCAGTCTCCCTCCAATCCGCATTGGGCCAGCGTGGAGGGTCATGGCCCATTCTCCTTAACCATCTATAAGGAAGGCCTGAGCCCCTGCAGTGGGGACGTAAAAGGGCTGGTAAAAAAAAATAGTTGCAGCGTTTTGTTATATAGCCTAAAGCCTTCCTCGACAAATGGCATATTCAACACAAAAATAATTTTTCAATTCGAACCAGTAGTTCTTGAGATAAGCGCGTTCAAACAAACAAACAAACTCTTCAGCTTTATAATATTAGTATAGATTTGATTATGGTAGTTCACAACTAGTTACTAATGTAACTGATTACTGTAAGCAAACTCCACTCATTCTCTTACAGTAATTGCTCTCTTCACACCCCGCAAGGATATGGGGATGGCGGGAAACGCTTGTAGAGACCGTAACAATATATATATAATCGTACAATGTGGTTACCACACCACTTAAAAACATGTACCTGCCCTGCGATTCTATAAAAATCCACAACCGAATTCGAATTCTCTCATGTGTCCGAATCATTTAGTGTATAAATTCTATTAATTCCATTTTTTGCATAGAAATACAAAACAAAATTGATTTCATACACGTGTCTCAGATATTTTATTTCTATGTCATTTTGAAACTCACTTCACTTATGCCACGAAAAGTTTACCATTTCAAGATTGAGCGGATGCCCGTTTTTTAAAGTCAGTTCGGACACCTGAGTGAATTCGAATTCGTGTTTGGATTTTTTACAGAATCGTATGGCAGAATCCAGTTATTCCACTATCAATACGATGTTTTAAGTATATAGAGATCGTGAATTGGACGTGTAAATTACTATTTTCGGTTCAAATAGTTGTGGTCGACTCAAGTATTTGTGCCTACTAAATGAGAAATTCAGTGATTCGATAAAATGGTGGAATACTGAAATATACTGTCACCAGGGAAGGTAAAATAGTGATAAAGACCACAGCAATAATGTTAATAGAAATTTCAGAAGTTGTAATTTGTCAACAGAGCGTTTGGTTAATTCCATTTATCTTTTGCTTGTTATTAAAATATAATTTCGATACTAATCTCGGTTTAAAGACACGGTCTTATCAATATAGTCTTTTCTAGATTTATTTATAGTTTTCGGAGAGGAAACCTAAATTTATTAAAGGTATCTCTTCAAAAATATCAAATAATATATTTACAATTTGCAAAATATGTGCCTGGATTAATTATAAGTTGAATTAATTTTCTTCGTCGATCGTGACGGTTTATGGTATTTGATATTCAACAAGATATCAGGCTGTGTACACAAAACAGTACATCAGATTAACGTTATACGTCAAAAATCGAGTGGAAAAATTTGACATTTTTGTATAATTTGACGTCCTGTTAACTGTACCTTCAAATTGACACTCGATTATATGTGACATTCCATCATCTATTCTATTGTAGGTTACGTCTCTTAAAGCTTTAAATATAGTAAATAACGATTATGTTTATATGATTATATCTTATGAGAGTATATTATGTCTAAAAAATCAAGTTTAATCTGAACTCATTTTTAATTGTATTTTAAAATTGGATTAAATAAATTTCCTTCGATACGTTGTCCATTATTTAAATATTGTTATTGTACAATACCAATTTCTATATTAGGAACCCTCAAGAGACCGGTAACCTTTATACGGCTATTATTTAGCGTATATTGCCTCAATAAATTCAAATTTACGACGACTAATGCATGGTTGCGCGAGTATGCATCGAGTAATTTATTTGTATTTTTGATACTTCAAAAGAAAGGTATTTGTAGGGATCGAATGAAATAGCTAGGTAAACTTTAAAACAAATAAATAGGTAAATTTTCGTCGCATAAGTGAAGTGAGTTTCAAAATGACATAGACATAAAATATCTGAGACACATGTATTCATCAATTTTGTAAGTAGCTCGGTGGCGTAGAGGATAAGCGCCGCGGCCCGCGATCGTTGTTGTTAAGCAACTTTCGCAAGGGTTGGTCACGGGATGGGCGACCAAAAAATATTTATATATATTTTCTAGAGCTACTTCGTGCTTCGGAAGGCACGTTAAGCCATTGGTCCCGGTTGCATTTGCAGTCGTTAATACCCTCCAATCCGCATTGGGCCAGCGTGGAGGGTCATAGCCTATCCTCCTTAACATTCATAAGTAACGCCTGAACCTTTGCAGTGGGTACGTAAAAAGGGCTGATGATGATGATTAATGAAATAGAAATATTAATTATCATTATCACCAGCCTATTAATATCCGCAATGTTGGGGCTCAAGCATTCCCTATGGATGGAATGAATAGAATCGAATAGGAAGAATAGGCTGTGACCTATCACGCGGGTCTAGTTGGATTGGTGGCTACTAACGACTGCAGAGGCAGCCGCGACCAACGGCTTAATGTGCCTTCCGAAGTACGGAGGAGTTTGAGATAATAACTTTTTGGTCACCTATCCTAAGACCTGTCATTCCAAGATAGAGCGCCCTAGCCACGGCGCCAACGAGCTCGTCTTTTTTAGATTATTAATATCGCCACTGCTAGAGCGTAGGCCAAAATCCACCACACAAATCCAATTGCAGATTGGTGGGTGAAAGTCTTCTTGTTAATAATATACATGTGTGGTGTGTGCGTGTGCGTATACGTGTCACGCACACGTCGTTCGCATGCAATAACTGAAACATTAACTTTACAAAAACATTAGCAATAACTAAAGAAATATTAAACATTGTTTCACATCGGTGTAATTTAGTACTTTATTTGTTGTGATTAATGTATACTATTTTTTGCACTCAATATTTTACACAAAAACAAGTAAATAAAATTGTTACAAGAGTGGTCTTATCTCTTCCAGCCAACCTAGGAGTCGCGGGCGAGAAGATGTAAGCGGGTGATAGAAGTGCAGTTAAACGATATTACGGTTGGAATATATATATAATAAATAACAAACTAGATACATACAATACATAAAATATACACTACATACATACATTAATAATATACAATAAAAGCAGTGTCATAAATTCATCGTATCTTATATTCGTATTAATGTAATGTCAAAATTCAGTATTACTATCTCTCTCTCTCTTTGTAATGTGTATGAATGATTTATTTTAAAAATATATTATCAATCTGTTATTTTTCTTCATATAAACCTTCTCAAAAAGAAGCACAAATTTTTAGCTTTAAGTATTAATTTAATAATTAGAAACTACTAAGACATCGTTGCTTAATAATATTTAAATTCATGTTAAAATTGTAAACATTAAATGCTTAATCCATAAAACATCAAACAACTAAGATCTTTAAAAATCCGTTAGAGACATGATATAAGGAGTTGTTTAAAAAATCCATTACAAAGGAAATAAAATAGCAGCTAAATTCAATGTAGGAACGAATTGCTCCGCTGAACGTTGCAACTCAAAGCCATTTCGTTTCTGAGAAAAGAAATTTTACTTACAAACTTTTTAAAGTCACAGTTGAATGATGACAGTATTATAGCTCAATATCTGATGTTTGTAAACATTAATCTCTTATTTCAGTTTTGTAATTTTTATATAAGTTCTAAAATGGATAAAAGCGATGGTCATTTGTAAATTTAGTAAAAACAATAAATTAAAAGAAGAATTTGTTGTACTCGAATTACTTCTTTTTCACTAATTTATTGATTTTATACCATGCAATTGAACAAAAAATAATTATTCATTAATATACGATTTGTAACAAAAAACATATAAAAAAAAAAATATATGAAGAATACATAGGAAATGTAAAAGAAGTTGTAAAACTTGTTCAAAAAAACATGAAGAATTTCATTATAAAGACTCACGATTAGGACCTCTACTATACTGGTGAACAACAGTCAGCTTTACATTTACTCTTATAAAACCTTAAGCTTTTTCTACAGTGACAATAGAGTTGATCTACTGCAGATCTATTACGATAGTGTACTCGATATTTCGGATTGGGCGCCGTTCCGAAACTCGATTGTAGGGCGATAAGCTACCTACGTTTTATGAGTGGTGCGGTTGCAATGACTTTTATGGCACTTACAAAAGAAGGTTACTATCAGACCGTTTATCTATTTAGAATGAGCAATGACAAAATGAGGTAAAACTTTATTTAAATTTAAAGGGAATCGAAAAATACTAAATTAACAGTTTTATACGTAAAACTGTACTAGATAATTTGGTCATTTTAGTCTATATCATAATAGACTTGTGACTTACAAGTGAAAATGCAGATTTCTGTTATATATTCGGAATATATGAGCCATTTTTAATTATAAATATTCAACAAAATAAATATGTTCAACAATAATCTCATAAAATTGAAGGAAAAATATACTACAATTTTTTTTTACATACAATGTGACAACTTTCATTATAACAGCTATAAATATAATCGCACTAATAACAAAGATATTACAAAGATTGCCCCGATGCCCATACTTTTTTCGGTACCGTATGACGCATTGAATTTGTTTGGAGCGTTTTTGATCGACTAGAAGCAGTTCCACAAACACAGCACCATATCACCAAACTATTAATCGACGATATGCTGTTACTTCTGAATTATTTCTCGAATATTAATAGAATATTTAATTATAAAATTAAAAAAAGTTTCGTTTAATAATGATGAATTTAAATTAAAAAGTACATAAAAAAGCTTTGCTATTTTAATTACTAACCACTAATCATATTTAAAAACCAAAGAACTTTTAATTTCAATACAGGCAACTATTTTACATATAACTTGCGATAGATTATAATTTATTATACGCGTATATACTCGTAGTTCAATAATTTATTTCATGTTTCATTTTATTATATTTTCAAAGGTACTTTATTACTAGTTTAAAAATTAACCTTTTAGACGACTATGGCTCCTTGACATTTTGGTTTAGTTACTCTGCACAATATTTCTATAGTAAATAACAATTTTTCCTGCTAGCTAGCTGTTTTCCTGTGAATTATCGCGCGTTAATTATAGCCTACGACGTCACCCGCATGTGATGTAGCTTTCCATAGGTGAAAGAATATAATCGCAACAGTATTTCTTAAGATCCCCTATGCTCAGTGGCGTAGTGGATAAGCGCCGTGGCTCGCGAATGTTGTTGTTAAGCAACTTTCGCAAGGGTCGGTTACCGGATGGATAACAAAATACTCCGTGTTTCGGAAGACACGTTAAGCCCTTGGTACCGGCTGCATTTCCAGTCATTTTCAGTCATTAATGCATTCCAATCCGCATTAGGCCTACATGGTGAGTCATGGCCAATCCTCCTTAACCATCCATAAGAAAGGCCTGAGCCCCTGCAGTAGAGACGTACGTAGAGATATCACAGCAGTCTTCAATGATAACTCCCCGAAGTTAAAGAATGTATGTTAGCCTTTTTATACTGATCTATCATACCTAATTTAATTAACATAAATACAATTTTGATTTTACTATAATTTATGTACAAACTGTTTTGTAGCTATGTATAGAGATATATAATAATAATCAAATATTGATATGTAACGAGGTTGGTATTAAAAAAAGAACTAAATATAGCACTGTTACGGGTTCGGTGCTTGGGTCAATTAATAAGGCTGCTTAGCTTGAGTATATATTTATTAGTTAAATAAGGGTAATAAGAAAAAACCCTTGTCGGGCTTCTAGTTAACTTTTGGATCGTCAACAATTTAGTAGTTACATATGTTATATAATTTGTATCACCATATCACATTATTTATCACAATAAATGAATTATTTTAAAATTACATAGTAAAATTTATACCATTAATATTGTATTGTATTATAATTTCATCTTGTGCATAGGAGAATTTCTTACGAACTGACATCCATAAAGAGTATAATTGATTAGTCAAAATTTTAAATTACGAAAGACGAATAATAAAATGAAATGATGTTGAATTTCAAAAACAAAAAGTTTGCATACTGAAACCTAGGAAAACAAACGGTGGCATGGCACACCGTTACAGCACGGCTGCGAAATTATTCTAAATACCTCATCATTTTCTAAAAAAAGTCATAATTTGATGTGAATTACATCGAAATGCTGATTTTTCAAAATTTAAATTCCTAATGTCTCTGGAAAACATTCATAGTTCGAATTTCAAAATGTTCGATAACGTTTCTCGTTTAGCAACTATATGAAAACAAAACAAATGAATCAGTGTTAATCGGAATTACATTCTAAGAGTAACTTCCGCAATATTTTTGATTATTTTTATATTCATATAGAAGACATGAATTATTTGGCTCCTTAAAAAAAAGAAACTTTGAAAGGTTTTCTAAAACAACTATTACGATTGTTGCTGTCAAGGTTTTCAATGGCGGAGCGATAGTTACTAGAAAAATTAAATACTTGATAGAAAAAAATCACCAAGTTACCTCTAAAAATCATCATGACATCAAATTTTTCAATTTTTTGTCAAGAAGAAGTATATAATTTCCCCGGCTGTTACAACTTTTATAACATCCGGACCGATTATGTGTCGTCCCAGATGTATATTTCTTTGTGAATCAGCGTTCTTCATTCGCATAGGAGATGTTTCGGTGTTTCATGCTCCTGATTACAGTATCTACAAATATCGGTGTCACTTGATTTCATATGAAACTGGGGCTTGTTTAATTTGCAGTTTCCAGCTAAGGCTCGTACAATCACTCGGATGTTCGTTCTGGTTAGCTCCGAAAGCTCTGCATTTACCATTTGCGAGTATCCTTCAATAAGAGACTGCGTGATTCAATCCCGCCTGATTGCACCAGTATTTATTAGAATCGCGTTAATGGTCCTCATTTATTATCATTTTCATCGCGTGGGTTCGAAATGTCGCACAAGGGTTTAGAGCTCACTTTTTGTCCTGTGATCCAGTTCTTGTCAGTTCGTTCGCTCTCTCATTTTAATTCCAGAGTAACCTGGTACCCAATTGAGATTAATTTTATTTCCTTGTATCTCTTATTTATCCTTTACCAGTTTTGAGCTTATTGTGAACTATTGTATGAAATTTAGTGCTGCTGGGCTGTCAAACAAGATTTAAATGGTTTGATGTATGTGATTTCGATGGGGCGTCAGATTACCACTATATGTCAATTTCAGCAATGGATTTTGAACTCTACCCTCGGTATATTAAGGTTTAAAATCAAGTGGGTGAAGACAATTTTGTATAACCTGACGTGCGTCCTGACTGTGCCACTTTTACAATAATCGTTATTGTATAGCAGTATTTAATTAAAGACTGTTTTCGATTGTGCAATGAGAAAGAGAGATAGTTTTTAGGCGTTACATCGCTCTTAATAAAAGGTCGCAATGATATTATCTATCTCTCTCTTGATGGAACACCATCTAAAAGTCCAGTGATTTTATCTCGTTCAAGTATGATTATTTTGCAACGTCAAATAAGACCAGACATGTAATTTTACGTTGCACTACGTACAAAGTTACCACTGGACGCTAATAAACTATAAGAATTCTCAGGTGTTTATATCCCCAATAAAGTTTCCCTAGTGCTTTTCGGCTTGTTAACAATGCATTACACGATACGGTGTTCTCTTACCTCTCAATATCTTCGAACATTGTAATAAACTGCGCAGTGAACTCTGAATTTATAGTTAAAGTTTAGTGCGGCATTCTTGTACGAACAACTTGCTAAATTCAGAAACTGTCTCCAGGTTTATTACGTGTATGTGTTTGGTGTAATAACGGCAACTATTTAGCGCTGTTATAATTTTCAATATAATATTAAGTACGGATGTTATTATGTCGATGGGGCAATGTAAAATTTGCTACCAACTTTATTATTTCATGTGATTTATATAGGTCATATGTCTCCGTACATAATTCCTGGTAAGGTGCAGCAAGCAACATTATCATTATTAGAATACAATTAAACCAAGAGTATCAATTATAGTTTTCATATTGATTTGAAGTGATTTCTCTCCTTTATAAATTCTGTTTTACAGAAAACTTTGAAATTACACGATAAACGACTCTGTACCCTTTCATCTCACATGAATAGTGTTTCAATTCTTATATAAATGATTGCCACAAAAAGAGTTATAGGACACCTTATTGAAGGATTTCGAAATGAAAGTTTTGCTCCAGAATAAAAATGCAGTTTAGAAATATCACTAAATGTAAGAAGTTGAAAATGGTTGCAATTTTCACGTTTTCATTACTTGAGAAGCAGAAGTCTTATTAAACCAAATTTTGAAAAGAAAGCCTTTTTTTTTCTTTTAGACGAAATTCATTAAAACCGTAAGACTAATAATGACGGTGCAAATTTAATTTTGATTGAAATTAGTGTTGAAAATTTAATATCATTTTTTTATAACAGTAATATTGTTAAAAGACCTTGCTGAAACTATAACCCAATAGTTTCAATAGTAGTAAATTATCTTATGTTCTAAAAATCTAAGAAATTGGGTGTGACATTGACGATAGGCACTCATAATAATCATCATCATCAGCCCTTTTACGTCCCTACTGCAGGGGCTCAGGCCTTCCTTATGGATGGTTAAGGAGGATGGGCCATGACCCTCCACGCTGGCCCAATGCGGATTGGAGGGTATTAACGACTGCAAATGCAGCCGGGACCAACGGCTTAACGTGCCTTACGAAGCACGGAGTAGCTCGAGATAATAATTTTTTGGTCACCCATCCCGTGACCGACCCTTGCGAAAGTTGCTTAACGACAACGATCGCGGGCCGCGGCGCTTATCCACTACGCCACCGAGCTACTCCTCATAATAATAGTTAAGTATAATTACTTTAAGGTGATAATGGCAAAGATTTAATAATTCAATTTAAAAAAAAATAGTTTTTTGTATTAGCGCTGTTTCCTTTTATTATTCACCTTTCGTAATTTGAAATTGTGGCTGATCGAATATGCTCTTTATGAATTTCAGTTGGTAAAACAATCATCTGGTATGAACATGATAAAGTAATCATATAAACTTAAATATAAAAAATAAAATAATAAAGTTATTATAATTTAAATAACAAAATTATTTATCTAAAAGTTTATCTTCGTAAAATATCGTCCAAGTTTATATATTACAGAAACCCAGAAACAGTTTTTTCTTTACCATTTTCTTTATTACCACATAATAAAATTAAGTTCTCAAGCTTAGTCGGCCTTTCATTCATTCGCCCAAGCATCAAACCCGTCACAGCGCTAAGAAATATTAATGTTTCTTAACGCAAATTACAGATTTTTGTTATTTGGTTCACAATTGTCATATATAACCATCGACAGAATCACAGTACTTTCAGTCGTTAATAGTCATTATCAATGTATGAAATCTAATAGCACTGAATATGCACTCGGGGCAAGACTTAACATGCCTCCCGAAGCACGGAGGAGCTCGAGACAATTAATTTTTGATCACCAATCCTACAACCGACCCTTGCGATAGTTGCTTAAATTCTGCATTGCAGATAAAACACTCTTAACGACTGCACCAATAATCTCATACTTTATTTTATTCTTGACATAATTTGATAGTACTTAATATTTATTTCCAAGGCCGTTATATACTTCATGACATGTACTTATACTATCGATTCTAATAATGCTTTACGATACCTGGTTAACTATCATTAAAACTGTTACGAACACGAATAGTTTTATATACATTCGCTTTCGTAAAATTTAAGTTGAAAAATAACGACCTAGTTAGTTATGCGTGGCAGTGAATTTTTCCCATGAATTTATTATTGTAGCAACACAACGAGCCGTCGGCTGAATGAGCATGTACTCAATTTTTATTGTTTCCATCACGCAAGTGTTGTGTATACTTTGTGAAAATCTCTAAAACGTTTTATTTTATCATATTTATAATAAATTTATTTTCATTTCAATCACGCTTTCTAACAATAACGATGTCATGCGGTATACATATTTGTTAAATTGTTTCAATAACAAACGAATGTGATAATATAATAGACACAATTCTTTTTCGAATTCGTCATTTGTATGTTTTCGTTATTGAATTTGTAGAGTGTTCGGATGGGTATAAATATATTTACAACTGACTAGCTGTGCCCGAGACTTCGTCTGCGTGGGAAAGTATATGAGTAGAAAAATTTCTTACCTATACTACTACGCTGGCACATTGTGAATTGGTGGGTGTTGATGACTGCTGATGCAGTAGGGACTATCGGCTTAACTTGTATTCCGAAGCACGGAGAAGCTCAAGATAATAATGTTTAGATCATCCAGCCAAAGAACGGCCCTCACGAAAGTATTTATGGCGGAAAGATTTTTCTCCAAATTATGTAAAATTAATATAAAATAACTTGCATTCTACTATATCGTAGGAGAAAATGGCGGCTTTAGATTTAAGTTATTTTGTTTATTCATGCAATAATGTGATATAATAAGTATAATAACAAGTAAAATTGTGCGACTATTATGCATACTGTAATTGTTCAATTATCATTATTATATTTTCGAATAGGAAGCGCTGAAAAGTGCGGTTGTCCGGTAGAAAATTCTGTCTCCCTCCGGCTCTGATAATGGGTATAAGTATTGCTTAATATTTTATCTAAAAAATTTTATGCACCATTTATGTCAGACAAAAACTAATATTTGTGTTTTTAATAAAAATATATACAATGCTTCAGGAGTCAACCGAATTTTCTACCGCGGGCCACCATTTGCCCTGGCCTGATCTAAGCTGGTTATTATACTCATATATAACAATTATTATAAAGAAACTATTGACAAGTTAAAAGTGTGTGAAATTACATTATCTCTTCTTAATATAAGTGTCAATAGTAATAGAAGTTCGGTTGGATTCAACTACATTTAAAATAAAGTAACAACAGAAAACTTTAGTCAGATTGCGTATTAATTCGCCCACGCTTTACAGTGCCTTTACAAGGGTCAAACTACTATATGAAGTCGTAAAATAATCTCTTTTACTATATATTAACATTCCTACGACCAATACGACGTAACGACTAGTATTATTTTGAGTAAAAACACAATATTTTTTGTATTGAGTATAATATAACCAGTTGATTAAATTTTGTAATATTGATAAGAGATTTATGAACTGAAGTTCTGCCTGCAATAATAAATTAATTAAAAAATAACCGTACAAATGTGCATCATTACTCCTTAAAAATATGTAGGTCACAAATAGTTATGGAATCAAATATGTTTTGAATTATACACGTCAAGCCTTTTCATCTAGTAGCATTGAAAATATTGATTCCCGATGGTATTCAAATAATGTTTTTTTTGTGCGGCATAAACGGCCATATATTTGATATAAAAGTTTTATTTTTTTACAGTTTCAGGAAACTGCAAATCGGTTTTGTTTTAAACTTGATATCTCCAGGCGTCTCTAAAAGTAAGTGCCATTTTTTTCTTTTGAGGTAAGGAACTTTAAAAATGTAACAATAATGAATAATGTAGTGATTTCGTTTAAACTTAAAATATTGTATTAATTTCAACGTCATAATAGGTTTTAATTATATATAACAACAAATGTACTCAAGTCGTAAAAGAGATTTTGTTCATACATAGACAAGGTGGGTTTGAGATGCGTAATTGGTTAAGTAACGACCCTACAGTACTCAATGATTGTATATTGCAATTAATATTCACGTACCATCTAATAATCCCGTTATACATGGTAGCAATAGCAATCCGTTTTTAGCAATCATTCTAATGTTAATGACAATTGAAATTGAAAATAACAAGACGTATTTTATATTGAACATTCAAGTACATCTCCACAATTTTGGAACATAAAATATCTATCGTTAAAGTTACGTAGGTAGCAAAATAGCATATCTAAACAATAACAATCATTTTTCAGGTGCACATTTACGTTATTTATATTACATTTAAATTTGTGTGTCTGGAAAGTTACTAATTATACCAGCTTACACTGTGAAGTGTAACTTAGATTTATCCAATTAAAGGGAGAAACAACAAAATGGCAGTATCGGCCGCCGGAATGGCACCTGTTGCCGAATATTTAATATCTTGACTAATACAAGCCTTACCATCGGAATTACTCGTTTTGTTTCCTTAATGTCATATATTTAATAGGTACATTATCATTATCTGCCTATTGATATATCTCCATTGCTGGAACCCTTTCTTCCATATGGAATGGGATGGAATAGGATAAGGGAGAATCGGCTATAACTCTTACCACGTGGGTGTTTTAATAAAGGAACCTTAAACCATCAACACCCACCAATCCACACTTGGCCCACGTGGAAAGAGTTGTATATCGATATGAAGGTCTAATACAAAATATTTGGTGACTCAGATGGAGACGGAACTCGCTAACGACTCCACAATCAAGTTACTTGAGTATATCGGAAATTATTTCAGGAGAATTGAAGTTTCTCGGAATTCATTGCTAAAAAAAATTCATTGCTTCTAGAATGTGTTCTAAGGCATTGTGAAACAATCAACATTGTCTGGGTATCGTAGTAACAAACAGACGTAAATAAGTAACTGAAAGTCTAAAACCTTAGAAGAGCTTAAATTTAGTTTTGGGGCTCTTTGGAGAATTTGTTGCCAACAAATGGTAACAAGAAAAATATTAAATATGCTATAGGAATTCCATTAAAATTGAATCAATAGTTTTGTCTTTCGAAGTAAGTGGTACTTAAATAAAGAATATTGTAAGTAAACAAAGTTGATTATAATATTTTATTAATATTTTTTTCTCAGCTAAGAAGGGCAAAATAATAATATTAATAATCCTTCTCTTTAAATTGATTTTTAATACATTTTTTTTTTACTTTTTAGGTTTTAATAGGCCGTTTTAATAGGCCGGTTTTGTTTTTTTTTTATTATTTTTTATTATTAATTACGTATTACGTGTTCACTTATGATCATAAATATTTGAGTATATTTTTAAACAAGTACAAAATATAGGGGAGTGTTTTGAAAAAAGTTTTCGCGTTTAAACCAAATTTATTGGCAATAGACAGACAGACCCTCTTATAATAGCAGTCATTGTATTTATAAAGCTGTGTACAAAATTAGAAGAGGAAAATGCAAAGTGGCCAGATGTCCCAATTAAGAGGAATTTTCTTGAGAGGTTTTTCAATTTGATCTCCACGAATAGCAAGTAGGCTTGGGACCAATATTAACTTGGATTTGTTCTAATTGAAATTTCCCTAAATTTTAAACGATTGAAAAGTTTCTAGAAACTAATTTTATTGGACAGAGAAAATGTACAATTACAGTTGAGAGATAATTGGTTAATGGATTGAAAGGCTTTTCGAATGTCTTAACTTTTTTATTAGTTAATACCGGATAGTAAGATATTTTTTTAAAGAATTTTAAATCAATAAAGTATATTAAGTATAACCTAACAAATACCTTACCTTGAATTATGTCTTATTATTAAATTTTACTACAGTCCGCAATGCAATTACTCACATTTAAGTACGTTTTATATATGGATTACAACTCTTTGCGTATTGGCATAGGTAGGTACGAGTACGTACCTAGAACCGCTAAATTATAAAACTATGTTTTAATGCTCTATTAGGGTTCATGTTAAGATATAGGAAATCCACAATTTGCTGTCTAGTTCATTATATGAAACCAATAAACTTTGAATTTCAACTTCAAGTATATTTTAATAATTTTATCTCAACTCGGCTACAAAAATCTGGGAGGGAATATTTTCGCATAAAGTGTTTAAACTTTCAATAAAATTTATTTGATTGAAATATTTATGATAACAGATTTTATATAATATTAACATATGTTTTATATTAAATATATATTAATATTATAAAAAAGTAAAAAATAATCTTCCGAAATTCTGATACAGTGTTGAAAATACTTTCACCTATGAAAAGCTACATCATTCACAGGAAAACTGTTAGTAATGAAATAAACAAGGCCCTAAATTTATACAAATACACAATAACAATACAAGATAATACAAATTAGATATACCCACTAAATTACGATAAAGCTATTATTATTAATAATAATCTTTACCGCCTACTACTGTTCTGTACAATCTAACTGGTTGACTGGGAGAGAATGCCTCTATGGCATTAAGTCCGCCATTTGTCCTTAGTTAGACAATAAAGAATAAATAAATAAATAAATAAATATTAATATTTGGAGAGAAACGAGTATGTGTGTGTGTGTGTAATTTATGCCCATTTGTTTGTGCTTTTCAATTTCTTGGCTCGCGTGCTCCGAACCGTTAGTAGAAAAAAATACTGATAAGACAAGTCACATTAATAATTGCTGGTATTTGTCATAGAACCGCGTACGTGGCAAGTTACAAGGCGGGTACATATATGAGAATGTAATTACAATCACTAGTTGTGCTTTGTGATTTTATTTTTTTTTTATTTCGACGTTTCGTTTATTTTTAAAGCTTATAATAACAAATTAAAAAAATATTACTATGGTGTAAGTATTTTTTGGGTTACAATTCCAAATATCTATTTATTTTTTTAACTCGTCGTGTCAATGTGTATCAAATCTTGCAAACTTGGTGGATTACATAGTTTTGTACATCCAACCCACTTAGCGTGGGTATATAAGAGTCATGATCAAATCCTAGATGGCCGTCGTCACAAAATGGCAGATTAAATATTTTTGTAGCGTCCGATACATCGGTATCAAATGAAGAGAATTAATTTAAAATTTATTAGATCAAAAACAACTATCTTTATTGGGAAAAGCAATTTAAAAAGAGTTCTGATAACTTTTTGTCATTTGTTCTGATAACTTATTGTCATTTGCTTTTATTGGAATCGCGACAAATCATTAATAATCAGATTACAAAACATTTTAAATAATTATATTTCCTATTCACGCATGGGTACTAAGCTTTACATTCGTTTGTTATTCGTGAGCAACGGACTGAAAACATGACAATTAATATTCTTTGTCTCTTGAGATTTACTCCTCGTATTATGTTCTGTAAATATTTCTCATGTAATTAAAGAGAGAATGACAATAATGTATGTGAACTTTATTAGTATATTAAATACCATTTACTGTAAGTAAAAATAAACAAATGTGCTTTTAATGATTTATATATGTTTTTGTATATAATTTTGTCACTTTGTCAAGTTAAATGTAAGCTGATAAAGTAACAATATAAATCAAAGTCGTAATGTTTAACGAAAGCCTCTTTGCGATCCATTCAAAAGTAAAACACAATAAATATTCAATATTTTCATTGCAGTTCATACAAATGTGAATATTTAATAAAAATGATTAATGTGTGTGTACGATTAATCATTGTAATGGTCGAAATCACCGAGAGTCGAGTCTATAGACAATTTGAGGGGTCTATTCTGTTATTTTATGCAATACTAGATGTTTTACCGCGACTTCGTTCACGCCAATTACACCCTATGTCACCCACGTGTAACGTAGCTTCCTGTAGGTAAAAGAATTTTTATCGGTCCAGTTGTATCACAGCCTAATTGATGCAAACAAACAAACAACCACATATTTTCTCTCTATATTATTCGTAAAGAGCACAGCCAGTGAGGATGATAACATCGTCATATGTATCAAAATATGTTATATTTTACCAAGAAACGCGTTTGATATTTGTTTTTCTAAGGGAGCGTTTTTAAATATTACCCGTGAAGATATGCGATTATTTCACATTGTGACATTTATATGACATGTCGTGCATGTTAAGGAATATTATTATATGAAATTGCAAAATAAGAGTGAGCGTAGAAAAATATACTCAATACAGATCCTAACTTTATATTATATTATACTACCGTCCTTTTTCGTCAGTAATGAAAAAAATACGGTATTGTAATATAATGTCAAACAAAATACTAATACTTACTTATTCTTATTAAGCAGTTGTGTGATTAACTTGGAATGTTACGATGACAAAAGAAACAGACGACGTTAGAATCTTAAAATGATGTTGATGTTTTGAATTAAAGAAAGAATGTCAATTCTTTTAATTTTTTATAGTCACACATTTGCCTTTTTTGCATCATCTAAATTTACTTTTTTAAATAAATCGAAGTCAATATCTTTACACAGTGGAGCCTCTGGTCCTAATTTATTTTTTTATGGTCGGCGCAATAATTTCTTTATTTTTCAACTTAACTATCAGCCGTCATTACACCTTCATATCTTTTCTTACACAATCTTTGTATTTTTTCTACGGTCTTTCTGTTGGCCTTCCTTCTTTGATGCGTTTTGTCACAAGCAAATCCTTCTTTATCATAAGTCACGTTTCTAGCGTGACTTTCAAGCATCTTTTAATGTACCCATTCTTCGTTTTGTATATTTACGTCACTGATGCATATTATCTGAATTTTGTGATTCGTTGTAATTATACAATTACAGAGTTCCTAACAGTTTAAAAATTTCAGTCATACCAATGCATAAATCGTAAATAAACTTTCACGGATTTTTTCCGTACATAAAGAATAGACCCCTAGGTACGATTTTAATCACGGATTGAGCATCAATCAAATGTACAATCCAATGTGACGTTTGGACAGCAATAGAATTGGGCTTGGTGAAGAGATTTGAGGAAACCTATTGAGTACTTGATTTCAAAGCTATCAGTCTTCTTAGTACATGATGTCTTTTTGAGTTTTCTATTATTGGCTAATAAGGTCTCTTTGATTCGGATACCTTTGAGAGATTCATTCTTCAACGTTTCTTTCATTATTCTAGAAATATATACGATAAGAATATAAGAAGTATATTTATTATTGATACGAGAAAATGTACTTAATAAAGACTCAATATATTAGCGCTGTGTACTTTTAAAGCTCATCAGTTTACTACATGATGTTTTTATGTAGTCGATTTTGAACTGTATATTCAATTCAATAGGCTTATAATAAACTAAAAAAAATCTAAAATAAGATAATATAACAAAACTTACTTATTGGCGCGTAAAATAATTTTTCTATAATATTATTTTAATCAAAAGTTGTAAAATCAATAATATTTTTCATATAGTATGAAGTTTTGAAACCAAACTCGATTTTATAAGCTATTAGTATACCTCAAAGCTTAATCTGAAATACGGATTAAACTTTTCGTGCAATATTCGTTATTCCAATTTATTTCAATACGTTTCGTTATAAAACATGATAATTGAATCGATGGTTGTCCAAAATTTAAGTTTTTTTAATAATATATTTTAGGTATAAAATGTATGTAGTGGTCGATAAAATGAAATGGACATGTTTCTGTTAAGTTCAGATATTACAATGTTTCGATAATAAGAAGTCAACAACACGTAGGTTATCAAAATTGTCAAAATTTCTACACTTGATTATAAACTTTAATGCATTCTGAGTAAATTTTAAATTTAACAGAACATTGGAATATTGTGATAACCATATGTATTGCTGTATGTCATCACCATCATCAGCTCTTTTACGTCCCCACTGCAGGAGCTCAGGCCTTCCTTAGGGATGGTAAAGGAGGATGGGCCATGACGCTGGCCCAATGCGGATTGGAGGGTATTAACAACTGCAAACGCACCCGGGAACAACGGCTTAACGTGCTTTCCGAAGCAAGGAGTAGCTGGATAAAATAATTTTTTGGTCACCCATCCCATGATCGACCCTTGCGAAAGTTGACAACAACGATTGCGGCGGGCCACTGCGCTTATCCACTACGCCACCGAGCTAATAATGCTGTAAGTATCTGTATTATAATAACTTGGTACAATTTGCTGTTCTTGGTATCCTATACCTATATACAATTGACACTAAGAATAAGTCTTTATAATAATAAGCTCGTCAATGATATTTTATTCTTAGAAACAGGACACTTACTAGCTACTATATATGTATACGTAATTAGTACTAAAATCAAAACAAAACATATATTTCGTCGATAGGGAAATAATATCTGATCATAACTATCTTATGAAAAATTTTCTATGCAAGTCCAAATAGTTCTTCAAAGTATTTTTGTATATATGTACCATATTTACTACCATAGCTTTAAAGTTTTCAGAGACAAAATGCTGAAATATTATTAGACGTTAGTCGATGTACATGTATAATTAATGTTCTATTAAATTTCTGTTCTATCTTCTGATTTATATGATAATATTTTCAAATAGCCTAACATACATATGATAAATAAATAAAAACTTTTAACTTTTAAAAGTTTTTTATAATAGAGGTTGGCGTTTCAACACTAATGTTTAGACGTACGCGCACGTAGGTAGTTTTGAGAATGGATTGTTAACATAATAGTAACTAGTAGAGTTCTAAATGTGAGCTCATGGAGTCAGTGGCGAATTTGTAAATATACCATACATTAAATAATGAATTAATTAATAATAGCAAGCATTAATCACTACTATTAATTAATAATAGCAAGCATTAATCACTAACATAATTTCGTTTTCTAGCAATACAAAAGTTTTCATATAATCATTTAAATATAATAGTAATATGCACTTCAATTTGCTAAAGTCCCTTTTACATTGATTAGATATTTACATTCATACTAAATGTCAATTCAAATAAAAGCCCTACTTAATGTTATAAATGCGAAAGACACAGTACTCTCTGCCTGTCTGTAACGAATTCACGTCTAAACCACTGTACCAATTTTAATGAAAGGTACAGAGATAAAATTTAACCTGGCTAAGGATATAGGTACCTTTTATAGCAAAAAAAAGGGTTGAAATATGATGACAATTCGTCATTGAAAGTTACTATACCAAGCGTAAGATGTCACGAGAGAAAAGCCAGAACGTAAACAAAAAAAAAAAAATCTTGCTAGTTTCTTGAAATCATGTTTCGAGGAATTCGTTAGTCTATTTTTTGCTTATTTTACAATTATAGAACTTGAGTATCGTTTGTAGAGGTCGATTATGTGATCGGTAACCATTTATTTATGCTCTCTCGAGCTTTTTCTTTGATCCAAATCCATTTTAATTGTTGATCTTGATAATATCTAAAGTTGTCAACACTTAATAATCTTCATTGGGATTATATGGCCTATTAATCAGTTACTTAAATTTCTATGTGTAGGATTGCCATATTCTAAAATAAAAAAGCCAAAGATGACGCACTACGTCCGTGTCTTACTAGATCTGGGCGAACAGTCCGTGTACCGTCTCGTTATGTTTAATATATTATCGGTGTAAAAGTGCAGAACTCACTCTTGACCTTTTTTCTAATCTATTATTTATGAATTATATTGTTTTTGGTTCTGTCTTTTAGCCGCCATGTAAAGAATTTAAATATATATGACAAGCTTGTGTGAAGATTACAGTTTGGTTATTTTTATAGTATTTCAGTTTTATTAAACAATTTATAATTTATAATGGCGTGTTTTCTGTGCCAAGGGCCATTATCAGACTCGCGCTATAAACATCACTTACATAAAAGCAGACGTAAGTTTAAAATTTTTGTAATAATAACTTATAATAAATATGAAATAACAAAACATGTAACAAGTTATAGATACTTATCAATCACACAATAACCAGTTTAATAAAGAAAATTGTTAACAAGTCAGACATACGAGGGTCAAACTGAAAGTTCTTAGAAAATCAAAAACTGATTACATTAGCCAGTTATTAGTTTTATTATATCTTTTCAAAATATTGTCTATTCACGTCAATACACCGCTGCATGCGATGGAACCACTGGGAAAAGCACTTTGCCCACTCGTCCTTAGGGGTCTCTTCAATGGCATCGCGATACGCAGCCACCGCTTCTTCAGCATTCATAAACCGCTTTCCTTTAAGTTTTTCTTTAATTTTTGGAAATAAATAAAAATCACAAGGCGCGAGGTCGGGGCTATACGGCGGGTGACCCAGTAATTCAACGTTTGATGTCGCCAAATAGTCGATCGTTCGCTTGGCGGTGTGCGACGAGGCGTTGTCGTGGTGAAGGAGGATCCTACTGCGAGGTCGTTTCTCTCGAACTTTTTCCAAGACAAGTGGCAAACAATTGGTAGTGTACCATTCTGCAGAAACTGTTTTTTGATCCTCTAACACAATTGTTGCAAAATGACCTATCCTTCCAAAGAACGAGGCCACCATTTTTTTTCCCGCACTTCGATCTCTCTTCACTTTAGTTGGCAACTCCTCGAAAGGAAACACCCACTGAGCAGATTGTCTTTTGGTTGTAGGATCATAACAGTAAATCCAGCTTTCGTCACCTGTTAGTATGTCGAACACAGCATTTGAGTCACCTCCATTAAATCTTTCAATCATTTTACGACACCAATCCACACGATGGAGTTTTTGAGCCTCAGTCAAATTATGAGGTATCCACCGGGCGCAAAGCTTCCTGACCGCTAAATGTTCGTGGAGGATTTTGTGCACTTGACTCATACCGATGCCTAAGCTTGTCCGAATCTGTTGATAGGTCACTCTTTTGTCAGTCTCTATCATACGCCGCACAACACAGATGTTATCTTCAGTCGTCGCCGTAGAAGGCCGTCCCTCTCGTAAATCATCAGTGAGATTAGTGCGACCACGTTTAAACTCATTAAACCAGTTGTAAACATTCGCACGAGATGGGGCTTCATCGTGTAAGGCCAATCGTAGTCTATCATAACTTTCTTGTTGACTTAAATGACATCGAAAGTCATAAAAAATCATTGCACGAAAATTTTCTCGTGTTAAATTCATGATGACGTGACACAGACAATTTTCAATTTGCCGCCAAATCGTAAAACAAATGACAAATGAATGAAATATATACTCAGTAATATTGGCAAAGAGTTATATTTTCAAATTTTAGAATTATTTTTTTATTATATTGTTTATAAGTGGCCAGTTCTAAGAACTTTCAGTTTGACCCTCGTATAAATATTTTGCCAAACCATCTAAAAAAAGTCAAAGATAATGAAAGAAATACAGATGGCAACCCCAGTATGAACATTAATTGGATAATACTGATAATTTTTCGTATCCACTTTCTGTTGTTTTTTCTTTGTACTTTAATCGATCTGTACAAAGGCTTATAATCTCAGAGTACCAGGCGCAAAGTAGATATTTTTAAAGCATTTTTCATTAAGAAGGCTTATATTAATTATAGATCCATGAACATAATCAAGATTGATAATTTTAACAGTTAACCATTAAGACAATTTATTAATATCTACTGCTATTCCGACGGAAGATAATGTTTATAGTCCCAAGAGAGGGAGCAGCGAACATTTCCGGTATCATACCTCCGTGTGACTGTGTATTGTCGGCAAATTCAATTAACCCTTATAAAGCTGCGAAATTACTCTGAGCAATTAGGCTGAAACGGGCGAGCAATTTAGGGTTAGAATTAAAATATCACGACTTTCCGTCGCGGGTTTGGGGCACAAATTCTCATCCGTGCCGTTGGGTTCTTTTTTTCATGAGTCCATTCCGGGGTTTAAATTTTAATTATGCCGCGTACATTTTGTAAGAACAAAAGAATTTCTGAAGTTGTTGGCTAGAGAGAGAAAAAATGTTACCGAATGCCGAAAGCTGCTCATATAAAAATGGAATTCAGTTAAAGGGCTAAAAATGGAAAGGTCACCAAATAAAAAAGATACCTATTCGTCAACAAATATGGCTTATAGAAAGATATTCATATCGACTTGTGATGGGTTCGATGCTTAGACGAATTAATAAGAAGGCTGACTAGCTTGAGAATTGGTTTATTTTATGGTAATAATGGGTAAAGAAAAGAAACCTTTTTGGGTTTCTTAATAAAAACTTGGACGCTATTACAGGATATAATTTTATATATATAATTTATAATTTCTATTTTAATCATATCTTCATTATTATAATATTTATATGTTCACAACAGAAGATTTTTTTACAAACTGACATTCATAAAAAGCATATTTGATTAGTCAACATTTCAAATAATTAAAGATGAATAATAAAAAGAAATTATGTTGAATATCAAAGACCAAAAGTTTGCATGCTGAAACCTAGGACGAAATAAACAGCGGTACGGCACACCGTTACAGACTTTTTAATTATGGATAGAAACTTATATTTACGAAAAATAATTCCTACTGCGGGTTTTGTATGTAATAATAACGGTAAAATTTTGTTTCATAAACCTTTTTTTTATGTTATTAATTTGCGGTACAAAAATGACTTATTATAAGCCCAACAAAACTATATGAATAGTTTGACTGCGGTTGGATTAAAAGTTATCAATCATAAAAAGGACTTTTATCATATTAATAACTTCTATTGGAGCCGCAGTTTTAACTAACTTACTTTTCTGGTAATGACTCGTTTCTGGTGGTCACACGTTTTCAATTGGGCTAATTTTTAATTTTCAACCTTATTGTAGTGCGTGTGGTGGTGATGTAAACTTAAAAATTATTGTGGTGAGCAAAGAATAAAAATCGAGAATTAAAATCGTCAACTTTGATATCTTATACTTTTTTTTAATTTAGCGACTGAATACTTTTACAAATAAACTTATTTATGACTTTCAAAAGAATAATAATTTTAAGGGGAAATACTGATAAGGATGTACTTGATAAGGACGTACTTCATAAAATATAATCTGTAAATTCATGCTTTCGGATTCATGTCGTTAGATATTCCGTTCTTTGTAGTGCAATCCTAATCCCTTAAGTTTTAACGGATTTATTAATAGCAGGACCATATCTCCTAGCTGATCAAGTCTCCCAGATTTCCCCTACGTCAAAGTTACTTAATATAATAGACACTCACACAAACATGTACCATATTTACAGATCAAAATCTTTCCAACTAGTGTACATCCGTTCAGCTACTTTAGCACAATTGACATAGACCTATTGATCAGAATCCCTTTGATCCTTTTCCTGTTAAATCGTTTGAGGTCACTCGCCTGTCCTCGATGTTACAGATTATGAAAGGAAGAAAGCACAAAGGTCAAAGAATAATACGTTTCCAATGACGCTTGTACAATTTGATATTTATTACATGATTTCTCAGAACTTAAAAGATGTACCTTCATTGTTAATTTTTAAGGTCAAATAAAGTTTGAGTTTTCTTAAATATAAGATTCTCTTAGAAGACAATAAGGATGATGTCTGTATAAAATAAGTAATTCTTTTTTGTCCCTCAGTCAGATAATAGAATCATATTAGGTACGTGGTTTTTTGTAAAGAGTAATTTATTTGCTAGTAATGCGGTTTACAATAAAGATATTAGCAAAATAATAGTCCAAACATATTTCGCTATAAATAGCTTGCAAAATTTTTGAAAATAACATTTTAATTGATAATTATTAAATTATGTATTATTCATAGAAACATAATATGTAACAATTAGCAAGTCCATCAGATATCATTAAAATAAGCAATCAAAATCACACATATAATCTTAATACAATTAATAATGATAATAATAAATTTACGGACACAGCATCTTATTATAATTATTATAATTAATAAAAATAAAACCTTTATTTGCTTCAATTTATCAAGAAATAGCTTAAGATTGTTGTTGAATTAGTCTTTCTGAAGATCACCTCCAAATAAACACGGTTAGAAAATTTACTTATTTATAATATTACGAGTAGTATACCTTTCAAACCGGCGCTAAAGTTTTTGTTTTTATGGGTTTGAGGGCAGACGTACAGACGGATCACCTGATTGTAAGTGATTATCGTCGACCATGGACACCTGCAACACCAGAGGGGCTACAAGTGCGCTGCCGGCCTTTGAGGGACAGGGAGGGAAGGGCGGGTTGGGCCTCCGGTACCCTCACTCACACGACGAAACACAACGCAAGCGTTGCTTTACGTCGGTTTTCTGTGTGGCCATTTTTCGTCGCCATCTGGGAAAGCTCATGATCCAACGATTGTATCAAACTAGTCCCTACATTTTTTACGCCCAATTATGAGGGTCACAATCATATTGGGACCTTTACTCGTGAATGTCATGGTTGTATCAAATTGGGCCTACCACTTCCCATTTTACGTTTTTGTGAAAAGATAATGAATGAATGAATTACGTAAGCTAGATAAATATTTATTAAACTAGCTGTGCCCGCGACCGCGACTTCGTCTGCGTAGGAAATTAGGAGAATTCTTTCTTTTGCAATGCAGCCGGGACCAACCGCTTAATTTTTATTCCAAAGCACGGAGGACCTCAAGTCAATGTTTTTCCATCGAATGCTAGGTTGCCTAGAAGAAATTGGTGGCTAGCGATAAGTTTATCTTTTGTATGTGAAATATTTATGTATGTTCATGTCTTTTTCTTGATGTGAAACAAAGAGCTTATTACTTACTTAACCGCATCGTAAACTAAATGCCTTAACCCACTACTTCATGACACTTCAATTTATCGTTTCATACTTCTATGTCATCTTGAGACCTGGGTTCACAGTTCTGCTCTAAAAGCTGTTTAGATCTAAAGTATTCCTTTATTTTCCATTCATTTTATGATGCTCAAGGTGTTTTCCCTGTTCACAAGCTCCTAATTTTCCCCTCTAGTAATTCTATTATCTTTCTTGAATTCATACAGTTTTCTTCTTCGTATTAAATAGATTGACCATCAAAGTTCCTGTTCCTTCTAATTTTCTTTTTTTTTCACAAAATTTTTTATCTGTGTGAAATAATACCAAACGAAATAAAGTAAACTGCCAACTGGGAGAGTTTTGGCCAGGCGTAACACAACAGCAGCACCAACCTCAAAATTTTCCAAATCAGGTAAATTTGTAGTGGAGCCTTGAGAAATTTCTAAATGAAGAACTTGTCTCTTTTTGAAAATCAGAACAAAATTTTTCAATCCTGCTGGACGAGGTTTATTTTTTACTACCTTCAAATTGCACCGATCTCCAAAAAGCATGATTTTTCATCGATCATAGTTACCGGTATCCTGCAGGGATTGAACTGCAAGCATCTGTTTCCGATGACATTGTAACAGGCTGTACTATCCATAATCTATTTTTGGCTCGTGCAATGCAAGGTTGCCCTAAAAGGAAAAACCGTTCCCAAGATATTGCATTTACAATCGGTTCGTATCTGTATTTTTCTCTCCAACTCATCTTCACTCTTGGAAACATGACACACCCAACAATGGCATATATTCTGAACAAATTCTTTATATCTAGTACAAAAACAAAGAGGTTTCATTTGTAAACAGGTACTAGCCATGTAATACTGGTTAGTACTCAAAGCCATCTCTTCCATCAGCTCGACCGTAAAAAAATGCTCGAAATATTCGTATAGAGTTTTAATAACTACTGGATCATAAACAGCCTCTTCTCGCAAAGGTTTGCTATTGAAGGGTTTCTTCTGCCACCCTGCTAGCATACTCAAAAGTATGCTGCCGTCAAGATTTCCTTCGTTTTATCGGAAGAGGAGAAATTAGAATACACGGGGTTCTCTTCCATAAAGTTATCTACATCGATTTTGTCGTTTCCATCGCCCTCGTCCCCAGAATTCTTCAGAACTTCTGCGATAGCAGCATCGTGTAAAACTCTAAACATGGTGCGGAAATTGTGAAAAATGAATAATCATTTGAAACTTAAACTAAGCATGAAATTATCTAGGACCCACGTCGATGCAATTGTATCAATATAGTTCGTTAAGCTGCTACGCCAAAGCGTTTGCTTTACACTAGTTTTTGTTATCACAAAAACATCCTATGTTTATCTATTTGTCTAATAAATAAGTCGTTTATCAGTACACTCATAAAATAAAACTATAGTAGGTACTTACATTCGCCTAGGCGGAAAGCAAACATCCGATACTAGACCCGTCCACTACCAACGTTAAACTAAGCAGTTACAATCGACTTTGGAACTCACACATTTGTATTGGAGGGGAAAGGGGTACAGTCATTAATAAAGCGCCGTAACCTATATTTTATGTATGTGTGTATTCTAAATACTTCTACGCCGAATAAAATGATTTATCTGAAAGCCACACTATTATAGCTTTTTAAAATTGTTATTGGAAAACAGCAAGTTTACTGGTGTCGGTAAAAGCTGGTTGAGATATAATTTAAATTTTGTTTGTAATTTTGAATTTATATTTGTTTACATTTTTTTTTAATTATTCTACGCTGGAGAAGAAACGGACATAAGCCAGATGATAAGTAACAATACAATTAAATATTTTAATTAAAAACGAATATACACTGTAGATTATAAGCGAATAAAGGAAAGACACGTTTATACTAAAGTGTCCCAAATATTTATAAGTACCACAAACAATGCTACGCTCAACAAATAACAACTGAAAACTGTCAATAGACAATACAAGTCTATAAAAATATAAAAAGTATAAAAAGCAAATCAGTAAACAATTGCCTTCAGTAACAACGAATATTAAATTGAATGATTCGTAACTACAATAAGGTTCATCACGTCCTCTCCTGAACATGATTCACCCAACGATACATATTATTAGTGCAATAGATTCTTGATGAATCCATAACATTAGATTTTTTTGTTATTTTGCGATATACTAACAAGAAATGTACCAAAAAAAGCTGCTATTAAAATGCCATTGACATGTTATAATGATGTTGATATTAGCACAATGGCTTCCCCCAATCTTTATCAGATCATCGGTCTACCTAGCGGAAGGCTTGAGCGTCCGTCGTCCGGTGCGTGGTTGCCATTCAAGATTAGATAATATTATCACCCAATTCTACTTATGAATTTATTAAGTAAACTAACTACTATAAAAAATATTATTATCAATGTAAATACCGGAGTTTAACAGAGCCGTTATGTAACAAATTAAACACCAAGATGTATCCAAGGGCAGCTCTGTACTGTATATTCACTACATTATCATCGCACGAGATGTGTTTCAGTTATCTTTCTGTCATACGCTGATTCAATGACAGCTTTAATCTATAAACTTTAGTTTAGTCAAAAATAAAGGGATGTTTAAGTCAAAAATAAACGCAGTCAAAAATAAACATCCCTTTATTTTTGACTGCTGGGGTCCTGAACATCCAAACTGAATTACATCTAAATTAATTTTCTGTTGTTACTGATCAGTCGGTGCAAGAAAGTAATTGAAATTGCATTAGAATTAACTTTTTGAACTCCAGCATCATAAACAGGTTTTTGTCCGAAAATATAGGTTTCTCTTATATGGTCGGAAAATATGAACAGTTTAATTTATAAATAACTACGAAAACTATAAATAAAAACGAAACTTTTAATGACAGACATGCTGTTATTTCTACATTATTTCTTAGATATTAATGGACTGTTTATTTGTAAAATAAAAAAGTGGTCAACAAGCCTAATGTGAGCCTTAGGTTGTAGCCTTTAGCCGTAGATTGTACCTTATATCTTTTCTCCGATTTGATGATACAACTATATTAACGCGTCAGTTTTTCACACCTTGAGAGAACAAACACCGTTGAAAGCATTACTGTGTAACAGACACACGTACAAAACCGAAACGTGACATCCTCGTAACAAGCTTATTGTTTCTATAAAGGGGATAAAATATACTTAATAATAACAAGCGTTTAGTGAGGAGGTAAAGCGTTTTTGTACGCTAATATTTCGTTTAGTAATAGTAAACGGTTCGACGGACCGGGTGGTGAAAATGTTAAGTCAACATTTATATGTATTCGAATATGTCCAGGATAGGCGAATATCTTATATATACCTCTTTGATGAGTTAAGATTAGTTTAAATCTTAGAATCAAATCAACTAAGTTAAAAACAATATATTAATTCGTTGAGCCCATGAAAAACTATTATATATGGTAAATTAGCGTCTTAGATTTTGATGAAGAAAACTGCCGTTATGAGTAAAATCATCCCATTCTCGTTATTAGTCAAATATGGCCCTGAATCTTAAATACATATATAAAAATGAATCGTCGAAATGTATATATATGTACGTGCATAACTTGCATCAAATTGCATATTGTCATGACAATGTTTGTTTAAAAGAAAATTTGTAAAAATTCCTAAGTCACGACTGGATAAATAAAATATGTCGGTACGAAGTTTGCCGGGTCAGCTAAAAAGTGTTTTCGACAAGTGTTAAACGATTATCCGATCAAAATAAGTCAACACGTCTCAAATTGGCGTTTTCTCTTCTGTCATTGTCAATTTTTTATGGCGATTTTTGATTCAAACCAATATCCAACTTTGTCTTCGTCTGAAAATAAGACAGTTAAAGTTTCACAATTAGTTACAAGATACTGAGACTACAGAAAAGATGCTAATTGAATTTTAATTTTCTCTGTTTGATATTTTGTATTTACTTTCGCCAAATTGAAGTTTATCTAGGTTGTATAAATAGAAGGCACAGAAATTTGGTATTTTAAAATATTAAGTTTGATCTAAAAACGGCAGTTACAGAAAATTAAGTATCATGAGTAAAACGATAGGTATACAATTGGCAGGATACTTTACTCAGAAATGTTTTTAGCTCAAATTAAAACTCAACTAAAAATTGATTTATCATTACAAATTTTTAATATTAATGTAAAAAAAAAGTTAGTAAATTAAATTTTTCTTATATCACAAGGAACCAAATAACCAATTAAACAAATTAAGCACTAGTATTTATAATTTTCAAATGACAAGCAAGCATATCATTAGGCGTTTGATAGACGAAAAAATTATTGAAGTTATATTAAAACTAGCTGTTTTCCTGCGACTTCGCATGCCTAAAGTATAGCGTGTTATATAGCTACCTGTACATGAGTGAATTTTAAAAATCGGTACAGTAGTTTAAAGTAAAAAAACATACAAACAATAAAATATTTGCTCTATTTAATATAATATAGATGTATACAACTCGTATGGATTAATATCACATTTATATATTTTCAAAATTCTCAGTAAAGATTAGGGAGTAGAAGCAGTAAAAAAATGAATAAATATTTTTTTCCTTTGTGCGATTACGTTACAAAGGAGTATTGTAATCCCCTACGCATTCGGCGCTATATCGACTTACTTCTTCAGTATGTATTTACTTATAATTACGTAATTGAAGAGGCCGCGTTACACGGGTAGGTTACAAAAAGGAGGGATTCGGCAGAAGATGTTGCTCATCCCCTAATAGAACCCCAGCCAGATTAAATTTCATTCAACATGTCTGGACGAAAAACTTGTCCGGGTAGACATGTACGGAGGTGTCTAAGAATTAATTGGGTCCTGACCCGACCCTTGTGAGGTTTAGCCGGTAAAATCCTGTGCTCTTACATTTCCCGATTAATTTATACGTTGTTGTTTAGAAAATCGTCGGGAATAAGTTAATATAAATGCCTTTTAATTGTCTCTTTTGTATACTTAATACATGATACCTATTTTATTTAGTATAACAAATAGCTGCATTCAGGTTGTACCTAATATATTTATACAATTAAGGTTATTAAAAAATGACAAATGTATTCCTAATGAAAAATGCTTAGAACGATTTGCCCTTTGTACCTACCCTCTTGCCTCATCTCATATCATAGTACCTAGGCGAATGGATTTTTTAAGCCTTTTTAATTATGAATATTTTTCAATATCAATGTCAAATATAATCAACCTCTTTGGTACATATCTACAAAAATATAGAGATTGCAAGGTTTGTTTGTTTGCATTGAATAGTCTTCGAAACTACTGAAGCAATTTTAAAAACGAGGGTGACATTGGCAATAATTTACTCGGATCACAGATACACTCAAGTAGCCCGGTGGCGTCGTTATTGTTTAGCTACTTTTGCAAGGGATGGTCACGGGATGGGTGACCAAAAATTGTTATCTCGAGCTACTCCGTGCTTCCGTGCCGAACCGTTGGGCACGGATGCATTTGCAGTTGTTAATACATCTACATTGGACCAGCGCACGGTGAGCAGAATCGGTCGTTATCGGATCAAAAATGTATAACTTCATGATTTTTTGTAGTACCGCAATGAAATTTGCTACAAATATTCAGTGAGGTTTGGAAATTCAAATAATGTATAATATGTAGTGTTTTTCTATATACATATATATGTTATATGTCATAGAAGTAAAAAAAAAATGGGAAAACACAAAAATAAAATGGTAAAAAAATAATTCCAAAAGAAAGACAAGTTTTAATGACTAAAAAGGCTAAAACTACGGTTAAATACAAAATTACCCAATTAATAAAAAATACAAAAAAAAAATTTTTGCTGAAAAAACAAACTATATTAGGCCTGTAGCTTCAGAGATTGATATAACTCGTTACAAACATTACTAATAACTAAATATCAATATTATTTTTATTTTGGTAGGTACCAATATTGCTTCAGGATCAGGTTCAGTAAACGTGCGTTCACTTTCAGGTACCACTTTTAAAAGACTTTATTGCCTCCACTTCAAGATTTTTTACATTTCTTAAGTATGGTTTTCTTAAACTTGTTATATATGGATCTGACGTTCACAAAAGCATTTTAAAGACATCTTCATTTGTTGCAGACCGGGAACATTTTTTGGCATGTTGAAGTCGCATGTTTCTGTAGTCTTTGTTGCGAGACTCTTGTGCGTCTTCCGACAGCTGTCCAATAGGATTATCTTATTATCTAGTAATTTCTCACGCATAACGAGTGCAAATTTGATAAGATTCCTTTGTTATCGCTAAATAAATAAAATATTCCAAAAGTAATATAATTATTGTCCTTGTGAACGGTGTCTGTGGTAAACCGCCAAAGATACTGATTTTTATTTTCCGACTTTTCACACATTATTTCTTATATTTTCTAAAACCGCAAACTCACGCAGCTGTTTTTTTTTGTATTCTGTTACTGAATAGTTAGACTATCAATTAACATAAAAAGTTGCGCGTGGGGAGCCGTGGGTAATATTGAAAACCTTAGACGAAAAAAAAGAAAAGTAAAAAATTAGGTATGCCGCTTTTTAATTACTTACTGACATAATTGTCGCTGCTTTAGAAATTAAAAAGCTGTAACGTAATAAGCATGAAATAACCTTTCCAAAAATGTATAATACTGCATATATGTACCCAATATATATTGCACAATATGGTTTTGAAACATGTATATGCATAGACTCGAGTTCGGCACTACCGTCTTCTATGTACTTCTACCTATGAAAAAAATGTAACTACGTGCATTTTCGATGTTGATCGAATGTTTCGTCTACACCCGTAATTTCCGCTGAGCAAGTGTAATTTTAAAAAAAAACTTCGTGCGGTATTGCCATATCAAATTGTTTCCAATATCAAATTGCTACCCACATAATTATTATCTAGTAATTTCTCACGCATAACGAGTGCAAATTTGATAAGATTCCTTTGTTATCGCTAAATAAATAAAATATTCCAAAAGTAATATAATTATTGTCCTTGTGAACGGTGTCTGTGGTAAACCGCCAAAGATACTGATTTTTATTTTCCGACTTTTCACACATTATTTCTTATATTTTCTAAAACCGCAAACTTCCGCAGCTGTTTTTTTTTGTGTTCTGTTACTGAATAGTTAGACTATCAATTAACATAAAAAGTTGCGCGTGGGGAGCCGTGGGTAATATTGAAAACCTTAAATGAAAAAAAAAGAAAAGTAAAAAATAAGGTATGCCACTTTTTAATTACTTACTGACATAATTGTCGCTGCTTTAGAAATTAAAAAGCTGTAACGTAATAAGCATGAAATAACCTTTCCAAAAATGTATAATACTGCATATATGTACCCAATATATATTGCACAATATGGTTTTGAAACATGTATATGCGTAGACTCGAGTTCGGCACTCCCGTCTTCTATGTACTTCTACCTATGAAAAAAATGTAACTTCGTGCATTTTCGATAAAAAAACTTAATGAATATTATAATTCGATTATTTGAGATCCTAATAAAATCACCAAATCAAACAAATTATGACATTCGTAAAAGTATTTTTGATATGCTCTTGTTCTACCATTTTCCACGGTGCAGCTTGGAGGTTTATGGTCTTTAACCATCCATAAGGAAGACCTTGAGCAAACACTATTAGTTGAATTAACGCTGTCTGAATAAAATATATCCAAAAGTATTTGCAAAACAAATATATGATTCTTTCACTGTTTTTTTTTAATTTAAGCACAAATTCCCGAACAGGCAATCAACTTAAAACCTGTAGAGAAATCATATTGCGTCTGCTGGCGTTCCCGAAAAGCGTTCCTATATACCTGTGTTCTGAAAGCAGACAGGAAATTGAAATGGGCGTTCCGTAGAATATTGGCGTGCGGCCTCCAATAATTTGCAGGATGTTGTCTGAACGACAGACCGCCCTACAGGTAAAGGGGCTATTTTGTGAAGCTTTCGAAAACACGACGCTTTATTAATCAAAAACGTTAAAAGTTATTAAATATCCATTAACTTTAAATATGTTGTCGGTCAGAGGATGTTACGTATTTACTATAAATAAAGAAATTGTTTTCTAGAATAATCAATAAAGATTTTTTTAGGGTAAGCAATGTGTAAATCTAAGAGTAATATAACGTATTCAATGAAAAATTAACTAGAAATATTTTTCAAGTTAAAATAACAAAATAATTATTTTCGCGTTTTTATTTTAATCAATAAATTGGCCTTTTTATAAAACCCTCAACATAATATTATGTATATTTAAATACAAAACATTATCTAATAATTATGTTACTAATAATTATATGTTATCTAATAATTATGTTACCTAAAATTATATGTATGTCCTTATCAAATAATAAAAAACTATATTATCAATGAATCATTTCGCTATTTTTAACACTTAATTTGGTAGTTAGTGGTCTACAAATGTGTTTTACAATTAACCATTTCTTTACCTAGAAATAAATTTCAGCTTGTACTACTGGAAGAAAGAATAAGAATATTCTATCTATCTATTTACCGGAAGCGATAATCTAACTCTGCTTCTTGTAGTACTTTTTGCTGTTGCGCCTATATATGTAAACAGATTACTGTTATGATCATGACAGAATATATTAAATATGTTTATTATTTTCAACTCTTCGCAAGTTTTTTTTTTGTTTACTCATGACCGCTAATGAGATATGTTAATTTGACCCTTTAGCGTAAAACTCTTCTTAATTAAGCATGATTTGCGAAAACATCACGTATCACGTAGCTCCATTTTTAATAAAGTGATCTTGTGTTAAAGCTGTTTAATTTATTTTTAATTTAAATAATGCAAGGTAACATAGAATATATGTAATTACTGTTTCTATAACATAACCCTATTTTCCTACTTAAGTAATAAATAATAGGTCGGGGACAAAGTTTATTGGCATTTTATATGAAAATTCAAAACATTTTTTAATAATGTTTATTTACATTTCTACTTAAGTAATACCATTTTGTTCGATAACTTATGGCCATCTTGTAGGGAGGGTCTCATCGCTACAGAAGTTTTGAGGCTTCTGATCAAAAAACAGCGACAAGCGGTATTGGCAGACCTCGTGAGATGTTATCCTCACACTGTCTAAAGAATTCTGAAGAGACTGAACTGGTGGAAATCTGAAGGTGCAGGGTCAGGACTTTACGGCATTAACACCTCCCAGCCAAAGTCTTTTAATTTTTGCTGAGTGGTAAAAGATGTGTGAAATCTAGCTTTATCATGATGACACCCCTTGTACTGCTTTCTCTCAACCTCATCCTTTAATCTCATCAGATGTTTACAGTAGATTTCAGAATCGATGGTCCGGATTTCACCAGTCTGTGAAGCCGGACCGACCTTTGTTCATGTCGATCCACTTTTCATCACCAGTTCGGTATCAAAAATCGTTCGGTATCACAAATGAGTAATCGGCCCACTCAGCAGTAAGCTCGTGATGTACCCAAAAATCCAACTTTTTTGTGTTCGCAGCTCTTTTCAAATGCCCTAAAACTGTTATGTAGTCCATCCCCAGTTCTTCAGCTACGTGGTAACTACTGACAGTCCGATCTAGCTCCACTTTTTCAAAAATAACATCCATTTTACCCTCAACAGGGCGACCGGAGTGACGAGCATCTTTGACATAAAATTTTCCGGACTGAAAACGCTTAAACCAAATGTGCCTAGTGCAGTTACTACTCTCACAGAAACTGCATTAAGACCGCAATATTTTTTTTCGGATTGCATTGCATTTTCACCTTTTTTGTAATAAAATTTTATTTTTTGAAAATTTTAAAATGTTTCTCATTTTTTCATTGGATTCTCATTCAACAGGAAGAAAACCAAATTAAAATTACTTATTTTCCTCATTTGAATTCGAAGTTATCTTATTTAAAATCTAAACTTTTTAATGGTATCGAAACCAGCCAGATACACATGGTATAGTCAGATAGATTTTATTACAAGTTTATGTATACTATATGCGACTTTTTCTTAAACCTAATATGTATTTACAGTAATTCCATGGGAGTCAAATGAATAATGTTAAATAAGAAGCATCATTAAGTATCTAAAGGTCCGTTGCTAATTATCTGTCACCTAAATTACTTTTGTTGTCCAATAAAGGAAGCTCTTATTTCCCAATGAAAAATGCTACCCTGCATCTACAATACATCCAAAGCATTACTTAACAAAAATACCGTCTTTCTTCCTTTTAATTTGTAGTCTCTTATTTTGTTCCATCATTAATTTGTAATGTTTGATACTTTTAAATTTCGTTTATTTATTTTTTTATTTAAAACGACGGTTGAGTAAGGTTGGGTTTCAAAAGACGATTAATGTCGTTCATCTATATTAATATCCGGTATAATAATATTATTTTTGTATCAAGAACTTTTTTTCTGTGACTTATTAACAAGATCGGACTTCTCGTTTACTTTAATTGATGTGATTTGTATGCGAATTAACACTACTATATAATCAATCAGTGGTTATACATTCATCACATATACAATTTACACATAGTTTATAAATATGACAGAAAAATAACAACAAAAAAGGAAAAAAAAAAGTATAATGTAGACACTGAGATACAAAAAATATTTAATGTGTCAAGCAGTAAGCGGGTCATCGATATTCTGCAAAAGCCAGCAGTGACAACACGGACTATTTTTCCACCATAAAAATAATAAATTAAAACAATCATAACGTGTAATAGCCAAAAAATGATAACGGAACGGTTTGAATAGAATCATATAACAGTACGCATCCTAGTCTATGGCGCGTGTCGAACGGCGAAGTAACAAGTAGAAGCGTCGATTCCATGTCAACAAAGTTATAAGTATATACATTGTTAAATACAATATTTTAACTTAAAAGTAAAACAACAGCAACATATGCATATAGATTGCAGAGCAACAGATAATTTAAAATAAATCACTGAATGCATTTGAAATTTCATTACTTTTTTTTATGGGATAGGGGGCAGACGAGCAGACGAATCACCTGATGGTAAGTGATTACTGTCGCCCATGGACATCTGCAACACCAGAGGGGTTACAAGCGCGCTGCCGGCCTTTGAGAGACGAATATGATCATAGGGAGGGAAGGGTTGAGGGGTAGAGGGAAGGGAAAAGGGAGGGGTTGGGCCTCCGGTACCCTCACTCACACTACGAAACGCAAGCTTCACGTCGATTTTCTGTGAGGCCGTGGTATCACTCCGGTCGAGCCGGCCCATTTATGCCACAAACTAAACGATAGTCTATATTCAATTTGAATATTGCCTAAAATAGTTAAATAATATTTTTAGATTTATCATTTTAGTTCAAGTAAAAAGGTTACAAAGCTGGTCATAAATAATTTGACATGATTTCACTACCACGTTTGAGATAAATGATGGAAAATATTTTAAAACGCTCGACGCTTCTCGGATGTTCGGTGTTAGACAAATTGCGTTCTGATGGACAGCCTCATTATATTTTATAACGGGTGTTTTGGAAAACAATTAGAACTTATTACTTTTACCACGGAATAATAAACAACACAAGACACTTTTTACGTCCAAGTTAAATGAACGAAAATCAAATTAATTTATTAAAAGTGCTTTTAAATCGTCCAACATTTTTCCTTCGATATTCCGAATGTCTCTTTAATGTCAAGAAGAACGAACTAAAGAAACTCACCAACTCTCACAGAATCAACAACAATACAAATATTATATCGTCCGTCACTACGTCATTACGAAGACACAATAATGTGTAACAACTAACAAGTACATGTGTACGATTAATATATATGTAGATAATGGACCAAGTAATATATAAGGGCATTTTTCATAAGCAGCCATTATAAAAAAAGTCATTATAAATAAAGGTAAGACACTCAGGGCAATGTAAATAATTATGAGTGATTACGCCGATTCTCAATTTCTCGAGATTGAAATAAGTATGCCTGCACTTGTTAACTGTTTATTGATATTTTTGAAGTTTGACAATTGAAAGGTATATTTATGAAAGAAATGTATTTATGCTGCGGCAACTCAAGGCGCAATGGTGCCTCTCTCCTCCGCTTCGTACATTAGGTGACGGTGACGTCACGGTCCGAACAATGAGTTTAATTATGTATATTCATACAGCCAACATATCAAAGCAACTATTCTATATTACATGTATTTTTTTTTCGACTAAAAAAATCTTTCGAAATTCAAGACGATAGCGTAGCATTGAATAACGGCTTCTATGAAATGGACTTCTTTTTACAAACAAATAAATTTATATACATACAGCAAACACATCACGTCAACAACTGTATAATGATCATCTTCATCATCAGTCCACTGCAGGGGCTCAGGCCTTCCTTGTGGATGGTTGTGGACGATGGCGCAATGCGGTTTGGCTTAACGTGCTTTCTGAAGCACGGAGTAGCTCGAGATAATCATTTTTGGCCACCCATCCTGTGGCCGACTCTTGCGAAAATTGCTAAGCAGCAACGATCGCGGACCACGACCCACTACGCCACCGACTTACTCCTCCTCCTGTCAACAACCTATAAAGATAATCTGATTTCTGGGGATTTTTAAAAATAACCTCGTTTTATCAATAACCGCACTACGCCTAGTTTATATCAACAAAATAGGGTTGTGTACTACAAGTGAAAATACATGTTTCTGTTATATTTACTACCTTACCTTATAAATATTTCACCAAATGAATTACTATTTTGGAAAATATTACGCTTTGAAAACTTGAAAAAAGTAGGGCATTAAATTAGTTACATGAAACGTAAAAACTTTCATTATAACTAACAAATAATAAAAATGTTACAAACATACGTTCCTCGATTTCGTGTTCGTGTGTTTCGTGATTTCGTGTGACATCACTTAGTGCCTTGAATTTGTAGGGAGCCTTTTCTGCCGACTAGTAGCATTTCCACAAATATAGCACCGTATCTCCGGAACGATTAATCGCAGACATGCTGTTATATTATTTCACAGATATTAATGGACTATTTAGTTATAAAATAAAGAAAAAGTTGTCAGCTATCCTATACCTAGGGTTGTTTATTCTTATACTGAGAGATTCTACTATTCAAATAAAAATAGTACCGTAATAAAACCTAGTTTTAATCATTCTGTTCCATACGTGACGAGCGTTATAAATATTGCCCGGTCAATTTGATTATTCACTTTTCTTTCTCATAATGGGTATTTTCATGATGCGCGGGCATATTTTAGTTTTCTCAATTGACTACTTAGTCTGTAACATATATGTCGTCAGAAGGGGCTATTACGAAGCCCAAATATCGTCCATATCGGGGGACAATTTTTAAAATAACACTGCAGGCGTGTATACCAATGTGGATTTATTTCATTTTATCACTTTTCGTACGAAAATATAACGAGATGAGCGTGATGTCGTCGGATGTCTTTACTCCTCGGCGATCGGAAACAGAATGGAAACTTGCTTTTTGTTAACGAACTGTCAAAGTCAGTGTTACGATTCTAATAAAATCAAAAGTATCGATGATCACGCCCTCTCTACAATCGAGTAATTAAGTAATCGAGAAACTAGCAATTAAAAAAAAGAAACAAAATAAAACGATCTTCTTAAAGATGATGGAGATATTCTCCGACATATACATATTTGGGATTAGTAAAATTTGCCATTTGTAAATAATTATATGTATAATTTAATATCGTCCAAAAAATGTATCCTATTATAAGATTTTCATAAGATTTTCACCATTTAATAAGATTTTCACCTTTCGTCATTTTTAGTTGAGCTCTGTCACGGTATTTAAGAATTGTAAAATATTAATATTGTGTGCTAGTGTGGATAGGTCCGTGTGAAAATTTGATTAGCACGTAGTTGATTTTTAGCAAGCTGAAGATACTAAATTTATTTTTCAATTTCTTATCAACTTTTTAACCATAGTAGGTATCTCATCATTTGGTGGAGTTATTTTAAATCACTGGGGAGCAAAATGACAACGATATTTCCATTAATTACTTTAAATAGAATTTTCAGTTAAGATAGGTAAACGTTTCAAGTAGTCCCGGTTCTTATAGAGACACACTCAAAAGTGGCTGTGTTAATTTTTTTTAATAATATATGAGCACTCCTTAGAAGGAAAGTGTACCTTGAAATATTCATGGCCTTACAGGGAAAGACGCATAAGCTTCGAGCAGATCGACCGACAAAACGACACTTAAAATTTATTTCCGTTGTAAATAAAATGAGAATATAAAACGTTCATTTTCATTTGCAACGTCTTGGAACGAACAAATTGTTTTAGAAACCATTCTCCTTTAAAAATTAGGAACAGAGAAAGTTTAATAGCGATTTTAAGAAAAATATTTTATTAACGTATTTTATAATGATTACAGATGTTTATCATTTTATTGACAATTTTACTGGTGATTATAATAAAGACATTATCATTAAATGATGTTGAATTGTAATTAAAAACAACAATAAGGCAGGAAATCATATTGACTTGCAAAATATGTTTGTTGTATCTTGGTAGTTTTAATTAACTCTAATATAATAGCTTCTTTAACTTTGATTTGTTAATTAAAAGAGAACTTTTAGTAATTAAAGAACCATTTAAAAAGTTTCATATATATTCTGACCCTGCTGGTTTTCCTAAAATATCAAAAAGACCTATTTGGAGCATACTTACAGGAAAAAAAATCTTATTAGAATACAGTACCTCTATAAGTTTTATTTTGTACACTCTGTATACAACTCTCTTGAGACACTTTCTTGGACCGTTCTCAAATGAATGGCTGCATTCGTGTCGAATGTCCCGTGTCGTGTTCAACTCTAAACGGTGGAGATACAGAGAAATGTTTTCCGTTTATACGACACGTTTCAAACTCCCTTAATTCCAACTTGAAACTTGTTTCAATGTGGGGTGGTGGGGCCGAAAAGTAATTGCAAAGTGTTTTTGTTTAATTGAAGGTATCTAATTTTTATGTAGAGAGTTTAATACCTATAATTAAATTAAATTGAAACATATAATAAGCTAAAACGAAACACAAAAAAAAAATATAAGTAACAGATGAAATTCTCCATTTTTAGATATCACTGCAACTTCTTTAAAATAAGCTTTGTGGATGTTTATTTTCAAGTATAATTTTGTCATCGCATTATTTTCATTTTTCTAATAGACATGTATTTAGTCCATAAGAAAAATATTGCTAGAATAGATCCAAAAAGAATTTAATAATGTCTCTAAACCAAACATTGAATAGAAAACAAAATTTGCTTGATTCAAATAATTACTATAAAAACTTTATGGAATCGTTCAAATTCTTGATCGTTCTTGACCCGTGGTTCACAAAAAAGTACAGGAATGAGTGAGATTGGATAGAAATAAGATTTGTATTCAATCCAATAGATTTGACCTTATTAAATAACGATAACACTAATGAAATGTACACAATCGATATCGGCAATCAATTTTGAATGTCTTTTGTAGTAATTCGACGTGATGTCGCATAGCAAAAATCGTTAATAATTTTATAAAGTGGTTACTATTTTACTATTAAAACATCATTAAAAGACGGCGGAGTTGAAAAATATTTAAATGGTGCTGTAAATATTCTATCAACTCCATTACAGAATTTAACTGAGGGAGAAATTCAATAATACTTTTTATGCCTCCATTAAAAGATATTGAAATGTCACTGTATTACGTACTAGAGATTCCCTAATAAGTAATGTGCAAGTTTTAGTGTTGGACAAATAAAATTTTGTTTAATGTTTGTCGCGGAACGAACTGAATAGCCCATTTGATCCTTAGATAATGGCGTGGAGCAGCAGACGGTACATCGCTGTGATATAAAGTATTTGTAGACGAAAGAGCTTACGCTTGAGTGGATGTGGTATATCGACCTTTTAAATAACCTATAGCATCCTAATTAAATAATAATATCAAATGCATTGATAAGATTCCAAGATAAATAGCTAATGTAAATTGCGGAGTGCCTGAAACAATGAAGGCCACAAAACACCTAGACTCGAGACAATTTTGAGAAGTTTATTATACATTGATAAATTGAAATTAAAATGTAATTATTAGGAACGTTTTTAATTAGAAAAATCGTTGATTTTTATTTCTTACACACGATTTATATATCATGAACAAATTATGAATACCTCCAACGCTGGGTTTTAGATCTCCCCTATGGATAGAGTGAAATAAATAGGGGGAATGAACTATTACATACCATTTGGCGTGGAGACCCAACAGCGTAACGTGCCTTAGGAAGCACTGAGGAACCGCGAGATAATAACTATTTGGTAACCCATGTTATGGCAGACCTTTGGGAAAGTTGCTTAGCAATTATAATTGTAGACGAAGCGTGCTAAACACACTGCATTATTTATCTTTTCATAATATAAAAACACATATAAACAGTATGTATGCAAAAACATCAATGAACATATATTACTGGAAATCAACATGATCATTTGGATGCAATTTCATATTCACTAAGTCTACATATCCATTTCGTAGAACTTGTTAGATCTTTCTCACGTCTCCCAGTTCTTATTCCGTGGAGTTTATTGCATGAAATACGAAGTAAGTACGAAACCATTTTAGAAAATTTCCTCGTTTTAACACTTCTTTGCAACGGGGTCTGCCCGTTAACGTTCTTGTCATAGTCTATAAAAAAAACCCCTAAACTGTTACTTGTAAGCTTAATGGTTTGAGAATTTATTTATCTCTTTCATAGCCATTTCCGTTGATGACAATATGTACTTTAGAACGTCATTAAGATCCGAAGTGTTTTTGGATGAATTCATCTAATAAAAACTGAATATTTGTGAGTGTGCTCGTTGACGCATTGGTTAGTGCGTTTGTTTCGCTATGTGGGACATAAAAAACTATCGCAAGGAACAGTCATAGGTGTATTTAATAGTATCAGACGTTATTTTGCGGAAGTCCATTGCCAAAACCGTGAAACTATGATATCTAGCAACTTCCACAACCAGTCAGTATTTGCAAAAAAATCTGTGTATAGCCTGCGCACTAATTCAGATGGACAAACTCACTATGTGTCTATCTCATAAAAAAACTAAAGGTCACCCAACTAAAGTGGGTGGGAAACATATATCAACACCGGCTTGTTAATGACCCACTGCTGGGGTTTACGTGTAGAGTAGTGATTTTGCGAGATTTGTGGTCATTTGTACAAACGTTAGTACATATAAATTTGTGTGCGGGTGGTACACAGCAGGTCTTGCGGATATTGGCTGGGTGTCGAAGTTGCTAGATATCCTAGTTATATATCGGGGCCTGATCGGGGCCTCCTTGTAGGATACCGGACTCATCTATACACGTAAGGTAAAACCGCAGCAAGTTTTATCAGGTGGGCCAGCCAGCTTGTTAATGACCCACTGCTGGGGTTTACGTGTAGAGTAGTGATTTTGCGAGATTTGTGGTCATTTGTACAAACGTTAGTACATATAAATTTGTGTGCAGGTGGTACACAGCAGGTCTTGCGGATATTGGCTGGGTGTCGAAGTTGCTAGATATCCTAGTTACACATCGGGGCCTTATCGGAGCCTCCTTGTAGGATACCGGACTCATCTTTACACGTAAGGTAAACCGCAGCAAGTTTTATCAGGTGGGCCAGCCACACTAACCTGCCCTTTTCAAGGCGGAGTGGTTGGGCAGCCCTAATTTGAGGCTTAAGGTGAATTTCCCCTACATTACTAAAAACATGTCCTACGATGGATGACCAAAATTTATCATCTCGAACTTTTCCGTCTTTTGGAAGACACGTTAAGCCATCGGTTTCTACTGCATCTGCAGTCGTTAATACCCACCGATCCGCACTGAGCCCATGTGGTATAGGTTATGATTGGTTTTCCCTAATCGATTCGGGTTCAGCAGTACGAAAGCCTTATAGCCCAGTAGAGTGGTCATTAATAGCTGGTGATTTGTGTTTATCGGATTGTCGGATCGAAAAGAAATTGCTTACTAAACTTTGTTACTGGAAAAGTGTTGTCACATAAATCGACTTACCCAACAGGTTTTGATTCCCTGGCGAGTATCAAAATACGGAGCATAAACTGCCATATATTTAGATTACGTTGACCGAGAAGTTTTATTTTTCTCCATTTCAATGTATTGCCCATTAGTATTTATTTATTTTTAAATAATAATATTCTTTTTCATCTTATATATTTGCGACTTTAAACCTTAACGGTTTGACTACGCGCTACACATCCGTGTATATATTTGTATATTTCCTGTATATCAGTATTTGATAATAATTTCGATTAGTATTGTATTAGTATCTGTATTGAAAATGGACCTTGAGAGGTAAAATTTATGGACAAAGAAATAACCCCCTAAAGCAGGTATTTTCTTTTTATTTTGTGGTATAATTCTGAAAATGAAATCGACAATCATTTAATATCGTTTAAATCAAATATAAATTTTAAATCAAATGTAATAAAATGTAATCATTTAAAGTTTTTTAAAGATCATGCTTAATCACTAACAGTATCTGTCAACTTTAGTTGTTAAACAGGCTGTTTTTTTTTGTTAATAGTTAAAAAGATAAAAACAAAATAAATTGGATATCTAAATTATATTAGATGAAAAAATTCGTATTGTACACATGGCTACATGTTTAGACTATATATTGTGGACTTTATACCGACCGCGCTTCATGTAGAACTTTCCTACTAACAGAGGTGAAACTTGAGTGCTTTGGTTAATATTAACGAAATTTATTTAATTCTGATTTATGATTTCTGATCTATATTTGTTATAAAGAAGGGAAGGTAGTTGAGCACATTTGAGTATGTCTCGAATTCGTCGATTTTACGTTTCAAAACTCAATACATTCTGAACCTTTTAGAAGTAATTCAATTAAAGTTTCAGCTGTGATTAAATAGGACCATGTTTAAAACATTCGCTTCAAAATAGGTTTACCGCTTGATATTAAACTTCCATTTCAAAGGGGTTTTCACATGCGTGTTTCAATCCTTCAACTGTCACATAATTCGCACAATTTTCTCTCTCCAAATTCAGAATGCTTGATTGATTGCGCGATTAGCGATTGGTTGACCGCCAAACTCGGTTACCATGACAACCGAGCGACCTTTCCAAGTGACGTGCCATTCCGTTAAGACCCCCGCCTTCGTTACATCGGTTATAGGGTCTAATCACTTTTATGGACCATTGGAAAATGGGCGCAAGCAAATGTGATTCACAAATTATTTGCGATTCTACGAGATCTTGTGCTATGGAAATAGGGATGAGTTTCATAGTTTGTCTAAGTTCAGGATTATAAATTTTAAGGGAGGTAGACACGTGTGTTGATTGGCTCAGTTGACAGTTAGGAAGATAAACGATCGTCGTCATTTGTCATTCGCGTCCCCCTGACGACCTCTTGCACTTATCCTATTAAATGCATATCATATAATGAGAATTTCCCTAGATTGATGGATCATCACATAATTACCATTCGCTAGGTATCATGTGCATTTGAAAGGTAATCACTTCTTGCACAGAGGTGAATACCTTTCAAATGCATTGAAGTGATTCTACAGTAATAAGCGAAAAATGTTTATAAAACTAATTATAAAGAGAAAAGCTATTGTATTAGACACGTGATTAGTTTTCAAATTAATCTTACTACTTACGTATTTTGTTGATAATCTGGTCTTAGTAAGACAAGCTTACTAGGTAGTTATTATTCTTATTTCTTGGGATTTGATGAAAGCAATTTACTGAGGTGGCAACGATAGCTTAGCGACTAAACGAAAATAGACAAAACAAATATAATAAGAACTAATACTATTAGCAATCTTTTAAAACGCTGTTAGTTTAATTTTAATATCTTTGTTGTTTTCTTAGATATGCAAGGTACTAAACGAATTCAATTAGTCAAGGTTATTTAAAGAAAGAAAATAGATATTATGGTGTGTGAGTTTTTCTTTATTAATTGCTCAAAAACAATTATAAATAGCTTGTCTAGACATAGATAACACTTAACCTTGAATATGCATTGTTTTTTATAACAATCTTTTAAAAATACTCGCAACTATTTTCGATCCAATCACTCGTAGTTAAAAATGAATAGTTAAAAACAGTGTCTACAAAAATTATGAATGGGGAAAACAAAGAAAGTCATAATGACTTTGAGAAAGCCTTAAAAATATGAGGGTGCTGTTATACATTAATATATTTAGTACAAACAAAATGAGGCTTTGTTATATAATATGGCCTAACTTTTTATGCAAAACTATAGTGAACTCCTCTACAATTCAAGATCAAACGCACTCAAAACTATACCATTGCGCTATTCGGCTCCTAATTCATCCTATTTGGATACAAGAGAATACAAACGCAAAGTTAAAGCAGAATAAAATAATGTTGGTTTCGAAAATGGATCGATAGAAATCTTAGAATAGATCCCCAAAAAATACGAAACATGAAAGGAACAAAATGACCAAAGGAAATCTTAAGTTCAAATCTCAGTGAATTATACAGAAGAACTAACTCGTTGATTATCATCCCCGTCCCATGTGTATTCAAGATGGAGTATAAAAAATCTGCGACCGTAAAATAACATCAATCACCCTCCGATATAAAGGATGAAAATATTTATCTAAGGATTACAGGGTGTCCTTTACGGAGATAACTTTGACGCTCCGATTCCCCTTATAATAGATGCGTACTAAAATTGAGCAACCATGCAGTAATTTCACAATAGAGATGAATAAAAGAGAGTTTTGTGTTGTGTTAGTTGAATCTGCATTCTTTTTTTTACCCATGGTGAATTTTGTTAGTGGTAATTATCAAACTATTAGTTTGATACTTTAAAATACTTTAAAAATAAAACCTAAATCACATAAATATTTAACAAGAATTATTAAAAGTAGACCAGAAGCCGTTAAATACAATTTAATTTTTTGAATATTTCCGTTTTTTCTGTCGCTCATTCTATATACATAATTGTGGAGAAGTTAATGTCGACATACAGGAATATACGTTAGAAATTAAACCGTATAGTGTGTAGCAAGATTTCGAGTAAACACTGTACTTATTATTGAGCAGGCGGTGGTATCAGCCAACCGTGAAATTATGCCGTTGACGCCATTGTGTTGCACCCCTAGTGGTCGTCGGCGCATGATAGAAGAGCGAGCGGTAGCGGAGGCGGACCCATAGACTGAAACTATAGAAACGTTTTACTTAAGAGAGCATTGTAGGGATGATATAAACAAACACGGTATATATATTTTTTATACCCTAAATAGAAGAAACTAGATTTAGAGAATTACTAATTGGGGAGCCACGTAATACAGAAACCTATATAGCAAACGTAATGTTAATAAAATTTGTTTTATAAGTATTATTTTCGAATTTTATTTTAAAATTATTTAAATAATTATTTACGAACTACATTCTTGATGCCCAAGAGACTACTGCTTCTACAATAGAGTCTCTTGGGTATCCATTGGAGAAACAGCGCGAATTTTAAAATTAATAACTATCAAAGCTGGGATTCAAGTCATGATCTTCCGTGATGACATTTATTTTGCGGGTGTTATTATTTTAGTGCTATTATTTTTTAGTTTTTAGTCTTACTTAAGATATAGGATTTATTATATTATCAGAATATGTAACATTTTCTTTGTATATTATTTCCGTTCGTGGTGCTTAACGTGTGTTACAAGATGTGGATCCTTATTTGTAAATGAATTTCTTGGAAAAACAAAATATTGTCTCCTGTCACTTAGACAGTACTGACGCCATTATGTGGACTATGGTGAATTTGATGGTAATACCTGGCCCTTGGTATTATGAGAGCGCTTGGGGAAGAATTCTAATTTGGATTTTGGTCAGTGTTCATCAAATTGAGTTGGTCAATTTGAAATGCGACTTCAGTGGATTATTTCAATGGAAGAAATTTTATTGAATTAATTTTGATTGCGATTATATAGTTTGACTTTTATATAGTTATGTTATAGTTTCGTGCTACTACTCATCTAATGAAACAACTTTTGCATGAGCTTAAAGATGTGTAATTTTTGAAATACAGAAAATACTGTGCTTGTTGTGAAACTAAGCAATATAATATGTATGTTTTGGAAATATTGTAGGTAAATTATTGCATGGCAATATACTCTAGCAATAATTCCAACAAATCTTTATCCTAGCCTCATATCTCTTTAATATATTTTCTTGAAGCTGTCAATATCTAATTTAGATATTGACATTGTCTATACTAATATTAAAGAGGTAAGATCTGATTGATTATTTGTTTGTTTGTTTGCACCGAATAGGCCCCAAAACTAGTGGAACGATTTTAAAAATTCTTTCACCTATGGGAAGCTACTTCGTATGCGATGAACATAGGCTATATTTTATCGCGAAAATGAAAATGGGAATAGAAGTTTATCATCATTATCATCAACAGCCCTTTTACATCCCCACTGCAGGGGCTCAGGCCTTCCTTATGGATGGTTAAGGAGGATGGGTTATGACCCTCCATGCTGCTCCAATGCAGATTTGAGGGTATTAACGACTCCAAATGCAACCGGGACCAACGGCTTAACGTGCCTTCCGAAGCAAGAAGTAGCTCGAGATATTTAAATGAGAGAGTAGAGAATTTTTTGGTCACCCATCCCGTGACCGACCCTTGTGAAAGTTGCTTAACAACAACGATCGCAGGCCGCGGCGCTAATCCTCTACGCCACCGAATAATATAAACTTATTATAGCTTATAATAAGTGCAATAGAAATTTATATAAGAAACTAAAACGTTCCCATGGTAACCATTGTTTACTATTCAATTTGTCATTGTTATTATATCCGTGTCATGATATGAACCGATATTCAAATAAACAGTTACCTAGGGACCACGCAGGCAAAGCCGCTGGAGAAAAGCTAGTATTTTATAAATATAGTAGATATTTACAATTTTAAAATATTTAATAAGCTGACATTCACTGTAGTTATAATAATTTAACTACATAATATGCCCAAAATAATTTTTAATTTGCAAATGTTTGTCCTCAAACAAAGCCCGTTGGACCAGCCGTTATATTAATTCGTGTTTCTTGAATGTTTTGATTGACCGTATAATTAAAAGAAAATAATTATATTTGTATTTCTCTGCTTTTGGTAACAATAAGTGCAATACAATTCTGATCGTTTTTACGTGGCAATAAATTGTAATTTGAGAAATACAACTACAATAGAATGATATATCATTTTAGTAGTTTTATTGTACTTTAATTTAAATAATATTATTGAGTCGATAATCTTTAATATACCTGAGTTTTCATTTGCCTTATTATTTAGAACAAAACAAGTTGTTCACTAAGGATGTATAAGAACTAGATTCTATTTAAAAAAAAAAATCTTAAAAGTTGATATAAACACAACATTATTCACTGCACATACGTTTCTTAATTATTTATAAACTTAAACAGATTTAAGAATTTTAATAAAAAAGCATTTGTCTTCTTTAACACTGATTAGTTTCAAAGAAAGATATTCAATTAAGATTTGGATACATTTACCGCATTGATTCTATGCACCCCAGAAACAAACACTGTCTGCAAACATTCTTTAAAATGCACCCCCCAGCTCATAATGGCGTGCACTGGATCACGAACCCTCGTTCAATGAACAATCGATGGTAGAATTAAACTATCTATCACTATTATTAAAAACTAGAAGAGACACAACTTTGTAATGTATAGAAATCCTATGTTGAACGATACTTAACATTTTTTTTAATATGTCCTGAGCTAAATCGTCTGAGTAAGGACAAAAATTATTAAAACATGTTTATCCATAAGTGCTTATAGAAGAAAAGTGGGACAAATTAGATCTTTGTATAAAATGTTTCTTCGCATAGTTGTTTACAAATATACTTTACAATTGATGTATAATAAAAATCAGGAACCTACACTATAATTACTCCCACACCTCACATTAGTAAAGTCACTTGGCTAAGAACTGAAACTGTATTTGTCATCTTTGTAAAATTTTCAAAGACATTCAAAATTAAATGATATTTGTGAGTGACTTACTATTTTTTTTTTATAAATATAATAATTATATTTTTTGTTTATTATGAGTCTGAGCATGATGCTCTTTATTGAAGGGTTTTCTATTGTTTCACTTACCTTTATATTCACTTCTAATATGGCATATCTATTAAGTTCAAATCTGTGATTAGGTCCACCCTTGCTTATTTGGAGTGAAGATGTACCGTTGAGTGATCGGCTTATTTTGGCGTAGATAATTAAGTAATGCACAAAGAGCTTTGACAGTGTAATTATAATGTTAAAAGCTTGTTGCTTCCACGAAGTGAACTAGCAAACGAAAAATATTTTTAGATAAACCAAGATATTTGGTAGGACTATTTTCGTACACTTACCAAGCTATATTTGAAAGTATCTTGACTAATTATTTCGATGATATCTGCAATACAGGAGGTAAGTACTCACAAGGGCCGGTCTTAGGATGGTCGACCATAAATTTAGTATATCGAGTCCCTTTCGTGCACTTTTAATCGTAAGAGCGGGCTGCATCCATAGTACTTTTCACGATCACTTCAGCAACTACCAATCCACATTGGTCACTGGTGGTATAAACCTTTCTCCATATTCCGCCCGTGCCCCTGCAATGAGGACATCAATAGGATGACGATGAATGGGTGCATTTTTTTTTCAATTAATTTGTCGATCAAACAAATGAGGCTGAGAATGTTATTTCCAAAAAGTTTTTTATACTACTTTAAACGGAGACGTTTACAAAATTGTCTGTTTGGCGTGCGAAGTATATTATGTATAATGATTTTTATTTGCTAAAGAATGGCTGAGTGTTAACAACCGCTATCTTTGAAGCAACTGATTTAACTAGATCTGAGGCAGCAACTTCGTTTATGAGGATTTCGTAAAAATTATTTTGTTAACATCTTGGCTGGATAAAATATTTAACTACAATAAATTTTTATTTTTTAAACTATGTGCACTTTTTGATTTACTTTATAAGAATTGAGTCGTTTTTCGTCCGTGGGAGATTACCCTGAGTGACACACACGTGATCCTGGGTGGTGCTAAACAAGCGACAACATACTGGTGGTAGGCTTAAGCCGTGGCTAGTGACCACCCACCGAACAAAGCCGTGGCGCCAAGCGGCCTAGCCGTGTTCCGCCACGATGTTCGGTGACGCCGTTAGTGGAGATAGGTCGAAGCGGTTGTTCCTTTGCTCGATGCCGATTTCTGGCTTGTCTCTTGCAGGCGGCATCGGGTAGCTGGTCTTGGAGGGTAGCGGGATCCGAGGCACGGTGCTCCGCTGGCCGACCGCAGTTAGTAGGGGGCCCAACTAGTGAGCTAGCCACTCATGAAAGGCTGCCCCGCCAACTAGCGAAAAATCCCGGAGTGCGCCATCATGCCGGTTGGCGACCGGATGTAAGGGCCTGATGGACAACTCCGGGGGGGCTCGGGCGTCCCCGCAGTCTCCAGACCAGTTCCCCATCGGTGTTGCTGTTTGATGCGTGCCAACAAGGCGTGAGTATGGAGCAATTGTTTCACTTCTAGCCTCACACCGAATCACTCCTGCACATGCAAGTAAGAAAGAGAAAAAAGGCTCAACAGCGGATGCATTCCCTTACACTCAAAGTGCACCTCACTAATATAAGAGGTCTGCACTCAAATATCGTGCCGGTCAATCACCATCTGGAGACCGTAAAGCCTACACTCTTCTTTCTTACGGAGACGCAGATAGGAAATCCGTTAGACGCGTCGTACTTGTTGTACCCCGGATACTCTTTAGAGCAGAATTTCAAGCGGAAAGCTGGGGTATGCCTTTATATCCGCGGCGACATTTGCTATCGGCGTCTCCGTAATCTAGAGGATCCCAGATTCTCTGTCCTTTGGGGCCTTGTGGACACAGGTCAAGAGAAGATACTTTATGCCTGTGTCTACCGATCGCACACAGGAGACGTGGAGACAACCAGGTTTCACGAATATCTCGTCGAGGCGGCGGATGCTGCCCAAGGGACGTACCCGACGGCCCAACTTGTGTTTCTGGGGGATTTTAACGCCTGTCACGAGACGTGGCTATTCCCATACCGGAAAACAGACCATGCCGGGAGAGAGACGCGTAAGCTCGCTTTAGCGTTAGATCTCACCCAGCTTGTCCAATGTGCTACTCGGGTACCAGACGTCAAAGGGCATACACCCAATTGCTTGGACCTTCTGCTGACAACCGATCCAAACCGATACTCAGTGTCGGTATCGGCTCCCTTGGGTAAGTCCGATCACTGCGTGGTGAAATCTGTGTCGGCCTACAACCAGCCCAACATCGGCCCTGGCGGCACCCGGTGGTTGTGGCGATACAAGTCAGCAGATTGGGATGAGATGCGATCTTTCTTTGCATCTTATCCTTAGCAGTCCGTATGTTTTTTCTCAAACAATCCGTCAAGCTGCGCGGACGCTGTGACTGAAGTACTTCGACAGGGTATGGAATACTTCATCCCGTTTTCCGACGTACCGATGTCCAACAAAGCTCAACCTTGGTTCGGGACTGAATGTAGATACGCTGAAGCGTTGAAACAAGAGGCGTACCTGGCCTGGGTTGATGCTCGACACCGCAAGGCAAATGACATACGTGAGAGGAAAGGAAAATTCAATAGCGCTGCCAAGTCCTGCAAGAAGGTGTTATAGAGGGCTCGCTTCAACCATATCAGCCGAATAGGGGCCAAACTGGCTTCGTATCTCACAATAATACATTGTTACTACTTGTAATCTAAGTCCGTGTTCAAACCAAACTGACTGTAAGCCGCCGAATGTGAGCAGGCTTACTATGAGCCCCAGTGTAAACGTGAAAATAAACGACATTTTTCGTTCACAGTATGCTGACAATACGCTTATAGCTTACAATACGTCAATGGATCCAATACGCTGACGTTTAGCTACGTAGCCATTCAGCGTCCGCGGAGCGTAGTGACGTGCTACATTAATCAGCCGTCGAATGTCAGCGTCTACGCATAGCGTAATAACGTATTGTCGGTTATATGTGAACGGAAAACTGAATATGTATGGAAATACAATAAACTGCGTAACGTTCGCTTACTTTCGGCGGCTTACAGTCAATTTGGTTTGAACACGGTCTAAGCTTATGTTTTATAGAATTTATTGTTGCTTCTGACTTGGCACTGTACTGTCAAGTCAAAGCAACCATCAAACTAAGCGACTAACAAGTGTTAAGGTCAGTGCAAATCACGGGGCCAGCAGAGGTGATTGGCAACGAGATGTATTTTCCATCAGATATACACCAATGTCCGTATTCATCTACCAGATTTACCCGCTATAGCGGAGTGTACTATTATATGATACCCAGCGATTCATCATCCATTTGTTTGTCCTTTTCCCAATTATTCGTTTGGAGTCGGTGCAATGTGTATGCTTCTTTCATAAGTTTCGATAAGCCATCACTTCAACATTCAATTTTTACACTTACCTCTATTCATCTTTACTTCTGTCTTTCACCTCACATCGCTATCCACATTCATGCTCAAAACCCCTTTTGTTATATGCAAGTATTCGTTCTTGTACAATGTACATATGTCACTGGCATTACTTTAATATTTTCTCTAATGTACTCATACTTTACTTTGTCCATTTTCGTCTTTTCACATATCCAACTTAGCATAACATCACAGCCACATGCAGTCTACTTTCATACAAATGCTTTCCCGGCTAATACTCCACTACATACAAGATGTGATGTAACCGATTGGCTTTGAAATCATCATAGTTAACAACACTATCTTTATTAGTTCATTAACAATATTAAATATACACACTTTATTAATTATATTACATACTAATAACTAGTACAAGTTGATTATTTCTGATTGTTCAGATCTATTTAGTCTGGCTTATTTTATTTTTATTACATATTTTCTGAGAACAGAGGCGTTGTATGCTGAAATACACGTATCAACCAAGCTCAGCAATAGATGATAAATAAATATTAATGAAAAGTATTATAAGAACCACTGGTGTGAAAATTCATTGTACCGATGATATAGTCAATAAAGATTATTTTTTTCACAAAAACCCACATTTCACCGATTAGACCTAATTTTCCACGACACGGGACGAAAATGTAGGGGCTGTTAGTGGGCCGGAGAGTTTACTGTAACTGCTATGACCGCGTGGTTGCAATCAGTTTTATTAGAAATAATATGCTGACCAAAGCTGTTTATTCCATAGTATTATTGGATATAACAGTACGATAGGGTATAAATATGCATTATATAATGGAAATTCCCTGTTTGGTTCCTATTTGTTTCCTTAATAGGATGCTTGAAAGAGATCGCTGTTAAGCGGTAAGGCCTGAATATACTGTGCCTGATACTGTACAAAATCTATCATATTGTTATATCTTTGTAAAAAAAATCTGTGTTGTGTAATAAAGTGTCAAATATATAAACAAATAAATGATTCTGAAGGCCTGAACGAGTAGAAACCTCTCTTAAGTGGTTTCATAACCACTAGATAATTAAAGCATATAATTGTTATTTAAATGTACAGACAGCAGCTTTATTTTTAAACAGAATTATTTATTATTTTTATGTGTAGTAAGAGGAATCAAAATATATATTAAAAGTTATAATAACTTCTGCTTGAGCTTATTTTTTAATAGTATCCTTAAATTTTGGTAAGTAATAATTGAGTATTAATCTTTGTTTTACTTAAAAAAATATTGACAATATATTGTATTTTAAAAATCAACTTGTGACTCGTGCGAATTGAGATGACATCTGAGGGCCTAATTAATTTGTCCTTAAACGAAAATACTAAAAATTTCGTTTAATGTTCTCATATATAATTGATTTCGTTATGATTTATTTGTGCATTAGAGACAGTGCCAGATCCTTCCTCCATTTCATCATATTTTATTGATTAATGTGTTTTTGGAGTCGAATTAGCATTTCGAAAATAGAATAAATTTCGTTTTAGGAGAAATAGAAAGGGCTTTAAGTAGCCCAATTCATATAGATATTAACAATCCAAATAACGCTGAAGTTTATAAACCGTTCGATCGAAGTCCTATCGAAATGTGTTATTCAGCTGATGCTCGGACGCAGTATAATAGCACTTCAACTCAATAGGATCAAAACTCAACGACTCACCAATTGAAAACCAATACTGTTACCAGTAAGATTAATTTGTATGCTCCCGTGCTATTAAAATATATTTTTTATAGTAAATTTAGAGATTTATTACATGATAATCAGATTTTAATTAAGAAAGTTAACTTTAACTTATTTAAAATATGAAATTATAAATCTATATATGATATTAAAGTGAAAGGTCACTCACTCACTTACTCACTCACTCATCACTAAATCTCTGAAACTACAAGTGCTAGGAGTTTGAAATTTTGCATGCGGGTTCTTTTTAAGATGTAGTTGCTCACTAAGACGAAATTTTATGAAATTCAACGGGAGTAAATCAGGGGATGAAAGTTTTTATGAAACTTCGTTACTAACAAGTGCTAGGACTTTCAAATTTTGCATGCGGGTTCTTTTTAGGACGTAGGTGCTCACTAAGAAGGGATTTACTTAATTTGACCCCCAATTTACCCCCTAAATTAGTCGATGAAAGTTATTATGGAATTTTCTCATTTCTGGACTTAAAACTAGATTACTCGGTCAAAGCCGCTGGCGGAAGGCTAGTAGAAAATAAAACTTATTATTTAGCAGAGTTTATATGAAATTGTTTGTGGGCGACATTTGTCTGCCAAAGACAATAAACATTTTCTTATGTTACGTTTTGGATTTATGGCCTAACTGCGTTTAATATTTCGTTGGTGGCCTTTACACGTAAAGATACAACAAAATCATATATTTTTTTTTAATTTTGAGGATTAAATAAAAGACAATATCTCTGAGCTTATGCATGTCTATCTATTATGCACACGTATGTTAATATTTTTAAAATCTATCTGCTAACACCAAAAAATAAAGATTCTATATAAAGTTTAAGTTAAAAAGAATTTAAAACAAGCCCTTCTAAGCCGGTTTCATGGTGACAAAAAATAATATATTTTATGGGGAGGACAGACACAGACATCGGCCTAGGTTTTCGTTCTTCACTCATTATTGGAGTGGGCTCATCAATGAGACTAACTCTCAACGACAGATTACAGAAAGACGTGTTCTGTGGTTAATTCTAACTCCTTGGTGAGCCTAAACTTTTTAATGTAGTCCTTTTCAGGCATTTCAAAGGAGTCCCTTTTTAAGCAACTTCAAAATATTAAATTTTAATATTTAGCAGTTTTAAGATAAGTATTATTTCTTAATTTTTAAAGTTAAAAGGCGTTCTATTTTTTGAAAAAAAAGATCGTTATTTAAACCTTTTCTTCTTTGCAGCTCATTTATATCCAATGAAATAAACAGATAACCAATAGAATAAAAGCTTAACCAAAGCTCATATTGTTTGTTTCTATATGAATTCTTGATCAACAGCATCTAAATCGTGTATTCTGACGTTTGGTCGGCTCGCAGCCGATCAAAAGAAATGTCGTTTAGCAAAATAGCTCTAAACGTCTGATTTTTTGCAATTTTTGACACGGTTGATTAGCTGAATACATTTCGATGATACTCCGATAGAACTATTTTAAAATAGGCTTTATTCATAAACGTGAATCGACGATACTCTGATAGAACTATTTTAAAACAGGCTAAGTCATAGCCGTGAATAGGAAAATGGGTTTGACGAGAAAATCGCTGTGATACTTTTGTTACGTGAATTGGACTACAGGTGTCCTGTTAATTTGTACGAGTAGTAGGTGGGAATATTAATTGATAGTTAAATTCAACCCACTAAGTGAAATATGATATACTATCGGTGATTTCACCAACGTAGTTCCGGCCCCTATGGATCCGTTTAATGAGAGAAAAATACCCTATGCATATTATCCAGGATTTTTTTAATAATTTCATATACAAAAATAAGTTTGGTAGTTTTGCGTGAAATACACAAACACCTCACAAACTTTAGTTTTGTAATATTAGTAGATTTTCATTTGGTAGGTTGAGAAAAAATTAGAATCATGTCTTATTGTAGGAAAAAATTGTTTATCAATAAAAAAAGAAAGGTATATTGAAAGATGAAGAAGACATTCGTACATAAACATAATTAATGGAAAACGAAGTGTCGCGTCGAAGGCACGTTTTTTAAATCAACTTATTATTCATCGTGAACGATGTTCAGATGTTGATATCTATTCTTTACACAATTCTTATTTTCCGAGACACACTTGAGCTTCTCAAACGTTATTTCAGTCCATTGCTTACGTAACGAATTTTTCCCGAGCACGTTAGTTTCCTTTGAGGGTTCGGTTTACGAGTGCATTTTGTAACGTTCCAATGTCCTTAGAAATATCAAAAATGATTGTTTCCTTCGTGTTTACATTCTTAAGCTCCTTTTAGATATGCCTGACGCATGTGTATGTAAGCAGATAATTTAATAATGCAAGTTTGGAAATAACTGTCGAGTATATTTGTCAAAAAATGCTCCGTCAACAAATATTAGGTTGTTAGGCTAAATATAGTTGATAGGCGAAAGTTTAAAAGTTTATATACGTCACCAAATGCTACAATACCTTTCACGTCTTGCACACGCACGGGTTTCAACCTTAGGTTTACATGACAGAATAACGTTTGTTTTTTGCCATGTAAAGATAAGATTGATTCGCCGCGTCACAGTCTTCTGTTAACACTGACGATCTTCATCTAAAATAATTCTGTATGTAGATGAAAAATAGTTTAAAAGATCAGCGTACAGACAGTGGCAGCGAATTTGTTTTATAGATACTATGTATAAATAGGAAAAAAATAATAAACATAATTTGCGTTTGACATCAAATAAGCTATTTGTTTAATCTTCAACTCTTAATAATTTCGCTATCATAACTCCATAACCAAAACAGCCAGAGCCAGGCTAGCACCTAGCACCAGCTCCTAGCACGTATGGTAAACCCATTTATCACGTAGCACGCATCTATCCAGTAAATTCCAACGGTGAATTATGATCGTGTAATGCAGGCTAAATGTTCACGCTTGTTCTTTATGCTATTTACTCACGCATATGTGGCAACGGAATAATATTCGACAGAAGTGACACGTCTGGTACTTTGCTTATCACGTGGATTGGCTCAGTTGTTGGTGACAATTACTTGAACAACACTTTCAACGCTTTAACACGAGAAATCTGTCTACTTACTATGTATTATGCTTAAACGGGAGTTCTTACAGCAATGTTTAATCTGTCTAAAATAAAAACCACGATAAAAGATGGCTAATAGATTTAGCACGACATTTAGCATCTGCAGCAAAGCTACTGGATACTGTACGTTAATGGGTTTACAGCGCCTTCCCAGCATTATTAGAATTGATACTATATTATCGCGGTTCTAGGAGTTGTAGCACCTTCGTTGTTCCAGATTTCCGTCATACAAATGATTTAGCTACTTAATTTGGAATTTAAGCAAGGAATTTTATTTTTAAAAATAAAATAATGGATATATACGAATATTATTGTGTCTATTCTAACAAATCAATATTTGCTGTGGTAATAGCGGTAATGTGGTAGTAGGAAGTTTTACAACATTGGCCAACTATGATGATTGAATTTAGGAGAAATAAATGTCATAATCCTTATACATAAATTAAGACTACAGAATATAATCAAAAGTTTGTAGTAAGGCGATGTGTAAATAGTCAAACTCACTCTAAAATAATTAGAAGAAGAGTGAAAGAAAAATATAATAGAATACAAGCGATAGACCATTGCTGTATAACCATACCATAATGCCAACTGATACTTTTTACAATCGGGATACTCTTCTTCAGTTATTTATTTGTTATAATTGCAAGAAAATGTTAATCACGAAAAATTAAAGAACAATGTACTTTTCGTGTAAACTCAGTCAAAAAAGAAAAAAAAAATAAGGATCGCAATGTTTTATAATTCTAATGCTTTAATGCTTTTAGGGCTTCTTAAAGGTTTGAGGTAGCGAATTAGTTCAACCTCTTTTTAAGTTATAGCAATCGCCCGTGGCATTGGCGACACAGAACAGCAGACTCCCAAAAGTATTTTATTATTAGTAGTAAAGGAGTATCTGGTATGCGTCTGCTTGTAGGGAAATAAATATAGATTTAAATAAAAAGTATTAAAAAAATCCGCCTTAAAGGTAAAATATAATTCACGAAACTTCTATTGAAATCTGGATAAATACAAGGAGTTAAATAAGAGACAATCAGACATCACTGAGAGGAAGAAATTGCTCGTGTTTAAACAAAAATACTAGCTATTCGAATAATAATTTGGCTAACAAAAATCTTATTTTGTATCCATTTTATTTACAAAATTATTGATTAATTATTAAAATAAAAAAAGACTTTAAAAATAACGTTACGGTTTCATTGTCGACAAAGTTTTATAAATTCTCGTTTAAGATCAGAGCTATAAATAAAATATGTGATTGCAATTTTCATAAATAATACATCCTCCTAATAATCAACATGAAGTATTGGACAAACAGTTTAACCTTTTCAATATGACTTTCAGTTCAAATAATAAGAATAAAACACTGTTTGACTACTACACATTGCTTTTTAGTAAAGCTCTATGGACGATAATGCAGTTCTGCGATTAGAAGATAAGTCATTAATGTAAAGGTCATAGCATGTTGAAATGACTCAGCAGCAGCACGGCGCTGTTCGAATTATGATTACAGCTAATTGCTAGTATACTAACCAGGCGTCTGCCAGGCATTGGCTTTTTATAAAGATATTATAAAATATATAAAACTAAAATTAAATGCTGAAATGAAACAAAAATCAACAATTACACGCTGAGTTGAAGTCGTGCCATTTAAGTGTGCTATGACCTTTAATCTGAATCACTACAAAGGATGCACTGTTGAGTTTCAAGTGTTTTTTAGATTTTAAATATGATTCTCAAAACGTAAACTTGATCCAGTACTCGAGTTCGGTGGTTTAATATATTATGATACGGTTATCTCGACAATTTTTAACTTTTATAAGTTTAGCTGTAAAACATTTTTCAGCGAGTGTTAAAACTTTTATAAACTTCAAAAGTTCTCTATCTTTTACGGAGTAAAATGATCGTACAAATTTATTTTAAGAGCTTTTTATTGGTTTTGTGCAAAGAAATAATATCCAGGTATTTGAAAAATTCGCACTTTATATTTCCGTGGGTTTTTTTTATAATGAATCAACATTATAATGAAACTAATATAAAATATTTTGTAGATATAAATAAAAATCAGAATATTACCAATAAAAAAAATAATTTTTCGATTTTTTTCGAATGCTTAATCAATATTTTTAGGAAAAGGTGATGAATGTAAGTCGGAATGAAATTATATAAGGTATAATGTTTTTATATGCCACGACTTCGTGCAGTTGATTAGTTAAGTATACTAAACAACTTTCACTATGGGTATAACACTGCATTCACGAAAAAATAATCAGCTGTTTCATATAAAATGGTAACACAATCGTTGACAGTATGAAACAGTATGAGACGCGCACTTTGATTTTGTTTTGTTTTCTACTTTGTGTAGTCTTTTTATTTTAACAAAGCGCACGCATATTTTATTTTATTTTAATTATTATCTTATCAGTAGCATTATTCATTAAAACTCTGATATTATTTATAAATATTTGCTTTATTTTGATAAAATAATAATAAATGTTTTTTATAGATGCAACAAATTCCTAAAAATGAAAAATTATAATCTCAGGTATATTTAGGAACGAGATGTTTTTCATCACAAATATATTCACAAATATATATTTGAAGTACAAGCATCATATATATATTTAACATTAGTCACATAATTTGCTCAATATATTTTTGAATATATTCAAGTAATAATAAAAGTATTACAGTAATAGTAAAGTAAATATATAAAAGTAATTATATATTCAAGTAATTATAAAATATTATAAAATTGATCACAAATAATAATAAAAATTCTTGAGTACATATTCTAGAAATAAAAAAAATATTAGAATTTCGTAAGAAAATTATTCTCGCTTAAAACATAGGCTATAATGTAACATATTATTATTTCTATAATCTAAATAATCTCATTAATCAGTAACATAATAATTATTGCCTGTTATAATATTAATTTAACATTATGTTATTAGGGGTTGCCAACACAAACTAGAATGCAAAAAAATATTTCATAACAATGAATTAATAACGTCTCAATACTTTTGAAAAACAATCTAACAAAAGGAACACAATTAATACGGGGGTATTCTATTATTTATTATTGTAAGTTTAAAATGAAACAGCTTTATTGAGGCATACAAAGGAATCTTTTCTTCCGAACGAACGACTTTTGTGTGATAACGTTATTAAGGGATAAGCGAGCGATCCAGAATATAATTTCATGTGAGATATATCAACGCGGGGTTTTTATGAACTTTTAAATGCAACGCACACTCGTTTGTTTGTCTATATTAATATTATAAAGACGAAAGATTTTGTTGTTTGTTCGCCACGAATAGGCTTCGAAAATATTGGACTGATTTTAAAACTCGCTATGGAAAGTTACATTTCATGCGGTGAATATAGACTATATTTTATCCCGATAAACAGTAAATGGGAGCGAAAGTGAATTAAAACGTTAATATAATAACTCTTGTTTACTATTCAATTTGCCATTGTAATAATATCCTCATGATATGAATCGATATCCAAATAAACAGTTTCCTAAGAACGACGCGGATGAAGCCGCTGGTGGAAAGCTAATTTATTATACAATTCTACATCAATACAACTACAATTAAACCATCTTATACTATTCGAGTACAAAATAAGAACCCAATTTGGTATATAGAAATTATATCGCTTGACTAAATCATAGATTATATTCTTGTTAAAGGATGTTTATTAAATTTCATTAACTATATAGCTTTTTTCATCTCTTATCTCTGTCTTATACGTTCAGGTAACAGTATTCTTTTTATTTGAATAGTAATTTTCAATGCTCCTAAATTACTAACACTAAATATTAAAAAAAATGGTGTTTACTTGAAATTATAAATGATACAATAACAAACAAAAATTTCATGGAGATTGTTTTTTTAAATAACTATTTCCCGCTTTTGCTTCTAACTTGAACTAATATTTAAACCTTAGTAACAAAACACCCTAGTTTTCACGTGAGTAGCTACGGAAAGGCGATCAAAATGATATGTTATGAGCGTAGCATACTCAAAGAAGGGTTTCTGCTGAATTTTTGGCAAGGATTTCATTCTTTCACTTTTATAAATCGCAAGTGATCTTTTGAAATCTTATTAGAGAGCAATAGAATTTAATTTTGCGAAGATGAATAATGGTATACGCGTTTTAATGATTTAGGTTCAAACTATTTGATCTCAAACTACGTTAATGATATATTTAAATTTTTTATGATGAAACTGATTGGTTTGCTTGTGTGTTATTGTGATAATGGGGTCTTATTAAGATGTCCTCAACTCGATTCATCGTAATCGTCAAGACGGCATGATGCAATACAAGTGTACGACGATATGTCTTACTTTGAAATCGATTTCATATGGTATTTGAGTTGTATTTATTGCTTTATCGATGTCGAAGCAATCCAATGTGATCTTGTCTAATGTTTATTAGCACCATTGAGACTTTCCAGCTTTGTGTGAATTTACATAGAGAATGGATATGATTTTTTCGATATCTTTACCAATCGTCTTCATAACAAAATCTTCCTTATGAATTGGACTCAAATATGAAAATACGTTTGACCGTTTTGCGTTTATTACATGAACGTGGGGCGAGAAGTTTTATAATCAGTAAAGATCTTCTACAAATCCGTTGATATAAAACTAAATAAACGAATTGTACTAACATCTGCAACCAAATAACGTTAACAATACATTCGTAGAATCAGAAACTGTTACATATCTGATTACATCTACGATAAGATTATTGTAAAGCTTACATTACAATAGGGTGAATGTATTTGGATTTATACCTTTTGATATTTTTTTTTTATAGTACGACGTCACCATTCTGAATGAATGTCGTTAGTTCTAATATTTTGGTTTTCAACCGGTCACGGTATGATAAAATGTAATGTGTTATTATTCAAGACTTTTTGTTATTTGTTTACATATTTTATAATTACTTTTATCGTATTAGTTTCAGTCATCCTTTTTTATTACATTTCCAATTATGAATCATGACAATTAGAAAATAAGTATAAAAACGAAAACCAATCTACAGTTTACTGATGCTCTAAAAATTGTAAAACAAGAAATTTATTTTATACCGAAAGCTATATTTAATAGCGATGATCGAGGGAGACAGTAGTCGTATGGAACTGATCAAAAAACAAACTGTTGTGGCATACAACGAAGATTTTTGTTTTATAATTTTTAGAGCGTGATTTAGCTGTAGTTGGGTTTTGGTTTTTAATCTTTTTTATTTAAAACTTTTCAATTGAAATCCTACATGGAATGATTGATTTATATATATATTTTAGTCTCTTACTTTATGCTCTCTGCTAATTTAATGTAATGTCACGTCACGTCACGCGGTCAACTAAGAGGCTTCTAATGATACCTCTTATTTGTCCAGTTACGATGAGTAGATTGAAAGTTATAAGGGTACAGATGAATGAACATTATTATATACATACAGTGTAAAAATGCTAACTCTCCTTTTCACTTCGCCGCCGTAGTCGGATAAAAAGCAACTGCAATGCAAACGTAATACGCTCGCAGTCTGCATACGTAATGATTAATAAATGGGAATTTAAGGCTGGATGTAAAGACAAAATAGAACACGAAACAAAATCAATGTGTCAATGAGATATAATAAGAATAGAGGACGATGTAAAAAATATTTTTAAAATTTGCTCGCAAAACAATAACAAATATTGTATTATTCTCTTTAATGCCATCTGCTATGAAGTGACTCACGTAATAATAAATTTTAAGAAAGCGTTAGATAGAGAAAACGCGGTAGATAATATTGTTGGCTTTGACTATTTTATGAATTCAGTTATTGACAAAACCCTTAGAAATATGATATAGTTCCATAATTTTCTTTATACAAAAGCAATAGTAAGTTATCGATTTGTTTGTTTACGTGGTCTCTTAATAGGGGCATGTTCCGTTAATTCGGGCGCGTAGAAAGAATGTAGCATGAAAGAATGACAAAACTGATATGTGACATATTAAGTACCTGAAGCTCTTTTATAATTACAGACACAACGTATGTACCACAACACCCAGAGCTGAGACAACTTAGAAAAACTTATTTCTACAATGATCCGACTGAGAATCAAACCCTCAGAGATGGCAACACCTTGAAACTATTGTGAGAGACATACTGTCACGGAAAAAGACAAGATATTTCAAATAAAATGCAAGAATATTTTTATTTTTGTAATAAATTTAATAATATTTGATACTACTGCTACTGCTGGGGCTACTGTTAATCAAATTAATTCGTATTTACTTTTATGAATAATTTATGATACCGCTATTAAAATAATGCAAATAATTTCTAAATAAAAACCGAATTGTAAATCTAATATTAAAACTGGTACAATATTTACCTGGAAAGCGTAATTAATTTGACTTTCGTCCTTTACGTCGTAAAATACAACCTTTTTCATTTGGTTAGAATTAGATTGGCCTACGTAGAGCTGCTACGTAGAGCTACAGACACTGAATAAATTATCACTACAACCTTCTGCTGGAACAACAACTTAAATTAAAAAGTTTTCTATTTATTATACTCGTATATTAAAAAATATGACTGATAAATAATTATATTACGTTCGTAATAGAAAGATAAAGGAAGAACAAAGAATTAAATCGATTTTTTTTTATAAATATTTTAATACTAAAAACAAATATAAAATAAGTTAATAGGGGCTCCCAGTATAGCCTGTCACCGCTGCATGATGCAGTTACCTGTAAGTGAAAGAATTTTTTAAATTGGTCCTGTCGTTCGAAGCCTATTCATGCTAATAAACAAACAAACAATCAAATCTTTCCTCTTTATATGCAAGATGCTAAATGGCCATCCTAAACAAATAAAAAAGTGGTAAATAAGAAACTTAAATGTATTTTTAATTTAGTATTTGAAAAAATCTGTTTTTACCGACATACACTAGTTGTACACAGATGGCGCTATTGTATTACTATAATTAGAAGTTCTATTTTACCGACATCTCTCTCTCAACTCAAGATGGTTTGTGCTTTTTGTTCTCCTAATAAATTATTTCAAGAAATTGGATTACTTTCACTTAATACCGCTATTTAAGGACTGATATTCAACAAAAAGTAATATATGGTTATCACTAAATCAGGAAAATGATATATGACGACGATACGAGTCATCGATAAACAACGTGATACAAAAGGAAGATTCATAGGTTTAATTCATAAGAGCACGCGGGCGAAACCGCTAGCACAAAGCTAGTCTACATCTATACTAATATTATGAAGAGGAAAAATTTTATTTCTTTGTTTGCAACTAAAAGGCTCCAAAACTACTGAACCGATTTTAAAATTCTTTCACCTGCGGGAAGCTTCTTCATATGTGGTGAACATAAGCTCTATTTTATCCCGAAAAACAACAAATAAAGAGACGAAAATTGGAGTGAAAGTTTGTTTAAAGAATTAAAACGTTACTAGAGTAACTCTTGTTGACTATTCCATTTGTCATTGTAATTATATCCTTGTCATGATATGAATCGATATCCAAATAAATATAAAGTTTCTTTGGGACCACGCAGATGAAGCTACTGACGAAAAGCTAGTACATAATAAAGAGAGACTCGATCAACACATCCACATTATAGACCGAGTACATTGGCTCACATACGTCATAAATATAGAAGACTCCCATCGCAGGCGGGCTGACAAGAATAATCCCTATAGAATTAATCCCCATAAATCGAAATAGCCGATCGCCGGCAACGCCAGATAACGGTTGGTGTGATGTCCATTGTTTGACTGACGAACGAATTATGACTGCTTTAGGGGAAGTACAGTAGTGTTTAGAAATTACAGTTTAATAGGAAAAATTATTCATTTAACTACAGGGTTTGCAAAGAATCAAATGTGCAATAAGGTTTATAAATAATGCGGCATTAAAATCGTTAAAAGCTAAATTTGTATATGACTATATGTAAGTAAAGATAAGCAATTAATAGAATTAATTGATGCAACCGGTTGATACAGTCTTTAATTTTTTTTTTATTTGTAGATGATTAAATTTGGTGCATCTCGTGATTCAGAAAGCGCATTAATATTGGTTCCATTCAGATGCGCCTGTGATTGTTAACTGGTTATTATTTTTAGACAAGTTTGTAAATATTACTTCATGTTTGTGTTTTGTATTTCTGAAATAAAATTTTATTATTTGTTCTTATTAGTTTTTACGCCGTCAGTTAAGCGGATCACTACAAATATTTATAATATTACATCACGTCATTCATTATTCTTCGTTTAACTATATTAATGTCACGTAAATACTGAATGGATTGGAATGCCGTTTCTGTCGTAAACTTGAGAGTTCTAGTCGAAACTTAGATGCAATCGGTTTATGTGGATACGTGTGCTGAAAGTTTACATATACTCTTGACTTAGTTTATCGATAAATAATAGAAAACCTCCTCAAGATCCTGTGCAAGTTAAGTGGCAAGTTGACTTATAAAATACCTACGCTCAGTTACGAGTACCTATTTTTAGTTTAGAGAATGATACGTCTAAAAGTGAAAACGAAAATTAAGACCTTTGGGGGTTATTTTTTTTTTCCTTTTTAAAAGTAACAAACTTCTTTAAAACGAAGTCTTTATTTATATTATCAAGATGATGTATTTTTTTACGTTTGACCTCTGCGTGGTCTTCATATACAGTCAGGTCAAATTAATCTGTAAAAATTTCTCACTCGATAACTTTTATATTTTGTGGATAGAGTTTAAAATAATGAGTTTAAAATAGAGTTTAAAAATTTATTAAGTTTTTTTAAACGCTAATAATCTGGTAACCTCTGATAACCTGACCTGCAGCCATGTGTACTTAATTAAAATGAAGCTATTTTACCTTTGACCATGAATTATTTTTGCCCTAAGACTGTTTGTTCACGATTTAAATACTTAACCAGTTTTCGCCTTACACTTTGCCTTTTTTCTAAAGGGAAGGAATTGTCAAGATACATATAGACTTGTATTTCTGAATGTTTATATTTATGAATCTCAAACTTACTACAATTTTGTCACTAATATGTACCTAAAAATAAACAATCAATCTCTTTATTAATATAGTAAAAGAAGAAAAACAACGTTAAACGCAAACAAAATGCGCAATCTCTGCCAGAACATGTATCGTCTGAAGTGAATGTTACACAGATCTGTGTAAACAAATGCGTTTCAAAGCCTCACATTAATCCGTTTCAGTACTAACTGATATGTATGTAGAACCTAGTGCACAGTTAACATAACAGAAGGTATGTAGATAATTGTCTTCGAAATGGAATTTAAAAACAATCATGTAGAGGACGATAACCTGTCGTCGAAAAACTGCCAGCCTTCTTAGATATATGCTTTATAAATTTTTTATTTGGCTCAAAAAAACAATGTTTATTGTTGTTGCTGTCTCTCTTATCAGAGTATACGTATTTTTAAGTATATATATATTTCTTGCTAATCTCTCTTTAATTGAATAACCTAAAGTCCACGCATCTTCTGGTCATAATACCAGTCCTATTTTCGGGTGGATACAATCGACATTTTATATTATATTCTAAATTAAATTTATGATTAAGTATGGAGGAAAGTGATTGCTACATAAATAATAAGTAGTACGCCCCAGTTCTGCGGTATTATTCCGAACACGGCAGCAGTGCCGCGCATTTGTCGTATCATTCAGTTACTTTGAGCAGAGAAGATATTAATTATGTACCAACTTTCATTTATTATTTATTTTTTAAGCCGCTGATTTGATTACCATACCATTTGATAAGTGATAAGGTACATTTCAGAGAGTACTATTATTTGCACAGCAGCAATATTACTACGCAGCAGTGCTGTCAGTGTACATAAATAAGCGGTATACTACCGGTACCATTGCAATCCACCTCTAGCCCATATATGATTCAAAGTGTATACAAAGTGCTACTGCCGAAACAGCATTATAATATATATTATTGTATATGTCATGGTTTGCCATTGTCGTTATGCAGCTCCATTGGAGAGGAACATAAGGGTGTGTGCTGCAAGGCAACGTCAGCTAATTAAAGATGATTGGCAAGGTCCACGCCTCGTTCTACTTTTGCATTTATTATATTTCATAAATTTCATATTAACAATGCTATACTGGAAAATATTCTGGTACTTGTGATTACAGTCACTATATCTGTCTATCTATAATTTTGAAATTCAATAATGTTCCTAAAACTATCATTCTAATGTAATATAATTAATTATTCTAATGAAAGTTTAAAACAACTTATTCCTGAAAATCTTTAACAAAATTATACCAATATTCTTAATGATAAATGTTTAAAAAATCCACTTGGTCCCTGGCATCCTGATATGGGACAGCAAGTGCCCGGACTTGCTGTTCCATATCAGGATGCCAGGGATCAAGATTTTTCAGTATAGCATTGTGAATACGAATTAATCAAATATAATAATTAGAGCAAATTTTAATTTTTATCGAAAGTTTAAATATTTGTAAAAATATTCACTGAGGTCCTGGGTAGCTGAGTGGTAAGAGCAGTCGCCCGGATTGCGAAAGGTCATGGTTCCGAATGCCATCTCGGAGAGCCAGGGGCTAAGTGGTTTTTTTAAACATTTTAAAGAATATTTTTCTGTATAGCTATCTGAATGCGAAATTTATCAAAATAATATAACAAAAACTGTACTAATTTGAAACCATAAATAAAGTAGGTTTTCAAAAGAAATAAAATTTGAAAGCATATTTTTATACTTTTATTAAAAACAGCCCCACAAATAAAGCAGTCAAATAATACTTGAGCAAACATCACTGACAATGAGAGTGTATGGGAGAAAAAACCATAATAACCTCTGGATGAAACAGGGGCAGACGAAGACCCCTCTCGAAAATGGAAACAACATTTTATGCTTTATAGCGTTGTGATAAGAGTGTCACCACTAGAATGGTATCGGGTATTACCGCATTATCATAATTTCATATCGAAGGGTGAACAGATTTGCTAATATTACACATATTTCGATTTTTACGACCTTTGTCGGGATTCATATTTCGCACTAATGTGTGGGATAATTCAGGCGAAGTGGAGGTTAGATAAGCTTTTATTTAATAGTCTAGTTGGATTTGTTGAAGCACATTACAGTAATGAAGATTAGCCAGAATTTATAAAGCTTATAATATAGCTTAATGGACTTACTATTTAGTAAATTATGAATTCAGATATTGTCATTAGCTTACAGAATAAAATTTGTGGAATATACCAGAAAATTTTGGAATAATACGGATAATGACTAAACTTTTTTTAGTGCGGCAAGTAGTTTATTAAAAATATCGATGATGTATTTTGTTTTATCAAAAATATTAAAGCGTTGATTTGAAATACCGTATAACGTTATACCTTTGTTCATTGTCAACTCCACGGCTTTGATACCAATTATATGTCATTTTCTGTTAACTGGAAACAAAAATAAATACAGATGTAATATTTTCTGTTATCTTACTGGTGGATTCCCTATTCCCCGGCATCATCCCTATTGAACTCTATTCATTAAATGAATGGATCTTTCACTAAAATGAATGGCCAAATTCCAGTTATACTTAGCCATAGTTTGCTATGTATAGTTTTTACAAAGTCAATATCTAAAAACCTAGAAAAGTTTTGACTACCTGATTATTTTTCAATTCAAAATATATTTGTATAAGTACTTATAATACGGCTTTCCTTCTGTACAACAATAAAAAAAAATCTTTAAATTCAATATATACTCTAGCGTATTTTTATAGTAATTTACTATTATTTTTTTGTTGCTATCCAACGTATTACATTAGAACTACCATTAGAACTAGTATACCCTCTTTACAGTAATTGTTTACCTATGAGATCTGCAGGGTTAGATCCGCTCCAAGAAGCTCTTTGATGCATCTCGCATTCTCGCATTCCCCCCCTCCTCCCTAACCGAAGGTATTCCGCATTGGATTTTACCAGGCTGGCCAATCACGGTTCAATCTGTCCTTCTCAGTAAAGTGAGTTCGTACCTAGGGAGCCCTTTGCTAGATGCCGCATACTCACCCCTTCACCGAGGGCATCCGCATCGAGTTATCTATCCATCCTGTCATTCCCAGTACAAGATGACTGGAGAGCCCCAGGTTACGGCTTAAGGTGCATTTCCGTAACAAATGAGACGTAACAAACTACCTACCTGCCTGCTTCCTACTCGCTAGAAGTAAACATTCTAAATATGCATAATCCCGTATTAGCCTTGTATTTGTTTAAACTTTGCTTAGGCTCTGTTAATAATATGAATTCTAACTAATAATACTAAATATTATATTTTGATTAATTTTGCATTCACAATGCCATACTGAAAAATATTCTTAATACAAAATGCTTAAAAAATCCACTTGGTCCATGGCACCTTGAAATGGGAATCGAACCCACGACCTTTCGCAATCCGGGCGACTGCTCCAACCGCTGAGCTACCAAGGACCTAACAGGACTGACGAATCTTTCAAGCACTTGTTACTTTTTCGCTACGAGAGCGTATTCTCATCAATGTTCAGGCCATACTAAATTCAATATTAGTATATCTTGACAAATACTAATACTGAATTTAGTATAATTAGTTATATTTCATATTGTTAACGACATTTAAATTTACGATAAAGATGAAAAATTGTGATAATTATTATATTTGATTAATTTTGCATTTACAATGCTTTATTGAAAAATATTCTTAATGAAAATTGCTAAAAAATTAACTATATATTTATTTATTTTTTACCCAAGCATCATCTCTATTACAAAGACTTACAGCTAGTTTCACAAACGTCTATTAATACTTTCATTAGTTTAAAGCGACATTACCGATACAAATTTGACGTTCATTAGAGCTTAAAGGCGTGTCATTAAACCAAAGTGGACGTTTGTGCAACTGACCGTTAACCTTGTGTTGTAGTCTTGTTTTTGATATTGTTTAAATCAAACGGAAATACTGCAAATTAAGAAATTAATGCCCGTTTTCACTAAACTTAGGAGTCGCTTAATATTTGGACATTCTCAAAGCTAAAAATGCATTTCACTAATGACAAGAAATCACACTTTAAGCAACGCTTAAAATTAAGGCGCCTAGCACTGGGCATTTGCGTAATGTGACATATGTATACATTTACTCTTTGGACATATCCGATGCGTCAAGGAATAAAATCAATTTAATAAGTTGGAATCAAGGAGTTTACATATTAAAATTGAGATATTTACAATTATATTTTTTGGATTATTGGACTTTTTATATATGGACAATGACGATTGGGTGTTCGTGTAAATATAAATACCAAGTATAATTTTTCTTGTATTATTATGTCCAAATATATATTATTGCCTTTTCACGTGTAAGGAGACTAACGTGACTTTGGCGGAATTGTGTTAACGCAAATAGGTTATGCATAAATAAAAGAACAAGAACTAATGCATGCAAAATCATAGACAAAAGTTTCCTATCTAAGCAAGTGTTTAGTTAGGCATTAACTAAAATTACATGTTTGGTGAAACGATTAATCTGCTTCAGTTATTCTTGTTCTAGGTTAATGAAAACGGGCATAAGTGTGTCCTTTTGTTTCTGAAAAATAATTTGATACAACGCCGACTGTATGTATACTTCAATGAATCTATTTTTATTCAATAAGAAACTTCTTTTGAACTCGGCTGAATTTTTAAGCTTCTTACATGTTTCTTTTTCAATTTATCAATTATAATAAACTAAGTAGAAGACAAATTTCTTGAATTTATTATTCGTTAAAATAAAACTACCTATCGATTTTTTATATTTTCACGCGCACTATCCAAAATTAAACGACTTTTAAACGGTTTCTTTGTGTTTGCATTTAGTTTTTTAGCGAAAGTTGTTTAACATCTGTATCGCAAACATAATTATCAGACCTTTTTACGTCACCACTGCATAACCTACTGCCCTGGTCTACACTATATAGGAAAATTTACCTTCGTCAGTCATTTGATTTTGAAAAAATGTTATATGTTAGGTGAATCATCCTATTAATATTATAAAGGCGAAAGTTTGTAAGTATGGATGTATGGATGTTTGTTACTCTTTCACGAAAAAACTACTGGACGGATTTGGATAAAACTTTACAGCAATATAGGTTATACATCAGAATAACACATAGGGTACTTTTTACTGGGAAAACTTCTCACTCCCACGGGATACCGACTTCCACGCGGACGAAGTCGCGGGCGTCCACTAGTATAAAATTAAATAAATAATTCATGTGAAATTGCCTAAAATATTGATAAAAAAAACGATGGCCCCTGACTTAGGTAACCATTTATATTTTATTAATTTACATCTAATAATATAAGGGTAGATTTTCATAAAAGTATACTGTATCCTTGCCTATTAGTATCGTGTGCTAGCAATGTAACGAAAAGGCATTATTGTATTTACTTACACTAAACTATTCTTTCGCTGCTCAAACGAAAACACATTACAGTATTGTAAAATATATGTGACTAGACAGTGACTAGGGTTTTAACGTCAGTCTACACGCATCCCATATTAGTTAAAGGGGATGGGCTATAAGCCTCCACGCTGATGTAGCTTCTTAGATATTATGGATAATTACTAAACTGTGTAGACAATTTCATATATTAATCTAAAGATTTTTCAAAATAACTATTTGGGATTAGTGAAAGTAATAAATATGTAATGAAACCATTTAAAAAGTATTATTTGTGTTATGTTAGATGGAAAAACATCGAATACCACTGGCAACACCAATTGTCGATTTCTCAACGGGCAACCCTTTCTATCAGTTAGCTGTTACTCTCATTTTTGACTTTTACGTTTGATCAGTATCCGTCCTTATGTAATCAATTCCCACCTACAACTCCCCGTCCAGTTAATCTTAACACTCATCTTTCTATTTCTGAGAAACCTGGCTTTCTACGTCTTTGCAAATTTATTAATAAACATAATATCAAATTATAAAAATAAGTGTTGCAAAATCCTCTTTTATATGTTTAAATATCGTAGTTATAATGATATTTGCTCTTGTGTTGTTTTTTTTAGTAGAGAAAGAACAATCTCAAGGTAGAATTGGTTAATTATAACTACCGTTTAGTTCCTTGAGTCACGTGTCTCTCTCACTACGGGATGTTAGCAAAATTTCCGTCTATAACGGCACAAGTCCATATTAGAAAAAAAAATAGTGGAATCGAAATAGTGATTTTAAACACTCGTATATCAATTGAATAGTAAAATGTGTCTTTCAGTCATGAACTTTATTTTTATTGTAAAAACATACGCTACCCCCTAGCCAAGTTCATTAAGTAGAGTGGTCGCAGTTCTAACCTAACCTAAATAAGAAATTTCTGTCCAAATAAGGTAGATATTACGCATAATATAATATCTGGAACCAGTGATTTTACGCTTATATATATATATAATATAATATAACCGCTCTTCCAATTGGGCCATCAGAATTCTTGAATTTCTCTCTACACGAGTATCAGTGACCCAGTTTGCGAACGAAACATCAACTAAAATATGTTATTTTATACAAGAAGTCCTGAAGAAACTGTTCTGAAATACTTATTAATTAATTTGAAATAAAGTTTCAGATACCGACCTAGTTCTATTATATAGTATTGATACAACACAACTCCACTGAAGTTTCTCCACTCTACGAGACAATTAGTTACGTTCAAGTAAACAATTATATTTGAAACGTTCGTCTCATGTCTTCTCTTAATAATTATCTTTTTATATCAAAAATTTTCTAGATTGTCGCTAATTAGATGAGCTTTAAATACTATTGATATAATCAAACATTTACAAAGTTATAACTAACTAGCTTTTACTAGCGTGGTCTAGTTTACTGTTTAGTGAGATAAAAGAAGCCCATATTTTTATCGAGGCTTAGAAATTAATTTAGATAAATATCATAACCATGGCATAGATAAATTACAAAAACAAATTGAATAGTAAACAATAGTCAGTATGGTAACATTTAATTCCCAATACAAATTTCGACTCCCATTTTCATCCCTTAATATTCTGTTTTTCGGGATTAAATATAATCTATGACATAGACTACATCGTACGTGGTGGACATAGACTCTATGTCCACCACGTATGATGTAGCTTCCCGTAAGTGAAAGAATCTTTAAAATCAGTCCGGTAGTCTCGGAGCCTATTTGGTGCTAACAAACAAACAATCAAATCTTTCCTCTTTATACTGATGTGATGTTACCGTGTTAAGAAAGTGTCGTCAAAAGTCTTCTTATTTAATAATTGAGTCGAGACAATAGAAGAAGAAGAGTAGAAGAAAGCAGCCCTTGCTGAGTTTCTTGCTGGTTCTTCTCGGTACAAGGTCTCCCATTAATAGTCTGGACTCTAATAGTCTGGACTGAATAAATAATTTTGATTTCATTGATTTTTTCAATTGGACGTCACCGGTAAACGGCTTTGACCGGACCGTCCGTCAATATTGTCTGTTGATAATATTTTGCCTGTAATATTTTGTGCATAACTATTTCGGGTGTCATTCAGTGGCTGTATGACATCGTAGATGCCGTCTCGTTCTAAAAATATGCGCTTCGCAAACGGGTGCGAGTTATGCCTGTGTATAACTCACCTACACCTACGACTTATGTACAGCATAACTGTTTCGGTGTAGTATGATGTATATATTTTTTTTCGTGCATTGCAGTTCATAGCATGTTTACAGAGTATTTAAAAAGGCATAATAAGGCATATGATTTGACAGTTTCATATTATTTAAGAAGTAACCGAGGAGCTTGATGGTGCAATGGTTAATTTATTAGGTCTATGAAGAGATGAAGCAACTTTTGCAAGGGTTGGTCATGGGTGACCAAAATTTACTAAGCACACTAGTAGGGCTTCAGAAGGCACTCTAAACTATTGCCTTTGTATTGCAATCTGAACCGTCCCCACGTGATATGGCTCATTGTTTCTATTCGATTCGATTCCATTCATAGGGAATACCTCTGTTCCAGTAGTTGGGACATCAATAGGTCGATGATTTAAGAAGATATGCATTCAGAATATCGCATAGTTAATCAATACCTAGGACATTTTTAGTTACTGTCGCCAAAGAAGGCCCGCTGATTTTGACCACTGGAGTGATAAAAAGCAAACTAAATAACGTCTTAATTAGAGTCCAGCATCGACTCATAAGTAAGTTCAGAAGAATGTCATTAAAAAATTATTTCATTTGAGTTTTTCGGCCTGTTGCTCAAACATCCATTAAGGTTTAATGACGCCTTTAAGCTCTAATAATTGTCAAATTTGTATGGGTAATGTCGCTTTAAATTAATGAAAATTTTAATGAACCTTTGTGCAACTGGCTATTTGTTATCAAAAATAAGCGCCTTATTAACTAAGTAGAAATTCAAACGAATGACTCAAAGATAGAACCTCTTAGTTTCTGTGTAGGTCTATAACATTGGGCGTACAAACAGTCCTAGTATCAAATTACCCAATATTTCAGGCATTCTATACAAATGGCTTACACATTGTTCCCTTAGTGCTTATAAGTTATTGCGTACGGCATGTGATCAAAACAACGCAATATGCCCATCGGATACTGACATTTGGAAGTTTGTGTGGGTGTATGTATTACCAAGAGTAACTTGGTTGCGTAGTGGTTAAGCGCCACGGCCCGCGATCGTTGTTATTAAGCAACTTTCAAAAGGGTCGGTTACGGGATGGGTGACCAAAACTTATTATCTCGAGCTACTCCGTGCTTTGGAAGGCACTTAATCCATTAGTCCCGGCTGAATTTGCAGTTGATTCCCTCCAACTCGCATTGGGTCTGGCTGCATTTGTAGATGATTCCCTCCAATCCGTGTCATAGCTGCTAACACTCAGCTGTTAACACTCATCAATGCACCCTGGGCCCCTGGCGGCCCATTCTCTTAATTCTAATGCATCCATAGGGAAAGTCTCCGCATTGGTGATATTAATGAGCTTATGATTGTGATGATGGTTCAGTATTCACTTATTTCTAATCCATATAATTTTGCATGAACTATAATAAGATGAATTACTCAAAAGTGGTCTTCAAAAGACAAACTTTCACGCGAATTATAACCTACCACTTTTTTTAAGTAAATTAAAATTACCATTTGCTCTTGTGTAGAGAACGTCGATCTAGTGGAATTTTCATTCACATTTAACTTTTTAATACAAAGAACTTGTTCTTCTTAGTACTGTCTACTTTAAACGCTTTGTTTCTAAATAGCTTGCTAAACTAAGTTTCTTTTATCAGTTGGACTTTCTATGCATACAATATAAAGTAGGTAAAGAAACACTTCTCCGAAACTATAGCTCAAAACAAATAAATGGGACGCTATTGTTATTTTTAAGAGGTTTATAGGTACCTTGCCTTTATAAGAAAAGATATTCATAAAGTTGGCAAAAAGTTTTAGGAATTACAAAACTCCATGAAGAGCGAGCTTTGTAAACAACTTGAAAGTTTTATTACAAACAATTATTATATTTATTTTCACTAGGGGCTAATCTTAAAGTAGGTAATAAACTTCAAGTGTTTGTAGTTTAGTATGTTTATTATTTAAATTATTATAAGGAGTTCGCAATGCTCTGTAAAAGTTCAACAATCTTCGCAAGGGCAGGTAGAATGGGTGATCAAAAATTTCAAATTTCTAACGCCTCTGTACTTTTTAAAAATTAAACGATGATATATTATTCGATAAAAAACCTTATATTCAATATAGTTTCATAACGAATTTGTGGCAGCATATCAAATGTAAAATATAAGCTGACTTGACGGCACTCCTGTGAACTTTATACAGCAATTAAAGTAATTAAATAAATACAGTATTCATACATATTTTATAAGTATTCCAATAAAATCAAAAATCCCACCCCTAGTCTTTAAGCTATGACTCATATTTTTCGCACCTGTTTATACTCCAATGCTATCAAATAATAACCCTCTACTACTTATGACAAAACACAATATAGTCGTTATTGCTCTTTAATAAGGCTCAGAACAATAACCGATATTGATCCTTACGAACCTTTTATATTTGATTATTCTTATAGGAAATTGGTACCTCGAAATTTGTATCGAGTTTCGTTCATGAATTTAATCAGTTAATTGATTTAATCCATCATAGCGAGGCTACAAGACTTATTAGATTAAATATCTTATAGTCTTTAAATTGTATTAGATTATCTAATTGGTGAGAAGCCAGTGACGATAACGAAATAAATGTTATATAAAATTAAATTCTAGACCAGACAGACAGAAAATTTCATAACCGACTAGTACAGTATAAATTTTATGATTTAGCAGAATCCGTCTTATTATAAACGAAGACAACTTAAATACCATGATTAAACTTCAGTGTCCTGGTAACTCGTTCGGGGCTTCCCAGGTCTCAGTCCTCGGGAGAGGTACACCGTGGGGACTTTAGTGAGTCTATCTCTGGGATCCCACTTGGTGGCAAAGCTTCCTGTCACCATGGAGGAGAATCTCACACATCTCTGTCACTTGCAAGGTTAAAGGTAGTAAATGCATTTCCCTAAAGCATACACAGAAAAAGGGCTTAATAAATAATTCGACAAAAATAAGTCAATGCGTACCAATTTGACGTTATCTCGTCTGTCATTATATTGCTTTATGCGGTCAATAGTTTAAACCAAGTTCTAACATTAGTCCTTGTTTTTAACATTTTGTAAATAGACAAAATGTTGATTTAAATAGATTTAGAGGCCGCTTTGCTTCTCAAATATGTTTATAAAAGAAAAATGTCTTCCTTAAAATAAAACAAAAAATATTAAACTTACACATAACTGAATGTAACCGAAGTTAGTGTACCCGTTTAAATGTATTACATTAAAATACATTGTAAATTCAAACAAACTCCAAATGAAATCAACAATGACAATTGCTATTAATAATAATTATCAATACAAAATGTTTTTCAGAGAAACAAATCAAGTAGCGTTTTTAAACACAAAAGTATTCATAACAGGAAAATGGTTCTGTCATAAAGAGGCTGTATAATCTTACGTAAATAATCAACTAGTAGATTTCTATTTTAATTCTAAACAAAAAACAGTAAAAAGGGATGTCAACAATAATTATAATACTAATTATAAAAGAGATTTCATGTTCTTAATAACTAAGCTTCTAACGGGATTATTAATCTACATTGGACAAAAGCTCAAGACTGTCGCTTTCCTGAAAGCTAGTGAATAATCATTTAGCACAATAATTATATTATAGTGAACAACGCCTCCCCACTATTTTGTAAATTCAACGCCCCACTAGAGGGAGGTTCGCCTCAGTTGTCAGCTGGCGGCCGATCAGAGGGTCGTGTTTTGCCCACCGCGATTTGTGAACTCAACTTTTTCGAGTACCTTTCGAGTATATTGTGTTAGTGTTTTGGAATTTTCAGATATTCGGTAAGTGTGTTTGCTATCATTATTAATGTTGATAACTTATTGACAATAGAAATATTAAGAGGATTTATTATTTAGAATAGTATATGTAATGTAAAACATACTAGATTAATCTTACCGCTACTATATTTAATATTATTGTTGTTTGTTCATTATGATTTCTTGGGTGTTTAATGTTTTAACCAATTTAAGTTAGTAAGATTAAATTCATATAATATTTTCTTACATTTTTATTTTCCATTTGAATTCTAAATTGCCATTTACAACTAATAAATATTAATAAATAATGTCTTAATATCAACATTTACAGAAACAAAATACATATAATGTAAATCTATTTTATTTCGTCTGGGTTCATTAATTATTTAGTGGTACGACTCAACCACGACATATTGTTAATATCGTGTACAGTGTCGTGAAAACATTTCTTTTTCTTTAAAAAAATATAAATGTTTTTGTATGTGAAAGGACACGAATTTGTACTAATGGCACATCGGCTTTACGTGGAGACATAAACACGAAATTAAAGATTATCCCCGGTCGGCACTTAACGGAAATCCTCTCATATTTCCTGATTTACTTTCAAATTTGTATATTCTTCGGTATATTTTATCATTATATTTAATTACGCTTAAATTAAAAGTCATTGCTTATGGTGTAAGATATATATTTTAAAGCATTTTGTAATGGGTCCAGTTTTATTTAGAACGGCAGTTCTCAAACTTTTTAGTAACCAAATAAATACGTTGAATTCAAATGTAAAACAAAATGTAGCTTCAACTTCAGCCTTTTGACAAACCTTTTACAGTTGACGAATTGGAACTGAATAAATGAGTGCTGTCTATATTATAAAGAGGAAAGATTAGAATGTCAGTTTGCTTTGATTGGGATCCCACTCTACTGGACCTATTTTAATAATTCTTGCATTTACGAGAGGCTATATCATACGCGGGTGATAAAGGCTTAAATTTATGGGGGCAAAATCGCAGTAATACTGCTAATATATAAAATAAATTGTTATTTTTTAAATTTGTTTTAAAAATTGATAACGTAATTGTGATTATGTGTAATAGACGCCTATATCTGTTTGATATATTACTTCTAGCTATTGACAATTTAATAAAAAAAAATATGATAATGTGATTTCAGAAAAATACTCCAATATATGTTTATTACTAAAATCACGATCTAAAATCACTAAGAGCACAAAAATAATCACATCCGGAGTTGTACTCGTAAAACCAATTTATGATATATAATCACTTCGTTCTTTGTCCTTGTCCATGATATTAAAATATGAATGAGGTACATACATAATATAGAGCAGGACATTGATACAATATATACAAAATGAAAAGATTAACTAAAGTTAAACCGAAGGTATAGCTTTTCAAGTATAAAAAAATAAGTGAAAAGTTTTGAAAAAGAATTTAACACAATAAACGCAATGTAACGAGAATAGATAACAATAATCCTATCAAAACCATAGATTACATATACATTAACGGAAAGATAACAGGACACAAAGATTTACGACCCGATTGGGTGACCCGTGTGCCTATAGACATGATTTCAAATAATTTTCATTGGCAAAATTGGTCGTATTATGATTTAAATTATTAAAAGCTATGATTTCTTATCTTAAACAAATTATAAAATGAAAAATAATTCATGAAACTTCTATTGAAGTCTTGAACGTCAAAAAGTCTTGAAGTCTACAGAAGTTTGAAGGGCGGAAATTTAGTTTAAGTTATTAATATAATATTAAACACCTGATTTCAACGTTATACGTTTTATAGGTTGACGTTATACTTTGATAAATATGTTTATTTTTTATACTATGGACAACATCATCGCCTTAATTAATATCTTCACTGTTGAAATTCAGGCCTTCTCTATGAATAAAATCGATTCAGATCGAATAGGCAGAAAGAGCCATGACCTACTACGCGAACCCAGTCTAGACTGTTGGTATTAAAGGCTTTAGATTCAGCCGGAACCAACGGCTTAATTTGGCTAGTTCAGGGGACTTCGTTAAACCACCGTTTTGGTCACCCATCCTATGACCAGCCATTGCATAAGCTGCTTGACAACCGTATCACAGATCGAGCGCGTTAACTACTGCGCTATCGAGCTAGAGAACATTGCCGGTGTCCAATGCACCGATCTTTGACAATTTCTATTGAAACTCGGAAGCGTGCATGGCATGGCCACTCGTAGTATTCTAAGTCCTAATGAAATTCGCCTTTATCCATCAATACATAAGGTTAAATTTCCAACTAGGTTTGTCATTAATGTAATTGACCGTACCGGTTATCCCACGCCTCCAATTTCCGTGTTAAATAATAGTAAAACTATCAACATCCTTATAAAGACTTTTAGAATTTGAAATAGAGATTATTTTCAACAAAACATGTTATGATCTAAAATATGGAATCGAGGTAATACAACATCTACCCTTATTGTAACTTCACAAACATTTCAGTAAAATAGATAAGGAAAAAACCAAATTCAGTTTTCATTTGAATAATAAAAGTGTTCGAATAAAAAAATACGACTAGGCTTAGGATAAAGTATAAGTGTATAATAGAAATAAAACATCTTTGAATTCTCCTATTAGCACAAGTATCATCCAGCTAGCAAAATAGATAAGTGGAGTTATCCTATATTCTTTTTGCTTAAGCATTAGTATAATTTAAAAATAGTCCGATGTTCTAAAAGTGTATTTACACAATTGGATATTACGATTACTTGATTGTTTACTCAACGTTCATTGGTTGGTAATAAACTCAATTACTTCGCTGTGTAGAATCTACATATACACGAGTTGTGGCGTCATAATTTTATGATCATTAATCACATTATATTAAATGTTACTAGCGGAATATTAATTGTATCGTATTGTAGTGTCGTTATAAAAAAAATAATTGAATTACAACGAACACAATACATACAAAAGAATCAAAATTTTTTTTTGTTGCTCGATTGGTAACGTGATATTTCAGTTTATTCTAATTCGGTTAACGAAGTTACAAAACTTTGTTAGCTGACTCGTCATCATCATCAGTCCATTAATGTCCCCACCGCTGGGACACAGGCCGTCCGTCCGGTGTCAGATAGAAAGAAACAAGCTAAAACCTATCACGCGGTCCGAATGTGTAGGTATTTACGACTGCAGATGTAACCGATACCAACGGCTTAATTTAACTTCCAAAAGACCTTGTAAAAAAAATTTTTGATTCCTATTACTGACCGTTCGCATCGCAGACTGAGCCTGCTAATCACTACACCATCGAGCTCTCTAAGGTCTCTTTAGACCAAACTGCTATCTTTTAAAATACAGGAAACTGTACTGTGTTTTCTGTACGCAAAGATCGCCTAGAAAAAAATACTTTTAGTAATAAGACCGCAGATTGTGCATTTTAATTGATTGTATCCATTATTGGTGTTCGATAAAGCATATTTCATTTATTCAAAGTTCCCTATAGTCTTTTTATTTTCCGTTTCTACGAAAATAATATCTGCCTATGTATATTAGAATATGAATTTTTTTTCATTCCTTTTTCGGTAACACAATTTTATTTGTATTTCAACAAAACGTCTTTCCGTGATTCTGATTTGTTAGAATTTAAATCTTTTACCGCATGTTCGTTTGAACGATAAAGTTTTCATGGATATATTATTTCTACGGTTCGAAGGTTAATTTGAGAAAGTAGTTGGTGATAAGTAGAAACTCTATAATTTATAACTAAATGAAAATAATAAAGAAACAGTATGAGAAAAAAAAAACCTAAAAGTCTTGTAATAGTTTTGTTACATTTGTTGTTTCAGATTTTCTAATACAAATGCTAATAAAATCTATTATTTAATCTTTAATAATAACGTAGCAATAAATCAATAAAAAAGCTTTTCTACATTTTTCACTGTTTGCATTTTTCTAGTTATATGTAAAAAAAGTAATGTGATCATTTTGTTGCAGCTTTATCTATTAAATAATAAATGTCGGCAGATAGCGAACATGCCTTGGGGGATTTTACGAAAGATAAGAGAAGGAGAAACATGTCTAATCTAGTTACATTTTCAAACATTGATAATAATAGAACATTTCCAACATATGATATTTGCGGACAAATATCAGATTTCATTTGTATACGTAAAAAATATTGACATGCGTATTACCAATGTAAATACAAACGAATAAGTTACTTGTTATTTGAGGATCCAGATATTACGTAGGATTCTGCGGGCGATTCGGTTTAATATATTAGGTTGGATGGAGAAAGCATCGTTTGAGCTGATCCCTTCCAAATTTGTCATTGTGGGTAACGTATTGGCTCATTTCGAAATCAATGTAAATTAAAATGGAAATGTTACCTTCATAGATATACGACGTGGATTTTCATCATTTCCTACACATTGAATACTAAATAGAATAGAATAATTCGTTTATAGATTATTTTTAATTCAACTTTGTTTTGCGAATATTATTCAGGAGAAGCTTTGCTTGACGGATCTTTCATCAAATTTGCTCTGACCCTTATTCTGGCGATGTTTTAATGAGGTAGTTCCTAGTACTTCAGTTTAATTGTACGTGCCCTTGATCTTGAAAGAAGCATTATATTTGTTACATGAAATCAAAAGACAAAAATCTTGGAAAAATATTCTGAAAATAATAATTTTTGAATACAAAAACGCGACTCAATCATATACGAAAGGCTTTGCTCTACTTACAGATCAATGAGAACAGACAACCTTTATAAATGAATACTGTCGTTCTTTTTTCGAACAGAAAAGATATTATTTTGTGAAGGTAAAAGCTTCATGTTTTATGCAGAGTCCCGATTACAATATAAGAGTTTCTTCATAAAACATTTGTTTCGAATGTTTACTTCTGGATATGACGAATGTTCTTGATATAAGCGTACTTTCCTTTTTTGAAATGTGATGTTATTTAAAGAATTAGATTAAAAATAGGGCGAGTGATCAACATACCCCATTATTGGAGGTGCAATTTGGTAACTGCACATTTATTTTATTATTATTTTGTTTTTATCTATCTCTAAAAACGTCTAACTACTAAATTGCATATACCGAATTGATAAAATAACCTCCGAGGTCTAGTTATCAATCTAAAATAGCATGAAACTTATATTAACTCAGTATTAGTAATCGTAAATTAGTATGCTATTAGTTTGCAATAGAAAATTCACTACTTTGAGCTGCGTGTGACGTTACTTCAAAGAAAAATTTAAAGTGTGTGACGTCATGCTAATGTGTCAGCTATCGGTATCATTGTCAAATCTAGTGAGTATAGATCGTAACGATTTTATAATTTATTTATAAACTCCTTTAGATCTTATATTATGTAGTATATTTCTATACTTATGTATATTTAAGTTGAAAATGAGAATTATACAATATATTTATGAAATAATATTTCTATACCACACAATAGTAATCGCTTACTATTGACTTAAGTAAATGGATATATATCTGTACTTTCTTTTTAAATTATTTTTCAAAAATTGTCAATATTCCTAACGTTTTAGAGTACTTACGTTAAAAGGTATTAGTCACACCAAGATTGAGTTTGTATTTTCAAATAAGTGGTGAATAACATTACTTACATAAAAATTTATATAAAATTATCTTTCATTTCAAGGTATTGTTAACTCTTGAAAATCTAAAATATCTCGTTCCTTTGCCCGATAGCTTGACGAGTAAAAGCGAAAGCAAATTCTCATATTTATAATCTTATTTTTGTTTTCCTAATCCCGTCTTTGGAGGCTGTAGTTTCAGTATGTATTATTATAAAATTTCCAAAAGCACTTTCTTTGATGTTATGTATTTTATACGTCGGCGAAAGGATAACATTCACACTATATTGATGAAACATTTTCCTTCTCGAACCACTCGACTTTATCAAACTCCTTAGTGCAATATCCACGCTAAAGAATTCAAAATATCTTATTTGTCCTCCTTACTTGAATTACGTACAATACCCTTCTGTCTAATAAAAAATGGCGCAAGAAATACGGCGAAGTTTTTCGCGTGATTTTTTTTTAAATTCATTGTGAGTGGGGAGGGCACGACACCAATTAGTGTATACGCTTATTAGGCGGAGGGGACTCCGACGTTAGTGACAAGAAGGAGGTCATCGTTCTTACATTAAATTGGCGTGACGAAACCTCCTTAGAAGGAATAAAGAAATACACTTTAATTCTTTTGGTGTCAATGAAGTATCTACATTAGACCCGCAGAGAAAGATTCCTAAGTGTTTTAAAAGTGAAGGTTCATTTCATTTTTCATTACATTTTAGAAAAACAGTAGTCAAATTTTTATAAATAATACGATACGCGACCAATACTAGAACCATTATTTTTTAAAGAGACATCACAGAATAGTAATATTTACTTCTACATCATCATCATCATCATCATCATCATTATCATCATCATCATCAGCCCTTTTACGTCCCCACTGCAGAGGCTCAGGCCTTCCTTATAGATAGTTAAGGAGGATGGACCATGACCCTCCACGCTGGCCCAATGCGAATTGGAGAGTATTAACGACTGCAAACGCAGCCGGGACCAACGGCTTAATGTGCCTTCCGAAGCACGGAGTAGCTCGAGATAATAATTTTTTGGTCACCCATCCTGTGACCGACCCTTGCGAAAGTTGCTTAACGATTACGATCACGGGCCGCGGCGCTAATCCACTACGCCACCGAGCTACTTCTACACGGATTTATTTACTTCTACACGTAGAAATAACTAAAACTTTTGTTTCGTAATGTCATCTACGTTATCAACATTTTTAGCCGAATGGTTCTAGAACATAATAACTTATTAATTGTAATAAAAATACTTCTGAAGAATACTTATTAGAGCTGAAAATGACTATCTTAAAACAGCGTGTTTAAAAGAGTTTTTATAAATTTCATATTTATATGTTGAATTTCTCAATATGAAAAAAGCAAAAAGCTTATGCGTATAGTATTATAGTAAATGAAAATATAAAATCTGAATGAATAGAAATGTCCCTTCTGTGTACCATTCCTCAATGTTTCACCCATTTATGTACCAAGCACGGGAAATCTCTGAACTGTCAAACTGTTGATAAGGAGCAACATTAGACATGATAGATTTTTATAAGAAAAATAAATACATGTCTTGTCCGAAACCACCACAGTTGACACAATCAGATAAATAACAAGATAATAATAATAACAAATAATTCTCTTTATTGTACAAAAAAAAAAAGAAGATGATAAAGACACATGAATATTTAAATAAGAACGTACAAAAAGTGACCTTATCGCTATCCAGCGATTTCTTCACGACAACTTAAAGATAAATGATGGCTGTAGTTATTACAGATTTCTGCTAAACGTATACGCAATAGTGATGCAATAATGACCTTCATAGTCGAGTGGCTAGCACACTGGTGTTAACGTGCCACCACTTCTGAAGTCTTCTTCTTGAGGTGCCTCCCCAACTAGTGCAGGTTGGCAGTCAGCTTCTGGTATTTTTTTCTGTTTTGGGCAAAACAAAAGAGCCCAGCGACGTCACTGATACCGGTCCATTAAAAAAAAAATCTTAGTCTAAATTCGTATCCTATGTTGTGTTATAACTGCTTTTTTGAATATTTCTCTTTAGTTTGTTATCTGTTAAGCCACTTTATAACGTTTACAATCCTTGATTTGGCCAGAAGGACTCTCAATTTGTTAATGACTCTGCTTATAAATAGTAATGGTGCTTGTATAAAGCGCTTGCTTGCGTCACGGAAAGCTTATATAGCGCGCCTGATATTGATGGTGTTGAACAAAATTACATTTAATTATATTATTTTGTATATACTATTTTGTATCTACATGATAAAATTAAAACTAAATGTGACAATTAATCTAGATGTAATAACTGGGTCGTGTTATTGGATAAAAAATCACACCCATAAATTATTTTACCACATTTGTAATATTGCTTTGGGACTGAGGTTTTTATTCTTGTTTAAGATCAGCCTGTGCCTAGTTTCGTATTTTTCGCGTAGAATAACTAATTGCTATTATCAAGCAAAACTTAACTTTAGAATTATTTTTATGCTAAGATATATTATAGAGTCGGGTGTTTTTCTTTGGGATACTCCTAATGTTTTATTGATTATTGTTTGTTTGTACTGTGAATTATGTGAGAATCTGATTGTAAGTGGAGCGCAGGGATTTAATCTAAATGGTGGTCAGTATTCTTTTGGAAGTTTTTTGTGTCACAAGTTGCATAAACTAATAATGCCTTATCTATGGTGCGGAAGATCATGTGCCTCTATAAATTTTATTTCTAAAATTCGATTCGCAGACTGACTATACGGATGACTTGGATTCGTATTCTCTCTCGGAAGCTACTAGTTGTTTACCGGAGGACTGTCAAACTATACTAAAACAAAAATGGTCACGGGCACTTAATGTCGTTTGTCAAAATATACGGAGTATAGATGCAAATATGGATGGTTTTTTGACTCTTATGGGAAGGATGGGCGTGGTCTTTGATATTATTGTTTTGACAGAGTGTTGGCTGCAAAAAAATCCCTTTATACCACTGATAAGGGGGTACTATCATATATCATCTACTCAACCATATAACCAAAATGATGGTGTGGTTGTTTATATAAAAGATAGCATTAAAAAAGTATCAGTGGAAGAGCCAAAACTTTTGGATGCTAGCTCTTTATTAATAAAAATTGGAGAAGATACTGCCCTACTAGCGATTTATCGACCAGATGCCTTACGCAATATCACAGATGCCTTCTTTCATTCATTAGATGTCTTACTTCGAACGCTCAGCTCCTTCCGCAACATAATTATAACTGGAGATATAAATATTGACATCAGCCCATTGAATTCAGATCGCAACTCTTCTTATTATTTAAACCTAACTGCATTGCTGGGATTTCTCCCAACTCATACTCTACCTACTCATAAGCACACCTGCCTAGACCATGTTTTACTGAAGACTACTTATCCTGCAATTACTGTCGTTGTTGAGACCACCGTCACAGATCATTCGGCTGTTGTTTTGTCTCTTTCCATGAAGTTAGAAATGCATTGTCTCCCGGAGACTATCTCTAGAGTGGACGAAGAGAAACTGACTTCAAATCTTTTAAGTATAGATTTTGGGACAATATATCAGTTGAGTGATCCAAATCAGGCTATGGAGTGTTTTATTAATTCTATTAAAAAATCAATATCAAATAGCACCACAACATTTAACCCTACTAGAAGACGAAAAATTATTAAGCCGTGGATGACTTCAGGACTCTTAAGATGCTTACGAAATAGAGATAATCTATATAATAAATGTAAAAAGTCCCCAGACAATGTTATTCTTAGAGTCACCTACAAACGATATAGAAATTTTTGCAAATCCTTAATAAGAAATGCAAAACACAACTTTGAAAAGTCTGAATTTGCTCTAGCTGGCAGGGACCCCAAACGTATTTGGAGTATAGTAAGGGATGTTGCAAATCTTGATTCTAAAACTAAAGCTACTACTGAACTCTTGCAATTGAGACCCACTCCCGTAGAGTCAGCAAATGAATTAAACGCCTACTTTATAAATGCTGGTAAGCATCTTGCAGAGAAATGTCTTATGAATACCCCTGTAAATTGCCAACTTACTGATACAATGTATTCTTCTACTTCTCAAAATAATTCCTTCGTGCTACTCGACACTGACGAAGAAGAGGTTGACAGAATAATCATCTCACTTAAATCGGACAAGGCTGTTGGGTTGGACGGCATCTCAGCTGGCCTTCTAAAAAAGCATAAACATGTTCTTATCCCTCCTTTGACATTTATTCTAAACCTTTGTCTATCTTCTGGTGCTTTTCCGAACGTACTAAAGAAGGCAATTGTTCACCCAATTTATAAAAATGGTGATCGGAGTCTCCCTCGTAACTACCGCCCTATTTCAATCTTGCCTATTATCTCTAAAATCTTTGAAAGAATCATTAATTTTAGGCTCATTATGTATCTTGAGAGTAACGAGCTGATTTCTAATGCTCAGTTTGGATTTCGTGCAAAAAAGTCAACATCTGATGCTTTACATGAAGTAAATAATTACCTGGTCTATAACATGGATAAGGGTGAAAGGTGTTTGGTTGTCTTTCTGGACCTGGCTAAGGCATTTGACACTGTTTCGATACCATTACTGCTCACCAAGCTGGAAAGGATAGGAATTCGGGGTACTCAACTATCTTTGTTCGCTGATTATTTAAAAAACCGTACTCAATGTGTTAAATTGACGAAAAAAGTAATTAGTAATGATTTGCAGGTTTCATATGGTATTCCCCAGGGAAGTATCCTTGGTCCTACACTTTTTCTTATATTTATCAACGACCTTTGCAATCTCAGACTTCAAAATGGCAAGATAGTCACTTTCGCTGATGACACAGCGTTACTCTACTCTGGAGATACTTGGGAAAAAGTTTTTCTGCATTCCCAAAATGGTTTAAATTCCGTATGTACATGGCTTGGTAGAAATTTATTGACTCTAAATTGTGAGAAAACTAAATACATGCCCTTTGCAATTCGCACTTCTTGTTTACCCCCGATAAATATGTCTCATATTAAGGCCCATTGTTGTGGTAACTACGATGACAATGAATGTGCATGCCATATTATACAGAGCACAAGTCATATCAGGTACCTTGGCGTTTTGTTTGATAGTGGCCTGGTTTTTTCTTCTCACATCAAAACACTTTGCGGTAGAGTAAGAAAACTAATTTTTATATTTAAAAAATTGCGTTGTGTTGCTGATATGAGTACTCTCAGAAGCGTTTATTATGCGTTATGTCAGTCAGTAGTGGGATATGGGATAGGGGTCTGGGGCGGAGCTGCTAAAACCCATCTTGTTGAACTTGAGAGGGCCCAGAGAGCTGTATTAAAAGTCATCAACTTTAAACCTCTTCTATATCCTACTCTAGATCTATATAGAATTAGCAAGGTTTTGACTGTCCGGCAACTTTTTATCTTTCATATCGTGATGAAACAGCACGGTTTATCGGAACTGCACCAGGATCTTAGATGTTCACGTCGTAATCGATATTATCGCGTAATCCAAGAGATGCGTTGTAGGACAGCTCATGCTACAAGGTTTTTCGGTTATCTGGGTCCATTCTTGTACAATAGGCTGAATTGGAAAATTTCTATGAATGCCCTTAATAAATGGTCATGTCATAAAAAGCTTAAGGAGTACCTTATGACACTTTCGTACGCGGATACAGAATTATTGTTTCAAGTAATGCAATAAATAAATCACAAATGAATGTTTAATACCTAGTATATATCTATCTGGATAAAATACCTAGATGTTCCTTTACAAATTTTCAGTTTCTTGATTTTGTATCTCGTTTATTGTTAATGTGTTGTGCTTGTTCACTTGAGAGTTGTATAGTAATAAATTGTAACATATTATCTAATTCATTTGGGGTGGGGCCTGGTGACCTGTAATACGGGGTTGAACCTACACAGGCACCAGTCTCCCACAAATGACTCTTAATAGAATAATCTTATTGTACATCCTTTTGTAATTCTTATGTTGCATAGCCAGGACATTATATTACCTTCCATCTTTTCCGAACATAATTAGTTACAGGGTTTCATATCTCTTATGGCTAAGAACGTGTCCTATGTACGTAATTTTACATTGCTAAATTGTTTGAAGAAGCTTGCATTTCTGGTTAATCTGGCGTAGAACTTCCTCATTGGTGTCTTCTTATGTCCAGAATATTGCCATCACACGTCTGTACGCCCACATCTCTGAGATAGAGATCTCGGGTCCAATTCCCGATTGGGTCAATGTAGAAAATGAAATTTTCTATAATATCTCAGGTTTAGGTAATGTATGTTATGTAATATATTGCATTGTTTATTACTTCATATACTCCTTAATTTTAGCTTTAGCTAGTCATCTTGGAATCTAAGTAATATTTTTATATAGAAAATTACAAAAACTGAAATACTATATCACATATATAATAACTTATTGAGCGCTTGGTTTTTCTAGCTGAATCCTACACAATTTGATTTTTACATTTTTATATAACTAAAGTTAAGCTGTTCTTTATATAATTATCAACACAAACAAGATTTAATTGTAGGTGTTACACAATAGAATATTCTTTTTAATTTCCTTGATGTTTATTATATTTTATCAGTTTTGCATTAACAAAGAAAACAACTTTTGTCCCTTGTATCCCATTTCGGAGTACCAGGGACAAAAGTGGATTTTTTAAGCATTTTCATTAAGATGTTTCATTGGTGTTGTTCGATGTTGCCTCATCATGTTTTGAAATAAAAATAAATATATAAAACTCACTTAATATACAAACCGTACCTTATTTTCTTAATGTAAAAGCATAACAACTAAAACTCGTACATTCACAGTTGAATGGTTTCTCTCCATACACAGAAACAAATCCATCCTTTGAAGGAATTACTTTCATAGAAAAAAATGTAAGCCGCAATCACATTTTACCGGCAGACTGACCGCAGCACGGTATAATCCATCAAAATCGCCTTATTGAAAACCTTAAAAAGAAATCTTCCAGTAAAGGCAGAATAGATAACTCTATAGCCCTATCGATCTAAATTCGACTCTATTGCTTTTACATTAAAGTTTTCATCAATAAACATCTGTATATTTTATGGATGCGGCTGAAGGAAGATTGCCGTAAGATTTGCGACCTCTGTTATTGGTGATTCACGACTTATTCCGTTCTGCCTTCTGTCAGCAAGATATTTGTATTAAGAAACACCGAGTAGCCTATATCGGTATCATTCTTACATTTATTGACTACTCGCTTTAGCCCGCGATTTTGTCCGCGTGGTGAAGTTACTTTGAGCAGCATTTCTAACAAATATTTATTCATTATATCGTGTAAAATACTTACCTGAAATAAAGTTTCATCCCAATTTTATCCTCTTGGGGGTGGAATTGATCAAAATCCTTTCTTAGGGTATGCCTACGTCATAGTAGCTTAATGCATGCAAAGTCTCAGCCCGATCGGTAAAAAATTGGAAAGTTTTACACAAACTTTTATCCCCTATTTTATCCCCTTGGGGGTAGAATTGATCAAAATCCTTTCTTAGGTGATGCCTACGTCATAGTGTCTTTATGCATGCAAAGTCTCAGCCCGATCGGTTAAAAATTGGAAAAGTTTTATACAAACTTTCATCCCCTATTTTATCCCCTTGGGAGTAGAATTGATCAAAATCCTTTCTAATGGATGCCGACGTCATAACATCTACCTGCATGCCAAATTTCAGCCCGATCCGTCCAGTGGTTTGGGCTGTGCGTTGATAGATCACTATGTCAGTCAGTCATCTTTGAGTTATATATATATATATATATATCATCGACATATTGAAAGATTTTTAGGGAATACTTAAAAATTATAAAGGGTATTTACCTGTTGTGTATAGTTAATCTTTAAATGGCGGTGTAAAACCTTTTTTATTTGCTTTAAAAGTATTTATTTAATAAAATAACTTTATAGTATCTAAGATATTAAATAAATAGAGTTCAAAATCGTTCCGTTCAAATAGTGACCGTGTCGCGATTGCTTTCATCGAATCTAATCATTTAGAGTAGTGTGGTTCATTTCACAGTTCATAGAATTTAAGTTTACGGATAATACTGCTTTAATAATCCAAAAAGCGGTATCCCAAAAAAATTAATTGATTTTTAATATATCGCCAAGAGAACGGATTGAGCTTGTAATAAACACTACTTTATGGCTTGTAAGGGCCTATTAGGAATTTAGTCCTATTAGGAATTTTATGTTATACTCTTTATAAATAACAAAAACTGAAACAGATCCTTAAATAACTATACTAAATGTTATTTTAGTATCTAGTCATGTTGTAAGTCTTTAGATTATAGTCTAGTCCAAATACTTTAAATACGAGTATGTTTGTAGGTTTCTGTTTATATACCATTTATAAATAAATAAAATTATTCAGCAGTACAATCTTAATGTGCTATTATGCTAGTTTTCATTTTTATTTCTCGTGGGTTTTATTCATAGTCGAATCCACAATAATATGTAGTTAAGTCAATGTTTTTAATATCAATGAGTTTAATAACTTCTTATTATATCTCGTATCTATCTGTTGGACCCTTCACTCTTTTAGATTTCCATTATTTCATTCTATTAGAGATTCAGTTGCTTAGTTTAAGAAAGAAGAATTTATGTGATTTTAATAACGTTATAATAACGTAATAAACGTGATTATGTAGATAAATATTAATACGATAGTATAAATGTATGAAATAAAATAAAACTTCGTAAAACGTTCTACGATATAGGAAAAAATGCATTAATTTCAAATTAATTAAACTAATCTGTAGGTATAATATATCCGAAATCGTTACGTTCCATCACTGTTAAACTTTTGCAGCACACAGCATAAATTTTACTTAACACAGACTCGGAACCTTAAGATAAACTCACTTAACATTAATTTTGCAAATGATAAAATGTCCTTCATCAGTCTGATGGGGTACATCAGTGAATGGCCTCGATAAGGGCTACATTGTCGAGAGATATTATGCAGATGGGACTAAGCATTCGGATATTTTGAATTCAAATAATTTGCAATTAATCTCCTTGTTATTTGATCAGTTTTGCATTCATAATGATAATTGAATATTTATAAAAATATTTAGAGATGTCATCTGGATTGCGAAGGGATAGTGGTTTTTAATTCCATCGCGGGTACCTACGAATTGGTAAAATTTAATATTTTCAATATATTTTAAAGATGATTATCTTTATTATCAGAATCAGAAGTAAAGGTGAGATGTCATTTGCCAGTCACCCTTGTGAATCTATTGACAACTTAAAAAAATAAGTTTTCTTTCAATTATTAACCCATACATACATTGAGATCGATTACACGCTAGAAAACTCAATAGGTTATGAGTGATTAAAAATTTATTATCTTGAGTTCCTCCGTACATCTGTAAGCATGTTAAAACTTCTATCCGGAGTCCATACCAGACCAGTCCAGACTTTGGACAGGGGCCGCGTGATGGATTATGACCCATTCTCCTTATTCTATTTCATCGAATAATTTTGCGTGGAAATTATGAGTACTAACCGTATTTTCTAAAGCATTTATAGCAAAATCTTATATAACTGTCCGATTTTTTTTTCATCTTTAAATTCCACAACTTGTAAGGCCTTGCTTACCTACAAACATTCTTTTGTAAGTGATTTCTTATAAAAGTTGGTCATTCAGGTAGTTTGTAATACAATAAACTTGTAAAGACGTTATAAAAAATGTTTTGGCAAATCTCCGGCGCGTGAAGTGGAAGCAGGATGGTGTCAAACTCACGTATTTTCGTCTCTTTTTAACAAACAAATTGAAAGCTGTTGGTGATACTTCATACAGTAATCATTTATACGACGACGCATGCAAAGTAAAATATTAAATTTCAAAATAATTATTATACTTGATAAATTTTGCATTCACACAATTTTGTACTCGAACCATCTCAGAAATAGTAGATTTTTTAAGCATTTTTTATTAAGAGCATTAATTGTAATTATTTTATTAATTTAAAATAAATTTTATAAAAGTCTGTTGAGTCGTATTAATTATTATGCTTTTTCACAAAAACAGCGTAGACAGAGTATGAAATTTGGCAAAAATTATTTGGAAAAGAAGTACAGAATCTATCCCATTTGTTTATAATGTTGCTAAAAATGTATTATACCTATATTAATAAAAAAATATTACGCACAATACCTTATGTACATTCCTCGTTCACTTAAATTGATCGAAATCAGAATTTGGTGACAAAATGACATAATTATTTATCAATTTTCGTTGCAACAAAAATATTCAATTACGAGAAGGAAATAGACATCGTGTAATTATACTGTGAGCTTTCAAAGTTTAGCGGCGATTTGTTAAGAGCTTTTAATAGGTTCAACTATAATATAGATTAACAATGTATATACTATACAGGCTTACAAGAAATTATTATATCTATTCATGGAAAAAGTGATTCGTAAATAGTAATAGCAGTTATACAAAAAAGGGTTTTCGAAAACAAGAATTGGTAATATTCACGTGCTATTTAGAATTTCTCCTCGCACAATCTTTGTTCGTAAAAGGTTATTTCCAACGGCGATTTAGCAAAAAGACCTCGCTACCTGCGCTAAATTTACCTGTTTCAATGGCCCTTAGCTTTTTTTCTGTAAGAATACGAATCAGCGCGTCACTAGACCCTTTGTGGGGTTGTAGGTGTGAATTTATACCTGAAATCCAAGTTTTGTAACGGGCCAAATACCGTCACCTATTTAATAACTAGATTTCTATACAAACCCTTGCTACGTAACTATAAGCGGATAAAAAAACTATTTTATTTTTATTTCATCATCATTATCATTTTATCATCAGCCCTTTTACGTCCCTACTACAGAGACTAAAGCCTTCCTTATGGATGGTCAAGGAGGATTAGCCATGAGCCTCCACGCTGGCCCAATACGAATTGTAGGTTTTCGCTAACATCGGTCATAGGATGGGGAAGCGAAATTCCGCTCTTTGAAGTCTTGGATGTATTTGCAGTCATTCAAACTTTCCAACTGAGGGTTGGCCCCGTGTTGTAGGTTATGGCTCTTTCCTTGTTTGATTCTATGTATCTAATAGCTGACAACATTAAGTTTCTACAGTATTAAATGTATTGTTGAAGATTTCAGAATAACCATAGACTAGGTCAAGACTGCTTTGTATTCCAAGAAAATAAATCCATAGCCTCCATCAACATTACTGTTCCGCGTAATTGTTCCAGAAAGTACCAAAAAATTCCAACTTACTTCCACTTATCTTAGCTTTTATTATCTATTACAGTTTGTAATACTGACCATAAGCTAAAAGCAAAGTCGGTTCAAAATATATTTACGCTGAATAAAATTGCGTCGTAAGTCTTACATAGTTTAGTGTATCTTATTTTTTTTATTTTCCTTAATTACAATTCTTTCCAGTTTTATGCAAAATATTTTTTGCAATGGACAATCGATATGTTTCAATCCAAAATATTATTCATTTATTTAATTTTGATGCCTATAAAATAGAAAATGACGGACTTTATGCCAAAAAGGCATTCTCTAACATTCAATATTAATAGTTAATATTAACAGTTAGTCGTTTTCTTTACTGCATAATAATCATAGAGGGATGAGTTATATATCACACTAAGGCACAGTATGTATACATAACTGTATACACACACTAATAATATAATATTTATACATAAATTAATGATATAAATAAGTCAGCAAAAGAAATTACGCAGAGATAAGTTTTTTACTTATTATATTTGATAAATTTTACATTCACAATGCTATAGTGGTCGTGGGTTCGAGTCCCATCTCTGAGTACCTAGATTTGGTGAATTTTTAAACATTTTTCATTAAGAAAATTAAGTTTTTTACATTTCACAAGTCAAAAAGTCCTACTTTTATTAAACTGCTATCAACTGATCATTTAAAAACTAAAATTAGAAGCGAAAATCTGTTTAAGTGCAGTTTGAGACGTTCTTAATTTTAAATTCTCAATTCAGAAACCGGGTGATATATTACTACTTACTTATTTATTTAATCTTGATTGCCTAGTGAAATAGACAAATGGCGGACTTAATGCCAAAGAGGCATTCTCTACCAGTCAACCAGTAAATTTAGTACAATACTTAAAGTGGCGATTGGCGACAATACGCTATTGATATCTCTGCATAAGAACTTTATGGTTGAGATTTCTCTTGGACATAAATAATGAAAGTATGTATTACAAAAGATCACTCCAACAATACATTTTAGACTCAACTCGTTCATAGTTAAGGTCAAAATTGATTGTGGTTTGGTATTTAATTGCTACTTATGGTCTAAACTGACGTGTCATCGATTGTACATTCTACGAAAGATTCAAACTCTCCTAATAACGAGCCACCGAGAAGTTTCAAAGTCATTACAACACTAACTCACGTCCGAACATTCGTCCTATTCTCTTTTCACTTACCGCCGTCATATGACGCTCGTATTATTTTATCGCGAGAGTAAACGTGATCTTCACGCCTATTCAGTTCAGAGAACGTGTGGTGGGGCTTTTAAATGCTGTTTGTTTATAGATCGTTGTCGAAAATGGTATCTACGTGTTTTTAGACGAGGTAGCAAGAAACGGCTAGCTGATTTTTTGTAACAGTACAATATAAGACTTTTTAAACTTCAAAATTTGTGGAAAGAGAGAGAATTTAAGACAGCATTATACGTAAATGGCTTAAAGTCCTCATTCATTACAGGGGTTGTATAAGACATATATTATATTGTTAATATCATTTTTTCGATTTTATGTAGCTCTATTGTAGGTATGCTAATATTAAAATAACGTGAAGAAACTTAAACAATTATAAATAAAACTAAAATTATAACCTCTATAACTCTCAGATTCAATTTAGCGCCTCGAGATATATGTTAAAATTACATATTTTCACTTTGAGAATGAGTGTGTTTACATTCAGTAAATTCCACAAATATCTCCAACGATTAAAAACTATATTAAGGGGTATTGAAGTGAATCACTTAAGTGGGGGTTTATCCTATTCAAATATGTGTTAATTAATCAAAGGTCCTCCCAATCTTAATCGTTCCAATGACTTAGCCTTTTCATTACACTCGAGACTAAACTATCTTGACATTATATGTCCTTGTCGATTGTTTTACTCGATAAGTGGCCAAGTTTAATCATAGATATTAATAACAAAGCTATTAATAAATAAGTGGGACGATAATAGTTTATTTGTACAGATTGATTAAGGCTCGCCAATACAGAAGTACTTAAAAATGCTACCTTAAAACGCGATTTTTAAAAGATATGAAGTGATAAATGGTGTTTGGCACGTCAACAAATGTAATTAATTACTCGAAAACTAATATGATTATGGTAAAAGCGTTTCGTAAAGCACTTCGTTATCAATTTTTCCCCTGAAAAAGTTTGATTGCGAGTAGGAACGGAATTTTTTTAAATAATATATAGGAGAAATTTTGTATTCTTTTTATCAAGAAAATTTTACAAAGTCACGTTTTAACTGTGTAAATCGCTAATTAAATCGCTCTTAAAAGTTTTCTGTCTATAACTCTCCGGTAGATTGGTAGAGAATGCCTTAACGCATTAAGTTCGCCATTTGTATATTTTTTATTGTGCAATAAAACATAAATAAACCCCTTAGAAATATTATGTATTTTTTTTGATATTTAATTACAGCTTAATATTTAAATATTTTTTTGTGCAGACATCTTCTTAATTAGGATAATACAATAGTAAACGGGATTTTTAAAAAGTAACTTGTAATATGGTAGTGTTAGTAATAGATAAAGATTATGAGCTTTATATATATTATATTAACCGAAATCAGGTTGTGCAGTTGACTCCCCAAATTAATGTAGCTTGTGTGGCATTAATTACTCCGTGTTGATTTCGAATACAACATTAACGAAATACTATCTGATATATTAGAGGTAGACTTACCCATATCAATTTCTAATTATCAGTACCGAATTGTGTACCATCGACAAGTCGCTTCAATTTTAAAATTTTAATACGTTAATAGTAAAGTTGGTGTCGCCATCTCTGAGGTCCCGGGTTCGGTTCCCGGTCGGGTCAATGTAGAAAATGATGTTTTCTATATTGACTCGGGTCTGGGTGTTGTGGCACCTTCGTTGTCTCAGATACTCCATAATACGGGGGCTTTAGCTACTCATCTTGGAATCAGAGCAATGTATGTGTTGTTGTTCAATATTTATTTATATTATATTATATTATATTTATATTATATTATTAATTATATTATTTTAAGGCCGGCAGCGCGATTGTAGCTCCTCTGGTGTTGCAGGTGTCCATGGGCGGCGGTAATCACTCACCATCAGGTGATCCGTCTGCTTGACTGCCCCCTATTCCATAAAAAAAAATATATATTATAAATACTTCACAGATCGCTTAAACGGACTTTATACATAAGACCTGTCAAATTTATACATATGCCTACAGGTGGTCAGTGTAAAGCCAACTAAAACGACGTGTTACTCGCATTATTGTAAAAGATCCTATTGTATATAACAATATACATAGTTGTTTTAACTGAACTTTATACAACTATGTAATTTGTTTTCCCTTACCAATATGTAGGTATTTGTAATATAGTTTTATGATAAATTATGTAATAATCCTATTAGAAATACTGTTTTAAGAATATTATTATATTCCTTCAGTAAATCTAATCCGACTTATTGTTATCATCAGAAACCAGATTATTTATTATTTTATTTTTACCAAAAGCTTTTTATGCTTTGTATCAAAAGTTAAGTATTGATAAGGTTACAATATAATATACGTAGAGCAGGAGATCATATTGAAATATTAATGAAATAAAATATTAATACACATCTTTTTTTTGTTTATTAGTGTAATATTTGAGCAAATCTCAATGATTCATAATAGGTTTAACTAATTGTCTCTCTCAAAAGCTCTCCGTTACTTTGTACTACCTAGTTTATTCAATGTTTTTTTTAAATATCATGCTGTTTTAATTTTTGGTTAAAATCATGTAAAAAACAAAACAATATGTAAAAATTCTAAAAATTCAACTTTACGTTTAGAGCGTTTAATTAAAAAAGGAAACACCAGTAACATTTACCTAATTCTTCTTCATTTAATAAAACAAAGAAATGTCGAACTCTTTATACGGCTATAAACCATTCTTTGTTTTAATTAAAAGCAAACACTGGTCATGAAAATGCAAAGCCTAATAAACGTTTCGACGAAACAAAAAGTCCCAAAGTCCCATCTTTGTCCTTATCTAAAACATTAAGAAAGTTATTTGAAGAAAAGAGAAGTGTAATGGTTTCAATCAACTTGACTCCTGCTCTCAATAGAAACTTTTTTCTTCAATGTCTTTAAGCGTCTAATTTTCTTAGAAACAATCTTTTTTGTATTATTTTCAGTGTAATTGTTAAGAAGAAATGCTTTGTTTATGTATTATTGTCCTTGTTTAGAGATATTTCTTGTAAATCAAAACAAATTGGTACGATTCAAAAGTGAAGAGAATCAGTGGAACGAAAACATGAGAGTAAAATACAATTTATTTCTTTTGTAGGTATTAAGGTTCTTTACCTGGGAAAGTAAGTAAATCTGCTAAGTGCGAGTCGGACGTGCACGAATGCCGTTAAATGTAGTTATCTATAAAAGTGCAGTAGAATAATTATATCATACATCAGTTGAAAATTATGTAGTTGTATAGATATAGACAAACTTATAGACTCAGTAATTACTCAGTCTCAGTAATAGGGTCCCGTTTTTACCTTTACGTATGGAACCCTAAAAAACGGAGCCCTTATAGCCTGCGTGTCTGTTTATCTGTCCGTTCGTCCATATGTCTGTCAGTCGATTTGCTCCAAAAATATTTGAAAGATTAAGTTATAATTATGAGAAGTGTCGGAGTTATTATGAAAATAAATCTCTGAAACTACTGGTTCTGAAATTTTGAAAACTCATAGAAAATAATACATAAAAACCTTCATAAGACGAAAGAAAATTTTATAATTTATAGGTCTCGCTCATGACCGAATTTTTATTTTTATCTATTACAGGATATTGGTGTCTGCCTCAATATCCGGACGCCATCATAAAAGACTTAAATTAAAGGGAAGAACATAGTAAAGAATAGAATCCAGGTCTTTAAAAGTAGTAGTACAAAATTATCTTATACTATCTCGTGTGCTGTTAGATAATAATATTAATGTATTATTTTCCTGAACGTGACCTTGTTTTCATTTTTTTTAAATAATAATGTACGATTCAATTACCAAATTTATGAACTTATCTCTAACCAATTGCACCCACCGTTCGTTTCATTCTTTTATAATGATTTTAAAGTCATCGTGAAGTTTCCAAGAGATGAATTTACGCATAAGGTAATTATGCGTAAAATTCATTTTTCCTTTAATTATGGCAATCATAATTAAGAATGTAATCAAGCTGTATCTGACGTTATTGCTATGAAATTGATAAAACGGGGGCAAAATGGATGCAAGGCAAACGATATGTTGTCACGAGATAGCAAACTGCCCACAAATTTGATCGAATACGTGGGTTACTAGGGGCTGCTAAAATAAACTTGGAAGCGTTTTTAAGTTATTTAATTTGTTTTCGATTAAATTCTAGCTATATTCTAAAAAAAAAAAATTCAAATTTTTATTCAGTGCAAACGTTTAAAGCTAATTGCTAATCAGTTTAAGAAAATATACATTGAAACATAATTAAAGTACAAAAACCTATTCGGTTAAGCAATATGTAAGTTTTGAATAAAAAAATCTAGTTTAACATTTTGAAAAATTGCTTATATTATTTATAAATTTGCAATCACCTAATAATAGTAAACTTTGTCTTATTATCTATTTAAAATCGAGGAAATTTATTATTAAAACAGTAGTTTATAAATTTCCCGTTTTGATATTGTGTTATTAAACTGAATCATGAATGGAATGAATTAATTAAAATTCTACTTTATCAAAATTGTCAAAACCTTGTACGAAATCCGTCACTAGCAGCTTTTCATCCCAAAGTAATTGCCTTCTAAAAGTAATCTAGTTTAATGTATTTTTTGCTTGTTTCAGGTTACCGTCAAGTTAAAGAAACATGGAGACCGCTGTCCAATATTTACTCCTAGCTCTGGCGTTGACTTCAGTGCAAATATCGTACACTGAAAGCCGACTAAATGAGAAACGGAGAGATAAGACTGAAAGGAGGTATCACGGCACACAGATAAAAGACAATATATGTGAAATAACAGACAGGGAATCCAAAGTGCATTGCTATTGCGAGAACACTGAAGTGAAGACGGCCACAAGAGCAGACTGTTGGGTTTTCAATGGAGGAATAGATGAAAGTGATCCTATATGGTCTAGTTTTAGCTCACAGCCGTATTTAGAACGGCTCACATTTAATGTTAGATCCGATGGTGCTCTAAAATTCATTCCACTACAAGTGATACATCGTTTGAAGCGTTTGCAAAAACTTTATATACACTACGCTACGTTAAGTAAAATAGAGAAAAAAACATTTTCGAACATGTCGACTGTGAGAGAAATAACTCTGATGAACAACAAAATAACCGCAGTCGACTTTTCCTCGTTCGCAAATCTACCGGCGCTCGTAAACTTGACTATAAAAGAAAATAAAGTTACCGAGATACAGCGGGACGTTTTCGTTGATTTACCTTCACTCAGATACCTCGATTTGTCGTTTAACAACATTAATCTGGCGCACGATGGATGTTTTCAACATTTAACTGTACTCAACGATCTGATATTAGAGGCCAATTCAATCACAGTATTGACTAGAGATACTTTTAGGGGTTTGGCTAATTTAACGAGATTGGATCTGAGGTCTAACAAGTTGTCAATGATCGGAGATCTAACGTTCACTGAATTGTGGAATTTAAATGAGCTCCTCTTGGACAATAATGAATTGAAATATTTGTCAGAGAGGGCGTTCGACGGACTCGTTCTGTTACAAAAATTATCAATGACTGGGAACAAATTGAAATCCATTAATGAGGGGCTTTTAGAAGGTGTCCGAGGCCTCGAATTATTGGATTTGAGAAACAACGAAATAGAATTCTTCACAAACGAAAATGTTAAGCCGATAATTGAAAATTTGAAAATGAAGACGTCCGTTCTTTATCTGAGTGGTGAGTTTTAATTTTATTTTCTACTTATGTAATTTAACATTTTAACACTTAACATTTCTACTAAAATAATACTAACATTGAAATAAGTTATTGATTTTGTGAACACAAATTATTCAATTTAACTAGGAGTCATAAAATAACCAGAACATTTGATAAAAAAGGCGTTTAATAATAACAACGTTTCGAACAGTTTCTCAAGACTTCACTAATTGATTGAGAGGTTTAGTTAATATTCAGAACAATTTCCAAGTTTCTATTCAATAGAAAATTCTCCAGGCTTAGAATATTTAATATTACGAAGAAAAATATTGTAAAAGTCCACAGCTTTTATTTAAACTACATTAAATGTGTCATTTCGAAGCAAATATAGCATTTCCATGTATTTAGGAAGTACTCATGGGAAGATAAATAACTATATTTTGTACAAACAAAAGAGACCTCCCTACAGAGGCTTAATCCCCCTGCGTAGCGCCCTTCGTACATTAAAGACAATTAATGAGTGTAACAGCTCCCTTTAGTGAGTCAACAATGGCGTTATAACTCGATTTGGGCTGAATGAAAAATGTTTTATTAAAAATCAACAAGCAAACTACTGTTATTATATTTTCGTTAGTGACGTGAATTGGCACGAGGGGTCACTTTAATGTAATGGGTGCGTTACTATTATGCAATGTTTAAAGAACACGTCTCGGATAACAATAAAATTGTATAAATTACAATATTAAATATTGTAATATTGTCGTTCACAAAAGATATTTATTTCGTGTCATATACTGTTTGGTTTTTGATGCTAGAACACACTTGAATATATTCAATTTAAAATTTGTTAAAATGATGTTAAGAATCACATTTTTTTTTCGAGTGGCTCACACACTGATTTCGACGAGTAGAATCTGTATAATCCCGGATTCAAGGCCTGGTGTAAATGTAGCAAATGAACTTTTGTCTATTGGCTCGGTCTGGGTGTCCCTCCCTTTCTGATTCCAATAATACAAGTGGTTTAACTACTTAAAATTTTATTTAATATGATGTTCCCGCACGTTCCCACTGCAGGGGCGCAGGCCTTTGGTCACCCGTCCCATGACTAACCCTTGCCAAAGATGCTTAATAACAACGTTCACGGGACGCGGCACTTACCCACTACGCCGACTAGCTACTATTATTATATATTATCCTAATATCAATAATTTTAAAATATTGTTATAGGTAACAGACTAAGTTGCGACTGTCGACTGTCTTGGATGCAGAAGCTAAGAAATGAAACGAAGAGTGAAATACTGCGTGCAGCTTTAGATGACGTCACTTGTATACCTATGGCATCTAACAACAGCGACAGAACATCAAATGATGTCACCGACTATGAAATCAAAGAACAAAAGGGTATCTTCGAAATGGTCACCAGCGGCTATTTATTACAACAAGACAATAACGATAAAGAGTTTTATGAAGAAACAAGTCAGTCGTTCAAACCGGAACCTACCGTACAACCTTTGGTTAGAGAACAAATTCCTTTAACAGACATAGCGCTCGATTCGTTACCTTGTCCGAGTGAATTAAGCCATAACAAAGAAGATTCACTAATGCTTTCGTCGAAAGACGAAAATTATTGGAGAAACAATTCCTCGATTACTATTATCTCAAACTTAGTATTAGTATTAACGATGGTTTTGATAAATGTTTTAAAGTGAACATTTACAGTATATTCTGTAAAAATACAGCATCGAATATAGGGCTGTCACAGGAATAGAGGCTTAATCAAATAAAACTTTTATTACCTTTTGCAGTAGGTTTTATTTAATTGAACCTATAATTCGGTGAACGCATCACTCGACACTGTATTTTGAACAGAATAGGACTGCTCAACTCATTGTAATGTAAAGAAAGTTTAAAGTGTATTTTAAATTAGTATTATATTTCAACTGCTATTTGTTTTTCTATATTATAAGTAAAAAGACTGGTTATGATATTTAAATTATTTTACACTAATTATAAGATAAGTATAAGATTGAAGTATCATCTCAGTGATATCATTGTAATATTGAATGTTTTTCATTTGGAATTTCCTATTCATGTCCGGTACTAATAAACGAGCAGTAATATAAATTTTCAGACTAATACTCACACGGTCTTAGTGTTCATTTAGTTTCAAATAGAGGCAAATGGACATCTTTTCAAACCCCAAACAACAATAAACATGTACGATGGCATAGAATAAATATATAAGTAGCTGCACTTGAGACCCGAGCGAGAGTTAATAGCCTAAACATGTAGGGCTGTCGCTTATAGGTTATTTAGTCGTCAGAAATGCCTGGTCAATCAATCACTAAAATATAGTTTCCCCCGGTATGGTAAGCATCCGGGAACTACACTGACCTGCAAAAGTATGTATCACACTTTTGAAACCTATTTTTTTTGTAATCTATATAAGTTTAGCGATTTAAAATAAATACCATGTTATAGTAAATTTTATCAGCTTTATTTACTTTATTTTACTAAATTAAATTCTTTTTCGAGTCCTTTTTATTTCGATAGTGTATCTTGTGTACTTAAAAAGTTATTGCCATTTTAAAAGTGTGATACTTAGTTTTGCTGTCCAGTGTATAATACAACTTTTTAATGTTTTTTTTTAATATATAGACCAGCTGTGTATAATTTTTTTTTTATACCTACGTCATGTCATCGATTTAGTGTTTTGTAAAATTAAAACGTGGTTTTAATGAATTATGTATCTATTCATTTTTTTCCAAATAATCAGGCTACGAACAAAATAAGATAATGCCGATCTTAATTTTTAATAATCATGTGCTTTGTACAAACAGTTTTTATCAATGGCCCATATTTTTTAATATTACATTGTCTAACACGCAAATATACAATTCAATATCAATTTCAATTTGACCTTATACGGGCATAGAGATTTAACAAATTAAACTACAAATTGATATCTGGTGAACGAAAACTTCAGCAGAAATAATTCATAAACACTTTCGATGGGTAAATAGTTACACAATATTATAATTACTTACGATATTATAATAAATTACCCGAATACCTAAAATAAAGAACGAAATACTATATACTTGATCTGTAAAAATGTGAAATACCATATACTCGATTCATAAATGCATATACAATATTTTGGTTTTTGACCCGATTTAACTTATAATTTTTGACCCGATTTAATATTTTTAAGCGCTGTTTCTTGAATAAATAACTATGATAAATTCAGTTATTAGACTTTTTATTTAAAAAATATCAATATAAAGTTGTAAATGAAAAATATTTTATAATGGAAAACAAGAATAGGATTTCCAAAAGCTAAAAACAAGAACTAAAAAGCTATTATATCGATATTGGTACTTGGAAATTACTAATAGTTTCATTGCTCTATACATTCATAAAACCATCGTTAAATGTTTGTTTAATATTCTAGATTTCAACAAGTAAACAGATTTTTTTGGTAACGAATTGTGGAGTAGAAACAAGTAATTATTTTCTTTTTTCCATTAGATATCTGATTTAATATCTTCAACAATTATCATTTGTAGTTATTGATAATTTTTATACTATTTTAAGAGAAAAAAACCGCTGTCTAGAACCAGTGATTTTATATGTTGAATACTGAGCAAATTATTGTACATAGTTTTAAGTATTATGCATGTATGTTTAAATAGACAACAAATAATGGAGTCCCACCGTACCTGTCACGGAAAAATGTAAATAAAATTTTATAGAAGGATTGTTTCGATAAATTCCATTTTTTGCTTAATGAACCAGACTGCTTTAAAGGTTCTTTCCTATTAAATAAAATATAAAGTATTATTGTTTCTTTATAAATTGTTTTACAATATTATTACGAGAATTATATAAAAAGAATGATTAATAGACGGCAAACGATGATTGTGTTTATAAAAATTTACTATTCTGTTAGCAGAATCCGATCCAGGTATTTAGCTTCGGCGCCTTTCATTGATGTCATAGATATGTTATCCAATTATGGCACATGAAATTTTTCATGAAAGCAGAGTTTTGGTTCAAAGGCTATTCACTACATTTTATGAACTACTGTGAATTCTATTGTGCTTTGTTTTTATTTGGTTGCCAAAAAAATAATAGAGTCACCGCCCAAATTTTTGCAACTCAGGGCAATTGCCTGACTTGCCCTTTCTTTTAGTTCTAAATAAAAAGTACTTAATCCACTTTTATCAAATAGCGCCGTTTCCTTTGAACACCAAAAGAACGCCATAACTTTCAAACTTGTTTTATTATCTTTAAATAAAATAGCTCGTAAATTTTACAATGTTCGGTTCATTATGCCGCTTTCAATTTTATGGCTCAACCGGGACAGCCCGCCCGCCTACTGAATATTATCCTCTTGAAAATAAATAATGAGTTCATTGTATTATAACGATATGTTTAAACAAAAAAATCATTGTAAATATTAGATTTGTAAGATGTGACTTTTGAATAGTGAACCATTATTGATAAAAAATAAATCATTTCAATGATTACACGCATTTCATTTTAAATATCGCATTGAAGAATATTGTGATACCCACAATTCAAATGTATATAAACTTATAAAGAAACAAGTACTACTCGAACGAACTACATTACATCTGGATGCATATTCTATTTCTCCGAAAACTAAACTTCGTCTATTTTCGAAGCGCTAAGACAACTCCAATGAAATGAGATGAGACCTGACACTGTCTTTAATCTAATCTTCGTGGATATGGATATAACAAAATTATAAGGTGGATATTTGTGGATTTCCGCTCGAATGCAAATAAAATAGGCCACCAGGTGTCATTTTAATTCGTACGAGCTATAGTTAAATGCAGACTTGGGATTCAGCAAAAACAGCTCGTAGTCTATTTCTGTAATAAAATCAGCGTTGTACTCGACCTCGCGCACAACGTTGTAACAGCATAGATGTTATCGACAGAAAGATTTATTTATCAGAAAAGATAAATTAGCACGAAAAAGATTTATTTACAAAAATGTATAAACACACAAGAGACAGACACCAATAAAAGCTACAAAAATCAAAAATTCAACACTTATCAAAAGAGGTTGGCGGATAGATAAACTTTTAATTTATTAAAAGAGCCAGGCAATACTGTCTTCAACAATAGACGTGTAATCAAATGAAACCTACTTCAAAATATAAGAAAGTTTTTGCACCATTAAAACTATTTTATTACAGAATAGCATTGGTATTGGTGCCCGAGCTTGGTAGAATGTTAAAATGTAATTTTTATGGGCGCGGGCAAATTTTGATAACAATTCGATTAGTACATGTTCATTTATCCAGGAGTTTTTTAACGTTACGTAGTGCCTTTAACGATAACTATCAATAATTACAAATTTCTATACAACAAAGGCTACAAATTTCACTAGTAAATGTGATAATATAAAACTTACTTCTCTAAGGTGAAAACACTCAGTACTTGTGAATTTTCCTCAGATAGTGAACCAGGGAAATGTGCAGTCGGCGTCGTGATACCATTCTTATAAATTTCCATAATACAGCTTCAGATACTAACTTTTGAATCTGAGCAATGTATGCAACGCTGATTATCTATACAAATATTAGAAACAGATAAGATTTGATATTGAAATTCATATAGAAATTTTCTCGACTTCTGAAAATTGTGAAAAGCAGAAAATATTCTCGACTGAAATAGAAGAAATAACCGTGATCGTGTGATACTTGGCCACCATTTACCCTATTACATTACATCTGAAAGCTACTTTGCGTACGATAACGTACAACCATCTATTTTCTTAGAAATCAATTTTTATTTAATACTTGATTCAGCGATAATAATTATTAATATGCCTTCATTTACTGACGTTACCATCATCACCAACTTATCGATGTTCCCCCTGCCTTCTATACAGATAGAATTTATTTATTTATTAATATGTACAAAACAGGTGACAACCGGGTGAAAATACAAATTAAAAGTATGTTTTACAGTTATCAAGGTTGCGACCCTTCACATGTACATACTGCAAACACAAATTAAACAAAAACATACATTTATATACTTAAATAACTATTACATTCTTTATAATTATAATTTTGAACTTTGAATAACATCGCTAATTAACTAAAATTAAATAGAAAGTGTGGGATATGACCCTCTACGCAGGCCCGAGGGCCACGCGAGAATGTATGCACGACGAGGAGGCTCGCGGACGTGTTATATAATTTTTTGTAACCCATCGTATGTCCGGCCTCTGCGTATCGTAGACCGACCACGATAACCACTGTACCATAGAGCTAAAACTTTAATAGGGGTACTTAAATATTCAAATCTGTTAGGTTTCCAAACTTTCTATAAGTTAGGTAAGTTTTAAGTACAACTAGAAATAGCAAAGCTTTCCCGTTAGAGTAACACACGTCTATAATTTATAAAATATATTTCCCTTGGCAGCACGTACGAAACTTTTGGTCGTAGTTTCTAAAGGTAACGAAACTCCATTATAATTTAGTGTCATTAGCGAACTGCCGAAATCGTTTCCAATAGTTGGCAGCTTCGGCCTCGGTATAGTTCGATGAGTTGCACGTTCTAACTTATATATACTAAAACTACAATAATGAAATAATATTAAGCAGTCAATAATTTAGGTACGTTTTATTACTTTTTGTTGTCATGTTTCACGTATTTACCACCAATATACATTAGGAAACACCACGTATATTGTTAAGATCTCAAATTTTTTAGTTAAAGTATTTATTAGTGTGGAGATTTGAAACAGTGAAGTTAACACTCAGACTCGAGACAATATCTAAAAGTTTATTATCTTGATTGACCCGACTGGGATTTGATACTCAGAGATAGCAATACATTGAAACCAGCGCTTCGAAATGTGCACTTATAGACGCATGCTACACTGCGTTACACGATTTCGGTACCCGTTAAATTGATAGCTGGAATGAATAGGTAATGAGTCACAGATAAAATGTTCCAAATATATGTGGTATCCATCACGCCTAGTTTTCGAGGTACATGTCAATCATTATTTTAAACTCTCACTTTAGGAGTAAAAGAAACAGTTGAGGTTTTCGATGTATTATACTTTTTTTATTGTTTTGTTTTATTAATAAATCGTTTCTATTCGATAACCTCGATATCTCTAAACATATTTATTTAAAAAACCAACATGAATACTGAACTAAGCCGTCGCTACTGTAAAAATGAACCAAATAAATAAGTTTTGTTATGTTTGTGGACAGTACATTTTTTTTCAGTTTTCATAAAAGTGAGAAGTACATATTTACTTTATTTTGGATGTGTAAATCAAGATAAATTATGGATACCACAGTTTTTTGTGTTACGTGCTATGCTACTCTCATATCTTGGTTAAATGGAAACAAGACGTCAATGCCATTTGCCGTACCAGCTTTATGGCGTGGACCTAGTAATCATTTTTATGATTGCTACTTTTAGATGTCTGACATACGTGAATTTTCAAAAGAAAATCAAGCACATCATTCAGTATCCTGACATTCCTTTATATTTGAAACAAATACCTCACAAAGAAGAAATGTCTCCTCCATTACCTCATACCAAAGATGAAATTGGGATTTCAGAAGCGCAAGATATGCCAAATGTTGTAAAATATAATGACAACAGACGCCTGGTTATCACTGTAAAATAATTTTTAGGGAACCATAGAGCCGAACATGCGGAACAGCTACTTAACCATATGTTAAAAGCATACGGAAAGTTGGGTTGTAGAATGCCGTCAAAAATTAACTTTCTTCATTCCCACTTTTCTTTTTTCTATCTAATCTTGGTGCTGACTGTGATGAGAGGTTCCACCAAGATATAAAGAAGCTTGAAGGACGATTTCTAGGCCATAGGGATACAACTATGCTAGGCGATTACTGCTGGCGTCTAAAATGAGAAGGTCCTTCAAAACACAAAAGATAAAGTAAAAATATAAAGGTATTCTGGGTTTAAATTGTATGCATTGATTTTACTTGTATTTTTTATACCAAAATGATAAAAAATAAACTCGATTAATGAAAAATATCTTGTACATTTTATTAGATATCTTTAAATTATATTTGAATCTTTAAATTTTTAGTGTAATTTGTCATATCCTCACGGAAAAAAAATGAGACGTCATAAAAAGAAAATATGTATGTATTCTTACTAAACGATAGGAATAAATGGGAAAACATTACATTTCATAGCGGGTACTTAATTTTTTTTTTTCATTTGTAACGCAGTGCTATCTATATAGTGGTCTCAGAGGTTGACCAACGTTATTATTTACCAATAAAGAACACTCACTCTCACAATTTGGGTCATGATTTACGACATCGAAGATACGAACTTCTCCAACTTATGATGATGAGCAAAATTTTTGCGAAGAGAAGCGTTGGAAGAAGAAAGAAATAACTCTAAAATATTAGCTTTTCCGACTTGCGGAACTAGGGATGGTTGTAAGAAGCTAATAGCCAAGTTTCACTAGTTGAAGAGGCACTTTAAGAAGAAACCAGCACACAGAAATCGAGTCATTCGCCCACGCAGGTCATCATTATTGTAGACGATGCTGTGTAACTCGATGGATCAGACTGTAGAGGATGGCGCAAAACAAAGACGGATTTCTTCTATAGACGATTTATTGTATTTTCTTCTTACTGGCTTCTATTACTGCTTGACTATACTGCTTGACTGACTTGACTTGACTACGAATATGTACAAATTTGGCCCTACCCTTATTCTAAACTTAACATCTAACTTAGATACTAGTGACGCGCGGCGGCCGACCAATCACAGCGCGTTTTGCGCCCGCGCGCCGGGTGGAGGAATCGCCCCCACCGTGCGGACGGCGCCTACGCAGCCAATGGGCTCCCTGAGAATTCTGCAAATGTAGGCGCTGTGATTGGTCGTTCGATCTGTACATTTTTCGGCACGTGACTGTCATCAACAATTATTGTTGTTAAAAGTTTGACGAAGAAAATGGTAAAATGCAATTGGAAATTGGTTTCGGCTGCATCTGCAGTCGTAACTTGCTTTCTAAAACAGCAGGAGCATAAACCTTCCCTATGGATGGAATCATACGATTCTATTATTTATTTACTGTATAATAATACAAAGTTGAAGAGTTTGTTTAGTTGAATACGCTAATCGCAAGAACTACTCGTTTGAAACAATTTTTTTTTCCCATTTATTGAAGAAGGCTTGAGGCTATATAACATTACGCCATGACTAACAGAAGTAAATCAGCAATGAAAGATGTTGCCAAACGAGAAAACTACGCTGGCAAAGTCGCTGGCGGAAAGCAATTAAAATATAAACATTAAACCAGAAGAAAAAGACTTAATCAAGATTATATATGGCTCGTCTCCTGTTTTTAGCACATACTTAATGTGAGACATTCCAAAAATATGAGATTAACAATTATTTGAATCGAATAGACAATAAATACACACAATCATTAAACTCGTTAAGCCGTTGGTCCCGGCTGCATTCACAATCGTTAATACTGTCCAATTTGCATTGGGCCAGCGTGGATTGTCATAGCACATTCCTTAACCATCCACAAGGAAAGCTTAAGTAAAAGGGCTGATGCTGATAGACATGATAAAAATTGTTGACAAATCTGATATTCAGACATGACATGACAATACTTTATGCAATAGAAGCTATAATCAAGAAGCTGATGCTTATGTTTCGTAATTTGATGTCAGAAGACCTTATACTTATTACGTTACGCTAACGTCATGAACATTACACAAATTAAGCTTTTATCAATACTAATATTATAATGTAAAAAGATTTGTGTGTTTGCTTCAAATAAGCTCAGAAATAGTAGTTAGGTTCAGTAGAACCTTTTTTAAAAATTCTTTCACCTATGGGAAGCTATTTGAAATACGGGCGACATAGGCTATAATTTACGCGGAAAATAACTATTAGAAAAGGAGACTTCACAAGTACATGTAACTGAAAACGACATAACAAAATGTATAAGAGCAACATTGTGTGGTGTGATGTAACATCGAATTATTACGTGTTTCCACTTGAAGGGATTGCTTAGCAATTAATCCTTGTTGAGATGATCCCGCGGGAACGGGATGAAATAAGCGAGGTTACGTCATTACTAGCAGAATACGAAGCCGATATAATATTACAGTCTTTGTATCAACAACTTAATATTACAAAGGAATGAATATTACAGAACGTTTTATAGTATTGAATATCAAATTTTGGAATAATTAATGTTATGTGTCTATTGAATTTGTTAGATAGTATGAAACAAAATCGCTTCCCGCTATCTATGCTGTGATCTTTTAGAATACACAATGGATTTTAATGCTGCTTTGTATGTATAAAGGTTTATATGTATAAAGGTTTATGTGTATAATACGAACTACAATTATGAGTCAATCAAATTATGAGTCCTTACCCGATTATATACCAGAACCATTTGTTGGTGTATTGTTTATGTTGGTCTAGATTGGCTAAATAACACTAATAGTAAATGAAATAGTGTCAACTTTTTAGAATTCATTCAATGACAATAGAGTTTATTATCAATCAAGTTAAGGAAAGGATCGCGTGGGAGATTGTAACTGTTAGAAAAATCATCTTCACCTGATCTAGTTTGTTATAAGAGAACCACGGTTCAATCAAGTTGGAACTTTTTATGATGAGTTGTCATAGAATCTCTGTAAGCGCGATGCAGGTAGCATAACGCCACCCTTTAACTGTGTAGGAGAACTTACACTCTTCATCTTACTGTTGATTGTTGTGGCGTATCAGCGCCACGAGAAAGATGTCGCCACATTCTACATCCACACATACAAGTAAAAATCGAATATGACTGATCACAAACCCGTTGTAATTTTTAATTAGGGAAAACAAATTTTCCTGACGGAATTATTAAAAAGAAAAGTTGTATATCCACTTTCTCATTTTTAATTTGAAATTTGATGATATAACGAGGTTCGAGGTTTAAGAAAAAGAAAATTTCAAAAGGCCTAATTCTCATCATGCCTGATGAGAGTCCCTCTTAGTAATAACATTATCCTTAAAACATGCCGAGAAAATGAATAGATACAAAAGACTAAGATTCTCTTAAGGAACACCGTTAAGTACAAAAATGTACACGAAAGTTTTGTCTGCACCTTTAAAATTTCTGAAGGTAATAAGTACAGGTACTTTTCCTAACTCTCTCGCAGTATCCCTTACTATTAATATTCGAAAATATATATTTATAAATTTGGTTAAATAGGCTTCATTTAAAAAAAAAGAAATGTTCAGCATTATTTTTATAAAATAAATATAAATTAAAATTCATTTTATTTCATTGTGACTTGGGGTAAAAAGAATATAAATCTCTTTAATAGAACTAAAAATATGATTATTTTTTTGTTCTTTTGTTAAATTGATAAAAACAAAAAGAGTAGAACGACTTTAAAATATTTTTAAATATAAATAATTAATATATAATGTAAATACGTATACATTATCAGCAAGTAAGGCACTATCAAGTTTGAAGGGTCAACTAGTAAACAATAGAAATACAAGCATATTGTACTTAGATTCCATCTCGCATTACTTGTTATCACTCTTTTTCCATCGGAATACGGTTGAATAAAAACAATAGTAGTGGTAATGACGTGATTCCCATCGCAGCGGATGTTAATGCGTCTCCTCCTGACGGGCTCCATTTACCGTTATTACGCCTTCTTAGGGGAAATCTCTCTATCGCCACACAAAAATGAGTTTTGAAATAAGTTACTTTGTCACCTTCAATTTCGGTTGTGATTATATTCAATGATGCTCGTGGTTACATTTGGTTGTAATTTTACGTAAAGAAATGATTAATTATTAACACAAAAAAATAATTTGTTTGATCATAACTATTTAGTTTCAGTACCTATACATTTGTTAATATTCTGGAAAGTTTTAACAACATTTATTATTTTAGTTATGATAATATTTAGAAGTTTATTAATTATTGGATCTAGTTACTCACAGTTTCAAAGTACGCGGTTCGTCCAATTTGATTTCTTTGAGTCAAATAAAAATGCTCTTTTTGGTTGTGTACATTTTGGTTTGAAAGTTTTTTTTCAAATTTAAACATTAAAATAAACTACATATATTGTGATTAATAAACTAGTTTTTTATTCATTATTATGTTTGTAGTTACGCTTTAAAACTACATTATATTGAAGCCGTGTTTTAATTTAAACTTAACAACTAAAATGGTAACAGTTTAATGAGTTCATAGCAATTAATATTTAATTATCGGTTCGATGAAATTGCTTTCCCGCAGTCTCGAATCACTCTTGGAATATATTATATGAGGTGAGTGTAAACTCATTAGTTAACCTAGAAATTCACCCTTGATTAGAGTTTATTAGATAACAATTTGTATGTTTTATGTTGTATTCATATATATTAGCATCTATTAGAGTAAGTTTGGTAGCGTAGCGAATAAGTGCCACGGCCCACGATCATTGTTGTTAAACAAATTTCGGAGGTCATGGGATAGGTGACCAAAAAAAATATAATCTCGAGACACTCCGTACTTTGGAAGGCATGTTAAGCCGTTGGTCCCAGCTGCATTTGCTTCCAATCTGCATTGGGCTAGCGTGGGGTCATAGGCGGGAAAAATTCTGGAGCGCATAATAGCCGACCGAATCATACAACATCTAAAAGCGGTCGGTCCAAACATCTCGGAGTGATAGACAGTAAAGCCGACGGAGGTAGTGGAGAGATGGGGGGGAGTGAGTCATAACTGGCAATTCAAAGCAAAGCTTTGAATTGCCTCCCCTTCTCATGAATCCGGGACGCACTATATATTCTTGAGAGTACTTTGCACTGGGATGATCAGATAGATAATGTCTGCAGTAAAATCCATCGCACCCTCGGCTCGTTTTATCGACTAAAGAACTTTCTCTCTCCGCTTACTAAGTCTGCTCTCGTCCAAGCTCTTGTACAACCCCTTTTCGACTATGCTGATGATTGTACTTCAGATATCAGTCAAACCTTTCTCAATAGATTGGATAGTCTTCTGAACAATACAATTCGTTTTGTTTTCGGTCTGCGCAAATATGACCACATGGGCAATTTTCGTCAACATCTTGAGTGTCTTATTCGGGAGCGTAGGTACTTTAGGATTGTTTGCTTACTTTTCTAGATACTTTTCAATCCACGAGCACCTGAGTATTTGAAGTCGCGGTTTGAAATCTTCGGTGCCTCACACCAGAAAAATCTTCGTTTCAGTAGTAGACTGATACTCCAAACCCCTTCTCACCATTCTTGTTTTGTATCTCATTCCTTCACTCCAACCGCCATCCGTCTTTGAAATGCATTGCCTTTGAACGTCCGAAGTGCTCCTAACAAATTTGCATTCAAGACAGCAGATCGCAACTTCTACCATGATTCACACAAGATTTCTTGATCTGACACCAGGTTTTGTTTCGCACTTTGTGTTATAGTTACATATATATATGCATTTATTTATGTATGTGTATGTACATATATCTATTATTGTATATATATTTATATAGTTCTTATGTAGGGATATCAATAGCATAACGTACATATAAACATTTGTGATGTCTAACGGCACTTTAAGTTTTGTACTAAAATTACTGGTTGACTGGTAGATAATGCCTCTTTGGCATTAAGTCCGCCATTTGTCTATTTCACTAGGCAATTAAGATTAAATAAATAATATTCCACCGGTTGCCGCAGTATATCAGCGCTGTGGTAGACAACTACCTGGAGGGCAGAACGGTCACGTACCAAGTAAGGGGAGGGTTTGTAGTGACCAGGGCTATGGCGTGCCGGGGTTCCATAGGGGTCGGTCCTCGGACCGACCTTGGACCTAGTACCTTGGCTATAACTGGGTTCTTAGAGGTCAAGACTAGTGTCATCTGCTATGCCGATGACACCTTGGTCACAGCTGGGGGTGTAGACTATGGAGAGGCCAGAATGAGGGCGAAACAAGCTACTGCACATGTGATGGACAGGATCCCCAGATTGCGCCTAAAAGTGTAGGTCAGCAAAACTGAGGCAATTATCTTTCACGGGCCAAGAAGAAGCCCACCTGCAGGAGCCACTTTCAAGGTAGTTGGGATAACCATCCGTATGACCCTGGGCCTTAAATACCTCGGCCTAGTATTGGATGGATGCTGGCGCTTCAATCAACCATATTAAGCATCTAGCGCCTAGAATCAGAGCAGCGGCCGCTCTGGGACACACTGGCAGCATTTGCCGCAAGCTGTTTACAGGGGTGATAAGGCCCTGTACCGGGCGTCTGTGTAGGCGTATGCCCTTAATACACCCAACACTATCCTCCTCCGCAGGTCACAAAAAATGATAGTCAACAGGGTGATAAGGGCGTATAAACGCATCTCGCTCGAAGCGGGATGTGTCTTGGATATCCCCCTGGGACTTAGAGGCTTAATCAATCTTGTGAAAGGCCGACTAAACCCGGGCTCTCCTGCTGCGGAGGTTAAAGAACCCCTATCTACAGCAGACCTACCGTGCAAAACCCCCCTTACCCTCACGCATGGACTGGAACCTGGTCTCTAGCAAGAAATACCAGTGTTTCCAGACCAGGGGGACCGACTGAATGGTCTTCCCTTTCTGCGGTCAGGAGGTTTCCCGGGTAATTTCGAGGAACCCTCCCCGGACAACTGGGGCGTGCAACGAACAAGGGGGTGATCGTCACCCTCGTTCACCCCATTAGGGAGAAAAGATGCGCGACTGTGCTATCTTGACTCCCTTTATCGTACGACGAACACATTGATATGTCGCCTCGGCCTCCCCCTCGAGCTGAACTCCTAGGGCAACCCCGGCACCAACATCCCCTGACGCCCATGACGACATACCAAAGTATTTCCGCCGCCATGGCGTCGACCGCTGGTGGACGTGGCCTCTCCCCCCAACGACTCATAAAACGCCGAAGTTCTGTGGAAGTGGCTGCAGCCGACTCCATCCCTCTATCGCCAGCCACGACAAGTGCTCGCCGTGGCCTGCCATGCCCCTGCTGCCGCCAGTCCGGCCGTCGAATACATTCTAGGATATATACCCGACGGACGACCGAATGGCGCCAGGGGCGCGGCACCGCGGCGGCGGCGCAGCACAGGCCCAGTACTCTGCTAACTAAGTGAACGGAACCCCGACTTCGGCGACTGTGGCTGCAGACACGGCATGGTGTCCGGGGACCCTCTCTCCGCCCAGTGTTGCCAGACTGCGTTATACTTGCATAGCGCTGTCTTAGCGGCACTCCCTTCTACTGATCGGCAGACGAGGGCTGACACCCCACCTGCACACCCCTGGGATTAACCCATAGGGACGATCCACCATCTGGGAAAAGGCTGTTTTTCACGGTCAAGTCTTTTCCATCTCGCAGAGGGTGACACCTCTCCCTCCCCGAGAGAAGTCCCACCGTGGCGTTAGATATCGGGCCCTCCTTGCAGGATATCGGGTTTTTCCTCCACACCAATCTGCCCTTTTTAGGGCGGAGTGGAAGGAGAGTCCTGGTTTGAGGCTTAAGGTACATTTCTCCTACATTAACAAAAAAAAAACAGCTGTAATTGATAAGTAGTTAAGCATAAGAGCTAAATGGCATAGTGATTAACACATTCAGTCTTTTTTATTGTTTATTTCTTATTGAATAATAATTTACCACTTATAATTAACAGCTTCGCGAATTTAAACCTCAACGGATTGATAAGGTGCTGCATATTCGCTTAGAGCCCAGGTACTTGCAATTTTTATAATATAATATGCAACACATATATTATACTTCAATCAAAGTAGATTCTTATGTATGACCGTGCGCAGTTTCGCACTTCTATGCGAAGGTTAAGCAACATGTCTTCAAGCCAATCACTGATCTAGTCAAGGATGGGTGACTATAAAATTCTTAAACTCCTCCGCTATTTGGAAAGTATGTTAAGTCTAGATACAGTTGTATCTGCAGTTGTTATTATCAACTAATACAAACTGACCCAGAGTGGCCGAGTGGTGCGTTATGGCCGTTTAATTATGAATATATCTACAGAAAAGATATTTAAGGAACATGTCGTTATATAGGGAATGACGACGATATATAGGGAATGATGTCGATGAAGATATATTTAGTTGGTATGGTTTTTCATATATCTTAGATATTATCAATTATAGCCAACTAAAAAACACTTTATGTCTTAATGTTAACTAAATACTCCGACTATTCTCAAATACTGTAGTTAAGACATTGACACACAGATACACGCAGTGGATTTTAATTATGTAAAATTAAAATTTAAGCTAACACTACATCAGTTTAATAAAGGGCTGAAAATTACTTAGATATTTGTGTCAGAGCAAAATAAACTTTACAGAAAGATAAATAATTGTTTAGGACCTTGTTAATCAACACTGAAATTATGAAACCACAAAACGAAGCCTCACTTTATGTCCATCTACAGTCTCAAATAAACGATGATATTTATAACCATCAATGTTTACGGTGAAGTAATTATTTCCGATAAAAGACACAATGTAAGTTATAAATCTAATCTGTCGATACTATAGGATATTGTATTACAAGTCAAAAATCATGGTATTGTTGGTCCCCCAACTTGCATCCTAGTGAATTTGGGGTGCGTGAACAGCTCAATATAATGGCGTTGACAATATAGAAATGATCTCCAAACAGTATTATGCCATTGTGGCCTAGAATCGCCCATTTCGAATGTAGAGTCACGGATTTTTTTATGTCAATAGCAACAAATCAAACTCGGATGCGTTAGGGGATTTTATATGAAAATAATTCGACTTATCCCAAGAGTTATGGCGTTTTTGATATCATTTGGGTATTAAACTGTACGAAGGTTGGAACGATTAGAAATAAAAATATGGTCAAGAGAGAATCGGTTTTGTGCATGGGAGTTGTGATCAATTATTTATTTTTTTACAAAATTTTGGTCTTGCTAATTTTATAATTTCAAGCGACATTCTATTGAAAAAATGTATACCTATAAATGTAAAACTTTTTGATGTTTTTGAGAGACGAGTCTTGGGTGTGTCTATGTTATCTTTATTTCTTGTATTATATGAATGCATGTGCTTTTTCAAAGTCAAAATATTACAATTGTCAAAGACAAACAATACAATGATATATAAACTCTTCAGTGACAGTCAAAATTCCAAGTACTCTACATTTATCCGTACATGAATCGGTACACTTCAGACCTAGTATATATTTAACAGCCCGCTTTTGTAAAATAAATATGGTATTCACTTCAGCAGCCATACCCCAGAGTATAGTTCCATGTTACTTCAATATGCGTCAATGCTATAATCTTTACGAGAGTTCCGCCACTTCTCCATAGGTGTCACTACCAGCGAGCAATTACTTGTCCATTAAATACGTCTCAATTTATTATTAAAAATAATTATTATTTCAGGATATTGTTACCTTTAACAGCTACGAAAAATATATTTGTCAACTGCTTTTTAAATTAACGACGTAGCGCTACGAAGAATTAACTAGAATTCTTATTGTAATAACGGTAAAATCCAATTGATTATTTTGAAATTTATGTCATTTTCCGTTAATTTTAGATTAATGTGACCGTTACATCGAGTTTTTTTTTATATCTTCAATCCTAATGGTTTTGTTATATTTTTACATTAAACCAATTACAGCTATTGTTTAGCTTTGTGAAATAGCCAATTATTATTTTAGGATTTTTTTTACACTTTTCATTAAGTTTTCTTGAGATAAATTTTTTTCCCAATATTTAGGCACTAATTAATACACTAAATACTTTAAAACAATCTTCATCAACTTTGTCTATTTTTTTTTTTATTTTTGTAGCAGAGCTCAGTAAAAGCACGGCAACCAACTACCGCCAAAAAAGCAAAAAAAAAGATAATGTTTTATATATTTTTGGAAATCCATTTTCCGTAAAAAATATTTTTTGGGATACTATGAATATTAATAAATGACACGACTTTTAAACGGTTTCATCGTGTTCGTATTTAGTTTTGTTGACGTTTACAACAAACCAAACAAAAAAAACTTTTACTTAAATGGTGCGCAAGTCCGACTCACACGTGGCAGTTTTTTTTAAATATGTTTCAATAAACGTTATCAAGAAAGTAAATTCATATGCAGTGCTTCATTATGAGAACTAAAAAAGGGGCGGCTAGTATGGATTTTTAATGATCTAGGGCGGCAAAGGTCATATATACATCTGGATATTAATAGTACTAGGCAGGGTATTGTGGCTAAAAAATAGTGTAATAGTAGCTTGTTTTTAGTTTTATCTTGAATTGTCATTTTAACATCTTTCGGACACTGTTTACTTATTTTTTTTTCTTTTTATTTTTAACTCTGTAGTGTTATTTTGCTAATCTATTCGACGACTTGCAATTTTTATCCCATCTTTATTCATCACTTTAACGTATGTAATTCCATATCTTCGATATTTGTGGAAGCATATCAGTTCATTATTATCCTGAAATAATAAGAAATACGTCTACTTCTTATAAAGTATTGCATGCGACTGACAAGAAAAGGTTAAAGTTGAGAATACGGTGAACATATCCGCTTAGCCATATGTAAAAACACCGGCGATGTGCGATTCAGACTCGCGCATGATAGGTTCCGTGCCGAAAATGAGCAAAAAAAAATCACATTTGTTGTATGGAAGCCCCCTTAAATATTTATTTTATTCTGGTTTTTAGTATTTATTTTGGTTTTTAGTAGCAACAGATATAAATTAATTGTGAAGATTTTAACTGACTAACTATCATAATTTTAACTGCCTGGTGACAGCAAAATATCACGTTTGTTGTATGGAAGCCCGCTTATATATTTATTTTATTCTGGTTCTTAGTATTTGGTGTTGAAGCATAAACAGAAATAATATATCATCTGTGAAAATTTTAAGTATCTAACTTTCGCGGTTCATAAGATACAGCCTGGTGACAGACATACGGCGAACTCTACTTTAATAATAATATAGAGTTTCCGTTTTACCGTTTGGTTACAGAACCTTTATTTTTTTATAATATTTGCGACAACAATTTAACTAAACGAATGTTATTAACTAGGTACGTATTTAAAGTATGTTTTTTTAAACACTACATTTTGTATAATAAAAAAAATTTAACATAGTAATTTATAAGAAAAAAATCTAAATTATATATCAAATAATATATAATCGTTTAATAATGTTTTGTTTTTCAAAGAAACAAAGTAAAATTTACAAAAAAAAAACTGCATAACTTCCAAAACTGCCGAAATTTTTGGAAGTTTACAGGAAAGTTTCCTCAGAGCAGGAAAGTTTCACGGCAATTTTCATCTCTAGTTCATCGGTCCCACCCACCAATATGTATTAAGACCACGTGTCCATGGCCCACTTTCCTTATTCGATTCGATTCCATTCATAACAATGGTCTGCGTCTCAGCAGTGAGGACTTTTGATGATCCTTCATGGAAGTTTTACAATCGCCATACTTTATTTATGTTTGTTTTGAATGTATCGTATACCTTTAATAATGAATGCACAATAGAAATGACATAGGTAGGTCCTGATAATAACATCAATAAAGTATGGCGAAAAGTTGCGAAAACGTTAACTAATACTCCAAAAGACTTGTAGCTCACTAATGACGTCATTTATGTCTTCCAATTCGCTTTGTAACGTTCAATTACTTATCCACCAATGTTAAAGACTACGGCAACATGACTCTTATTGCTTGCAGTTGATTGGTTATTTTAGCTTGAAAGTAAAAGTGTATAAATTTGTTATTCTTTTCTCGTATATTCCTTTCATGTGATCTGTTGATCCGAAAACGGTGCCTCAGTAATGGGGATGATAGGGAAGAACGGATACTATGAAATTAACAAGACAAATTGCTGAAGCAAGCTATGGGAAGGAAAAAAGGTTGTATATCTATTCAACGATAAGTCTTTCATAAAGCATTTTAAGTACAAGAATTGTGATATCATTTAAAAGGTGATTTTTTTTTATTTTATTGAGGAACAAACACTTATACAAAATATATGAACAAAAAATACATAACAACGTATACAATTATAAATTTAACACAAAGAAACTGTAAATAACGAGTATATAATGAGGTGATAAAAAGACATGATATATTTTACATATATGAAACTTTTAAGTACGTTAAAGAAGTTAACAATATCTCATCTTTGTTTTATGTATGATAAACTCGCATTCAGCAATTGTGGTGGATTTTTAATGTACCCTTTTTAGAAAAAATATATTTTTGGAAGGCATAATTAATCTCAAGTTGATTTCAGTATACTTTTTGATGTGTGTTTACAGTAAACTTTAAAAATATTTAATAACGTATTACTTTTCACCTCTTAACTATATAAAAAAAGGAGTTTTCATAAAATTAAAATATTTTCATTTTGTCACGTGTTTTTATTTTGTCACTTTTATTGCTGTCATTTTTCTGATATGTCTACCAAAGTGGTTTTAAATATATTGTTTCCTGCCTAATTTATAATTTTCATTAACAAATTATATGTATATTAGAATACGTACGTCGATAGACGACTAACAACGTCATATGTTATTTATATTTTATGAATTTTACTAGGTGTGTAGAAATAATATATTGAAAATTTACTTTTATTTTACTTTTCCAAACACAAGGTCTACGACGCATACAAAAATATTGAGAGCAAAAATCACAGACTAATAATAGGTAGATTGGTAGTTTGCGCTCTCGAACCACTAGATGGCGCTACTTGTATTAAGATTATAATTATTTACTCTAAATTACAACAAGGTGCTTTCCCGCAAATTTGACCGCGTATATATTACTCTATGTCACCCGCGTATAATGTAGTTTCTTGCAGGTAAAACAAAAGATTAAAATCGTCCAGTTATTTCAGAGAATATTTTGTGTATATAATATAAATAAACAACCAAAAAAATCTTTTTATAATACTGGCATATAAAACGTTATTTAACGTGTACCTTGTAAACTGCATTAATAATGATGCAGTTTTAATTAAGAAAGTTTTGAGGTTTCTTTAGTTTTTTAGGCAAGAAGTGGCATTGTTTGAATGCAATCTGCGTAAAACGTAAATGTGTGCACTGCCACCGCCTCGTCTGCGACTTCATGCCACCTTTCATATTTCGAATTAAGGTACAGTTGCAATGAAAAGACTTTATATTACAGTATAAAATATGTTCTTAAAATTTTACTGGTACCTACTTTAAATTATATGTGACTTTTACTGTCTACTTATTATTACTTTATTCTTCAATATTTAAAAATATTACTATTAAATTATGCTGTAAAGAAGATCGTGATTCAACAAACTGGCTACGGAGACGACCATGTCCCAAACGAAAAAAAAAACATAAGTCCATAACTAAGAAAGTGGTAGGTAGGTGTGATTTAAGCTTTAACTGGTTATTGAAAATACTAGTTTATTATGTTATCATAGCAAATTGTAAATTTTTATTTATGGTAATTGGAAATTAGTAGTTTGTCACGAGCGGATTTCATAGATTTTGAAAAAGTATTTTGAGGTGTAGAAATTGTCCTTAGTATACTATATTGTGAAATATTTACTGCCGGTCAAATACTTTTTAATTTTGTACACTAATAAAATTGAAATTCGTATTGTGCGATTTGATATGTTGTTATAAACATAAAGGGACACCAGTGTCCCGGTGGTCCTTAAGGGTATTTATTTGTTTCAATAATGCGATTGTGATTTTTTACTATTACCTTCATCTCTTTTTTGATGATTGCAGATTACGTTTTGTAGAGGTTTTTGAACTCAGGGAAAATGAAATCCAATGGACTTTCACGTATAAATTGTCTTCATAGTCATGATGAAGATAGTTTATTGCTCCTCGAAAAGGCCGCAGGGCTACTCACATAGGATGATGACCAAGGTTTATTTGATCTTCAGATTGAAGATACGAATGTTCAACTTCAAGAATTTAAGCGATCATCAGCCGATTTCTACTACTTCTATAGTAGAAATCGTCAACGAACCACTTAGCGCCCATCAGTCAGTCTTCAATTGCACCCAGAATGTATTTGAAGCAAATGTTATGCCTAGGATTCGTTTTGAAAAAATACGCAATGAGATACTCCACAACTGTAAAAGATAGTGGCGTACTAAGAGCTATAAAACGCAATTACTCGATATCAGTCAATATTAGAAAATGGTGTGTAAATTATACCAAGCTCAAAAACGAAAGTTATACAAATAAAATTTGTATTCGTATAATAATAGATATTTTATCTTTTTTTTTTTTTGTAAAAATCGTAAATTATGAATATTATAAAGAGGTAAAGTTAAACAACGACATAGGTAGATTACTTATTTAAAAAAATGAAACTAGTGGCACATACAATCAAAGTTACATTACTAAATTTATAAATAATGGGAACGGAATTACTGACCGTCACGTCTATATTAAATAAACTTTTTTTATTTATTTAAATTGCATTAGTAAAATAATAATGTCACTTAAGAATATCTAAACTGAAGGATATGACTCCATATGTAATAAAGTATTAAAACTGTGTAAAGCTGAGTTAGCACCCATTCTGGCTTATCTGGTAAATACTTTGAAGTAGTCAGAAATATTTCCAGAGAAACTTAATTTGTCTACAGTAAAATATTTACACAAAAAGGCGAGGAACCTGTTTTAAAAAAATATTTTCAGTTAAATGCATAATTAACTGACAGTATTTTTAAATAAATACGAATTTATTAATACTCGTAGTAATCAGTGCGACTTTGCAAAAATTAATCAACTACAAATGCAATATTTGAATTATTCTGTAGTGGCGAAAAAGTAATAAGTGCGTGAAAAATTCGTGAGTCCTATTAGGTCCTGGGTAGCTCAGTGGTTAGAGCTGTTACCCGGGTTACGAAAAGTCATGGGTTTGAGTCTCATCTCAGAGTGCCAGGGACAAAGTGGATTTTTAAGCATTTTTCATTAATAATATTAGTTAGTAATACTTTGAAAAATGTTAATATAAAAACTTCACTACAGGTATATTTTTCTAGATGTGTATAAATAATTTGAGTTTGTCATGTTGCCAAAATTAGAAACGTAATGGAATTAGAGGACCTGAATTGAAATGGGTAACATCATATTTGGAAAATAGAATACAAAGAGTAAAGATAACTTAACTTGATACTACACACACGACCCAAAATTATAAATCGGAATAAAAAATAATAATTGGAGTACCTTAAAGTAATGTGCTGGGTCTTCTGTTGTTTGTTTTATAGATCAATGATTTATGGGACATAAGTGATAAAAATGACATTATTTGCTGAGAATACATCAGCAATGGTGACAACACATAAAATTTGACATTGGAACAACATAAATGTAATATAACTATGACATTGACGTTAATAATCAACTGACTACAAGACAACAATCATAATATTTATTTATCAATAACTAATATAATGAATTTTAATAATTTCGAAAAACAATCAGTTTAGATCTATTTTAACGGTCTAATCTGAACAAACTCTAAAATCAGTACGTATTTTGGGTATAGTTATGGACACAAATCAATACCTATTCTGGTAGTAGCAGATACAGAAATACCGTTATTAAATAACCGGGTTTACATATGATCTGTATAAACTGTCTAAGTAACACCTTAGACAGTTTATAAATCTGAATCTATTATTACATATGACTTGATGATATATGGGAATGCAATTATTGCACAAAAGAGATTTATCAGGTCAATTTGTAACATAGCACCAAACGTATCTTGAACATACTAACTTTGCCAAGTCTTTATATTTTTGAGGCAGTATTCAAAAGTTTATAAATGTGAGTGATGTATTCAAAAGGTGCCGGCGCCAACCACATACACTGATATTTGAAACGGTCCCAAAAACAAAACAATTCATAAAGAATTGTACCGCTGTGTGTCAAAATATCTACGATAAAATTCCCTATAAAGTAATTTAAAACACTGTTACGTCGATGGCTGTTGAACAATAACTTCTATACAGTGGAAGATTTTTTAATTTACAATCACGTTGTGGTCGATGCACAGTTTAATTTAATGTTTTATTAGTTTATAATTAACAACGTAGAAGTTGATAATTCATAAACTGTTTCATAAATGTAAAAATGTTTTTTTTTTTTCAAATTTAGTAGGACTCATATTTGCATGCTATTGATATAATATGGCTAAATAGGTCTAAGTACATTATTGATGACAACCATCCAATTAATTGTAATCTACCCTATTTGTAACAAATAAAGAATTATTATTAGTATCATCTTATCTGAACCGAAATATTCGAGCATTTATTTAAGTTTCAGGTTATCAAGAATATTCTTAGTTTAGGTAAGCAAGTTGCTGAATACATCCTAAATAAATCAATCCTAGATATGCCCTAACAAATAAGTCGTATGTATCAAGATTTTGCTAAGTTAATTCGTCGGATCGATGAAACCACTCCTTAAGGTAGCGTCGCACCACGTAAATAATAAACATGAAGAAGAATCCCGCCTCTTACGTGTAACTTGGCGTATACACGCGGTTGTTTAGGGAACTAGACTGCTTTCTATTATGGCTTCTCCCCATCTGTCTGCGTTTGTTAAGTACATGCAAGTTAATGAAATGGAAAACGTGACGATGAGATTTGACTCTTTAAAATTTTGATAAATTAGCATAAAGAAAATTCGAGTTTATGTCTCCTGTCATGCTGATACTGCGAGGTTGTAAGAAATTACCACTTTTTAAACCGATTTAATTTAAAGGCTATGTTAATATTTGCAATTTTATGAATATTAAATATATGATAAATTGCTCAAGAAACATAAATTTCAATAATTGGAGTGATAGAAAAAAATCACAAAGATGACCTTGAATAGGTTTTTTTTTTTGTATATTTCATCTAAACTGTCTAACAATATATATACAAAAATAGGTTTCGACACAATCTAAAGTTTACAAAAAAATGTCTCAATTTGTTTTTTCCGTAATTAAAATTATATAAAATAAACGAGCGCACTTTTACTCTAGATGCGTATTTTTATTGGAACGTAAGGGGAGGTACAATAGACCCTTATTAAAACATCCTTAGATATTAAAATGACGTTATAAAATAAAATATATGAAAGTTCTACTTGGCGGAAGAATCGGTGAACACATACATAAAATGAAATAAGCCACATACCTCCATACCTCCTCCTGTTCTATTTTTAAGTTGGTTTATAAAACTTAGTTCTTGCCATCCTTATAAATAAACGTTAATTAAAGTTCTCGTATTACACAAATAAACAAATGAGAGCATGGACTTTAAGTTAATTGGGTATGGAATTACTTTTAATTTAATTCGATTAGGCACTTAGAGATACTAAAGGCTTAACAAAGTTGCAAATTTCTTAAAGTAGAATTTAGTTAAGAGGTTTTATGTAAGAGATGGGTTTAGAAATAACCCGTAAAATATTATAATTACAAATTTTAATTCGAATGATGTAAAATGTGTAATTTTCGCAATTTTCAATCACAAAATAAAAGACAATGTTTTGTCTACCTCTATGTACGTATTTTTAATTTGCTTTTGAATTTTTTTGTACCTTTTATCGTTTTTATTTTATTCGAATTATAATCGGTGTATTGACATCTACATCCCTGAAATACAGACCTTTCACATAAATATAATGACATAGTAAAAAATGACCGTACGAATTCAATTAATATTTATTTACAAATCCTAATGACAAAAACACATTAAATAAAAAGATACTGCCGTTTATTTTGTAAATAAATGCATATTTTGTTATTCTCAAGGAAATAAAATTGCATAGTGCACTTTCCATAGTCCACTATGAAATTTGGCTAGTAGCAATAATACAAGTACCAGGGAAAATCTAAAAACTATATGTATATTTATAATTAATAATCAAAATTGTTAATAATGAAAACCTAATTAGTTTTTTATTTTTTTTGAAATTATTATAAAAAAAATGTAATTGTCATCGATCAATGGTACTGTGTCTGTTATCTTGCTGGAAAAATCTAACTACACTTATAAAACATGTACTTAATTACGTACAATTCATACCCATCATAAAGTCATTAATGCTTTCAAATTAAAAAATCATTAGAAGAAATTATGACCTTATTTTTAGGGTTCCGTACCTCAAAAGCAAAAACGTACAAAATCACTTTGTTGTCCGTCTGTCTGTCCAAATCCTTATTTTAGAGGAAGTGTCGAGATATCAAATTAAAATACACTCAGGTCACCCATTCTAAAGCTGCGAAAAAATAAAAATTCTTAAGTAAGGTAAAGAAATATTACGTCACCAAAACCTATGTTTCGACACTCGCAAAAACAAATAAGTTGACTAGAATTATGAAATTTGGCAAATAACATCATCTTATAGTTAGTATACAAACTATGAAAAAAATAATCTTATAGGAGGGGAGATGAAAGGGCTGAAGTGCATGCATATTTCAAAACATATTAATTCCAGAAATATTTTTGATATTTTCGTTTTTTTGGTTTGTTTATTAATTATTTTATTTGTTTATACTAAATTGTTAAATATGATATAGACAGAATATCAGTGTTGGTGTGGCACTATTCTTATACATTTGGTTGGTGTGGTCATTGGCTGAGGAATAGTCCTAATCTAATCTTTTTACCCTCTATAAGTGTTATTGTTCTTTGTTTTCTGTATCTTATATTCCTAATAATATACTTTCTTATTTTTTTTTATTGTGAGATCAATAAATGTTTCCTTTTCTTGCAATTTACAAATTCTTACGGAACCCTCGGTGGATAAGACGGATTTCAACTTGCCAATTATAAATACATATATATATAATTTGAAGTTTGCTTTTTGTTAATAACATTTTATATAGACCCGGGAACTAGAAAGATGTATCACGTCATTAATTTTATTTTCATTTATACTTTGATATTAGCCAGCTACTTTTGTTTGAATGACTTTGGTACATTGAAATTGGCAACTATGTAAGTTTTTAAAAATAATGGAAAGGACAATCGTTAGTTAAGTAACATCATGTAGACTGTCAAAATAATTTAACAAACATGATCTCAGCTGAGTTATACTCAAATTGTCTCGCTATTAAAATTTCGTTCGTTCTCGTTTCAATGATAACTGAAATTATAATCTTTAACGTATAATATCGTAAAATCTTATTACTCAAGCTTATTTATTTTCTGTTAACTATTCATGTTTTTAATTTTTTGGATTCCTCCTCATATGTATCATGTAATTTTTAGGGTCCATACAAATTGAGTAATTGGATGGTCACTACCTGTCGGGGAGGTAAACAAATTGATATTGGAATTTTTAACGGCTCTATAACTATGAAAAACAATTCAATGATTTTAGGAATAAATGTAACGGTCCTGGATGACGCTATATTGACTGAGGTTAGTTAATATATTTAAAAAAATGTACATTTCTCACCACAGGAAACAACATAGATCATTTCAAAAATTAAAAAGTAATATGATAGCAATATTATCGATACCATTAACTGTATAGATTTCGATAGTTAGGTTAGGTTATATACCTATATTATATTACCCATATACCATTTCGGTAGGTATATAGGAAAGTGAAAAACCTAACTATCGAAATCTATCGCGTTAATACCCGTCTTATAAAATCTAATATAATGCACGCGAAAGTTTAAAAGTTTATACCATTAACTGTGTTAACAATTGAATATTTTACTTTTTCACTGTTTATATTAAAAGTAATGATAGTGACAAATATCGGAAACAAACGAAATTAAATGCGAATTTTCATAAGGAGACTACAGCTCGGTAAGAGTAACATATATAGGCAACCTACAACCGGATAAAGCAAGAATATACAAAAAGACGCAACTAGAAGCCAGTACAAATAGTTTAGAAAATGTCTACATCTTTATAGAGCTTGGCTACATCAGCGTCACTGAAAATAACCCTTCCAAATAATATCAATGGTAAATAGCATACTCATATGATTTAAATTCAAACTCCGTGTGTATAATACTAATGTAAATTCATTTGTTTATGTCCTTTTTAAAAAAGCAAATAGACTCCTTTAAGATTACGATTACGGATAATAACTATACTGAGCACTATTGTTTAAGACTTCAAGATACGTAAATTAAGTAGATAAATGGATAGTAAAAATACTATAATATATAACAAACGTAAAATGATTAAATAAAAAAATTAAGATTTTGAGTGGTACTCCACATCGTTACACATCTGTCAAAGAATTTATAATAGGTGGATAGGTTGATTAGAGGTCATATCTTGGCAAAGCTACCGCAGAAATATAACCTATAATGAAGAAGAAGCGAGAGTTCACTTTTAAACTATCGCGCTGCATTATTACATACTTATAATAACAGCTATTAGATGCGATTTTAACACTGACCTGCGCCGAAATGTGGTCAAGACGAGACTGGAGCAGCAAGTCTACGCCTCTGTATCCAAGGATGAATCTTCTTCCACCCTCAGATTTTTTGATCCAACTACCGTCACAAACAACACTGTTGGTGTACCTATTCCGTACATGAGCCGTATTCTGGAGATTTACCGACTGTCAAGAAAAAAGGTTGCGTGTAAAAATCGCGTATAACGGGTATTCCGTTATTATAAGTATGTAAAGAAGCGAGAGATCGTGATTGTGAGCTGTAGACGACAAGCAGCTGATATGTTGGTGACTGATTTAATTACTCTATATATCTTTGTTTTATTTAAGGCAAAAATATATGTTATTAATATACGAAATAATCATAACAATCAATTGTGGAAATACAATATTAATAGGATATGTGAACATTTCCTTATCGAAAATTTAGCAAAGCAATTTTTACATGTTAACAATAAGTGTCAAGTGAAAAAGGTAAGAAAACCTGTACTTTGATTTGTTTGAACACAATAAACTCATAAATTGTGATATTATAGATAGAATAACGTAAAGTTCTATTGTTAATATAATTCTATTATTAGTGATTTCAGTTTTTATTAAAACTTAAATTTAAAACAAAAATAAAGAAACATTTTGTTTTAAAACAAAAATAAAGAAATTTATCTATTTCAGGGTACTTATATTAGTAATTTGAATTTGACTAACATAATTCATACTTTTTATGGTCAATCTTTTTTCTATGGTAAATATCAAATCAAAAGCGTGCTAGTTGGTCAGAAGGCAAATTTTGGTTGTTTATTTTTTACTGGTGAATTCAAGAAAATAGCTTAATAAATATAAGTTGTATGATTTTGTATTTTTATTTTCATTTATGTGAAAAAATATATCATCATTTTCATCAACAACACAAGTTAATTAAATTTATTTGCAATTTCATTGATCCAATTTATCGACCACCATAAAATCAATAAATATCAAATCGATTCAAAATGCATTATTAGTATATACCTATGCATTATATTTTATATATGATGTGTGTTGCCAAATAAAAATCCTATTCTATTCTAAGCTATTCTTATATAAAAATGTAATAATAGCTTTCCGTCAGCGGCTTCACCCACATGGTCCTGTATTGTACAGTCAACAACACGTCAGGTTATATAAGTGTCAAATTTCTCCACCAGATTTTAAATCTTAATACATTATTGCAGATGTTAAAATCCATGGCGGATGAATAACAAAATTTACATATAGGTTTCGTTTTTTTTCCTTCTTTCATCATTATCATCAGCCTTTTTACCCCTTGTCCCCACTGCTGGGTCTCAGTCCTTCCTTATGGATGGCTAAGGAGGATGGGCCATAACCATTCACGCTAGTTCAATCCGGATTGGAGGGTATTAACATCTGCAAATGCAACCGGTATCGACGCCTTAACGTGCCTTCAGAAGCACGGAGTATCTCAAGACAACATTGATTTTTTGGTCACCCACCCCTAAACCGACCTTTGCGAGAGTTTTTCAACAACGGTGCTTATTCACTACGCCACCAAATTACTATTATTTTTTCTAAAGAATTCTAAAATGAACGTTCTTTCCGAAAAAGTTCACGCGAAACTATGTTTCGAACCACTGTTTTTACAAATGTAAATTCGCTTTTGTTTACGAGCGCCCGTGCATATCCTATCTCGCGCGGTACATAAATCAGTGGGAATGTAATTAGTTCTAATCTGAATCAGTTATGGATGACTAAGCGAATCCGATGCGTGCCGCTGTTTCGTGATATCAGCAATTTTGTGAATTTGAAAAAGTTAATAGAGAGGGCTGCAAACTATTAAATTTCCGACACTGATTTATTTTCAGTTGTTGTATCGTAAATGGCTATATATTAAGCCTATATATTCGGTATACAAGCGTGGATATGATATCATCATCATACGTATCAAATAGTATAAACTATATGTGTTGTTGAGGAGCTTGATGGCTCTAATGAACGCGCTCGATCTGCGATAAGTTGTCAAGCAACTTTTGCAAGGGCCGATCGTGGGATTGGTAACCTAAGATGTAGTTACTATCTCGAGCTCCTCTGCGCTTCGGAAATCATGACAACAATCCCGGCTGCGAACGTCAAAAAATTACTGCATTCATTTCATTTGCGGCTTATGTAAATACGATTATGTCTCTACCTACTGCAAAGAACTGAAATGGTTACCCATTAGACTACACCGGCAGTCTCACAATCTACATCTTCTGTACCAAATTTACAGCGTATATTTGTTTTCATATACTACCATTTCCATCCAAAGGTTGTCTGGAAGAAATTCCCATTAAGCGATAAGGCCTCACTTATAAATTGCTATTATTACTTAATTTTGTTAACAATGGTGAACACAAAAAAGAATATGTGAATTGATTCTATTAATAGTCCAAGAGCTCGTGAAAAAGTGTGCTAGAGCTTTCGACAATTTGATATTTCAGTATGTTTAAGTCCAAAGTACCCAGGGCGGAGGTATCTTAACACTTAACACCACTCGGTATTTTCAGCCTACATATCTACACTCGTGGGGGAACTAAGTCCCCATTTTTGTGGTTATTATTCAAGTAATAAAATATATGATATTTTAGGATTTATATTTATAACATAAATAAAAAACATATAATCTAAAAAAATAAGAACTTTTATTAAGGTTTTCATAATCATAATTAATAATTCTAGTGTGAAAAAAAAACTACGAAAAATCTCGTCACATTCATGGGGTCTATTTCACAGAATAAAAAAAAATACTTTGGAAAAACTTTTTTTTAATAACGTATATCACTTATTAACCAAAACAGACATAAACTCTTGAATAAATTTTAAAACATGCAAAATCACAAGGAGTATGTTCGACTTAGTTGACTAAAAAAATGTTTACAGTAATCTGTTAACATATTATCAGTCTCATTAAATTAGTCTCAAAAATATAATTATAATATATTTAAAACTTATGACTCACATTAGTACATATTTTTACATCAACAGAGTGGTTCCAACAAACATTTTTCATACATTTGGAACACACCCTTAGAGTTTTACTGTCTTTATCTTTTTTTGGCCTCTTACTTTGGCTCGGGCCTTGTTTTGGTTTATCTTCAGGTAAGTCAACACCAACCTCTCGTATGAACCTGTCCATCATATCTTTCAGCTCTGTCGAAAGGTAATAAGTGCGTCTTCTTTCCAGAACATGAGGAGTTACTAAAGTATACCCAAGTTCTTCTAAAAAGTTGTAACGAGTCTTGCTTCTGTGGGAATTAAATGCGCTGTAAAGGACATGACTGTTTACTCCGGAAATGTTCAATACTGAGCAAAATATTGTGGTCGGCTATCTTTGATTTCTCCAGTTCACAGATTAAGCAGCACACTTTTGCTCAAAAGCATCTATACCACCTTTGGTAGAATTGTAACTATCTCGGGTTTTTTGGTTTTGGTTTGGTGCATTGAAAACACTAGTTATACTAACGTCATTTAGCAGCCTTTCTATCTGCTGGGCATTTAAATTCTTACTCATACTGCACCACAAACCTAAAAATATTTAAATAAAAATGATTATTATCAACATAAAATACTTACGTAACTACACTCGTGGGGGACCTAGGTCCCGCAACAACACATACCTCACAAACTTCCAACGCTAGCACGATGCACGTTTGCACCGCGACAGCTTTCGGGAGTTACTGGAAATACTCGAAACCGCGACCGCGTCGCGTTCAACAGAGCGCTGGGGGACCTAGGTCCGCCACGAGTGGTGTTAATGGTGCTTTTTAATAGAAATTAGTGGAAAACTCATTCTTAATATAAAAATCTAGATTAAACTGTTCAGATTGTACAATAGTTCAATGCGGCGACTCTAGAAAATCCCAGCAGATGGTGTGAAAATGAGCACAATAGTAGTTTCGTAATGATTGAAAGTTAATTTATTACTGAATTCTTAGTAGTTAGTTCATAAAAAAATACTTAGACGTTCAGTTAATTAACGTGTTCCAGCTTTCCAAGTGACTTCTGCACTGGGTACTGTGTGATATTGTCGTAACTAACCTTTCGTATCTTTATCATTATTTGGACGCTTTTTACTAATGGTGTTCATATCGATTAGCTTTCGGTTTTATTCCATTTATATTCTTCACTCTGTTCATTTTGTCGCTGTAAACCTTCACTTTTATAACAGTAATAATTAAAAACCTGTAATATAAATTTATCCAAACCTCTTTGAAATTTCACCTATGTTTTTGCCTACTTACTTACTTACTACTACTTAATTAGTCTATAATGCAAACCCTTACCTTAGCTTTCTTAGTTTTCTTCTCACTTTTTACAATTTATAATGATTTGAGCTCATCATCGGGTATATAAAGCCTTGCCCGTGTAGTTCTGGCAACAGTTGCCTAAGCTAGTTTTTGAGCTCGTCATGAACCACTTAAATTCATAAAAGACCCATTTACCGGGGCCTAGTTCCCGGGGCCGAATGCCCAGGGAACTCTTTAAAGTTACGGTCTCATAGTCGTAGGATACCTTTCTGACTTTAACTAAACGACAACATCAACTCAATAAATCTACTGTAACCTCCTTCAGAACTATAACTGCAATTTTATCTCAAAATCTCCTCTCCTGAAGTCTATCTTCGTGCATACACTTGGAAGTCCGAGCTGCTGCTTAGTACTGGGCTATCAAAGGACCTCCTGCTTGCAGCTCCGGGAGACTACGCCTCGTCAAGTCTACGCTTCAAATCTCGACGCTCCTCAAGACTGCTGGAGGACATAGCTGTCTCCTTGAGCTGAGGTCGGCTACTTCTGTGAAGTACTTCAACGACATCAACAGAACTTCGCCGCTGACCCACGCCCACTTCACGGGACCACATTCACCACTGGCATACTCTTCACACTCACTACTCACCTCACACACCTCTCTTTGTTTTTGTCAATAAAATATTTAATTGCAGTTACCCTCTTTACATTCTGTAGTTAGTTTACTCTCGTTTCATAACAATGTATGCTGCAACATACTGAAATATCAGTCTTTTCCCTTGAACATTTTTGTCACGATCGCTACGTCTATAACTATTAAAAAGTCATTACTTTTTAACACATTTTTGATTTTTCATTTATTACAATTTAATTTATCTAAATAACAAAGCCCCACTTAATTGAGCCATTCACATCAATGATAAAAATTCATTTACACAAAATGTTTCATCTCTCTTGGAGTTTTTACGTAATAATGCTTATTTTAAAAGCATTTATAGTTAACGCTTTAACGGAAAATAATGAGAATTATGTAAGTTACTAATATTTTAAGATTTTCCGTTCACTTAAAACCATATACATATGAAACTAACGCAATAAAATATTTTCTAATAAAGTTTTAACTTTATAGGGTACTTATATGCTTAAGTTGAATGATTTCCAAAATTGTTCTGGTTCCAAAACTAATAACTATGTAATAACTGACGGCAAAAGCATAAAAGTCAATACAACTATACCATGGAATGTAAAAGAATGGGAAGTATGTTTTTTTCATTGTATTTTTTTTATCTTATTGTATTTGATATTAATTACTCGTACTTTTCTTTCTTGGTCGGGTATTTTTAATTGATGGTTAGTTAGAAATCTCCAGTGAATTTACTGTCAGTAACAGTTTCGAAGTTGCCGTATAAGAGCGAGTTCTTAATTTTAATGTAAGGTGGGTTGTGAAACAGAGAACCGATTAAGCACAGCGAACTATCAGCTATTTTGAAATAACTGGGAGACCTCGTCTGTATTCATTTTCAAAATTTTAAGACCAGTGATTTCGGAGTCAAGGGTCATCGTTAACATTTCTCTATTTTCTTAAAGAATTTGAAAACAATTTATGCTATAAATAAAATATATATTTGAGATACAATAATATTTTTCACGTAAAATAGTTTTATAAAATATTTATTTTGAATTTTATAACTTATCCCGCAAAACGGATCACATTGACCAGATTTTTAGTCAGGATTTATCGATTTATATGTATGTATCAAATTAGTTTTGTAGAAAATCCGCCATGACAGACAAACAGTCCTGTGAGGTTTCCGTTTTTACTAATTTGGTAGGGATGTTTAGACACTCTTCTTAGATATTCTAAATGAGAATTGCTTAATAAATTCACTTTGTCCCTGGTAGTTTGAGATGGGTCTCGAACCCATGACCTTCTTAGATATTTAGAGTAACAATTATACTTCTATTTTCTAATTCCAGATTAGAGTCACCGTGTACACAATAAAAGGAAATAAAACTTACATTCAATTCAATTATAAAATATCAGATCCGTGCAAGCATTTCATGATCGGCTCTATTTTACAAAACATTTATAAACTAAATAATTGCATTTTGGAAAAGGTTAGAAATTTTAATGTTTAAACATACCTACATATTAACTTTCTGAATATTTTTATCTAACTAATTCGAACTTATCGACTTTGCTACTTGAGAGATACGCATTTTCATGTCGATTCATTTTATTTCATTTTTGTCTATCTATTGATAACTTTATCATTGTTGCCAGCTTAGAATATTTTTTAAATATATGTATCTAGCTAAAAAGGATTTCAATGGATATTCCAAAATATAAAAAAAGTTGTAAAGGTCAGGGTAACAATCTTCATTCACAATTAAAAGCCAAAGAACAGAATTAAAAAAGAAAGATATTGTGGGTGCGTCTATTGATTCAGGAAAGTAATTTTTATGGATTATTGTTGTTTGATTGGTCCGCTAGAAAAATCGCCTTTTAAATATGTAACCATTTTTTTTGTACTTAATATTACCGCCACCAAGTGTTCCAGCTCCTGATCTCCGCACTGTAAAATACTGAAATATCAAGCTTTTAAAAGCTCTGGCACATTTTTGCCACAATTTCTTGGACAAGTAGGGTAACGCTATATATTAATATACGAAAGTAATATAACCGTTAAAAATAACCTTTTTTTTTGTCAATATAAGTAAAGTTTATCCATGCTCTTAAAAAAATAAAATAAAATGATAATGACTGTTAAAATGAAAGATATTTTTTTTATTTTTATAGGTAAAATAAAAAAAAATATGTATATTGTAGCAATTTTATTCCTGTATAATTAAAAAATAAATGAAAATGTAATGGTTCAAGTAAAAGTAGAGTAAAGAAAAGAAAGAGTGTAGATGTAATCCTAATAGAAGAGACAGGAAAAGAAAGAAGAAATCATGTTTTTAGAACAACGAAACAAATGAAAAAAAATTACATTATTACCATAGTCGTAATTATTCTTCTTTGACTTCTCCAATTGGATCGCATCAAGGGTCAGTGTTTGATCGAACAATAAGTAATTATAATTTTGTTGCAGAAAACTTACTTTGTGGAATTGGATTTACAGAATCTGGGTAAACTTTTCTACGGAAATTCTTTCTTTTATGGAGATTATCTAATCAAAGTAAGGGTGATGGGGAAAAAATTGCTCATCCTCTGTTTTAGTTTCACCATGTGTATAAATAAAAAAAGTGATTAATTTGAACTATACTATTACTATACCTAAAAATTACATGTTGGCGATAAGTTTGCCAACTGAGGCGTTTTCATATTTGTTACATAGAATTTTTATTATTTTACCATTTTTTATTGTTATTGCTATCTTGCTGTCTATTTTGTGTTTGTATGTATTTTGAATTATATCATTTTCTGCCTATTTTATCTTTTAGTTAATATACAATCCCCCCTCATACGAAAAGATAAGAAACAAAACTATTGCGGATTTGTAACTTTTATGGAGCTCGTTGGCGCAGTGATCAGCGTGCTCGGTCTACAATACGGTTATTATCAAACTTTTACTATGGCCGATTATGATGGGTGACCAAATACTTACTATATTACGGAAGGCACATTAAACTTTTGGCCCCGGCGGCAGTTGCAGTCGTTTATACCCACTAAAACACAAGGGGCCTACGTGGTGAGTCATGGCCCATTTTCCCTATTCGATTGGATTCGATTCCATCCATAGGGAAGCCTGAGCCTAGCAGTGGGGACATTAATAATCTGGTGATAAATATGATTGCAAATTTGTTTAGTTTAATTATTTTCGGATGCTTTCCACCCCAAAGACTCTTCAAAGATACTTCAAGCTTCTCACAGAAGTATGCTTTAGCATGCGGTGAACAATTTTATAATTTTCGAGTGAGCAAGATTTAACGATTTAAAAGCGCCTACCCTATAAGAAGGTCTATAAGAAGTAAATTAAGGATTATTTTACCATATATCATTATCATCATTCGGCTTGTTATAAGCTTTCATAGGGTGCACTACAAAACACGATCTACCGCTAACATCATCTAACCAATGCCGGCCACCTTTCTTGAAATAAGACGCAGTTCATCTTACCGGAGGACGACCGACATTGCTTTTATCAATACAAGGTTTATATTATAATCCATTTATGACTACTCTTCGGTTCTGCAACAGATTGCCCAATGCTACTTTAGTTAACTATATTTGAGAAGAACTATTCTATGGTTAATATAGTTCTATTATTAGTTATTTCAGTTCTTACTAAAATTTAATAATTTTAAGTTGACTCAAGTGAAACATTTTGTTTTAAAACAAAAATAAAGGAATTTATCTATTTCAGGGTACTTATATTATTAATTTGAATTTGACTAATTTAATTCATTATTTCTATGGTAAATATCAAATCAAAAGCATGCTAGTTGCTCAGAAGACAAATTTTGGTTGTTTAATTTTTTCTGGTGAATTCAAGAAAATAGCTTAATAAATATAAGTTACATGATTTTGTATTTTTAGTTTCATTCCTATGAAAATAAGGAGGATATTAACAACTGCAAATGCAGCCGGTAACAACGGCTTAACGTACCTTCCGACCTTTGTGACAGTTTTTTAACAACGGTGCTTATTTACTACGCCACCCAACTACTATTTTCTTTTTTCTTTATGAGGTATAGTCTATTGTTTCACATACATCGCTGATACTTCGTGCTACTTTCCTTTATTTGTCTATTATTGTATTGGATTAGATTAAGTAATATAACTGTATCTTATTGTTAATATTAATTATTACTCTCATTCGGGTTATACCTAGCATAGAGGTCAAAGGCTGCACATTGCCTTGATGTATATTTACATGACTATAAAAAGTTATCATTATTATTTAAAAGTTATTATAGAATTTTAAAATGAAAGTTCTTTCCGAAAAGTTCATGTTTTTACAAATGTAAATTTTCGCGCGGTACATAAATCTGTTGGAATGTAATTAGTTCTAATCTGAATCAGTTATGGATGACTAAGCGAAACCAATACGTGCCGCTGTTTCGTGATATCAGCAATTTGGTAAATTTGAAAAAGTTAATAGAGAGAGTTGCAAACTATTAAATTTGCGACACTGATTTATTTTCAGTTGTTGTATCGGAAATGGCGATAAAGCCTATATATTCGGTGTACAAGCGTGGATATGATATCATCATCATACGTATCAAATAATATATGTTGTTGAAGAGCTTGTTGGCTCTAATGAACGCGCTCGGTCTGCTATAAGTTGTCAAGCAACTTTTGCAAGGACCGATCATGGGATAGGTAACCTAAGATGTAGTTACTATCTCAAACTCCTCTGCGCTTCGTAAGTCACGATAAGTCGTTAGTCCCGGCTGCGTCTGCATTCCTTAACACACCGATGTTTTAAAATTTCATAGTTATTCACTTGGTTATGGCGCTTGTAACATCTGAAATATAGTGGAGTCAATAAATATAAGGTACATGGGAGCTACCCATGAAATAACTTTTATTCTAAATTATTATGTTAAAAAAACGCCTCAGACAATTTAGAATATTTATCTTATCCCACGTAGAGGTAAATATCGTGTTTCCTGCACTAAAGAAATCATTCAAATCAAAAATCACATATTCAGTCTAACTAAGAGAAAAGTCAAAAACAAAAAACTACACACAGCGGCAAGTGCAAATTTTTTATTATTATAAACAACCTTGAATTTCCTGATATATTGTTGTAAATAATCTTGTAAAGGCTTAGTTTTATCCATCCGTGAACAATGTCATATACCTAATGTAGCATAAATACGATATACACACATCAACATCATTTAGGGACTTTTTAACTATTCTTAATTTTGACAATTTTTTATTCTGAATAACATACAACATGTTTATATTTGTATAAAGAATATTTATTAGCGTAGATTATAGAATAAAACATAAATTTATTTGTGCCTAAAAATAAATTATTTAAGTAAAGACGAAAAGTAGAATAATGGTAAAAATAACGATACATGTGTTTTTTAAGAAAAAGAGAAAATTTTTCGAAAATCAATGGTCAGTGAAACCACCCATGACGTTAACAACGGTTCTGCAATGATTTTTCATGCTTTGAATCAACTTATCAAAGTCTTGCTGCGGGATATTGTCCCAGGTCCTGGAAAAATGCATAAAAGTTGATCTTCACTGACAATGCTTATAGATAAATTCCTCAAAGCCTAGCATATCGACTAGTACCGATTCAATGTTAGTTCATTAGTAATTTAAATATTTCTTATTGAATCAACCAACTAATTAAGAATTTCTAATTTCTTAAGAAGAAATTAATTAAGAAAAAAGATAATGTCTCATTTAATCAATACAATTCAATGTATATCCAATATTATATAAAGAAATCATTAATCTAGTAGCCTTTCAATTAATCGACTTGTTGTTTTTCAATATCCATAGTAAATAACTTTATGTCAATCACTAGTGTGATATGTCAAATTAAAATGGCTTTTACATGTTTATTGCGCACTATAGATGTCTGTTATTGTTGAGCGTGATTGGTTATAGTTATATTGGAGCGTTCTGATTGGCATGTTTAAAATACAAGTGTGTGCATATCTTTTGTTTAATTGGTCTGATTATTCGTCTGATGTACGGCGGACTAAAAGTGGGGCAAGACTGGCTACATCGGTTTTCGTACAAAGGATGCATGATCGCCTTTCTAACCTCTATTCCGTGTTCTGTGGGTAAACAGCACTATAGACCATCAATTTGGAATCATCAAAAAAGGCGTACAAATAAGTTTTCATCAAAAGATTTTAAATGCGGCCAGTATTTTTTGAATTTAGAACTTTATACAAAACATCCCTAGACGATGTTGATGTGTGTGTATTTAAGTTAAGCCACGTTGCAAAGATTTAGAAGGCTTATCAACAAAAGTACGCCTTTGTACACTCCAAGCACAGACCAATCGACGGCCTTGTACAAAAGGTTAATCTATTAAGGTGAACGTCCATATTGTGACATAAGAACATCTGGATAAATAAGAACGTCTACAAAATTACTGCATATTTTATAAAGTTATAACTTTCATAATTTGTTATATTGTTACCTATTTAGTTTTATGTAAGAATATTATATATATTTTTATTTTGCTATATAATTATTGACTCGATTATTAACTTTTTAATCATTATTTATAAATTTGCTATATTGTTAATTATACTGAAAAAAAAAACTATTTCAAAAATTTCTTAAAAAATCTAAAGTATTTTTAAGATATTAAGTTTTTAGTGTTCCGTACCCAAAATATAAAAACAGGATAACACCCGGTTATAATAACACCCGGTTTCTGAATTGAGAATTTGAAGTTGAGCACGTCTCAAACGGTGCTTAAGCCATTTTAAACGTCAATTAAACAAGTTTTCATTACTGTTTTTTATTTTTTAATGATCAGTTGATAGCAATTTGATAAAACTCGGACTTTTTGCCATATAAAACGAGAATTTGTGCTTTTCTCAATTCAGAAACTGGCCGTAAGACTACGCTGTCCGTTCGTCTGTCACCAGGCTATATCTTATGAACCATGATAATTGTTACACAGTTTATATTTTCACAGACGATATATATCTATTAACTATTATATATATTATTATATATAACAACAAAAAATGAAACTGAATAAAATAAATATATAATTCCCACACAATGTGATTATTTTGCTAAATTCCCGTTAGGAACCCTTTGTGCACGGATCCGACTCGCACTTGGCTGGTTTTTTTTTTATTCTTATGTATAAACAACGATAAAGACGAATATAATTTATTTCAATTTACTAAGAATGGGTACTGTCTGATGTTGTCGTAACTAACCTTTCGTATCTTTATCATTCTTTGGATGCTTTTTACTAATGACGTTCATAACGATTAGCTTTCGGTTTTATTCCATTTATATTTTTCACTCTATCCATTCTGTGGCTGTGGGCCTTCAGTTTTATACCTGTAATCATTAAAATCCTGTAATATAAATTTGTCCAAACCTCTTCGAACTTTCATTATATATATTTTTTTCTTACACTAATATAAATCCTCGCCTTACCTACACTTCTGTGAAGCACTTCAACGACACTTCAACGGACCACCTTCACTACTGGCATACTTCACACTCACTTCCTTACACCTCTCTTTGTTTTTGTCAATAAAATATTAAATTGAAGTTACCTTTTTTATATTCTGTAGTTAGTTTACCCTCGTTTCATAACAATATATACTGCAACAAACTGAAATATCAGTTCTTTGAAAGCCCTTGCACATATTTATCACGAACTCTGCGTCTATAACTATTAAAAAGTCGTTACTTTTAACATATTTTTGATTTTCCTTTTATTATAATGCCCCTGATTGAGCCATTTACATCAATGATAAAAATGCATTTACACAAAATGTTTCATCTCTCTTGGAGGTTTTACGTAATTACGCTTATTTTAAAAGCATTATTAGTAAATGCTTTAACGAAAAATAATGAGAATTATGTAAGTAATTAATATTTTATGATTTTCCGTTCATGTCAAATAATATACATATGAAACTAACTAAATAAAATATTACCTAATAAAGTTTTAACTTACAGGGTACTTATCACCTCAAGTTTAATGATTTCCAAAACTGTAGTGGATCGAAAACTAATAACTATATAATAACTGATGACAAAACGATGAAAGTCAATTTCACTATACCATGGGAAATAAAAAAATGGGAAGTATGTTTATTTCATTGCATGTTTTTCGGTCGTGATATTTAATATAAATTACTCTTACTTTTCTTTCGAGTCAAGAGCGAGTCTCCAAGCAGTTCTCCATTTTCTTAATTTTTATGTAAGGTAGGACACAGCGAACCAATTAGGAACAGTGAACTATCAGCTATTTTGGAATGACTCGGAGATCTTGTCTGTATTCTTTTTTAAAAATTTAAGCCCAATCATTACGGAGGCAAGGGGTAATGATCAATATTTCTCTATTTTCTTGAAAACAATTTATGTCATAAATAAAAATAATACTTACAATAATATTTTCAATATGATACTATGACTGGCCATTACGAAAGTTGTTTAGTAACCATATCGCAGACCGCTAAATACTGCGACATCGAGCACCTCATAGATATTTAGACCTCTTCTTAGATATTTAGAGTAATAATCATAGTTCTATTTCCAAATTCCAGGTAAGAGCCAACGTGTACACAATAAAAGAAAATAAAACTTACATTCAATTTAATTACAAAATATCAGATCCGTGCAAGCATTATATGCTCGGTGTCATTATACGAAACATGTTAGAATCAAATAATTGCATTTTAAATAAGGTAAGAAAACTTTATGCGTAAACTTACCTCCATATTACTTTATATATATTTATCTAACTAATTTGAACCTATCGAACTTGGAAGATACGCATTTTCATGTCCATTTATTTTATTTAATTTTTGTCTCTCTAGAATAATTTTTAAATATCTATATATAACTAAAAAGGATTTAAATATTAACTTTCTGAATATTTTCATCTAACTAATTCGAATCTGTTGAATTTGCTACTTAGGAGATATGTAAGCGTAAGAACGGAATTAAAACTGAATAAAAAAAGGAAGCCTAAGAAATTCTGGGTGCGTTCAATTGATACAGGAAAGTAATTTTTATGGATTTATATTCTTTGATTGGTCAGCCAGAAATATCTCCTTTAAAATATGTTACGATTTTTTGTACTTGAAATCGCCCCGCAGCCCCCAGGTATTCCAGCCCCTAGCCTCCAAACTGGGTACTGAGAAATGTATACCTATAGTACTTAAAAATACTGGAATATCAAGCTTACGAAAGCTCTGGCACATTTTTGCCACGATCTCTTGGACTGGTAGGGTAACGCCATCTATTAATATTCGAACGTGATATAAAATATTATGAAATAATGTAAAATTTCAACAAATTTTATTGTATATCCATGCTGTTAAAAATAAATGAAAATGATAATGACTATTATATTAAAAAAATATATATATTTAAAGGAAAAATACAAAAATATGTATATTGTAGCAATGATTTTCCTGTTTGAGTAAAAAATGGTAATGAACAAGAAAAAGTCAAGTGAGAGTTAATAAAGAATGAATATGTAACTCTAATAGAAGAAACAGAAAAGAAATGAAGAGAAAGAAAAAATCGGGCTTTTAGAACAAAGAAACAAATTAAAAAAATTAGAACAATAGCCTAAACTATTCTTCTTCGACTTTTCCAATTGGATCGCATCAAGGGTCAGTGTTTGAATAAACAATAAGGAATTATAATTTTGTTGCAGACAACTTACTTTGTGGATTTGGATTTACAGAAAATGGGTAAACTTTTCTACGGAAAATCCTTCTTTTATGGAGATTATCTAATCAAAGTGAGGATGATGGCGAAAAAATTGCTTATACTCTGTTTTAGTTACATTATGTCGATAAATAAAAAAAGTGATTAATTTGAGCGAGATTACCTAGAAACTACATGTTGACGACAGCTTTGCCAACCGCTTTACTTTACGCTTAATTTTTTATTATTTTATAATTTTCTATTGTTATTTCTATCTTGCTGTCTATTTTGTGTTAAATGCTTGGGCGATTTAATGAAAGGTTGACTAAGCTTGAGAATTGATTTATTTTATGTTAAATAAGTAAGAGTTAAGAAAAAACTGTAACAAACAAAAATTGAATATAAAAACCGTTCTTAAGTTACATAAATACATACCCCTTTTTGGGTTTCTTGTAATATGTAAACTTGTAGGATATTTTAAGATATTACTTTATTTAAATAATATATAATTTGTATTTTTATTATAATAACTTCATTATTATAATATTTTATATTTAAATTTATACGATTTACAATAACATGTTCACACCAGTACAATGGGGATGACGACTGGGTAAAAAAAATGCAATTCCATTTAGTCCGTCAGTCAGATAATAGAAAAATATTACGCTCGTCACACGTCGCTACGTCACAGTTGAGTAGAAAACGTACCATAACGTGACGTCATGCGAAATTTCAACTCCATGTAACACCGTAATTTTATGATTACGAAAAAAATAAAAAAATACGTGTTTAATATTTTTTAACACTCTACCTGATGGACAAACAAACAAAAAATTAGTCATCATTCCTATTGTTTACGAAATGACATTCATTAAGAGCATAAGAGCAAAATTTCAAATTACGAAAGGTGAATAATAAAAAGAAATGATGTTGAATATCATAGACAAAAAGTATGCATGCGGAAACCTAGGACGAAATAAACGGTGATACGGCACACCGTTACAGTATGTATTTTAAGTTATATCATTTTCTGCCTATTTTATCTTAATTTAATGTACATTCTTTGCTTATAACGAAAAGATAAGAAATAAAACTATTGTAGATTTATAACTTTTGTGGAACTTTATTTTACTATGCCAATTATAGGATGGGTAACCAAATATTTACTATCTCGAGTTCCTCTATCCTACGGAATGCACGTTAAGCCTTTGTCCCCGACGGCATTTGCAGTCGTTAATACCCACTAAAACATAAGGTGCCCGCGTGGTGGGTCATGGCCCATTTTCCCTATTCGATTTGATTCAATTTCATCCATAGGGAAACCTGAGCCCAGCAGTGGGGACATTGATAATCTGATGATAAATATGATTGCAAATTTCTTTAGTTTAATTGTTTTCGGATGCTTTTCACCTCAAAGACTCTTCAAGCATCTCACAGAAGTACGCTTTAGCATGTGGTAAATAATTTTTCAGGTGAGCAAGATTTAATGTTTAAGAAGCGCCTATCTTTATGAAGACTAAATTAAGTATTATTTTGCCATATATCATTATCATCATTCGGCTTTTTATAAGCTTCTATAGGGTGCGCTACAAAACACTATCTACCGCTAACATCATCCAACCACTGCCGTCCACCTATCTTGAAATTAGACGCAGTTCATCTTACTGGAAGACGACCGACATTGCGTTTACCAATACAAGGTTTATTCATCTACGACTACTGTTCGGTTCTGCAACAGATGTGGCCAGCCCAATGCTACTTTAGATAACTACACTTGAGAAGAACGGCTCATCACATAGTCTTTTGCTGGATAATTGCATTTCAGATTTTCTCGCTTAGAGAGACTCCTAGACCTTTTTATAGCTTGCTGAGTGACATATAGCCATTCTGCCAGCTTTATTGTCACGTTCTACGTTTCGGCTCCCTAGGACAAATTATAGGACTCTAGGATAACGTTAGGAGGACGATTACGGTCGTGCGTGCAACTGGGCGTATATGACTGGCCGTAGTCAGTTAGCCTGCATTTAAAGATGTTAAAACACGTCATTTTCGCCCTTAATTGTTACCTATTGTAAACAATTTAAAGGAGAACTTGATAAAAGTAAAATATTAAATTGTATCCAATCATACGTATGGGAATAGCAGTAGATAACTTCTAATTGGCATATAAACACTTTATTATTATTTATTTATTTTATTTGTTTATTTATTTATTGGCACATAAAACAAATTACAGACATATATATATATAAACATTACACAGGACCATAATTCTTAATATTATGTACACATAATTGAGGTTTAAGATCTTTATTTAGCTCATAAGAATTTTAACATTCATTTACATGAGTCATATAAATATAAATTTCAACAATATACATAGTTGGGCTTGCATTTTCACTAAGTACCTACACACGAAAACAAAAACACCTATTGAATAACATTATTAAATGATGAAGGTAGTTTTACGGCCGGTTTCTGAATTGAGAAAATTGCAAAATCTCAACTGATTATTCTCAATAACTTAATTTTTACGTTAAACGTTATACATGGCAAAAAGTTCTAGTTTTAGCAAACTGCTATCAACTGATCATTAAAAATATTAAAATCAGAAACAAAAACCTGTTTCAACGACATTTGCAATGTCTTAAGTTCGGTTTGAGACGTGCTTAACTATAAATTCTCAATTCAGAAACCGGGTGTTAGTCTCATACACAAACCTAAGGAAAACACTGATACGAGCAGTGGCACGAGTGCATAGCAACTGCAAGCGTTCGTTCAACTTCGTGCGACATTGGTAACACTCCGTAACGTGCGTCGGCAAAACAGTGGCATAGTTTATAGTCGAATATGTTTTACTGGATGTGGCCCACGCGTACCTATCGACATAACTGCTGAGTTTTTATGTTATTTGATTTTGAATAAAAGTATTTCATTTTATTGTTTGTTGGTGTTTATTATTCAGATACCAACAAACAATAAAATGAAATACTCAGAAAGATTATACTTTCTATTAAGTCAAATGCAGTGGGCTGCGATGGAATAAGTCGCCGTATGATTGTCACCATTCTAGATCAACTTCTTCCTGCTATATGTCACATTGTTAACTTCTCTCTGGACTCCTGCACTTTCCCTAAATTGTGGTGTAAGGCCTATGTCCGACCTCTCCCGAAAGTTCCCAATCCAACACATGCCAATCAATTTCGACCCATCTCTATCCTTCCCTTCTTGTCCAAAGTCCTGGAGGCCTGCGTACATGAGGAGTATTCTCAATATGTTTTCCAGAATTCTTTATTAAACCCATTACAATCTGGTTTTCGACCAGGACACAATACAGTGACAGCACTCCTTAAGGTTACCGGTGACATGAGAGTGGGAATGGAGAGTGGAAGAATAACATGTCTTGTACTTATCGATTTTTCCAATGCCTTCAACACGGTAAATCATGACATCCTTCTTGCTATGCTGGAATATCTCATGGTTTCTGACGATGAGTTAAAGTGGTTCTCCTCATATCTTCGGGACCGTCAGCAGTCTGTCCGGTTGGGTGAATCCTCCTCATCCTGGAGTGGGCTCGCTGCTGGCGTTCCCCAAGGCGGCATTCTTTCTCCTGTTCTCTTTTCAATTTTCATTAACTTCATTACGACTAAACTTCAGTGCTCGTATCATCTGTATGCTGACGATTTACAGTTATATGCTCAGGAAAACGTCGATAGGTTGAACAATTCTATTGATGCACTAAATAGGGATCTTAACACAATACTCGTATGGTCTAAAAATTTTGGCATTCATGTAAACCCGGCGAAATGTCAGGCTATACTTGTGGGCAGCCGCGTGATGATGAGTAGGATCGACAGCACTAATCTCCATTCTATACTGTATGACGGCTCGTCAATACCGTTTAGCTATAGTGTTAAAGACCTGGGACTTCACATTGATGTTAATTTGAACTGGCAGACTCAAACGACTACAATTTGTCAAAAAGATACTGGAACGTTGCGTGCGCTGTATCGCTTGAAAAACTTTCTACCTAGCAAAACCAAGGCTATGCTTGTGCAGACTTTAATTTTCCCCATAATCGACTATGGTGATGTGTGTTACCTCGACCTGAATGCAGATCTACTCAATAAACTTGACCGTGTTTTAAACAACTGCATTCGATTCGTTTTCAATCTCTGTAAATACGACCACGTGTCTGCCCATCGCTCCCCTTTGAAATGGATGCCTATTCGAAAGCGTAGAGATGTCCGTGCTCTAACAACCCTGTTTTCTTTGTTGCAATCACCTAACGCTCCAAGCTACCTCACTCCACACTTTCAGTACTTATGTACGAGTCATACAAAAGACCTTCGATCTTCTTCTAATAGACTACTTATGTGTCCTGCTCATCACTCTGACATCATCCACTCTTCCTTTTTCGTTAAATCCATTATCCTATGGAATGCACTCCCCACAGACATCAGAATGTCCGCCAGTCGGTTTGCTTTTAAAACCAAGCTGCGCAATTTAATATTAGATCAGGCAGAATCATAAAAATTGCCATCTCATTTCTACTAGGCATAGTATTTATAAGTATGTATTGTATTTATTTTTATTATATTATATATGTATTATGTTATATATAGTATGTATGTTTGTGTTATGCTTATTTAATATTATTTTTTTTCTCTCAAAGATTACATATGCACCTACTTTTATCCTTTATTTTAATCTCCACATCACCTAAAGGTTGACTGGCAGAGAATGCCTAAGGCATTAAGTCCGCCTTTGTACGATTGTGCATAAAGAATTAATTAAATTAAATTAAATTAAATTATTATTGTTAAAGATATTTATTAGCACCTCAATCCTTAATCTAATGGAAGAATTTCTAATTTTAGTAAGTTTCATGGGCATAAATTGAAAACACTTGATCAATAATCGTAATCAAAAATTAAATATTCTTACGCAAAATATCAGGAGTATTTATAGTAACCGCAATGATTTACAATTAACTTTATCGCAACTACCATGTGTAGTAGACGTACTCATTCAAACGGAATGTAGATTAAATCCAAATAAACAAATTCCTGTTATGAAAGATTATTCATCTTTTTTCACTACAAATAACATAAATCAAAATGATGGTGTAGTCCTTTTTATCAGATGTTGTCATCAATTACGGTTTACGGTTACTGAAATGAATCTGATAGATGCCTCGGGAATCCAAATTAGTAGTGATGAACTTATAATTCTAGGTATATATAGATCCCCGTCCAACGTGAATGCCGATAGGTTCATTAATTCGCTCGAATGTCATCTCGATAGCATTAGCTCACACAAAAATATAACTGTCATAGGAGATATCAATAATAACCTATTAGATAAACCTACAGAAACATCATATGAGCGAAATAATAGGGCAATATATCTGGTCGTCTTATCGTTGCATGGACTGCTTCCAGGTCATTACTTACTGACTAGGAAAGATAGCTGCCTTGACCATATTATTTTGAAACTAAAAAATCACCAAAAATCGGCCTTAGTTGCAGATCATGCAATGGTTATGTTATTCCTTTTAAGCAAATCTAACGTGAAAAGATCAGAAGTTAAATTAAAGACCGTGGTAGACTATGAAAATATTTCTAAGACACTTGCTTGCACAGAATTCAAATGTTTTAATATCTATAAGGTCCCTAATGTCTTAGCAGATGCCCTTATCAGACTTATCAAGACTGAACTACATTTTAACACCATGACAAAACGAGCGTCCAGTTGCAAAAGAATGTTGAAACCTTGGATGACTATTGGGTTATTGCGTTGTATAAGACTCCGTAATAACATGCAATTGAAGCTTAGAGCAGAACCACATAATGATATGTTAAAAATAATCTTCAAACGATATCGTAATTATTGTACAAATCTTATTCATAAGCTAAAACTTCAATATAGTAGAAATAAAATAGTAGAAACAGCAAAAAATCCAAAAAAGGTATGTAGTACGGTAAATGAGATAACTCAATTTAAAACGACAAAACTCCTAGCAATAATCTCCTTACTTAATCTGTTAACCCACTTAATACAATAAACCGTGTTAATCAGTTTTTTGTTAATGTGGGCAAATCTCTATCTGAAGAAATTACACTAAATTTTAATCCAAGTTGTAACACTATAAAAAAATCAGATTTACACGCTTCATCATTTGTACTACTTGATACTGATACCCAGGAAGTCAATAACATACTTATGGGCCTTGACTCAACGTGTGCTTCTGGTTGGGACAAAATTCCTGTTAAATTGTTGAAATCCTGCAGAGACTTCATCATCCCAGTTGTTGTACAATTAGCAAACTTATGTTTTCATACGGGACTGTTTTCGAAAACTTTTAAGCGTCCCGTTGTGACACCGGTATTTAAGGGTGGTGACAACAAAGACGTTAATAACTATCGTCCTATCTCTGTTCTCAGCAGTATCTCTAAAATTTTGAAAAAGTTAATAAATGTAAGACTGATTAGATATCTCACGAAATACGATATTTTATCTAGATCTCAATACGGTTTCAGGAAGGGAAAATCAACACAAGATGTAGTTATGGATATGACAACATTAATATCAGACAAGGTTGACAAAGGGAATAAATGCCTCACAGTATTCCTGGATCTTAAAAAAGCATTTGACACCGTTTCTGTGTCTATTTTAACGGAAAGGCTTGAAGAAATTGGGATTAGAGATACTGCTCTCTCTTTGTTCAAAAATTACCTAAGTGAAAGAAAACAAGTAGTCAAAATTGATAAATTCAAAAGTGATGAAGAATGTGTTACGCATGGAGTTCCTCAAGGCAGTGTCCTTGGACCGACACTTTTCTTAGTTTATATAAATGACTTGTGTAGACTGGGAAATACTGTCGGTCGTGTTTTCTGCTACGCGGATGATACTGCTCTCGTATTCTTTGGGCGTTCTTGGGACGATGTAAAAGTCATTGCTGAATCAGGTTTAGTGGAAGTGTTTAACTGGCTTAATGTAAATTTGTTAACTCTCAATACCGCTAAAACGAATTATATATGCTTTACCCCTAGCCGGAGATCGCAACCACCAGAAAACTTTTATATTAAAATACATGGATGTATAAATAACCCTAATCAAGTAGACTGTAACTGCCCACGAATCTTGAAAGTAACTAATACTAAGTACCTCGGAATTTCAGTAGATGAAAGGTTATCATGGCATTCACATATTGACTTGGTTAATGAACGAATTAGGAAACTTAAATGGATCTTTAAATCATTGCGGCATGTTATGTCTACTGCACTTTTAAATAAAATCTATACTGTGTCGTAACTAACCTTTCGTATCGTTTTCATTCCTTAGATTTATATCACTCATTTCACTCATATCGATAAACTTTTTAATATTTTTCATTTATATTCTTTACTTTCTCCATTCTATAACTATGGTCCTTCAATTTTATATCTGTAACCATTAAAATCCTGTAATATAAACTTATCCAAACCTCTACGAACTTTCATCCTATGTTTTTGTCTACTTATACTAATGTGAACCCTTACCTGTACTTTTCATAGTTTTTCTTTCTACATTTTATCAATTCTAATCATATTAAAACACTTATTTATGTATTATAACACAAATTATCGCTAATTTTAATTGTTTTGACAGAATTGACATCAAAGTTTTTCTTCGTTGCTATGGTTATATTTGATACTCTTCATGAAAATTGACTCATTGTTTGTCAGTTTTAGGCATTGGAACTCTGTAGTTTTTGAATTTTTAGGGTTCTAATTTGAAATCATTTACTTCTAAATTTGAGTTCGTCTTCAGGTATAAATAGCCTCGCTCAAATAGTTCTTGATCACTTCAACGGCAACAGTTGCCAAGTTAGCTTTTTGGAGCTCGTACAGAGCTAGCTAAATTCTTAAAAGGCCTATTTCCCTGGGCCGACTGCTCCGGGAACTCTTCAAAGTTACGGTCTCAAAGTCGCATGACATCTTTCTGGCTTTAACTAGACGACAACAAATCAATACTCCACTATAATCTCCTTCGCTACTTCACTCCTGGAGGCTGTCTGCGAGTATACACCTTAGGCCCGAGCTGCTGCTCAGTTCTGGGCTGCCGAAGAATCCCCTGTTCGACGCATCGAGACTACGCCTCGCTGATTTACGCTCTCGGCTCTTGGCTGCCGGAGATTCTCCTGTTCGACGCATCGAGACTACTCCTCACCGATTTACGCTCTCAGTTCTTGGCTGCCGAAGAACCTCCTGTTCGACGCATCGAGAGACTACGCCTCGCCGATTTTACGCTCGGGATCCAGACGCCCCTCAAGACTGCTGAAGTACTTCATCAACGGAACTTCACCGCTGACCCACGCCCCTTCACCTACACTGACACTCTCACTCACACTTCTACACTTTTCACCTCACTAATCACCTCGTCCCTTTTATTTTATTTTTTTGTTTAATGTAAATAAATTATTAAATTTGATTTATCATCTTTTAGTTCATTTTATATCTTGTTTCATAACAACTGCCTTAGTTCAATCTGTGATAACTTATTGCATTCCTGTATGGGGAGGAGCTACAAAATGTAAATTGCTGGAGCTTGAAAGGGCTCAAAGGTCACTCTTAAAGACCTTTGAGCCCTTAAAGTACTTTAAGCCTTTTTGATTCCCAACAGTGAACCTCTATAGGTTATGTAATCTGCTATCAATCAGACAATTGTACATATTACATACAACGCTACAACTACATAAAAGCCTGCCTTATGATCCCACTTGGACCTCTAGAAGAAGGAAAAATATCTTAATTCATCAACCAACGATTCGCACAGAATTTGCCAGACGTCAATACCCCAGTCAAAGCGCTTCTATCTATAACTGTATTAACAGTAAATTAGACAAAAATATATATCCAATGTTGACACTTAAATGCAAAAAAATGTTAACTGAGTGGCTTAAGACACTCAACTGTGAAGAAACTGAACAGATCCTGATCAGAATAGTATAGGATTTTATAGTACTGATTTTTCTGACTTGATAGGCTGATAATCTGTTTAAACACAAATTAATTCATAAATGTATAAAAACACACATACATGCAAACACGCACAAACACACACACATACACACACGCACACACACGCACACACACACATACACACACACACGCGCACTCACTCACACACACACTCACACACACACACACACATGCACAAAGAGAGAGAGAGAGAGAGAGACAAACATAGACACACACGCGCACGTACGTACGTAATACTCTCACTCGCTTATTTATTCTGAGATTGTAACTGGTTTAGGCTAAGAGCGAGGCATCCCAACACAAGTATAATAATTACTCTCTGGGATTGCCTCAATAAATGAAAACATGTATGTATTTGGAAATAAAATCAGTTTTTATTTATTATTTTTATTTTATTTGAACTAACTATTTGGTCAAATTATATTTTAGATTTTTTTAAAAGTTCTCACAGATTTGGCTTCTTTTATGTCCTTTGGTAATTTATTATATAATTTGGAGCCTTCATACATTGTTGATTTTTTACCATAATTCGTTCGCGGTGTTATTAGTTTTATATCATTTTGTCACCTAAGTTTCATTTGATGGCCTTTTATTTATATAATAATCAAGAAACGGATAATCTATAGTAATGAGTGAATTAGACATAAAACAATAATATAATCATAATAAATAGCAACAAATCAAAATCCGATGAAATCCAAATAATTCATTAATTAAAATTGATATTAATAAACAAAATAAAATCCAAATTAAAAAAAAAATAGGTAGGGAAATTAATTTATAGTACATTATTTGGAATAGTAACCCGTCTCAGTCCCGTCAGAAAGTTAAAAAAATAAAATAAAAAAAGAAATATAAGATTATAAATAATTTCCAGTACTACTCTTTTAAACTTTTGCTAATTTAGATGGAATATATCTAGACAATGACACTTGGAGGATATATGGTTGAATGTGCGACACATTCTGTCGATCGGGTTATAGAAGGTGTGTTATTGGTGCAAACCTTGAGAACAAAAGGTTTCGGATTATGGGACCTAAATCGAATATTAAATTGAAATTGATTAATTAATTGGCGTATTAAATTAGAATATTATTAGAAGTTGACTATTTAGTTGCTTCAGAATTCTTTAACTACTTTAACTCCTTAATCTGGGGTCTGAGCGTTGTAAGTGATATTGTCTAATAACTCGTTCAGTATCCAGCACAGATATCAGGTGGCAGAATAACTAGTAGCGGCGTGGATCAATCAATATTAATCCATTATGAAACTCTTTTTTGGAGCTACTTTTTTATTTGGAGCAATAGAGATATAGACAGTAAACGAAAACAATTTTTTTTTTTTGGTTCGCAAACGGCGCGTGACATCACACCGCTCTACTCATATCAGAAGTTAGAGAATTGAACCTTAAGCATACATAGAATGATATTATTTTTAGAGGGACATGACGTCATAGCGACATTATAGCAGAAGTTAGCGTCAATGAAAATATTTAAAAAATCATCTACACACCTATTGTTAGTGCTGTTTATTATATATTTTTAAATGAGAGAAATGAAAAGTGACGCATTTCTAACAATTTCTTAACTATTAAGATTGTTACTATTTTCGTACTTTACATGTACTATCCACCACCTGACTTATTAAGGTAATAAAATCCAAAATTCTACAAATAAATGCAACTATACCATGGGAAATGAAGATGGGAAGTAGGTTTATTTTATTTTAATTTCAATAACAATGAGGTGTAGAAAACTTTAAAAAAATGAAGAGGACATCAAAAGAAAAGTGAAGAATATAGTTATCTTAAAAGCGGTTAAATTATTTAAGAAACATTCAATAAATCAAATCAATCAAAATTATTAATTCAGTCTAGGCTGTTTGTTACAAGCACTTGTAAAAGTCGAGAGCTGCGCCATCGGTTCGTAAATCTACGGCGGGAGACCTTGCATCGAGAAGAAACAACAAGAAACTCGGCAAGGGCTGCTTTTTTTCTTCATGTTTTATTTCACACAGAGCGTCAAGATTGAAAAATGACACCGTTAAAATATGAAGTGACTTTTCATTACAATATTAGAAAATATAAAAATAAAACAGTATTTACGTTAACCGTATTTACGGCGTTTGTGAGGACATCCTTAAAGGTCCTCACAAAAATCCGAATAGGGGTCCGTAATAAGGAACCTATGTCGAATGAACAACTAACGTTGGTGAAACGCATACTAAGGGCGGTGATTAAAGCCCGAAAGGTAAAGCGACACCAAGGTTAGAAGCTTATGTTTTTAAGCCGGGCTGACTTCTCATTATCTTTAAGGAGGAATATAGCCTAGAGTGGCTAAAGAGCAAAATAGCCAGCATTAAACCCTGACCGGAGGCAGATCTCTCTCTCATGAGTGAGAACGAAATGCCCAAACCTAAGGTAAGCATTGTTCTTATCGCGAAATCGGAAGCGGAATCAATTGAAGACGCCCTGATGCTTCTGGAGAAACAAAACGATCTGGAGACCGGCATGTGGAAGATTCTGAGTGCTGAAGATGAAAAGGATGGCACTACAGCCGCTCTCTCCATCGATGAAGCCTCAATAAGGGTCTTGCGTACGCTGGAATTCAGTCCGCGCCTTGGCTTTAAAAGGGTTGTCATCCGCATCCAGGGGGAGAGTATCCCAACGAATGTGGATGGGAATCCTAAACCGGGGACAAGCTCCTTGGCATCAAGGAACATGTCACCGCAAATGACCACTCCAGAGGGACCGCAAACGCACTTACGTCGCGACGGGGCCCGGGAACCCGGTATTAGTCAAAATCCCAAAGGAGGGCCAAATAAAAGAGCATAAAGCTCAAAAAAAGGGAAGGCGAGGCATATCGATACGGCTTAGGACGCCTCTAACGTCCTAAAGCCGAATCAATATGCTTTAAACGCTCGCCCTATTAAACACTACACATCAACAGAAACACTAACACAACACATAATGAATATTACACATGTGGTTCAAATTAACTTGCACCACGCCGAGGCTGCTACGGCAGTCCTTGGAATAATCTAATCCAGGAGCCATGGCTTGCTAACAACAACATGGTATCCGAATGGCAACTGGAGAACTAGCGAAAGTGGTTGAATATGCAAACGAGTGCAACGCTGAACTTTTCATCGGATGCTATGCAAACGCACACCACACCAATTGGGGCAGTTCCGACATTAATGCAAGAGGTGAGTTACTACATGACTTTACTCTAACTAATCGCCTTCAAATAGTTAACGGGGGATGCAAACCGACATTTGTGACTAGATCTAGGCAAGAAGTTCTCGATGTGACCTTTGCTACCAATAACTTAGCTAGGACGATAAACAACTGGCTAGTTAGTGATTAAAGTGATGAATGTCCGACCATAAAATCATCACCATCGAACTAAGCACATCAAACATATACGAAAATATCAACTTTAGGGATGTTAAAGCCAACGACTGGAGATTATATAAATAAAATCTCCAGGATAAACTTAAGGAACGATATTTTAATGCCCTAATCGCGTACAAAAAAGAAATAAGAAAAGCAAAAAGACTATCGTGGAGAAAGTTCTGCGAGGAAATTAACAGTATATGAGGTATTCTGTTAATTTTCTCGCAGAAGTTGGAGCTAGAATCCATAAAGGCTTAGCTAAATCACCATATAATCAACTGGGACTACTAAAGAAACCAGATAAAACCTTTACTGAAACTGCAAAAGAAACATTAGAATTCCTAGCGTCAACACACTTCCCAGGCTCGGTATTAATACCGAAAGACACTATAAATAACATTCCTGATAAACGCATCTCCCGGCCTACAAATGAAGACTGGAATAGAGTAGCAAAACACATCAGACCAAATATCGTAAACCGGGCAATAGATGAATCTGCTGGTGAGAATGAGATTTTTCCAGCCCTACTGCAATACGGTAAAGACATCCTCACACCTATTCTAGTAAAAGTCTTTAGGACGAGTTACGCTTGGGGATATATACCAGAAAAATGGACAATGGTTAAAGTCCGGTTCATTCCCAAAGCTGGTAAAAAGTATTATGCACAACCAAAATCCTTTAGACTAACAAGTCTAACCTCCTGTCTACTGAAAAGTATGGAAAAAGGGATTGACATATGCTTAAGAGATAGACCCCTAAAAAATCGTCCTCTGCATGCAAAACAACACGCATATCAAAAAGGCAAATCCACAGACACTGCCTTACTTCAACTTAGAGATAGGATCGAAAGGGCTATTGAAGACAAACAGATAGCTCTCTGTGCCTTCCTAGATATTGAAGGAGCATTCGACAACGTTACCATTGAAACCTTATCCAAAGGAATGTGGGACAAAGGGATCGACAACACAACGACCAAATGTATCGAAGCAATGCTCCTAAACAGAACAGTTAACGTTAGCCTGCATGGAACAACAAAAGATTTCAAAACCACAAAAGGTTGTCCTCAAGGCAGCGTCCTATCGCTACTATTATGGACCTAAGTGGTTGATCAAATGTTATTACAAGCCTCTGAAAAAGGCCAAAATATACAAGGCTACCCAGATGACATGGTAGCTTGCGTCATTGGTCCATGTCAAAGCACTGTATTATCTATAATGCAGAGATCTCTGAACATCATCGACAAATTGTGCACAGAGACTAACCTATCAGTAAATCGAAATAACACAACAATAGTCCCTTTTACCAGGAAGCGAAAGTTAGAAAACCTTAAAACCGTCGCTGTGCGTTCACAAATCGCTATGTGTATTTGAGCTACTTTTCAGGAACAACAAAAAACTAGTTTACTCTGGATATATTCGAGATAAGATAAATTATTTTTGTCTGATGAATTTAATAATCTATTAACATAGTTTAAGATCATTATCATTAAAATGTCGTGTAAAGTAAGTTTTCTAAAAAACGAAATGTTTAAAATTTACACATAGCGTTAATTTAATGTGTCATAAATAGTCGTCATGTGCCTCAAGAACACATAGCTACTTTTAAATGACACGGAATTATTATCACTTGCCCTATCTTATAGCACATGGCTATTTAATAAAACTAACTTGTTTAGTTATACAAAACGTTTGTTAAGTAATTCAGGGATACAAATGAAAAATTAGGAATAGATCATATATTTTTTTAATTAATACAAAAACAAAACAAACATTAGTCTTAAAATCAGTCAAACCTAATCATTTTACGTACCTAATTACAATTTTTGTACTTTGATTTCAGAATGAGATCAATTAACTTAACGAGATAAATTATCAAAGAATGGGTGGTAATCACGATGCATGCAATTATGTTTTAGGCTTTGTAAATGTTTATATTTAGTGGCATCGATTTTCAATGGACCGTTGTATAACCCTGCTGGTTCCGTGATAAACGATGTGTTTATTCGTCTTCGTGGCAAAGTATTCCCAGTCATCGGAATGGCGTAATTTATATTGCACTTCACCATTGATATAAATATGTCCTCTTAAATCTGTCACAGTTGCATCACCAACTCTTCTACCATACCTTGTAGTAGAAAAGTTCTGTTCTATCAAAATCTCTGTATTTTTTTTCTCTGTACGGTGTATACATTATTTTCCTGTCACCAGGCCATGTAAATAAAGTACATGTGAGTAAAAGATTCGAATGAATCTTCAATGTATGTCCTGGTACTATTTGCTCGACAATAATTACTTGGTACTTTTGGTATATCATCAAGCCCCTTTTTACAGACTCTGACTTAAGATTTGTGTTTGTAAAATGATAAGCAACTATATCGATTTTTCGGACAATATTATTTTCACCATTCTCTCTTAAATCTATGTTAGATCGAATCCATAGCTATAATACGTTGCAAGAAAAAGTTCTTTACAAACACGTACCTTCACACCATTAATGCTAGGCAAATAGCAATCAAATTCTACATTTTTTTTTGTGCATTTTTAGATGTTTTTCGTCGGCGTATGATGTTTCGAGTCTGGCAGTCTTACTTAAATGGACTCACCATTTAAGTAAGACTTTTTTGCTTGCCAAGAGGGTAATTGCCGAAAGTATCGAAAAATATCGGTCCGTGTTTCTTCATTAATAGCAGCACAAGTATAGCTTCTGTCCGTTTTTTTTAGCAGCTCAATGTACATAAGGTTTTAACTCTCATTAGTCTACCTACACTTCTTCTATTACTGTATTCTCGTCGACTTTCGTAACTTTATGACCTGAATAATTCTTCCCTAAAAGCCTCCTATTGATTTTCTTTCTCTTTCTTTTTTCCTCCAGAACAACGACATCTTCCTTAATGGTACTATTATTGTTTTCCTTTTCAATGATAGGTAATTACGAAGGCTGCGGCCGGAGGATCGAAAAAAAACCGATTTAATTATAATTATTTATTAAAATAATGTTACAAAGTATTTTATTAAATCTAAAACTTATGTTAGGTTCGGACGAAGTAGGTACCGAGAATGAATGTTCTAAAAACTGCGATGGTGACATCGAAGCGCGAAGCACGAGGCGTCGACTCAGCAGTCACATGTCGTAGACCGATGTTCCATAATGCTGAATTCGCAATTACACAATTATAATATTTTATTGTGTAAATTATTAGAATAAGCGACGTAAGCTCGTTCGTGGTAGTATAGGCATGTAACACCTCCACCCGCAGATCAGCAACTATTTGAGCACTTTGAGCGAAAATGTTGATGGTAGAGATTTTTCTCGCTTATTTTCTCTTATTTCTTTGGGATCTTCATATTTGGGCATCTTCGCGTTATCTTCAATGTCGTTGCTGGATGCTGGATTGTTCCGAGGGTGACAGCGTCTCCGTAGTATAAATATTATAGCGAATATGATGGCACAGCTTATTAGTATATAAAAAGGCATCGTAGTATGATAAAGGGTCTCGAGGTGCAATGGATGATTGATTTGCAGTGATGTGTCTACTGACATTCTCTCCTGGATGCTGCGAAGTTTTCCTAGGTCGATCGCGTTCAATTTGAAGTGTGTAAGGGTTGTAGCCGTTGTTTTGTAGTTATCTGGTATCTCCGTAAGTTTTACTGGTTGACCTTGAACTTCATCATTGGTGTTAATAATAGTAAACTCTTTTGTATGAATAGAGCATTTCTTCGGAATCGTGGCAAGGTAGCTTCCTTTGAGAACAACGTGATCTTCGCGGCCACACTGCAACTGGACCACTGTAGATTTAGGAAATGCAAGTGTGTAGTGGCGGTCATCGATTTTCTCCATGGCTTCCTTTTCTAGTGTAATGGACGTCGGGTTACATGATCTATCTATAGATTTGTCAGAGATTAACTTATAAATACAGTCTGGTTTACGTAGTTGATGGTTTACATTTTCCTCACAGAGATAAATCTGGCCGTACTTCGGGCATTCAGCCTCTATGTACATGGAACGTAACTCGTGTGTTGCTATATAGGAATAAGGAGGAACTATAATGGTGTGGTTATTATTAGGAACAATACATAATTTATATAGTTGATAAATATCTGGGGAGAGTATAGGAATTTTAAATATTATAACTATGCGTTTATCTGTATAATATGAACCTGTCTTTATAATGTCATAATATTGTCTTAGTTCTAATTTTAATAACTGATTACTACTATAAGTATTACCTAACTTATTCATAATCAAACCTAAACTATCTATATCGATCATCGAGTGATGAGTACTGGACATATGGATAAAAGCTAACGTATTTTCTATTCTTATTAACTCATCAGATAAATCTTGAATATTATTACTAATTATATTTAATATTTGACCTACTTTCATAAATTTAATTAAACTATATCCCACATATGAATTTTTATCTAAAAGAGATTCTATAGCTTTACTCATTTTGTCTTGATTATCAGTTATTTGAGATAGAATATTACTATTATTAGTAATCCATTCTTTACAGATGCTAATGTGCTTATTTAATTTAGATGTAATTTTATCCTCATTATCTTGTATTGATATAAGAGCATCATTATATAATTTTGCGTCTGTGTAATCGAGGTTGCCTGTTATACTTTTTATGACTGTCCCTAACCCATCAATAAGACCCCTTTTGACTCGAGCAGGCTCTAAACTAGATAACTGCTTAGCTGTTTTTATTAATTTGTTACGCAAATGTTCTACCTGGAATTCGTACAGCACATATGTATCGTTTTTTACATTATTTTGGAAGTCATAAAGCTGCCTTTGTACATGATTCAATTTTTCTTCAATATCGGTTAAGTCTATGTAATGAATAAAAGCATGGTAATGTGAGATAAATCGTGTGGGTCCTAATTTGAATGGTAAAAGTCCTGGTCCATTGTCTAAGCTTTCAAGTCGGATCTCCTGGGCCGACGTCAGGTGGATGATGAGAGTCAGAAGGGTCCTGTAACAATTTATTGGATTTAGGGACACGTTTCAGTCGGGATTTCGCGATAGGGCCTTTTTTTCTGGTGGTATATACATGAATTGGTAAATCAGCTAAAACGGTGTCATGAGTATATCTGGGTGCTATTTTTTGCCGGGAAGCTGTGGGGTTATTTACGAATATCTGTTGCTGAGGCTGGTATTGGACCTCCGCTTCTCGATCCTTATTTCTATTCTCTATGATTTTAGTTCGTTCATGCAAGGATGATTCGTTTATAATCTCATAAACCATTTTCATTTTATCTTTATGAGTCAGTACGTATTGCTGCATTAGATGTCCTGTCATGTCAACGTCTAGTGGGTCTCTGGGGTCAAAGTGTCCTCTTATGATGTCATATGGTCTACATTTTGTAAAACTATGTATGGATGAATTGTATGCTAATATGGCGTACGGCATTAAGTTAACAACAGGTTCATTTTTATGTTGCAAGTTGAGTATTCGAAGGTGTTCTAAAATGGTGGAATGGAATCGTTCTATGATTCCATTGTCGTTTGGACAGTGAGGTAAAGTTTTATGATGATTAATTTTATGGAGTCTAATAAATTCTGAAAATAGCTGATTGCAAAATTCTGTCCCATTATCCGTCACTATTGTTAGTGGTAAACCATGGTGTGTACAAAAACGTAATAAACTTTGTAATATACTCAACGCGGTACCATCTCTTAGATGGTATGCTTGACCATATTTAGAGAAGGCGTCTACAAATGTTATATATTTTTCATTTTGAGCTGTGAACAAGTCTAAATGTACTATTTCTAATGGTTTAGTAGCAGGAGGAACGATATTAAATTGTGGTCTGATAGGATTCCTATCATATTTACTTTGGCCACATATTGTGCATTCATTTATATACTTTGTGATTTGATCTCGCATCTTAGGCCAGTAGTATCTACGAGAAAGAGCGAGATAGCTTTCATTAATTCCGCGATGATTGGTTTTGCCTTCATGATAGTGTCGGATAATGTCTTGTTGACGCATGTATTCTTTAACATCTTCTAATTTTACTTTAGATAAAACGAGACTCATTGCAGAACTTTTAAAATGTTTTTGTATAATAGGCACTATAGAGTACATACCTAAGGGTGGATTTATCTGTATGGCGGTCTTTATTTTAGGGTTAACGTATTCTTTAATTATATTTATTATATCTTGCTCTAGGTTGGACTCTGATACTTGAACAACTATTCTTGTATGAGTGTCAAATGGTTTAATGACGGAGGGGCGTTTCTTTACATCGTTTACTATGGTTATACAAATCTGTCTATGAAATTTGTTTAAGGGCTCGTCTGTCAAGGGTATTTCAAGGATGGGCTCCTCATTACTTGTGTGGGCTGTCATAGTACGCGAATTTGATACGGAACCTGGAGCGTCAGGAGCGTTGGGGATCATTGAGTCAGTTTCTTCATTGTGCAATTCAATCCGAGATAGAGCATCGGCGTTTGTATTATTTTTTCCTTTCTTATATATTATTGTATAGTCGTACTCAGAAAGTTTTAGTCTCCACCTTGTCAGTCGAGAATTGGGTTCCTTAATATTCATTATCCATTGAAGGGGCTTGTGGTCAGTGATAATTTTAAATTTACGTCCAAACAGGTAAGGTCTAAAATATTTGGTTGCCCAAACTATGGCCAAAAGTTCCTTTTCAATAACACTATAATTAAGTTCACTGTCATTTAAAGTCCTGGAAGCGTAACAAACAGGTTTGTCATGTCCTATTGGTCCTTGAGAGAGTATAGCTCCTACGGCTACGTTAGAGGCATCTGTGGTGAGATTGAATTCCTTATTAAAATCAGGATATTGGAGAATGGGATCATTGGTGAGCAACATTTGACATTTTTTGAAGGCTTCTATGTATTCAGAGCTAAGGGTGACTTTATTTGTTTTTTTAAGGCATTGAGTGAGTGGTTTGGTAATTCTGGCGAAATCGGGGATAAATTTTCTATAATAACCTATAAGACCAAGAAATTGCTTGATTTCTTTGGGTGTTTGTGGTATGGGATATTTTTCTATAGCTCTAATTTTATCGGGATTCGGCTTGATGCCGTCTTTAGTAATGATGTGACCTAGGTATGCGGTTTCTAATTTTAAAAATTCGGATTTATCCATCTGGATTTTAAAATTGGACTCTCTAAGTCTGGAGAAAACCTTTTCGAGATTTATTATGTGTTCCTGGAGCGATGTGCTAAATACTACTATGTCATCTAAGTAAACTAGGCAAATTTGATTCTGGAGACCTCTAAGGACATTGTCCATGACTCTTTGGAAAGTTGAAGGTGAATTTTTTAAACCCATGGGCATGCGTAAAAATTCGAAGTGTCCATGTTCTACATTGAATGCTGTCTTAGGTATATCGTCTGGATTCATCTCGACCTGGTGGAAGCCACTAGCTAAATCTAGGGTTGTAAAGTATTGGCATTTACCTAACTTGTCTAGTACGTCGGTAATATTAGGTATGGGGTATTTGTCATCAATCGTTTTATCGTTCAACTTTCTAAAATCAACTACGAGTCTCCATTTTTGTTTTCCGGAAGCATCTATTTTCTTTGGAACTACCCAAATTGGGGAGCTCCAGGCAGAATCTGAGGGCCTAATGATTCCCTGATCTAACATTTTTTTTATTTGATCCTGTACCTCTTGCCTATGTACGAAGGGATACCTGTAACTTTTTGTGTAAACAGGTAATTCATCTTTAGTTTTAATACAATGTTTGATTTTGTTAGTAAAAGTTAAGTTTTCCCCTTCAATATAAAATACATCTGAATATTGTTTGACTAAATTTTCTAAGTTAATTTTTTCTTCCGGATTCAAATGATCGGTTCTTAATTTTGATAAAACTTCGTTAATGCGTGCTTGTGACTGATCGGTATTAATATATTCTATGTTAAATATTTCCGCTTTAGCTGGTTCATATAGTGATAATATTAAGTCTCTATTTGTGTTATTTTCTATTTCTATAATTCCGCGATTATTAATAACTTTTGTTACGCATTCGTGAACCATACAGTTACCTAACAATTGTTCTTTAACGTAAACGTCACCATCCGGCGTATTAAATGGTACTTTTATGAGTTTAGATGAATGGGCCGAAATTACGTCTTCATATAAATTAACGTTGCGCGAATCGTACATTTTAATAAGATTTTCAGAAGAGCGAGTAAAAAGGATTCTGTTTTTGAGATCAATCTTTGCTTCCCATTTGTCTAGCAAATCTAAGCCTATTAGACCGTCGAAATAATTATGGAACTTATATAAAAATAATTTTATGGCTTCCGGATCGTTGAACTCTGTAAAACAAGGTAAGGTTATAGAATAATTATTTCTAGATGTTGCATGCACATTGGTTACTTCAAAAGGGTCGTGGTTCAATGGTAAATGTGAATAGTACTTATGCACAGCCTCTGGACTTATGAAAGATTGATTAGCACCGGTATCGATGAGAAGCTTTATTGGGGGATTTGAAATCTCGATATAAGGTAGGTGCCGTTGTGTTTGCAGATTGACTTCTATTTTGGTTTTCTTAAAAGGCAATCGGGCTGAAAATCCTCCTGTTTGCTACAAGATGGTTGGGGTTCTATTTCTGTTGTAGATTCGATAGCATTGTCATCGTCGTAGTATTGCAAGGAATTTTGTGCGCAAGGGTAGTTAGTCGAGTCACCCTCAGGGTAGTAGTAGTTATAGTCTTCCTGGTAATAGTCGGGGTAGTAGCTGTCATAATAACTGTCGTTATAATCACCGCATTCGTTAAAGTTCATCTCTCTAGTTTTAAAATAGTTGGAAGGCGGCGGGTTACCAAATTTAGTCCAGTCATGTCCTGATGGTGGTAAGACACGAGGGGTAAAGTGCGAAACTCCACTCATTGGCTTGGGAGAATTCTGTTGGAATTGATTTCTAGGGGGTAGTCTAAACATATTACTTTGGGGGTTGTAATTTGGAGGAGGAGCGCGAAACATTTGTTGTGTGCGAGAAGGCATCCTGTTCTGAGGGTTGTTCATTTGAAAATTAGGCAGTCTGTTTTGGGGATGATTCATTTGAAAATTAGGTTTCCACTGGAATGAAGTACCCTGATTCGGGGGTAGGGGACGTAGCGAGTGATTTGGCATTTGAAAAGAATATGGCTTCGGTTGATATAACGTGGGTGCTACTTTTACAGGTTGAGCCGATTGCGAATAAAGAGGTGCAGTTTTACGTTCAGACACAGATTCATTACGCTGTTGCAAATATAAGACATTTAGTTCTTCTTGGACAAATTCCAGAGCTTTTTCTATTGATTCGGGTCGCATACAGCGAATACGGGACCCTAAAGGTTCTTTAAGACCTCTAACAAATGATTGCATTGTTAATTTTTTATAAAGAGTTCTTTTGGCTTCCACTGTAGTGGGTAATGTTTCATGAAATGTGACATACGTCATTATAGTACTGAAAAGGTTCTGGCATTTGTCATAAAATTCTTGTGGTGTGCTACTTCCTTGTGTAACTAAAGCAAGGTCGTTGTATAACGCTGTTTCATCTCGTTGGTCTGAAAAGTTATTAATCAGTGCTGTGCGAATACCATTCCAATCTTCCGCAATTCCGTTCGAATTTATTGTTCTCGCAGCGGAACCAGTTATCTTGTTAAGTATACCATTGATTAAACATAGGTTACTTAGTTCGTATCCTTGCTCTGCGCTAATATACTGGGTAACAATTTGATCACATATTCTAATGAATCGAGTAAGAATGTTAGGGTTTCCATCAAACTCGGGTACTGGGCGTAAGGCCTTGTAGATAACATCTGGATCGTAACCTGCCATTTCTATCTCTGGATACTCAGGAATAGATTTAACTTGTCTACACTTATCTAATATTTTATGCCTACACTTACGAGAGGAAAGATCCTCTTTAGGTTTCCTTGGGTGGAAAATTTTGAATGATTATATATAATAATATATATAAGTAAGTACTATAAAACTACAAGGAAGCAACACGAGTAAAAATTCTCATGTACTTACAGTATCATTACGGCTTTTCTCTGCGTATCAATGTCTGGATACTTCCTCCTTGGGCTGCGTCCTCGTGGTTCGGATTTTCGATAAGGGCTTGATAGCGCGAGCAACCACGCGGGGCGAATGGACAACGATTTTTAGAGACCGGAATCGAACGCGCACTGCTTCGAAAATCCTACCGACTGCGCCAATTACGAAGGCTGCGGCCGGAGGATCGAAAAAAAACCGATTTAATTATAATTATTTATTAAAATAATGTTACAAAGTATTTTATTAAATCTAAAACTTATGTTAGGTTCGGACGAAGTAGGTACCGAGAATGAATGTTCTAAAAACTGCGATGGTGACATCGAAGCGCGAAGCACGAGGCGTCGACTCAGCAGTCACATGTCGTAGACCGATGTTCCATAATGCTGAATTCGCAATTACACAATTATAATATTTTATTGTGTAAATTATTAGAATAAGCGACGTAAGCTCGTTCGTGGTAGTATAGGCATGTAACAAGGTTCAAAACAACCAGTTTTATCTTTCAGGTAAAGCATCAGGTACATCAGAAAAATCAACAAACTAACTATGAGCTATGTGGTAATATAATACGGCTCATAGTTAGTTTGTAGTTCTAAGCAAGATTCAATTGATCCTATAATAGTTGTTGTGGTTACTACACTTTGAGATGCACCTGTTATTCCTGTGATTAATTCCTGCTTTGCTGTCGTTATAATATTAGTGAAATCGGCAAAAGTATTAATAGCATAATCTGTATTTTCACATAAGTTCTCCCTTTGGCCTGTTGTAGTAGGTGGATATAATATTGACGATTCTTCTTCCAGCTCTAAAGCCAGTTCACGTATCGACTGTTGTGGATCTTTGCATAACGATATAAGACGTTTACTTCTCCAAAACCTAGGCATTCTTGTAATAAAGGATTAGTTAAGCAATTAGCGTTAGGTAAAACGCCTTATATTTGTTTTTATACTTGAAATTATTATAATACTAGAAGTATGAGGCTCTAAGAAAACAAGGCACTCCGTTATGATTAATAAATAAGATTAAAAAAATATGTTAATCTCAGTAAACCCCAGGGTGGGAAGTTTAGTTTCTAACACAAGCAAAGCTACGAGCGCAAACTTAAAACAATTATGGTAACCTACTGGTTACCGGTTTATTACAGTTTTAATCCAGTCACCAACTAAACCAAAGCAACCCAAAACTAACTCAACCTTAAGTTAATATAAAAAATAATATGACACAAATTATTGATTTACTTACTTGTAGTGATCTCAACTCGTAAAAACAATCTCGTCCAATCGCGTACAAAAATATCGCTATGTGTTAAACTGACATACGTTCGATCTGAACTGAAACTTGTCCAATCGCGTACAAAAATATCGTTATGTGTCAAACTGACACATAACGGGCGCAGTTGATGAACATGATTGAATAGTGAATTTCTATAGTTATGTGATTTTAGGTACTTAGTGATTTTTTAGGAACATTCAATGTATGAACGTCACATAACTATTTTTTATAACTTCGTTATTAGTAGTTTTATCACAAAACTATTTTTACACCTTACGTGTAATGATATAAGGGTGAAAATTATATAATAAACCAAAAATTAAGAAAAATCACATAGCGACTTTTGCAGGCGCAGCGACGAAACGCTTATCTTAAAAGGGGCCGTTATGTTGTACTCCACGGAAGTCAAATATCTGGGCGTCACATTCAACCAAAAACTCACGTGGACGTACCATATAAACATCATAGCCCAAAGGGCTAAAACAGCCCTAGGTACACATATGCTGTTGAGTAACTGGGGCAAAATGGGGAATTAATCCCAAAATAGCCGTAAAGATGTACACCGCCATTGTAAGGCCAACGGTGACATATGCCAGCGTCGTTTGGTGGAAGAAAGGCACACAAACTATAGTAATTAACAAACTGAATAGCTTGCAAAGAACAGCATGCCTCATGGTGACCGATACCAACTCTATCACTACGGGAGCCGCTCTGAATGCCCTGAGAAGGCGAAAGCTAGCATCTACAGAGTAGCAGTTACTGGTCAAAAAAACTGGCATTCTCAAGAACTGAGATCTCTATATCAAACACTACTTGAGAACACACCTCTAGCAATTACCACAGACGTCATGACTCCGCTATGTAACTTTGAGAAAATTACTCAGTAGAAACACCGAGCAGAGAGGAATGGTCAGAGGAACACGAACTCTGCAAAACAGGAAGCCTAGTCTGGTTCACAGATGGCTCCAAAATGGGTCATTATGTAGGATGTGGAATATATGGTGTAAGACCGAAATTCAACAAAAGTGTGAATCTTGGGATAAACGCTACTATTTTCCAGGCTGAAGTATACGCCATTTTAAAATGTGAGGAAGGTAATCTCCTACAAAACTACAGAAATCAAACCATTTACATATACTCTGATAGTCAAGCAGCACTCAATGCTATACATTCGAGCGTGATAAATTCGAAACTGGTAAAGGACTGTATTGACAGATTGAATGAACTGGGGCAAAAGAATAAAATTATTCTTAAATGGGTACCAGGACACTCGGGCATCATAGGCAATGAAAAAGTGGATGAATTAGCAAGGGCCGGAGCACAGGGACTACAAATAGGACCAGAGCCCTTTTGTGGTATCCCAAAAAAACATGTGATGCAAATTCTAAAGAATGACCTGCAAAGGGATTAAAAAAAATACTGCCAAAAACAGCCAGGATTAAATCACGCTAAATCCTTAATTGAAGGTCATTCATAAAAACTAGCTAAGAGCTCTTGAAGCTAAACAGAGCAAATATAAGTACAATTGTACGAACCTATTCTGGACACTGCAAATTAAACAGACACCTATTTAATATGAAACTAAGTGACACTGGCATTTGCAGATATTACAAAAAGGAACGTGAAACACCAAAACATCTCCTGTGTAAATGTGGACCACTGATCCACAAACGAAGCATACATATGGGACGACATATAATCAGCCCAGAAGATATAAAATCTCTATAAGCCAGGAATATTATAGACTTTTGAAGTCTACCGGGCTAAAGGAGTTACTATAACTCTGGCGGCGAGTCACAATAGATCTTTAAGGTCGCAGTGACTACAGTTCCTCAGGGAACTGCATAGCCCCTTACAATAATAATAAATAATAATGAGATTTGATGGTCGTATTATTAAAGTTAAGTGTCAGAATATCTTCACCTATTTTCTCCTTACCGGTTTCACCGTTTATTATATTCCAAGTTGTTTTGACTTTATTTTATCTTTAATAAAATTTGACTTTGCTGCAGAACACACCCTTTTCAGTACCTTCGAAAAGTTCTTCACGTAATCAATGAAATTTTGATTGTGGTTATATTTTCTTAAATCTTATAATTCATAAACTTTTTTCTACTTTTATAAATACATGGTGTAGCCCAGTCACAGAACTGTAACTTCTGTGTACCTTTTACGGTTTTACATGGAAAAGCCTATTCAAATTTATTTTTTATAAGACAGAATAGATTACTATAAAGAACATCGGGACCATCACTTGGCCATACCATCTCAATTAATTTCTCATTTGAAATGATGATGATGATTTTAATATACATGTGTACCCCTCTCATACAATGACTTATAATTGGTTTTCCTCATACAATTTAATCTATATTTATTTTTACAATATTATCCTTCACAACAGTGTCTTGTCTATACACTTGATTCAAAAAGATGTAACTATTATTATAATCTTAGTTCATTTCTGAAACTGAATCATGAATAATAATAATTTATTTTGCAAATAATTCTTTAAAAGTGTGTGCAAAAATGAGGTTGTTCCGTATTCATCCTATGAGGTGTCCCTCCTATACATTATTTTTTCCTTATTCATCCTATATTTCTTCTTCACTCAACCCACAATAATTTATTTTAATTTTGAACTCCTTACTCATCCCATCAGTGTTTTTAGCACGTGTCTTTAGTTTGTTATATAAAACAAAACGGCAGGAAATCTGAAAGATATAATAAGAGATAAATTTTGCAGTCACGATGCTTTATTTAAAATTTTCTTTAAAAAATTATAAGTTTTAATGGAAAATAATACAAGTTATGTACAATTGTTAAAAATTTCTTTAACATTAAGGAAACTATATGTTTAATAGCAAGAACAAAGAGTTCTTAATAGATAAAACAAAAGTAATCATAATAGTTATAATTGATTTCGTTGTTTCTATAACTGACAAGACAAAATCAACTGCATTTTAAAAATCATCTACAAAAATCACAGGTTAAAGAACTAATAACTAGTTATAACTAGTACTACATCGCCTCGCCAAAGATTTGGATTATAAAATGGTTTGAAATTTTCTTAATATAGAAATAAATATGACATTTAATTTATTTTGAATTGACTTAATATAAATAAACTATTTATTACTTTTTATAGAATCAACATAGCTTTTATTTTTACTTTACTAACAATACACAATATATTCCTTTTAAAAGTCGTATGTAAAAATCACAGATTAAAGAGGAAAAACTAGTACATTATCGTTTTTAAATAATAACTTTACATATTTCTAGTTCAATCAGTCTTATACTTTTTTTAGTTCAATCAGTTTGGTATCGATACTCTAGAACCGATTAACAAGTAGTATCCTGAAGTAAGTATTTGTATCGGTACTTGGTCGGTCACTCACTGAGGAGAGTCAAAAAAACTCAAGTTCATAAGACTGTTTACTCTGTGGTAAGATGTCTAATTCTGTCTCATGAAAATTTGGAACTTTTTTATGAGACAGAATTGAATGAGCGCGAAACCCCTGTCGTATGACGAATTTTATGTAGTTAGAGATCTATCTACAGAGGATACTGCTACCAAAATTTTGAATGACTATATTCATCACTCTTTATGCCTAGACCTGCTTCTCTTTCTTCCGTAAACAGAGTATTGTTATTGGCTATCGGTAGTATCAAATTTGCTCTAAAAATCTATAAAAATGACGATGGTAAAACTTTTTAAAACTATTCTATACACGTAGGTATCGATATCTCGTGACCGATACGGTGAAGAGTAAAAGTATCGATTCCAATGTTGTATCGTTGCATCCCTAGCTATTGTTTAGGGTCACCCTTCATACAGACGCAGAGATATTTGTGTATGTATGTACGTTTATTGTTAACAATATTTCTTAAGTGAAGTATTTGAAATGTAACAAATAAATTGTTTATTAGAATTATTTTGTTTTATAAATATTACTAAGAATACGATAATGTTAAAGAAAATAATATTATAGGCTTATGATTATCTTTTTTGATAGTGTCACTAACGTTGGAAAACCTAAGAAAAATCTCTTCGAGTCTATTTGATATTTCCCTAAACATTACTTCTACAATTTTTATTTTATCCCGAAAGCAGAAAAACCGATTATAATACACATTAATCAGTTTCCGCTTTTAAAGATTCATGAGTGTGGAATAGATAATAAAATAGTTACTGAACCGTTTTCGCGTTTTATGCCTGTTTGTTGCAAGTGTAAGTGTAATTCGAGCACAAAACAGAGCACACAACAATTTGTTAGCAATCTCTGCGTTGTGACTTAAGAAGTGACTTTTAAACTAATTTAATTTATTTATTAGGAACATGTCTTCTACTCCCTGTCTCCGGATGTCCCCTGAGTACCAATCTGCACTGCACCATTATGCTTATTCATTGATTCTTTTCCATCCATCAGGAAGATCTTGGATATTAAAAGTCTGATGATTAATATTAAGTAAGTACATATTTTATAAATAACAATACTTTTTATTTCTAATATGTACTAGATAAGGATATTTATCGTATACATAATAATTTTCCGTAAAAATATTAAACGTTGTTTTGCTATCCATATTTTTTGTAATATTTGCTTCAGGATGAGTAACGAATAGACGTTTAGGATGAATTAAGAAAAATATTCATAAGTTAGGAATACAGATAATAGGATGAGACGTCATAGGCTGAATACGGAACAACTTCAAAAATAATATACTGGAATAAGTAATGCTAATCACAAATAATAAACGAGTAAATAAATGAGAGTTGTGTTTGTAAAGAGTAGGAGTAATGAATGTCTATGGCAACTCGGTCACCATCATCTTTACTTCCACTTTATGTCAAATAAAGAGAGGTTAACAGTACCAAACTGTTATGATTTGTGACGTTGCTCACTATTCGTGAGTTCTGATAAGTGTTATGATAAGTTTTAAAATGAAGGTATTGAGAAACCAGATTGTCACACGTAAAAACACTTATTACGAAGTGTTAAAATTAAATATATTACAAAGAACGATTAATTGCTGAATCCACAATTGTAATTAGGATTTATAAATGACTTTAAATCTTGACAATATATGATAGGTGCCAAGAAAAAAAGATAATATGGAATTAAATTCTAACAAAACTAAAATAATAACCATAATAATTATTGTAAACAATACTCCCCAGGTTTCAGAAGTAGGAGTTCAAATAATTTAATTGTTTTTAGTTTAGAACAGCTGATTCTTCGCGGCACGAGTTATGTCTCTGGTCTGCAATGGCGCGCTAACCTGCCTTGAGTCATGCAATGGTGCTGATGGTGAAGGTGATGGATTGCTGGGCAGCTCACTGCCAGGTGGGTTTACAGAGGAGAGTCCCTCACACCCCCTATTGTTTGCCAGGTAACAGGGACAGTGCCTAACGCGTTTCCTCGGCGTAAAAGAAAAAATATAATTAACAAAGAAGTGAGAACAACTAGTTAAAAAATAATAGTCAAGTACGTAACCCACTCGCTAGTAATGTGCTCAAAACCAATTTTCAATGTCATCTTGCTCATTATTTGACAGTATTATAAAATACTTAAGACAGAACAGCGGAGCAATAAAGCAGAAGGAAAAAGCAGAATCTATTTTGAGAGTAGACTGTCAGAACATTATAATATTAATGGCAAAAGGACTTTATATTTTATGAAGATAATTAATTAATAAGGTAGAAGAATATTAGAAATTCTAGCCTGTTCAGTGCAAACAAACAATCGATTGTTTCCTCTTAACAATTTTAAATACAGACGAAAACATTTGACAAATGAGGCGGCCAGTGTTTCCAGCTCTAAAAAAGTCATTGAAGTTTGGCTAAGGTTTTTTGTAGTTAATTAAATATTACTTCTCGACTTCACTGTTCAGAAAACATTTAACCGCTTTTAAGATAAGTATTATTTTTCATTTTTTTTTTAAATTTGAAGTAAGTTCCATTTTTTAAAGTTTTTATTCCATGTATTTTAGTGATATTTTGAGTTTTGGGGTAACAAACATCCGGCATACTTAATGCTAATTTAAAACTTATGTGGTGGATTCTTGTAGAATCTATTGCCAGATCTGGACCAAATTAAAATGATAGCACACGGCAAGCACTAGCTTTCAAATAATGAAAGAATCATCACAATCAGTCCACCCAGAAAAAAGTTGCGAGGTAACAAACAAGAAAAAAAATACAGACGAATTGTGAATCTCCTCTTTTTTTAAAGTCGGTTAAAAATACATTTAATTAGGTATTTATCTCACTCACACGTAGCGAGGATCAGGTTCTCTTTATTCATGGATCGCTCTATGATGTGTTACCAGAATAATTATGATTCCTTACCATTTGCCGCTCTTCGAAAATTATTCTTCTGCGCAGGAAGGGCAGATGACTATTTTTTTGCTATTTTAAGAGTTTCTAGGATTTGCAACTGGAAAAATAATAGTGAGTTACAATTATAATGATATTTAGGTAGTATACTTTAATACAGATACAAAATGGATATAGATCAGCGAAAGTAACGTTTCACCTTTGAATGAGATATGATGAATAACTGGGGATTTCTATGCAGATTACAATATATATTACCCCACTACGCCATTGGACCTCATACTCTATACTATAATATTTTAAAAGAGAAAAGATTTGACTATTTTTTGCATCAATTTGGTTTCGAAACCTACGAGAAGCTACATCACACTCGGATGATGTCTACGTTATAATTTACGTGGCTAATTAACAGCTAGCAGTCTTAGTTATAAAAATCAGCAAATGAATATCTGAGCATCTGACTAACCACTACTTAACTTCTTAGGTCATTAAGTCTTTAGTCATTACATATTTCTTAGTTATAAACGCTACTTAAAAGTTTGTTAACTAATAAACGGTAAATAACACCGTTGAGTATGCAACACTAACATTCCTAGTCGTTGGTCATAAAAAATTGAGATTTTCGATTATGAAAGTAAAATTGTAATGGTGATTGATGGTGTCGATTAGTTAAAGTTAAATAAATAATTATGATAAGTAGTGTCTTATGAGAAACAATATGTAAAGAATGAAGTTATTAAAAGAAGAAATAATATCATTTATTGAATTGAGTATTGCCCATAACCGGGCCTCACAATACACATGAAGTCTTTATTTTGTATATATATTTATTGCATTCCACAATGTAGTATTAAGATGTTTATAAAGAAAAACAAAAGTATCATTATGGACCCCTTCGGGCACAGCTATTTGGAGAGAGGGAAGGACACTGCTTTAAAATATTGGTAATATGTATTTCCTTTTTGTTTTTGTTTTATGTTGCATATGTTTGTCACGGACTCTGCGTCTATGACTATTATAAAGTCATTACTTTTTAATTTATTTTTGATATTCCATTTATTACAGTTTGATATCATATTGCATAGTTTTTTTTACATAAATTTCAATGCCCCTAATTTAGCCATTTACATCAATGGTAAAAATGCATTTACACAAAACGTTTCATCTCTCTTGGAATTTTTACGTGATAATGCTTATTTTAAAAGCATTTATCGTAAACGTTTTAACGGAAAATAACAATAATTATGTAAGTTATTATCATTTAAAGATTTTCCGTTAACGTAAAACCATTTACATATGATACTAACTAAATAGAATATTTCCTAATAAAGTTTTATTTTATAGGGTACTTATGTACTCAAGCTAAATGATTTCCAAAATTGTTCTGGTTCGAAAACTAATAGCTATATAATAACTGACGGAAAAAGGATAAAAGTCAATACAACTATACCATGGGAAATCAAAAAATGGGAAGTATGTTTTTTTACCATTGTATTTTTTTTTTATCTTATTGTATTTAATATTAATTACTCGTACTTTTCTTTTTTGGTCGGGTATTTTTAATTGATGGTTAGTTAGAAATCGCCAGTGAATTTATTATCAACAACAGTTTCCAAGTTGCCGGTCAAGAGCGAGTCTCCGCCCAATATATTCCATTTTCTTAATTTTAATGTAAGGTGGGTTGTGAAACAGAGAACCGATTAGGCTCAGTGAACTATCAGCCATTTTGAAATTTTGAAATAACTGGGAGATTTTGTCTGTATTCGTTTTTAAAATTTTAAGACTGATGATTTCGGAGTCAAGGGGAAATGGTCAATATATCTCTATTTGCTTAAAGAACTTGAAACCAATTTATGCCATAATTTTTTTTTTGTATATATTGAAGCTACAATAATATTTTCAATTTGATGGCACGTAACGTAATTCTAAAGGCTCATTTTTAATGTTTACCATTTTTTAAAGTCTGGATTTATTGGTTTATATGTATGTATCAAATATTAATTCAATCAGAATATTAGTTTTGAAGAAAATCCGCCATGACAGACAAATAGTCCCGCGAGGTTTCTGTTTTCACTAATTTGGTAGGGATATTTAGATCTCTTCTTAGATATTCTAAATGAAAAGTGCTTAAAAAATCCACTTTGTCCCTGGCACGCTGAGATGGGTCTCGAACCCACGACGTTAGATATTTAGAATTAAAACCTTCCTTAGATATCTAGAGTAATAATTTTTCTTCTATTTTCAAATTCCAGGTAAGAGCCAGCGTGTACACAATAAAAGAAAATAAAACTTACATTCAATTCAATTATAAAATATCAGATCCGTGCAAGCATTTTATGGTCGGTGTCATGTTACGAAACATATTTGAATTAAATAATTGCATTTTAAATAAGGTAAGAAAACTTTATGCGTAAACTTACCTCCATATTAACTTTATGTATATTTATCTAACTAATTTGAACCTATCGAATTTGATACTTGGGAGATACGCATTTTCATGTCAATTAATTTTATTTAATTTTTGTCTCTGTATTTATATACTTATCATTTTTGCCAGCCTAGAATAATTTTTAAATATCCTTATCTAACTAAAAAGGATTTAAATGAATATTCGAAAATATAAAGAAGTTGTTAACGTCAGGTTAACAATCTTCATTCAAAATTAATTAAAAAAGAAAGCCAAATAACAGAATAAAAAAAAACAAAGCCTTAGATATTCTGGGTGCGTCCATTGATTCAGGAAAGTAATATTTATGGATTATTGTTATATGATTGGTCCGCTAGAAAAATCTTCTATGATATGTGTTACGATTTTTGTACTTGATATTGCCCTGCCGCCACCAGGTGTTCCAGCACCTGGCCTCCGCACTGGGTACTGAGAATTGTATACTCATAGTACTTTAAAATCCTGAAATATCAAGCTTTCGAAAGGTCTGGCACTTTTTGCCACGATTTCTTGGACTAGTAAGGTAACGCCATATATTAACATACGAAAGTAATATAGCCGTTAACAATAACCTTTTTTTGTCAATAAACGTAAAGTTTATCCATGCTTTTAAAAAAAATATAATGACTGTAAAAATGAAAATTTTAATATTTATAGGCAAATTAAAAAAAATGTTAATTGTAGCATTTTTATTTCTGTATAAGTAATAAATGAGAATCTAATGGTGCTAGTAAAAGTAGAGTTAGAGTTAAGAATGAATGAATATGTATTCCTAATAGAAGAGACAAAAAGAAAGAAGGGAAAGAAATAATCTAGCTTTTAGAAGAAAGAAAAAAATGAAAATAAAAAACATTATTACATTAGTTGAAATTATTCTTCTTTGAATTCTCCAATTGGATCGCATCAAGGGTCAGTATTTGATCAAACAGTAAGAAATTATAATTTTGTTGCAGAAAACTTACTTCATGGATTTGGATTTACAGAATCTGGGTAAACTTTTTTACGGAAAATCTTTCTTTTATGGAGATTATCTAATCAAAGTGAGGGTGATGACGAAAAAATTGCTCATACTCTGTTTTAGTTACACTATGTGTATAAATAAAAAAAGTGATTAATTTGAACGAGATTACTATACTGAAAAATTACACGTTGACGATAATTTGCCAGCCGAGGCATCTTTATATTTGTTACACAGAATTTTTATTATTTTATCACTTTTTATTGCTACTGCTACCTTGCTGTCTATTTTGTATTTGTATGTATTTTAAATTATATTATTTTTTGTTTATTTTATTTTTAAGTTTATGTACAATCCCCGCTTATAACGAAAATAAAACAATTGTGGATTTGTAACTTTTATGGAGCTCGATGTCGCTGTGGTCAGCGTGCTCGGGCTGCCATACGGTTACTATGCAACTTTTACTGTGGCCGATCTTAGGTGACCAAATATTTATTATCTCGAGCTTCTCTATGCTTTGAAAAGAACGCCTTTGGCCCTGGCGGACTTTGCAGTCGTTGATACCCACCAATCCACAATGGGCCCGCCCGGTATGTCATGGTCCATTTTCCCTATTGCATTTGATTCGAGTCCATCCATAGGGAAGCCTGAGCCCAACAGTGGGGTTATTAATTAGCTGGTGATGATGATGATTGTGGATTTCTTTAGTTTTATTATTTTCCAATGCTTACCACCTCAAAGACACTTCAAGCATCTCACGGAAGTATGCTTTAGCATGCGGTGAATATTTTTTCGAGTGAGCAAGATTTGATGTTTTAAATGAGCAAGATTTTATATCCTTAAATGGAGTAAATTAAGTATTATTTTTCCAAACATCATTATTATCATTCAGCTTGTTCTAAGCTTCCGTAGGGTGTACTACAAAACACGATCTAACATTTAAAGATGTTAAAACACATCTTATTCGCTCTTAGTGGTTGGCACTAATATACCACACACCACTTTCTGTACTACAAGGTTACAAACAAAATAGTACACCTAATTATACGATAACTATTATAAAGCTATTATATATCTTATAATAGTTTACTCATTTGTGATTGTGTGCTATTCCAAAGTGATAACATATTATATGCTGTTTATACCTAGATTTTATATTGATATCTTCGCTCATTTTGCTTTTTGTACCTATCAGTTACAAATATACACAAAATGTTTCATCTCTTTTACAGTTTTTATTTAGTAATGAATCTTTTGGAACTATCTCTCGTAAACGGTTTGACGGAGAATAATGACAATTTTGTAAGTAATTATTTTTCGTTTTTTTTAGTCCAAATAAAACTTCATACTATTTTTTTATTTCTAAAAGCAAGATTTCAAATTGTATCTAACCACACGTATAGGAATAGCAGTAGGTAACTTCAAATTAGCGTATAAACACCCAGCTATAATAATGAGGAATTATTTAAAAAATATAAATTATTTCTTGAGATCAAACTACTTAGATGTCCTTAAAATTTTCTTTCTGACGCAATAAAGTAAATTGAGTATTGAAAATTAATAAATATGAAATCATTTTGTGTTTCTTATAAAAGCTAACTTTCAATTTAATTTATTTGAATCGTAAGCTTAAGTTATTTATTATGTAAAGGAGCGGTGTTTGGTTTATATGTCAAGATAAGTGATGAGCTAACTTATTGGTTGCTCGTAACTTCAATTGACTCGATTCATTCGAATTCGGGCTTGGAATGAAAACTAAAAGCTGTGCGCAGAATTTATGTGCAGTATTTCCATATTGAATCCATGAATTTGACATTGACGTGCCAATATGAATCCACATGTCGAATGATATTAACATAATTATCAAAATCAATGCAGTCTAGGCTGTTACATAGTACTCCTGGAAGTCGAACGTTATGCCAACGGAGAAAAGAGACCTTGTATTGAAAAGAACCGGTGAGAAACTCAACAAAAAAAAAGCAGACCGCTTTTTTTTCTCCCTGTTTTATTTTACAATATCAGAAATAACGAGATATATATATTTAGATTACTGATTAATATGCCAATTGCCGAGTCATATATATTTATTGACAAATCAATATTCAATATTCATAATAAAATAAAATGGACGAAATTAAGTAGTGCAGTGCAGATTCATCCCCAGCACCCGTTGACGAGCTTGATGCATGAGCCATCCATCGCTTCTTCTACTTCTTGTTCTTCCTTCAACAGGCGTCTCCGCTACTCGACGACCAAATTGCACATATTTTGCGTGTGGAGGGTATGTGGCCGGATACTACTCCACCCAGCACAGCTCTGCCAGAAACGTTCCTAGCGCCTTTACATCTACGATGGCCTCCTGGAGATTTCCCTGTAAGCCGAGGTGCTTTGCCCGGTAGTTGGTCACTCCGTTGCATTCTAGCAGGACGTGAGTGGCTGTTTCTTCTGCCTCCACGCATCCACTGCAGAAGGGGCTGCCAGTGACACCTACATTGAAAAGGCGCCCGTCACCAGGCGCAAATATGGTTTACTTAGCTTTGGAGGGCTTTGGAGAGGCGAATGTTCACTCGTGGTAGTGCAAGTTTGGCCTGCCTGCAGGTTTCCAAAGTGTGCCAGCCCATTGGTGTTGCGTCTGATCCTCTGCGTGCCAATTTATCGGCTGCATCATTTCCACATGATACACTGTGTCCTCTTATCCATTAGATAGTAATTATATTGTGTGTCCTTACCATGTTTAGAACCTGGTGACACTTCTGTAGAAGACTCGGTGGGACAGAACTTCCTTTGAGAGACCGTAGGACTGATGTACTCTCCGAGAAGATCCGGATTTCTGATCCTGTTTCCTTCCTTGTAGTTATCGTTTTCGCCGCCAAGGTGATCGCCATACATTCAGCTTGGAAGACTGTATTGTATGGGCCAAGCGGCAAGAACAGATGTATGTTAAGTTTTTTAGAGAATACACCAGCCCCTGTGCCTAATGAGGTTTTGTAGCCACCCGTGAAGACTGTGAGGGCCTTGTGTGTTACCTTTGGATCGTCACTGTTAATAAGATGTATCTCTTTATTTCTTATCAAAGATGAAGGTGGATTCAATTCTGTCACACACCGCCTCAACAAGCGGGGTGTTAAGCCTTCCTTCAGTAAGCCATTAAGATGTTTAGCGGTATTGAACCTTACCAGTCTGTAATATTTTAGTCTCAACGCTGTCTTGGCCGCTTCCTGTCTAATATAAATGTGTAGCGGGGTGATATTCAACATTAACTAAAGAGTTGCTGTGGGCACCGTGCTCATGCATCCCGTCAGGGCGCAGCACGTCTGCCGTTGGAAGATTTGCAGTTTGTTTTCACAGGAGGACCGAGTAGTTCTAGGCCACCAATGGCACCATAACTTACCATCGGTCGTATGTCCCCAACGTTTCCCGATCATTTTGCGGTATTGCTTCAGGATAACGCTCGCTGATTTAATTTTGTGTTCTATGTGGCTATTACAGTTTAACTTACTGTCAAGGATTATGCCTAGGTACTTTACGTTCTTGGACAGTTGTAGTGTTGTACCAAATAGTTTTAGTAAGTGAAACATTCCTAAGTTGTGTTGTTGTAAACATTACCAGTTCCGTTTTGCAGGTTTCACGGTTAGGTCGTACCTTTCACACCAGCGTTCGACTTTCTTCAGGGCGGCTTGCATGGTGTTGCAGGTTATACCTGCGTGGGTGCCTAGAGTTAATATTGTGATATTATCGGCATACCCTATTGTGTAGAAATGATTTGCATTCAGGAGTGTGATCTGGTCGGTGACCACCAGGCTCCACAGTAGCGATGAAAGTACACCCCCCTGAGGGCATCCCCGCGCTACCAGTGTCCCTGTACTGTCCTCACCTGCTACCCGAACGATCCTGTTGCGTAGCCATCGCTTCGCTCAACTATATTTCAGGGGACATAATGACTTGACGCACACGACATCTTCGCAAATATTTGTAAGAGAACGTGACTACTCTAGGTACTTAATAAGTTATATATTTCAATAAAACTCATTTCTAGAGTAGGTTGAGCAGGAAGTCAAAAAGTTATTATAAGAACCTGAAAAGCACATACCTACTGTACCAATTAACATAACACCTGGCTCAACATCCGCCGTCGACATGCAAGTTCAGTAACGATAATATATGTAATTACTGTACGTACGTGTCTTTGTGATTTTGAAATTTAAAGTTATAAACTTCATCTCTTAAAGATCTTAATTAAAAAAAAATCGAAAGGACGACTTATTTGCACGTTGTACTTTTACTTCCTCGTTATTTAATAAAAAATCCGCTATTAGAAGGAGAGCTTATGACAAAACTGCGCAAGACTTATGTTGATGTGAAAGGAAGTACAATGAATCTGGGTGTTGTGTTACTTCGTTGTTTCAGATTTCTTTTACTACTTTAATTGCTTAATCTGGGATCTGACAATTGTAAGTGATATAATCTTATAACTTACTCAGTACTCTAACGTCTGTGCACCTTACTATATGTAGATTTATTCTCCGGACGGTTTATGGTCAATGATGTCCGTTAATATTTTGAATTATTACTTTTTCGTATTCGAATTCGCGTTTTCGTGTTTTGCTGGTAAATAATTTTTCTTTCTGATCGAGACCGGCTTAGAGTTAGTATATTATAATTTAGTGGTAAGTGATGTAATGTTATACCAATTACAAATAAAATCAAGATTAAAGAATTCTACCAGTATTTCATTGCGCCACTCAAAAATACTGCTGATCCCAACAATAGATGGTGGAGGCGCTAAGTTTCGAAAAAACGATACCTCTTGTAAGCCAAGTGAGAAAACGAAAAATCGAGAAAAGGAGAAAACGAGTAAACGAAAAGCAAGAAAACGAGAAAGCTTAAAATCATGGAGAAATACGACGGATTGCAAGGTGATGTGGCTGTTTTTTTACTCAATTTAATATTAACGGTCAGCATAAATCGTCCGGAGAGTAAACCTACCTATAGTAATGTGCATGGATGTCACAGTTCCGAGTACAGAGATCATGTGGCAGAATAACTGGTAGCAGCGCGAATCAATTAATATTCAACCATTACGAAACTCTTTTTTCGGAGCTATATGTTTTACACAATTGAAGACGCAAGTAATTTTTTTTCGTGTTTTTCCTGGACCGCATACGGCGCGTGACGACACACACCTCTACTCATACAGAACTTAGAAAATTATACCTTAAGCATACATAGAATGAAAATTATTTGAGAGGGACATGACGTCATCTATGACTATGACAGAAGTTAGAGTTTAGGCAGGAAATTTTGAAAATTCAATTTATTTTTAGATTTTATTTTAAACCTATTGAGTGGTTAGTAATGACTATTATTATTTTTTTTATGAGATAATTAAAAGAGACACATTCCTAACTATTTCTTAACTATTAAAATTGTTACTATTTTGTACTTCAAAGCGTGGCGCCGCCACTACATATAGGGCTTTTGCGCACTACAATGAATTTTCTGGCCCAGCAGTCCGATTTTTTCCAATCTGTAATGACATGAAAATCGCAGATACATATATACAGCTAGGCTTGTGCACTTGTCTGTTTTTTTTCCGGATCGGAGCGGCGCAGTTTAGTGTCGCTCTTTTTGAAGCTACACGTCACTTACGCTTATGATGAGATTTTTGTTACGTCGGCTATTGCTATCTTTTTCACTCTACGTGCGAAAACGTAGGAGACAGAATAAATATTAAGTTCATCCTCTTATAGGTGAAAGGTAGCTGACAGGGTCATTTTACATAAACCGCAATAAATTGAGGCAGAATGAAAGCATTTTAAAAGTACTAAAAGATGACTACTATCGGATGTAAAAACTTATATCCTTACTAATTTTTTAACAACATTATTCACATATAATACCTAAAAATATCTCTGACATTCGAATAAAATTACTAATAATGTTCAACTGTTCAAAAAATCGTGCAATTTTTCTTCGAAGTTTTGTAAAAACAACTTCCACCAATTACAGATATAGACCAATCGTTAACGCCAATTCGTAAATAAAGCGAAATTAGCGCAGTCTAAGCGGATAATTAATATGCTAAATGAACTTCACGGTGGCATTTAAATCAGCCATCCTATTGTAAGTTTTAAATGTCATGATTTAACTATAATAAAGATCTGTTGGCTGCATCATATTTAAATATGTATATAGATACTAGCTTTTGTACTAGTTTATTTTGTATATAATAGTTTCTTTGAACAGATTTATTTTCTTTTAGAATATCTCTGTTATCAAATTTTATTTATACATATCTTATCGATTACCCAAAAACAAATTTTGATAATGACAAATTTCTATGCAAACTTTCATCCCCTATTTCCACCTATTTTTCACGATAAAAGGTCTATTTCTTTATTAAATTTGATTTAGATAGGCTCAGTTGTTTAAGCGTGGAAGCGTAGTAACATTTATTTGTCTTACCTTAAGTTATCGATACTTTTGATTCGATATTGTTTTGGGATCGATACTATTCATACGATTCTAGAATCTAGCAAAGTATCGATACTAGAATTATACGTTTGATCGAATTACAATTATACCGAGTTTTCCAAGGCATATGCAGTGATATTTAGTAACTATATTAAATCATCATATAAAATATCGAATTTTATACTCTACAATAAATATAGATTATCGGAAATTAACAATATCGCCGAAAAAATGCGATTATTTTTTCCCAAGCCTACTCCGCAGACTCAAGAATTTTCCGGATCGCGGACACAGCAATGCACAAGTGTAAACCCGTTTTTCTTTGCCGCCAGCTTGGACCGGAAAAAAAAGGTCCGGCATAGAGAAAAGTAATATTCCGGACAGTGCACAGGCTAGCATAACCTACATATGGACTGACGTTTCGGATCAGAAAAAATCGGACTGCCGGTCTTCAAAATTCAGTGTACTGCATAATCGCCCGTACTGTCCACCACCTGACTTTCGCAGTGAGAACCAAGTCTTCAACATTTTTGTCACTCTTGTACTGTAAATAATGTTTTATTTTAAAGGGACCTTATACACTTGAGTTGCGTGATTTCCAAAATTGTTCTGGCACTAAAAGTTACAACTCTATTAAGGTAATAAATTCCAAAATTCTGCAAATAAATGCAACTATACCATGGGAAATGAAGAAATGGGAAGTAAGTTTATTTCATTATAATTACAGTTTTGTAAGTACCAAATAATATGGTATATAGTGAAGAGTCTTTCAATTTAGATGATAACGGAACGAAATTACAATTAACATTTATAGTAAGTCATAATTCAATAACAATGAGGTGTAAAATACATTTCCTTTGGTACCTATCTAACTCACTTGTAGTGGGCATGAGGTGCGTGGATATTCGTGGATCGCTAACGCACGGCACTAGAATAATTTTGATTTAACGACATTTGCCGCGTTTTGAAAATTAGTCTTCTGCGCAGGAAGGGATCCTGCGCAGAAGACTAATTTTCACATGACTCATTTTTGGTCATTTTAACAGTTACTAGGAATTTCAACTGGCACAATAATATTGAGGTGCAATAATAATGATGTTTGAAGGTGTGCTTATGCTTATAATAATAATATACTTAATAATATTACATGAGCCTTTTGACCACGAATAAACCTCTGTCTCCAGTGAAAACTAAAATTACTAACTTTAAAGTAAATCGCTTTTTATGTTAAAAAATTAAAAAGAGGAACATAAGATTATTAAGCCGGAATAAATTGATATAACTCTAGTTGTCTTCACTCATTCGAGAACGGTGTAAACCCAGGTCCTACTTATGATGAGCCAAATTTTATGTTGCATGTAACCTGATCTGAAATTCCTTATGACTCGCTGTACGATTTGCTTAAAATTTTGTTCCTTTTAGCAGTTTCTCAATTTGAACTTTCAAGGCATTCTTACAATTGATTTGAGGCACCTTTCTGTCGAAAGTGACTGCTAAGACGTGAACTTAACTTGTTTTTTAATGTCGAGGAAATGTTTACGGCTCTGTATCTTGTTACTTGGCAAGCAACCGGGGACCCACCCGGCAGTCAGCTGCCCAGTTTCCGGAGGCCCCTCTCGTTGGATATAAGACCAGGGAAGCCGTGGATCAGTCACCAGGACACCTTAGTCTTAGAACCGTAGTAAGAACACTATTGGGCCATTGGTCCCTTCGCGGATGACGAGGCTCGTGTACATTAAAAGTCCCTTGCTTATATTATACTTAGTTATATTATACTCCTCAATATAATTGTAGCTATTAATCTGATAAAGATTTACTATCAAAAACTTCATATACTGCGTTCACTGTAAACTACTCGATGCTTAGTTGCAGTAGCGCAACGCTCTTTTCGCTTGATCTACTACTTGCGCGATCGTATAACTTATTTCCATTATAAGCTGAACCCTATTTAATATGATTGATCATATAAAATTGACGTCAACTTACATTGGAGTGTCCAAAATCTTGGTAAAATATTTTTATATAATCATTAAAATTTTATCATTTTACAGACAATATCAATACATAAATCAGTAGCGCAACGAATAAGAGTCGCTATTAACGAGTAATGATATTAAGCAATTTTCACGGGATGGGCGATCAAAAAATTATTAAAATAAAGGGCTGAGCACCTGCAGTGGGGACGTAAAAGAGCTGATGTTTATAGTCAATACATCAAAGACTATAATTTAATAATATTGGCGAATACAATACTTCAAATTGAGATAACTTTTTATTTATAAATCGATTTAAATGATACACTACATGTTAACGGAATATTACCGCAATACAACAGTGAAAATTGCATTTAAATCAGTTCTGCCGTTTCTGAGATTGATAAAAATCACTATTTTTTTTCTATTGCATTTATAAATGCCATCTTAATAGTTTTAATCGGTAACGTTTTTATTATAGTAAAGATTATATTTTCTCGCTGAATTTCTAACGTCCATCTCACTTATCATACATGCTAGCCAAAGTCTCGCACGCTGGTTTTAAGGTGTCGCCATCTCTGAGGTTCCAGGTTCAGTCAATAAAGAAAATGAACTTTCACTGTCTATGTTTTGGGTATCGTGATACCTTTTTTTATGAATTTTTTTTACCCACTTTACATATAAGTGCTTTAGTTATTTAAGATCTGAGTAATGTATATGATATTGTTTAATATTTATTCGGTATTATTTATACAATTTGAATCCTTATTTCTTTTCTGATTACAGGTAAGATCCATTGTTTATACGATAAAAGAAAACAAAACGTATATTCAATTTAATTATAAAATATCAGATCCATGCAAGCATTTTATGATTGGCTCCATATTAAGAAACATTTTTAATCTAAATGATTGCATTTTAAAAAAGGTTTGAAAAATATTCTTTAAAAATTTTAAAAATTCGTTTTGAGCTTAGGATAAGATAAGATATCAAATTACGTATGAAATCATCATTCACCTGTGGCAGTCTTATATCTAATACTGGATTGTGTGGTGGAATGTCACAATTTCATTTGATATGAAAAAAGTTTTTAAACTGACTGCCGTTGGAATCGTTGAAGAGAGTTCTGAATCAACCTGAACTATATACAACATTCGTAACTAAAAAAAAATACAAAACGAAGCCTACAAAGTCGAACATATACTGCGCGAAAACGCACCATGAATTTTTTAGCGCCAGAAAACTGCACACACACTGAACACTCACCCCAGCGCGGGGTGAGCGCTGAGGGGCTCTCCCCTGCGGGCCCACCCCCACCACTAGGGCTAGTCAAAAAGCAGGGGCATACCCACTAAATCCTAGCGATGACTCTCTTCGTGTAAGTGATGCACGGGGACACCGTACACCTTATACCGTAATATTAGCTATCTGTTTTGAGAGGTAGCTTACATTCGTAATTTAGCGTTTAAAATAAAATAATAATACTTAAATAATACTTTAATTCCAGACAAATTACTGTATGGATGTGGATTTAGAGAAACTGGGTAAAATATTCTTTGGACAATTCTTCTTTTATGGAGACTATCTTATAAATGTAAGAGTTATGGGGAAAAAGTGTCTAATACTTTGCTTTAATTACATTATGTCTATAAACAAAAGACGTGATTGATTTGAAAGAAATATTACTTGGTATTCTGCTGAAAATGCGAGAAAATACTTATATTGAAATAAAGATATTACGTGTTGTTTTAAGTGGTTTTATTTACAGTAACAAAATATATCGTAATTAGTGAGCTCTGACTATAATTCTTAGGTAGATAAGACGTCAGCAAGAAAATATAGTTTTCTAATTTAACCCTACGAGGGTCAAACTGAAAGTTCTTAGAACTGGCCACTTATAAACAATATAATAAAAAAATAATTCTAAAATTTGAAAATATAACTCTTTGCCAATATTACCGAGTATATATTTCATTCATTTGTCATTTGTTTTACGATTTGGCGGCAAATTGAAAATTGTCTGTGTCACGTCATCATGAATTTAACACGAGAAAATTTTCGTGCAATGATTTTTTATGACTTTCGATGTCATTTAAGTCAACAAGAAAGTTATGATAGACTACGATTGGCCTTTCACGATGAAGCCCCATCTCGTGCGACTGTTTACAACTGGTTTAATGAGTTTAAACGTGGTCGCACTAATCTCACTGATGATTTACGTGAGGGACGGCCTTCTACGGCGACGACTGAAGATAACATCTGTGTTGTGCGGCGTATGATAGAGACTGACAAAAGAGTGACCTATCAACAGATTCGGACAAGCTTAGGCATCGGTATGAGTCAAGTGCACAAAATCCTCCACGAACATTTAGCGGTCAGGAAGCTTTGCGCCCGGTGGATACCTCATAATTTGACTGAGGCTCAAAAACTCCATCGTGTGGATTGGTGTCGTAAAATGATTGAAAGATTTAACGGAGGTGACTCAAATGCTGTGTTCGACATACTAACAGGTGACGAAAGCTGGATTTACTGTTATGATCCTAAAACCAAAAGACAATCTGCTCAGTGGGTGTTTCCTTTCGAGGAGTTGCCAACTAAAGTGAAGAGAGATCGAAGTGCGGGAAAAAAAATGGTGGCCTCGTTCTTTGGAAGGATAGGTCATTTTGCAACAATTGTGTTAGAGGATCAAAAAACAGTTTCTGCAGAATGGTACACTACCAATTGTTTGCCACTTGTCTTGGAAAAAGTTCGAGAGAAACGACCTCGCAGTAGGATCCTCCTTCACCACGACAACGCCTCGTCGCACACCGCCAAGCGAACGATCGACTATTTGGCGACATCAAACGTTGAATTACTGGGTCACCCGCCGTATAGCCCCAACCTCGCGCCTTGTGATTTTTATTTATTTCCAAAAATTAAAGAAAAACTTAAAGGAAAGCGGTTTATGAATGCTGAAGAAGCGGTGGCTGCGTATCGCGATGCCATTGAAGAGACCCCTAAGGACGAGTGGGCAAAGTGCTTTTCCCAGTGGTTCCATCGCATGCAGCGGTGTATTGACGTGAATGGACAATATTTTGAAAAGATATAATAAAACTAATAACTGGCTAATGTAATCAGTTTTTGATTTTCTAAGAACTTTCAGTTTGACCCTCGTATCAAGCTTACCTTATTTCAAATTCATTTGTCCACATTATATCTACGACCGTCCTACGTCCTACGGACTTACATTGTATATTTAAATTAAATTTCAAATAAATTGATACAATAGCTTCTTACAAAACCGTCTGAGTTAGATACACAGATAGACGAATAATCGTACGAGGGTTCCATTTTCCTTTATTTTTGTAAAGAACCTTAAAATCACTTTATTATTATAGCAATGCATTGTTAATACATTTTTGAGTAGCTAATTATTTAAATCATATTTAATGGCATGATCGGTAAGGTAGTAGGTACGGACACAAACCTAAATGATAAAATATTAACAATCTTGACAAAAATTGTAGAATGGATGAAATACCTACCATAAGTTAGAAATTTTAATGCAATTTATACCACGTCAGAACGCCGATATAGACATTAACTTCTCTCATGAAAATATAAAATTTGATTGTACTCCTTCCATTTCATTGCTCGGTATTGTTATTGATTCAAACATTAACTGGAATCCTCACCAACAAAAAGTAAAAACAAAATAATCCCAATTTATTTACGCCCTAAGAGAACTTAAAAGGTCTACAAATATGAATGCAGCTATTACTACTTATTACGCCGGGCCTTATTATGGTGTGATACTCTGGGGGAACAGCACAGATGCAGAAGACCTGTTAATATTGCAAAAGAAATGTATTTGCGTTTTAACAAATATTGAACAAACTGATAATTGCAAACAGCATTTTAGAAATTTAAATATACTTATCCCATCATGTACCTACCTATTACAAATTTGTAAATTTGTTCGTCAGCATCTTAACACGTATTTTAAAAAAGGAGATGTTATTTGTTATAATACACCAATAAGTTACAATACGCTATAAAAATAACCTAATTCAAATACCTTCTAAGTTAACTTTACACTATTCCGGAACTTATAAAGTATCAATTAAAATCTATAATAAATTACCTAAATACTTAAAAAACGAAAAAAACATATACTCGATTTATAAAAATGCTAAAGAATATCCTATTAAATAAACGCTATTATACAGTGAATGAATATTTGAATGAAAAATTTTAGATAAAATGGGATGTCGACCCTGTTCTATATTGCCATGCCTATCAAGGTGCATGTGAATATTATTAACTAAAATTTATGTGTTTAGTTTTTTAGTCACATGTATGCAATCATCATCATCATCATCATCATCACCATCATCATCATCATCATCATCATCATCATCATTATCATCGACGTCATCAACATCATCATCACCATTATCATCACCAGCTCTTTTACGTTCCCACTGCAGGGTCTCAGGCCTTCCTTATGGATGGTTAAGGAGGATGGGCCATGACCCTCCACGCTGACCCACTGCGGATTGGAGGGTAATGTATGCTATGTATGCAATGCAATGAACTAAATAAATATTAATATTACTGCTTTATCTATTGTTTGTATATAACTAGGTTTAGATCAAGGCTAAAAGCACTTAGGTAACAAACTTAGCTATTTGGTGGTAGTGGTAATTTTCATTCCAACACAAACTCCACTGTTGCTAGTGTCATCTATGTGATTTTTTTTTTGGTAAAAATATCTTGATTTTAAAATAATTACGCCTCCATAGCGTAATTACCCTGAAATCGACATTTGAATCTGACTAATGTAATACTTTTGACTATGACAAATACCAATTCAAATGAAAATTTAGGCGTTTTAATATTTTCCGGTGAATTAAGTAGCGATTTTAGCAATTTCATGTTTTGAAACATTGTTTTTTTTTAAATATTTTATTTTGTGTATATAAATTTATTTTTTCTTATATAATTTATCAATAATACACATCATCCAAACATGTTTGCAGTTTAATTACAATTGATTATATGTCAATCACTATTATATCACTTAAATTAAAAAAGATAAAAAGAAATTTAAAAGTTGCATCAATGCGATCATTTCACCAGAAGGAAAATTAGATGGAGTTTCTAATAACAGAAAATATGTTGAGAAAATAATGATTTATAATGCACGAAATGGTGTATCAAAAATATTAAAAATTATTTACGTCGCGTAGAAATAGCTGATCTCACGCGGGGTTTACTCGAAAATAGGATAAAGATATACCCAAGTAGGAAAATTGTTTCAAAAAGGTGATTATTCATAGTTTACTTGCCAAGATACGATCAGTATAAGTACCTACACGAACTTGTACTAATTACAGTTCACACCTAATAAAGTTTTTAGGACACTTATAATTTGAGCCAATATGCTATTTTTACTAAGTTGATAAAGAAAAATAATACATGAAAGTCATAATTTTTCATGTTTTTCGATTATCCTCATTACTTTTTTTAAACTTTAGTTGTGATTTGATTCAGTGTACTCTGAAAATTTATCTAGAACAAACATCTCATCAACAGAGCAATGACATTATAATATGTAAATAATTAATTGTTGATTAGTTTTTAATACAATCATATACATGTATTATTTACGAATTTTAAAAACATTCCTTTGTATCTTTTAATAAGAATACTATAAACAAGATGAATAATTTATTTTTTTATATTATAGTGTTTGTTTTCGAAGCATTTATGGTATAGGTATTGTCTCTAAATTATAATAATTATGTAAGTAATCCTTTTTTATATAAAAAAAATATATTTACATACGTAATAATTGAATTGCAATAATAGATTCTTGATGTACTTCTGATCAATAACTACTAACAACTGCTCAGGCGGAAACGCTCACAATAATGCAATTATATCAGAAGACAATAGATTAAAATTAAATATCACAATGCCATAAGAAGAGAAAAAGTGCTTAGTAAGTTTACTTTAGAATAATAAATATTTCATAAAGATATATTTCAGCGTTTATTGATTTTATTAGTATGAATGGAGAAAGGATGCACTAATTAAAATGTCTATAAATAAATTTTATCGAAATATAAAAAATACCCTTTTATCTAATAGTAGTCTCAGAGCTGTAAGCAAATTTTTTATTCGAAAATTACAATTTGAAACCCCTTTCAAACGTATAGTGTTGATGTGATTATACCTAGTTAGTTAATCTAGACATAAGTTATGTTAAAAAGAAAATATTCGAAAATTCTAACAAAATAATTTTATTTTAAAGTTTTAGATAGGATTACTTAGGTAGCTTGGTGGCGTAGAGGATAAGCGCCACGGTCCGCGATCGTTGTCGTTAAGCAACTTTCGCAAGGGTCGGTCATGGAATGAGTGACCAAAAAATTTATTATCTCGAGCTACTTCGTGCTTCGGAAGGCACATTAAGCCGTTGGTCCCGGCTGCATTTGCAGTCGTTAATACCCTCCAATGTACATTGGGCCTGCGTGGGAGGGTCATTGCCCATCCTCCTTAACCATCCATAAGAAAAGCCTAAGCCCTGCAGTGGGGACATAAAAGGGCTGATGATGATGATGATGTAGAGTGAAAAAGATATGTTAACGTACTAAACTAGTTATTCAAAGTGTCCACCCTTAGCTTTAGCGCACGCTTTTAAACGGTCGGGCCATTCGTCGATGGATTTACGAACGGTTTCCATTGGAAACTTGATCACTGCTGCCTCCAAAGATGTCTTGAGCGACTCAATGTTTGGGTGACGCTTAGAGCAGTTCATGTCCTCTAGCATAGACCTCAATTTATAGTCGAAAGTGATATAAGTCCTATCACTTAAGTCCGGATCAGCCGAATGCCAATCAAGTCTTTATGAAGTCTGGAACTTTTACTCAAGCCTAATTTGGGTAGTGCGCGCCTATTGACTTGGGGCTGAATCCTGTTGGAATGTCCATACTACGTTTTTGAATAAGGTGTTGTTGAGAGGTTTAATTACACTTTTTAATCTTTCCAATTTGCTTCAAGTGGATTAAAACAGTTTTATCACTAACACTGCAGCCTGCAGCTAACTCGGACGTAGTTTGCTATGGATCCGCTTCCACAATAGCCTTCAATTCTTCAATATTAACTTGGGTCTTCGGCCGTTCATAGGGCTTGTTCTGCAGGTTGAAATTTCCAGAATGAAAACGTTGGAACCAAAAACGTACTGTGTTTTCTTTTGCGACACAACCGCCATACACATCATTAACCCTTAGAGCCGTTTCCGCAGCACTGGTACCTCGGTGAAACTCGTACTCGTAAATAACACGATATTTCAAGTTTTCCGTTTTTTATATTGGGTGACGTAAAAAGGACAAATAGAAAAAAAAAGAAAACAAATTAATGCCACCTAACGAAACACAAATACATGTGTAAATGGCTGAATAAATTTGAATTGGAATTCCCAACCAAGGAGGATAAATTTGTGTTTAGAGTGGCCAGTACGACAAAACGCCAATTACATGTCTAAGGACCTAATATTATACTAAAAATATTTCGACTTGTTGTTCCTCCCATACCAAACACCAATTTCATATGTAAGGACTTAATATAAAAATAAATAAACTAATACTTTGATTGCAGAAAATTTATCAGTTTGATATGAATATAGAGAAACTAATTAAGTCCTTCTTTGGACAGTCCTTCTATTATGGGGATTATATCATTAAGGTAAGGTTAATTAGCCAAAAGACCTATAACATGCTTTATTCAGAGTATGTCGATAAAGAAAAGTCGTGATTAATTTGAAGAGAGTATTAAAATACGATATAAATTTTCATGAATGGGTTTATTTTGTTTCATTGCTAAATTAAACCAAGGCAATTCCTACGACTTATTTAGGAGAAGTAAACAAATATCTTGTAGGTAATGGGTTACAACCCAGGAGTACACTCCAATTTCTTTCATTATCTGTAAATAAAAACCACCCATTCATAACGCCGAGTATTTTTTTTTAGCATTAAACGATTGTTTTGAGAAATATTTTAAAGGGAACGGTGTTGTTGTTTCAAATAGAGTAAATCAATAAGTAAACAAATTATTTTTGCTAAAATGTGGCATTAAAGTTTGCTTACATTTGATCTTGTTCACTCGACGAAAATTCCTTCGCGTACTAACGCATAATTCCATATTGCGCTTGTCAGATCCTAAGTAAAGATTTGCGACGACCCTAAGGTTTTTTGAAAAAAATCCAAATGTATGTATGTATGAAAGTCCAATTTATATTTTTATTAAGTTGTTACTACTAGAAAGAAGTGACGCTTGATGCATAATTGTATTCTGAACTATTTATCTTTTATGTGATGGATCAAGTAATAAATTAGGACAATATTCATAATGCCCGGGAATTATGAATAATGACAAGCTGTTTCGGACAAAATAATAAATTTAACAAAATAATATATTAACTTGTTTATTTATCGCATTGCCCGGGAACTATGAATTTGTGGTATTTGGGCAATCTGATAAAAATGCATTACACCACCATTACACAGATATTGCCCGGGAGAGAAGAACGAATATGGAATGGGAGCAATTTATTCTACGGAAGATACTCACAATATTAATCGCATGTCTAGACATCGCTACAAATAACTACAGTGCAAATATACTCAGTTTTATGGTAAACTTTATTTTATGATGACTTTTTTCACAGTCCATATTTTAAGCCAGATTCAAGCTTGATTCAAGTGCGCGTGATTCACCCTTAATATTAAGGTGAACATCCTTAAGTCAGCACGTGTGCACACGCAACAGAATCTATAAAAAATCCATATGACGTCATCAGCATTATTTCGACGTCAAAACTGAGAATCGCGTTTTTCATAGTAGCTAGACGTATGACATCGACAAATCCGTGCAATACTAGCCTGATACAAATAGAAACTTTCAGTATGGAGATCAAACATTAAAACATAACAGCCATGCCACCGTTTGTTTTCCTAGGTTTCAGTATGCAAACTTTTTGTTTTTGAAATTTAACATCATTTTATTTTATTATCCGTCTTTCGTAATTTAAAATTTTGACTAATCAATTATACTCTTTATGGATGTTAGTTCGTAAGAAATTCTTCTATGCACAACATGAAAATTATTATACAGTATTAATGGTATAAATTTTATTATGTAATTTTAAAATAATTCATTGGCTATTTGGCTACTCATTTGGCTATTCAATAATTATTTGGCTACTCATACTTATTGTTAATTGTCTTCATAATTTATTATTTTCATCTAGTGCGGATGACAACACTATAAATAAGCCAATGTCAAAATACCAATTTAGTGCGGATGACAACACTATAAACAAGCCAATGTCAAATATCAATTTTAAAGTGCGGTTGATAACACTATAAATAAGCCGATATCAAAATATTTCTTTGTGTACTTATGTATACTTATTAACTTACTAACACTACATCATGTATTGTTATGCCTAATGCATTACCTACTATATTTATTACTACGATTGTATATTACTCTACACTCTACATTTAGACACACAACACACTCATCTACACTCAACAACACTACACAATTCACCTAAAGTCAGCGGGTGGTGACTGACATTATTTTAAAGAAGCCTACACTATTTTCTAGGTCGATTTATTAGAGAAAATCTTTCTTAAATACAAGTTACCTCTAATTGCTAGGAATTTTTATCTCAATGAGATAAAGATTGTTTGAATGATGAAGTAAGAACATTTTATGAATGGGAAATCGCCTAATGTAATTTATCCACTATATATACCATCCCCATTTTTAAATTAAATCATGATGGCATTAATTAATCAAATTTTATATAAAATATTTTAAGCTTGAGTAATCCAAGAATATCTAAAAAAAAATCTTTCAGATTTTCTTTAACCCCGGCCCCCCCGGTATTGTAACGGTGTGTCATGCCACCGTATGTTTTCCTAGGCTTCAGTATACAAACTTTTTGTTTTTGAAATTCAACATCATTTCATTTTATTATTCGTCTTTCATAATTTAAAATCTTGACTAATCAATTAGGTATACTCTTTATGGATGTCAGTTCGTAAGAAATTCTTCTATGCACAACATGAAAATTATTATGCAATATTAATGGTATAAATTTTATTATGTAATTTTAAAATAATTCATTGATTGTGATAAAGAATGTGATATTGTGATACAAATTATATAACATATGAACTAAATTGTAATCTGTATTTTGGACGATCCAAGAGTTTAACTAGAAGCCCGACAAGGGGTATGTATTCGTTTATTTGATAAGTATGTATTAGTTAAGTAACTTACGAACTGTTTTTTTAAATTTATTTTTGTTTGTTACAGTTTCTTATTTACCTTTACAATTAATAAATCTATACTCAAGCTAATCAGCCTTATTAATTGACCCAAGCATCGAACCCGTCACAGTTGGATTTCAGTAATTTTCATTGTCGCTATGATAAATAAAACCAAAATTTGTGAAAAAAATCGTGTTAGTAATTTTGCGTGAATAAATTAAGGTTTTTTGACCTGATGTTTTTTTTATACCTTCCGTAGCTAAAATGAGATGGATTCTTAAATATAGTCTCTTGTAATTGGCTCACAAACACGATTAAAAATATTCCAGGCTTATATCGAATTACTTCCGTTTTTCTCGTATTTATATCAGGCTATACGTTGTGTGTCGTGCGGTCGTTGCGTGCGCGCTGAGGCAGTTGACGAGCACCTTTAATTACCAAGCCATGAAACCAAAGCTGTGACAATTCCATAGTAAATTAGAGTTAAAAATATTTTTTCTTGCTATATTTGGTCAATTATGCTATGAAATATGCTTAAAAAATATTCGTCGGTCCTCGTGTAGCTCAATGGATAGAGCAAATGCCCAGATTACGAAAGATCGTGGATTCGAGCCCTATCTCAAGGTACCTGGAGGTGGTGGTTTTTTAAGCATATTACATATTGATTATATTTTGATCTAGCTATACTGATAAATATTCTTAACGAATATGCTTAAAAATCCACTTTGTCCCTGGCACTCTGAGATGGGACTGTTATACGTATAAGAATGGGCAAATATTTTAGCTAAAGTGGAATTTTAAGCATTTTCCATTTTTTTTTTTGGCTCTCGGTTTCTTCGCAAATCACATCTGGTATTTTTCTACATGCTTCTGTTACTTCACCAGCCACTTCTCTCTTCTCTAAAATTGAATAGGGAGAATGAGCCAAGACACACCCCGCAGGCCCAGTGAGGGTTGGTGGGTGTGTCTGCAGATATAGCCGGTACCAATGGCTTAATTTGCCTTTGAAAGCACGGAGGACCAATTTTTGGTCACCCATTCGCTTGCGAAAGTTGCCTAACAATCGTATCGCAGACCCACTGCGCCATCAAACTTGTGTTTGCTTTTCTATTAAGTAATAGGTATCTCATTTTAAATAATCACAACTATCAATCACTACACCGAACATCAATAATAAAATTCAATTTGCAGTGGTGTGGAAGCCTACGAGTATGTCAGACTCCCACTTGTATGATTTTCAAACATACGTACGCTACATACATTCTCTCAAATTAATCCAATTAAATTTAAACCTTAACCTATCAGTAATTAGTTTCAAAATGAGTCGCTAGTGACATTTTATCTTGCCAATGCTGTTCCTGCAATCATAAACAAGTCAGATCCACAATAACATAAGGCCTAATTTCCTCTATTGATTTTAAAATTTACTCTGTTGGCATTAAGTTCAAAATTGTTTACAATATTCGATCTTTTTGATAGCTGAATATGATGTGGGACAAACCATAAAAAATATAATACCTCATATTTTCTATAATTACGAGAGGAAAATTAAATATCGCGCTCTGGCTTATTTATTACAAATAATACTATGTTCATTATTTTATTGACAAAGTATAATGCTGTAGCATTTTACGATTTTATTTGTAATTTTAACAAGCATTTGTACAAATAATGCTTACACAAATCTGTGTTATCATTTTCATTTTAGTGTTCAATATTTATATCAGCGCAAATAATGAAGGAAGCGAAAAATTTGTAAGTAATTGAGAAATTTTATTGTAAAATCCAGGAGTTATCTAACATAATTTCTTATTAAAACTATTTATTTCAAATATATAAAGCATGAATATTTAATATTCTTAATGAAAAATGCTTAAACAAAGTGGATTTCACTCTGAGATTCTGAGGAGAGAATATTTAAATCATAATAACCCCTTTTCATTCGCTTAATTACGAGTATCTAATTACCTCCCAAAATTATTACCATTATACTTTATATTATTTGCGTCGGTGTAAAAATCATTAGAAACATGCTCGGTTGGTTAGAACATGCAGAAATATTACCGGATAAAAGAATGTCCAAATTAATCTAAAACGCAAAAGTGGAAGCAGAAGCCGAGGGAGGCCACAACATACTCGTACCTTTCACTATCAAATCATTAGCGTGCCCTTAGAAGGTGATGTCAAAAGCCATAAAAACCGGAGAGTATGTATGAAAAGTGTAATGAAAGTGGAGAAGGTGAAAGATGTATATATGTATGTAAGGGCCGTACCTTATAGCGTTCAGTTCTCTCTGCCTACTGAAGATATAAATAGATATAGATTATATTGAAGCTGTACGCTGTCACAGCGCTGTTTTTTAACAGTATAGCATATCAACCGTAATAAATGGTTGGATCTGTCTATCCATCTGTCCGTCTGGGTCCGAGTAAACTTATAAGCAAAGGGTTTTGCTTTTAACCTTTCAAGGTACAGAACCGAAAAACAATGTTGAAAGTATGCTTCGGTTTCCAGATCAATTTGGAACCTTTCTTATAGTTTTTAAATGCTCACATTATTCACAGGGTCCATATGCAATGAAAATGTACAATGTTAGCTTGTGTCGAGGTCCTAAAATGATAAATTACCCTACAACTAGTCTATATAAACTTTGTGGTCTTTTGACAGTCAGACAATTATATATAACGAATACAATATTATGTGTACACAAAACATTACCTTACAAAGTAGTAAATACAAGTAAAAGACGAAAAGAGGTAGCTATAAAACCACGTCAGATGCGAACAGCATTTGCTGAGCGTCAGTTCATTTGTCAGTCAACTAAAATTTACAATAGATTAAATACAAAATTAAATATTTTCCAAATGAATTCTTCTACTTGTAAAGATTCCATAGTAAAATGGTTAAAGACTCTCAACTATGATGAAACTGAAACACTTTTATGTAAATATAATTGTTAATTTATTTCCATACATACCCATACAAATACACATAACAACACACAAACACTAATTATGTTACAAATGTTCATGTGCACACAAAATTCACACACATCCATACATACATACTCTCATACATACACCTGCATACATACAAGAAAAGAGCTGGGAAAGATAGAAAGAGAAAGAAAGAATCTATGTTAACTTTAATGTTTTTAGATTAATGCATGATAGGATGAGCGAGGCACCCCCAACACGAGTAACTTCAATTTACTTATTGGGGTGGTCTCAAAACAATCTAATGTAACAATTATTGAATAAAATACATTATTATTATTATTATTATTAATCAGTACACGGCTTGAGAATCATAAAATTTATCTTAACGTCACATATTTAAAGGATGTAATATTATCTGAAGTAAGTTATCAAATGTTAAATAATGTTAAATAAAATATTTTTTACACTACTAGAATGATAACCTAATAAGCACCGCAGCCCGCGAACGTTGTAGCTAAGCAATTTTCTCAAGGGTCGGTCACCGGATGGGTAACAAAAACATTTTATTTTGAGCTACTACGTGCTTCGGAAACAACGTTAAGCCGTTTATTTTTGAAATGTACTCATCATCCGATTGCATTTGTAGTCATTAATACCAAATTATACCCACCAATCCGAATATAGACAACGTGGAGGGTTATGGCCTATCTTTAACCATCCATAAGGAACCCGTGTAGTGGGGACATAAAAGAGCTGATGATGATGATGTTAGGATATAATTTACTAGGGCGAAATCACGGGAATATAGCTTATATAATTTGAAAGACTGAACTACTATTTTTTTTAAATATCCAATATGGTGGATATATGACATTTACAAAAATGTGAAAAAATAGTACGAGTATTTCTTCATTATAACAATACGGATATCATAATAAAATAGTACGAGTATTTCTTCATTATAACAATACGGATATCATAATAAAGTCTTGATGAGTACATTTTAAAAATAAATATTTGAATATATTTACCGGTTACTAAATTGAAAAACAAAAAACAGGACTGCTACATTTGAACTAGAAATATCGTGTTTTTTATCTTGAATTAATTTTATATCTTAAATCTTAAAATATTTCAGTTTAAGATTATTATTTCGTCAGATAAAAAGGAGAAGAATAACAACTTGTGGAAATATAACATGAAACGTCCATGCGAGCATTTTTTCTTTGCCTCTGTATTCAAGAAATATATGAGATCTAATAATTGTAGTGCGAAAAAGGTAAGATTAATTTTACATTATTACTTAATGAAAATGAAAATATAATAATATTATTTAAGGCCATATTATGCCATTTATTATAATATATGTGATAATATACATTAGGTTATTAATCAAAATTATTGGTTTCCACAGCCGAATGATTAGTACTTCAGTCAATCATTGAATATATAAAATTAACTTTTATATACTCGATCTTATCTTTCCTAATGCTGTTGTGAGGAAATATTTAATTGTTTGTTTGCATCGAGCAATATAAATATAGGTTATATAGAAGTTTGGTCAAATCATGTACGTAGCAGAAGCCGTAGAAAACTAGTTACGTACATAAATTCATTTCTTTTTCTCACATTTCAGGGAACTTATGAAATCATAGTAGACCCAGACGAGATGGCCCATAACTATCTTGGTCCATCGTTCTTCTATGGAAAACTATTTGTCAAGGGATGGATGCTTACAAAAAAAGATAATGTAGCATGCGTACAGTCCAACTGTGTTTTCGAGAAAAAATAATAATATTTATATCCTTAATTTTTTTCTGTCTAGTTTCAATAACATTTTACAGTCAACACGTTGAGTTGAAACAAAACTGTCGAATTTCCCCATTCGATTTTAAATCTTCATACATTGAGAATAGATGTCAAAATTAATAATAAAAAGGACAATGCTCAAAATGCACGGCGCAAACGTAATGTTACTCATATTAAAGGTATAGAATAAGTAAATACTACATAGACGGCTTTACCAATATTGTGTGAATAGCCGAGACCTCACGCGGGATCTTAATCGAATACGGTTATTAATAATTGTTAAAGAGAAAAAAAGCGAAAGAAAAGAATTACAGAAAAAAGATTATCCTTAGAGCACACCCGATGGAACTCTGATATAAATCGAGAGTACTTACCGAACTGATGTACGCCACCTGGACACGAACAATAACTGCCGTACCGTCCACAATTATTCTCGTATTCAGTCTTGGATGTATATTATGCGAAATTTTATATATCATTCATGCGGCTGGTAAAATTTTATTATGCGTTGGTGCGAAAGACAAAAAGTGAATGACAGAAGAAATTTTCTTCTTTGTATGCCGTCGTGGCGTCTATGCGGCCAGCGGTGAGGTTGCGTACGTAATGCAACCTCCTTCATAGTTCGTAGTGTCCGCGGCAGCGACGCAGAACAGCAGACCCCCGAAAGTACACCAGATATTCCTTTAGTGGTAAATAAGAAAAGTAAAGCAATGAAGCGGCTCCAACATTCTCCCCCCCTTGGAAGTTCATGGAACTTTCAAAGCGTGATAGTGAATTCTTAAAATACATAATATAATAAAGTAAAAATATGAATGAACTAAATAATAAGATATAATGAGTTATAGTTATTGATCCGGTAAAGGATATAATTTCACAATAGGACGTTTGAAACTAGCGTTCTGAGTATTAACCATAGCGACTCGTATTATACCATCATGTCCTGGAAAGACATCCGTGATTATACCTAAAGGTCACGTTAAGGGAGGACTATTTTCCTCACCCACCAATACTACTGTTCCAATTTGAACATTGCGATCTGTAGTTATCCATTTCTGCCTAATTTGCAACGTGTGTAAATACTCTTTATGCCATTTCCTCCAGTATGAATTGACCATATTATCTAATAGTAGTTTACGGTTGCTAAGTCTACCGTTCTTATTAGTTAAATCAGTCGCGGGTAAATATTTTAAAGGAGTTGACATTAAGAAATAAGCTGGCGTTATAACTACAGGAAAATGCTCTGAAGAAATATAAGTTAAAGGGCAAGAATATAATGAATACGAGGGTCAAACTGAAAGTTCTTAGAACTGGCCACTTATAAACAATATAATAAAAAAATAATTCTAAAATTTGAAAATATAACTCTTTGCCAATATTACTGAGTATATATTTCATTCATTTGTCATTTGTTTTACGATTTGGCGGCAAATTGAAAATTGTCTGTGTCACGTCATCATGAATTTAACACGAGAAAATTTTCGTGCAATGATTTTTTATGACTTTCGATGTCATTTAAGTCAACAAGAAAGTTATGATAGACTACGATTGGCCTTTCACGATGAAGCCCCATCTCGTGCGACTGTTTACAACTGGTTTAATGAGTTTAAACGTGGTCGCACTAATCTCACTGATGATTTACGTGAGGGACGGCCTTCTACGGCGACGACTGAAGATAACATCTGTGTTGTGCGGCGTATGATAGAGACTGACAAAAGAGTGACCTATCAACAGATTCGGACAAGCTTAGGCATCGGTATGAGTCAAGTGCACAAAATCCTCCACGAACATTTAGCGGTCAGGAAGCTTTGCGCCCGGTGGATACCTCATAATTTGACTGAGGCTCAAAAACTCCATCGTGTGGATTGGTGTCGTAAAATGATTGAAAGATTTAACGGAGGTGACTCAAATGCTGTGTTCGACATACTAACAGGTGACGAAAGCTGGATTTACTGTTATGATCCTAAAACCAAAAGACAATCTGCTCAGTGGGTGTTTCCTTTCGAGGAGTTGCCAACTAAAGTGAAGAGAGATCGAAGTGCGGGAAAAAAAATGGTGGCCTCGTTCTTTGGAAGGATAGGTCATTTTGCAACAATTGTGTTAGAGGATCAAAAAACAGTTTCTGCAGAATGGTACACTACCAATTGTTTGCCACTTGTCTTGGAAAAAGTTCGAGAGAAACGACCTCGCAGTAGGATCCTCCTTCACCACGACAACGCCTCGTCGCACACCGCCAAGCGAACGATCGACTATTTGGCGACATCAAACGTTGAATTACTGGGTCACCCGCCGTATAGCCCCGACCTCGCGCCTTGTGATTTTTATTTATTTCCAAAAATTAAAGAAAAACTTAAAGGAAAGCGGTTTATGAATGCTGAAGAAGCGGTGGCTGCGTATCGCGATGCCATTGAAGAGACCCCTAAGGACGAGTGGGCAAAGTGCTTTTCCCAGTGGTTCCATCGCATGCAGCGGTGTATTGACGTGAATGGACAATATTTTGAAAAGATATAATAAAACTAATAACTGGCTAATGTAATCAGTTTTTGATTTTCTAAGAACTTTCAGTTTGACCCTCGTATACATTCAATCTGTACAAGTACAGTTTGTAATTCTTCGAATGTTAGCAGTTGATTTTCAATTACTCTATACAAACGTGTCTTTAAACTCTTAATGTTAGATTCCCATAAACTACCAAAATGCGGTGCTCTGGGTGGAATCATCTTCCATTCAATTCGATTACTATCGAGTTCAGTTTTTAAAGTTGCATTAAAATCAGAATTGAGTAAAAGCTGATATAATTCATCAAGTTTAGCTTTTGCACCAACGAAATTCGTTTCGTTATCGGAATAAAGACATGAAACTGGACCTCGTCGGGATATAAATCTTTTAAATGCGGATAAAAATGTGTTAGAAGTCAAATCGGAAACCAATTCAATATGAACGGCTTTAGTTGACAAGCATACAAAAAGACATATGTATGCCTTTTGAGACTGTTGTCCTCTTCTGCGGGCAAGAGTAATGCGTATAGGACCTGCGTAATCAACGCCAGTATGTACAAAAGCCTTAGTTTCAGTTACACGACAGGAAGTTAGAAGATCAGCCATCATTGGAGAAGGATGTCTAGGATTTGTTGGGAAACAGGAATTACATTTCCTCACAACCTTATTAGTTACAGATCGGGCATCTAAAATCCAATATAGCTGTCGTAAAATTGATATAAGTAGACCGGCTCCTGTGTAACAATTTATTACATGAAAATGCTGAACAATAAGATTAACTATATGATCGTGTTTCGGTAGAATAGCAGGGTGCTTAGCATCAAACGGTAAATCAGAATCTGTCAGCCGAACACCTACGCGGAGGATTCCTTCTTTATCAAGAAAAGGGTTTAAATTTCTTAATTTTTTAGAAGTTAATTTTCCTTTTTTTATAAAATCAATCTCATTAGTAAAATGTACTTGTTGAACTGAAAGAATTACTATTCGTTCTGCAATAAATAAATTGTTCACAGTATTAACAGAGAATCACGCTTTCTTATCAATCTAAGAATATATATTACAATTCGTAAAAGTTTATCCCAAGAGGATAAACGTAAAGCAAGTTAATAGAGAACAGGTTGATTATACTCAGCGGTAGTAACTAGTGTTTTTGTACGGAACTCTGGTAACTCTCTATAATCGATGGGAGAAAACGGTCTCACAGGCCATTTCGAGACTGGATTGTGCAACCATGAAGGTTCGTTCCACCACAGATCATGCGAGATTAATTGTGACGGAAGTAAGCCTCGAGACAAACAGTCACTAGGATTATCAGTACCAGAGACGTGATAAAAATGTTGTGGGGCTAAAATTACTTGACATTGAGCAACACGATTACTCACAAAAATCGACCATTTATGTGGTGAGGACGTTATCCATGAGAGTGCAATTGTAGAACCTGAAAATGCAAAAATACCAAAAATAGGATATGATGCTTCATATGCATCTCGAACTATTTTGACTAGCTTAGCCATAAGAAGAGCGGCACACAACTCCAAACGAGCAAGTGTAGTAATTTTTGTTGGTGAAACTATAATAAACTTCCCCAGATGATCTAGTAGTGTGCAAATATATTACACTTCTATATCCGTTGAGGCTTGCGTCACAAAAAGCAATAATATTGACAGAACAATTAGAGAAAACCCCAATATGGCGCGGTATTTCTAGTAAAGAAAGCAAAGGAAATTCTTGGATAAGTGTATTAAAACGCTGTATGACGTTACTGGGAGGAACCTCATCCCAACCGATTTTGCATAACCAAAGCTCTTTAATTAGTAGCTTTACATATAAAATAACCGGAGCTATGAGACCTAATACATAGAATAATCGAGCTACAATTGATAATATGTATCGCTTAGTACATTTGTCGTCTACTTAGCAAGTGGTCAATTTCAACACGTCTTCATTTGGATCCCATATTAATCCCAAAACCTTTGATACATTAGTATTAACATCTTTAATTAAATCAACGTGGTTTCGATGCGAATCAGGCAAACTTTTCATTAAAAGAGAAGAACTACTCGTCCATTTTGTTAAATCAAAAGCTCCAGATTTGAAAAAAGCAATTAGTTTTTGTGATAGTCTGACAGCAGACTTTTCATCGGGAACTGAATGAACTAAATCGTCCATATACATATAAGCTTCTCCTACCTTTGCAGCTTCAGGAAAATGCGGAAACATATCAGTAGCGAGTTGTTTTAACGTTCGCATGGCTAAATAAGGGCTTGCTTTGAGACCAAAAGGAACTCTGCAAGATTGAAAGGTCCAAACAGGTTCTTTATCATTGAAGCGATATAAAATTTTTAAATAATTACGGTTACCATAAACGACGCCTATTTATAAGTACATTTGTTTAATATCCGCGATGAAAGCTATAGCGAATAATCGAAATTTTAATAAAAGTAAAAACAGATCTGCCTGCAAATTAGGTCCCGTATGTAGCACGTCATTCAAAGATAATCCTGTATGAGTTTTAGAACTAGCATCTAATACAATCCTAGGCATTGGTTTATCTGAACGTATAACTGCATGATGAGGAATGTAATAACCTCTGGCATTCTCATCACTTTCAGAGATTTCTATCAAGTAACCGTTTTCTATGTAATCAAATATTACTTTATTATAATTGTCTTTGAGTGTAGGTTGTTGTCTTAATCGACGTTCTAAAGCATATAAGCGACGTAAAGCGGTAGTACGAGAATTCCCTAATAACATTGGGACGTCACAAAATGGTAACAAAACGGAATAGCGTCCACTATCATCACGCATTACTGAACTGGTAAATAAATTTTCACATTCAGTGTCCTGAGGACTCAAAAACTGCTTATGAGGTAACTCCTCCAAATCCCAAAATTTTTGCAAATTTAAATCCAATTCATTGCAAGATAAACTGGTGAACGTAAAACGTGACTTCGGTAGATTATTAGAAATGTTATTTCGACAGTCACCTATTAATACATAGCCTAGAATTAAATTTATCTCACCGGGTATATTCCAAGTAAGGTCCGCAAGTGGCAATCCGTTAAAAAAATTTAAATCCTGCCTATCAATATAATGAGATGGCAACTGTTCAGTGATGCAATCCACTACAAGAGCGTAAATATCATATTTTTACTTGCATCAAAACGAAACTCGATTTTAAATTTCACAAAACCATGTAAAGGTTGCGAACCCGAACCTATACCTTTTACATATGATTTTTTTTGTGGATTTATACATAAATTCAGTAATTTACAACAATCAATTGTAATTAAGGTATTCTGTGAGCCGCTATCAATTAAACAACGAATTAACTTTTTATTGCTACTATCATAAGATTTAGCGAAAACCTGAGCTGTGGCCAAAATAACTGTAGAATGATTTTGAACACTAAAAGAAAATGATCAATTCATGTTAGGCAGTGCTATATTAGAATCATGTTCATTATTATATGAAGACTTTGAGTTTAAAGATGATACAGCAGGCAGTTTCTCTGTAACCCTCTTAGTAGGCAGATGTGATCAGGTATTTGAAGAAAGAAGATTGTTCTCTAGTGACGTCTAGTTTCCAATCTCCATTTGCGTATTAGTGATATTTAGTGACTTATTGTCAAAATGCAATAAAGTATGATGTCTTTTGTTACATGTTTTACAACAGGAATTAGACCTACAATTAGACAATGTATGCGACAAGCTCAAGCAATTTACACAACCGTGCTTAGATTTGATAATTTCAAATCGTTCTTTAGTAGAAAGAGTATTCTTAAATTTCGGACAGTAATAAAATTGTGTGTGGTCCAAACTATCACATAAATTACATTTTATTACCGGCGCCGATGCTTCGTTACGAGAAACAAATGATTTTGTATTTTGTGGCAAAGATGGCGCTGAATAATTATTCTTTTCCCTTACATAGCGAGCACCAATTTGAAAAGTCTTATTATTATTATTAGATCGCTCTAAAACTTTTACTTGATCTTGAATGAAAGAGATTAAATCTTTATATTATGGAATTTCTTTATGACGAACTGAAAACTCAAAAGCTTGTAAAGTTTGACTGTCCATTTTTGTTAAGGCACAATGTAGTAATATAAAATCTGTAATATTCGGTATATTTAATTGTTTTAAAGCGCAAAGAGAAGCAGAATATGTTTCTATGAAAGAATTTAAGCTAAGTTCTGAATTAGAGCATTTTTTTATCAAATATGTTTTTAAGATAATGAGTTCCTAAAGTACGTGTATCTTGGTACTTTTTCATCAAACTATCCCAAATAATACTATACGTCTCCCCTGTAGGTACAATACCCGCAGTGAGCTTAAGAGCGGAATGTGTAAGTTTACCAACTAAATAATGTACACGTTGTGAATCGGTAAGACTAAATAATGTACACGTTGTCAAAGCTAGGCATCTCTATCGGAGGTAATTTAATTGAAGTTTTATTATATTTTACACAGTCAGATCGCAAAGATAAAGACTCAGAACATATTTTGTTACGAGCACTTTTAATACGTATGTATAAATCCTGACACGAATCAAGCTCCGAGTAATCCGGCTTCGCCTCAGCATTCATAGATAAAGTAAGCTCATTAATATCATCTATAATGCTCTCATATTTTGAGAATAAACTGTTTCCGTCTCAGTAACGAAATCATCGTTTGATCGTGAATCAAAAGTAGAAATATTTTGTGACAACTTATATTAACGATTAAAACGTGCAAATAAAGACTCCTTTTTACAATGAAGTATAGATAATTTATTTTGTTTATTTTCCGACATTATGTAATTAAATGAAATAAGTATAATAGGAATGAAATAAAGTAATTAAATGTTATATAGATATAATAATAAGATATGATGTTTTATCAAAGTCGAGATATATTGCCAATGGATTACGCAATGATCTATGAACTTCCAAATATGTATGAAAATGCTAATACAATATCCGAACAAAGAAGGACCAATAAAATAATGGTGAGGCGGCGAGTAAATAGCCGAGACCTCACGCGGGATCTTAATCGTATGCGGTTATTAATAATTGTTAAAGAGAAAGAAAGCGAAAGAAAAGAAATATAGAAAGAGATTATCCTTAGAGCACACCCGATGGAACTCTGATATAAAATCGAGAGTACTTACCGAACTGATGTACAACACCTGGACACGAACAGTCACTGCCGTACCGTCCACAATTATTCTCGTATTCAGTCTTGGATGTACATATATTATGCGAAATTTTATATATCATTCATACGGCTGGTAAATATTTATTATGCGTTGTTGTGAAAGACAAAAAGCGAAATGACAGAAGAAGAAGTTTTCTTCTTTTTATGCCGTCGTGGCGTCTATGCGGCCAGCGGTGAGGTTGCGTACATAATGCAACCTCCTTCATAGTTCGTAGCCGCCGCGGCAGCGACGCAGAACAGCAGACCCCCGAAAGTACACCAGATATTCCTTTAGTGTTGCACTCATAGGGAAATCGTAATGTAATTTAGAAAAAAGTTAAATAAGAAAAGTAAAGCAATGAAGCGCCTTTATAAACAAAAAAAAAAAACACCTTTTCTGGGTTTTATGTTATATATAGCATATTAGAAGATATTTCACGTTTATCACAATATTGGTTTACATGTATCTGTACAGCTGATTTATACGATTAAATTTAACTAACAATAATGTTCTCGCCGAACAAATTTTTCACTAACTGACATTCAGAAAAAGCATATCGCGTTACTCAAAATTTCAAATTAAGGAAAAATTAATAATAAATAAAAATTATGATAAAGATAAGTGACAACAAGTTTGGGTGCGGATACCTAGGATAAAATAAACAGTGTGGTACGACGCGTAGTTACTCATACAAGCTTAACCAAGTAATGGAAGTATAAAATAGACCGAAGATAGTTATAGTATAACCTGTCGTGTTTTTGACTGTAGCAAGCTCAATGATCTGAAAAATAACTATGTTTTTTTATAAAACCCTTAGTACATTTACAAACACATGTCAAGAAATCTTTTTTTTATAAAGCAGGGGAAATGCACCATATGCCTTAAATCAGGGCTCTCAAACTACCCCGCCCTAAAAAGAGTAGGTTAATGTAGAAGGTCTACCCGGTAAAACCCACTGCGGTTCACCTCACGTAAATAAGAACCCACCTGTATCCTGCAAGGAGAGTCCGGTTTCTTTCACCACGCTGGGACTCCATTCGCGGAGGGTGGAGAGGAGGCGCCCTCTGGAGGAAGAAAATGACTGGGTGGGAAAAGGCTAATCCCACGGGGACGCTAGTGGGGTATTAGCCCTGTTCGCCGATCTATGGAGGGATGCGGTCCGCAGCTTCCAACCACCTTGCCACCTTCCTGTTGAGAGTGCTGCCCGGGCCTTCCACCTGGTCTTCCTGAGGGCTAGTCCCATTGTCAAGAAATCCTAAGATTTACAGTAAAACGTAAGCTTTTGCAATATACTAACGTTTACAGCAAGACATAACATTTTTGTCAACTCAATAAACCTCTTTCAAGCTAACCACCCTTCTAAATCTATGTCATAGTGAAATGAAATCTTTCATTGACCACATTTCGGTCATAAATGCGAACTGATTGCAAGATTAGAATTCAGGTGAATTAATTCCAACGGTGTCAATGATTTACGAGGTCTGTTTGGCCGCAATTTAGTTATAGGTAATGTGGCCGGTTAGTTTACTGAGGCAATTACGGGTGATAGGGTTAAACGAGTGCTCGTTTCATCCGTCCTTGTGAGCGTTTATTGATTAATTAATTTTAAAACAGGGCCGTTTATTGCATACTAAATCTATATTAAAGAAACTAACTATTGAGACTTAAAATAGTGTAGTTTCACATAATCAAGACATTATTATTACATATTATTATCATTATTATTATAAATATTATAGGGATGATGATGGTAAACAAAAAGAAATTCTATTTAGTATTAGATACTTTTTTGTTTAAATTTAACAAGAAATGGCTTAAACTAGAATAGTATTAAATTTGAGGACTGGGGCTCGCTACATCACAACTATGTTGAAAATGTACAAAGGTGTGACGTTATACAACATTTCAACTCAATGTATCGTCGTTGTTTATTGATTACGCAAAAAAAAAAACACGTTTAATATTCTTTAAAAATATACCCGACGGAAAGACAAACAAAAATTCAACTTCTTCATTGTATTTGTGTATAACAGAGTTACCCAAACTTTAATGTGTTTTTGATTACATTTATCATCGTCAACATCATCACCAGCCAATTCATTCCCTATCACTCGAAGAATGGTCATGATCAATCAAGTGGCTTCAGTGCGAATTTATGGGTATTAATGACTGCAGATGCAGTCAGGACCAACGGCTTCAGAAGGCACGCTAGCATGCACACACCTGTCATTAGACCGGCCTTCGCTAAAGTTGCATAATAGCCGTATGGCAGGCCGAACGCAATAACCACTACGCTATCTAGCTCATATAAAATTAGTACATCGTAATTACATCGCTTATCATTACAAGAGCTGATGCTGATACTTAAAATCATATTACTACTGTGATCATTATATTTTTTATAGATTTTCATATATTCCGTTCCGTTCCACTGTATATCGTTTAATGTGAAATTGAAAAAAGTATAGAATAAAATATGCTTATAAAAATTTGTTTTTTCATCTGTGTTTTAGAGTTGAATGTTTTTGTTTGGGCAAATGATAATCTAGCGATGTCAGACGAAAATGTTGTAAGTGTTTTAAATTATTGTTGGTAAAGTAACTATTTGAAAGTGGTATTAGAGTTCCAACTATGCGTAAACGACACATAAAATTTTGTATTATTGAAAATTGTAGAAGATGTCTTCCTTCTATATACTTCATAAAAAATATTATAGCCATTGATTATCATGAAATTGTTGTTCAAAACGCCCTTTAAAAAAATAGTAATCACTCTTTATTAAAATAGTAAGCTTTTATTTTCAGAAAAATAAAAGCAATGTATTTAAGAGGCACCTTTGAACATTGAAATTGAAATGGTATCAAACTCTGCGTTCGGTACCATTTCAATAGACCGACTCTTACGTCACTTTAATATTTTAATTTTAGAAAGTTGTAGTTTTACTTAAGCAACTGTTTTCGTATAGATATAAGTTTGTTCGTGAGCAGATATATTCTTTTGTATGTTACAACTTATGATTATAATTGATTTTATTTTGACAGGGCCCTTATACACTGAAGATACTAAATCTCACCTTATGTCGAGGTCCCAAATCGATAAATTCAACTGTATTCAATGCAAGGCTGGAGAATATTGATGAAAAACAAAAACTTCACATTAACCTGACACTTATTAAGGATTTAAGATTTTTTGAAGTAAGTATAGCGTTGAAAAAGATTAATTTAAAGTGTTGAATACATTTTGACGCTGTTTTCGCCAACCTACTCGTAGATCTAGAAAAATAATTCTATTCTTATATTTGATCAAGTTTGCATTTACAATGCTATAATGAAAAAAATATTCTAAAGGAAAATGCTTAAAAAATCCACTTTGGCTACCAAAAAACTAAACTAATTGATCGAGCTCATCCATGTTTCGGCCCTAGCTCTATTTGCAAACATCTATTTCTACCAATCCGCACTGCGCAAACGTGGTTGGAAATGGTGCTTCATCTACAACAAATGTCACTTTTCTCCGGGCGAGAGTGAGATAATATTGGTCGCACCCGAAAAAAGTAACATTTGAATGTGGAAGACACGTTCTCGAACAACAACACGCTTAGCATGGCAAACGCGAGAAATGTTTCGTCTATACCAAATGTCACTTTTCTCAGATCGAGAGTGGGATTATTATTGGTCGCTCCTGAGAAAAGTGACGTTTGAGTGTAAACAAAACTTTCTCGAGAGTTGTTCATCGTTGATTCCATTCATAGAAATGGCCGAAACAAATACACACATTTTTGGGCATTTTAGGTTTGTTATATACCGCGTGTTACAAAAAAACCCGTTACCCCGAAAATGGCATTGAGTACACATAAAACTGAGATAATGGACGCTATCCTTTATATCGTAGCCATTGTATTTATTGAAAAAAACAATATCGAAGTTTAGCAAAATTTTCGATACCATTTATCGAAGCACACCGACATTATGATCAGCTGTTTCAGTTCATTGACTTCTAAATCAAAGACTATTATTTTGCCAGACTGGGTATTTAGTGCCTTCGTCACAGTACAGCGAAATAATTTATCTAGTTATGTGTACATACGCAAATATTCGAACAAGCAAAATATTACACGAAAACATTATTTTAAAACTATTTCCAAAATTCGTTTTTATTCAGATTAGAGCTCCCTTTCCAATATACCTTGCCATATTACTATGCCCGTACTACGCACATATCAGGCACGGAAACAAACAATAAACAGTACGCTATAGTCACTGCACTGGATTAAATACCTACTTTCGCCTGAAATGCTCGTACAATATCTCTTTACGAACTGTAGACGGCCCATCCAAAATAATAATCTTTATAATTAATGCTACGACACGTCACTCAATAATGTACTCATAAAATCAATTTCATCTAATCTAAACAAATAGAGAAGCAGAGGAAGAAGAAATATCGCGACCTCTAGATAAGTAGAATATTCGTTATTGCACGAACAATTTTTTTTCATAATTAGGTAGTTTCATTTTTATGAAAATAATTACAATATTATGAAAGTGTCTTCCAGGTAACTTTGTCTATCTGTAGCTGCTTCATCTTTGAACCAGAATTTTTACACATCGTGTCTTTAAATCATGATAACCTGGTACTCGTACCTACAATCTTCTGTTACGAAAGTAAACCTAATATGACGTCAGCGCAGATACAGTCGGGGAATAAATTGAAACATTGATCAATATTCGTGTACATATTTCAATTGTGTTTATGGTCAATTTATTTCTTTTCTAATATTTTTACAATAAAAAGATCAGACTTAAAATGGAATATGAACCTTAATCGGGAATATGATCATTCCCGATTATGGTTTCAACCACTTACTCTTACTACATGTAAATTGTTTCAAGTAAAATGGATTGCTACCTTAGAGTTAATGATATGCACTACACTTAGGTATCTTAAAAGCGTCTGACAAGAAAAAATGTCGACAAAGAGCCGCTTTCTGAATTGAGAAAAGTACAAAATCTCAATTGAATATTCTCAATAACTGAAGTTTTTTTATATTTCACTAGTCAAAAGTCCTAGTTTTATCAAACTGCTAACAACTAATTATAAAAAAAAAACCGGCCACGTGAGAGTTGGACTCGCGCAGGAAGGGTTGTATCCGGTGCTAAGAAATAACTTCATTAGCTTAACTCTTAAAAATATTTTTTATTGTTTAGGTATTTAAATACGTAAGACAAATCAATACATAATCGGTAAAATCGAGCCTAAAACAAATTCACTTATTCCCCCGAGTGTACAATGACGTAAGATAGAGATAGAGAGGGAGGGAAAGAGAGAGAGAGAAAGAAACGAAACATTATCGTTCGTGTTTGTGTGATGTCGCGCGCGAGTGACTACTTGACGCTAGATATGGTAGTAGTAAACATTTGGTACGGATTTTAATTTATTATCTATTTTATTACTGTGGGCTATTCAACTGAATTTTAGAATCAGAGTATAGGATTCACTATTTTAATGCTGTAAGAAATGAAAATGAATGAGACGTTTTATTATGTACTGTTTACCTATTTCCTTAAATAGAAAAAGCCCTAAAACGACCGACACGGCTAACAAACAAATGGTCATTTATTTGAAAAATAGTTCAAAATAGAAAAGGTGTATAAAATGAATTAAAATTTTAAACAGGTATGTCGATTGTATGCAGATTACTACGGCCCACGAAATACATTAATTTATTTATTTAACGATGTCTTATGATAGTCGATGCTACTTCCTCTCTACAGACTGAGCCAAGCATGCTCGTTTGCAGGTGCAGCGTGAAAGTATATCACATTTCTCACTTAAACTAGTCTTTACCAAACATTAACAACGTTTAAATTTGTAAATACTAAAAATACAACCATGTACTATCTTATCAACAACAATAAAAATTTACAAAATCTTTGTCAATTAACAATTCCTAATACGTAACGTTCATAATACGTAACGTATTATGTACTTACGTACGTATGTAAAAAAATTAGTTGCAACAATGTCCTGCGACGATTTTTTTAATTTGTACAATAAAATGTTGATCACCTCGGTACTAGGCAACTAGAAGTTTAGGCTCAAACTTTAACATTGCCGCCTGTCTAGGGTTGTCATCTATCCGTCTTTAGCGGGACATGTTTGACTTTTTAGATTGTGTGCAGCTAAATGTTAATGTCACATGTCCGGCGGTAAAGTTTTCATAGGTTTTTGGTATACCTGTGCCGAAGCTATATCAAATAAACTATGAATACACACAAATTCGAAAAACGTCAAATACCCAAATACCCAAAAAGACGCAGTGTTGCACGGGCATTTGCGAAATTTGAATACAAATCGTTAGTTTGTTTGCATCGTATAGTCTCCGAAATTACTTTATAAAAAAAACCTTTTTCAAAATAGGTTGTGCAGTTTTGATGTTACGATCAAGCCTTATTTTATGAATTCACGTTTTGGCTGTGATAAAAGCGTTAAAATTATGATGTAGTTATCTTATCTTTAATTACCGCTTATTTGTATGTTACGTCTTACTACAAAATCAATTGAAAGTTAGTGATTTTTGCTTAACGCACCCTCTGAATAACTAGGCAGTAACCCTCGCGAAGCCGTGAACTAATATTACTGTCTACTACGGTAATATTGTTTTACGGCTTCGCGAGAGATTTGACTTAGTCCGGCTTTAAGGACAAAATTTCCGATCTAATAAGAGAAGATGGCAACCCTATCCCGCTACTTCTCTGATTTAATTGCGGAACTATAGGTACCTTTCTGTGCGCCTTTGACATGCCGCACACTATGCAGCGGCTTATAATAAAGGACTCAAATTGGCGGCTTTCCCTTTTTATCACTTTTTCTTTATTCAGTTGTTCATACGTCGTCGATGTGATCACGTTTCGAAAATGTCCGTGTTCTCTAATTCAGAGTTCTATGAAAAGTGCTTTTATCAGTGTTACATGGGATGCAGTGTTGTATTGATATAAATTGAGACTATTTTGAAAAGATGTAATTATACTGAAACGTCAGTGAACCAGAGGTTGGCCGCGATCTTTAGTTTTTTCTTGTGGAATAAAATTAAGTGCCTAATAAAGTGTAGGTGAGTGAACCTCACAAGTAATGCTTAAACAGTGAATAAGGAAGTGAAAAGGTAAAGTACAAATAGTAATTCGCAAATATTTATTTTTAAATACGCCAAAATCGTTTGTGAATTATGTCGCATATCATTTTTTTTTATTATCGTAATATCAATCAGATTTGTCGGACCATTAAAGTATGAACTAAAAGTTAGATTCGTATATCAGTGTTTAAATAAATTTTACCTATCTATCATAAATAGGTACTACTTAAAATGGTGTTTGATCTGTAATTCAGAAACAGCTGAGTCGGAAAGGATGCTATGAAATGATGTGCGCGTTGATAATAATATGTATTATAATTTTTTTTACTGAAATTAGACTACCGGCTGAACAGCGTCGGTTACCATACCATTTTGCCAATGATTTGATTCCTATTTAATTTCTTTTCATTTTATTTTCGATCGGAATAGGTTAAGTATTTACTGTGTAAACTGGCAAACGCAGACATGTTTTTAAGTATATTTTCTCTCTCATTCTTAGTGTGTATGTGTGGGTGTGTACTAGGAGAATAGAAAAAAAAAATTAGAAAACATAGGAGATAGGTAGTGTGCCATTACTCCTGGTAAGGTCATTAACCTAAAATAGTGATGTGACATAGCACACTCGATGTATTTATTAATTATTAAAAATTAGCCTTTTTACTGAAAGTTAAAAGTTAATGCAAAGGTTTTGAAAATTTGGCAGAGTACTGTTTATATGATATACTTCAACACCCTTCAGCTATAACGGGTATTTTTGTAACACCCGGTATATTTGTGTTATTTTTATTTTTTTGCCATTTTTTGTGATAATTATATAAATATATTTTAGATGTTTAATTATATTATGATATAAATTTAACTTTTCAGTTTAAAATTGTAGTACTATCAGATAAAAAAAATCAAAGTAAAATTTTGAAGAGTTACAGTTTCAGAAATCCGTGCCAACACTTTTTCTTAGCCTCTATATTCGAGAAATATTTACTTAATAAGGATTGTTTAGTTAAAAAGGTAAGTAAATGAACTTTTTATATAAGACCGAATTTAGTGTTGTAACCATCGTAAGGAAATCTACTATTGCATGCTCTAGTTGTCACGGCCCACGGAGGACAGTTCAGAATTAAATAATAAAAATCCAGTTTATTGACGTGGATACGTCTATGTTTTCGTTCTACAGGGGGTCATTCTGTGAGCAGGAGTATATGCACTAACGCCATCTATTGGCGTATAAGTGAACTATGCTTTCTCTGCAGGGGGAGGGGCATTCTGTCAGTAGGAGTATATGCACTAACGCCATCTGTTGGCGCTAGTGAATACTTTTTTCATTCAACAAATTAACGCAACGAATATTTATTTATTTAGTGTTTAGTGTCTTCAATTTGTTTATTTATTTTTTTATCAATTACTCATATATCCATTCATACATAGACGTATCCACGCATAAAATATGGCTGTATCAATGATACAGCCAATCAGGGCTTTTTTTGTATTTTACATTTTTTTGAATATATGCCTTTACCTACGATATACAAACAAACTTACTGAAATAATTCTATACCGCTAGTAAGGACGAGTACATCCATGCTTCGAATGTCAGTATCAGGAAGCGGTGGTTGAGTCCCTTGAGTACTACTTTTTAACCAACAGTCGATTCGAACAATTTAATTCTCTGTATAGTTTTGCACGAACTTACCCTACCTTAAGGCCCTCCTTATAATCCGCCCTTTATCACTAAATCCACTTTATCATGCTGGATCGTTCCATAGGGGGCAGAGTACATGAGAATTTTTAGTTGCAGTCAAACCCACTTGTCTGCAACTAAAAATGACGTCGGAGTGCGCATGCTATGAAATAATTTCAGTATGCTTATGCATGCATGCGCAACTTTTTTGTCATTCTGTGTGTCATTGGAATTGCAATATTATTATTAACAAATCATTTTCATTTCACTTGTTTTGTTCTGGTACCATATTATTGATACAAATATTGAGTTTTATTTGGTTTATTATAAAGTGATGTATTAACATTTTGCATGATTTATAATATAACCCCTGTATATTTTTTTCGATTTAAGATTATCGAAGTTAATTCAGGACATAATTTTACTTTATCCCGTTATGTTAGATTTGATTGCAACTCTCATTAAAAATATACTAATATAATAAAAATATAGTTTCTATTTCTATGTGACAACTATTCATTATACTAAAGTATTTTTTTGTCACATTACAGGGATTCTATAAAATCGAAGTAAACCCGGACCAGATGTCACATAACTATTTTGGTTCATTATTCTTTTATGGAAAAGTGATCATAAAGTCATGGATTCTTTCAAAAAAAGAGAATATAGTGTGCATACAGACTGTTAATGATTTTGTTAAGAAATAAGATATTGATTTTTCCATTTGAATAACAATATTATATTTTAGCTTATTTGTGATTTTCTGATTAATAAATATTATTTATTCATTTGTAATATAAATATACTTTAATATTCGTAACAGTTGTTTTAATAAATAACTTTTCAATATACCAAATAGAGCCTACATTATTTGAGCTCTACCGCTATGATGTTTCATTGTAACTAACTCAAATACAGAACAGATTGGAGTTAGCCACAAAAATAATATATGAATACAGAGCGTATAAAACTTTTTTGCATATAAATGTTACATGAGAAGAAATAAAATAGTATAATTTATTATATAAGTTAATCTTGACTCATACTGCTATCTTCCAGTTTTAACTCACACTGGTGTCTTCAGAAAATAAATATTGACAACTACTGGCAACATTAATTGTCGATTTCACTAAGGGCATCCACAGCTGTCAGTTAGCTGTCATTTTAATGTTTGATCAGTTTCGCGCCAATATACTTACTCCGTTGTCATCCTTGCAAAACTTTTGGAATAGATATTATGGTTTTAAATAATGCGCACTGGGGACATAACATCTTTGTGTGACCGTGCTTACGAATCCATGCGATGGCGAACGTACTTAACACACGATAAACACGTATTGTGTTATATTGAAAATGACTTATGCGCATGTTCTGAAGGTGAAAAATGTTAAAAAAACGACTTAATCTTTTATTATTTTCCAACTAAAAATTATTATTGTTTTAACGGATAAAAAGAATCGAAATAAAGTTTTTGGGACTTGCAGTATTATGACATTTAAACGTTTTTTATTCCAAATTTCAACTTTCTACGCACAGTAGTTCCGGCTGTTCTTTGTCTGTCAACCAGTCAGTCAGTAAAGATAGAATTATATATATATATGGATTTGCTTATTTTTTGGACGTTGCATACAAGTGAGTATGGGTGATGTAAATTTCAGTCAAAATATCTCTATTAAAACAAACTTATATTCACAATGCTACAATTACAGTTCGCTAATGACAATGCGACGTCACGTGACAATTGTATACAATGACAAAACTATAAAATATAAACATGTTTTCATTTCATGCATCTTACTCAATTGTCGTAAATTCTGACTAAATAGTTCATATATATTTTTTTTAATTATAACTATTTTGGTTCATATTTTGTTTTTACGGAAAATTTATATGTAAAAAGTGAATGCTTTCAAAAAAGATTATATAGCATGCTTACAGGTCAACGCTGTATTCGATAAAATAAATTTTTTTTTTTTATTCAAAATTACTTTTCACACTTTTGGTCTTCAGCAATACTAATAAATTTTAAGTGTGTGATATTAATTTTGATGGGTAAATTACTTTTTCTCGCATTAAAAACCTAATAAATTTATCTTTCATCTTTTATTTTAACCTTGGTAAACCTTGCCACGTTCTACTGTGGCTAAGTATTTTCCTTAATACTAGGCACGCACTGGTAGTTTTTTTAATTCCATTCTCGGCAATCATGCGGAATGTTTGTGGCTACCAAAGTTTAAAACATTGAAAACAACGCCCATTGGTAGACACAGTATAATACGAAAGGGTAAATGGTGAAACCAGAAACAGACTAGGTGTTCACGCTCTAAATAAAAAAGATATAATAAATAGATAAATAAATGTGTTTAAAATAAAACAATAAATATACGAGTAGTTAAAACATAAAAACATAATTTAAAATAAAAAGTATATGTTATATAATTACATATTATTATAAGTTACAATTTGGAATAATAGATGGCGCTTACCAATTGTGAATCGCGGTATGATTTAATTTTCACACAATTCATATATACGATTGTTATTCCAAATAAAAGGCTTTTGCCCGTGTACGTAAATAAATACTATAGCTAAACTTAAGTCTCTTATTGAACCCTCACTCTAGACCTCGACTTTGTTCACTACAATCTTTGGTTTTATACCATTGTTAAATTAATCATCTATTTAAGTGTTAGTATTAGTATTTCCAAAATATTATTTATATTAATTAATTTTTTACATGACAATGAGTATATTCTTTTGTTATTATTTAATTAATTATTTTTATAACTTTGAACCTCACACCGACTGCCGAAGATATGTACAATAAGAAATAACAGTGCCCTTAAACAAACGATGATATTTCACCCATTTATATACATACATAAAAAGCAACAAAATTGTTTTACAATAGCTTATCATTAAGACTAGGCAAATTGAAATAACACCGAGGCCTATTATTAGCATTGTACGCATAAAACAAATTTAATTCTCATTAAATTTCCTTAGGTTGACTACGTTCTAATATTTCTATAAAATAATTTTAGGTATAATTTTATGCAAGAAATATGTTCAAAATGTTTATCTACATTTTTATTCTAGATGTTTGTGTTTATGCAAATAACGATTTAGTGAAAAGAAGAGGTGAACATTTTGTAAGTATCTTGTAAACATTAACTTCACATTTGAAAAAGCATAATTTTCTGCATAGTGTTTGAGAATGGGTTGTAGATTCAATTTAAATCATATTCTACAATCAACATTCCTTAATTTTAAACTAATCTTAAGGTGGAGATACGTTTTTGTGTCGTGTTGTGTTGTATAGCGACAGAAATTTATATCTATTCCGTATTCATGTATGAAACAAGATGTGCAACAGTAATAACGAAAGAACACAATACATAAATGTGTTTTCACCTTTTGTCGTTTATTCTAACACGCTTAACTTCCACATGGCAGACCAAATTCGCTAAACACTGCGCCATCAAGCTCCTCATATTAATATAATATATTTTTTTAATTTACTTAATTAAGAAAGCGGTACCTATAAAAGAAATGCCACCATTATTTATTTAATCTTGCCTCTGTTTCTTGATATGGAATTTCTTTGATAAAGCTTGTTTTATTTACAGGGTCCATATGCGATGAAAATGATCAATGTTAACTTATGTCGAGGTCCAAAAATTACCAATTCAACTTTAGTCAATATAACGATAGAAAATATTAATACATCTCAGATAATGCGTCTTAATGTAACGCATTTAAAGGATACAAGAATATCTGAAGTAAGTCATGTAGACCGTCGAAGCCTTTTTCATACGGTTATTTTTTAGTTTAGGTTACTGGAAACTTCTCTTTTTTGTATTCTTCTGAGAAGACTGTCGAAGAAAAACCGATTTTAGAAAAGAAAATAATTCATTAATTAAATCACTATAAAGAAAATATATTGTCGATTAGTTGTTATTCTAGTTTCGTTCTGAAATAGATAATTAGTCATGCATATTTCTATCGTATAACAATCGTAACAGGAACATGTCAGGACAAAAAATTGTCTTCATAATAAATAACTAAAGGTTTTCCAGCGATTTTCCCTGCGTAAATAATAACCATGTCACCCGCGTATAATGTAGTTTCCAGTAGCTGAAAAAAATGTTGAAATTAGTCTAATATTCTTAATGAAAATTGCTTAAAAATCTTTTTCTCAGGCGACTCGAACCCATGAGCAGTCGCCCGGATTGAGAAAGGTCATGGCTACGAATCCCATCTCAGAGTGCTAGGGACAAAGTGGATTTTTTAAGCATTTCGCCACGCCCTATCATTAATGTGGGATCTGCATTTTAACGATTTTTGTTTTTTTGTATAAAACCTCATAAAAGGATGTGAGGAATATTATCACAAAAAAATAATTGTTGATTTTATTATAATTACGAAGATAATTACATTATTAATGTCGGTAGTGTCGCTTGTGTACATACAAAAATGAAGGTACTCACTTACAATCAATTTTGATCGGACATAACCGATGAGTGGATGCGTCGATCTTGCGTCGACCTGCCAGTTACATAGTTAATGTCGGGAAAAATGCACGTTGGTTCTTTAGAGCGCTAAATTGTTGTGAAACATTACATACACTCTGATTTCAAAAGATATAATGTCTGTCGACCGCAAAGAAGCAGATCCTCTAGGATTTTAAGCCTTATTTTAACAAACAACGCAGTTGTTGAAAATGGTGCATGTAATGATACAGGTAATATTACAAAGTTATTAACTTTATGTAAAGACTTGCCACTCATATTTTATTAATATAATAGATATCTATAATTTTGTATAGCAAATTATTTCCATTTTTTTGGTATAAGAAACAACGTGTCTAGGAAAATTAACAAAATATACTTAGTTTTCCGATCATAAACTTCATACCTACCATATCCGACTTATTGTAAAGAATTTAATTTTGTCAAAAATGATAAATTTGCCACATCCGACATGTAGAACAGAATTTTATACAACAAAAAAAGTTGGATCTATCACATCCAGCGTAAGATAGTAAAATATGTCCGTGTAAATTAGCTTCACGTGACATTGTAACGTAAGTAAAGTAAAATAAATTATTCTATTATATTTGTTTAATGTATCGTAGAATAAAAAACACCCATGCCTAATTTCGTAATCCTAACCCTTAAAATATCGTTTTTATTCAACATTTCATCTTTAAACCGCTCTCCTGTAAAGTTGCATATTTGTAGATACTACATTAATGACAGGGCGTGGCGATTTTTCATATATTTTTTAGTTTAACATTGCTAATGGAAAATTGATCAAATATAATAATCGGTCTAATAGTTTCGGAGTATCATTATCATCATCAATGGCAGTTTTACGTTCCTACTGCGGGGCTCAGGCCTTCCTTATGAATGGTTAAGGAGGATGGGCCACATAAACCTCAACACTGGCCCAACGCCTATTGGAAGGTATTAACGACTGCAAATATAGCCGGGACCAACGGCTTAGTATGGCTTCCACAGCATGGAGGAAGCTCGAGATAATCATTTTTTGATCACCCATCCCATGGTCCTTAAAAAGTTGCTTGGCAACCACGATCGCAGGTCGAGGCGCTTATCCACTATGTCACCGATCTAATCCAGTATATTCAGTGAAAACAATCAAATATTCCACTTTTAATATATTAATAAAATTTCCAAGATGACTGACCGGAGCATGCCATGATCCGGTATTGGTCGGTGAAAGAACGTCTTAGTGGCTAACGTCACGCTTGGCGTGATTTAGTCTTTTTTTTGCCTGGGGCTACAATTGGGCATAGTACGTACGTGCTGCGCAGTGGCCAGAGTAGACTCATTTGCTTTCATGTCTGATACGTTCATTGCATGTTCATGGTGAGGCACGGTTTAATTGAAAAAGACTACGTTGTTTCAGTAACAAAATTTTATTTCCAGTTTAAAATAATTATTTTATCAGATAAAAATAATCGAAGTAATATTTTGTGGCATTTTGGTCTCAACAATCCATGTCAGCATTATTTCTTTGCCTCTTTAGTTCGGAAATATATCGCAAAAAATTGTTTTGTAAAAAAGGTAAGATATATTATCTTTAACATAACACACGTTTAAATACTAACATCCGGAATTTCTTTCGAGCGGACGAAAGTATCGTAGTACGCTCGATGTACGGATCATCGGCTAAGGATGCAAGGTTTATAAGGAATTCAATAGGTATCGCTGACCATAGACTTCTATATCGTTTACGTCGAGTAGTAAAGGTAAAGGTAGAAGGGAAAGCACTAAAACAAAAAGTATTACTCTGTGTAAACGATACATATTTTTATCTACGATACTTGTCGTTTAATTTACTTTGGGCTGTTGTCGGGTTTTTTGGCCAGCCCTAGGAACAAACTATAGTTGTCTGAGAGTTTTAACGCCACTCGAAAAATTTGGCAAAGTCATAAATTTGTTATTCAAATAATTCAAGCACATTATTCAATGCTTTTATAATTTTAATCACTTGAGAAAAATAACTTTATATGATGTGTTTTTTTCTATTATTTCAGGGAAATTACGAATCCCTAATAGATTCCAATCAAAATGCACATAGCTATATAGGGCCATCATTTTTTTATGGAAAATTGTTTATTAAGATTTGGATGATGTCGAAAAAAGAAAATTTACTGTGCATGCATGTGAACAGTGTTTCCGATAGAATAAGATGATTTTATTATTTTATAGTTAAACATAAAGTCAAACTTATGTGGCAATTTTAGAAAATAAATGAGCCCGGAATTTCAGTTTTTGATTAAAGAATTAAGCTTATTATTTTAATCAAAAGTAAGTAAAATAATAAATATTGATATGAAATTCTTTTCTTCCTGCCTGATTCCTGTAAAATTTTCTGACACTAACAGCCAGTTTCTGAATAGAGAAAAGTGGAAAATTCCGACTGATTATTCTCAATATCTTAAGTTTTTACGTTTCACAAATCACAAAGTCCTAGTTTTAACAAACTGCTATCAATTGATCATTAAAAAACTAAAATCAAAAAAGGAAATCTTTTTAAGTGATGTTTAAATACAGTTTGAGACATTATTAATTTTTAATTCTCAATTGGAGAACCAGGTGTAAACCGTTTATTATACTTCTACATAAAAAGGTGAAAAAGGACATATATCTAACTAGAGATCCATTATATTGATGTCTGATATATACAAGATACCGGATTTCCTACATCCTTGAAGAAAACAGCATATGGAAAAACCCGGAATGCGTAATAAATTCTCAATTATAGAATTTTGCAAAACAAATTCCAAAAAAATAAAGAATATGAAAATACCTAGAGTTTGTCATTTTTAAAACATATTCCGACCTACCATAGAACATGGATCTATCTAGGACGCCCAAGGACGCCCTACAAACACGAAACGGAAGTTTTCTGTAGGTTATTAATTAAATTATAGGCGCTCGACTTCAATAGAATTTTCTTGAATAAATCGCTTTTAAGATAAGTATTATTTATCACTTTTTAAAGTTTGAAATCGCTTCTACTTTTTATAAATAAAAATATTTTATGCTTTTTAGTAATATTGATCTTTTATATAATAGGTAACGCTAAAAATATTTAATATATCATCATCATCATCAGCCCTTTTACGTCCCCACTGCAGGGGCTCAGGCCTTCCTTATGGATGGTTAAGGAGGATGGGCCATGACCCTCCACGCTGGCCCAATGCGGATTGGAGGGTATTAACGACTGCAAATGCAGCCGGGACCAACGGCTTAACGTGCCTTCCGAAGCACGGAGTAGCTCGAGATAATAATTTTTTGGTCACCCATCCCGTGACCGGCCCTTGAGAAAGTTGCTTAACGACTACGATCACGGGCCGCAGCGCTAATCCACTACGCCACCGAGCTACTCTTATACTACTATTTAATATATAGTTATATATAAATAAAAATATTAAACATAGTGAAAGTCTTAAAATAGGAGATTTTGTTTATTTTAATAATCTTTAATCTTATTTTAAAGAGGAAAGATTATAAAAAATATATATCAAAGAGTAAAGTATACATAATCGTTGAACTTAAAAAAATCTTCCTTTCAGATTTTCAATGACTTCTACATATGTAGTAATCTTTTGTTTTTAGCTAAAATGGGCCATGTTATAATATGTAGGTGATGTCTGTTGGAAAGCATGTTTTGTTTTGTTATTAAAGGAAAACTACTCGATCTACCAATCGATCGGCCAATCAAGCTGCTGTATAAAAAAAAATTAAAATGGGTCAGCAATTAACGAAAACAAAGGTACATAAAAAACATACCCATACATTGCCATCGAACACATTACCTCCTCCTTTTCGATTTTGAAGTCGGTTAAAAAGACATATGAATACTTAGAAACTTATTCTCAATTTTATCTAAATTATTACTACCGTACTTAACATGGTAGGTAGAACTAGGACCAAATTTAGAGAGGGCAGCAGTGGAGTACTTACCCCAAAATCATCATAATTTTAGTAATATTACTCCATCACATTGCACGGGGGGAGGGGGAGGGGAAATCAAAACCTAATGCATATAACATAGCATAAACCTCTTTTCTAACAGAGTACTTTAGTAAGAATGTTACAAAAAGACGATGGAAATCGAAAAGGCAAGTTTTTCAACGAACTTAGCAAAAACAAAAGTAATATCAAGATCTTCACAAACCGGAAGAATGGCGGTCATAGCAAAAATCTATTTGCTTCCGATAATTGCAAATAGAAAAAAGTGGAAAGAAGAGTAACTATCATTTGGAAATGATTTTGGTCGTTTAGTGATATAATGAAGAATATAGTAATGGCAATGGAAAAAAGAAGTGTATGAGTATTATTATGAAAAAAAAATATATACGCAAACCTATTATAAACTCGTTAGTTCAAATCCAAATATCATCATCAAATTTAATGACGCTCGGTTATCTTTACCATAGTATAAATAATTTTAAGCATATATTTAAATATATGTACCATTATTACAGTTTCACACGTGTACAAATATGTATCTCATTTATTTAATTTCAAACTACATTTTGATACTATACAATGCTTTTACCTTAAGTGAGTTTAATAGTATGAGGATAACAGCTGATAACTATGTAAGTTTATTTTAAACGAATGCTGTAATGATATAATTATATAAGGTAAAGTATAAAAGCATTTAAAATAATTGTTTTAAATGCTTTAATTCGTTAATTTATCACTTCGGTGTATTGTATCGTAGGAGTTATTAAAGATGGAGACTTAAGTTTCTCACAGGTTTCGCTTATTTTCATCACATGACCTGCCCTGCGATTTTTTAAAAATCCAGAACGCGTAGAATGACGAACTCGTGTGCGTTTTGTCTACACCCTAATGTCACATTTCTCGCGTGCGACCATATAATATCTCACTCTTGACGCACGAAAAGTGACATTTGGTTAAAACAAAGCGTTTCTCAAGTTCGTCATGCTACGGATGCTAACCCAAATTCGAATTCATCAATGTGTCCTAATTCTCGTCATTGGGTGTAGAAATTCTATTGTTCCTATTTCCTGTATAAAAAAAAAAAATTGATCGAATATACGTGTCTCAGATATTCTATTCCTATGTCATTTCGAAACTCATTTAATATAAATCACTTAATATAAATGAAGTGGCATAAGCCACGAGACGTTATTACCAATTCATGGTTGTGCGGATGCCGCTTTTTTGAAGTGAATTCGGAGAACTGAGTAAATTCGAATTCGGGTTTGAATTTTTACAGAATCGCAGGGCAGACTTATGGAATCTTATTTAATTATATTGACGTGACTTTTAGGGTCCATACTATGTCGAAAAAGGCGCTGCTACGAGCTGCAGAACTGGAAAATTGACGGAACAGTTATTTTACAGCGACGTAGAAATTAAAAATGGCTCTATTTTTTTTCTAGCTAATATGACGTTCTTCAGCGATACTAAAATTGATAAGGTAATGTTAACAATATATTTCCAGCTAGGTAGAGAAATGAAAAATTATGCTAGTGAGACTAATGTTGATGTTGATAATGTAATTTACTTCATATCAGATTTATCACCTATGAAATTACCGATTATCATGATTTTTCATTTCTATTGATCAAAGCAATCACCTAGAAATCGATGCATATTTGTCAACGCAGTGGTAGCTCTTATAAGCCTTTCTCGAAATCAGCTGGATGTAGGACAATTGTATACTGACTTATTATTAATTGACCAGATCTGGTGGGACACAAAATCAAAATCAAATTGTTTATTCAGTTTAGGCTTTTACAGAGCACTTGTGAAAGTCGAAAACCACACCATCGGTTCGCAAAACTACGGCGGGAGACCTTGTACTGAGAGGAACCAGCAAGAAACTTAGCAAGGACTGCTTTTTCTCCTTGTTTTATTTCACACAGAGAAGGCTTATTGAAAAGTGACTTCATTAGAATATGAAGTCACATTCCATTACAATATCAGAAAAAAGAGAGATATTTTCGATAAATGATTAATATGCAGATTGCCGATTCATGCATTGTACAATATTTATTATAAAAGAAAATGGGCGAAGTAGTTCTGAACATACTCATTCCCACTGGCAGCACCCGTTCATGAGCATGACGCATGAACCAGCCATCGCTTCACTCAACCATATTTTAGGGAACGTAACGACCCGACACACACGACACCACCGCAGAGACTTTTAAAAGAGCGTGACTATTATAGGTACTTAACTTATGCAGTGAATTAAGGAAGCTACGAGTATTTCTAATATATCGATCAGTAGCTGCATGACACGGCACATAATACATAGGTACAATGTTAATCATATAAAGTTAAAATATCTAACACCATGCCTTTTTGTCATTTAGATATTCTTTAACGGTATAATATCCTTTACTTTGTAAACAATTTTTAATACAACTTTTAAAATGATTTATTGGCAAATTAATACATCACTGGGGATCTTGTTAAAGTATAGTATACCTTGACCCATGAAAGAACCTAATACCTTATGTAACCTGTAAGAAGGCATTACTAGCTTGTTTTTATTTCTAGTGTTAAGTTTGTGTATATCACTATGCTTGGTATACACATTAATATTGTTCCGAACAAAAATACTACTTATATATAAATTGAGATGCAACCGTCAATATTCCAATTTCTTTAAATTTCATTCTAAGAGATTTTCGCGAGCCCAATTGATAGATAGCTCTTATTGCTCTTTTTTATTAAACAAATATTGAATGAATATCGGCTGCCGTTCCTCACAATATAATGCCATTCTGTGAAAATAACTAAAGTATACTGTCCGGGCAGTTTCTATATGGGTAATTTGTATTATTTTTCGTATGGCATATGCAGCCGAGATGAGTTTACCAGCTAATATAGAAATATGCGGGTTCCATTGCAATTTTGAATCTAGTGTTATGCCCAATAATTTTGTTGAACTTACTAACTCTAAATGTTCTTTGTGAGTTTAATTACATTACATTCAGGCTTATCTATTGCTTCAAAGTATACCTATATATGTGGTAATAATTAACCAATTTGGTAAGAAAATATAATGAATTGAATCGATCAATACGGCAAATCTGCAATTCCATATTGCTTATAAAACTCATTTTTGAACACGAGCATTTAGCATAATATTTTAAAGAGATGTTTTAAAGTACCGTATGTAAAAAAAAAAATAGTAAAATCAAAGATGATATGATTGAAATTTTTTTTTGTTTAAGTAAAAATACAATTTAGCATATTGAAAAAATAATAAATATTCAACACCAATGAAAAGTTTTCACAAAGAACTTTTAATTGGTAATAATATGTACATTGAAAATAACCGTTTTTGACATATTGACTGTAGACCAATTTTGATCAACATTAGAATTGACTTCAATTGGTTATTTATTGGTAATTTTTTTCAGATGAAGATATATGCATATAATATAAAGAACACTCGAAAGAATCTCCTATTCAACTACAATATTCGTGAGCCATGTCAACATTTCGGTTTAGGGATTTTAATTCGAGAGACTTTTCACATCGACAGTAAATGTATTGTAAAAAAGGTAAAAAGATAGGTTATAATGATTCAATTTTCATTTCGTCATGTGTTGCAGCATGGTTATTTTTTTTTAATGATTTTTGATTGATTTCAGGGAACTTACAGTACAAAAGTAAACGTGACTGATGCAAGTTATATTTTCATTGGAAAATCCTTTTTTTTTGGTACATATCAATTTCAAGTAGCATTGATATCACAGAAAAGCCAACTGGGATGTTTTATTTTTACTGGTGAAGTTAAGAAACGACCTTAACAACTAATAATTTTGCTATAAAGATAAAGATTTCTTAGTATATAGACAAGCCTTTCTGCAATATTGTGACAAAGTACGGGTGCGCATGGGCACGTTTGCCGTCTCGCTTCCTAAGGAACAGTAAGCGAGATGGTAATTTAATCAACTTGGTCTTGTGTTGTGTTATTTTCTAGTTCCGAACAACTTGTCTAGTAGTAAACATAGAAATTTTTGGATACAGTCAATAATAGACATTAATTAAAAATATAAAAGGTTTTATTTGTATGCATCCTTTTGTTGGAAAACTAGCTACCCGTCACAGATTGCACCCTTGCAGTACGCAAGGGTGAAATCTACATGTAATATCAATATCAAAATGTTTAAAAACGAAGAATGGTCAGATCTTTGTTGTTATATTGAAATACATGTTTTACTTATTACGTACTAGAAAATATATTTAGAGTGGGTAGTCTCACATCATACTTTTTAAACGTTCCAAAGCGGTGTTATTCAAAAGTTTCAAGGGTGACTTTGAAGATATACCCCCTGATGTACTTCAAGGCTCACACTTAGACCCTTTTTAATCTGTGCAATATAATTTTTTTTAGGCTATTAAAGTGAAAAACTTCTTAATGTGATGACTATACAAAAAACTAAATAACTTTCAATTATATAATGGGAATGTTTTTCATCTACCCGTAGAATATGATAATATACGAGTATTATTTCAATACTTCAAGTTTTATTATAAAGTCCTATAAGTCTTACTTTGATACCAAAATTCAATAACTTGTATTTTATATGTCAGGTTTTGCAAGGTTTTCTGCTTACCCCAATATGAATTATATAAAATAAATAAATAATGCCCGAATTGAACCTGGGACCCCATGAACCATGTCACCGTGAAACTGTCGTAGGAGTAACTCGTCTACAAAGATCAATTTAAAAACAATAATCGTTATTCACCTCTTCTATTTAATTGGATTATTTAAAACAACGAAGTTAACATAATAACTAAATACGAGACATAACAAAAGTCAATTCTCTACATTGACTTTGGGCCCTCAGAGATGGAGACATCTTGTAACCAGCGTATGAGCAATTCGGCTACAGATATCGTCAGTTGTTAAATGAATTTGCTAAAAAGTATTATAATTATTTATTTACCAATATGAGTAACATATTGATAAATGGCTGGCGTCATATGCGTGATCGTCTACTCCAGGCTACTTACTTTTGTCGATGTTCTTTCATGCATAATTCATTTCACATTTCATGTAAGATATAAATCCGATGGTGATCTTGCCGAGGTCGAATTGTCGAAGCACAAATTAGTGTTCAACCGGCCAGAAAAGCCCCGCTATAAGCTCCTGAGAGTAGAAATGAAAAATGATTGTGAAATGTTTTCGTAATAATCGCAGATCAATAGAATCTCAACAACTTTTATTTTACCATTATAATATTTCATCACTAGCCCTCTTACGTCCCAACTGCAGGGGCTCACGCCTTCTTCATGGATGGTTAAGGAGGATGGGCCGCTACCCTCCACGTTGACCTATTGCGGATTGGAGGGTATTAACGACTGCAAATGCAGCCTGTACCAACGCCTTAACGTGCCTTCCTATGCACGGAATAGCTCGAGATAAAAAATTTTTGGTCACCCATCCCGAGATCAATCTTTGTAAGTTGCTTAACAACAACGAGAGCAGTCTGTGGCGCTTTTTCAATACGCTACTGAGCTCTTTATTGTAATATCTATCGGAAGTCTAATATTATTAGTGCAATGTCTTCCTCACACGTTATTAGTGACCGATAAATAATAATATTGAACTTCAGGTAGATTGTACTATGACAAAATGCAAATAGTTGAGATTCTATTGAGATGAAATTATTACTTAAACATTAACAGAATTGGCCTGAAGGCCTCTCGCGTCTACCCAAATATGGGCACATATCCAATATTAGGGGTTGAAGTATGAAATAGGGATGATGACTGGGTAAAAAAAATGCAATTCTATTTAGTCCGTCATTCAGATAATAGAAAAATATTAGATACGTATTTTGTTTTACTTCAATTTAACAAGAAATAGCTTAGATAACATGCATTAAAGTTAAGGAGTGGGGGCTCGCTACGTCATAGTTGAGTAGAAAACGTACCCTAACGTGACGTCATGCGAAATTTCAACTCAATCTAACGTCGTAATTTTATGATTACGAAAAAAATAAAAAATACGTGTTTAATATTTTTTAACACTCTACCTGACGGACAAACGAACAAAAATTAGTCATCATCCCTATTGCCGTTTTATTGTAATAGGTTTCTTGAATTGACATAGAATCTTCATGGTTTGAAGTTTTCGAAAGAAACTTTTTTCAAAAATCACAGCAAGTGTGCATATGTATATGTCGTTGTATGTACATTAAGATATTAAAATATCATCAAAATTCAGTTTCATTTAGAAACTGAATTATAATAAATTGCATTGTAATTAGTTTAAGGTATCATCATTTTTTATTGTGCCATATTGATATTTTGTTACAGGTGTGCAAAGATGTACCTCATTTATTACTTTTTCAACATACTTTTGATAATAAATAATGGCATTTGTTTGAATCAATCTGACAACTATGTAAGTACCTTTTTTAATATATAACAAATAAAAAGGAAGGTGATTGCGATTTCTTTATTTCTAGAACAATCCTTTAGCCAAAACCCGATACCAGTATAGCTTGGCTAAGACCATATAACACTATAATAATAATGAATGAATATTGAAGTTTATAAAACTTGCTACAGACCCTCACGTTTTAGCTTAATTCGGTACTGTGTACCTAAGCATATAAACCTTGTATATAATAAATACCTTGTATCTTTGCATCAGTTAAATTTTCACTTTGAATATAATGATAAATATTATAAAATATCACATACATTGCTTTGATTCCAAGATGAGTTGCTAAAGCCCCCTTATTATGGAGTATCTGAGACACATCCAGGCCCGAGACAATATAGACAAGTCTATTTTTTACATTGACCCGACCCGGGACCTCATAGATAGCGACATCTTCCACTCGACTACGGAGGTCGTCAAACTTTGGATTTCAAATATAAAAGAAGTTACTCAAAACTGAGATTCACGGTGAAGGTTTTGCTGATTTTAATTTTTAAGGTTGTGTAAACATAATAAGCTGTGTTATTATAATGAATAATAAAAATAAATGTAACTTTACTTTTAGGGTCCATACGACCTGGGAAAATGGGCTGCTACTAGCTGTCAAAGTAGAAAACAGACTGGAAATTTATTTTTGACAAACATAATAATTAAAAATAGCCCACCCGTTCTTGTTTTCAATATGAAGTTGTTAAATGACTCTAAAATTAATAAGGTAACGGTAAAGAGATGGTCTAGGTGGAGCTCAATCGATTGTACAGTGTTTACGAACTTTTACTAGTCTATCATAGGGTCATCATCATTATCAGCCTATTAATATCTCCAGTGCTATGAAATGGAATATATATCATTTATCCATATATAATGGAAGGCACGTTGAGAACCCAGCTGCATCTTCAGTAGTTGACACTCACCAATATATTATGATGTTGTTTAATATGATCCGTTCTACCATTTTAATTCTAACACAAATAAAGCTTGAATCCTGCTGGGATTCAAGCCTTATTTGTGTTAATCGGGACATTAATAGGTTAAAGATAATGAAGATGCTAATACTCATTGTTCATAAACTGTTTAAGATAAAACGCTATTAGATTTCACAAAAATAGATATAAAACAAAGTCGCTTCCCGCTGTTTGCACGTTGAGACCTTTCAAACAACATTCGGCGGCTTTGCCTGTGTGGTCTTGTATATTAATCAATATATAAGACCACTCAGGCGAAGCCGCTGACGAAAAGTATTTAAATATAATCTTAAAAGTACATACACCGTACAACTTCTATTAACTTATTATTTAACCTTTTTTTTATTAGATAAAGATTAATACTTATGCTATAAATAATAGTAAAAAGAATCTCTTATACAACTACAATATTCGTGAACCATGTCATCATTTCGCTTTTGGGATGTTAATTCAGCAGAATTTACACACCGACAATAATTGCAACGTAAAAAAGGTAAGGAATTGGGTTTTAATCATGTAATAATAGTTTATCTAGAGCAAACACAGCATAGATACTTACTTGTTAGTTCCAAGTTCGTTCTCGAGTTCGAAGAATACGCTGCATACGTTTGCACTAAAGCTAACTATAAAATTTACAAATATCATTTCATTTTTATCAGAAAGTTAAGGATAAAAATTTATCTCATAAGTTTTAATTTGGAGTTTGACATCATTCGTTCTCTCATCCATGGAGGTGTATCGAAATTAAAATCGGCGTTGATATAGTGTTCATATAATTGAACTGTTTATTTTATCTATTTCAGGGGACTTATAACGCAGAATTAAAACTGGGAACTCTTCTTAATATATTCCTTGGAAACTCCTTTTTTTACGGTAAATATGAATTTAAAGGAGCATTAATAGCACAGAAAGGATCTTTGATTTGTGTAATTGTGACTGGTGAATTTAAGAAACGATCTTAATATTATAATATTTTCATATATTCTTATTGCTTTTATTTGACAAAATACCTTGGGATAAATAATCTTGAATAAAATTGAAAATATGAGACTGTTTCAAAAGTATAATAATAACAATAAATGACAAAGTATAAAGTGACCGAAATATACAATTGACAGTTTAAGATAATAATAAAAATATTCATTCGGAAAAGTGTAAAGCTTCCTACAAGCAGACTACGAATATCACAATATTCATTTCTTTTAGAAATAAATTATTTACATATGAAAATACTGGATTGAGTTTTAGTTACTCCATTCTATCACCATCGCGGACGTTACAGCTGAGTTGAAATAGAAATAACAAAAGTACCTAATCACATTGAATTTTCTCTAATTCACATTTAACTTTAGAGTTATCATGTTATCGAAACCAACCAATTTTGTACTTATAAATAAATTTGAGGTTGGCTATTCACTTCTAAATATTCAATTTGGCGAACTTACATTAAATATCATACGATTTCAATAGACGAAGTTTTGAAATCGGTAAAAAGTGTATGTTGCAAAACTGTGGAATACAATTTTAGTAATGTATTTCGGCTGGCGTCATCGGAAACATGATTGTATTAAATTTATTATATACCTATGTAGTTTTCCACATAAAATAAAAGTTTCTATGCTTGGAAATACATATTATTTAACAATGATGAGTTTATCTATATCAATAATGAAGAGTGAGCTGAAGAGTGTGTTTGTTTGAATTCTATAATCTCAGGCTACTGTTTCGAACTTAATTATTTTTATTGGCTATATAACGTCAAGCTAATAGGAGTGGAGTAGCAATGAAAAAATTATGCGTGCTTTCGTGCGCTGCGTAAATGTTGAAAGTTACGGCAAAATCTTGTATTACGAAATTGTTCCCCTTTAAAAGTATAAAAAAAAATCCGTGACAACATATGTCAATATTATATTTTATCCCGAAACATAGCACATAAAAGTAAGAAAATGATAATGGAAATTCATATGAGACATTAAAACTAGTGATGTTCCGAATATCTGTATTCGTATCAAGGGATATCCGACGGAACATAAAGATCCGTATCCGTATCCGTTACTTATCTCGCGGATCTTTTACGGATCTTTTAACTTATTAATTTTCAATTGATAGGATGAAATGCTATTAGATTGTATAAGACGGGTATTAACGCGATCAAATTTCCGATAGTTAGGTTTTTCACCTACCTAGCCGGATGGATCCATATCGCACTGAGTTTACCACAAACCAACATACATGGATAGATACCTACAAGCAACGCCACATCACCATCCCCGTCATTTGCAATCTGTGGCCACTTCATTGAAGAACAGAGCTTATGCTCTGTGAGACCCTGAACATGTAGGACAGGAGTTGGCTCATGTTCAGGAGGTACTGAAGAAAAATGGATATCAAGTGCACGAACGACATAAGCAGCCGAGACTAAAGAGTAGACATCTTGAGGCTAAAAGACAACCAGCCTATCTGCCTTATGTCAAAGGAGTAACCGACAAAATTGGCCATGTACTACGTAATTACTCTGTGCCGACAGTACATGCTCCTGGATTAAAGGTAAATAACATCGTGGGAACGCCGAAGGATGTTTTACCATTACAAACACCTGGCGTGTATAAGATTGAGTGCATTTGTGGTCGTTGTTACATTGGTCAGACGAAACGAACAATAACTGAAAGAGTTCGTGAACACATCACAGCTGTAAAAAACCGCCAGATAAATAAATAGGCGATCGCAGAACACTTAGTGGAAAGTGGCACAAACCACTGGATTGAATTCCATCGGACAAGGGTTCTCTCTGCGGATCGTCGTTTCTATTCGCGGATTGTGCGTGGAGCGATTGAAATTAAAAAACATCCCAGCAATTTCAATCACGAAGATGGTTTCAAATTATCAACAATGTGGAATCCAGTAATAAAAATCTTTTCGCGGTTGCCGGACCACCAGAATACGGCTGCGATACAGAATAGAAATTCCGTTAGTGTTGTGTGTGGCGGTACCTAGAGAAAAAACTGGACCGTAGAAGTGGATTCCTTTTCAGAAGATGAGACGTAGCATCGCAGAAACAGTCAGCCCGTGACCGCGGCCGGTGCAACCTGGTCGAAACGTCGGCAAATATAGATGAAAAACCAAACTATCGGAAATTTGATCGCGTTAATACCCGTCTTATACAATCTAATATAATGCAACGCGAAAGTTTAAAAGGATGAAATGCTGTATATAGGTAATAAGGTAGATTTACAAACTATTCAATTCAATTCAAAAATTTTCTTAAAATCGAACATTGGGCATCTTCATATTGCAAACATTTATTATAGTAAGTTACTATACCAATAGTACATAACTCAAAGGTACCAACTATCTTTATTATAAGATCAATACTATAGAAAGTTATAACATCACTTTTATAAATATAAGAAAATGAGAAAACCAAACTTAAACCTTTTTTATAATTATGATGAGATCAATAAATTAGAAAGTTATTAGTTATAACATCACTTTTATAACTATGACATGATGAAAAAACCAAACATAAATACCCATAAAATAAATTAATACGTACCTAGTAGGTATTACCTACCATATAAAATGTAAACATTAGATTACACGAGCAAACACAGTGAAAATTAGAGGAACTTAAAAAAATATTAATTTTAAAGATCCGTATCCGTATTCGTATCCGCGGATCTTGACACCAAAAATCCGTATTCACGGATATACATTTTTAACGATCTGGCACATCACTAATTAAAACGTAACTATAGTAACCATTGTTTACAATTCAATTTGTCATTGTAATTATATTGTCGTCATTGTTAACATGCAATCATTGTGGCTTATATTAAATGCACATGTTATTTTGGCTACGTACATGAAAATGTTGTTATAGTTGATCAGATTGTTATAGTGCATCTCATATAACATGTTCTTATTTCTATAAGACAAATGTGACAGATACGAGTACATTATCTGAGAAATACAATGTAATATGTTAAGGGTCTGCCAATTAACTGTTAGGCTGTTTGGCGGAATAAAAATGTTTTTTATCAATGTATTGCTTAACTGAATAAACTTTTTTTGTTATTTAAAATCTAAGAAATTTAAGAATTGTTATATGTTAATTTGTCAATATAGGTATTGTGAATGCTGAAATCAAAGTTTAGAATTTATTGTTTGAATAGTTTGAATTTATTGACTATTCTATTTAATCTTAGAAAGTATCATGAGAAATACTAACGGACGAAACCAAAGTTCATAATATTTTGGATACGTAGAGCCTTTACGAGTGAGCTTATCAAATAAGTTTAACTCGACAAGTTCCGAAACAACCCATGGGAGTAGAAACAAACTTCACACTTGGCAATACGAGCTTTTGCTTTTCTAGATTTTCGTCGAGTTTAGTTTTGCATTTGCAGAAAACGATATAATTTTGGCACACGAATATCTACGGCAATATTAAAATTTACTAATCATCTTTTCATTATTTTTTAATTAATTTTGACTTGTGGCTGTTTGGGTGTATGCCTGAACATTGATGAGAATACGCTCTGTAGTAGCGAAAAGTAACAAGTGTTTGAAAGATTCGGCAGTCCTGGCAGCTCAACGGTTAGAGCAGTCACCCGGTTTGAAAAAGGTCGTGAGTTCGATTCCCATCTCAGGGTGCCAGGGACCAAGTAGATTTTTTCAGCATTTTGTATTAAGAATAATCAACTTTTCTTCTCGAGCTCGATAACGCAGTGTTTAACGATCAAAGGGCTGGTCATAGGAGAGTGACCAAAAATTATTATCTCGAGCTCCTTCGTGCTTGGAATGGCACTTTAGCCATTCGTACCATTGGATGGGTCCACGTAGTGGATCATAGCCTATTCCTGTGCCCCAGGAATTGGGACATTGATAGGCTTTTGATGATATAATATTTTTATCTTACAAGTTCCAATCTGACATTGGTTCTCATTTTTTGCAACACAAGCAAATTAGTAGATTGTGGCTATTTTTATGCTCTTTCCAATTGTGTTTTCTAGTAGCTAATAATAGAGGCCCATGTTTGACAATGAAAATTTCGGACCGATCATATCAACTGTTTCTCTAGTTTCGTAAACTGAGTACCTAGTTTAAGAGGATTTTATGAATGTGATAAACTCTTATAATAACTTCGAGATAATTGTAAAATTTGCAGATTCCTTCTGCTATTAATTCCCTTATTTTAACAACCAATCGTCTTACTTTCGTCAATATCTTGTCCCCCATAAACCTTTTAAGATTTCCAAAGTCCCATTAAGGACGACCCTTTTCGCCAGTTCGGTGTTTTCTAATATTTGTCAAGTATTGTTCGGTAAAGCAGCGACTTGTAAATCTTTTGAAGGCTCCGAGAATTAATAATTCAATGAAATATTAAGAAGATTAAATTTATTACACGTCGTTATCAATTTATTTTCTTGATTTAATTTTTTCCATTAAATAAAATTATCACATAATTGTTGTAAAAAAAAATGTACTGCAATCGGTATATTATTGCACAATAATTTTAACTCACACAGCTAATAAAAAAAATACTTTCCACAAATATTTTTTTTCACCTTAGGGCTTTTACACACGACGTCTTTTTAATTCGATGACATGTTGTAATCCTGGCCATATAGGCTTGTAGTAATCTACGATGTGATGTTCAAAATATTGTCACTTACAAAATAAACATTGTAATATCATGAGCTCTATACTATTTCCTTTACCTATAAACTTTTATTTTCTATACGTTATTAGCACGAAGCTCAGTTAGGTGAATTAAGAAGATAGTATATATATATGCATAGTTATAAAAGTTCCAGTTGGGGAAAAATAAAATTATTCAATATTTTCCTCAAAAGTCGTCGTGTGAGAGGTGACAGTTTTTCCTGTGAAAATATTTAGTCTTGCAAAAGGAATAAGCGGTATAAATCCGCTATGTGAAAAAGAAGGGTACGTACAATGAAAGTTCAAAATGAGAATGTATCATCTACATGAAGTGAGTTGATAGTGGATTACCCTGATGAATACACAACTCCACAATCACAAAAAGAAAAGAGAGATATAAAGGTTTTTCAAAGATATGTCTTTCTTTAGATGGTTCTTCTATAACGTATATCAAACAGGCAAAAACAGCTAAAGAAGCATGGTCTGCGTTGGTTACGGCTTACGAAGAGAAAGGAATGGGTCGTAGGCTGGTTTTAGAGAGACGTTTATACAGATATTATCTGATGGAATTTGATTCTATCAAATATATTTAAATGCTGTTATAAGTATGTACCAAGATCTGTCTGATATAGGAAAGAATATCGAGGATTCCACTTTGGCAGCAATAATATTGGGAGACATCTCCTGACTATGATCCTCTGATTATATTGCTAGAAAGTACTCTATTTAATGAGTTTACTACAGGTATGGATCCAATCACTCCTATGGAACCAGATGCTGCTTTAAATACCCCGGTACAGTTAAAAACAGAAGCATTTTAAGTCGAAGTCGAAAAAACTCTATAGCATGTTATAATTGTAACAAACCAGGACACAAACGGCCCGATTATCTACATAGAAGGGACAGGAAATCTAAGAAAGTTTGTCTCATCATCTCATCTTGGTGCTTTAAATGTTGGAAGGATTATAAAAAATGATGTTTCAGGCAGCTGTAACAAGTGGGTCGTTGACTCTGGAGCGACAAGTCATATGAGTTCACAATTAGACTCGTTTGACGATACGAAACTGTTTACTGATGCTAAGGTTATTTTATTGCAAATGGTGACGCGCTAAACAATGAGTGTATCGTTGATATTCCTATTTTTACTGATTTACAGACTGCAAAGTTTATTTCTGAAGTCGTATTTAAACCGAATTTAAAATTTTAAAATTATGGTTTAACAGTTGTTTTTGATAGAAAGGTTTGTAATTTTTATAATAATGTTGATTTTTTTTGTACGTTTTCCAGTGGTCTATGCCTCTGATCGTGGTGATTAATTCTAAATTCTACTGTAACCTCACAATTATCAGCTTTTAACATGCACTCTGACATTTCTCAGTACAAACTATGGCATAGACGTTTAGGTCACTTGTGTCTTATAGGAATGTGTAAGCTTGCTAAAAGTCTTGCTACAGGTATCGTTTTTGAAGATGTTGATAAGGGATCCTCTGTGGCCTGTATAGAAGGAAACAAAGCAGAAAACCTTTTAAACCACTTTGATACAAGAAAACAACGTCTATTTTAAAATTGGTTCATTGTGACTTAGTTGGCCCAAAGTCCACTAATTCCTTTCATAGTAACAAATATGTTTTATATTTTATAGATGAATTTAACTATACATTTTATACGAACTCCATAAGAATCTTGTGTTTTCATTAAAAAGTTTGATAACAAAACCGTGATACTTGCAGTTTGTGTGGATTATATTATTGTTTTCCCTATAGTCAAGTCTGAATTAGAAAAAAATATTTTTCACTTAAAGATTTAGGCGAATTATATTTCTATTTAGGCTTTAATATTAAGAAAGAAAAGGATTGTGTAACGTTTCTCAGCATACATTTATCAAACAGCAAAAAGTGACGTGGGAAACATGAGTATCAAGCTTTTATTGGCTCTTATACAAGCGTGAGCATTACGTGCAAAGGTCACAATGCGATGTAGGCCCTGCGTTTGGTTAGCGTCCCAATGAGGGCTTCTTCATTTTCTTTTAACGGTCGTCTCCGATACCAAAATTGTATCTATTTTGTGTGTGCTACTCCAGCCAACCCAGCTCTGTCAGAAACGGTCAAAACACCTTCACACGTGTGATGGCCTCCTGGTGGTAGTTGGCCACTCCATTGCATTCCAGCAGAGTGTGAGCAGCTGTTTCTTCTGCCTCCATGCATTCCTGCACAAGGAGCTTTCAGTGAGCTTTTTAAATAAACGACTTTTGAAATACACTTATTTTGGGGTACCTGAGACTCATTAAGGCAATTATGAATTACGGGTGATCAAAATGAGGTGTAAAATTAAGCAGGGTAAAGGAACAGCGAAATTAGAAGTTAGTATTTATTGGGCATGTTCGATATATTTATTAAAAAGGTTCATTTATGTATTATGATGTATGACTTACGTTCAATCTCGTAGTAAACAAACTTTGACAGGACCTGTAGCCCTCATTGCGTCCAAAGCAATGTGCGTCAGTGCGTTAAAAAACGTCGCGTGTAAAGGCCCTTAGCGACTCAAAACAAAATATATTTACAAATCAGATCACGTAATAGGATGTATTTAAAACAAGTGCCGCTCTGGGGCTCGAATCCCCTTTAAAGGTAAAGAGGCACTTAGACCTAGTCGATGTACCTAACTTTTATTAGAATTCTTAGCAGGCCAATAAGCTCACACTTGAGTTGCGAGGGGGAACAGAAAAGGGGAGAAAAAGTCGGCAGATTGATCAAGTGGAAAATTACTTGAAGGCAACACTGGGAATAAGTTAAATATACTGATTTGTAGCACAATGAGCAATTTGTTTTATAATGTTATCTGCTTTCCCTCTTTTTTGTGAATGATTGTTACAATGAACACGGAACACCTTCCATATGTACTAAAAATCATTCACAAAATAGAGGGAAAGTAGGTAACAACATTATAAAACAAATTGTTCCTTGTGCTTGATGATGGTGTTAAAGAAAAAAAAAAATGAAATAAAAATAAGTGTGTATAAAAATGAATTTAAAATAATACGGTAGAGCTTTTGCCTTCGACATTTTAAACGAATATTTATAGAAATACGTTACATATAAATCCACCTGTTTAACTCAAAACCTACGAAAATCAAATGTATGAAAAAGAAGTATGATTTTTAGTCTCCAGCAGTTGCACTCAATGCAAATTTGCCAGACTGGTACCTCGATTGTAAGAGCGCACGCCCTCAAAGCGAATAGTTGTCAGTTTGATTCCAGCTTGGTGAGACAGAATGAACAGTTTCTTTTTTCAAATATTTTTGAAGAAAACGCAATTCTAAAGGAAGTGCACGAACTCCAATATTGTGTTTGAAAAACATTAGTTTTGTTTCTTTTTTTAAGCCACTAACATTGGAGATAAAACTTTAAAAACAGTCTATAAACATGTTACTACTAATATATCTACAGTTTGTTCAATATTAAAATAGACAAGAAAAAATATAATATTAATAAATTAGAAATTTTAATGTGAAATTCGAAAAAAAAAACTTCGTCAATATGTTCTATTATCTACCACAAAAAAAAAATGTGCATTGTTTCTGTATTTTCCTTGTGTTTGCCAAACTTAACAACATTGTGTAGGCGTTCTTATGGGCTAGTATCGTTACAAGAATCGTTTTTTTAGCTCATTCGATTATAACCGAAGATCAACGAGTGGAAAATGTGTCCTCGGTAACGTAATTGTTATTATATTGAATTCTTATATACAAGTAAAGATATGGATAGTAAAGATATTATCTTGCTATATTGATTTATCTTTTATTAAAGTAGTATTTCAGTATAAAAATCCAGACTTTGATGATTTATAAGGCATCGCATATTGTATGTCCTAACTTTAAATGTTGCTTAACTTAAAGTCGTTAGGTATTTCGTAGTCATTTTTGAAATGCGTTCTCATCTTAGAAAATGCCTATATATTTAGGCGTCAGATTTGAGCTACCTTTCCTGAGTTCAGTGAAAACGGTCATTAAAGTCGTTAGGTGGTTCCTAGTCATAAGTGAAACACATTTTTACTCTAGGCGGTTTCTAAAATTTGGGCGTCTCCTAAGTTTAGCGAAAAATGGCATTATTCTTGTAAGTGAAATATAAATCATAATTAAATTTTGTAAAAGTTGCCATTTCTAAGAAATGGTAATATGTCACTTGGAAATAATCTAAATCGTTTTAAATAAGTTATACTTTAATAATAAATAATATCCTAAATAAAATGTAAATTTCTTAATTACTAGAATTAAGAAATTTACTGTAAATTTTTGGGCAATTTTTGGGCAAAGGTGGTCTTATCGCTAAAAGCGTTTTTACACTGTCACACAACTCATTAAAACTTTCGTTTCACAATGCTTAATTCATATTACAATTTTTAGCTTAAAACTTATAAACCTCTCAATCAAAGTCAAAAGGTCCTTCAAGTAGCCAATTAATTTTAGGTAAGTATAAAGATACTATTGTTCTAGATTAAGAGTATTTTCATCAAATACAAAATTATATTGACTGAATATTTAACAGTATCTTTCGTTTGATCTTGTTTTCCATTTTACCTTCATTATTTAAATTACAAACCGTTTAGTCGTGTGTGTTCCTCTTCTGTATTATTTTTAAATGTGTTTTCTAATTATTAAATTTGATAAATATTAATATTATATTTTATCAATTTCGCATTCACAATGCTATTCTGAAAAATATTTTTAATGAATTTTTTTTTTAAATATTTAAAATAGGGATTTAATTGTAAAAGAAAAAGTATGTACACAGAGTATAGCAAACAATTTTATTCGAGATGTTTTCTGAAATCAAAATCGAAATATAAATATGTCCATCAATATCTACCTGGCATTTCAGGATTCTTAATAAGAAGTGATGTAACTACTTTTTATAAAGTTAGAAAAAACACAAAACTTATAATCGATTTTATAACAAAGCTTGTTCTCTGTGTCCTCAACAATGCAAAAAGGTTACTATACTTTAATTTTAACAGTATACTTAACACATACCTAGAATGGTTCATCTATACTAATATTATAATGAGAAAAGATTTGATCGTTTGTTTGTTTGTATATTTTATTGCTGCACAGTTACATCATACCGGGTTGACATAGACTATAATTTATGAGTGCAAAGTCGCGGGAAAACAGCTAGTTACAATATAAATATCCAAACAGCACGGTGGTAACTCCAAAGAAACCATTTTAAATCCATTTTGAGACATAAAGAGCCTTCCCTGCGCCAAGTCGTCGCCTGCCGATTGTTAAATGTAGTGTACTGGAGAAGTTATAATCAAAGCCAGTCAACTGAAGCTTTAATAGATATCTATATTCAGAGTTATCAATGTTTAATGTACAGAGTTGAGAGGAGAGATGTGAGTCTTATTTTCATCCATTTTCTTGTATTATGCATAATTGTATATTAATTTGTCAATATGTTTGTATGGGGCGGCATATTTATCAATTAACAATAAACTTTCTGTTTTGTATTTTTTGATATCGTAAAGGAAAATGATTACATATTCTAATATATTCATTTTCCATTCGAACTTCTCTGTACGAAATAAACGAGGGAGTTTCTTACCGTTTCATCTTAGTACAATGTTTTCCGCCGCAGATTTGCGAACCATTGGTACTGTTCACTATCAGGAATACTAATTAATACTTTTAACAGCCTTCATTGAAAAAATAATATTAAATTTTAAATAAAACAGTTTCTGTTCATAAATAATTAATATCGGTTTAATATTGTTCACAGATTTCGGTTACTCCACCTATTGCTTGATTTTTGCCTAATTTGTATATATTCGGACTGTGTCATTGTAAAAACCTAATATCACATTTTGTTGTAAAAGTAATATTAGGTCTTTACATATGAAATTGGTGTTTGGTATGGGAGCAACAAAAAGTCGAATATTTTTTAATATAATATATTTATTTAATCAAAGTATAAACCATTGTTATCTATGCAGTTTTGCCATCTCATAGGTAGTTTATTGATCGCCTTACTAAAAAAACCATTCGGACGGGAATCTATAAAATATTTAAAGGTGATTTGCACTGCCCCATCGGAGTTGAATTTTTTCCCTTGTAAGAAGTTATCCAAATTTCGAAAAATTGGTTATCTGTTGGAGTAAGGTCCGGGGAGTACGGTGGATGCCTTAGACATTCCAATTGAAGCTTTTCTAATTTGGTAGCCGTTTGTTGTGCAGTGTATGGTCTAGCGTTGAAGTGACGTAGAGCGATTGACCAGCCTCGGTTGTTAAACACTAGTTTTTCCAGCATGGTTTGCAATTGCTGACAACAGACATCTGCCGTAATCGTCTGGCCAGATTTTAGAAAACTGTAATGAACGACACCGGCACTAGTCCACCAAACGCTTACAAGTAACTCTTTTGGGGTCAATTTTCGCTTGGGGGCAGGATTTGGCTGGCATGCCAGGGTTTGGCCAACCATTGCGATGGGCGCTTATGATTATCGTAGAAAATCTACTTTTCATCACAGGTAATGTTTCGATTTTAAAACCCTTCATTATTGTGCCGTAATGTAACGCAGCAGTCGATGCGAGTTTGCCGGTTTGCTTCACTCAATTCGTGAGGTACCCGCTTTTCAAGCTTTTTAATTTTTCCAATTTGTTTCAAGTTGATTAAAACAGTTTTATAACTAACACAGCAGCCTGCAGCTAACTCGGACGTGGTTTGCGATGGATCCGCTTCCACAATAGCCTTTAATTCTTCATTATTAACTTGGGTCTCCGGCCGTCTACGGGGCTTCTTCTGCAGGTCGAAATTTCCAGAACGAAATCGTTGCCACTAAAAACGCACTATGTTTTCTTTTGCGACACAACCGAACTACACATCATTAACCCTCCGAGCCGTTTTCGAAGCACTGGTACCACGGTGGAACTCGTACTCGTAAATAACACGATATTTCAAGTTTTCCGTTTTTTATACTGGGTGACGTAAATAGGACAAACAGAAGAAAAAAAAATAAAAGATTTCCGCCTAACGAAACACAAATACATGTGTAAATGGCTGTATAAATTTGAATTTGGAATTCCCAACCAAGGAGGAGAAATTTGTGATTAAAGTGGCCAGTACCTAAGGTCCTAATATATCTTTGAAAAACGATTGGATTTTGAAAGAGACTTTTTAAGATGATCGACCATCACAGAGAGTATTTTTGAAAGATCCAGTTAATCTTTATTAATAATAATTTTTATCAAATAGGAAATAGGAAGAATGGGTCATGACCCTCGAAGTGAGTCTAGATATTTGATAGATAGTTGGATGCACAAATAATTGCTCCATCAAGCTCCTTCTTTTTATAGCCGATTTTTAACATCATCACCAGCCCTATTACGTCCCCACTGCAGGGGCTCAGGCCTTCCTTATGGATGGTTAAGGAGGATAGGCCATGACCCTCCACGCTGGCCCAATACCGATTGGAGGGTATTTTTTAACAGGAGGCGATTTTTAACAATGTGTCTTAATATGGTCAAGAAACTATTGCCACGTAAATAACTTTATACTGGATTGTCGCAACTTCGCTAACGTAAATCACGAGTATATCCTATAGCACCTGCGTATGATGAAGTACGTACTTCCAAAATTGGTTTATAATATAATTATGAAAATATGTAATTTCCTTCCTTTTTTTCTGTGAAATAATATTTTATTAAAATCCACTATACCCGATTTTTGTCTTTTTAAATTATTTGGAATTCAAATTTTATTTCTGATCGCGATTCGGAAAGCTGCTGCCGAGTTGGCGTGCTTCTATTTAAAAGTAAATACTCGGTCATTTTAAATTTTTCCTCGTAAGGGTGTGGCTACCCACTAAAAACCTCGATATGCCTAGATTGGAAGTGGTACCCGGGAACACAAACATGATCACCGGTCCTGTGTAACCTGTACCTTGCATTACTCTACTTGTTAAATAAACTATGATTAGAAATAAAAAATATATATATATAATATACGATATTTAATAATCATTTGTTCATTAACTTTATCGTAAATAAAAATTACAGAAATATTCAACAGACCCAGGCGCCTGAGATGGAATGGCGACTGGCAATTTGGTCTGGTCAAATGTTAAGCAATTTAATTTACTATAAAACGCTAAATTGACATTTAATGTCAATATAACATCGTGAATGCAAAATGAATCCCAGCGTCAAAAGCAACTAACTGAAAAGGCTCGAACGAAATAAAAAAATAATGTAACATCATACATAACATGCAGTTGAAGGCATGCACAAAGAGATGATTTTACTTATTATTTTATTATTGTAAATTTGTATTATATTGTAGTTAAATTTGTATTATAATTTTATTAATGTAAATTGGTCTTTTTATTTAAACAAATTACCAGGTTGGTTCAGAAACTGAAAGAACAAAGAAGTCAGTTCTGTTGGGCCCTAGATAGCTCAGTGGTAAGAGCAGACGCCCTGTATAGCATTGTAAATGCAAAATTGATCATATATCATAATTTATCTTTGTAATTTTTATTAGTATTAAAGGTAATGATAATAATGATATACCTTTTTGGAATCTTTTTATTGAGCCCTTTTGTAACTCTGTTAAAAATACGACATATTTAAATTAAAAAGATGATTGCGTCGCACAGCCGCCATATTTGATTTTTTTAATGTTACCTATCTAAGAACACTTGGGCTACTCAGACAAATTAACCTTAATTATCTAAATTCGTTCAGCGGTTCTGAAAATATCGACACGCCCTATAATGTAGTATCTACAAATATACAACATATTTATTTATTTAGTACTGCCAGATATTAATATATTACTTATAACTTATTCTAAATAAAAAAATGTCACAATTAAGGCGTATATAGCATTCGCAGTCAAATAATTTAAAATTACATGAATTTATTTAATATTTAACAGTTAATTTAAAAAATACATTAATGTTATTTAAAATATTATAAAAATTATTAACTAAACAAGATTTGATAAAAATACTAAATTAAAAATAAAATAAATAAAAAAACTAAAATCAATCGAGAGGTCAATTATCATTATCATATTCAAAAAATATTAATAAAAAAAATATACACACTGTACAATTGTAGTGCTTGCAAATGCATGAACACATAGACCTCAGACCAAATAAAAAGTATAGACGGAGTTTTGCCTAACAGAAAAGAGAAGCCGATAAAACTACGCCTCAGCGTATTCGTACATAGTTTCACGCACACACACATAACGAAAGTACGCCTTCCTTATCAGTCTAATTACCGACAGTGTGCGAAACGTTTCGTAATAAAAAAAACAAAATTTTCTTTCTAAATGCCGACTTTTGTAGTGAGGGGTGTAAAAATCAATCCTCGAAAATAAAGAGCAAGATGGAATCACATTTCACACGTAACTTTTGGAGAAAACTTACATTTTCAGTAATTTAAGAATAAAATTTAAGTTATTGCTTAGAATACAAAACCTCAGACAAATATTACCATCGTTAAACGTTATTATTTACCCTGAAATCAGGTAACTTTAATTTTATAACACGTTATTTCTAACAAAACACAAATTACGTTATGTATTTGTTTCTTGTTGTATGGAAATGATATTTAATAAATTTTGCATTCAAAATGTTACATAGAAATCCAGATCACAGATATTAAAGTGTTAGAATGAGGAAGAAAAAAATAAAAAACGGGTTTAAATTTTACTTCTTTATTTTTACTAAACGGGTTTGCATTAATTTTTAGATTTTAATTTTCAATTTGATGTCGATTTGACATCAAAATGTGAAAGAGAAGTGGATTTCAGTCATTCGTAATAGTCGAAATGAACCTCCATGGAATCCAACTATGCACAGCGTAGTTTGTTCGACTGATTTTAAGAGCGATGATATGTATTATACTATAAAAGGGCTACGTCGAATAAAACAAAACTCATATCCAAAGGTTTCAAACTTTCTATATATTAAAATTTTAGTTAACATAGTGGAAGTTTTCAAACTTAATTAATGATATATATAATAATATAATAAAAATTAATGATATAGTCTCTCTAATGTATAGCCTCCAATAACAATTACCTACTCTTAAAGATTTTAGAATATCTATGCTGATATTGATAAACGAATTTTCATTATATTATTAAATAGCATAGCGTTAACGTTAACTCTATAACGTTGTAACGTTAAGTTATTGGGGTGTTTTTAATGACTATAGTCACACTGGCACGCACACTACAATTGCTAAAAATCGGCTTCACTTTGTTATTCAGCGAACTCCGTCTTTACTTTTTATTTGGTCTGAGACCTAGACTGTTTACATAAATTGCTCCTAGTGAAGGGCGTTACAATGCCTACTAGTGTTTTGACAACGCAGTGTCTTGGATACTCGTAGTATGAATAGGATCACTCAAGGCCCGAGCGAAATTAATAGCCTAAACATGTAGGGCTGTCGCTTATAGGTTATTCAATCGTCAGAAATGTATGGTCAATCAATCTCTATAAAATATAGTTTCCCCCTGTTGTTAAGCATCCGGGAACTATAAAGTTTTTTAATATTTTATATACATATATATATATAGACCAGGAACCTACTCTCTTTCTTAAACTGGGTACCGGTGACTTCAGGGATGCCTCAGGGCTCATTGCTCGGACCTGTCTTATTAAGCATCTTTCTTAATGATAATCGTCGTTCTTGTTTTGTAAATTCAAAATTTCTGTTATATGCTGATGATACGAAAATATTTAAGCAAATTGCTTCACCCAGAGATTGTACATTTCATGTAGTTAAAATGATTATATTGGTATTGGGTGTCCGGATCTTCGCCGGATTCTTTGTAAGCAATTACGTCACTATAATTATTTTCATGTCCCTAGCTTTAAGACCAACTACTAGAAAAATTAATTTGTCTCTAGACCTAATACTATAGTTAATAAAATTTTAAAAGATTTCCCTTATGTGGATATTTTCAACGTGAAATCATTATTTATGAGGCGCTTATTGGAGAAGAGGTATTTGACTTTTTTAAAAATCTGTGAAAAAAAATATTATTAGCAGTATAACTTTCTCTTATTGGTTGGCTATTTGTGAAAACTTGTTAATGGCTTTCTATGATAGTAGTTCTTAGTTAATGACATGTATTATAGCTGTAAGTTTTCCAAATGAAATAAATAAACAAATAAACTGAATACATTTTTTTTCATACCTACGGCATGTAATCTATTTTGTGTTTTGGAAAATTAAAACGTGGTTTTGATGAATGCTTTATTTTTTTTTTAATGATCAGGCTCCCTTCAATTTATATGCAAAAAGGTAGTTTTATGTGTGATTATGAACAAAATGACATATTTGATACACAAAATATTTTCGCCGTTTTCGACAAATATGAAATGGCTTATTATTGGAAGTTAATGTAAAATATATTCTCATTCTTACAAATAAAAAATACCATATACTCGATTTATAAAAATTCTAAAAAATATCCTTATAAATAAAACAGTGAATGAATATTAGAAAAGATAAAATGTAACTATGTATAAAATTTTCAATAGAATGTCTGTCTTTCCATGTTTCTATATTGCCATATCTAGCAAGGTGCATGTGAATATTATTTATTCAAAAAAAGAAGTTTATTAGATACTCACCGTTCTTGTTCTTTGGGTAATGAAAATAAAGACAAATCTTCGTTTGATAAACTGTTATTGAGACATCTATATACAGTGTATATATAATGAAATATTGTAGTGTATAATTTCATTTTCAAAGCCATGTTGTGACGTGAAGCAATACAACGATGTGGAGTATAAGCTGGTACGGCGTACTAACCATGATTGGCGAGTTACCACTCGTGCCATGAGCACCTTTATCATCGATAAATTTTGTGAGTGTGTGCGTGCGACGACGCATACGCACGAGCTCTCTCCCATACAAACCATTTTCGGTGAGTAGGTACGTATGAAGAGACTTATTGTACTCTGCCGAAAGCGACATGTGTGATATAAGTTCGCTGCATTGTATTCTTTCCGCCAATATTTTTTTAAGCAAAACACATATCCAATAAACGTTGGAATTACGAATGTTGGTAAGTTTGAATTTAGCTAGCCGTTGTATGTACGTATCGTTGTCTTTGAAAGAAACCACTGGTGCAGAATGCAAGAGGCCTAGTGAAAGCCCGTTGTATGGCCTCAATTCTCTGAGAATATACGGTGTAATATGGACTCCAAACACAAGAAGCATTCCAGATGAACAAAGCACTATATAGATGAATTCTGCTACCGATCCTAGCAAATTATTTAGTATTGCGTTTGATAAATCCTAGTATTTTACTGGGATTTAATTATTATCAAAAATCCTTATAAAAACTAAACAAAGTTTTAGTTGTCAAGTAAAACTAAATAATACTTAACCCTTAATTTGGTAATGTATGACCTGTATGACATGGAATTGACAAGAATGTACAGTCAAAATCTTATGATATGTCTGTGATAAATTAATTTTATTTATTACAACACTAATATTGTTTGGAAAAAAATTAAATTACACATCTACTTACCCAGATAAAAAATTACTACCTGTCGGAATTTAGTTTTATTGACCAAGGTATTTTTATTGTTTTTACTATTATTTTATGGTTTCTGGCGTTTGCAATAATTATATTTTACACATAATGAAGTAATAAAATGAACTACAAAAGTATTTGTGATTTCTGTCTCTATGTTCTTTGTTTATTTTGGTCACTAACCTGATGTATGCCGTGGAATGTATGATTTTTTTTTAATATGACACAGTACACTGCAGATTGGGGTTAGCGTTATATTTTGTGTCTACGCATATATTTTTTCTTTGTCGCCAGGATAATATTCAAACTGAGAATTTGCATACTGACGACCCTAAATTTTCTGATTTTGAAGAGGAATAACGTGAGCGCACCACGCTTTGATCACATACTCACCCGAGGTTTTCTAATAATTCTTCGTCTTTAGAAAGGCCTATTATTATAGACGATGTTGAGGCCGCGGATAGCAAGAATGCTTCAATCATCAATCTATAAACCGCGTACTCAAGTCCTTCTCTAGAACCAAATTGTAACAAAATACCAGTAATAAGTGATAGGTATACCATCACTTGTATTTATAAGTAACCCATAAATCCTGCTCCTCGCTGCATGACCACACGCCACGTTTTCTTTGCACATGATATATGATGATAAGAATTTATAGAAATAATTCATTATCAGAATGTCAGTGTGATGATAATAATCTTGTCTATAGTAGCCCTGTGCCGAAAGACCGTTTTTTTCAATGTCTATTCAAAAAAAACTTTGTAATTCTTCTCTGTTGCCTAAGGACAGAAACTGGGACGACGTCGGGACCTTGTGTTTCCAGGAAAATCAGGTTGCAATCTTTTGTTTCAATTAAAATAATTTTTGATTAACTAATCTGCAGTAGTATTAAAATCTACCTCAAACTAAAATAACATTAAAAATCCATTACATTAATAAAATAAAAGTGGCGAGTCTTACATAAAGTAAATATTATTGGAATCTTCACATTTACCATTTTCAACAACTGCGCTGTTTGATGAAATTAGACTTAAAATCCTCGAGGATCTGCTTCTGAATGGCCATGGCCCAAATTATATCTTATACTTCACAACGAATTAGCGCACAAAAAAAAATGTGCATTTTTCCCGACATCAACTTTATAAGTGGCAGTTCGACGCGAGATCGGCGCACATAGTTGCCGATTGTGTCCGGTCAAAATTGCGGTGAGTACCTACATTTTTGTACGTACACAAGCGACACTACCGACCGATATTATTAACGTAATTATTTTGGGAAAAATAATAAAATTAACAATAATTCACCTTACACCCTTTTAAGAGGTTTAATCTAATAAAACAAACATCGTTAAATTGTAGATCACACCCAATTGTACTGATAGGGCGTGTCAAAAAATTTTACATACAAGATACGCGCGAAAAACATAATCCTTCTTTTGCAATTGAATAAAAAAGATATAAGTATGTAGAAATGATTTAGTACAACTGTTTGAGAATAAGTGAAGGTATACAAAATATTAATTGTGCGGTTGTCCGTCCTGGGATAAAAGATAAAGCAATATATGATGGTACAATTGCTGTTGAAATTCTTCAAGGCGTTTGTCCAGTTTTGGCAATAATAAAAATAACTTAGGTATTATGAGATATACCGTCTTGAAAAATCAACTAATCATATAACATTATGATTCTTATTTCATTAGAAAAATGTAATAAAATACAAGTATACTCCTCGCTTATTAGATTGCCCTATTAAATTTTGTTAATGTCGGTCGCCGTTAAACCAAAATAAATTTGTCCTGGCAGCAGATTTATTTAATAGCGGTATCTAATTGATAAATATAAGAACGAATCTTCATTAAAAACTGACAGTATTAATATATTAAAGACGATACAATTCCTAAATAAATAAAAATATAATTTGGTTCGTTTATATCGCTACTTGACTATGACTGCATTAGTTGCTGCAATTAGTTGGAAACACTAAGTAGTAGGAAAGCTATTTTTGCTACAACTTTCATAAACCTCCATCCTTTTAAAATGATAATTTGAATGATAAACTCATTAGTGTTATTTATTTAAGGCACGTCAATATAATAAACACAAGTAATTACCATAAAAAGGTCCTTTTATTTAGAAGTCATTGTTAAGTATTATTATATTCGTATAAGATGTTGGATTTAGCTGGAATTTTTATATTGCATACGTAGTCAAAGATTGCTTTATTATAATTATATAACGCAAGTAAATCAGTTTTCAATATACAATTTTATCCTTAATGAAAATGCTCAAAAACTCTACTATAACTCTACTATAAGATGGGATTCGAACTAAAGACCTCTTGCAATCCAGGTGACTTCTCTAACCACTAATAGTTTTCTAAGTCTGCTGATTGTACCTAAGTATATGAACACAAGCATTGCCACTGTCGATATCGACTAATCAGAGAGCAGTGTATTATTTGCCGTATTTCAAAGAAACGTAAAATTAAAAGGTCTTCTGTGATTGGTGGAACCGTTCAGACTCTTACGAATAGATTATAAACTTGTCCATTAGCTTATATATTTTATAAATTTCCTAGGAATAATTATATTTATAATTTTCTTTTGACATGTATTTAAATCCGTTAAGTATTTCAAAAGTTATGGCGAAATAAAGAACAGTAACCCTAAACAATATATTCCTATTGTTGGGGAGTCGTGTAAATTAATTTTTGAGATACGGTATCCTGCCTTTTCGCCGAAAATTGTTTGGGCGTTTATTACTTGCCAAATTATTAATTTATCGTTAAACTGATTATTATAATAATGACAAAAACTTTTGGGACATTAATTATTTTCAGCAATTTGTTATCATTAATCATATCCAAAGACTACACAATTGTTAGACAAATAACATACGTTATTATATATATCAGTGTATCCGTTTCCTTTTTATTCATTGATATAATGGCTAAAAAAATATTTTTCACATACATTTTTTATTAATCAATCTCTAAAAATACCAATCAGTCTTTCAATTTTGCACATTTTTTGTAAAGCAACGGAAACATATGTATAGTTGTTATTCATCCATGATTTAGGTTATAAAGTATAAGTCACGTATAACTCACGAGCCAAGACGAGCGAAGCAAGAGTGCTGCGGCAGGCAGCGGGCAGCGAAGTTTCAGAAACGAATTACTTTTTATAGGAAAAGAGTTAGATTAGTTAAGATCACATGAAGACTATGAGTGCCGACGAGCAATAGACAAGAAGCGTTTGACTTTGAAAACCATGATTGACTTAACGAATACAACATTTGATAAACAATAAACAACTCAATGAAAATGGTGCTGATCAAAATATTTTTTCGATGCAAATTATACCCCTGAAAATTTTAATACTATTAGGAAAATTGGACTGAATATTTATCTGGCACTGAATAATTCAAGTCAATATAAATAAATTCCCTCGGGTCGATCGAGCTAATATGAGCAGGTCTAACATGATCATAGCTTTGAGGCTTCGCTCGGGACACGTTCCACTTAATAGTTTTACATACCTTATGAGTAAAGTTATCTCACCCATATGTTCCGCATGCAATAATAGAGAATGTACAACATATTTTAATGGAGTATGTCAGAAATGAGATAAAGAGCACATATACTCTCTCGTTATCAAATGCTACATGAAAGTGGGCATTTCGAAAAGTGTCATTATAAAAACGTACAGTTGCTTACAATGAGGTTAGGAAGTGAAACAAAATTATATGATAAGTTGCCAAATGATTACTTGTCGAAATAAAATTCTGCAAAACGTTAGTTGGTAAGTGACAATCGGCCAAATAATTTACGGCGAAAAGGCAGAGAACCGTAAGAGAACTATATTTATTTATTAAAATCTCTTTTACTTTGCACGCGCTAAAAGCTTCCGGAACCAATGATAAAATAATACCATTAACGGTCAAAAATAAATTTATTGTGTCTCAAAATATTTTTCCTTTACATCAATACACTTATTCGTACGATTGAACCAATTTAAAAAAAAAGGAACGACCATAACCTCGATTGCTGCTTTGTTTTTGGATCATAGCTCGTATCTAGTAAGCATAATATGACATCAAGTGATGCAAGTGATGCGGTTCAGTTCTAAAAGACTTCATTTGAGCATCATTCAAATAGTGTGGGATCCATCGAGAATACAGCTTTCTCACACTCAAACGTTTGTATAGGATTGGCTGTATTTGACTCATGTCGATGTCCAAAGATGTCTGGACCTCATGATACCTACCGTGAGGTCCAGTCATCTTTGGACTGTCTGTTTGGTTCACACGGCGCACAGTTTATTTTTGCCGTTCACCGCGGTGCACGGGCGACCTTTACAAATATCATCATGAAGATTGACACGACCGCATTTTTAAATAATAGTCTTGCATGGTGCTTCTTCGCTTCAATCTGAAGCCGAATTAGCTCTAAGTTGTAGGTATTCTAAAGCTAAAGAGTTATGTTATTTTTAAATGTTGTAGTAACTTTTTAAATATTGTTTATGTAAGTGGCCTATTCCAGAACATTCATATGATCTATGTATGTATTTAATTTAATTCATGGTATAATTATATTTTGGATACTGACGGAAATAATTCTGAATAATTATTCGTTTCGAATACGATGTGATGGCCTTGTGTTCCATTGTAATAAAGCTGTCTTCAATAATGTACACAACATTGATCTATTCTTAAAATATGAAAAGTAAATAATAATACAAATGGAATACCTGCGAAAAAATGTTAATAAATAAAAAAATTCAAACTACTTTAACAAAATAAATAATAATAAATTCTTCTCCTTTCCCTTTTCTCTTTTCCGATTTTGAAATCTGTTTAAACAGAATAAACCTTTTCCCTCTTTGAACTCGTTAAATCGAATACGACTGGTCATCTACTGGGATGTTACCAAATCTTAATAAAGACTACTTATATTTGATAACGGCCTTATTCAATGTCAATACCCAGTCAGTAAATAGAAGAGTCTTATTAAAGAACCAATAGAGATTTGGGAATACAATAATACCTATTCGTTATGAAATACGAAGGTCATATTTTCTTCTATTATTTACATTAGGTTTAAAAATCTCAAGATTAAATTATTGTTATTGAACAGTTTGACTAAATCAGCATTTTCTACATAATTTAAATATATCATTATAAATCACCAAAACGTGGCACTACCACTAAATGCCCAACGCTTAACTTATAAAGCGGTTTGACAAATCATCTCGGATGATATTTTTTCATTGCAATATTTGATTGAATTATAATAAGTCCAATTGAAATATTAAAGTTAAAAAAAACGTCAGATATATATTTGAAAATAATGAAATATTGATAAGTGAAATTTGTTATCGTGATAATATATATTACAATAATAGATTCTAACAAAAGACACACAAACAAGATAAAATGTAAAATAAAAATAATTTAAAATACACAAAACACAATGTTTACAGTTCTTTACTATATACGTATATTACCAGTTCCAAAAAATACTTATTAGGAATACTTAATTAATGGCAAAATATGCGAACATTATTTTAGAAAGAGTACATAATTTAACTATAGTTTCATTTATTGATGTCATAATATTGGCTCTACGTATACACGACGATGATTACGAACGATTCCATGATAAGACACAAACATGGAACTGGTCGTACAACACGTCGACAGTATGTTTTTAGCTTCAGCAGTGTGCGTGTGACATTTGAAGTTTTGTGAGCAAGTGAATAGTTATTGGGGATTTTAAAGGTATTATAAGTGTTTATTGTTTACTTCATAGATTATGTAACTGCTGATAGTAATAAAATATATTCTGCTGCTTCTTTTACGTACAACTGAATAATAACACGCTTTGTACCGTTTCTCCACAAGTGTCGCGCAGCCGTAATAAGGTCGATTGGGAGCGCTGCGCTTAGATAGCTTATATCAATTTAATTATGAAACTAATACCTATAGTGTTATGGTTCAAAATAATTGTGATGAAATATTCTAACTGTTAGTTTAAATTTTGTTAAAAATTTTCCATAGTGAAATTTAAAAAAAGTTTGTAGTGTAGGCGAGGGGTATCTATGATTAAATTGATGGTCGTTATTGAAATATTTTTTTTGATAAGTTGACAATTATTTAACTTTTTCCTGTTGATAATAAAATAAAGGTGGGTGTTTTTAAGTATTGTTATTGAACAATAAAGAAAATTAATGAAAATTACTTTTAATACATTAATATTTTAATTCATTTATTTTTTCTTCCAATAAACCAAGTAGTTTATTTAATGCACGTTTTTGATATTATAAGTTTTTGACCTAGGTACTTCATATAATTGAAAGGGCTGGAAATATAATTGAAACTCGTTAGGGCCGTCGGAAACCGTTAAACGACTAACAGATGAGATTTTTTGTAGATTTTTATTATTTACTTATTAAAACGAATGAGATATTATAATATATATGAATGAGATATTAACATAAAATAAAAATTTAAAGAATTTTCACTTTTCTTAAATTAATTGTCTAAGAACTAAAACAGGACTGCAGTGATTAATCGTTATGTAGATTATGTAGATATTATGTAGAAATTTTATCTAGATTCTTAATATTATCAATAAAAATATACGTTTTATACAAAAATCTTGACAAAAGCGTATTCCCAAACGCCACGGCGCTGCCGCACGCGTTTTCTCCGAGCGCAGAACCGTGTGTAAAATGACTTTCGATAGATCCACGTCACTCGAGAGGTTATAGTTTCTTAATAAACAAACACTGCAAGCCAAACTAAAGTTCAATTTTATTATAATAGTTGGTTCATAGTAATTAAGCCTAATAATGGGTATTGTTATTTGATAAATGCATTCTCAATTATTTATTGATATAGGTAATAAATATATTTTAGAGAATTACTTATAAAAGGTACAATATTTTAGTGTGTTATGAAGAATATTATAAGCGATGATATAGAAATTTGGAATGGATATAAAGTTTTATTAACTTACTAAGCTAAGCCTTGCCAAGATCATTATAAGAATTCGAAACTATAAGAAAGCTATTAGCGAAAACTGTAAGCTCTTAAGAACCTGTTGTTGGGGCTCAGGTTACAAAAAAAAAAAAAAAAAACACAAATAATCGAATTAGGATAGTTTAATATTTTAAGAAAAAAAGGCACGCAAAACTTTTAAATGATAAGATAATATAGTAGTGAGATAATATAATATTAATGTACGTATCGTCTGATTAAACCACATACTCAAAACATTTGCATGTAATGCGATAAAAACAATGATAAGATTTATCGACAAGATAAAAAACAATAACTGTGATAAGTAAATATTAGTATGGTATTCAAATGTATTATTTTATTTCTAACTTACCTATTTAACAACTGCTCCTCGCTGAGTGGAATTAAACTTTCTTGGCATCTACATAAACTATGATTAATTTTATAAAATTGATTTCAATATACCTATACACTAATTTATTAACTTTAAATCGATCACCCTAATAGAATATTGTATTTTTCATACTTACAGAAAAAAATGTAATGATTTTTTTTTGTTATTAATCATCAATCACATAAATATATTTTATATTGTTTAGTTTAAAATAAATTAGGATAAACATACAATAATAAACTAATCTTTTATTAAATATCACGTATACTAAGAACTTGAGTGAAATACGCCCGAATATGCTTTTATCTCAACTTCATCAATTAATACAGAATAGCTGGACAATGAGGAAGTATTTAAAAAAAGAACATTAGTTCCCGAAATCAAACTAGATGTCGCCACGGTACGTGCTTGATTTCTCCATGACAACTATTCCGGTTTTCTTTCATGTTTAAAAGTAAATTAGTTTTCAAAACTCAATAAACGACTCATATTCTATTTGTACTTTTTCCTTTTTTTATTGATGTATAAGTTTCGATCTTTTCAAATTTCAGTTTTTTAAAATTGTTAGTTAAAAACAACGGAAATGACTCTGTTTGGTCCATTCGTTTCCTGCAAAAATAAACTTTTACCAGAGTCGCCATCTAATGAAGGTGCTGTTTTAGGGGTTTCGTTTTTTTTTAAATACTTCCTCATTATGCCAATGTTTACATAATAATCGCATGTCAATATAATCTCGACACTTTGCATTTTATCATTGCACAATCTATCTGTCCAATGTTATTAGTCCAGTTTCTTTCTCACACATCTGACATATAATAATATTGGATTTCGGGTACAGTACAATGGCAAAATGTAAATAGTTGTGGTTGAGATTCTATTGAGATGCAATTATTGTATCGCCAGATTGCAGCAGTCGCACAAGTAGTAAAGAATCCTTCTAATATTATTACTATGAGGAACTGGATGACGCAGTAGTTAGCGCAGTCTATTATACGGCTGTTAAGCAACTTTCACAAGGGCCGGTCATAGGATGGGTGACCAAAAATGTATTATCTGGAGCTCCTCTGTGCTTCAGAAGGGACGTTAATGTCACAAGTAAACTATCGTATAATTGATAAAAAATTTTGCTTAGGTTGTGACATATGCTCAAGTAATTACTTCTCTCGACTATAGATACGGAGGTGTGAGATATCGTAGATAAACACTCAAAAAAGTGCCTCAGCACGCTAGCACAAGCCGCACGACCCGCAACTCATTGCACTGATTTGCGGATGTCATGCGTCCACTGCAGTTATTTTTCATAGATGCTTCTATAAATAAAACAACTTTTAGAGGGGTTCATAGCATTTAGTTTACAATTTTATTGACGTTTCGGACCCTTTACCGGACCCGGAACCTCCGTGTTCACATAGGACTAAGTTGTTGGTTGTTTCATTTATAGATGCTTCTATGTAAAATGCAACTGTCAGTTTAGACGTCAGAATAGCGATGATGACTGGTTAGAAAAAAGACATTCTATTTAGTCTGTCAGGCAGATAACAGAAAAATAAACTGGTGAGATACTGTGCAAGTCGAGGGGTGGAGGTTTGCTACGTCACAACTCTGTAGAAAATGTACAAAGATGTGACGTCATATGAAATTTCAACTCAACACATCGCCGTAATTTATTGATTACGAAAAAAATTTTAAATACGCGTTTAATATTTTTCAATAATCCACCTGACAGACAATCTATTATGCAGATGACGTCACAGCTATTGTTAATAAATCCGTGACGTGTCGTGCGGCCGATGCGTGTATGTAATACTTTATCGAGTTGATTATGCTATGCGTGCTGCTGCTTACAAACGTATAGAGTTTATGTTATCTTTTTTCAAACTTTAATATTTTATACTCCTTTGTTCATTTACATTGTATCATAGCCTTATTAGCTTACTTTGTACTTATCTTAAAATTAAATAATAACAATCTTTTTATCTCCTTTTTGTCAAGTATGACAGTAGGAAGAATATTTATTTTATTACATAATAAGCAGAAACCGCTTTGTTTACGTTTAATTATAATTTACGATTCATTTTGTAATAGCATGAGTGAATAAATACTTAAATCCTTAAACATATATTATGACATATGTAACGTTTATTATAGATAAATTTATACTATTATAAAGTATATTTAAATTTAGACTACAATGATAAAATTAAATAAAAAATTATAAATATTTACGACACACCGTTACAGTAAGAACTTTATTGATTATATGTCTACAAAATTGAAAATCTTATTTCGTAAACTAAAATTACTTTCGAAACTGTTAGTTGTAACACTGATAAATAATAATTTTAATCAATAGAATCTTCCTTCTTATCGGAAAATTTTATGAATATATAAATTATAATATTTTAGCCCACAGTTCATGTTTTAGAGAGATCTGTCAAAAGACGATTACGGTAATGGACAAAGTACAAAGAAATAATACAAAACACTTTTCCGCTTTATTGTTTGCGTGCTCATTTTACAGATGTTCTTTATGTAATAATCTTGACATTGACATAATAAGTGTTCAGTTGCGCTGTGTAGTTATTATTTTTTTTTAATAAAATAATATATTGAATATTTATTCATAATAGATTTACATAGTAATTTAAGTTTTTAAAAAGAGATGCTTTTTTTATTTATTTTATCGTTTTCTACTTTAACAGACTCTGAATTTGAAAAGGTTTTATATGTTTTGAAATTTAACAGACTCTGAATTTGAAAAGGTTTTATATGTTTTGAAATTTAAAGTCTGTATATATATTTTTTTGGTATAATCACCGATTTTACCGTGAATTGTAGACGTATTTACTAAACTATTGTTTTCGACAGATTTAAATAATTAGTATGCTATAGGCTATGAGAACACTGCATACATTTTTGTAAATGTGTTACTTTTTGCACTCTGTGCTAAATAATAATCTACAAGAACTTTAGCGTTTATACATAGATAGACAAATAAAAAAATATATTTATTTAAACATAATTTTAAATCGTCGTTATTCAAATACGCTAATGCTTACTTTACCTATTACTATAAATTATAATTCAATTAATGATTTATGACTCTTAGTAGTAGGTAATTAAACATATAGTGAAAAAATAAATTCATTTAAACAATTCACTAATTATAATTTATTTATTTCAGTGAAAATGGCTTTAAGGAAAGTAATAAGTAGAAGCTTAAAAAAGCTTTTGGCTACCAGAACTTATTCCTTAAATCTGTGCTTGAAGCAGAGCGTGTGGACGCCAGAAAATATTGTTCAGTCGCCTTACAAGCCAGTCGATATACCTAATAGGATACTCACCGAGCATATTTGGGAGAACTTGGAAAGATGGCCTGATAAAACAGCCATGGTAAGACTTATGTTTTTAGATTTAGAACCCGGCACGCCAGTAAAATCAATATGGCGTCCATTGTAGTATATTCAGGGTATTTTTTTATTCTTTTATTCTAAGAGTTTTTTTTATAATCAGGGTAAAAAAAAAAGTAAAACACTTACTATTACTATTTTTTGAAGGTTATTTATAAACCAATAAAAAAAAAATCTTCATTGATACAAGAAACAGACCACCCATTTAGAACGTCATTAAACGATTAAAACGATTTTCTTTTATCTAGATTGTGACATAGGTGAACTTTTATCCCCAAAAAAGTTGGAGTAAATTTATGCTGAGACTGCACTTAGTATTAGTCTAAAATCATATTATTAAACAGGGACTTAGCAAAGGTTAACCTAGTTCGACGTTCTACGGGAATAAATATAATAAAATTGATAAAATATCAATTTACTATATATTAATATAAATTTATTCTGATGCTAAACCTTGTTTATTAATAGCACTCCTAGTTATTTACCACTATAATCACATTATAAGCGTATAACATGAAAACTTGTGTGAACTGGCAAAAGAATATTAATATCTACACACATAAAATTAAAACCAATGTCGACTTCAAACGGGTTGACCTTCAGTGATAAAGTAAATGTTACTGGCTCAATCTCTATATATCGATAATAAATTATATGTGAATGTATCTGTGTATGAAGATAGTACGCCATTTAATGTATCAAGAGTTTGTTGGATAAAATGGATTAATTTTGACATTTGGTATTACGATAGAACATAGAAGCATACATGTTTATACTTCTATACTAATATTATAGAGAGGAAAAATTTGATTGTTTTTTTCTTTGCATCGAATAGACTATGGAACAACTGCACTAATTTTAAAAAATCTTTTACTTATGTACGAGTAGCTACATTATATGCGGTGGACATAGGCTATATTTTATCCGACCCGAAAAACAGCAGATATAGGGATATGTCTGGGAGTGGGAGTAACTATTGTTTTACTATTCATTTTTTTTATAATTATATCCGTGTCATGATAAGATACCTTATCCAAATGAATTAACAAATTAATTTCCAAGTCTAGATTATCATATATTTTATTACTTTTTATCCCACTGAATAGTTCCATAGAAACCACGCAGGCGCAACCGCTGGCGGAAAGCTAGTATTTTAAAATACTATAATCATAAATACTGTCATTAAATAAATGGTAGCAACTTTACTATTTTAATTTATATTCAAATTCAATGGTCTCCAGTATCTAAAATATAATATACTACATTTTAGAATACACTTAAGAAATAGTGTTAAAAAGGGCCATATGTACTCGTGCCCGTTAGCTAATAGGATAGTTGATAAAAATGAATACCACTCAAGTTTATCGTCATTCAGACCGAGAGACGTGACAAGGGGACTTTATTTTTTATATAAATTAAGATAAAACTATGGATACGTATCACTTTCGTATGATTAGTAATAAAATAAATAAAAATATTTTTTCAAAAAAATAGTAGCAGAGGTATTTTATATGTTAATTAGAATCTTAATAATGCACAAACGATTTTTAGGTCTGCGGTCTGACTAATAGATCGATCACATATCATCAACTTTATAGGTTATCTAAAACATTTGGTGCTCAACTACGAACAAAATTTCAAATAACTGATGGTGATATAGTTTGTGTGATGATGAATAATGTACCAGAATATGCACCAGTAATTTTCGGAATAATCGAAGCTGGAGCCTTAGTGACTACGGTCAATCCTACTTATACACCCTGTAAGTATATTAAATACAGAAGGAATAAATTTTAGCTTCTTATTAGTTACATTAATAGGATGGTGATGGTGAAGAATAAAAATAAGTCTCATCTGAATATATTCTCATTTGTATTTATGTATTTTTTTCTTGGTGTGTTGTAAAAAAATGTATTCTTTATCATGCTTGAATCAAATAAAAACAACTAAATGTGCAATGAAAAGTGTATTTTCGGATAAACTTTTCATTAATAATATTTTATCAATATAAATTATTAATTTTACAGATGAAGTCCACAGACAGCTAGTACTGTCAAATCCTAAAGCATTAGTTGGAATTCCTGAAACAGTACCGGTATTAAAAGAAGCACTAAAACTAGCTAAAAAAAATATTCCCATTATATGCTGTGATACGAAATCTAACCTTCCTGTTGGAACAGTATCTTTTCAAGAATTGATCGAAGACAATCATGTTAACTTAGAAGTTTTAAAAGAAGTTAATATGAATTCTGAAGATGTTGTATTATTGCCTTATTCTAGCGGGACCACTGGATTACCAAAAGGTGTAGAGCTTACAAATAGGAATATAGTTGCTAATTGTATTCAACAAGATGACGAAGAAACTCGACATTTCGACGACACTACAAGTATGAATAATTTACAATTTCAGCATTCGACACGACCATGATCTTTGCTTTAAAACTATTGTTTGTATCATACAAAAAAAATATAGCTCGGTGGCGTAGTGGATAAGCGCCGCGGCCCGCGGTCGTTGTCGTTAAACAACTTTCGCAAGGGTCGGTCACGGGATGAGTGACCTTATTATCTCGAGCTACTCCGTGCTTCGAAAGGCGTTAAACCGTTGGTCCCGGCTGCATTTGCAGTCGTTAATACCCTCCAATCCGCATTGGGCCAGCGTGGAGGGTCATGGCCCATCCTCCTTAACCATCCATAAGGTAGGCCCCTGCAGTGGGGACGTAAAAGGGCAGATGATAATGATGATGAAGATTTAAAAAAATGATCCTCTTACAGTTGAAAATCAAGACTCCGTATTGGCTGTGCTTCCATTCTATCATATTTATGGGCTATGTATAGTTATGATCCACAAATTAAGTGTTGGCTGCAAAGTAGTTACAGTACCCAAATTTCATCCCAATACTTTCATAGCTACATTAGAGAAATTCAATATTAGCTTACTTTGTGCAGCGCCACCATTAGGTGAGTTGAGATGTGGCATAATACATTTTTAATTAGTTTTTACCTAAACTAATTTTTATATGGAATAAAATTTTCCTACACACGATTTCAGTTCTTTTTCTGGGCTCACATGATGGTGTGAAATCAAAACACCTGGAACCTGTAAAAAGATTAACAAGCGGTGCAGCACCATTACCTAAGCCTGATATTGAAAAACTTATCAAAAAAGCCCAGGTAAAACAGAATTACATTTTTTTGTATTGAGAAAAAAAATAGGTATTATAACTTCTTTGGGACGAAGCAAATTCCGTTTTAAGTAGCTGTTTTTATTAATTTTAAGACAACTCAAATTTTTGTTTAATATATAAAGGGTCTGAAACCCGTGTATTACATTTGAACGAGTTGATAATTTGTAGTTACTAGTATATTTTATCTAAAAATGTATGTGTGTGTTAACAGAATATACAAATGCTTCAAGTTTACGGATTGACAGAAACATCGCCATTGGTGACAACACTCACTGCTGGATCTCAAAATTATACTTCTGCTGGAAAGCCTATATCAAACACTGAATTAAAAGTAATCAACTCGGAAGGAAAAAGTTTAGGACCAAATAAGGTTGTGTACATAAAAAACAAGTTAGTAAGTTTGTTCTGTCACAAAAATAACGTATCTTTTTCAATATAATTTTTGATACAGGTAGGAGAACTTCTGATTAGAGGACCACAAGTAATGCGAGGTTATAAAGACAATCCTGAAGCTACTAAAAATTGTATTACAGAAGATGGTTGGTTTAAATCTGGTGATCTAGCATCACTTGATAATGATGGATCGTTAACTATTGCAGATAGATTAAAAGAATTAATAAAGGTAATCTTAGATATTAAATTAATATCTTTAATTTTGGAGTAATTTTAAATGAAAACGATATTTTTGATATTCAAAAATATAGTTTTCATATTTTTGATATTCAAGAATATAATGATATCTAATTAATTTAGTATTTGTAAAACTTTTTTTTTTTTTTCATAATAAGTTTGTACAGTCTTCTATTTTTTTTTGTATTAGAAGCATAGCTTTAAATCGAACTTACTAAAATCAGTGAGCGAAATCTAAAAAAGAACTGACTATATACATACTAAGTTACAATTTATCTCTTGATTCGTCTTCCAGGTTAAAGGATATCAAGTTGCTCCAGCAGAATTGGAAAGTGTTATCAAAGAACATCCAGCTGTTCTTGATGCTGGTGTAATTGGAGTTCCAGACCAGAGTACTGGCGAACGACCAAAGGCTTTTGTTGTATTAAAAGAGGGATACAGATCAGAAAAGAACGATATAGCGAATTTTGTAGCTGAAAGGGTCACAGAATATAAAAGACTTAAGGAAATCGTATTCATGGATAGTTTACCAAAAAATCCATCAGGAAAACTATTGAGAAGAGTTTTGAGGGAAAAATATTGCTAGCACAAATATTATTTAAAGTTTTGTAAATATTATGGATTACCTTTTAGAGTCTTTGAAAACTTCCCGTTTTAATTTCCTGTCTTTGAGAACAAATAACTATTAAATACATTCAACATTATTACCTACAAATATTAACATTAAATCTTCTCAATAAATGTGTGGCTGAATAAAATTCAATGTTAATTTAAATGTAGTATACAAAACAAATCCTTTTTAATTATCCAGACGCGTGCTCTTTCAACTAACCTACCGGACACTTTTTTATTGAAAAACATGGATCAGTGAGGTCAACGAGGTCTCCAATAATAGTCTGTTTTTCTCAGAAAGAGGAATAGGATATAATTGCAGAGGCATACCCACAAAACTCTCAGATATGCGGAAGCAGCCCAGGGGACCACTAAGAACAGATTTTTCGAGAATTTCCAAGTATTTATTAAGTATAATTTCAAGTGTACTTTTATCCATATATAGTTGGATAAATCTATTTAAAAACCCGAAAGAAATAATTTCTACAAATATTTTTTGAGCTTCATTTTTTGTTTGTTTGTTGGTTACTAGTTTAGTTTGATGTTAACATACTCTCGGATACAGCTGAGGCTGAGACCTTAACATATTTTTTTGAAAACTCGACTTTTATAAAAGTTGATTAACCCCCACAATCATAAACTGAATACGATAAACAAAGTCCTAATCCAGAGACAAGCGTTTCCATTCATCTTCCCTTTTGTCTTTTTCTTGAAAACTTGTCTCTTTGAGAACTACGGAGTCACGTGCATTCTTAACTTCCGAAGTTTGGTGATAATCCCAGTTTAGAGAACATTTTAAAGGATAATACGGAGGCTCTCCACTTTAAGTAGTAAAAAAAAACAATACAAAAAGTTTTCTGATATTTTCGTCAGTCTACATTTTAATTGATTTGCGTTTTAATCAGAAAAATAAATATTGTGTCATAAAAAGAAAAAGTAAATACTCCGGTTACAAATTATGAAAGAGATTTGTCAAAGATTATGTAAGTAACAAAACGAAAAATTCCATTTCATTGTCTATTCTCTTATAATTGTTTTAAAATCTACCTATATGAGACTGAAACTCCAAAACTTTAAATTCGGAACATCGAAACCTAACTCCTGAGCTAAAAAAATCTCCGTTTCTGATTACGATCGAAACCTTCGTGTTCTTATACATATTATATTTCAATGTCATGTTTATTTTATCACACAGGCAAATAATATATATGGTGTATATGACGAGTACGAAGACGAGGAGATATAATAATGTTAGACATCAACATTTTTAAGTTGAATTGTTTTTATCTAAGTCTTTAACTCGTTTAGATAAAAGTAGACATTAAACATGCATCATTATACGTCTCGTCTGTGACATGCCTAATTACAGTCTATAAATAATTATAGAGTATCGTAGCATGTGCGTGTGAATATGCTGGAGACTATTTTTGTCATAATACAGATACTTTTTTATTTAATATCATCGCGTCCACAAGTATTTAGTGACCTGACATTATGTCTTAGTTAAGGTGCTCGTCCATTGGCTTGAGCACACACGCACCGGCCGCACGATACACAACGCATTGTACGCATTTTTCTATGTGATACGTCCACTGAAGTCGGATTTTTCAGTGTCAGTGTTAACGTCGGAATTATTTTGATGATGTCATAGTAGTTTTTATTATAATCACTTCAGTGACGTGCGGCCGGTGTGTGCATGTTGACATATGAAAGAATTTAAGGTGACTTTAATGTGAGAAATTAAGGGCTATAACATCTAAACTATCTATTCTACGATACAAAATACCTTACATGACCTTGAGAACTTTATATATGGCCTTGGCTAACAGTGTGATCGGATATGGGTTAAGTAGTTATGGAAGAACGTTCAAAACACACTTGATTAATATCTATAACCTACAGTTAAAATTACTAAAGTTAATAGTTCCGAAAAAAATAAATACAAACTTTTTAAATGATTTAGATTTATTTAAATATTGTGGGGTCTTGCCAATATATAATAGTGTGAGGCTCGCCATATTGATTGATGAACATCACAATAGCAATGAATTGATTGCCTATACTCGACCAAAGACATTGAGAAAGTTACAAAAATGAAAGAAATATGTGTTACCTAAATTTAATAACTATTATGGAAAAAGAAATTGGAAATATTTGTTACCGGCGATATTGAATGCAATGACTGATGAATCTGTATCTTATTATGTGAATGAGCGTAATTATAAAAAATATCTGAAAAAATACTTTCTTGATAAAAGTAAGAATGATAACATTATATAAAATTATGTTCTCATCTATTGTTAAGTAAGATTAACTTGCTTGATATACCTTATGTCAATTGCCATTGTTAAATAATAAAAATAACGTTATGTAACTACATAATATACCTTGATGAATTATTGTAATTATTTTTGGAACGTTGTATTTGAACTCCACGGCCACTGATAAACCCGAAAGGGCTTTTGTGGGCTTATGATGTACTTTTGCATGCAAAAAAAAAAATTGTATATTTTTGGGCAATAAAAAAAAAGTATTATGTAGCTCCATGGATGTAGTTCGAATGACGTTATCGAACATAGTGTACGAATGTCGACACACAGTCGAAATTAGACCAATGTGTTCGCCTTTTAAGGCATTATTTTTTTTCAAAAAAATATACTTTCTTTAGGATCCGTACCCAAAGAGTATAACGGGTCCTATTACTAAGACTTCGCTGTCCGTCCTTCCTTCCGTCTGTTACCAGCCTGTATCTCTGAACTATGATAGTTATATAGTTGAAATGCACAGATGATCTATTTCTGTTGCCGATTTAATAACAAATACTAAAAAATCTTATACAACAAACGTATTTTTTTTGCTTGTTTTTGATGGACATTGATTATATCAACAGGTAGACGCTTGAAATAATCACAGAATATTTTCTTATACATTAACTTTAAAAATATATCAAGTCAAAATAAAACACATATTTAAGGAGCTTAAAAAATAATTCAGTCCGGCCTTCTTGAGTTATAAATAGAACACGACTTTCTTTTATATATACATAAGATGGTACAGAACCCTTCGTGTGCAAGTCCAACTTAGTGTATTCACGTTCCTGCAGGTCTTCCGCTTTATTTCTTGCAGAAACTATTCCTCGTTTTTACCAAATAAAACACTTTAGGTGTTTATTAACGAATACATTTTTATACAAAGTGTCAGCACAATTAGGTAAAGTCTCTAAGTTAATACGGATAAAATGATAGATATAGATTTCCTCACTTAAGCTACAATTTAATTTGGATAACTTTTCTTTGTGTGTAAGTTGAACGAAATCTATTCGAATGTTCCATAGTGATTGAATAATATACAAACATACAACAAAAGGCACTTCCAATCGTAGAATAGTAGTAGTAGTAGTAATCCACTTATTATAACTTCAATAGACCTAAATGTTACGTAATCGCGAAAGTTACTGTCGTCATAATGCCGCTTCTGATGAACAAAAGCTAAATTTAATTCATTAAAGTAACAAGTACATTGAAGCTACTAAATTCATTCCGAGAACATCAAACGTACTAAAATAAGCACATCACGAGATTGCCTCGACAAAGGGGAAACCATTTAAGTCTTGCTGTTTTCAACCACGTCTGTTAAAAGTTTGTAATCATTTACACCGTCTTATAATTAAATTTTATTAAGCCCGTTTTCTAGATTAAATTAAAAGTTTAAATGGAAACTTATTTCATTACAACAGTTATCCAACGACAACATTTCACAAGTTGCATTTTTCATAGTAGCTAAAAATAATAATTTATCATTGAATATCGTGATTAATTCATAATTTTTCGAAGACTCGCATTTAGTTTTGAATAAATTGAGATATTAAATATTGTATCATCTTAAAAAGTATAAATTGTTGACAATAGACATTTCTGCCCATTCTGAATATTTGAAGTATTGGTAAACTAGAGTTATAAGAATGAAATGTAACTTTTTATTTTATTTTAATACTCGCTCTCTTTTTTAACATAATTTTAATCTAAGTGTAATTGTTCTCAAATGGATCTCGATTCTAACAATTCTAGGTTAACCCGTCTCCATTTCTGAAAGTATAATGGGAAGCTCGGATTTAACTAAAGTTTTAATTAGTTGCAATAGTGAATTGGAAAAGTACGTTCGGGACCATTCGGAAAACTGGGCACATTTGAATTACAAATGTCACCATTATGCGTTATCAAAGTAGGATTATATAGTCAACGAAATTAAAGGGTTTGAATTATCTTGAGCCAACTCTTTTCCACTTTCTGTAATGCAATAATATGATAAAAAAAACATTATTTTTATAATTTATTGTATGGCATTAAGAGCCCTATTACAAATTTTCACTCTGTGAGATAAAATATTTTGAACCGTCTGGAGTTCTCGACAACTTGTTCAAGGTCACGGGTCCTGTGTTGAAACTACGACTGAGCTATTTCGATACTTTTTCCTAATTTTTGTATATTTTTTTGGTATTTGTGTGTAATTCGTTATCGATATTTATTCCAAACATTTTAACACGACTGCATAAGAAACACGATAAGTGACGATCGCAAAAGCCTTTAATCGGATGGGTGGTCAAATGTTTTTAGTGGAGCGATTTAGGACGACCGCGCATGCCCAGTACGGATTACTTGGTAGATTGGTCGTCCATTAAGAATACCTGTGTATGCTGTACGAATCCGCATTTGGACTTTGAGGCGGACCTAGTGCGGAATGTTGGATGGATTAGAATTATCGATTAAGAATATATGTGCTTAAGCACCACCAATCCACATTGGGACCCTTACGCGCGCCCAGTGCTGAATGTTGGATGGATTTTAATTATCGATTACGAATATGTGTTTTAGCACCACATATCCTAATGGGGAGACATTTCTTTAATGGTGCACTATTACGGAAATAATGAAGTAAGAACAGGAGAGTAAGAAAAGGTAAAATTAAGCGATTTCACCAGTACATAATGAAAGGCCCCAAAACTATATAATGCTTGATGGTGCCCATTTTCATTCATTTTATTCCCACGTTATATTTTTGTTACATACCTACATATATACTTTGTCCCTAAGATAAAAAGTATCCATAAAGACAATAAAATACTATAAAACCATAATTTGGATGGCATCCTTGCTTCAATGAAAAATGTAATATTTTAGGTTAGAAAAAATTAACACTATAAAATAATAATTATTAAATTTATTTTGTAATTTTTAGCGTTTAAATGTTTAGATGCAATCTCTATGTTCTGTGGATGCACTTTTACGTTCATATATTTCATTTTAGAAGTTTCATTATAACTTCTTCTTTATTTCTACCAAGTAATTCTTCGTTTTTTACTCAAAAATCAAACAAAGCTGATATTTTACAAACATTAAAAATAAATTCCATCAAAAGTTGAAATTTTTTCGAATTTTAGGTTGACGGGATTAAATAGCAATGTATAGGTAAATGCAAAATTAACGATTAAATACTAACTAACATGATACTTTATTATTAAACTTATATATTTTTTCATTTTATTAATTGAAATAGAAACAAAATACACAGCAGCAAATTTTCTCACCAGTTATTTTGCACGTAATTGTGTAAATGTGAAAATTTTATTACAAATGGCCACAGAATGATAAGGTTTCCAGAGAGCCGGTATGAAACCGAATGAGCCTATTAAAACAATTTAATTTACATACGAATGGAAAAACATAAAACCCGGTATATTTTTTATCGTAATTGCTTTATTGTGGTTATTTCGTGTCTAAATTGTATAGCTACCATATTACAGCACAGGATGTGGGAATAAAAAAAATACGATGCCAATCATTGCGTAGATTCAAGATGACTGTGCTGGAATGACAATTGCTTACAAATTATTTTGAAATGGTAACAAGCAGTTGTCCCTTAGATTTTAGCAATTAGCAATGGCTTTGCTGATAGTGAAACTAACTTGGCAATAAGATCCAATAAGACTGATAAAAAATTTTGCTATTTTACGATTAGATTGGTCCAAGGGGATTTGTATATTGTATTATAAATCGTCTAATTAAAGAAAAAAGTCTGTAATTACTTTCTGTAGATTTTTTTGTTAGATTTCAAACGGTTTATTACAAATATCATATGGCGTCACCCTTTTGTACATTTTCTACAAAACAAAAAAAAAAAATCTTAAAATTTAAATTAATAAAATAAAAATTCAAATTTCGTAAATGAATTTTGACATATAGGCGAAAACTACTTTATTATACAAAGGTAACAACCAAAACAGTATTCCCATACATTTAATGACAGCTCATAAATAAAGGTAATCAACACTCCCGCCACAAACTTTCAAACTACAGCATGCTATAATAAATCAAAATGACAGGTATAAATCATACGCTATATTTGTTGAAATGTATTTCATATACTATTATTATATTCAATTGACATTCTATAAACGTGTTATCAATTATTGGTTTCTTATATTTTAATGCGCATTTACAATAACGTATTGATTTTTGAAGAGGCCCCTTATTCTGGAACTTTGAAGACAACCGAAATAAATTGTTCACTGTGCTCTGTGGACAAGCGGCCATATGAATGAGTGATTTTGAACAATTCCAATGAGTTGTTCACTTTTCACGGTAATAACGACTTTAAGTTGTCAGTTGAGTTAGCGATTAAGCCTGCAGATCCTGTCAAGGATCCAAAATATCTGCTCATTAAAAAAAATACACGCAATGAGAGGTGAACGTTCACTGTGTACCCAGCGCGACGGACGACGGACAATGGACTCATATCATGCAACAAATTTTCCATGGCTTTGTATGAATTTGTATAGTACTCTAACACTATCCGTACCGGCCGCAAAGACACATAGACATAGACTTGTATGTTTAATATTGGGCAAGTTGTTCAGGGGTTTGACCGTCTAACTCTTTTGCCATAACTTTAAGCTATAATATATGACATCCTTGCGAATATTATGACAATATTTCGTTTCATTTTATTACTTTGATATGTCCTTTGGTGAATAAATGACTAGGTTGGTAACAATGCTGTCAAATTTATCATACGTTTGTCGTTATTATAAATACTTGTCAAAGTAGTAAATAAAATGAAATAACGTATTATATTCCTCGAGTTATAGCAGGAGAAGTTAGGCACTCTGCTGAACTGAAATTGTGACACAGTTGCCGTCTCGCTTATTAAGAAGGAGTAAGCGAAACGGCAATACAATCGACTAAACTATGTGTTGTGTTAACACAACACTTATCTAGTCATTTTCCAGTACTGAACAGCTTGTCTAGTAGACATCGAAGGTTTTGATAATATGAGCAGAGTACGATATGTGTCGATAATGTCACACAGATTATTTCCAGAACTAATAAACATTCCATAGAAGTGTCATGTCAAAACTATCGAAAGGTATTTCTATAAAAAATCATAATCATATCAAATCTGTACGATCCTTGCGTACCATGCGTTCGTTACGTACAGGCACAGTGGACGTTCACATTTGATTATTATTAGGGATTTCGCATTTACAATGTTATTTTTATATGTACCTTAAAAATAAACTTAGATTTTACAGCCAGTTTCACTAACGTCCATAAAATTTCTCATTTTTTAAAATCGACATTACCGATACAAATTTGTCATTCTTTAGAACTTAAAGGCATCATTAAACCTAATTGTACGTTTGTGTAACTTATTTCTTGTCACATAAGAAAAATTACAGACATATATTTAATAAAAAATAATATATAAATATTACAAAGGACCATAATTTTTAATATTATGTATATACAATTAACATTATTTTGTATCATGATCGAGAAACGGATAATCCATAGTTCATTTACTCAGAATTAGATATACAACTAAAATTAGACATAAATAATATAATTATAATAAATTGCAACAAATTTAAATGTGATAAAATACAAAGAATTCTTTAATTAAAATTAATCTAATGCGTCACCGAGAAAGATAGGGGAAAAAAATTATAAAGAGCTAATATTTTCCAGTAATACTCTTTTATACTTTTGCAAATTTAGATGGAAAATATCTTGACAATCACACTTGGAGGATATATGGTTAAATGTGCGACACTTTCTGTCGATCAGGTTATAGAAAGATGTGTTATTGGTGCAATCTTGGAGAACAAAAGCTTTCGTATTAGGGAACCTAAATCGAATATTAAACTGCAAACGAGAAATCAAGAATGGAGAGTCTATAATATAGTTAACAAAATTAAATAGGCAAACAAGGTCGAAATATCCACGGCTGGTCTCCCATGACATCGTATGAAAAAAAAAATGTTTTCATAAAATGCATGTTTTCGCAGTATCCGTAACGGTAACATAGAGTTCTAAATAATTTATTCTGCAGAACCTCAATATTGTCAATATGTATTTTTTAAAAATGAGCCCATACTACGCTGCAATATTCAAGCAAACTCCTAACCAGTGCTCTATAAAGATATAAAAACTAGTGGGTCTCCTGAATTCCTTAGTACTTCGTTAAATAAATCCCAACATACGATTGCTTCGAGCTATAATGTAGGTATAGTCGTAACGATCACGGAAAGATAATTTAGAATCAAAAACCACACCCAAATCCCGTATAACCTCCCTCCTATGAAGAACCTTGCCACACAGGGTATAGACGTGTTCTGTTTTGTAGATTTTATTTGTGAATGATACCACAAAGCACTTTGCAACTGACCGTTAGTCAAATAAATATTAATTAATTAATACAAAATAATAAAAAAGCGAAATCAAACCGAAAGTACTTATAATAACTTGTTGAGTAAAAAGACGAACCAAAAATAATAATGCCAATGACCAAGGAAAAATAAAATATAGTCCACAAAAATATTTGAAATATATTAAACAACCTCACATGAACTTGTAGTTATTTACAAAAAAAAAAAACTTTATTTTGTTCCAGAATTCATGTAATATTTAATTCCATAATGGGCCAGATAGTTAATTGTATACTATAAATATCTGTTGAGTGCTTTTTAAAGTTTTAGCGTTTATATAGCTAGTCTCGTATGCTGAACGAAATAGTGCAGTCACTGAGTGGTAGTAATTGCGCTGCGCTCCGTTCCAACGTATTTTTGATGGCCCACAGCCGTAAAAGATTTATGTCGGATATGTACCTATTCAGAATCTTTCCAAAATATAATAGCCAATTTAGTGTGTCTGGCAGAGAGCTTTGGATATATAAAGTGAAGTTAAAAAATAATATTTCAGAGCTTATCTCCCATTACACAATCATTCCATTCTATAATTTACCGATAAAAATCCTCATTTAAAATTTTAAGGAAAATTAAATTAATCCGTACATTAAATAGGAGATTATTGTAAAACGGTAAAGGTATATCTCTTATGTATATTTGATATTATAAAGAAGAAAGATTTGACCGATTGTTTATTTCCATAGAATAGGCTCCCAAATGCCTCGACCGATTTTAAAAATGCTTTCACCTACGGGCAGCTGCATCATGTGCCGTATCATGTTTATTACATTTCAAAATTAATGAGATTAATTGCTTGCAATTTTATCCTAGATTTTAGTTTTTATCCTTAATATTTAGTATGTAGCTTAACTAGGATACTTAACTCACTATTTCTGAAAATCCAGTTTGTAAAAACTACTAAAATAAGTTTGAATTATGTAAGTTTAGATGTCCCTGTAAGCTTATCTACAATAGTTGTAAATTATAATTAACCACAAAAATTACTAACTAATATTACTTAAATTACACTTTAGATGTTGATTTTAACCGTTTATTATAAAGTACTCATTTTGATGACAATGTAGGCTGGTATTCTTTGTAAAAATACAACAAAGGGTTTAGCCGGATACGTATGACGAGTCGGCCCCCAAATGGGAATCGATATCGAAACTTATGTTTTAATATCGACTTGATGTTCAAACACGATTTATGTACTTTTCGCGACCGACTTCCGCTTTGACCTTGAGATAGAGAGCAAAATATCCGTATGCTTGACTATTACTGAATGTGATATATCTCGGAAGCTAATTAAGATAAAGAAGTGAAACTAACGCGAGGTATTAGGTTACATTACAGAGTATATCACATATATTTTTTTATAATTTTTAGAATAAAAAATTACATTAAAAAAATAAAAAATAAAAAAAACATGTTTCTTTTCTGAGTTCTCTGTGACTTACAATCACGAAATTAATATATGTTATGCTCCTTTGTGTGCTCTATTACCCATAAAAATTGCGTGAAAAAAAAGTTGGTGCAACACAACGAAAAAAAATTATATGTGATTTCTGTCTTATGGTATACCCCTGTATTATAAGGTTTTCACATTACATCATTGTTTTTTTTTTCAAAATTTCACATCAGCTTGTGTTAAAACATAAGTAAATAGTCTTAAAAGATGGGATAATAGTTAAAAAAGAAATGAAAAAAAAAACAGCCAGTGTTCAATACTTATTATTACGTGTCTATCAAAATATAAGAAACAAAATATTAATCATCGTCACTGTTGTAATTAATTACAATCGGAACACTTTGAGTCGCAAATAACTTAGTTAGGACCTCAGCAGGACGTACGATTTTGGACAAATATCATCCATATGATAGATAATAAATAATAGCTGCTACATGAGAACAGCATCCCACTGTACGTTTGCCATTGGGGCAATCACAGCAATAACGAAGAATACTATTGTAGTCATTACCTTCGGAAATATAGTGAATGTAAATTCGATAGACTTTTCTATTTATATGTCTTGATTTTACTTCTGCTTTGATGATAATAGGTGCTGATTTCACATATTGTACTGAGAGATTATTTTGATCGTCCATTATTTCGGCCAAGTTAAATGCTGCACATTTAGAAGTAGAAGCTTTTTTGTTAACATATGGGATAAGTCGACACTTCTTACAAAAAATATCATTAACTATTACGATTTTATTCAAACAGTCACTAAACACTTTAGTTCTTCTTCTTCATTCTTTATAATTTTTTTATAACCAGGAATCTTACACAGGTACTTGTTACAATTTTTACACTTTCTCGACATTATTACTTAATAATGATTTGGTTCGATAGTTAATAATTTCAAAATGCTGATACAAAATACCTATGACAGAATTTTAGTCCCAAACTGCCTTCTTGTGTAATACAAATGACTGCGACTTTAGCTAAACAAACGATGCAGTAAACAGCGCGATAACAAGTTCGAACTTGTTTGTTTATACACTCACACTACAAGGCGCGAATCACAAATAATTTTTTTTCGTTGTGTTGCACCAACTTTTTTTTCACGCAATTTTTATGGGTGATAGAGCACATAAAGGAGCATAACATATATTAATTTCGTGATTGTAAGTCACAGAGAACTCAGAAAAAAAACATGATTTTTTTTATTTTTTATTTTTTTAATGTAATTTTTTATTCTAAAAATTATAAAAAAATATATGTGATATACTCTGTAATGTAACCTAACACCTCGCGTTAGTTTCACTTCTTTATCTTAATTAGCTTCAGAGATATATCACATTCAGTAATAGTCAAGCATACGGATATTTTGCTCTCTATCTCAAGGTCAAAGCGGAAGTCGGTCGCGAAAAGTACATAAATCGTGTTTGAACATCAAGTCTATATTAAAACATAAGTTTCGATATCGATTCCCATTTGGGGGCCGACTCGTCATACTTATCCGGCTAAACCCTTTAATTTCTATTCATATCAATGTCCTTCAATCATATGGATGCCTATTATAAGTGCAGTGGCAATTAATGTCACTCAGCTAGCGTACCTTGCAGTATCCGAACTAAAGCTGCAGAGCAAAAAGTTCGGATACAACGCTCCAGAGCTACGCTCTCTGACTGACAGTAATTGCTGCGCTTACCCGGCGACAGATATTTAATAGCGAGCCAAAGATTCGCAGGTCTTTTGTCAGTATACTGACAGTATATAATAGGGAACACGACTAATTTTTGTATTTGTCTGTCGGATAGATTGTTGAATTTTTTAAATGTTTTTCGTAATCATTAAATTACGGTGATACGTTGAGTTAAAATGTGACATGACGTCACGCTTTTGTACATTTTCAACAAAACTGTGAAACCATTCCTCAACTTTAATACCATCTAAGCTATTTATTGTTAAATTGAAGTTAAAAAATACGTATCTAATATTTTTTTGTTATCTGACTGATGGACTAAATAGAATTTCTTTTATTTTACCCAGTCGCCATCCCAATTTACTTAGCTATTAAAAGTTTTAAAATTTACTCGTTGACTTTCTATACCATAATACTTTAGAATGTAATATTTATCACATACATGAATTTAGTCTCTGTTCTTCGGTACTAACGGCGTTATTACTTATTACATACATGTTAACCCCGGATATCCTCAACATCTTCATTTCTGCCGCGTGGAGTTTTTGTTCTTTCGTTTTGCACATAGGCATTCGGACCAGTATTCTACATAGACAAACAGATTTAGTAGGTACTATTCTATAAACCACAGGATACCAAATAACTCCTTACTTGTAAGATACTACAATATAAATATATACTACCTCCGTAGATGCTAAATAACAAGATTATCATCACTATGCAGAGTAACTGAGGAGTCCCTAATTGACAACAGGAGACTAAGAAGGGATCTCTCATACGTTTATTACGGCTCTCGAAACTTATTTAGGGCGTTTAGCGTATGCGTTAGAAGGGGCGCAGTAACCTACGTAACCCTTTCGCTACTTTGCCAAAGGTTATCATGACTTTGTGTATGGTGCAAGTAATATTAAGTAAACATTATTGTATCATAAGCCAAATCTTAAATTGGGCTTATCGAGATCTTATCCTAGACAGATCATATTCCGCCAGATATGACTTGGTCTATGGAATCTTTGAAATATGGAACGCGCAGTGCCTTTGATATAAAATTCAAATATTAACACTTACGATTTTCTTACTTGTCTAAATCTGTAAGGTTGAATACCGACCAAGTCAATGTAAAAAATGAATTATTCTATACTGTCTCAGGTCTGGGTGTTGTATTGTCTTCTCTGATTCAGATTTACATAATGCACGAGCTTTAGGTATTTGTTAGTTAGGGATCTGAGTGTAATGTGATGTTGTCTAATATTGTGTGTAAACTCTACTTTAAACCTAATTTTTAATAGTCAACTTTATCGTTTTTTATCCTACTTTATAACATTAAAATACGTGACAGTACATTACAGACAAGAGAATAGTCCACTATTTCAATTCTAGTATATGTTGCGGTATCTTCTGTATAGAAGCGGGATTATTCAAAGTTTACAACTTACGCCACGTTACATAGGAGACTAGGCGCTCCAACAATATGGTGCTTTAATTGGACTCACGAAATCTCCGTCTGGAACGTTCAAAGTTCAGAGATTGTGGCGATCTATTTTCTGTAATCAACTAATATGGACTAAAGGGTTAATTTGAAAGTTCTAACCTATAGATATGATCAATTGCTCAAATAGCTGTGATCGTACTGATATTTATGGTAATATAGACACAAACCTTTTTTTTTGTAAATTCTAACCTTGTGACGATTTTGAAGAAAATAAAGAGCACTGGAAACTTAGTCATGTATTATGTGTAGTAAGTACCCTTAATATTTCAACATACTGAAATATCAAGCTATAGAAACTCTTGCACATTTTTGTCACAAGCTCTTAGTCGATAACAATCGATCGCGTGCTGTTTGACAGTAGCTATTAAAACCGGCGAGCATTTCTTAAAAGAGTAGAGAAAATGGAGAAGGCTCTTTGTTCTCTCGGCATGAAGATATAAACAGAGTAGTCATTCATTTAATTAAACAAGTTTTGTACATAATATGCTACTCTTTATATGACTCGAAAAATACCGTCTTACAATACTCGAATACTCGAATATTTCTCGTTCCTTAAAATAAATTCTTCTAAAAATGATTCCAGATTATTTTAAATAGAATATCGCACGTTGAGATTGACAATGTCACTAACCAAAAACGACGTATTTTTTACTTTTGACAACATTTTTCTTTGTTGAATATAAACTTTGAAATGCAAAGATCCTGTGAACGTAGTTTGCGTAGAAACTGCTAGGTGGCGTAGTGACGATACGTTGTTTAGAGGGGCTGATTACAATTTCTTGAATTTTAAACGCTCATTACACAAAATCGCATTTTTTGCATTGTGTCACTATCGTTCTCAACGTGCGATATGAGTAGTAGCATGTTGTGTTGAGTAAAATTCTTGTAAATTTAGTAATTTATTTAAATAAACAAAATATTTAATAAGTAACTAACTAATATTTATTGAACTAATATTTGTTTAGTTTTCTTTCATAGTTTCTCAGCGAGATAGGCAGATTTGCTTTCGTAATTTATTAATATTAAGTAGTAAGTTAGTTAGGACTTGTACAAGCTTCTACCATTAGCAAATATTATTTCTCATATCAATGTTTCCTTTAGTTTCGGAGCGATCTCTAACCGATGTTGGTTTGAAATTAACTAAGGCGTTCTAGATGTTCCTCGGTATGAATAACTATGTAAATAGAAGGAAGGTTCGACTACACGGCGTTAAGGGCACGCGTACGGAAAGTTCAAGTTAAAGTGTGTATTTTGTATTTTATCTGTTTTAATAAAAAGACTAGAAGGTATTATCTAAACGGTGAATTTTAGAGATATTTTACGAAATTTTTAATTTATTCACAAATATCAATCTATACTAATATTATAAACAGGAAAGATTTGTTTGTTTGTTTGCATCGAATAGACTCCGAAACTCATGTACCGATTTTTTAAATTCTATCACCTACGGGAAGTTACATCGTAGGAGGGTGACATAGTCTATAATTTAGAGAAAAGGTCGTCGGAAAACATTAAGTAGTTTATATTTTATGGTTTAATGCATTCACTAGATAAACCAACGTACATGTTGACAATATTACTGCACATTCCAGCAAAGCTCGCTTTGAGATTGTGCAAGCAACTGATAAAAGAGGATCAAGACGGATTTGGCACCGTCCTCTTTTATGTTGATTAATCCTTCTTGTAGGAATTCTGGCGGAAATAAGGGTTTATAATGTTTAAGTATAGTCTGGCTGTTTCATTCACATGTACATAGTTTTATTAATATAATCAAGTAAATTTTACAAAAAAAGTGAAGCACTTTTAACTGACCGTTGCATTTTTGATAGAAGCATCTATAAAAAACGCGATGGCAGTGGATGTATGATATCGGCAAATCCGTGCTATGCGTTGCGTGTCGTGCGATCGGTGCGTGCGTTCTTAGGCAGGGGATGATCACCTTGTCTTCTAACGTTTACCGATTTATTCGCTTACCGTTTGAAACGGTTACAGATTGGTTCGGTTAACAGATTAAAAGTGTTGTTTAAACCAAAATGAGTAAATTAACCGAATTAAAAGGGTAATTAATGAAAACTGTTAACATGTAGTAAACGGTTAACCTGGGTTTTGTATTGTATTTTATCCCTTTAAGTAATATGTGTGATGATTCTAAAATGTAACCGATTACGACCAACTCTGGCGTATTTTGTTTCAATGACACAGGTTGTTTGAAGATGTGTTTAAGCAGTAGGTAATTAAGTCTACTCGGAACGAGGAATGAAACGTTCAATATCTATTGAACATGCAAAACCCGAAACAGTCCGCTTAAAGATAACCGAAATATTATGTAATAGGCTTAATACATAACACATTATGAAAATACCGAAATGAATCGATTACCGAAATAAATCGGTAACCCATTCACCGTTTGGGTTATCTACAGTTACGTTTCGGTTAATAACCGTAACCGTCTGTACTCTGCCTGCCGCCTGTTAAGCGATGGGGACAGTGCATAAAGCATTTCCCTACGAAGAAAGAAAGAGTTTTGAGTTCTTATAAATATAATGTAATCACAACAACGATTGATCAATTAAAGAGATTTTATGTTATATTATTCTTCTTTTAAAATAATAAAGAATATATAAAAAAAGCAATTAACACGAGCTTCTCGCTGGCATTAGTATATTAACAAATTATTTTTAAGCATAAAAGAAACTATTTAATGACTGACTTTCGAGAATTGTGCTTAACATTTTGAGACTAATTACAACTTATTTAATGTACACGTGCTTTGTCATAAATTCTATTGTAATAAATTCAATTTTTATGTCATGATTAATGTAAGTGTCATTATTCTTAATACAAAATGCTTAAAAAATCCACTTGGTCCCTGGCACCCTGAGATGGGAATCGAACCTACGACCTTTCGCAATCCGGGCGACTGCTCTAACCGCTGAGCTACCCCGGACCTAACAGGACTGGCGAATCTTTGAAGCACTTGTTACTTTTCGCTACTACAAATCAATCAACACTAGAAACTCGGAGGATTACTTACAGGAGTATATTAATAAACATGAGCTGTATGTATAGGCTATTCCCTAGAAACGACATTGTCAAACAGCCGATCAAATACTAGTCGTACTTGCACACGAAGAGTTCCGCACCGGTAACGAGCAAAAAGATCCATTTAGATACAATTTGGTATGAAAAAGTAAGAGACACTAAACAATAGATAAGATTTCATACGAATCCTGTAATAGGAATGAAAATACGGGTAGAAGTTTGTGTCGTCTATTTACTTACATTCTTATACATGTTTCTACATTTCTTAAGTCAATTTTGATTCGGGCAGAGATTTGGTGGCGAAGTTTTCATATGTCTTACTTCTGACATCTGACTGATGAAAATAAACACTTTATGTTATAGACTTCTTATGTGACGTAGTGGTTACCACACCAAGATAATTTAGGCAATGTTGATCTCCCACTTTTTTATATTAAAAACAAAACTACTGTTCTAATTTCGTCAAAATTTAATGAGATTAATTCAAAAATATATTATTACTAAAAAAAGCAATATGGATAAAAGAAAACAGTACAGTTTAAAACCTATTTTTATAATTATAAACCCATTTTTAAAGTATTTTTTACAATAAACCACTGTAAATAAAACTAATACCAACTAAACGAAGTTAGTAAATATCATAATAGATGAAATATTCCATGAGAAAAGTTAGTACACCAAACTAACATTGGGGTCTTATTTAAAAAAAGTTATAGCATCAATAATCAACTTATCACTGTCATAGAACACTTATTCTTCAAAAATGTAGAATCAATAAGATTTATATACCAAATACTAATTACAAGAACTTGTTAGTATATTCAGCTATATAGTACAATAGGACATTTAATTGTCTAATCAATCATTCCTTCTGAATTTGGCAAACGCTAACGACGGGGTCAGTAATTATAAAATGAATTGTCTATGTAAATACGATTTGAGCGTATTGTTATATTGAATTCTGTTTGAGTTGCCAACGGGATGAAAGATCATTGTTATTGGTTTCTATAGTTGATACCTACATATTTGATATAGCCATTTGAAATAACAGTAACACCATATTGATTGTTTTTTATTATTGTAGTATAGATCTGTAACGGTGTGTCATACTACCTTTTATTTTCCTAGGTTTCAACATGCAAACTTTTTGTCTTTGATATTCAAAATCATTTCTTTTTAATATTCACCTTTCGTAATTTAAAATTTTGACTAATCAAATATACTCTTTATGGATGTCAGTTCGTAAAAAAATTCATCTGTTGTAACATGTAAATCACATATATTATAAATTTAAAGATAAAATTTATTAATAATTGTTAATATTCAAATAGGAATTATATAATAAAATAAAAGTGGATTCTGTAACTTGGAAGATTCAAGTTTTTATCAAGAAACCCAAAGAGGGGTACGTATTCGTTTTATTTGGTAATTTTAAAAAGTAATATTTAGTTGCACATATGAACTGTTTTTATATTCATTTTTTGTTTGTTACAGTTTCTTTACTTTATCCTTTATACCATAAATAAATCCATACTCAAGCTAGTCAGCATTTCATTAATTGGCCTAAGCACCGAACCCGTCACAGAACTTAATTTATGTAATGTTATTCAGTATTTAATAATTAATTCACAATTGACGTCTCCATGTGGATATATAGAAATAACGTACTGAAATTACTTACGCTTACTGTAATATAACTACTGCATACGTTATATCAACTTAAGTGATGACTGAATCGTCAGTCATGTGGCACTTTCGGAAAAACACATGATTGCAACAATAGAGGAACACAAAGATCAATACTATTATTAGAAAATGCTTTTTTGCTTTGTTGACGACAGCTTTACCAGCCTCCATAAATAAGTGTTTTATTATTTTTATGGCTTTTGTCACTTATTATTATTATTGCTTTTGCTATCTGTCCTATCTTGTGAGTGTACGTTTTGACATATATCTTTTTCAGTCTATTTTTTTAAATTTTTTACATACTACATTCCTGCGGTGCGGTGCGGACTGAGTTTTAATTTCTTAGCGAAAAATGCTTAAAAACCACTTTGTCCTTGCCACTCTGAGATGGGATTCGAACCTACGAACTTTTGGAGAGCAGTCACTCGGATTGCAAAAATCGTGGGTTCAAATGCCAATTTTTTTAAGAATATTTTCCAGTATAGCATTGTGAATGTAAAATTGATAAAATAAAAATGAGTTTCAATTTTTTTAGCGCAGATAGTTGGAGGCTGAATAACAAAAGCTAGTTTTTACTAGGTGACATATGATACAGGACTAAAGTTAAAATTTTTAAATTTAACCTTAATCTTTGCTCATTAGTAGCGAAAAGTGACAAGTGCTTGAAAAATGGTCAGTCCTATCAGGTCCTGGGTGGCTCAGTAGTTAGAGCAGTCGCCCGAATTGCGAAAGGTCGTTGGGTTGAGTCCCATCTCAGAGTAACTGGGGCTGGCGGATATTTGAATAATTTTTCACAAAGCATTTTTTTTTATTACAAAAAAATATTTTAATTGATAACTAATATTGTTACAAACTATATATATAAAAACTTTTGCATTTAACTTTAACAAATTTTTCTCCAAACTACAATATTTTAATATGATGCGACTACATTGTTGACAAAGTTAATTTTGGGTATATTTAAAAAAAAACGAACTATAGACACCCATTTTAAATGCTGCGCATTCACCCGAAAATATGATCACTGCATCCAACGAAACTACTAGAACGGAAAAACGTTTATGTCGATTTCAATTTTCGGGCATATTGGCAGTAAGGTGCACCTGTCAAATAACCCATCATTCGTTTTTCAGATGAGCCCATCTATAAACTAGCTGCCTGCCTGCCATAATCGTAGCAGGAAATACGCGAAACCATTTCATATACGAATTTCGTATATTATTCCTGATATTTACACGCATTCTACGTCCGTAAATAACTTTTCTCTCACAAAATCTATTGAATTTCTGTGTTGAATAAGGTACTTACTTTCACCTAATAAAGCTAACGGTTTTTACCCGCTGGAGTGCTAAAAACTCAACTGAAATAAGTTTAAATTTCATTTCTATTCATTTTGATTAGTCGGTAGTGGTAAGTTAATTGTGATGCATTTTAGTTGGTTTTTAAAGACGTCAATAAAAAACAGAAGGCTTTATTAGGCGACATTACTTTATAATTATCTACTTTAACTTATATAAAATTAAAAAGGCACTTATTCAGGAACTCAATTTCTAAACAGATAAAAGGGTCTTTGAATAAAAACCCCTACGTTTTTGGTACTAAAAACTTATAGGCAGTTGCTTTCGTTTAAAAATTATATATCTATAGGTACACATAATTAATGAAATACTGATTTATAATGTGCGATTTCTTATAAATTATTTTATCAGTTAAGTAAGGTACGACTAAAAATGTTTAACATTTCGAAATAATCAGTTAAATCAAAGTTTTCAAGTGCTATAAATACCAATTATTTTGAAATACACTACACGTTTCACTGTAGCTCGAATAGGACAGATTGAATAAGCAACTGAAATCGACTGAAGCGATTTAGAATAGTTGAAAATTTGCCCTCCTATATATGGTATTCACACAGGCTATATCTGTACAGCCTGCTTGATTAATATACTCGTATTTATATACGGAAATGGAACGAGATTTTCGAAAAAATAAATCAAAAATGAAATAATTGTATGTCTTTAATGTTATAGAATTAAATTCCTTTATCGAAAACGGTTCCAATACAACCAGTCACGATGGTTACTATTATAGAACTTTTTTTATCCCTGTATGGTAACTAAAGGTTTTAGGTTATTATCGCTTGGGCTTCTATTGATTGTGAAAATTATTAATAGTATATATGGGTATATAAACATTTATTTATTAAAAAAATATTACAGTCGCCCAGTTTGCGAAAGATTCGAACCCATCTCGAGCACATGACATTGTCAAATTTTCAAATGTTTCGTAATACTCTTGGTCGGATTAATATTTCCAATAAACCTCGTATAAATATAGACTAACTAGTATAGATATATAATTTCAGTTTGTACTAAAAACCATCTTAAAATATGTCCAAATATCCCACATCACATTTTTAGTCTATATCATAAAACAATATGAACGATATTACACATTTACGGAAATGTTTGCTTCGAAAGATTCTTTACAAAGCTTTCCATAAAGCAGCCGCAGATAAAAGCTTTTCTAAAAGTATAATTCGAAACGGAACTTAGCATTCTCCGTTCCAGAAAACCGTTGAAGCAAATGTTACTCCAAAACTTCCATCTAATTTATATTTTCGTAAATTATGAACCAGGTTTTGTGAAAAACAAATAACAAACCAAAGAGAGATTCTTTGTTTTCTACGGCTTGCTTATATCATGGAAAAGTCAAGACCAGGAATCAAAAACAGGATCCGAACGACTAGGACAATAGGAGGTACGATTGTTCACTACCGCCTTATCTGAAAGGGCGTGTCCGCTGTGGACCCTGGTCAGTTATAATGTCCATTGTAACGTCTGAATTATAGTCTCAAATTCGGTTTGGTGCCCATCGAAGTTGATAATTCTCTTTGTTTGGTGAATTGAAAATGAAATTGGGATTAGGCGGGAAATATAAAGAACGAGTGGCTTTTGTTTAGGAATTCATAGCAGTTTTAACCCGTATGCTGGTCAGTAAAGCGAAAACTAATATTTTACGAAAATTGTAATGATGTGGAACCGTTAAATTTGGCATAATTTTTATATGGAGAAGAAATGCAAAATTACATTTTCTTAGTAATGCTCAAGTATTTAATATTGAAATTATAACTTTTACTTAAATAAGCAATCTATTAAGAAGGCACATACATAATCTCTGATATTTTAACGTAAAAATAACGTCGAAATACGATCAATCATTTTTCTTATTATCTTGATTTAATTAAATTGTGTACTGTATAAAACAAAATCGAAATAATCGTGATGATTTACGTTTAATTAATTAAAAATAGTCAAATAGCCATCTTTTGTCCCGTTCCATCTCTTTGACATACGCAAGAACAAAACTGGCCTTGTCTTAGATATTATTCCTATTTCAATATCTACAACTAACTTTCCGCAAGCGGCTTCGTCCACGTGGTTCTGTATTATGTATAATCTATATGAGAAAATTCAATACAAACTTAATCTCTCCCTCCCCCCCATTATCTATCACCAACCCTTAGGGGTCGAATTTCTAAAAAAATATTTCTCAGTGCTCACATCATTATAGGAATCCCTGTACATATTGAAGGTAGACCACAAATCGATATTTGTCATAATTGTGTTAGCCTGACGTGCAGTCGTGTGTACAATATATAAAAAGAAACTGCTTCGTTTTTGACAATATTACATAAATTACGCAAACATATAACTGCTAGTATTCTCAAACTAAAAGCACATAATTGAAGAGAAAACGAGACGAAATCACGACGCCTGTGAATGTGATGGACAGAGATAGATGATGACATATTTTGATATAAACGCCAAAGCATTTATTTTTTTCTCCGATGCCATTACAATCTGTCAGGCCTTGAATGCGAGGCGACTTATTATTTCAAATTTATTAATTTTCACCGAACAAGGGAATTTCCAAGAAGTATGTAATAAAATTTATGATATATCTTTCATTATAAATATACGTCTTATCTTAGAAATACGTAAGCAAATAAATAAAGTGGCACCACATAATTATTTTAAGATCCTACTAATACAAATTAAAAGTTTTTTTAGTAAACGAGATAGTATTTATCCTTCTCATGAAGAAGTTTTTATTATCTAAAAACGATATTGAATCCCAAAGGTTATATAAAAACCAGAACGGAGCTTTAAGATTACTATACTCCATTCATTATAGCATTAGACAGAATGAAAATAAGGTTCTTTTTATGGTATACTTTGTGACAAAATGTCAACAATCATGTTACTCTTAAGATTAACGGCTAATTTGCTGCATATTCACTTAAATACCAGCTGCTATACTTAACCGTTGTTTTTTAAGCTATATATTAAACAAATTTATGAGTATTTGACTAACTTAAAACATTTAATAATTATTACAATAAAAAGTGTTCATCTTAAAGAATCGAAAGAAGCAGGGTTAGATAGTTTCGGCACGATTCTCATGTTACTATAACTCTACCAAATTTAAAACCTAATACCTTCAAACGTTTCGGCAGTACAGCTTTTTAATTTTGTCAGATTATGGTTTATTCATAATAGTCAAAATACGTAATCTGGGATTGTTATTCATTGTTAATGCTACTGCCTTTCTTGTTGTTTTGCCATTTTCGGTGGTTGAGTAATTACTGTTTTCATATAGTTTTGTTTTAGTTTTTATCTTTTTGTTGTTAAGTTTTGCTAAATTAATAGGCCCGAGTGGCCTACAACAATAACCTTTGACATTTCAGCAAGTTTGTCCAATGTCTTAATCAATAGTCTAATAATATCTGAATAAATGTTATAACAGTAATAATAAAAAAAACATTTTGTTTACCTTTATTTTCTGGGCATAGATATAACTAAATTATATTCTATTTATTTACACTTATAATTAGAATCAATCAAAACAACAGATAGATAGTTTTATTTTCATGTTGGCTGTTAGTAAAAGATGAATTTAGAAAATTCTAGTCTCATCTCAACCCCGAGAAAAATGTAAAATTGCCCAACTCTTTCAGACTACCTAAAGTTCAAAATTACAACAAAACTATTATAAATATTTTTAAAATTTATCTTGTAAATAAAATGTTCTGCACTGCTGCTTCTGAGATCCTCTTTTTTCTAATGTTATAATGAATGGAGTTGGTTGTCCCGACTGTCACAGGTAATTTTCGCTTAAAATATTGGAACTTGACTGGACTGCTGTATACTTGATACATGTATGTAAGCCGGTAACGCAAAAACAACCGTATCGCTTGTATCAAATAATTTGAACATGACGGCCTCTTTTAAGGATAAGTTACAGAAAAAAGTCTTAGGTTATGTGACATGTTAAATGCTTATTGCGAGGATGTCAAATGTGTATCTATACAAATAAATAAAATTGGAGCGTCTGTTTATAATATAAAAAAACTGCTTTTTACTAAATGCAAGTTTGTATTTTTTGTCTGTCTGTCTTTTAGTCCCGGTTAATCTTTGAAACGGTCGGACCGATTTTGTTGGAATTTTTACTGGCAGATAGCTTGTGTAATAAAGAGTCATTTAAGTTTCTTTAGACGCGGACGAAGTCGCGGGCTCAAAAAGTTTTTTATATATTTGTAATCAATAGTTTTCAACTTAATTAAAAAAGAAAAGAAAGAAAGGCGAATCGGACACCAACACAGATCTTCGAAAATATAGCTTCTAAAATTTTGGAATAAAAATTTTATATTTATATTACACAGGAAAAACATCAATGCCAGATTTTTTAATTACTCACGACTCCGAAAACTCCTAAAGAATGTTTTCTTCTAATTGACGACGAAACCACATTTCTTTTAACAGTTACCTTGGTTCTAAAGCCAATTTTGCTTTTAACGTGCGCAATGATATCTAAGTGACGTGACACAGAACATTTTGAAGGGGCATTCACCACCAAGATGAATGTCTTGACAACGCGCCGGAAGGCAAGAATTAATAACTTCCACCCTACCAACGTATGAGACAGGTAAAACAGTGAATGTCTATAAAGACGCAATGCAAAATGTGTTTTTATAAGCGTGCCAATGTGAAGAAATATGAAATTAAATTCATAAATATATATTCCTCAAATATTTATATCAAATGAAACTCATATACCTATTTTGTAATAATATTCTGTTATCATTAAAACAGAGTATTTGAAAACATGAGTGGCTCGGTGGCTTAGTGGATAAGCGCCGCATCCCAAGACAGTTGTTGTTAAGCAACGATTGCAATGGTCGGTCACGGGATGGGTGACCAGAAAATATCCATATACAATATCGAGTAATTCCGTGCTTCGGAAGGCACATTAAGCCGTTGGTATCGCCTACATCTGCAGTCGTTAATACCCTCCAATAAGCATTGGGCCAGCGTGGACGGTCATCCTCCTAAATCATTAATAAGGACGGCCTGACCCTTGCAGTGGGGACGTAAAAGGACTGATGATGATGATGATTTGACAACATAAATTTAACGTTTACGTTATTTATTTTGTAGGTAAAATTATTATGCATGATTGTAAGTAGTAAGCTCCCAAATGAACTCCATGGGTAGCGCGAGTGTTTAGCGCTTTCAGTCTGCGATGAAGTTAAGCAAGCAAATGAAGGTCATAGTACTATACTGCTTTTACCGTGATTGGGGAGGCACGTTACGTTTTTGTTCCCAGCTGCATCTGCACTCGTTAGTACTCACCAATCCGCACTAAGCCCGCGTGCTAGGTTGTGGTCGTCTAGATCGTCCATTCTCCATGATTTGGATTCGATCAATCCAGAGAAGCCCTGCGCCCCAGCAGTAGAGACATTAAAAGGCTCATTGATGATGATGATAATAAAAGTCCCAGATATATTTTCATACTTTATCTGGGACTCTCATTACCAATGAGAAACAGATACAAACTTAGCAAAAAGAGACTCAGATATTTTTGAACGTTAGCTACATTCTCCCATTTTCATTTATAAGTTCAAAACTATCATTTCATTGGAAATTATATAAAAATCAAATAATTGTGAGATTCTCACAATAGAGCTTATTGATTAATAAGAATTATGATAAAAATTCAATAAAATATTCAGTTATGATGAAGTGCTGAACTTTCTGTAGTTTACAGTCTCCAGTCTATCTTTGTCTACTTAATACACCCAAACATTATATTCCAATGTAAATAAATCCTTGGGAAGTATTATGGAGGTTCAATATAGTTAAAGTGGCTGCATTCGTCGGCGGGTGAGATCTAAGCGGCGGGTGAGAGCAAATAATTAAGTGGTCTAACAGAGTTTCTCGTTATGGTCTAAGAAATTGTAGCAAAAATGTGTAGGGGGTTTCCTAAGCTTGATTTTCAGTACGTTGAAGTACTAAGGAGATACGTTACTCAGTACTCAGTGCGGAAGTTAGGTGCAGGAACATCTGGTGGCAGCGTGTCAATATATGTAAAGTTCGTAAACTGTAAGTTTATTTGCCAGTTCTTTCCTTTTTCGAACAGCTAAGGAATCAATATAACCTGGCACTCTTCAAAGTCAGAGTGAATATACATTTTTTAGGTAGGAACGTACAATCTTAGGTTACTTCTTACTTACCATCAGGTTAGTTAGTGACCAAATGTTAATCCAGTTATAGAATAAAATAAACATATTGAAATTATTGATAGTTAAAAAAAGAAGTACTCAGACATTTATTTCATGGAAAAAACACATTCAGTAATCGCTGGAAATGTGTCTCGCGCCTTCGCCGCCAGACTTCCGCTCTGTAAACTGAGTGACATACAACATTGATATTTCAATAAACTGAAATATCAAGATTTAGAAAGCTGTTACAGATTATTGTCACGAGCTCACCGTCTATTGTGAGAATGTCAAGTTTGGGTATATACGCATGTCCTTCGCTATTAATTATGAAGACTGACATGGATAATATTATTTCTTATAGTTTGTATAGTTGAGATCACTGTTTAGTTCGTAAGTTATGATACTGTTGTTCCATTTGTGGTCAAGTATTTCAATATGATCTCACATTGTTAGGATACGTAATATTTGAAGTCGATCTCTACAAATGAAATGGATACATTTACATAAATTTTAAGATGTAATAACCTAGATTGGTTTCGGTTAATTATATATTTTAGGCATAATAGCTTTAAGATCACTGTCATTGGTCTATTAAAATTAGCCTCGCAGGGAGAGATAACAACCAGAGAACTAGCACAAACCTTTCTGCATTCCAAAAAAACTTGCTGAAAAATTTCGACGTCTGGTACTAAAATATTAATCTTTAATATATGCACTGTCTGAAGCCACCGCCAATATTGTGGTATCCCAAATATATAACACACCGCACAAAAAAGACAATGACATTGACAGAAGCTTATGCCATAGATTAAGTAAAGCAGTGATTAAGCAGCAACAACCAGGAGATACGTCTTTTGTTATTGGTTGCTTTGAAAGTTTGTAGATTATGCTGCAGAGAAAGTACCTATAACAAATACGAAAGTACGAGGAAGATACAATAATTAGTGTTTGTTACCTAAAGATTACTTAATTTTATTTTTCATGGTAGATTCTGGTTGTATAAATGATCTTACAATATCGTTACATACAACAGATAACCAAATACTGATCCACACAGTTAGTTTTAAAATTAAGTGACAATTTTGAATTCACTGGGTAATTTAATCTTACATTATCCCATACCAATTTTGTGAGCTATGGCAAAATACACATATTACATAAAGTTAAAACGCAAACAAAGAATCACAGTACATTACTTATTTTTTCCTTCTTTATCAGATAATCATTCGCTTATAATTTGAAAAAATCATTTTTGCCATCTTGGACCTTATCGACTTACTACTAGAATTAAAATATCCAGATCCAGAATCGTACTCAAATCATTAAACTTACGTGCTCGTAATAGGAATTCAAAACATTCAACGGCTTGATATTTCATTAAAGTCTGGTGGGAACACTCTACTTCAACAGCGATAAAAGCTCAGGACAATCAATCAAACCATAGGCTATCTTGGTAAGAAAGATGACATCTATATTTCTACATACCTTCAGTGGCAACAGATGGTGTTTTCTACACAGTTGATCATATTAAACAGAATGATGTTTATAAATAATTGTAAATAAGTATTTATGTATTAAACATAAATACTTATTTATAAAATAAGTATTTTAAGGTTTTTTTTGTACATTTTCATGCATATCAATGTAAACAGCGTATCGTGGGTTCCATATTTGTGATGCGTACTCCTAACCACTACTAACGATCGAGCAATAAAGTATCTAAATTGTTTTAGCTTCAGTGAAATCTGTGGTGTTACGAATTAAGAAACCGAGAGCTTTCGTAGCATAGTATCTAATACTATACTACCAGTATTATCATTATATAGAAACTTGGAATCATGCACCACACCCAGAGCACACATAGAATGGAGTCGTTGAAGACCGTTGTTGAAGAATATAATTTTATTTAAAAGTGATTTTCCAACAGTAATGACAGCTCAAAAACATTGGGACGAGCCGCTCTGTAAATTGGTACGGAATATTCTATAAAACACGTCTGCCAATTCTGCAGAGCATGCTCGTCTCTTAGCTGTCACTGAGTGGGAATCCGGTTTTTAGTTACAAGTCTTCGACTGTTGGGACAATTCTAGATAATACAACTTTTCGCCTTTCAGTTTGTCTTCGCCTGGGGGCAACCCGTAATCTCCCCCATCTTTGCCCTTGCGGTGAAACGGTGGACTCTTTAAGTCATCACGGCTTATCTTGTAGCAGAAGTGCTGGTCGTATCTCTCGGCATGCAAGTATCAATGATATCATCCGTCGAGCTCTTGCTACGGCGTCAGTGCCAGCCATTCTAGAATCGAACGGGCTGACTCGCGACGAGGGTAAGAGACCTGATGTTGTAACGGTGTGCCATGCCACCGTTTGTTTTCCTAGGTTTCAGTATGCAAACTTTTTACTTTTGAAATTCAACATCATTTCATTTTATTACTCGTCTTTCGTAATTTAAAATTTTGACTAATCAATTATACTCTTTATGGATGTCAGTTCGTAAGAAATTCTCCTATGCACAAGATGAAATTATAATACAATACAATATTAATGGTATAAATTTTACTATGTAATTTTAAAGTAATTCATTTATTGTGATAAATAATGTGATATGGTGATACAAATTATATAACATATGTAACTACTAAATTGTAATCTGTATTTTGGAAGATCCAAAAGTTAACTAGAAGCCCGACAAGGGTTTTTCTTATTACCCTTATTTAACTAATAAATATATACTCAAGCTAAGCAGCCTTATTAATTGACCCAAGCACCGAACCCGTAACAATGTGATGTCTTTGATACCTTGAAGGATGGGTCGACCCCTAGTATGGGATGCCTCCTGCGTTGATACTTTGGCACAAACTCATCTTCCACGAACATGTCTTGAAGTGGGTGTAGCCGCCGCTGCTGCAGAAAGCCTCAAACGGTGAAAATATTCAGGTATAAGTAATACCTACATATTTGAGCCGTTTGGGGTCGAAACGATGGGTCCATGGGGCCATGGAGCCCATCGTCTTTATCAAGAGTTAAAAAGACACTTTTTGAGAGGTCAGGTGATCAGAAGGCTGGTTTGTACCTCGCCCAAAGAATTAGTTTAGCTATTCAAAGAGGAAACGCTCGCAGCCTTCTGGGTACCTTACCTGTAGACAATGATCTGGGAAACATTTTTAATTTAGTATAGTTATTATTTTAAGACATAGTTTAGATAAGTAGTTTTAATTTATTAGACCAATTAAAAATTAACAACAATAATATACAATTAAACAATTTGTTTTAAGCTAACGTCAATTAAAATGAACGTTTGTGCAACACAATAATGTCATTAGGCCGCAAATATTTTGAATTATTACTTTTTCCGTGTTCAAATTTGCGTGTTCATGTTTTGCTGATTGATAATATTTCTTTCTGATCGAGAACGGCATAGCTTATTTTTTTATTCATTTTTAGAGTCGGCGACCCACCGCGCCGGACTTCTAATGCCGCGATTACACAGACGAGTAGCTATTTCTAAAGCACAACATTGAATTGATAACCTCTCCTTTAAAAAAAAAACTGGTTATAAAATGAATTAAAGCAATGTGAGACAGATTCGTAAATAATTAAAAACACTCGGGCGTTGTGATGTGTCCGAAAAGAGACTGCGGATAGGAGACGACACAACCATGTTTTAAAAAAAAGAACCAGGTATGCGGATAATTATCCGCTACTCTAGACCCGTATTACCATGAGAATGACGAGAATTCATCCTTTACTACGGAATCATCATCATGATCAGCCCTTTTACGACCCTACTACAGATGGTCTTCTTTATGGATGAGAAGATTGGGCCATGACCTTCCACGCTGACCCGATGTGGATCGGAGAGTATTAACAACCGAAAATGCAGCCAGCACCAACGGCTTAACGGGCTTTCCGAAGCACGGAGTAGCTCGAAATATTTTTTTTATGGTCACCCATCCCTTAATTGATCTTTGCAAAAGTTACTTAACAACAACGATCACGAGCCGCGGCGCTTATCCTCTATGCCACCAGATTATGGAATGTTAAGGTTATTACAGTGAAAAATACCAATTCAAATCATTAGATGTCGTTAATAAAAACTAATGTGAGCAGAACATAATAACAGCGTAAATCTCTCGTAACCACAAAAACGTTAATAAATGCTCACATTTTGTTTACGTGATATATGTTTCCATTATAAGCATTCCCGGGAGTGAAGCCCGAAAAACTGTTATAGTTTTTATTTTCTATTTACAGCTATGCAGACGTAGTAGTACACAGTCCGGCCAAACAAAATAACATTTATTAAAAATTTCCGAAACCAATATCGCCAAAAAACTCACTGGCAGTGCATTTTTCAATCCATTTACTCGTATCAGCGACGTTCCCTTTATTTATGACAAAGTCACTGATTTATGGTGCAATGCACGATTATATAATCATCATCATCAGCTCTTTTATGTCCCTACTGCAGGGGCACAGGCTTCCTTATAGATCGTTAAGGAGGATCAGCCATGACCCTTCCCGTTGGCCCAATACGGATCGGAGATTATTAACGACTGCAAATGCAGCCGGGCTCAACGGCTTAACGAGTCTCCCGAAGCACGGAGTTCGAAATAAACATTTTTGGTCACCAATGAAGTGAAACCCTTGCCAAATTTGCTCAACAACAACAATCGTAAGACGCGGCGCTTGTCCATTACGCTACCGAGCTATTTGTAATGTATAGTATATGATATAATATTAATTATTATTAACTTACTAATGGATATGCCTAATGCGGATAAGTATTAATGAATGCAAATGCAGCCAAGACCAACGTGACTACTGAAGCACGGAGGAGGTTATAAATTTTTGGTCACCCATCCTATGATAACCCTTGAGAATGTTGCTCAACCTCTGCATCACCAACCAAACGCGTTAATAAGCCATTATGCTCCTCAATATCAAATAAAGATCGTTGTCCTTCAGTACTTATATATATATAACTTCCAAATATATTTTGTGTCAAAACGGCATTCTATTGTATACCAATCTATTGGCGACGATGTATAAAATTCTCTAACTTTTAGTTTAGATACATATGTATTTTTTCCATATTTTTTTTAACTATTGGAATAAAGAGAGACAAGTGTCCCAGCAGTGGAGATGTTGGTAAGCTAATGATGGTGATACAATGGTCAATGCTTTAAATAGCTTAAACGCCAGTGTAGCAGGCCAGTGTGCACACAGCACTTTCGGACCACGTGCACAAAGTCGCTGGTCAGCTAGCAAAAAATATCTTTAATTATCCTATATTCAAATTTTTGTTTTGTTATTCGATTCGATAAAATTTTAATGGTACCGACTCTGCCTATCAAGCTGTCGATAAAAAAATTTGGAAATCGATTTATAATCGGCGGATTAATTGCGCAACAAACACCAAAACCATACAGTCGATCTGAGACCCACCTCCTTTTTGAAGTCGGTTAATAAGTATTAATTATACATTATTTATATCTGAATTGATCGTTATTTATTTCCATTAGATGCTTTGCAATCATTTTGTCGTGATACAGTAACAATACATTCAGAACTCTTTCGTTGAATGGTATATAGCGATAAATAAGCTATCACACGGTTCGGGATGCGTTAATCTAGTGCAAAGTTCAGGTTTCGTTGTTTGACAGATAAATTAAAGTGTCAGTCAAATTGAGCAACATTCACTATCGGCCTGACTACGGTTTGAAGTGCTTTTAAAATTTAGATGCAAAGTATAGTGAACAACTACGTGATCGATTTTTTAAATGTTATCACCGTTTCAGTGACTCCGAGTTTGATTTCCGTCAGTTTATATTTTTTTTATGATGTCTCAAGTCTGGGTCATGGTTAGGATGGCTGGTCTTGATGGGACCCTCTTACAGAATACCGAATTCATCCACTGGCGTGAGGGAAACCGCAGCCGGTTATATCAGGTAGACTAGCCACAATAGCCTGCCCAGGATGTGATGGTTGGAAAGCCCTAATTTCCACTGCGTTATGAAAAAAAAATGATGGCTGGTCTTCAAAACGGGTGCGCGGGTGTGGCAGTAGAGGCGCCGTCACATCCTGATGACCTTATTCATCGACGATGGTGCCTCAATAGATCATGGAGGAGGGAGGAGATAGACAATAGCGCATTCCTCTTCTCGAAAGGGGCAGCCCAGGAGACTGACAACCACCTGGTCATGGTACGTCCCTGACTGTACGGGAGGAGGCTCTGATGTACGCTAGTCTTTCTCGTTGTGAGGGTGGCATTTGGAATCTGTCTCGTGCTACTCTAAAACCTGGAATGCAGAATAAACTCGAAAGTTTGTTCTATATTTGGGCAGGATAGTACTCTTCTGAGTGAACTTCGAAAGCTCATGGAGACTATATAATTATAAAATATTGCCTAGTAACAGACGTTATAGAAATTCTACTACTTACACGATGAAATTAGTAATGAGCGTGGGCTCCTTTTTATTTCCAGGAATTTGAAATGAGAAGATCTGTATTATGAAGAGCGTTACTATATACATGAATTAATTTAAACTAATTATACTCACTCTGTCTATGATTTGGGATATGTCAAATTGTGTTTCAAAATCTTTTCCTGCTATCCAATACTTCACAAGGAAAACTTAAACTATATTTTTTTAATAACATTATCTTTTTCTGTTTTCTTAGGAAATAAATTTTATAAATATCTTATTAATTTTGCTTAAAAGAATGAATAATTTTGTCCATTTTATATTAGGTTATTTATTGTAACCACTTTTTATTACAATAAAAAGAGTATTTTCTAAATATACTGTTTTGACATACAATTTGGATGACATTAGCTTCATAGCAGTTTACATAAAAAAGTAACTTTCCTAATTTCACTGGGTTAAATATTCAAGTCTTACGAAAAATCTTCGCTAAGTAATTAAACTCTGAAAATATTTTCCTAGGAGACTTAAAATAATACCAAAGAGAATTTTCGTGAAAAACCGTTTCGATGAAAATTTTAAAGTAATTCCTTGGGACAGTTCAAAAAGTTATTTTATGCCTCATTTGAAACTGTTAGTGTTACTTTATAAAAACAGACGGTTTATTTTAATTTTAAATTTATTTAACCCAAATGCAAAATAGATCAAATATAATATTTATTGACTGGACCTTAAACAAGGGGGGATACCAATTCAACTGTTTTGTGTTTATGTTAAGTAAAATAATGAAATATCCATGACACTCCATAAATACTTTATTCTTCTACTTAAAGCGTCTCTCCAGTAAATGGAGTCCAGTAAATGTTGATTGACCATCAACTTCTTACAACCATCCCTAGTTCCGAGTCGGTACGGCTTGGCCGCGCTAGCTACTCCCGTCTATTCTCTAATATATCGGAGCCACAATTTCTTCCTCTTCAAAAGTTTCTGTTCCTAATATTTTCGACCATGATTATTAGTTGCAGATGTTCATTCTCTGGTGTAAAAAAATATGTAAAATATTTAATGAGATTTGGATTTGTAGATTTCTCTTATTGAATACCGATCGTTACTCAAATGGATGCCCATTCGAACTCTAACCACCCTTTTGTCATTACTGGATTCACCTAATACTTCTTCCTATCTTACTCCCCACTTTCAATACTTGTCCACAAGTCACACTAAAATCTAAGTTCTGCTTCAAATCGTTTGCTCATGTGTCCTTCTCATTGCTCTGATGTACTTCATTCTTCCTTCTTTATTAAGTCTATTCTCTTATGGAACTCTCTTCCTTTAGACCTAAGAATGTCTACCAGTCGGTATGCGTTTAAAACTAAGTTACGCAGATATCTTTTAGAGCAAGCAGATTCCTTTAATTGTTAATCATGTATGTATGTATGTTTCTATGTACAATATTAAATTGTATGTCTCTTAAAGTATGTATTAATTAGGTTATCTAGCTTAGTCTATTCTTATAATTGAGCACCTGACCACGTATTCTTCTCCACATTACCTTAAGGTTGGCAGAAAATGCCGCAGGCATTAAGTCCGCCTTTGTATATTTGTGCATAAAGAATAAATAAATAAATAACAACTAAATTCAAGACTCATTTGTCACTTATAATAATCTAATTTCGACTTCGAAAATGAATCCATGACATAATCAAAAATACACTTGCATTCTTGTTTCTACCACTAAAATAAAGGAGAAGAATATAGTCTTAGTTCTAAAATTATGGAAGCCTTAATTTAAAAAGAAAGGATATTCTTAATGAAAAATGCTTAAAAAATCCTTTTTACCTGACTGGCACTCTGAGATTGGACTCGAACCCATGACCTTTTGCAATCCGGGTGACTGCTCTAACCACTAAACTACCCAGGATCTACCAGGACTTTTCAAGCAAAATTGATTAAACATAATATTTTAAAAATTATCTTATTCAATAATTTGGATAACGAGTGAAAATAACAATACATATTCCATTTAAATTATTACAGTACATAAGTGAAGCATACAGAATAGGGATGATGACTAATTTTTGTTTGTTTGTCCGTCAGGTAGAGTGTTAAAAAATATTAAACACGTATTTTTTATTTTTTTTCGTAATCATAAAATTACGGCGTTACATTGAGTTGAAATTTAGCATGACGTCACGTTAGAGTACGCTTTCTACTCAACTGTGACGTAGCGAGCCCCCACTCCTCAACTTTAATGCCAGTTATCTAAGCTATTTCTTGTTAAATTGAAGTAAAAAAAATACGTATCTAATATTTTTCTATTATCTGACTGACGGACTAAATAGAATTGCATTTTTTTTACCCAGTCATCATCCCTATTGTGATATTCTGTTGGGATAGATATGTACGAGTATAATGAATTAACGAAAGAATTTTGAGTGATGTAATTGGTTAGGGTTTGTTTTAACATAATGTAGGCTGGAATGTAGTTGTTCTGTCTTTTCTGCTCGATGCATAAAATTAATTCTGAATAACAAGCCATCAGATAAATATAAAATGTATCTCTTAATTACTAAAGCCTCAATCATTAGACGTTCTCTTGGAAAATTCGTTTCCTTAAAATGATAATACTTTTCCTACGTAAATGAGGATCGGATCAAGAAATCAACCATAATAAATGGATTTCGGAAGTCTTTTCGACAGGTAATATCTTGATAGACAATCATTTTACACCCAGTTGTACAAACGTACATTAAAATTGTCATTAGTTTCAAGCTTCATTATCGGTATGCATTTTTAAATTTAGAACACTAGTTAGAGTTACACTAGTTAGAGTTTCATGTCGTCATTAAACCTTAAAGATCGTTGCAATTTAGTGATAGATCTGTAGCTATGACTTTTATGCATTAATTTGCAAATAAATGTGTATGATGTGTCTATTGATATAATCTTCTTTGTTGTAAATTAAGAAAGGACTTATTTACCACAGTTAAAAAGTTCGTTTATGTCTGCAGACATCAAGCGTACATAAGAAACTTTTAACGTACCTATAAATAACTTATCTACATTAGTTTACAATGGCTGCATACGAAGTGCGAGTGATTTCTGTGAGCTCATATTAATGATCAAACAACTAATAGAGTTAGAATATTTAGTTTCTAATAAATAACAGCATTGGGTGCCCGAATCATACCTGAATTCGAATAAACTTATTCAAGCACTCATATACGCCTGTCTGACTTGACCGATTCGAGTGGCCTAGTGTAATCATTTATTAGTTCTTCACAATTTCTTCGTTATTTGTTACTCTCAATAGACGACTAAAGCTCTTGACTTTCCAATACAATTCAAAATTTAATCTCGTTTAATTATTGCTTTAACACTTAAGAGTTATATTTGAAAGAGGAACATAGCTGAGATCACAGCAATATTTCTCTTAGTAAAGAGGCTCCAATAACACAGGATATGATTGATATTAAATTATAATTTATACGGAAAATTCTGTTTGAAATTCTCGAAGGTTTGTTATTACTGAAGTTGTTTATAGAAAATGGATTTCCAATGAATTTGCAATAGACTCAAAAGTTATAGTTTTACTAAGAATTATTTTATAATAGAAGTAAATTATTCTGTAGCGTGCTGCATGATGCGTGTTTATTCTGTGCATAATTTGAACAACAAACGTTCTTTAATTTATTTATTTTATTAGAAAACCAACAGCTTTTTTCTAACACTAAGGATAATTTATAAAGCTAAGCCAATAACAGGTTTTCCTTAAATTATATCAACTATAGTTGTGTCGTTGATTAATTAAAGTTGAAAACAAGCAATCGTTGAGTAATGAGATACACATTAATTTCAAATTTCAAAAATATTATTGTATGTGCTATTAGTAAAACATTTCATTCTCTCTTCTTTGACAAATTTACAATTTATCCATTGAACTTCTGCTTATTGTGAACAAAGATATCAATATTATTAATCGATATCAAGATATCAATAGGAAGAAAGCCACACAAGCTACAGTAATTAACAAACTGAATAGCTTGCAAAGAACGGAATGTCTCATGGCAACTGGTGCCATGTCTACCACTCCAGGAGCCGCTCTTAATGCCCTGCTCAACTTACCGCCTCTGCATTTATTATAAAGCTAGCATCTACAGAGTAGGTAGGCATTACTGGTCAAAAGAACTGGCATTCCCTAATTGAAGGTCATTCACAAAAACTAGCTGAAGAGCTCTCGAAGCTAAACAGAGCAAATATAGGTACAATATTACGAACTTTATCTGGACACAGCAGACTAAACAGACGCCTATTTAACAAGAAACTAAATAGCACTGACATTTGCAGATATTGCAAACAGGAACGTGAAACACCAAATCATCTCCTGTGTGAATGTGGACCACTGATCCACAAACGTAAATAATATAAAAGGTAAATGAAAATCTCTTATTATTACAAATGTAAATCAGACAGTATACAGGGTGGACATAAACTACACAAAAATGTAAGTCGGCAGTGATGGTACAAACATTAAATGGTACCGTGACTTACAGAAGCTTACACGGTGTGCAAATACCAAGTTTACGGTTGGTGACGACAAGAGAAGGCTTAGTCATTATAAATATTCCCCCACCGATACTCTTTCCAGAAGCAGTCGAATCCCGATCAGCCCTAAACATGTTAAATCTAACATCACAAAACTCGCCGTCAATTATTCATGATTCAGTGAATAATATCACATCATAATTATTTCGTAAAATACTACCCCGTTGTAAGTTACAAAATTTTGTTCAGAGACCACAAATGTTTTAGGTATATAAATTTAACTTATTATTAGTAGTCATTTAAATAATAAAAACCTTAAGAAGTTAGTATCAACACAACCTTTTAAAGACTTCAGAAAACCAGACGATCATTTCTGGGTAAATGCATTGCTATGTTCAATAAAGTTCCACAAAATGTAGTTGACCTACCCATAAATAAATTTAAAAGTCATTTAAAGAACATACTTATGAGTGAAGGCTATTATAAAGTTGATGATTATTTTATTATGAAGTTATGTTCATAAATCAATTGTACACGTGACATAAATATAACAAATAATACCAGCATACTAACACACAACCCACATAAGAAAAAAAAAATTATGAGCACCCTTAAAATAAAGTCGTCTTTGTGCGTAATTATGGCAAGGCACTATAATAATACTACTCCAATTATGATGCATAACTACTAATATCACATAGTCGAATATATCAAATATAATTCGGATATCAAAACATCAGGTAAGTACTAAAACTACGTAAAGGTTATGAGCGAATTTGTGCTTATATATTGAGTCCATGTAATACTCAAGGTAAATAACACGCATTCTTTCTCACTCTAGCAAATGTCGTTTCTGTCTGACCGACAGAAAAGGAAAAAGTCGATACTATACTGTTTTCTATAATACTATGTATACTATACTATTTTCACCATTATCTTGTGCAAAACTATCAAAAATAGAAATTAGATATAATGGTGGATCGTTTCATCGTCTGTCGTTGTCTAATTTAAGTACAAAGAGAAGGACAGAGCAAGAAGTTTGTAAATTAATTTCTAAAAATTCCTCTTTTAAGTATTAAATGGCATACTGTTGATAGTTCAAACATATTTCGGAATTCAAAACTTTCTTTTCTAAAATCCGTAGCAAATAGCACAAACTAGAACTTCAGTTTATTCAACTCGCATTATTTCTTTTGCTATCTTATTTTGAATTTTTAAATAAACACAAGAAACTTTCATGTTTCAAAACACGGCGACACTCGACAGCTGCATAGAAATGACTGGAAATATATTCATTTCGCGACATTATTTGCTCTATGCCATCACAGGTGTTGCCAGGGTCCCAAATTGAATTCTGTCTAGCATTCCTCCTTTTTTATTTATTTATTTATTCATAGATGTTATGTTCACGAATATTGTATTCTTCAATTAGTTCTTTTTATAAGTCTCCAAATAGAACAGTAACTAAAAGATCAAGCTCTATTGAACATTAATTGAATATTATTTACAATATGTATTTATAAAGATCTCCATAAAAACCTGCCAAGAGCGAGTAGTCGTAAAATTCGTATAAATGTTAAATTTCCTTAATTGGAACTCCATTAGATAGCAAATAATAAATCCAGAAATCATCTTTCGTTGAAACTTTTTAAATCACTCCGTAATAACGACAACATCAAATATTTGATAAATTTTGCATTCACTATTTTTTACGACTGATAAGTAGTAATATGTCTTTTAGAAGGGAACTGACTCTGTGTTTTCATGAATCAAGTATTATTCCGTACATTATCATATCTGTCGAAGCCGCTTTATTGCTTTCCTTTTTTTACTTTACTAATTTTTAAATTATCATTCGATTTCCCTATGAGTGCACCACTAAAGGTATATCTGGTGTACTTGCGGGAGTCTGCTGTTCTGCGTCGCCGCCGCGGACGCTACAAACTTTAAATGAGGTTGCATTTAAGTGCGCAACCTAACTGCTGACCGTATAAACGCCATAACAGCATAAAGAAGAAAGAAACTTGCTGCTGTATTTTTTTTTTTGTCTTACGCTATAACACTTGAAAAATATTTATCAGCGGTATTCATTAATAATATTTATATTTTAAATGAAACTTCCGCATAATATACACAAAGACTGAATACCATAAAAATTTTGGCAGTGCGGCAGTGGCTGTTGGTGTCCAGATGGCGTACATCAGTTCGGTAAGTTCTCTCGATTTTATATTAAAGTTCTATCGGGTGTACTCTAAGGACAATCTTCTTTCTATAGTCCGTTTCTTTCGTCTTTTTTTTCTTCTTTAAATTTCATAACCGCATTCCAAAGAAGATCCCGCGTGCGGTCTCGGCTATTACACGCCGACTCACCAACATCCTGCATGTAAAAGTTTAGTAAAATTGCCAGACATAATAAAACGAGTTAAAGTGCTATCAATGTTATTGATGATATTGTAGCTAAAAGGTTTATCCAAATCACGCGCTAATAAAAGAATAATTTCCACGATAAATGGATCATACTGAACCATTTGATATCAAATGGTTCGTAATCCGAAAGAATAGTTGAAGTGCATACAAAAATGCACCCTCACGTTACATTAGCGACTTCCTATTACTGTATTATTCGGCCCTCAAGCATTCCCTGTCTTCTGTAATGGCAAATGTTGAAAAATACAGCTCAATATTCGATATTAGTGAACATTATAAAAAAACATGTAATTTAAAATAATAAGTGTGATCTTGAGCACAATGAAAATGACCTATGCTATAATCCATTCACACAGACTCATCCAATTTATCAGTTGTATATTATTTAAAAACATATTATATACAACGTAAGTGATTTGACAATATGGTAGATAGTTCAATCTCTCAAATGACTCAATATGGCTGCCATTCAGTGATTAATTAAAGCAGTCTTCCCTTGAAATGTTATTTTTCTTTAAAAATAAAGCTCATTATATTTCATACATTTCATTAGTATAAAACAATTTATTTGCTTCTGACACAAAATACGGTTCTTAAAAAACAAAAGTCGGTTTTAAAAATAATAGTATTTATATAGATTTGTTTAATGAGTTATATTTATTTAACTCTTTATTACATTTTATAATGTAGTTGCAGTACGCAGCTTATTGTTATGGAGGCTGAATTTATATACGTGTGTACACCATCACAAGAAAGTATGAAAATCGCTTACGAATAAACACATTAGTGTGAAAGCCAAATCGAGACCACAAATCATCCCATAATAATATAATATGATCTGTTATTACGATATAATGGTAATAACATTAGCTAATTCAGATACCGGGTGACTTACTTTAATATGAGTTATGGGATTATCTATGGTAATGCATGAATAGTTACGCGGTTTAATTAAGATGGATTTAATTATTACGTTTACGAATTCAGATTAATAGTAGCGTACCGTGATAACATTTTGATTGATATAATGCTCATAGGGGGCATGTTAGATTAAGCGATTTGCGAGGAACAATTAGCTTTGAGTGACTATAATACGACCTTTATCTTGTTTCGGATTAGCTTTTGTCTACGACTTCGTCTGCGTGGTATTAGTGATCTACATTCTATAACAATTTCATAACTAAATTTTGATTGATATAATGTTCATAGGGGGCAATTTAGATTAATCAATTTGCGAGCAACAAATAGCTTTGAGTGACTATTATACGACCTTTATTTGTTTCAAATTAGCTTTTGCCTACGTCTAAATTAGCTTTTTAGTATATTGTCTGCGTTATTACGAGAGTGAATAGGAATTAGTGATCTACTTATAACAATAGAAAATAATCAGTTAATTAGTATAGCTATGCTATACTATTAAAAATACTAGAATATACAATTTCATTGGAACTAGACTCACGTCATAGATGACGTGACAGCGCTATGTTTGACAACGTGTTATAAAGCTGGATTTATAAAAAAATAGCATATGTTACTGCAACTTATAAGTGAAAATCTATTGCAGTAAGTTAATAAGTAAATGTTTGACCTATATTTATTTATAGTTATTGATAACCAAAGACTTTAATTTAATTCAACGTAGTTTTGTAAACTACTTTTACAGTTCTTCATTCCATCGTCTATTTTATATTAGGAAATTATTTTGGCTTGAGAAATTACACTCAATATAAAACTCTATCCCTCATTTAACTCTTTGGAAAATTATATTCGAGGTTAATATAGTCACATATTCTTCCTAGATTTCTATACTATATTCATATCAGTTTCCATTTAAATACAGATAGTTAAAGTTATTTTTGCACATTTAATATTAAATTGAAGCCTGGAAGAGATTACTTTAGTGATAGGACCGCCAATTGTACGTCTCTTGTTTTTGACATATAAGTGTAATTTGTTTTTGTGTGTACAATAAAGAATATTCTGTGTAACCATCTATTGACTAATTACTTATACTCAGCTAGCCAAAGACAGTTTTTCGTAATGTTAGACTTCATGTACCGCTTTCAAATCGTTACTGACCATAAAAAGACAGAAATAGAAAAGTAATCGCTAACATCAAATCTTAAAAGAATATAAAAAATGTAGTTTGAAATTCATCAAGAATATATGTGTAATATTGTTCTTATTTTATTCAGATAAAACATTTAAAGAGTCCAATTGTTTACAGTTACAAGCCTTATAATATATTCCTTTTTTTACGAAAAAAAATATTAATCTTTTCGTTTTCACCATTTTTTATACGTCCTCCTAATCAAAAGAGAGTATTTACTTTCTTAATCTTACCGTGAAAATATTGTGAAGCATTATTATATTTTAATTAAATAGTTTAATGCGTTCAAATTATATTGCAACATTTGTATATTCACAAATTAAACATTGTGGTTATCTTCTGTCTGTATTTTAATCATGCTGGCCATACCTTATTAATTTATTGTCTGTGAGATTTCTACCAAATGTTCCAATCTTACAACTTTAGTATCTTCATTTATAATATTTATAAACAATATAACGTTGAATTAATAAATAAACTCCTGCACTCATTGTTCGATGATGTATTTTCAATAGAATAGCAAAGCTGTACCAGTCCCTATACTATACTGCAGTTGTCTCGTTTGCTTACAAGAAGGATGTGTGTCGTCATCGAATTTCCTTCTACTACTAAATTAACGTCAGCAAGATTAAACATATTCTATGTACCACAAGAGATCGTGCAAATTATCATTCCTCTCATATAATTAAGATGCCTAGTGTAATCAATTGAATACAGCCCTGCGATTGTGTTAAAATATAGACACGATTTCGAATTCACTCATGTATCTGAATTCACGTGAGTGTAACAATTCTATTGATTCCATTTTTTGTATAAAAATAAAATTGATTGAATATACATGTCTCAGATATTCCATTCCTATGTCAATTCGAAACTCACTTTACTTATGCCACGAAACATTAATACCGATTCAAGGTTGAGTAGATGCCGATTTATGAAGTGAATTCAGATATCTCAGTGAATTCGAATTCGGGTTTGGATGTTTACACAATCGCAGGGCAGATCCCGAGGAAAGTATGCTGTTATCAAATCCGTGGTAGTGATGTCCGATGATCATCGATTATCGATGTTTCATTAAATGAAACATTGATGTCAGCAGGGATACAAAATCGAAATAGTAGAATCTGCCGTCTTTATGCGTATTGAAATATATGTTCAATATTATATAATATGTTTCTTCTGCCTAATGTTTTATATTTTTGAATGTTGATTAGTAACGACTGATGATGCTGCTGGGACTAGTGGTTTAACGTGCCTTCTGAAGCATGGAGGAGTTTGAGATAGTACATTTTTGGTCACCCGTCCTATGATCATTGCGAAAGTTGCTTAATAATGGTTTCGCTCTTGTTTAATATTGAATTTTAACCTTTTAGTTTGATATTTGCTGTCTCTTTATTGCAGAACAGAGCTGCGCTTAGTCATTGGAGTGCAAATTTACTCTGTTTCTAAATATAAATCTGATATAATTCTATGACTACGATTTGTATTCTGTAATTGTGTCATTAAATAAATAAATAATCGTTTCGCAGACCGAGCGTTCTAACCACTACACTATCGAGCTCTTCCTACATCTTGCGCCTTATCAATATAATGCAGTAGAATACATCAATGTACTAATTTTCATGATATAATTGGTTATTTAATAATACGTTTCTACCTTGACGCCTACAAAGTAGAATAGAACGCTAATATTTATTTATAAATAACTTCAAATTAAACAATTAGTGTTTTTTTAGCAAGAAAATATAAATTAAGACGTAAATATTACTTTTCTCTTGAATGTTTACAGAGACAGTTCATACTTTATTGGAATTATTGTAGACAGACCTATTTTATTTATTTGAAGACATTTTTGTTTAAAATAGAACTGACGTCGATCTTCAAAATAAATGATAGATAATAGTTATTTTAAAAACAACTTGATTATTCAAAAAACTGCTATTGTAGTCGGGCGGAGGTTTTCTATAACTTATCATTATAATGATAAGCGCCTGTTTTCAAAGCAGTTATATGAATAATAGAGTCGCTTTTAAAATGATGCTTTTTCTCATTTTTCTGAAGTTTGAAGTAGGTTTCTTTTTTTTTGAAAAAGATGTGATTTTTAGAGATATCGATATTTTATTTTATTAAAAGATGAACATAATAAAATATCCATATAAAAATATATAAACATAGTGAGTCTCAGAAAAGATTCTGTATATTCTGTTTATTTGATCCATATACTTCTTTCCAATCCATATCTATACTAATTTAATGAAGAGAAAAACAAAATTATCAACGCAGAATAGGCTGCGAAACTATTAAGCGATTTTAAAATTCTTTCATTTACGGGAAACTGCATCATACGCGGGGGACATGTACCATAAGTTCCGCAGGCAAAGTCGCGGGAAAACAGCTAGTTTAATAGAAATTGGTTCACAATCCAAGAAGAAATCAGTGAACATAAATGTATCATATGATACCATTTCAACATAGAAATTCTCCTTTCCGAATTTGAATTAGTGCAAAATCTTTTATTTTTGCCCATCATATGACCGGCCTTTGTGAATGTTGCTTAACTTCTGCATCGTCAATAGAACGCGCTAACCACTAGCCCGTTCAGCTCCTTGAATAATACCTTACATCTTTTTCTTAAACCACAACATCTAAAACATTCTACTTTCTATAGCAACTATAGTCTGATAGTAAAGATATAAATCAAGCGAGTAATCTTCGATCACCAGGGATTTGATTGATGGATCGACGGCTAACAACGATCGATCACTATGTCGAATAAACAAGGAAACAGCTAGCCTAAGTTGCGATAAAACAACACTTCCATTACTTATGTGTAGGTATTAAAGATCTTACTGATTTTCCCTTGTAAAAATTAACGTCTTATATCTCCAGACTATTAGAGAAAATTACCAATTTATTGTCTATTATATTAAGCAATTAGGAGCTCGCTTACAAGCGGATAAGTCAACTTGACATGACTCAGATACAACAAACAGATAAGAAAGGAATCAGTACTTTTTTATGCGTATCTAGAATTTTTTAATATTTCATATATAATAGAGTCCCAGTTGTATGTACATACAAAACATTTAATAAGGTTTAATGACGAATTTTAGCTCTAAAGAATTCTAAATTTTTAATTTCTAAATTTTCTAAATCAGTAGTGTCGCTTTAAACATATGATCATTTTAACAGAAGTTTACCGGGCAGAGAATCAGGCGTTACATTATTCAAGCATAGAGGTATTACTATTACTTCCAAACTCAGATATGCACCGTCAACAAACTGCAACAAATCTCGCAATCACCACCAACTATCAATCTAAACATGTTTCGTCCCGCCACAGATCTCGTTATATTTATGAATGAATGAATGAATACACCATAAATTATAGAGAAATTAGAATTGATACAGTTTAGTTGTACAATCAGCAGCCTTATCACTAAAGAGCAATTTTTGCCAGGCATATTTATGTATATTTGTTTAAAGAAAATAAATTGTAATTAAACTAATATTGTTGCTGCAAATGGTAACGATCGGAGAATGATTGCATGGACGGATCCCGACCTCAAAAAAGTTTGTAGTCGCAGCTGCTCGAAAATTTGCCAAGTGCAAGTTGGAATGTGATTTCCTGGCCAAAATAGCGCATTCCTGCAAAGGAGATGTTTTCCAAAATATTAATATAATGTCTGACCAAATTTTGTAGTGTATTACCGCGTGAGCAAACAACCATAGTAGTCTATGAAAATATGACGTCACAACGCTTTTTTGTGAGCATGCACACTGTACCTAAAAAAATGTTTCCACTCTTCGATGGCTTACAATATGATTATGAACGGACTCAATAAATAGGTGGTAGAGCTTAGCCATTCAATACTGCGTAATCGTGTTATTTCTTATTAATATTACCGTTTGTTAATAATATCTTCTAATAATATTTGTAGTTGAGCAGGTAGAAAGAACTAAGCGCCACAAAGCACTTTCTTTACACATGTTTTTAGTCGTCACGTTATGTAATACTTCCATATATACTCTTTCATATATTAACTGGTTTTTACAGCTTCTCAAATTACCGATCGTATTAATAATTAAACTTTTCCATTTTATTACCACACTGCGTCGTGTAATTATTATTGCACCTAATCGTAAATTTCTATATCGTTATCGTTAGCTAATTTTCCGTGTGTCCAAATCCAAATATTTAATTTTATCCTATGTAACAATAATATTATCACAACATCCAGATGAGAATTATTTTGAGACTGTGTTTAATATTTTTAGTATTATGTTTAAGTCACTGCAGGGACTACTATATTGGAATGTTCAAAAGGAACGACTTTTTGGTTGCTCAAGATAGACTATTCAAAGAAAAAGTTCCATACCGTAGAGTGATTGCAAAATATGGAAGAGTATTTAAATGTCCTGTACGTTTTCATCATCAGCCCTTTTATATCCCCACTGCAGGGGCTCAGGTTGTCCTTATAGATGGTTACGGAGGATGAGCCATGACCTACCACGCTGTGCCAATGCAGATTGGAGGATATTGACGACTGAAAATGCAGCTGGGACCAAGGCTTAATGTACTTTTCGAAACACGTAGTAGCTCGAGATAACTTTTTGGTCACCCATCCCGTGACCGACTCCTGCGAAAGTTGCTTAACAACAATGATTGCGGGTTGGGGCACTTAACCACTACGCCACCGAGCTACTTTGCTTTGCTACGTTTTATCCTTCATTCATGTAGTAGTTTATATGTAATAAATGGGTTTTCCTAAATTATGATGTTGGAATCATGATTTTCATATTTCAGATCACCTACTTTAGAATGCATTTTAGAATGCAAGCAAAATCCTGCTTCATATCCTGAATGAGCGATTGAAGTCCTTCTTGTCAAAGGAGATTGCGCCAGAACAAGCTGGATTTGTGAAGGGCAAAGGAACTAGGGAGCAAGTTTTAATCGTGCGCCAAGTTATAGAGAAGGCACGGGAGTTTAATAAACCCGTTTATATCTGCTTTGTAGATTTTTCCAAGGCCTTCGATTCTGTTAAATGGCCAGTCTTATGGAAAACCTTACTGGAAATGGGCACACCAAAGCACCTAGTACATCTTTTGAGGCAATTATATGAAGAAGGAACTGCCTCAGTGCGAACAGGCGACATCCTATCGAACAACTTCCATCCTAGTGCAGGTGTCCGTCAGGGGTGCATAATGTCACCACTTCTCTTTAACGCTTACACAGAACTTATAATGCGTATCACCCTTGAGGATTGGACGGATGGTATCGCGGTTGGCGGCTACAAGATTGCAAATTTGCGTTACGCCGATGATACAACCCTGCTCGCCTCTAGCGCTCAGCGCTTAGAGGAACTGCTCCAGAAGATGGAATATGTTAGCCTGGAGTTCGGATTAAAGGTCAATCGCAGCAAGACAAAAGTGATGATTGTGGATCGCGTCAACAATAACTCGCCAGAAGTCACTAATATTGCGAACTGTGAAGTGGTCCAGTCATATATATACCTTGGCACTTTGATCACGAACAATGGTGGATGCATCGAAGAAATCAAACGACGCATGGCTATAACTAGGAGTGCCATGGACAGGCTTAAGAAGATATGGAGAAATAGAAATATCACCAAGGCCACGAAATCCCGATTAGTTCGAACTCTTGTTTTCCCTATTTTCCTGTATGCTGCCGAGACATGGACTCTGCGGGAGATAGAAAAGAAAAAGATCGACGCCCTAGAGATGTGGTGCTGGAGAAAGATGCTCGGAGTATCGTGGACTGAGTTCCGTACGAACGTTTCCATACTCGAGGAACTTGGCATCGAGGAGAGACTGTCAGCTATCGTTCAAACCCGCATTTTGAAGTTTTTTGGCCACATCTCCAGGAAAGAAAGTGACTCCATTGAACGTCTTGTAGTGCAGGGCAGAGTGGAGGGTACCAGACCCCGTGGTAGATCTCCCATGCGATGGACCGACCAAATAAAAGCAGCTGTGGGTGGCCAACTACATGAGTGCACCAGAATGACGGCCAACAGAGCGAAATGGCGAGAGATAGTGCACAAACTATCAAAGACAAGGAACGAGACAACATGATAGCCACGACCGCTCTGTCAAGAGCGTAACGATAGAGAAGACTTTAGAATAGTCGATCGCTTGGGTTACGGTGGTGGGCCAAGAGTGGAAGTTACTAGAGGTGGTCTTCTCAAGAACTATATCGTTGCCCGTCTGACATCTCCTTACAACCTACCGATATCAGTAAACGTTTACGTTGGATGTGAAAATAAAATGGTTAGAACAAAATCGACTACTACGATGACTACAAAAGCTGCTGAGGTAAAAGACGAAGCTGGTAATTCTACTGATCCTACCGGTGATAAAACAGTTATAGAAGGGGCTGAAAGTAATAGTACTGGCATTGAAACGACAGCTGCTGCTGATGGTGCAGAAGAAGCGACTACAACAGCGCCAGCAGAATAATACTTATGATATATCACAAACAGAGTCATTAAACATTACGATAAAAATATTTATGTAAGAAGCATTATATATAGACGTGCATTGAGGATTCTTTTTCTTCCTGGTGCGACAGTTGTATTGGTGTACCACAGGATGGCGTCTTATCTCCTTTACTATTTGCCATATTTATTAATTCTGTCTCCAATAAACTTCTTTCATCAAACCACCTTTATGCAGATGACTTATAGATTTATTCCCGAGCTTCCTTGGATAATTTGGCTTCGGCAGTTGATAATATAAACTCAGATTTAGCTTTAATCAATGATTGGAGTGTGTCTTATGGTTTAAACATAAATCCTTTAAAGACACAGGCAATTTTGGTGGGTGGTCCTAGTTTGGCATCTAAAATACAATGGTCGCAATTACCGCCTATTACGTTCGGCGGTGTGAGATTATCATATAGTGACTGTGTTAAAAAGCTGGGAGTGTTTCTTGACAAGAATCTCTCCTGGGTACCACACATTCAGGAAGTAAGTCGCAAATTGTTTGCTTCGGCGACGTCCTTGAGAAGAAATAGGAATTTTTTACCTATTGCTACTAATATCGCGCTAGCGCAATCTCTTCTCTTACTAAGTTTAGCTTATGCTGATGTCAGCTATCTTGATCTCACTGAAGAGCAACTGAATAAACTTGAGCGACTTCATAACTTCGCTATAAGATTCATATTTAGATTACGTAAATATCAAAATATCGCCAAGAGCTCAATTAGCCTATTCGACTTCGCCGGAATGCTCACATAGTTTCTTTGTTATATAATGTCCTATATAATCTTGCTTCTCCTGTTTATCTTATAAAGCGTTTCAAGTTTCTTTCTGATACCCACTCCCGGCTCTTGAGTTCATCGGACAACCCGAGACTCGCGATGCATGCCGCTCGTCTGTGAACGAGTTGCCGGATGCTGCGAGGCGTGGTCAGTCTTTAAATGTTTTTAAAAATTTAGTTACAGAATACTATCTCTCACGTGCTGTACATCCAAATAATATTTATTGAAGATAAAATTAAACTTCTGTAATTTAAGTTTTTGTGTTTGTGTGTGTGCGTGTGTATGTGTGTGAATTAATTGCATTATATATTATACTTTTGCTCAAATGCACTGCCCTAAGTTGTTTGCCGTATCTTATTTCCGTTTTGCGGTTGCCTGGAAGAGATTTTATTAACTTGAAGCAAAAAATTCATGTCTAATATATTTTTCTATTATTTGACTGACGATGACAACTCTTTATATAAAAAATGTACAGTTTTAAAATAATTTGACTCTTCAATTTAAACTTAAAATTATATAATAAGGACTTGGATTGTTTTTTTGTAATTTATTTATACTGTGTGTATGTATATTGTCAAATCAAGTAATTTAATTATTTCATATGAAACGCTTAATCCTCAAATGTTAACAATTTATAGTTAGTACTACACTTATATTTTAATTCTTCCTATATTTTATTAACCAGATTTATTATGGACTTCAAAATGACTACCCAAAAATTGTGATTCGAAAATTGCGAATAGCAATTGTTTTACAAAATATCAACTGTTCAAATTATATGTATACTTGACTTCAATAAGTTTGGCTATAATTTCATAAATAATTCTTCAGTCCAATAACGTAATAAATCCAAGGCTCGAAATACAATTAAAAAGGAAAATGATTATGCCACTATCGAGATGATGAAACGAGTTTTGTTTGTTTTTTGAAGTAACGTGGAATGCTGCAAAGCCAAGTGCTAAGCAAAGTAGTAAACAGTAAATAAATTCAAGAACCACTTCAAAAATCAACAAGGATAAAATTACAGTGAAGATCGTTGAAAACTTTTTCATTATAACTCTGCCAAGATTGCAACCATTGCGACGAAATTCATTTCTCTGCTTAGTACTTGAAGAGAAAGCTGTAAATTCATATCAGCTTCAAAAAGCATCTTATTTTACAGATTAAATACCACAGAAAGAGATCATATTGATAATTATACTATCTTGCCTTCATAATACGACTTTAGTATAACATTCAAGAAATTTCTGTAAGTTCGATATTTTACACCAATCACAAAACGAATTAAGTAATCATATACCTATGAATTAAAAATACTAGATTCATCAAAGCAACGTTCATTGTTATATTAGAAGTTTTGTTTAGATAATAAAGAAAGAAACGTTCACTATTTCAACATTATTCTCTTTACAAATGAATAGGAGTTTATAAAAAGAATAATAACAAATGTATGTCATCCTTTTCTATTACTTATTTTTCTATAGTATAACATTCCCACATTATAAAGTTATGTAATCAACCATTTGTATTATCTATTTAAATAGAACTTCGCCTATTCTCTAGTTTAGTTTACCTTGATAAAGATTCATTTAAAGAATGGCTAAAGTTTTTGTAATACTAATTCAAGTAGCCGCTTTCTCAAGAGAGATTCAAAGTGAAAATATATATGAAGACTTGTCGGACACGCCATTTATTAGCTCATTAATAAATGTTACCATTAGTAAGTCAGATCTTACTGAAAATGATAAGGAAAAAATAATTAATTACTTAAATTCTTTCACAAAGGGAGATAAAATGCTAAATGATACTATAGAAAAACCAGCAATCTATTGCCGATCATTCCGTACTTGCAGTGAATGTTATCAAAGCTCACGATATCCATGTGGATGGTGTCACGACTATGGTTGCACTGATAAACCAGATAAACTATGTTATAGTATCACAAGAAGAAGAGATTTGAAAAACGAAACCGAGATGTCTATTCTCTGCCCTCGCATCGAACATGATGGAGCAGTTCTCATTAAAGCAGGAGTAAGACATAATTTACGTATAAGGGTACACGTTACTGACCCAGTGATGTATCAAAAAAAAATTATATGTCAACTTATTTTCAAAGATAAATTGACGCACTTAAAAGGTCTGATAGTGAATAATGAAATATTATGCTACCCTGTTAAACTGAATACGGTGGAAAACGGAATTATAAACAAAGGTATGTTCAGAGTAATATGGGGAGGTTTTAATCCACTTTCAAACAATATTTCTGTTCATGTATATACATGTGAATCTTTGGCAAATGAGTGTAATGACTGCCTCAATATTGAACCTGAATATGCCTGTGGTTGGTGTGAAGTATCACATAAATGTGTATTTTCTGAGCAGTGTAAAAACGTATTTAAATGGATTGTAAATAAATTTACATGTAATATTTTATACAATACAATACCTTTACTTTAATTATCAAACTGTTTTCGCGTCGCTGTATTAATAACAAATGTCACACGCAGACTAAAAATAATCCAATAATAAAATCAGGAGAAAAAAACGAATTTGAAATGCTATGAATAAGCCCAATTACATTTTTGGAAACTTCTGAACAAAGAATGTTAACAACTTAAAGGAAATCATACAGCAACTACCGTGATGACAACAAAAATGTGGAACACAAAATCTAAGGAATGACATTCCATCGAAACTCTTTGGAAGAATATAAGAGATTTTATTCAGGTCGACTCAAAAACTATAAAGATCTTATTTTGTATGGTAGAAAAATTATTTGTGGAATATAAATAGATCTGAGAATCACTTGGGTACCTGCGACCTTGTATAAGCCAGTGGTGTTGTGTGACACAGCAATTTCAACGTTACATTAGAATTCTGGCCACGGAGACCTCAGACTGAATGAGGTAGAACAGAACAGTTTACAAATTCAGTTTTGCTATAAGTGTGTCATTGGCAAGCGCTAGCAAAACAGTTCAAAGATTTATTATTATTAGCCTTTGAACAAAGAATATAGACATTGTAAGTTACGGGAAACTGTTTTTGGTTAGATTAATAGAAGACATGATTAAACATTTTTGGTAGCTTATAATACATCACAAAATAAAGCACATTTTCCAATTTGAACATTTATATCAGGTATTAAACGATAAATAATTTCAATAACGTATATTTTTTACTAATGTCTTTTATAAGTTTCTGTGTAATAACAGTAGAGTTTTCTATCAAAAGCATAATAAAACTTAATTTAAACGTTACAAAACATTTTCATGAAATGAATATAATTTTATTATCAGTCTAGGAGAGCGTTATTACTTTAATTAAAAAATCCAGAGCTATTTAGAATAAATATTTTTACATCCAGTTTTTTTTATTTTTTTTATGAGATTCGCAAGTCTTAAAGCCCAAGGAGACAGCATTAATTCGAAGGCGAATGCAATATGTCTTCCCAAACTTTCCAATTTACACAATCCCACCGTAAATCTGCGGAGCTTTGTTTGAAATTTTAAAATATTACCACGTCAGAACTGAGTTTGCGGTTTTAAATATAGCGGCTTCGGCGAATCTTAACGAAAGTCAAATAATTTGGATAATGTTTCGGGAAGGTAAGTGTTTTCCATTTTGCGATCAATAGACAAATTCAGCTAATTTTTATAGCCAATTCACATGAAAACTATTGAATTAACATTAATAGTATTCTAACAAAGTCTGAATAAACATAATGATGATAATACTTTTCTATCCAAAAGGTTACCTAGTGTTTAATATTATAAATTCAATGGAAACGAAAATAGACAGGGATTAATTTCTCCATAGACACACAATAATCATTGCATAAATCAGAACAAATAAAAAAGTTTGATTTCCTTTGAATACACCTGTCACAGTTATAGTAGATGAAGATCAACCTTCAATTATATTTTTTCATCATTTGAATTTGAGAAATATTTAAAAGCTTCTGAGTGTGATGGTGTGAGGGTTGCGTCCTAATTCTGCTATCAATGATTTCTTACTAAAAATCAAGTTGTTATAAATAATGCTCAAGAAAGCTTCGTATTCATTTAGCATAGTTATTATCAGAAACGCTTTTCTTACGGCCATGTCTGAATCGTTCGAAGATACCCCAGATTATATTTTAAGGGTTGAATGATTTATTTCTGTTATAGCTTTACCGGCGTTAATAGGATCAGGCCGTCAAGAAAATAATCGTTTCATTATATCAATTTTTTCGATAACTTCAGTTTTATTTAAGTTGAAATTTCGGTCAGTTCCTTTCAGACATCTGACATGACAATTTATTATTATTTAGATAAAAATTAATTTAACTTTTACTTCTTCTTTCCATGATTTAAAATATGAATATAATGGTTTTCAATAAAGCTTTTAAAATTAATATAGATAAGTACGCTGATCAAAATGTCTCATGATTCAGGTCTGGGTGTTGTTTTGTAATAAATTCGTTGTTTCAGAAGAATATGCCCCCGTGATTTCACCCGAGTAAATTACGACTCGTGTCATCCACGTATGACGTAGCTTCTCGTAGATGAAATAATTTTTAAAAGCGGTCTAGCAGCCTATTCAGTTAAGAAACAATCACATTTTCTTCTTAATAATATTAGTATAGCTAATATTATATTTATTTATAAAATACTAACTTTCCGCCAGCAGCTTAGCTCGTGTGGTCTGTCCCGCTGTTTATTTAAATACCGATTCATATAATGACACGGATATAACTAGAATAATAAATTGAATAGTAGAGAATAGTTCCTGTGGTTATATTTCATTTCATTTTCATCACTTTATTTGATGTTTTTCGGGATAAAATAATGCCTATATTCACCGAATATATTCAATTCATATTCATTGCAAACAATCAACTAAACAATAAATTTTTCCTTATATTGATATTTAGTATAGAAGTGTAAATATACAGTCTATTCAATAAAGCTTTTAAAATTAATATGAATGAGCAGATGAAAATGTCTCATGCCTCAGGTCTGACAGTTATGATAGATTCAGTGTTTCAGAAGACTGGTTTCCATGACTTAACCCGAGTAAATTGTATCCTATATCACCCGTGTATGACGTAACTTCCCGTATGCGAAAGAGTTTTTAAAAATGGTCCAGCAGTTTCTTAGCTCATTAAGCAAAGAAACAATCACCTCTTTCCTCTTTATAATATTAGTTTAGCTAATATTTCTTTACAACATAATACAATCCCGGAATTATCAGATAATCGAGCTCAAGAAACAAACAATAAGAATAAAGCGTGTGAACAACGAACGGTGACATGAAAAGTTTTATCAAGTACACACGTGCTGGAGAATATGGGAAAACATAATATTTTGTAGCATAAATCAACAAACAGGTGTAAAATATAATCTTTTCAGATGTCTGAGTGAGTGAAATACAGCATTAAAGGCATCAGGATAATCCTATGTTATCCAGTTTCGTTTTCATACCGAACATCCAAATCCAAGTATTTTGCGTAGAAAATATTTATAATGTCTTGAGACAGTCATTGTACCGCACATAAGCTTCTTAGAGGACTGAAATATATTTTGAATGCGTAATTTGTTCCGTCTTATTATGATTTCCTTAATCTTTTATATCACAAACAAATATCTTGTTAATTAAAGAAACCTTTGAAGTGCTATTTACTTTGATTTTCTTTTTTCAATCAGGGCATGTCATTTGTATCTATTATGATCTTATAATAGCCTTACGCACGATCGTTATAGTATGGTAATTTAATTAAAAATGGTGATTTTTATGGTAGAGTCTCATAGATAATTAAATTTTGAATGCTCGATGGATGTATACAGATGAAAAAGAAAATAATTAAATTTATGTGAAAGCAAATTCTATATATAAATATAAATATTCTGAATGACAAATAACTTATATACGTATTTTTATTTTGAACATTATGTACTGCCTGAAAGTGATTCGGATAAATGAACTGTTTGTAATTTTAAGTATGGTTATCTATTTTAAATATATTTGTTGACGTTTTTACCCAGACCCAAGTCAGTGATTTTCTATAATACTAATTATCTGTTTTTCCGCGATTTCGCAGGCGTAAATTATATCCTATGTTAACCCCATATTGTGTAGCTACTAATATGTGAAAGAATTATTAAACAGTCCAGCAGTTTCGGAGCCTATTCGATGCAAACAAACATACAAGGATACTATCGAATCTTTCTTTTATGCGATATTAAAATAAATTTGATGAAAGAAATCAAAATGATCATTAAAGACGGTGACGAAAAATCTTTTTTTTTTTTGTCTATATACATGTAGTTAAACGAACATGAACATGTATATATATATTAAATCGTTAATAATAAAAAATATCGTCTATTGACAACAGAATGTACAGTCAACAGCACGTCAGATTATATAAAAGTGTAAAAATTCTCCACTTGATTTGAAACTTTAATATTAGAAGGGTAAAATTCAAAATCAACCTCACGTGTAACTGTGTATACTTATATATACCTATAATTATTAATATTCTTTTTCCTCGTTTAATGCCAACTTTACCATGTACAATAAAAATTCATAAGTATTCACATTTTGGGGCTGTAAATGTCATAAATTTACGGAAGATTTTCTTCATTACGCTCTTCGTAAGTTTTCACAGAACGAGTGCTCTCACCGGATATTGATCGTAATTTCTTTGGTAATAAATTTTTTGATCAATATCACACTACAAAAACGAGCGGTAGGAAACATTGAATAAAAATCGCAAAGCCATTATTTTTACCCAGACCCAAGTCTGTCATTAGTATTCCGATCTCATTCATAATCAAATTCAAATACGTGGATTAGGGATATGATTTATTGGTAAAATTCTATGACATATTGATTCAATTCCATAATAAGTTTAAGAAATTTGTAAATTTTCCAAATTCAAATGCGTGGAATAAGTTTATGAATTTTTAGTAAAATTATCGATCGATCTGAAAAAGATCGATCTGATTAAATTCCATATTTAATAATAAGTTTAAGAAAGAAGTTTTATTGGCCTTTTAAACACAGCTTTTAAAGTCCCCGCTGCTGGTGTTCAGGCTTTCCCTACAGATAGAACAGAATCGAATAAAATTTGGAAAATAGCCATTCACCACGTTGGCCCCATACAGATTGGTACATATTAAAGTGCTTTCCAAAACACTGTAGCGGTTAAGCCTAATAAACAGACTAGATCAGATACGATACCATATTTAATGATAAAATAAAATAAATTAACGGTGCCTGTCACTAGACTGCAAAAAGTTAATAACTCATTCAGGGGTCTTTGTGTGCGCTTCTACAATAAGGTCCCAAGCAAAATACAATAAGTAGATATCATGCAGTTTTAATCTACTATTAAAAATACTTATTAAAAAAGGAGTTTTAATCTACTATTAAAAAAAATCTTATTACAGAAGCATCATCGTTCTGTCCAGTGTTCTAATTTTCTCAGAGAGTAAAAATATTAAAATGGCGCCTTTGCAATTTGTGTGTGCTGGTTGTCGTAGAAAATATTTAATATATTTAAAATGTTGCGAATGTTCAAAAAACTATGACCTCGACTGTGCTAATATATCAGTATAACGCTTTAGAAACACTATGACAAGGGAGCATAAGGATCATTGGATTTGTTTTGAATGTAAGAGTAAACAACCAAAATCAAGTAATATCAATACACCGGTTCGAACGTAGTCTGAGTCACTACTCATATTGACACAAGATGTCAATATGAGTAGTGATAATGTAACTGTACGTAGATCTAATTCGTAACGTTCTGCTGTGTCACCATCCTGAAGTAGTGAAGAGGTATACCCAATATCCAACTACGATGAAGGCTTTGTTAATATTATCAGCGAAAGAATTCTAATGTCGATAAAAACCGAGATCCCTACGACAATAATGGCCGCGTTGCAGCATGAACTTTCACCTATTCACAAGGAGCTCCAGGAGTTGCACATATCTCTCGACTTTTTTAACAAAAAATATGAGGAGATGAAAGATGAGATTATTAAGTTAAAAAGTGAAAATGAATGTTATAAGAAGTTAACTACTAGATTGGAAACTAATATAAAGGAACTTTCCGAACGATTAAATAACACTGAATTGCATTTACGCGAAAAAAATTTGGAGTTTCGTGGCATTCCGGAGCATCACAATGAAAATTTGTTGAGGCTTATGGAACAATGCTCTTCTTTGGTTGGCTCTAAAGTGAAAAAAGATGAAATCGTTAATTGTGTCAGAGTTGCGAAGCAGAATAAGGAAATCAAATATCCTCGTGCAATTATAGTAAAGTTCCGGAATGTTATGTGCTGAGATGAATTCTATTCGTCAATTTATAGATACAACAATGCAAATCCTACTGCGAAACTCAACACTGCTTTGCTTGGATAGGGGGTGATGTTAAATCGGTGTATGTATCTGTACATCTTTCTCCGACTAACAAATATCTATATGCAGCCGCAAGGAGGAAGGTCAAGGAGTTCAAGTATGAATTTATTTGGATCCGCAATGGCCAAATATATGTCAGAAAGGCTTCTGACTCTCCGCATGTTCATATAAAGAATATCGACAGTTTGGATCTAATCCGTTGATTGTTATTTTTATGGTTCCGTCGTTACTTTATTTTGTTTGAATCAATTTAAATTTTATTAATGGCTTTTAATATCTATTATCAAAACATAAGAGGAATGAAGAGTGAAACTTTGGAGATATATAACACAATTTTGTGTAATAATTATGATATTGTATGTCATAAGAAGGCTCAAGGTCACCCAGCGGGCAATGGAGAGAGCAATGCTTGGTATCTCTCTACGTGATCGAATTCACAATCAGAAAATCCGTAGGAGAACTAACGTTACTGACATTTCTCAAAGAATTGCTCAGCTTAAGTGGCAGTGGCCGGGACACATAGCGCGAAGAGCTGATGGCCGTTGGGGCTGAAGAGTTCTGGAATGGCGACCACGTACCGGACGGCGCTCAGTGGGTAGACCCCCCACCAGGTGGACCAACGATCTTATAAAGGTTGCGGGAAGCCGTTGGATGTGGGCTGCACAAGACCAATCGTCGTGGAAATCTATGGGGGAGGCCTATGCTCAGCAGTGGGCGTCTTACGGCTGATGATGATGATGATGTATTTGTGAAACGTGGTTGGATGAGTTTATACTTTCGTCTGAATTGTTCGATGATAGATATGTGGTGGTGCGCAGGGACCCTGAGGCTACATTTTTAAAAAGATTTAATTAACATCATGGTGGTGGAGTGTAAATTGCCATATCCAAAAGGCTGATCTTGTTGAGGATCTCTGGGTGCAGATTACAATAAATAAAAATACCATAATCAACCTCTGTACTGTGTATTTACCGGACTATATGCCTGTCAGTGAGTTTGTACGTTTCAATGATAAATGTAACAATATGTTCACTTCATATCCTACTCAAGTCACATGTATTATTGGAGATTTTAATTTAGGAGACCTTAAATGGTCGAATGAAAGAAGATCACCTATGAGCGGTTATTGTAAGAAATATGGGGGCTATCTGTGATCTGTTTCATTCTAATGATTTATCTCAAATGAATTACATAAACAACCATAATAATAAAATTTTAGACATAGTCATTATTACTAATTCTGAGTTGTTTTTGCTACAACCAACGATTCCTATAAGTCGTCTTGACCCGTACCATCCTGCATTTGAGCTTGAATTCATTGGACGAATGACTCCGCTACGTCAGAACAACCGCATTGCAAGGCTGTGTTTTATAAAACAGACTACGAAAGTTGCATAAATAAACTTGAGGAAATAGATTGGGAATATTATACAAACACCCTTGATTGTAATGACTCGGTTCATTTCTTTTATGGTAGGCTGTATGCAATAATCAATGAATATACTCCAAAAAGGAAAGTCCGACACTCTAACTATCCTTTTTGGTTCTCCGCGGGCTTAGCGAGGACTTAACGATTAAAACCAAAGTATCATAAACGTTATAGAAATCCTAGGGACCTTGACGCCTTTTCAATGTTAAGATAACGCGCTAAAATATTATCAGATATTATCGCTAAAATATATAATAAAGAAAAAAAATAGTAATATTAAGTCTTTTTGGATTTATTATTAACCTATTTGCGGAATTCTTCTCATCAGTTTATGTAAAAGATAAAACTGAATTAACTTCCAATCTGCCAACTTCCACTAACAGTTTTAATTTAGGTCATGTTCATGTTCCAAGGGATACGGTTTTGGCTAAGTTGAAGAGTGTCGATATATCGAAGAGGGTAGGACCCGATGGTATTCCACCCTTATTTATTCATCTCTGTGCTTCTGCGTTAGTCGAACCATTAACACGAGTATATAATAAATCATTAGCCGAAAATATATTTCCATCTTTATGGAAAAATGCTAAAATTACACCAATTTACAAATCGGAATATAAAAGAGATGTAACTAATTATCGTTCTATTAGTATATTAAATTGGTTCGCAAAAAATTTTTAATCTATTATTTATCAAACATTATATAACCACATTAAGCCTATCCTTAGTCATAAACAGCATGGTTTTATTGAAGGCAGATCAACCGAATCGAATTTACTGAGCTATACTACTTTTAGGTGCGAATCGTTTAATAACGGCGCACAAGTAGACACCATATATACAGACTTTGCAAAGGCCTTTGTACGCGTTAGCCACTCGATACTTTTAGCTAAGGTATTTCAATTGGGTATCCATGGAAGTTTGTTGCGCTGGCTGATATCATATGTCGCGAATCGTTCTCAGTTGGTAGCATTGGGTGGTTATGAGTCTTTACCATTCATTCCAGATCCAGGAGTACCGCAGGGATCAAATCTGGGACCACTGCTCTTTTTGATATTCATTAACGACCTTCTTGATACCATTGAGGTAGACTGTCTTGCTTTTGCCGATTATATTAAGATTTTTAAACGAATCATCAGTTACCGTGATTGCGAAGTCTTGCAGGGGAGCCTAAATAGGGTGTCAAAATGGTGTCACCTAAATCGAATATCACTGAATGTTGATAAGTGCCAGGTTAATTCTTTTACAAAAAAGAAAAATCCCAAATGTTACAAGTACAGTATAAACAACATTATTCTTGCGCGTGTCACTGCAGTCCGTGATTTGGGGGTATATGTCGACTCGTCGCTTTCGTTTCGAACACATTACGATTATATTTGCAATAAGGCGAATCGAATGCTTGGTTTTGTGCTCCGAAATGGTAGACCATTTAAGAATGTTAAGTCGTGGCTGATTCTGTATAACGCCATGGTTAGAAGCATATTGGAGTATTGCTCTCCAGTATGGTCCCCTATTTATAACACTCACACCGATAGGATTGAGGCTGTCCAGCGTAAATTTGTTACAGTTTTGTGCGCTAAGGTTGGTTTACGTAAGAAAATACCGGATTATTCAAAACACCTTTGTTATTTTAATATGATTACCCTGGAAAAACGTAGGTGGACCAGAGATCTGCGTACCCTTCATCGGATTGCCAACGGATCTTGTGATGGTGGTTTGTTGGAGTCATTGCAGTTCAAGGTGCCGACTCGGTCTGTGCGTAAGCCTCAATTATTCTATGTATCCTCTACCACTAATAATGTATCGAAAAATAATCCTCTACTTAGAATGTGTGCTTATTACAATGATATTTGTTCGGATTGTGATATTTTCAATTATAGCCACCTTTCTTTTAAAAAAGTATTAATGTTATTATTGTTACCCAACAAATAAATATGTTTAGTTAACATTATAATTTTGTGATGTGCATGATTTTTCTGATTTATTTATTTTTTATTTTACCTCAACTGTTTATGGTCATTGTAACATCTGGTTATTTTTATCGTTTGTAAGCAGGTTACTTAGATACATAGTTCAATATGAAATCTTTACATATTTACATTGTTGTCGACGGTACAAATGTTGAGCACAATTATAATTGGGCGCAGGCATGCCCTTAGATTTAAGTTTATTTTTATATTTAATGTATTTTTTTGTCTGATATCTGTTATTGTGCCATTTGAAATGAATGGTAAATTATAAGGTATCCGATTATATAACAGATAAGAATGCTTGGACTTGAGATGATCGAGCAACTGGATAGGTGATTACTGCTAAACTCATTATATATCAAAAATTATATTGCTTCCATTCCATTAAATGATTATGTTATCATTATAAGACCATCGTTTTTTTTTTTCTTTATTTACAATGTTTTCGATCTAGTAATGACATGGTTTTTGTAAATGTCATTACTCCCCAACTAACATTACAGCTGCAAATGTTATAAAGGTTGATTAGTAACTGTAATTATAGGTTATGGTGACAAAAGAGAGTTAGTAATAAAATGTAACGCTTATAGTGACACAGCAAGTCTATAAGAGCAATGGTATGGAGGCTAAAGGCGTACAGCAGTGATTATTATCCCTATAGTACAGACCAAAGCTTCTGTGTTATAGCTTTGAGCGAATCTTACCACTATAAGGTCTATATAAGAAATTATCATTTACTATTCTCCTCAAGTTCTAGGCCAGCTATTATAAACTCATTTGTAGTCTGATAGTTGCACAAAGGGAGCAATAGGGATGATGACAGTAAACAAAAGTCACTAAAGTAATGCATCTATGTAATGAAATGTAAATTATGGATTGCAAAAAACGTATTTATTTTTTAATTATGAGTGAGATTATTTAATATTTTAATAAAATAAAACCACAAAATACGACAATCCGCCATGTTATATTGAACGCCAATCAGAGCGAATTACGTCACGTTCGACTACAATGACAGCTCTTCTTAGTTTCCCTCTATAGCAAGTGGATAATTTGGTTTGTTTTCATAAATATATTAAATAAAATAGAAAGTGAAAATACAAGAATGGAATCAGGATTTACAAAGGCAACCAGCACAAATTTGCCAAGAGTCGACTTGTTGATTCTAGGAGCGTTTCTAGGGTCAAATAAAGACTTTTGTTCGTCAGAATTTAGGAATGTAAAAACATCCATGTAAGTACAAATCATACAATAAAATCACTTATAAATGAATAAACATAAGACAAAATGTTTCAAAATATTATGTATACTTTCTGTTTTTCAATATACCCTTCAATATACACTTCTAATATTACGCTTGGAGGTTATATTGCAATTATTCTTTTAATATTTACCTACCAAATACATAGTTGTAATCTGAGTTGTAACATGGTTTTCTTTATTTTAGGTCCTCCAGAGCATCAATGGCGACGATGCTATAAGTTACGTCCAGGTTAAACGGGAAGGAAATCTGTGCATAGTAAAAGGCAAAATCTGCCCAGAACATAAAGTACATGCAAAATTGTATGGAGTGACTTTAGTGATTGATGAACAGGAAGAGGCAGTAAAATTAATTGAATGTCATGATTGTGTGGCTTCGCAAGGAGGATGTAAACATGCAATAGCATTCCTAATGTGGGTTCACCGCAGGAGTGAAGACCCTTCATGTACATCCATCGAATGCTATTGGATAAAATCAAAGCTTTCCAGGGTTGGTACTACTGTTAAATACATAACTGCCAAAGACTTATCCAAGGGTAAGCCTAGCTTATCATCAAATACAGGAGTATTCGAAAAGTTTTTAGCAGAAGGTAAGAAAAGGAAACTTACCAATTGTGAGATAATCAAATATCAAAAAGATTATGTTTTTGCTGGACCAGAAGGTTTTTCTATGGACAAATTAGTGCAGAAATATAAAGAAACATCCTGTGACACATTTTTGAGCAGAGTTGTGTTAACTGATAGTGATATCAGCAATATTGAAAAAGAAACGAGAGACCAACATAAAAGCAGCTTATGGCATGAATTAAGATATGGAAGAATAACAGCTTCACGGGCGTACGAATTCAGTCGGTGCAAAACCAGTGATGGTACTCTGATTGCTGTAATATTGGGTGGAAAAATTCCAGACACAACGGCCATGAAGCGTGGTAGAATATTGGAGGATGACGTTAGAAATACAGTCAGTGCCAAATTAGGAAAAAGAATTAAAAAATGTGGTTTAATGATAGCCAAAAACTACCCTATGCTAGCAGGTTCACCAGATGGGATCTGCGAAAACAGCATTATAGAAATAAAGTGCCCTATGAGTGAAAAAACCTTTAAAAATTATATATGTGATGGGAAACCAAGCCAGAAGTTTTATGTGCAGATGCAATTACAAATGCTATTAACAGGGCTTAAAAAAGGCTATTTTTGTGTAGCTGATTGCAACTACAGTACTAATAAGAAAGTACAAATATTGGACATTCAATATGATGAAAAATATGTATCAGATTTTATTAATGTTATAGTTCCTTTATGGAAAGATAATATTTATCCAATACTACATCAAAGTATTTTATAATTTTTGGATTAATAATAAAAAACAATATTATAAATTTGAATTTTATTTAACAGTCTTAAAGATATCCCTATAAAAAGTACATAATTAAGATTTATTTAATCAATGAATCTTGTAAGTTAACTAATCCGCAGGCAATAGTGATAATATCATCAAGTACTTTCACAAGATTGAGGTTTATACAAACATGTGCCTTTAACAAACTAAATTCCCGTAATCGTCTAATCAATCTTTCTACATGTATTCTTAAACTAGCGATTTGTTTAGTTTCTCTCGCCTCCTGTTTTGATAGTTTTACCCCAGTTTGAACACTTGGAGGTCGTACGAGATGCACTCCATGTTTCCTTAAATATTGTTCCACATGTTTGAAACCTCTGTCAGCCATGACACTCATACCTGGTTTCAAACTTTTAACAAAATCACATGTTTCTACCAAAGTTGTATCTGTAATTCTCCCTCCAAAACCTGGTGATATATAATTAACCAAACCATTTGGTGTACACGATACAAGGTACTTGATGGTGTTCCCTTTTTGTACTCTGACCATGAGAGTGATTGATTCAAAGCATTTGAGGGCTTTTGCACCTCAATTTCTAGGCAGTCTATTATGCAACTTACTTTGTGATATTTACGCCTAAAGGCCATAGGTAAATTTTTTCTTATGGAATCTTTATCCAAGTTCACAATAAAAGGTCGCATGACACTAGCTATACGCGGTATATTTTTTTGAAATATCTTGCTAGCGTAAGTTGTATTTATGCCAAAATCATCAGCAAGCTCTCTAAAAGGATTATTTAATCTGATTTTCTTCAAACACATTAATATATGGTCTGCAGAAATATTTGTTTTTTCTTCGATTAATTCTATTAGGAAATAACAGTTTTTAGGAACTCCAATGTAAAAGCGTGGATTTTTCACTATTTTCAGCAATGTATATTCCAATGTCTTCGATGCCTCTTGTTTTTTATCTTCTTTTATTAAGTCGCTGCTGTCCGAACTGGATTTTATTTGGCGGGATGTTATTGATGGTGACGACTGTATATGCATCACCGATAGTGTATTTGAAATATCACTGTCAGATTCTTCCTGAGTAACATATAATTTCCTATAAGGATTCTGTACAGTAGATGAGGTGGATGGTGATGGCTTAGTAGTATTGCAACTCATTACTTTAAATGGTGATGTAGAAACAGAATGGCTAAAAGGTTTCAATGGCGATGTAACTTGATTTACTAAATTAATATTTGTTTGCACTGCTTTACTTCTGAATTTCTTTATCATGTGTACTTGAATGCATTTATTTGCCTTCATAGGTGCATCTTGTGTAGTCATTGCATTGGATCCTGGGGTCCAGAGCGGGGCTGCTGTGGAAGCAGCCGGCAAAACGCTCAGATGGGAGACTTCATGTTGTGGAACATTTTCTTGCAAAACTGAAAATAAGAAATATTTTTTAAAAACTTATAGAATAACAACAATTCACTGACATTTTTTTTGATCAGGTATATGTGTGAAAAACCTTTTTGTATGTGCATGGATTTGACATTCATGAAGAACCAATAAGATATAGTAAATAAGATATAATTATTATAACCTCCATAATCTAAGTCGTTTCCTGAAGAAATTTTATACTTGACTCATTCTCGGTCTTTAATATTTGTATTTTTTATGAATTACTGTCTTGAGGAAACAACTAAGAATATGGGGGTAAGAGTTAAGACATGACATGGGTATAATATGCCATTTCTTTGTATAATAATAATGAACACTGAGTCAATGTGTGATTCAAACAAAATTATTAAAAATAAGTTGACACCTGAACTTTCCGATGAAGACTCTCTATCTGTCCTGTTTTCTATTTCTTTCTGCAATTCTTCAATCAACTCCTTCCTTTGTTTTTTGACAATATATTGCCGTTCTATTGGATCAGCTGTTCTTTTTCTTCTGTCTGGTTGACAAGCAAATTTTGAAGGAATGCAGCCTGCTTTTAAGCGTATCTGTGACACTGATCCCATCAAGTGATACTGCATATAGTTTTCCATATCATTCGGTAACTGAAATTTAAATAAAACTTAAGTATTCTGTGATAAAACATAGAAAAAAACATGAAAACCTCAAAGTTTAAATATTGAACAGTTATATTTATAATGGTTTGGAAACTATGTGGAATCTACAAATATAAGTAAATACTTACGTCAAAGTGATCTTCACAGAAATAAAGCTGAGTTTTAGGCAATATTCCTTTTATATCACGTCTTGCAAGTTTAAGCCACTTATTTCGTATTGTTTTATCATAGGGAACGAATATAAATAACTTGTCCGGGCTTTTTATAGTTGTATTAGTACACAGAGGCACTGCACAACACCTGTATGGTCTCGAACTCATATTTTAGAACTTTTAAAACACAAACAATGCAAAATTTATACTGTAGCCGTACTAGCCGTCAATGTTTACATCGAACGTGACGTCACAAGCGACGCCATGACAGATTGAAGCGTTTTGGCGGAAATGAAAAAAATTTAAAGTAAAATGTATTTTATTTCATATTAATTCCTCATTTTCAGCAGAAATTTGATATACATTGTATATAATATTTATTTCTGAACCTGATAAACCAGTTTTTCAAAATTTGTCATCATGCCTATTAACGCTACTAGCTCTATAAATGAGTTTCTTAACTCTTTTATTAAACCAAGCTCCTAATGGGATACACAACTCCTGTGTATAACTTAGGGATGTATATAAGAGGTATTTCCCCCTATAAATAGATGCCATAGTGTCAACTATAGTTTCTATATTACCTTAAGTTGCATTTTTGAGTTTATTACCACTTTAATAACTCTATTGGGTCACGTGTTCGCTTATTTAAAACGATAAAATGGCGTCGCAACCTAGCTCGACTAAAAAGTACTTTAAATGTTGAAAAACTTATGACAATGAAGTTATTTCTCTTTCTAGCGTTCAGGTTTATGACATTTTTAAATCAATAGACAAAGTTTTAAAACATTTAAAAAAAAAGTTTTGCTTTACTTGAAGTGAAACATTTTTTTTACATAAATACACAACTAAGGCTGGGCCCCTTAATTATTTGCTTTTAATATGTAGCGACATTCACAGTAAAGTTACTTTCGCAATGAAAATTCCGCTTCAGTTTTCCATTAACAAGTTAAGATTTCACCATTTAACTCTGCCATTTTTTTCGTAAAGACCATTAGTGTGGAGATTAGGTGTAGTGAAAATTTACATTAAGGCAAAACGTAATGTTAAACAGTCTAGGAAAAAAAGTAAAAAACTATGTCTTTAAACGTTAAAATTTCCTATTGTAGATTTGTACTGCAACTCAAGGTGTTACAATTTACCTTATTGCCACTCTATTACCGCTTAAAGAGTTAGTAAGATGCATCTTAAATCTACTATAAACCTTACGGATACATTTGCTTCCTGTGTAGCACTCAAAGGTATGAAGGTAGCCTATAGCTCTATTATAACGCTTGAAGAGTCACTAGACACTTAAATACTTCTTTTACAACACTTTAGCACTCAATTAGCGCTTATTTACCTCCACAATAATTATGCTATATCTCTTAAATGCATTCTGTAACTCTACAACATCGCCATAGTGGAACCTAAGGTCATAAGAATTTGCGCCCAATCCAAGGGTACAATAGAGTTATAGCTCCCTATAACTCCATGTGATAGCACTTTTTGAACACCACAGGATCTGTTTAGCTCTTTTGTAGATCTGTTCTAACTCTTATGTTAACGCCTAATGTTACTTAGGTCCTATTAGAGTCCTGAACGAGCGGTAGGGAAAAAAATGTTAGACGTTTCAAAGGACTTTTAAGAAGTCTATTTGAATAAAGATTATTTTGACTTTTGATAAACCATGTTAATATTTATAATTTTATAAAATTAAATACAAGTTAGGGTGTGGGTCCGTGACATTAGACAACCGTCTCGTAACAGATTTTTGGTCACCACTGTCCTGGCAATCCATACGATTTCGCACATTGCATGTCTCCGGTCACTGGTCCTGGCAATCTAAATACGACTGACGTAGCAAGTAAAGACCCCTCTTCTATATATTGTGCCAGACGGTAGGTCATTGTAATAGTGCAAAACCAGACATTTCAACACTGTTCAGTTTCACAGTTTGACGGCAATATCATGAAACTGCAAGCGGTGAGAGATGGAGTTTTTAGTGCAGGTGAAAGACTAACATAAATAGATATCAATGATGAGGCAGACAAACAATACAACTTTAACAAAAAAATTATTTCACTTATTAATAAAACCATAGGTAGATAGTTAACTATAAAAAAATACTATTTCGTGAGATCCATTTATTTGCAATATGTTTATAATCAACGTATATATATAATAATGTAGACGGGATCTGACGAACTACCAATAACCAATTGCTATACTTAAAGCAAAAGGCATCTCACAATCATATAAGAAAACAAATAGAGAAAAAAATAACTAATTAAACAAGTATAGAATTCAGCAATAAAGCGAATCACACACAATCTATGCTGATTAATTAAATAAATAAATGGTCATAATTTTTTTAATTGGTGAAGGTGACCTTTAATGACAATGCATTTCAAATATGTACTAAAAGTACAACAAAAGCGAATATAAGTCTTTCAACACTTATCCAACACGGGGAATAAATACAAACTATATTTGTAGATAATAGGCAAGTTAATCAAAATTCACCATCAAGTAGACAATAATGTGTATGAAGATAATTTAAATGACGATAATATCCTGTCCTGTCGCTGCGGTAGTATATCGATTGTGTCGCCCGCGTTTTGTTGGAGAACCGGTTTCCCGTTTCGGTCGGAGATGCGCAAGCGCATGAACAATAGGCCTATTGAATTTATTATTTTTCGTTATATTTTGCTTGTTTTAATTTTAGTTTTTAGTTGCAATTATGTTATTGTATGTAGATTGAATTAAGTTTGAGAAAATTTAATAATTTTTATATATATATATGATGGCGGATTGTCAGATGGGGCCCAAATATCACGAAACCCAAATCGTCAATATCGGGGGACTATCTTCAAAATAACACTGCAGGCGTGTATACTAATGTCGATTTATTCCATTTTATCATTTTTCATACGAAAATATAACAAGATGAGCGTGATGTCGCTGGATGTCTTTTCTCCTCGGCGACCGGAAACAGAATGCATGCCAAAATGGCGGCAACTTGCTTTACATTAATGAACTGTCAATATCAGTGCTACCATTCTAATTAAATTAAAAGTATCGATGATCACACCATCTGGACAATCGAGTAATTTAGTAATCGAATAACTAATAATTAAAAAAAAAAGAAACTAAATCAAACGATCTTTGTAACGACGATCAAGATATTCTGCGACATATATACTTTAAATTGCTATCATATATTTTTTTAAATTCTTGGACTAAGACAGGTATATAGTAAAATCGTCACAACGCGAAGGAGCTAATGTTTTTTAAAATTTTTAAATAAAACTTAACTTTCGCTTTGCAAACGAAAGGCGCTACCCACTGCACCATCGCGCTCTTCTTATGTAAATTGTGTTTTTAGCACGTGTAAAAATCTGTATGTATTTAAATTATATTTGTCAAAAGCCGAATCACCTACAAGTGATAATACTGAAATGTTACTGACGTCAGCATGAACTGTGCAAAAGTCGAGCACTTTTCGACACCTGTCACCTTCATTTAGAACATTCCGTATCACTCCCTCAGCACCATGTTTCGTCATTTGGGCTATTAAAATTTTATGCATCAAAATTGTATAACTGTGTCGCTTTAAAAGAGGGTGTTTTTTATGTCACGTAACAAGTGAAAACGCAACACTGTGTACAGTAAAAAGCAAATGATAAACAAAAATGTGGCCTGCTATTTAGTTATATTTTTTTATTTACCACTGCATGCTTTTGTAACTTTACTAACCGTAATTCTAATTTAGTTTGTGAGAAGTTGAGTTGAGAATATGTCATGACTTAAACAGCTTAACTCTAAGTACCTAGTTATAATACTATTATTATTTGCTATTACCAGTTCTTCTTTTATTCAAATTGTCGTCTATTGGTCAAAATATTTCTATAAGTTACGCCATTATTACTAGACTATAGATACGGTTGATTGAATTTACTGACTAAAATGACTTTTTTATTTATTTATTAATATAAATCAAAAATCTTCTTAATGTACACAGCAACCGCAATATGTCCAATTTCCACAAGTGATATTTAGCTCTACCCTCAATGCATTAAAGTCGTATTGCTTGCATCTTCTAATAATTAACTGAAATAAATTAATTTAATAGTTAAAAATAAATAAATACATTCACTCGGAATATTTATTATACTAATTTACTACTTATCCAGATATGACAAAGAAATTTTCACTCATTTTTCAGGAAAATGAGTGGTCAAAGAAGAGTTCAAAAAACAATTTGTTAATATTGTACGACAATTTATTATTCACAGTTTACTTTAATTACATTTTATCGTCATCTTTTTGCAGTATATACTCGTAGCAAATATTGGTTTAGGTTCAAGGTTTAAAATAAAAAAAATGTTCTTACAAAACTAAAATAAAAACAATTACAATTTTTATTAAAATTTAAAATTTGGCGTACAAATCTTATATAAAATTTTAAACAAACTATTTTATTAATACCTAATAAGATTTTAAGTATGTGATTCTAAGGTAAAATCTCATGTAATATGCAATTTACTTCACTATAAGGGCTCTTAAGAGCTTTTGAGAAATAACGATGAAATTGCATTTTAATTAGACAGGTCCTTGCGAACATCCACTTGATTCTACCTTAAGCGCGTTAAAAATTTAATATATTTACGAGTTATACAAGTCAATCGTCTCCGTAGTCACATCACATCACCAGCCCTTTTACGTCCCCACTGCAGGGGCTCAGGCCTTCCTTATGAATGGTTAAGGAGGATGGGCCATGACCCTCCACGCTGGCCCAATGCGGTTTGGAGGGTATTAACGACTGCAAATGCAGCCGGGACCAACGGCTTAACGTGCCTTCCGAAGCACGGAGTAGCTCGAGATAATAATTTTTGGTCACCCATCCCATGACCGACCCTTGCGAAAGTTGCTTAACGATTACGATCGCGGGCCGCGGCGCTTATCCACTACGCCACCGAGCTACTCACGTAGTCAAAAAGGACATATTCCCTTTTTCTAAAATGTCTGGTCGATTTATCGGGATACAAAAAAAGTACACAATCTCGAGTCTGAGTGTTACTATGTTTCAGATATCTATAAAATACATTAAAATTAGACATCTTAGCAATTATGATGTTGTCGTAATTCAATATGAAGGAGAATGTGCTTTTTGGTATTTAATTTCGAAAAAAAAATATCTCGAAAAAATTGACATTGCTACTCGACCCAATCTTCTATCTTACATCAAAGTTTCTGGCCTGAAATTGTCCCTCGTTTCAGATAATCTAGTTACAAAGAAACTTTATTGATTAGCCATAAAAATCCTTTAAAAATAAAAAGCCTTAAATTAAAACAAAGGCAAATGGATCTATGTCCACAGCCTAGCCTTCGGAAGGGAACTTTGCGATAGTCACGAAAGTGGGGGAATTCCGATAGTGAAATTAAACAAGCAATATGTTTGATCTATCTGGTTAAAAGTTCTTTATCTAGTAAAATACGCTCTGTCATAGGGAAAAAGTGACAAGTGTTTGAAAAATTCATCAGTCCTGTTAGGTCCTGGGTAGCTCAGTGGTTAGAGCAGCTGGTGGTAAAGGTCGTGGGTTCGAGTCCCATCTCAGAGTGCCTGGGGCAAGTGGATTTTTCAAGCATTTTTTACTAAGAATATTTTTCGATATATCCTTGTGAATGCAAAATTTAAAAAAAAATAAAATTTTCATTATCCTCTATAGATTAATTTTGTACTTGGTTGGAATCCATTTGAATAAAGTACCAGTTTCCATACAAAGAAGTACTCCTTTCATTTAAAATTATTTTGTTTTTCTTCTATCTAACGAAATCAAGCAGTTAAAATATTAATATTCAATAGCTTACATGTAATAACAAGTCCCGCAAACTTAAGGAGTGAAACAAAAATATTAACAATTTTATCTTCATGTTTTATAGAGTCAGAAAAGAAAATAGCCAAATTTTTTCATGTGCCCATAAATTATTACATAGAGCTAAAATAAATTCTTATAAACAAGGTAGTTTCACTCACAGAAAATAGTAACATATTTAAGACTGTGCCCGCGACTTGGTCTGCGTGGGAAGTATTTTGGTAGAATTCTTTTTTCCTATGAATGCAGACGAATTGAATAAGATCAATGGGCCATAACCCACTACGCGGGCTTAATGCGGTGGGTGTTAACGTTGCTGATGCAGCCAGGACTAACGGCTTAACGTGCATTATGGCAGTGTTGTGCACAGTGCTCAAGATAATAATGTTTTGGTCACCCATCCTGTAAACGGTCCTTACGAATGTTATTTTTCTATTTTTTTCTCGTTTTTCGCGCTCTGGTTGTCGCTTGTGTCTGAGCATTTTATTCGTACCTTTAAACGGTCCTTCTTTTGTTTTTGATCTTATTTATCTTATTTAATATTATTATTTCTCTAGTTGTATGCACAGTCGGCTATTTATTGTTCTATTTTTCATGTAATGCTAGTTTGACTGGAAGAAATCGCTGGCAGAGATGAGTTTGTCGTTTGTACTTACTTATTTATGTAAAATAAGTATTTTAGTATGTCCTTGTTGTGCAGTATTTACTTACTTATTTAACTGCAATTTAAACCGAATGCGCTAACCCACTACGCCATCGGACCCCTTATACTTAAGCTATACTAATATTATAAAGAGGAAAGATTTGGTTGCTTGTTTCTTTGCATCGAACTTGCTCCAATACTACTGGACCGATAGTTGCAGAGCGATTTTGCTCCAATACTACTGGACCGATAGTTGCAGAGCGATTCCGACCTACGGGAAGCTACATCAGACGCGCATGTCATAGGCTATAATTTTGCGGCAAAGTCGTGGGAAAATAGCTAGTTCATTATACCCTGTGAAAACTTACCTGCGGTACGCCTGTGGAGTATGAAGTCGACACGGGTTGGCGATAATCGAAACTACTTTCTCGATCTCTCTAAAAGAAGTTTCATACTCATACCATACTGCATGTATGTAAATGCTTCAGATTCAACTTTATAGTGCATGAGCCTCGCGATGGGCAGTTAAATACGCTTCGCGTTGTTCAGGTGTCTCCCGAGACCGAACGCTTTCTGTCTATCTCTTTCTTTGTCTATAAAAGTTGGTCAGTACATGTTTGACGGAAGATACGTGGAGTTTTATTTAATGATATAAAAAAAATATAAACATATTTTAATTTCTACTTTCCACACTCGAAGGAAATCGTCTACTAACATACTTCCGTGAGGTGCTTAACTGAGCTTCTGTTAGATTTGAACGGCCCTCATCATCATCATCATCATCTTCATCATCAGCCCTTTTACGTCACCAACTGCAGGAGCTCAGGCCTTATTCTCATGGATGGTTAAAGAGGATGGGCCACGATCCTCCATGCTGGCCCAATGTGTATTGGAGGATATTAACGACTGCAAATACAACCGGGACCAATCGCTTTACGTACTTTCCGAAGCTTGAAGTTGCTTGAGATAATATTTTTTGGTCATCCATCCTGTGCCCGACCTTTGCGAAAGTTGCTTAACAACTACAATCGCGGGCCATGGTGCTTATTCACTACGCCACCAAGCTACTCTTAACCGACCCTCAGACTCGCGTAATTATATGAGTGTTGTGACCAATGAATAAAGCATTGTTTCCAGTGAAGACTAAAAATAACAACTTTGAAGTACGCATCTACAGCAATTTGTATGTTAAAAAAAAAAACAAAAAGAGCATTAACATAAAAAAATAGCAATAAGAGAAAAAAATGTATATAACTCGAGTTGTCTTTACGTTCCTAACTTCAGTTGACGTGAATCTAAGTTTTTTAACGTCGTGGAAAAACTTCTGAAATTGTCTCTGTTACCTGGCAAGCAACAGGGGTGAGGAGGGTGGATTCTCCTCCGTGAACCCGACAGTGAGTTGCCCGGTTGGTCCCCAGAAGCCTACTCTCCAAAACCCGTACTCTACACCCTCTCATGGGAAATGAAAACCGGCAAGCTATGGCCGAGTCACCAGGACACTCAAGTATTGGACCATTGGTCTCCTTGCAGATGGAAAATTGGAGAGACTCGGCTAAATCGAGTGCCTCTCCCAGACAGACGAAACCGTGCAATGTAGGAGCGGCTGCCAACCACCTCCGCTGGCCCCGACGACGACGTGAACCTAATCTGATAAAAATATGCGTTCACTGTAAACTACTCGAGGCTTAATAGCATCATCGGAAGGCTCTTTTCGCTTGTTCTCCTACTCGCGTGATCGTATACCACATGTCCATTATAAGCTGAACCCTATTTTATATGATTGGCCATATATAAATGAGATCAACTTACTTCGGAGTTTCAAAATTTTGGAATCTTATTTTTTTATTTGTCATCATTTCGCATCATCATTTCGCACTTGGTCTGCTGCATCAGCCAACTACTCGAACCAACTTAAAATTATTCGCTGCCGCATGTAGACTGCCGAAAGCATTTAACGCTATTAGTAAAGGGTTGGATATCTTCAAAGATAGTCTGGCCAGTTTTAAGAAAGCAGCTTTACTGTTGCTGAAACCTTGATTGATTGATGCAAGTTGTGGGATATTTTTATTTTCTTTTTTTGTATTGTAATTTGTTGTTATGTTGAACTATAATTTATTTAGATTTTATTTAGTATAAGTATCAAGTGCTGCTTTTCAGTGCATGTTGTGACACCTTAGAATGTTGTGCATTTAGTTATGTTATAGCGATTATATTCTAATAATTCCTTTAATGTAACAACTATTGGATGTCCTAATAAATAAATAAATAAATCATACAAATTATCTTTTTATAGACAATATTAATTCGTAGCTCGGTGGCGCTACGGATATGCGCCGCTGCGCACGATCGTTATTGCTTAGCAATTTTCGCAAAAGTAGTTCACGGGATGGGTGACCAAAAATTATTAAGCAAAGGCCTGAGGCCCTGCAGTTTGGCAATCAAAGAATTAATGATGATGATCAATATATTAAAGACGAAAATTTAATAAAATAGTAAATATTTCATAGCGATTTTGACGACCACGTCACTTCAAATTGACATAACTTTTTTATTTGTGAACCGATTGAAATAAATATTACACTAAATGTTAACGGAAGAATGCCGCAATATAATAGTGAAAACTGCATGTAGATCGGTTCAGCCGTTTCTGAGATTATCGTGCACAAACGCACAGACAAACAGACAAACCGACAAACAGACAAACAGACAAAAAATTAAAAAATCATTGTTTTGTGTTCTATTACTCTTATAAATGTCCCTCATAACAGTTTTTTTCATATATCTTCAATGTACAGACATCGATCGGTTACGTTTTTATTATAATATAGATATAGATTAGGTTTTGGCTCCATGTGTTGCACTTTCGTTTTTCTTATAAAAATATTCAATCTATACTTATTAATAATAAAGCTATAATCACAGGAACTACTGGCTCGAATTGAATTGTTTTTAATGTGTTAAATAATCCATTTAAATCCGGGAAAAGCTATAGGCTATGTAACATCATTCTATTGGTCAGTTGCACAAACGTCCATTAAGATTTAATGACGCCTTTAAGCTCTAATGAATGTCAAATTTGTATGGTTAATATCACTTTAAAGTAATGACTATTTTAATGGACGTTTGTGCAACTGGCTGAACGACTAATATATGGGTGGAGCAATAATGAAAAAATGAGAGCTTTCCTTGCGAGCGCTAAAACGTAACCATAGTTACAATTGTTTACAATTCAATTTGTCATTGTAATTATATTTCAGGGCATCCTTTTCCAAATCCATTATTAATTATTTCAGCTGTTTACTCAAGATTAAATAATGTTTTGAATAATTCAAATTGGAACAATAATTATCGCTAATATTAAATGGTTAAGTTATCTTTAGTATAATAATTTAGCTGAGGCTACTGATCATTAGATGACGCTGTACTTTTAAAAAGGGATTTCATTTTTGTTATGTTTGTAATCTTTATTTTCTTCCGGCTTTCGTTTTCAATTTTGCGGTTATTGGGTTCCACAGTCAACAAGGAAGCCTTATGGTTTCGCCATGTTCGTCTGTCTGTCCGTCCGTGGGCGGTTTAGCTAATAACCGATTTGTATTACAAAGGTGTTAATAAGCATAATTACACACGTTAATCAAGCTGACAAAGAGATAAAATAAAATCTATATCCTCACATTGTATGAGGTATCGTTGGATAGGTTTTTTAAAATATTAGGCGTCCGGGGAGATCGCTTTTCGTTTAGTTAACCATCCATGACTTATTAAGCTGTCGAACCCATGACCTTTCGAGTCCCATCTCAAAATGTCAGGGTCAATTAAAAATATTTTTCTATTCAAAATTGATCAAATGTAACAACTAGAACAAAAATCCATCTTTGCCAAAAGTTTAAATATTTGTAAAAATATTTCTTTCGGCTATTTTGAAGATTGCCTGTACCTTGATGAAAATACGCTCTATAGTAGTGAAAAAGTAACAAAATGCTTAAAAAATTAGTCAGCCCTGTTAGGTCCTGGGAAGTTCCGTCCGGTTTTTAAAATAATATATTTTAATGGAGAATTATTCATCGGACGAAAAAATAATTTCTACTTAACCGAGAGGCGTTAAATTGTATATGCCAAAAATCTACTACACTGAAAAAATACGGAGTGGACTAAACTAGATTGGTTCCATACCTACAAATTGAAGAGATGTCAGATGGCCCCAACAGTGAGGACGTTGATTAGCTAAATAATGATGATATAAAGGTGAATGCTCACTGGCAAATGTTTAATTAAGATAAGATCAAGACTTCAGTATAGCAGGCCAGTAAGCATACCCTCGTACCACGTGGGCGAAGCCACGGGTAACAGCTACTTATAAATAAACTGTAAAGATTTTGCGCCTATGTTTTCTTCTTCTTTAACCACAGGGCAAAGGGCGCATCCTGTAAAATCACCGGTATAATTCCATTTTCAAAAACAAAATAAAAAAAATGCAATAATTTGTTGAGTCTTTCTTTATTCATGAGTATTTTATGAATTTTCGTCGGCTACAGGCACTTATTTCCTTCTAGAACAAAAAATGCCAAGTGTTTTAGTCCCTCATTTTAATTATAATTTTAGACAACAGTATATATCAGATGCCAAATTAAGTAGCTTAAGCAATTGCATTATGGAAATTTGATGAAGATCATTGATAGAGAAATGAAAGTTAAATATTTCATATAAGTAGTATGAAACTTCAGAGCATTATTATGAAACCATGAACGGGAATACTTGTAAGTGAAACCAGCAGGCCACTGAATAATTAGAGGTTAAGATATGAATTCATTACGACATATCTAGCTAGTATACAGTGCAGTTGAATAATGTAGGTTATTTCCGTGGGCAGGAATCAACTATGCCTCTGTTTTCCTTGTCTGTGTATGCACTATTGGCGTAAGTAACAAACGCAAGCTATTAACATATAACTAATCAGTCAAATACGTATATACTACTGGCTACTAAACTCTGAATATCATTACGGTTTTTGGATAACGTATCTCGTAGGTTTGGCACATGTCAAATCAAATGCAATTATTTGGCACATATTACAAGTATGTACGTTATCTGATGGAGGTCTATATATAAATGTGTATCTATGGGCCATTATTGTGGACGGAGCAGATGCGAGTGTGGCCGCTTAATGAAACCACTGTATGTCTTTACATAGTATGTTCCGCAGGACACCTTTTTTTTTCATAATCCAAGGCTCTCAACCTACTTCGCCCTGAAAAGGACAGGTGGGATGTGAATGATTTACCTGGTTAAACCCACTGCGGTTTACCTCACGTGGATAAGAAAAACCCGGTGTCCTGCAGGGAGGTCCCAGTTCTATCTGATGCAGTGGGACTTCTGTCGCGGAGGATGGAGAGTTGTCACCCTCTGCGGGAAGAGAACTTAGACAGGATACCTATCTGCCTAATAAATACTGGACACCTATTATGCAATCTCTTTCTTTTATGACTTGTAACAACTGAAGAACCACTGCACGTCCGTCTAACCACTGCAATTTAAACCCATTGTCTTAATGAAGCAAGCCGTTTCTACACATTATGTCTGACTGTCTTGGCGTATTTATAATGCAAACAAAAAGGGGAATACTTCGATGTTTATTTAAAAAATCCATATAGTTCAACGAGTGGAAATTAAATGTCCTTTTAAGTGCATCCCTTAAGAATATTTGCTGGACTGAATCAGACATTTTTATTATCATATACTTAAGTTATCGTTATAATCTTTATCATGAGCTAGAAGATGATCGCTACCGAATTAAAAGGTTATACCTTTTTGAAGTTACACCTTATGCCTACTCTGTATTTCATTAAGTATATACCACCTGATAGCTGTAATATCCATCATTAAAGTCATGGACACATTTTATAACCATATGTCCTATAAGTTATGGAAAATCTACTTGAGTTTCTGTGGATAACGCGCATGTCTTTATATCTATTGAATAGTCCAGTTGCTCTTCTTTCCATTTTAGTGCGCAATAGAATCTACACAGAATGCAAAAATACAAATAATTGTTTTCTTTAATAATAACGCCGCCATTTTGCTTGAATCTAGATATTTGACTACTGTGCTTATTCTAGACTTTCAGATGAAGGCTTTCAATTAAAGGGCTTAAAACAACCTAATGGTTTGTTTGTGCCAAATTCTATGACTGATCTTCGAAGCAACTTAACGGCCAGATTGTTCTTGCATTCTCAATTCAGGATTTTTAAAGATTTTAATACATGACACCAAATTAAGTTTTGCCAACGGATATTCTGCCATCACTTCAATTTGTAGGTATCGAACGAATCTATTTGTATGTCCACACATTAGGTTTTTTCTTTCGCCGAATTAATTTTTTAACTCTGATACTTTGAATTTTAGGTGTTATTTTAGAAAAAACTGTTTCCTACCTGTAGTAACGCAAACAAAAAAATAACGCCTCTCGGTTAAGTATTAAAGTATCTCGTTAACCCTGCGTTCATCGCAACCGGGTAAAAATATACAGCGATAATATGTGAAAATATATATATGTCGGCGAGAAGGCGCTTCGATTGTGCGAAACGCCATCTGTCACCTGCAGCTGTCATCTGTCAAGATCTATGGTGCTTTGCGAAACGTCAAGTTATGACATTGAAGGCTGTCATCGCTTGGGAGTGGTCTATGCTTGTTCGAAGATGGCACTTTACGTTGTGCGGCCATATTGAGCGGACGCAAGCGCAGAACTCTCCGCGTTTCGTATCGCAATCCGTTTGCATCGAGTTATTATTAATGTACTCCGATTAGATAATCAAGTAATTCAACTAAATAACTGATTTGTGATCTATCTGCGATCTTATTTCGAAGGAATATCTCGACCACTAGTCAGATTGCGGATGTTGACTAACCTAACTTTCCGCCGGCCTCGCATGACTTTCCGACATCAGAAGTTGGGATGTAACCGACCAAGTGGACACACAGATGTCATGGATATGGAGAATCTTATTGCAGTAACAAAATCAAAACTTTCTCCCCCTCATCTATGTCATGACTGGGTCGTCGTCGAGTCACATGTGTATCTGCCCGAATTCGATCCTGACAAAATACAAGAAGAATCACTTGAAGCCTTCGTAAGAAGAACCAAGCGTTCCTAATATGAAGAACAGCAACCTGAACGCTGCTGTCACGTTCTTCAATTGTAGAGCAGATGGTCACTACTCTTAAGATGCCTGTAGCTGAAGAAGATGCAACGGTGGCAAGCCTGATGACTCGTCTGCTGGTGTTGCTAGTGAGCGACGTGTGGTCGTCTGCACTATTGCTACCCTTGCCGCATTTTGGTGAGTCGTTTTCATTTTGTTATGATACTGGAATCAAGTGCTCCCTTATAAAGTAATTAATATCGTGAATAATTCATGGCAATAGAATTAGTAACACTGTTAAAATTACTGCTATTGGTGATAGGAGTGTTTATAGTATCGTGCAGATTTTAGTTATGGTTCAGATTGATGATATTGCTTTTTAATTTCTTTTTCATGTTCTCCTGGACCTTCAACTAGTTTTAATTAGGTAGTTCAACAAAACTTATTCTTTGTAACTGTTTTTCTCTTCTATTTTTTTGTAAAGCAGTATTATGTAAGTCGCTCAGGTTGTTTACATCTTCCGGGCCTTCGTAGTCGTAGGCGTAAATCGGGCTAGATTTCCCGTCGCATTGCGGCCACGTTTGTGAGTGGCGTGCGTTGGCTAGGAGATGTAAACGATCGCTGTTGATTCGTCGCATAGAGACGACGATGAGTATTGTGTATGGGTACCGGATTGAGGTCACCCGTGGATGTGTTGTGTTGTGGAAGGGTACCGGATGGAGGTAACCTGTGGATGAGTTGTGTTGTGGAAGGGTACCGGATGGAGGTCACCCAACCACGTGATTGTTTTGTGATGACCGGATGGAGGTTGTCACAAGGTGCTAGATGGAAGCATCTGAAATTATAGAGTATTGCATACGACACTGTTTTACTATGTCATCCACGATTTCCAATTTTATTTAGAAAGCTAATTTGTCTGATGAGTTTCGTTGAACTGCTTAGTGATCGTAGCATGATTTCATTACTTTCAATATTATTGTTCGAAGACTTACAATTTTGAGTTAGTTTATACAAAATGTAGTAAAGAATCTACTGCGCTGCATATTTTCCCTTTCAGATTGAACCCCCACGCGAGGATGCGTGAGGCTATCAGAATAGCCGTTTCGCAGAACATCTCCGTCACCTTTGCGGGGATCGTTTGGTTTGGTTTTCTTTTTTTTAGTTTTTATTTACTCGATTGCTTAATTGCTCGATTGTAAAGAGGGCGTGATCATCGATACTTTTAATTTTATAAGAATGGTAACACTGACTTTGACAGTTCGATAGCGTAAAGCAAGTTGCCGCCATTTTGGCACACATGATTCTCTTATGCATTTGAGCTGGGAGAAAACTCTGGAAAAGCTCTATAGTAATTATTGGTTTGAAAACATGTTAAAATATGTTCGTAAATTCGTTGACAACTGTATCACTTGGTGATGTGACGACTGTTTGTGAGGTATCGTCACTTGGAGGTGGCATGAGTTACATCACTCGTATTAGGTGATGTGACGACTGTTTCTGGGGTATCGTCACTTGAAGGTGACATGAGTTACATCGCTCGAATTAGATGATGCGTCGATTGTGATTAATAGAGTTGATGATGTGCAGAGTAGAGAGAATGATTAAATTTGACTGACTGACTGAAGTGACTTCGTTTTGTTACAAAATTAGGAGCGTAATCAGACCAAACTAGATCCGAAATACAAGGGATCGTTTAAGGTCATGGAGTTATTACATGGTTATCGTTATTTGTTAAAGGCGTTAAATTCTAAGAGGACGTACAAGTATGCTCATGATAGACTGAGAAGGATGCCTGAAGGTCAGTTAGTTGTATAAGAATTGGTGGATCAACGTGATGATCCCGTGTTCAAAGTTCCTGGCACATCGCGTGATTAAGTTGGGTAACACTCGATGGAGGTGTTACTTGAGCGATTAATGGAGTTGTTTATGGGAACAATGCTCGATGGAGGCATTGGTTGTTTATGTGCTCGATGGAGGCACTGGTAGCATAACGCTCGAAGGAGGCGTTTTGCTTGTGTTGTTAGAGGCACGAATGGAATATAATGCTCGATGGAGGCGTTATGTGTCTTGATGTGTGCGTTCTATCACTGTACAGAATCGCGATATGTGTTCAGTTGTGTACTGATGAGAGTAAGACTTGATTTAAAATTTGAACTTCAGATATCCTTCGAAGTTGATTTACTAAGGCATTACAGTATTTGATCATTGTACATAGTTGTAATCAGTTAACATAGTTTGTGATCAGTATGCTTATGTGACCGTATTTTTACTGGTCAGAGATGACCGAGTGATGGCAAAGGCTACTGGTAGTGTTTTCATTTTAGACTCACACGAGGACGTGTGATGCAGCAGGATGGCCGTGTCGGCGAGAAGGCGCTTCGATTGTGCGAAACGCCATCTGTCACCTGCAGCTGTCATCTGTCAAGATCTATGGTGCTTTGCGAAACGTCAAGTTATGACATTGAAGGCTGTCATCGCTTGGGAGTGGTCTATGCTTGTTCGAAGATGGCACTTTACGTTGTGCGGCCATATTGAGCGGACGCAAGCGCAGAACTCTCCGCGTTTCGTATCGCAATCCCTTTGCATCGAGTTATTATTAATGTACTCCGATTAGATAATTAAGTAATTCAACTAAATAACTGATTTGTGATCTATCTGCGATCTTATTTCGAAGGAATATCTCGACCACTAGTCAGATTGCGGATGTTGACTAACCTAACTTTCCGCCGGCCCCGCATGACTTTCCGACATATATATATATATATAAGATATATAAGATATATATATATATATATATATATATATATATATATATATATATATATATCTTTATATCTTTTTTATATATATATATATCTTTTTTATACATAATTTTGAGATTCGCCGCTTTAGGTACCTTACTGCATAGAAACAAGAGACATGCTGCCCACGCGGCTGACAGTTGGTGCCACGAGTTTGGAAGTAGGAGACATGTGAATTAAATATGGGTGAAAATTACCCGGCAGCGTTCGTTTTTGTAACAACTTTATTATATATATATTTTTAGAATTAGTCCAAATTCATATTATAAAGAGAATAAGTAAACCTACTACCTCCTAAGAGTCCCTTAGAACCTCGTACTAAGTTAACTTTGACTAAGTCTCTGTTTAATAACATAAATTTTGACTAATACTAAGTGCAGGTTCAACATAAATTTACTCCGAAGCTAAAACTTGTTTATTAATAACACTGTTAGAGTTTACCGTCTTGTCATATTATTTAATCTTATTTGCATGAAATAAAAATAATAATTTTCAAGATTTAAACAATATTATAAAAAATGTATTATAGTGACTCTTTACTGCACGAGTTTATATTATTATTATTATTGTTTTATTATTATATTAAAAATGTTATGTTTTGATATGAATTGTAACTATTTATTTTTAGTTTATGGCACAAACAAACATAATATAATAAAAATAAAACATTTTAATGTCTGGCTGTTTAACATAGAGAGCTATGAATAATGTGGTATTTTTACCCGGCAACCTTTTGTGCGTGAAAGTGCCTAGCGACGAACGCCGGGTTTATAGTCACCCATATTATTTAATTACCTAAAAAAACCAGGCAAGCGCAAGTCGGACTCGCATATGACGGGTTTCCGTACGACTATCCATAAAAAACGCAAATAAGTTTGTTGTTTACAAAGGAGTTGAACATTTTGAGTTGATACATTTGGTCGACTTTTACCCGTCAACCTGTAAAGCCAACTTAAGTGTGATAGTTTTCCTTTTAACTTCGTTAGTATACATACTAATGTCTTGATGTTTGAATTTCTTACAACAACCGTTTGGTTGGTAGAGGAAAGGGGACATTTGACTCTAACGAAAATTGGCACTGAATCAATATAAGAGAACATCACATACATTGCTCAGACTCTGAGATGAGTAGCTAAAGCCCCTGTCCTATGGAACATCTGAGACTATGAAGGTATCTCAACACCTAGACACAAGACAATATAGAAAAATCAATTTTTATAGATTCAACCGACTCAGAATCGAACCCACCTCAAAGATGGCCACTCCATGAAACTGAAGTGCGAACCACTCGGATAACGAGGTCGTACGTAACTAAGTTAAAAAATAATAATTAAATATTAGGTTTAAAAAAACGAAATAAAACAAACGCAATGAACAGTAGCTCGGTGGAGTAGTAGATAAGCGCCGCGGTCCGCCTCGTTGTTGTTAAGCAATTTTGCAAGGGTCGTTCACGGGATGGGTGACGTAAAAAATTATGATCTCAAGCTACTCCATGCTTCGGAAAGCACGTTAAGCCGTTGGTTTCGGCTGCATTTGCAGTCCTTAATACCCTCGAATCCGCATTCAGCCAGCGGTAGAGGGTCATGGCCCATCCTCCTTAACCATCCATAAGGAAGGCTTGAGCCCCTGCAATGGGGACGTAAAAGGGCTGATGGTGATGATGACCGAATATTAACAGTACATCTATATAATATGTTCTTTAATTGTGTTAATTCTGAACGAAATTTTTATGGAAAAATTCATGGAAAGTTAGAGCAAACATTGTCCTTTTGAGACGACCATTAAAAGAAATAGGATAATTCCAACAGCACAGGCCACTTTCAGTTATGCAATAATCATAAAAAGAATTTTGCAGTTTCGGCTTTTTATTGAACTCTTGGAAAAGAATTTGTATTCTTTCCTTTATTCTTTCTTTTATTATCATTAATATATTTTTAATATGTACTTTTTACAAAAGCATTAACTTCGATTTTCAGTTAGTCTTTAACTTCCTGAAATCGTGCTCCAAATACCTATTATAGTAACATTGGTTACCAGAAGATCAAAAAAATGGCCAAGTTGAGTAGAAAATCACGTATGTTTTATGAGAGCCCCCTTCAATATAATTTTTTTTCTGTTTGTAGACAAAGCGTCACGGCAACAAAAATAAATCTGTGAAATTTTCAACTGTCTAACTATCACGGTTCATAAGATACAGCCTGGTGACGAACAGACAGATGGACGGAGAGCCCGCCTCAATCTAATTTCTAAAAGAAAATCAAATCATTTTTGGAAATTTCAAGAATATTTCTAGAGCGATAGGATTCGTCTTCTTAAACGCTTCTAAAGCTAGCGCTTTTAGGCACAAAATCGATGGAAATATTAAATAAACTACTATTTTAAAAAGTTGCAGAGGCAGTGGGTAGTCAATTTTTTTTAGAACATATGAACTCCATCCCGTCCCATCAGTATCTATTCTTATATCACAAATTTTTGAAACATTATTCATAGGCATAACATAAACAGAAATTGTTGACGCATACGACAAAATTCATTTGTTTTGAGTGGCAGTTCGTTCGTCGATTTTTTTATAGATGTGCTTATAAAATTTTAAATAGGTTCCATAAATAATTTGTTTATGTATCAACAGTAACAATGGAATAATTTGTCTACACTGATATTACAAAGAGAAAAGATTTTATTGTTTGTTTACATCGAATAGAATAGACGCCGAAAGTTCTGGACCAATTTTAATAATTTTACTTATGGTAAGCAACATCATATGCGAAGGACATAGACTATATTTTATTCCGTAAAACAGAAAAGCCGTTTTCATTCAGAGTTGTTTACTATTCAATTTATCATTGTAATTATCCGTGTCCTGAAATAAAAAGTTATCCAAATGAATTATTAAATTGAATTCTAACCTAGTTTATCATATACACTACTTTTTATCCATCTAAAAATTTCCTTAGTGACCACGCGGGCGCAGCCGTTGGCGGAAAGCTAGTTTGGAATAATTTTCTGAGAAAATATCCAAAGGCCTTAGGTGATCACAAAATGTGTTATCTCTAGTTCCTACGTGTTTTGGAACATACGCTGGAAGCTCCTGGCTGCATCTGCAATCATTATCAACCACTAATTCTTATTGGGCCCATGTGTGGCAACATGTTCGTTCTCTCCATTCAATTCCATCCAAAGTCCCCAGCATTGCAACATTGTAATAGTTTGATAACGATAATCACTGTTTTATTTATTTTAAATTAAAAAACAAGTGCCTCTTTAGAACGACACAAATATGTCATTCGAAATAGTCATTAAAACCTCCAAGGACTTGATATTTACACACATGTTCATATCACAAACTTAAATACTATAAATCAAAAGACAATAATGAAATCCAATGTTCCATTTGTCTGTATCGAGCAAGTATCGTATGATAACACTTCGTTATTTATTGTTAATTGTTGTATACCCTCCCAAGCAACGAGAATTAATATTATTTTAACACATTCGTTTACACAAATGTGCTTACACGTTTATTTTAACAAATAATGGCGTCAAATATCTTTTCTTTTAATATATACCATGATTTATCATTTTTAGGGATCCGCACCTGGAAAGGAAAAATCTGATCATTTGTAGGATCACTTTGTAGACTGTCAGTCTGTCCGCTTGTCAAAGGCCTTTTTCGCATGAACGCGTGGAGGTATGAAGCTGAAATTTATAATAAATACTTAGGTCTACTGTCCCGTGATGCTGTAAAAAAATAAAACTACTAAGCTAATGCAATCAAAAAATACAGCCGTCTATGACGTAAATTTTCGGAGCTCGCAAGGGAATCAAAACCCACAGAGTATTTCCTCGGAGCTTACAACAACTCAGAATTTTGAAATTTATTACGAAGCAACATCACATAGCAGAGATAAAGTAAACATTTCCAAAATTAGAACATTTTTATATTTATAAGATTTATCATTTATCATATTTATTATTTATTAAATACATACAGGTGAATACAAAAGTCTGGTGTTAAACGACATTTCAAATTATTTTATTGAATTCTACAAAATTTTATTATGCGTCATCATCGATGTCGGTACTAAAATGGCTTGTTACATTCCACGGTTGGGCAACAATCTGGGTAAGGCTTGCAGTAATCTATCTCTGTTAGGTAACAATCCGGATCTGCAATTCCGATTGAACCGCATCTGTAAAGTAGCAATATGTCCTAAAATACGTATGATTGGCAACGCTATTCTTTTAAAAATACAGCTTAGAACAGAGCATAGAACGTAATACTGACCCACATTAGATGTTAAATAAAATAAAGCCGGTTTTAAACATGGGTTGTATTTGAATTCCTAATTCTGCGATAGTATTCGCATAATTGGTCAACTCTGTATTCTAAAAGAAAAGCAACGCTGGTATTTGAAATAGAAACCATCAATGGAGCAGTGGTTAAAACGCTCGATCTGCGATACGGTTGTAAGGCAACATTCGCAAGGGCCAGTCATAGGATAGATGACTCAAAATTTATTGTCTCGGGCTTTGCTGTGCTTCGGAAGATACGTTAAGCCGTTGATCCCGCTGTTACTACAGTCGATAACACCTACTCGTGGCCCATTCTCATGATCATTTGAATTGATTCCATCCATAGGCAAGGCCTAAGTGCCAGCATTGGGGGAGATTAATAGGCTGGTTATGATGAAAGTTGTTGTTTGTGTATATGAAAAACTCGATGTATTTTTATGAAATCTTAAAGAACGTTTTGTATTCTTATAAAATATGTCCTAGGCATAAAATAGTTTAATGTCACTCTTACGAAGTCACAGCCAGAAATCAACCAATTATATAAATTACTAGCTGATAGCCTGTTGATTATTTTATTGACTCGATAGTACAATCCTATTTAATATCAAATTGTTAGTATTTCATCACCAATAGCTATCCTCATATCGGAACCGCCGAACCATAACAAAAATAAAATTATGAGCATCAAATTTAAAGAATTATTTGCTTGTAATTTTGAGGAACTCGATGGTTCAGTGGTTAACGCGTTCGGCTTGCGATGCGGATGTTAAGCAACATTCACAAAGGCCTGTAATAGGATGGGTAACCGATTTTTTTTTATCTCGAGCTCCTGGGTGTTTTGCAAATTACTTTAAGACGTTGGTTCCGGATGAATTTCCAGTTGTTAACGCTCAAAAATCCACATTGGGTCATGGCCCATTTACACTTTTCGATTAAATACGATTCCAACCATAAGGATGGGAGGTGCCCCAGCATTGGGCATATAGGCCGGTGATGACGATAGTGATGAACTAAAAAAATACTAGGAAACGGAAAACTATTAGATGGATGATTTTGATTTGAACAATCCAGGATTCACACTTACGTTTCACGTATGATGAAAACATTATCACACCGGACTCTTTGGCATTGCTCGGGGGGGTCTATAGTGGAATTAAATGGAATGACTTGGTCGATTTCTCTGATATAACAGCCTTGTTGACCCTCTGAAAACGTCAAGCACAACGATTGAGTAACATTTTAGATATTAGAAAAAATCCACAACAACGAACTAGGTTTGACATATGATTGGTCAACCTCTACGTTTTCTTACATTTTTATAAATGATCCAATATTAACTAATTACTCATTAGTGATAAAAGTAGTAAGATTTTAAATGATTTTAAAATTTCACAAATAGTCTTTGTACTTAGAATAATTTGCAGTACTATTCTGTAATGAAATCGTCGTCGAGTTCGAAACTGGTTCGAAGTCTTTATAGCATTTAAAAACACTTACCAAACTTTTCAGGGATGGGTGGTAGATATTCCCTCGATACCGCACTCAAACTCAAACCCGCCATGGCCAAAAGGATACAACACTTCAGCAACATTTTTAGAATAAAATGCCTTGTTCAATTAAGTGTAGACGAGTGTACACTGAGGTAGATCTATGTGAAATACAACGATGAAATGAATCCAAAGCACCGTTTTCTGAGCAAACGCGAAATGTAGGTATATTTTACATCAGAGCATGAATAAAAATTAATTGTTTTCAAATTAACGAAGCAACATTATGTTTCTCGTAGCGATGACGATTGTCTGCAAAGCAGCCACCCTTGTTTATCTATACTAGCTTACCAGGAAAACTTTGTTTAGCCACATACATTTGAGGTGCACCACCTTTATCATTTAGAGATATGAAATTGATTACAACAAATTCACAGATCCTCTACATATACACATAAAATTTCATCAAAATTGTTCAATCCGTTTCAAAAGAGTATGGTAACTAAAATTAAGTAACTCCATGGCGTAGTTAAGCGCCGCCGCCCGCGATCGTTGTCGTTAAGCAACTTTCGCAATCGGTCACTTTGACGATAGGTGACCAAAAATATATATATTTCGAATTACTCTGTGCTCTTAAGTGCTGTGTTGTTAAGCCGTTGGTCTCGGTGCATTTGCATTACCCTCTTTCTTAATTCGTTATTACCCTCCAATCCGCATTGGACCAGTGTGGAAGGTCATGGCCCATCGTCCTTACTCCATTACTCTTACTCTTTGTTCCACTATCGTCTCTTAAATGAAGTTGACGATGCTAATTACTATAAAAGGCAAATATTTTGCAAATAAATACATATTTATTATATCGATACTAGTATGTATTTGATTTCAATGACAATAATATGAAATGGTTCAAATGGTTGCTCATGGAAGCAAGCGGCTCTACCACGTTACTGAAGTTCTGATTTATCTGCCAAAATGAAGCACTGGATGATTTGCCCACCAGACAGATCACGATCTGTCTCAAGTCGAAGTCGAGCTCGTTCTTCAAGTCGAAGTTTCCATCACGAAAGCCTTTAAACCAAAATCGCACGGTGCGTTCATTAGCAGACTCCTCTCCAAACGCAACATTGATATTGCATGCTGTTTTTGTAGCGTTAGTTCCAAACGAATTGTCGCAGTATCCATCTTCCTTGTCTAAGTTGGATGACAAAAAGAATTGAAAGTCGATATTCAAACGTCTCACATTTTTTAAAACATAAAAACAAATCATAGAAACTATTTGAAAAAAAAAGAAAACATAACCTATTACAATAAAACGGCAATTTCATACTGTAACCCCTAATATTTTATACCAAAACGTGACCATTAAAAACGAACACAAAAATCAGTAAGATTACCAATGATCGATGCGTCGTCACTTCTCATTTTTAGAAAAATCTATTATTTTCGTTACTTCAAAGGTAATCAATCTTACACCATTCACAGTTGTGTTATATTATTTGAAGTTTTAGTTAATTATGTTAGAGTAGTTGAATCAGAATGTTTTATGTTTTAAGAGTTATGCCGCGAGACTTCTGTCGTGAGACAGACTTTAGTAGGACTTCTTGAATGTTATGGTTGATACTACAGACCTTATGAAGCAATCCATGACAATATGGCATGGCTGATGCCGAGCAAATCTTAAATGTTGAGAGAGAGGATGTCCTTATAAAATAATCTATCAAGATATGTACAAATGAGTTTAATGTTAATAAAAGGGCATCCTTGTTTATTAGTTTGTCAGCTAATGCGGACATGATTTACCCCACAGAATACAGAAAGAAGAGTTCTGTGATTTACCCCATCTGAAATACAGCGAACTTACATATATTATTTGCCTTGGGAACATACCAATTACTTTACCTCTAGCTAGGTCCTATGTATATATATTCCACACATATACACATACACGCAAACACGCACGCACGCTCAGATTGTAAGATTTCCGTATAACTTTATGTATATATTGGTTTTTATGTGATATGTGGGTCTTGTGATCTGCAATTCAAGCCACAAAGTTCCTTCGCAGACTCCAGTCTCTTACAAGGGTAACTTTGGTAAATTAAATTCTGTTTGTACATCAACCCATTTATTACCTTTGTGATTAGAAAATAAATATATTATTATGGTTAGCATGTACATTCCCAGGGTGAAATATAATCGATAATACTAGAGAAGTAGAGATTAATGTCACAGAATATAATCTTAGGGGAAGCGGTGGATATTTTCACAGCTATATTGAGTTGTTAGTGAGAGTAAGAATCAAGTCTGAAGCCAACCAATATTATGTTTATATTTTAATTGAAAATAAAATTAATAGAAGTCACTGTAGAATAGTGCTGCAGCTGCTTGATGGGATGACGAACTCTTGGCTGTTGTGCCCGTGTTATGATCAGTTTAGCGTTAAGCATGAGCACGACATCAAAACAACATCGTTCCACAGGAACATTTTTAAATATCATTGTTAGGGAAGATGTGGAATAAAAATAAACAAATTTGGTCTTTGTGTTTTGTTTATCCCTTTTTCTATATAGTCATGGACGGCCAGTATTCTGTATCATGCGACAGAGTCATGAGTAAGAATGAGAAAAAAAAAATTGTCATATAATATCATGAATTAATAAAGTGGTGTTAGTAATCATTTGCTAAGGAAATTGCCAATCTTTTGCTCTTGTTTAATATTGTTTTTGTTTTTAGATTGATTCGATGGGACCAAAGATTCTAACTTATGAAACCAGCACAACTGGCTCTTTTTAAAAAAACAAGAATTGAGAAGAGTCTGAACTGAGTATAAGCGATTTATTTAAATAATTCTCTTTCCGAATATAATGCTAAATCCAATTTCTATTCGATGTTTTCGAATGTTTCAAAACATTAACCTTAAAATATTAATTTTATCATTATTCAGTTTCCTGGTTGCAAAAGTCATTTACAGACATATGTGGTACAAAAACAAATCAATAAAATTAATGTAACAGGTCAACGCTTGTATGGAGAGTGAATATTCTTCTCTGTGCGCTGATAATATATTTTTCCGATAAATAGATTATTTCAGTCATAATATTAAACTTCTATTTAAGCTATAACGATCACCAACAACGAGATAGATATACATGATATTTCAAATAAATGTATTACAATTTATAAATATAGGTATTACAAGATATAATCAAACATGATTATTGCCGTCACATTTAATAGTTGGACAACAATCTGGATAGGGCTTGCTCAAATCCACCTTTGTTTTGTGACATTTACCATTATTAGTTAAAACCGCACCACATCTGTAAAATAATCAATATTGTTGGTTTAAATTATAAAAGAATATACAAAGGAAACGTATACATAGGTAATATTGAAAATTACAGTTCTGCCTCGGTGTGATTCGACTTCGATCTAAGTATTGTCACAGCTTAAAGATTAAATCAAGTTAAACCTTTATAACCTTTTGAATCACTAGTGAGATAAGTAATGTTGACCGCACTCTTTTTTGTTTTTCTCCTTAAAATGTAATGTTATCTTACACATTATTATACGTGCACGCACATGTGGTCAATGCTTTAATTTCTTTTTCTTCATATAAAAGTAGGTTTTATTTGATTGAACTTTTATGATACAACACTGCTGCTTTTATAACAAATAATATCACTGCTGTTATTAACCACTTTTAGTATTTCTCAAGAATTGATTGAGCTCGATGAAGCAGTGGTTAGAGTGCTCAATCTGCGATATGGTTATTAGGCAACGTTAAGTCGTTGATCCTTTGAGCAATTGAGCTTCTCATACCTTTTGAATTATGGAGAAGTTTGAGATGAAATTTATATCCTGAACTATCTATTTAATGACTAACCTCTAAACGATTAATAATCGATGTAACAAATTATATTAATAATAATCATTCATGAAAAAATACAAAGGTAATAAAATGAGATGAATTGATATAAAATAGCATTAAAGTACCATCAATATTAGCAACATTGTAAAATTGAGATTATATTAAAAAATTGTGTAACTATATTTAAATTAGTGTTCGCTATGTTTTTCTATATGTATATAGTTTAAAATTTATATTATTATTCTTATTATAGCTATTATATCGTTTTCTATGGCTAGGAACAACAAAGTAAGACATTCGAACCTCGGGTTACTTAAATGATGTTGTAATAATAAAATATTATAACCGAGTTATATTATGTGATTTTTATTCATAGAAGTAAATCTCAAGAAATTATTTATTAAAATAACTTACCCAGCGTAATTCATCATTGGACCACAAACGATTCTGTAGCAATATCCAATAGGATTTACTACCGATCCATATGGTACTACATTGTTAATCTCTTTAACGTAACAGCCTTCTTTACCCTCTGTAAATAAATAGCATTTAGCTTAAAACCAACCTTGTAACTTGTAAATCTACAGACCTTGTAACATAAATCACGATACTGATATGATAACAGTCCAAATATAACTCATTGGCATTTAAAAAGTCATTTAGGTACTATTGATTGGTGCGATAATAAAATATGTTTTACAAATTCAAATTAAGAAATGAGAGTTTGTGTTATTTAGATTAATGGCATTACCTAATACACAACTCTTTAAATACATGAATATGTACAAGTCTATATATTCTTTTATTTTATACTTAGATAGGTTTATCCAAGATACACAACATAACATAAAAAAATGAATTTTACCAAAAAATAGACTAATCAAAGGATAAAAAATGATCATACGGCTACACGTCCGACTACCACGATTTTGAAATTCCCTCAAGTGATTTTTAACTCTATCTTCCATCATCATTATCATCATCATCACCAGCCCTTTTTACATTCCCACTGCAGGGGCTCAGGCCTTCCTTATGGATGGTTAAGGAGGATGGGCCATGACCCTCCACGCTGGCCCAATGCGGATTGGAGGGTATTAACGACTGCAAATGCAGCCGGTACCAACGGCTTATCGTGCCTTCCGAAGCACGGAGTAGTTCGAGATAATAATTTTTTGGTCACCCAACTCGTGACCGACCCATGCGAAAGTTGCTTACCGACTCGCGAGCTGCAGCGCTTATCCACTACGCAACCGTACTGTTGACTTTGACTTTGTTAATTTTGTCCGTCTGATGTAAACTCTCACTACAATTGTAGTATTTCTCAAGAACCCATAAGATGTAGGAAATAAAACCGGAATGTGCTAATTAATTCAACAATCTGATTCACAATTCTTTCGTTTCCTTCATATTATTCTATTTTCCAAAGGTAAAACAGAAACTCTTTTCATACTCACGCATACTCTTTTCCCACCCACACGATTCTAAGCCACAAACGAAAACTTAACTAGGCACAAGAGCTCCGTCCAAAAAAAAAACTTTCTTGAATATCGAATATCTTAGTTCTAAAAGTGTGTTTACTAAATTCAACACAAAATATATGTAATATCTTAAAAGAAACAATTGATTAGAACAATGATATTATTAATATTGTAGAAGAGTATAAAATCTTTGGTTGCACCACCAAATTCACAGAAATGTAGGTTATTTCTGAGGTTCAATTGTATTTTGCTGTTTCATAAGTTATTAATTTAAAAAATATTTATACATCATTCTGTCTATGTGAAAACTTACCGAATTCTTTAGGTATAGCTGGTGCAAAACCTGACCACGTCCCACATAAACTCAAACCCACCATAGCCAAAATAATATTAACTTTAAACAGCAACATTTTCAAGAGATTATTATCTTGATTGCAATTTTTGTACAATATTTATGGGAGACAAACTATTTATGTACAGTTTATAATGTTACTATAATTTAACCAAAATTAAATAGTTAGTATTCTAACGAGACTGTTTATAAACTGACAATGTTTACTCTCGTAAGTCGATATATATAAGACATTGTTATCTTCATGTACCTATTAAAGAAAAAAAAGTGGTTATACAAATTAATGCGGGTTTTTCTGATACATTTAGTGTGAAACATTACATTTCAGGAATCTTCTGTGCGGAAAACAATGCATAATATTTATTTTAGACACTATTTTATTAAAGTAAAATTAACTGCCAAAGACCTGCTTAAGAATCGATATCTACTCGTAAGTAGATATAATGTAAGTTTTATTTTTTAAAACATCCAGTTTCGATTCCCGAATTAATAACTAGTTTTTCTAATGCACTGCTTTCATAATGCAGTTTTCTTTTCACTAAAATCGGTGACACGGACATCTTAAGAACAGATCTTCGTGTCTTATAATATCAGATTTTCCCATACTGATAATTTTTATTACACCTGTAAAGTATTAATATTTGTATTCAAAAGATTCCACAAGAACTTTACTATCTAGTGCTTTATGCTGAGCTTTGATTTTAATAAGCAAACTTTATAACTTTCAAAGTGACTCTTGTTACATTAAGAGGTCAAACAAACCGAGAAGGCTATCAATATATTCAAACGTATGTATTTATGAATTTAATTCATATCGAGCATAAATGTCAAAGGGGTCTACCTTGGCACCTATAAGAAGTGGCCTATCTGTAAACAATACTTCATCTTCTTCGGGAGATGAAATTGATAATTTTGCTGTTCAATAGGATGATATGAATATAGAAAACAGTGTCTTAAACTAAATGAAAATACACGTACGTACAGTCATATAACAAACTGTTCTGCTGAAAAGGAACAAGCAGCTCAGTGTGTGTGTGTTAATGACTGCAGATACGCTTCTTTTTTCTTCTTTAATAAAACACTGTCTCATCCTGAAGATTTTCATCATCATCAGCGTATTGATGTCTCTAGTTCTGGGTCACATACCTTCCCTATGGATACAATTGTATCAAATCATTTAGGAGAAATTGGTCGTCGTCTCCATCGGGCTCTTCTTTTCTGTTCTCTAAGATTCACAAGGTCCCATATTACTAAATTACATGCGGTGGGGATTGCTCAGCTTTTACAATATGGTAAAAATGAATTACCTACACTAATAATAAAGCTGAAGAGTTTGTCCAGTAGTTCCTGATATTATAGAGTTCATTGTTTAAACTCTATAATATTTTAATTGTATTTTTGGTATTGAATAAGTCCATTTATCGAGGAGTACTATAGGCTATATCACATCACAGTGTGACTTACAGGAGTGGAGCAGCAATGAAAAATGTTGCAAAAAAGGTACTCAAAAATCATGTATTACAAAATTGATCCCCTTTATTACAAAATAAAAGTCCACGAAAACACATGTCTATCTTATATCTTATCCCGAAAAAAGCATAGAAGGGAAGAAAATGGCAGTGGAAGTTCGTATACGGCATTAAATTAACCATAAAAACCATCGTTTACATTTCATTTTGTCATTATAATTATGGCACTTTTTTCTAAATCCACTATTATTTAAGCTATTTACGCAGAATTAAATGTTGTTTTGAAAACTTCAAATAGGTACAATGTTTGTATTCTTTATTGTTTTTCCGATTTTTATTAACCGCTCTTTCATTTTCTTTCAGTCGCTTTCATTTTCAATATTGCGGTTCCATAGTCAACAAGGACAACTTATAGTTACGTCATATCCGTCTGTTTGTCCGTTGGTCTACGGTTTAGCTCAAAAACGATTTTAATTAGAAAAGTGTAAATTAACATGAGTACACACTTGAATCACGCCGACAAAGTGGTAAAATAAAATCTTGAAAAAATTTTTTTTTCGATTACTAAAAATAAAAATGAAATGCTTAAAATGCGCTTCTGGTGATAGGAAACAATTTTAATCGAAAAAAGCAACACAAATTCAATGAATCGAGAAAGTAAGAACGAGCTGAACATCAAGTTGCTAAAAAGATCAGGCGTAGACTCATGCACAAGAAAAACATCAGTCTGTTTTAAGCCCTTAAAAAAAGCCTTTCTGAAAGTCCAGACTAAGCACTGTAGTCAAATATATTTCAGCAAAATGACGGCATTATTGTTAAAAGACTTTAATAAAAGAACTATTATTTTAAAGAAAATATTTGTTTGTATATTTTGTAAGTCAGATCGATTCTACTGCGCACTAAAATGGAAAGAAGAGCAACTGAATTATTTATATATGAAGACATAACGCGCAAGTTATTCGCAGGAACACCGATATTTTTTTCTTATTTGGTTCCTTGTATTGGGGAAGTCTATGCCCCAGAAGTAGGGATGCTGATAAGATAATAATGATGATATAAAAGTGGATGGTTACTGGCAGATTTTTAATTAAGATTAGCTTAATACTCTAGTACAGCAGAACAGTGTGCACACAGTACCCTCGGACCACGTGGGCGAAGTCGCGGGTTACAGCTAGTTATACAACAAACTTTTCAAGCTCAAGATGCTCAGATATTATATCCTACCTGCGACCACTCACCTCTTGAACCAAAACAAATATTGTATTTGTTTCGTTGAACTATAAGCTTGTTTTTTAATGCTACTCTCTTTTTTATACTACTTACATAGATATACAAATTAAAGAGATGTTTATGACTTCTTTTTCGTAACTAAGTGTACTACGTATAATACAATATAATAATGGGTTAACGATATAAGCAAATCGTACTGATTACCATTTTTTTCTATATATAAGTAATTGAAGTCGAACTTGCACTCGAAATATAGGACTTCTAAAAAAATATTTTAATCATTTATTTAGTACACCAACGATTGTTACATTAATACGATTCAATAAACCAACTTAAACTAAATTCGCTAAATGTAGAAACCTTTACAGGTGTATATCATATGCAGAAACTGAAATAAACATTTACTTAGTTATACAGTTCACACAATCTCACTCCATAAAAAACAACTAGGTAACAGTTACAAATAAACAACGATTGAAAAACAAGAAAAACAATATTATTCACTAAGACGTTGAAAGTTAAACTATTTTTTAGGAAATAATCGCTTCAACTTAGCTTTAAATTGAATTAGATACATCACATTTACACCAAGAGAATAACTTTATTTATTAAATATCGTAATCTACCAATTCTCGTCTCTGGTGAATTTGCACCTAAAACCTTCGGCAGCATAATTGGTTTGATTGCCTTGCGTAGCGTTTGATACGGTATCCTGATTTAACCATCTCTAATAATTTATTTTATTTTTATTTTTATTGTTTGAGGTACAATAACAGAACATAAATTGTACATTATACTTAATATCTACCGGTTACTTTATAAATCTATATTCCAATAATAATTGTACACAGCATTTATACAAAAAAAAAAAAAGCAAAGAAATTATTTCAGCACTAAGATTCTAATTTGTGTTTTGAAAACACAACATGAAAACATTAAATAACATAATAGGTACCACTACTATACTAATAAATTAAGTACTATCACACAATAGTGAAACTTTGAAGGAATGTAAACTACAATTAAATACATCAAATTCATCTCCGAAAGAACATAAATTATTATATGCATGACACATACGTGAGAGCGGTGCATGTTTTGAGACATTATTATTGGTACCTGATACACTAAACAATTTAGGAACTCTTACTGATTTATTAGGTACTTTAAAATTAACCTGGTTTAGGAGTTGGTCACAATATTCACCATTTACTATTTTATGTAAGATAGTCAAATCAATTACCCATCTGCGCTTTTCCAAGCTGACCAATGAAAAATGCTTAAGCCGATCGTCATTATCCTGTAATCTACGTCTCAGACCAAACCTAACACAAAGACTTCTCAAAAAACGGCGTTGAACAGCTTCTATTCTATTGATGTGGTTGTTATACATTGGTGACCAAACACTAGAGCAATATTCTAATATACTTCTGACTAAGGACGTGTAGAGTAATATTAAAGAGCTTGGGTTTTTAAATTGCTTGGATTGTCTCACTACAAAAGCAAGCATTCTGCTGGCTTTGTTACAAATTAAATTATAGTGTTGTGTAAAAGATAAATCTGAATCGAACCACACACCCAAATCACGGACAAGATTTACTCGATCCAAGACTATTCCATTCATCTCATATTCGTGCACAATGCTATGCTTATTTTTTGTGAAACTGATTATTTGACATTTATTATTATTGAGAGACATACAATTTTTATTACACCAAAGTAGCAATATATCAATGTCATTTTGTAAAGACATGCAATCATTAATGCTTTTAATTTGTCTAAAAATTTTAATATCATCTGCATAAGCCAAACAATTACTATCAAATTCATTTAAAAAGTCATTGATAAATATCAGGAATAATAGGGGACCCAAATTAGATCCCTGGGGAATACCAGATGATGCCATATACGGCACCGAATCATAACCATTAAGTGTTATAAGCTGTGAACGCTTCAAGAGATATGAAGTAAACCATCGATGAAGACTACCATGAATACCTATGTGATATAATTTATTTAATAGAATGTGATGATTAACGCGGTCAAATGCTTTAGAGAAATCAACGTAGACTGAGTCAACCTGAGTCTTACTATTAAATGAATGGCAGAGAAATGTTGTATAAACTAATAAATTTGAAACCGTTGATCGACCTGATACAAATCCATGCTGCAAAGGACTTAAGGCATGTCTAATATGGTTATAGAGGTGGTCATAAACTATACTTTCAAGGAATTTGGCAAACCAGCTAAGTACACAAACAGGACGATAGTTTGTAATATCACCTTTGTCACCTGACTTATGTATTGGAGTCACATTAGCTACTTTCCATGAAGATGGACAAGTACCACTCCTTAATGACATGTTGTATAATAGAGTTAATGGTTTTGCTAAGGCTTCAGAGCAAAATCCAATAAAGATCGGAGGAATTTCATCAGGCCCCGCTCCTTTAGATAAATTGACATTCTTTAAAAGTTTTAAAACCTGTTTCTCACTTATATGTATATCGCCAAGAGAAAAACTTGTTGATTCAAATTCAGGATAATAATAAGGTTTTGAATCAGGACCATAAACTGAAGAAAAGTACCTTGCGAATAGATTTACAACCTGTGCACCGCAATCAGCAACCTGACCATCTATATACATATGTTTAGGGATATCATTAGTAACTCTTTTGTTTTTTGTGTATCTCCAGAAAGATTTTAAGCCTAAAACCAAATCCTTCTCAATTTTATTTATATATATCTTGAAACATTCATCCACTAATTTTTTGGCTTGTGATCTAAGTAAAGAAAAAGTACCGTAATCTCGGGGATTTTTATATTTGTTAAATCTATGATGATATTTTGATTTCTCTTTAAGAACCTTAATTAGACTTCTAGAGAACCAAACAGGATAACCAGAACTACGTTTTTTCATTTTGGGAGTAAAAGTTTCAATAACACTGTACAACTTATTATAGAAAAACTGTGTCAAATCATTGCAATCCAGAATGGTACCCTGATAATCCCAATCGACCTGTTTTAGTTCTAATATAATTTTTTGATAGTCAGATTTATAAAAGTTGAATCTTTCGATAACGTTATTATTTTCTAATGCATCTGACGGTCCCTTAACAAGCAACTGAAATGGGGGATGATGCATATCCAGACGACTTATAGGAATTGCATTCGATAAGGAAAACCAATCTGCAGTGTTAGTCAAAGCCAGATCAAGTATACGATCATTATGATTAGCAACAAAATTCATCTGATTCAATGATGCAATATGACACAAATCATTAAGAAGATGAGACTTTAAACACGATGGATTTAAGGGAGTGCCGTTTTCCAAAGACCATTTAAGGCCAGTTAAGTTGAAATCACCCAGAATGCAGGTAATTTGATCCGGATATTGAGTCAATACACGCTCACAATTATTGATGAAACTATGAAAAATATCACCAGGTACATAATCAGGCAAATAAACTATACAAATATTCACCGTTGTTTTATTTTTCAGCGTTATCTGAACCCATAGATCCTCCACATACTCGGTCTGCCAATCCAACCCAACCCTATAGTGTAAGTTTTTAGATACTGCGATCAATACTCCGCCACCATGCCTCTTATCAAATCTCTCAAGAAATTTAACATCCCTGTCTCTACGCACTACAACATACCTAGTATCAAACAATTCCGAAGATAGTATTGAATCATTTAACCATGTTTCACAGAGACAAACCACATCAAAATTGCTACACAAAATATTATTGTAAATGTCGTGGGTCTTAGTATTCATGCCACGGATATTTTGATAATAAATTGAATCGAGCATTTTAATTATAAAATTAAGCCAATTCATTAATTAATACTAAAGAATAAAAGAAAAAGATTACAATTAACTACTGAATCAGTTGTATGCTATCATGGTTCTTTACATATATATATATGCTGAATCAGAATTTTTTCGGACATATATGCGTCCGTTACGAACCCATACAAATTTATAATTAAAGTCTTTTGCCCTTTTACGAGCAGCAGCATGTAAATTCTTGTTGGTGGGTGACAGGTGCTCCTGGACATAAATTGGCCGTTTCTCTCCAGCAATTCCGAGTAACGATGTGTTGAGCTTGTTATCTACATTTGACTTATTATACCGATGTACAGCAGAATAAAACTCATCACGGCACATAGCATTTTTGAATCCTAACACTACTGTACGTGGACGTTTAGCTTCCTTATCCTTTTTAGCTACACGAATGCAATTCAATAAATCACCATCGTTGATCCTGTGACCTATTACAGAAGAACACTGTTGCATTAGGCTGATTAGATTTTCATTCCGATTTTCAGGGATGCCATGCATTTCTAAATTATTTGCTCGCAAACTTTGTTCAACATTATTCAATCTCTCAGTAACGTCCACAATAGCAGCTTTAAGCTTGCTGTTGTCCGCCTTCAAAGTATTATTATCTGTAGTCAGTTTCACAATCTGCTGATTCATATCATCATACTGTGTGCTAAGAAATGAAACGGTATTAGTAAGTTCCTGGAGATCATTTTTGATAGTAGCAAGTTCAGACTTTAGAATTTCCTTGAACATTGATGGCATAAGTTCCTTGATCACTTCGCTAACCTGCTCCTTAATGGATAAATGTCCACAACGATCAGAAAACTCAGCAGTAGCAGTATCACGTTTGGAAGGAGACCGATTTTTACTCCGGAGGGTAACATTAATCGCCTCATCACAATTGTCATTGGCCGTAACTATATTACTATCATGTTTCAGATCGCGTATAGGAGTATTTGTGTTTCCCACTTTTGGCTTCCTACTTAGACATTCTTGACATGTCCACTTGTTTTTGTGTTCCTTGTTCATTGTATTACGAAAATGAGCAGTTGACACATTAGCACAATCCAGATCGAATATTTGGGTACATTTACAGCATTTTAAATATTCTCTAGTATCTATAGTACTCATACATCCCGCGCACTTAATCATTTTGGATGCCATTATTGATTTTTTTATTTTATTTAAAACCACTGCTCAACCATGCACTTGTTTATGTTCCCAGCACAGGGTATTTGTATAACAATTCCAGATTAATGCCGCCTCCACAGTTCTTACTTCGCGGAGTTACTTTACGCTAAACGATATCCGATCTAGTTGGCGAGAAAAAGGTCTTAAGTGCCGTGCAGAACGCGTCGCTTACGCGTCGCGATAATGTACCTGCTTTGAATGACCGTTATTACATTCTTTCCGACCCTACCGATGAATAACCCTTAAAATGCACCTCAATATCGAGAATAGTCACGAAATTACTTCACCACAATATGCCAATGGAACAATTCTCCACTATTTGCGAAAAATAAACTACGCAACAGACTTTTTGAACTGATAAATTAAAATAAATTGAACGAATGCAACACAATGATCTTTACTTTTCAGTTTACCGTCGACGAATTTGATATCTTATAATTTTATAACAGAACGTTATATTTAACATGTCACTGCGTTTATCTAAGTTGTGTTGTTTATAAAGGTTTGACAGCTGTTCGTATTGTAATGACTTTTTATCTTTAATATGAGTGAATGACAAGCATCTTGCCAATCTTTTTTATTTGCCTTCAATACGCCATATGTGTGTGGTATAATGTGGAGGCCAAATTTTTCTACCATCCTCTAGCTAGAATGGACCTGACTATAAAGTAATATAAATTCAGTTTTGTAATACATTATATTTGAAATAAATATATTTAATTCCATTATTTTTATTGATCAAATATGGTTATCAGTGTCACATTTGATAGTTGGACAACATTCTGGATACGGCTTGCTCAAATCCACCTCTGTTTTGTAACATTTGGGATCATTCGTTGCAACAGTGCCACATCTGAAAAAACATTAATGTTATTGGATTCATTAAATAAAGAAATATTACAACAAGAAAGCCTGTAGGGTAAGTATTTATTATTTAATTATAAAATATTATATTCCTTTCTTTTCACTATCATCGCTCTACTATTGTCACCCATTGAGGCACAGGCTTCTCCTACAGCTTTATGTATGTCTGTGTCTATAGGTACTTAAAGTACATAAAAAGAGCGAGTCCTAATGGATTGGCAGGTGTTAATGATTGAAGATGCATCCGGAACCAAAGGCTTTCCGTCCCGTTACGTACCTTCCAAAGCACGGAGCAGATTCAAATAAAAATTACATAAATGATTTAAGAACCGGTTTTTTTCATAAATCACTATCAACAAAAAACAGATCTTAAGCACTAATATTTGAAATATTTACGATACAATGGGAGACATCGAACTCCTCGATTGTTCGTTGATTGGAAATAAATATTAAAACCATATAATTATATTAAAACCATTTGTGAAAAACAGCAACGGTTCAGGCAACTATCAACTTGGGTTTTAAAGGCTACCTACATACGAGTACAAATCCGCGTCTGTCGACTCTTCTGCGCTTAGGTGACTTATATCGATTTAATTATCGAAAATTAAATAAGTTATATAAAGAAATTTTTAGTTATAGGTAGAAATAGTCAAAAAATTATTTTTTGTTATCAACTTACGAAGCATAACTCATCATGGAACCACAAGTGATTCTGTAGCAATGTCCGATGGGTTTGACGGTTACTCCAAATGGTACTACATCATTAATTTCTTTAACATAACAGCCTTCTTTACCCTCTGAAAAAAATAGCATTGACACGGGTATTTATTTGACGATATTAATATGATTACAGCACAAACATAACTCAATTGAATATTTTGAAATCATAATATATTTATTTTCACCCAGTACACTGATGACGAATATATAATTTATTTTGAAATAAACAAAAAATTGTTGGCTTATAATTTATTTTCTTTATCGTTCAATCTGTATTTAAACTTACCAAATTCTTTAGGTATCGGTGGCGGATAACCTTGCCACGTCGCACATAAACTAAAACCCACTAAGGCCAAAATTATATTAACTTTCAGCAACATTTTCGGCAAGAATTTAATATTGCAATTATTATACTATAATTCGAAGTGACACTGATATGAAAATAACAACGAAATGAAAATAGTACAATGTTATTTCATTAAACACCCAGTTTCTGATATTTCGTGTCATAATCATCTGATGGCAGGGCCGGAGTGAGATTTGAAACATTTAAAATATTATTCAATACGATTTATATGTTTATAAACACAACCATTCCTTTCTCTCCATCATACTTTCATTCTTTCTCCATTCTCTGAAATTCTTTCAAAGCGCCATTTTTTCAACGTTACGATTCAACTAAACATAAACAATTTCTAATTTATTGTAAACGTCGGCAATATCGTATAGGAGTATAGTTCGTACAATAATGTGACCATAACAAAATAGCCATTATCCTACATGATTGATTAGGTTCCATTTATAAACTAATCCGACTTTGGATGGAGACGATTAACGTACCAATATTTTTAATGCATTCAAAAAATATTGGTTTAATCGAGACTCGACACTAATGCCCGTTTTCACTAACCTAGAACAATGCGTAGCTTAACTAGAAATCACTTAATATTAAGAATAGCCTAAGCAGATTTGTCGTTTCACTAAACCTTGTCTGCCTGACTAAGGACTTACATAGATAGGCAACGTTTGTCTATGATTTTGCATACTTCAGTTGGTTTAGCTATTTTTATTTATTTATTTATTTAACCTTAATTGCCTAGTGAAATAGACAAATGGCGGACTTAATGCCAAAGAGGCATTCTCTACCAGCCAACCAGTAAATTTAGTACATTAATTAAAGCGGCGATTGGCGACAATACGCTATTGATATCTCTGCATAAGAACTATATCTAAATATACATAAAATACATACAATAATAAACATACATATACATACATAAATAAATGCATACATATAGCTATAACACATCGTACGAAAAAGGTGTCAGATCAAGAAAACTTGTTTGAAGCATAATAGAAGTTGCGAGCTGCTGTCTTGAATGCAAATTTGTTAGGAGCACTCCGGACGTTCAAAGGCAGTGCATTCCAAAGACGGATGGCGGTTAGAGTGAAGGAATGAGATACAAAACAGGAATGATGAGAAGGGGTTTGGAGTACCAGTCTACTACTAGAACGAAGATTTTTCAGGTGAGAGGCACCGAGGATTTCAAACCGCGATTTCAAATACTCAGGTGCTCGTGGATCGTAAAGTATCTGGAAAAGTGTGCAAACAATCCTTAAGCACCTACGCTCCCGAATAGGAAGCCACTCAAGATGTTGACGAAAATTGGAGATGTGGTCATATTTGCGCAGACCGAAAACAAAACGAATAGTATTGTTCAGAAGACGATCCAATCTATTAAGAAAGGTTTGATTGATATCAGAAGTACAAACATCAGCATAGTCGAAAAGGGGATGTACAAGAGCTTGGACGAGAGCAGACTTAGTACGGGGAGGGAGAAAGTTCTTAAGTCGATAAAGCGAGCCGAGGGTGCGATGGATTTTACTGCAGACGTTGTCCATCTGATCATCCCAGTGCAAAGTACTGTCAAGAACAAGCCCAAGATTTTTTACCTTAGCAGCATAAGGAATCACCGAGCCAGCATAGGTAACAGCTGGAATAGTGTCGAGGTTAGTTTGCGATATTTGTCGGGAGCTACCGATAATAATGGCCTGACATTTGTTGGGATTGACATAAATACCGAAGTTATTTGACCATTCAAATATCCGCGCAAGATTTTGGTTCAGTGTACATATGGCTCTATTAAGGTTGTGAATGTCATCCTGAGCATATATCTGCAGGTCATCGGCGTACAGGTGATAAGAGGTTGTAAAAACAGAGGTGAGGGAGTTTATAAAAATAGAAAATAGAAGAGGAGAGAGCACACCGCCTTGAGGGACACCAGCAAACAAGTTACACCAGTTAGAAACTGAATTACCCACTCGTACTGCCAGCTGGCGTCCATGAAGATAAGAGGAGAACCAAGCGAGCACGGATGAAGAACAGCCAAGCTGAGAGAGAAGAGCAAGGAGGATATCGTAATCAACTGTGTTAAAAGCGTTACAAAAATCAAGTAATACTAACACAGTTAAACGAGAGTTCTCCATACCGTCACGAATGTCGTCAACGATTTTAATAAGGGCAGTGGAAGTGCAATGACCCGGGCGGAATCCTGATTGGAAAGGGGAAAGGAGCTGATAACGAAAAACAAAGGATGAAAGTTGTTTATGGACAGCGGCTTCGAGAACCTTGGAGAGGAAAGGCAAAATTGAAAGTGGTCTATAATGATTCATGGAGTCAGGGTAGGAAATTTTAGGAAGAGGAATAGTGTAAGCCCTGTGCCAGGCGTCAGGGAAGGAACCAGATGATAAAGAGTGGTTAAGCATTGAGGTTAGTGTCGGGAGAATAGCATCAAGTATGAGATTCACCATATTCCTGCTAATGTTGTCGGGTCCCATAGCCTTGGACTTTATAGAGGCAATCAACTTACGAGTGTCATCTTCGGTGAGAGGGGTAAAAGAGAAGAGATAACTAGGGGATATAGTCGTAGAAAAAAGTTTGGATAAACTGAGGAACTTAACATTGACAGGTAAAGTAGTAACAGGAGAGAAATGACGGTTGAGATCGTCTAAAGCGAAAGGGCAAGAAGGCTGAACGCGAGACTTTCCTAGGCCCAGAGAATTCAGGAACCTCCACATTTCCACTGGGGAGGAGCTAATAATATTTTTGTGAATGTAATGGCGTTTGGCTCTTCTTATCACCTGGTTACACCTGTTTCTGGCATGTCTAAATACCTCCCAGTTTGTATCAGTACGACATCTTTTATAGATACGAAACGCCTTGTTACGTCTACGCATCATAATGCGCACAAAAGGAGTAATCCATGGTGCAGGAGGTCGTTTCAACCTAACAGTCTTGACTGGAGCATGATCGTCAAAAAGCTTGAGGATAACGTTATTAAATCTGGTAACCATTTCATTTACTGTGGCGCCATTGCATACAGAACACCAATCAATTACAGATGCATCCCTCATAAGCGCCCCAACATCCAATCGCGCGAAATTCCTCATGCGAACCATCCTCGGCTTAACCTTGGGAGGCTTAACTTTGTAGACGACAAAGATAAGGTCATGTCTGGAGAAGCCAGGTGCAGGCACCTGACCATGTTTAACAACACGATCAAGTGAAGATATGATAATATGGTCGATCCAAGAGTCATCAGTCGCGAGATTATGATGTGTCGGACTGAGAGGTAAAATAGAGAAGTTCGCGGACTCGATGATTGATCGAAACCTTTTAGAGGAGGGGGTATCCTTTATAAGATCCGTATTAAAGTCGCCCATGATGATGTGATGTTCGTAACCAGTTATGTAAGAGTCAATGAGAGATTCAAAATCTGTAAGAAAAGGAATAGAAGGGGGGCAATAAACAACGCCCAAAAGCACTTTGGTGCCTTTGACATCAATCTCGAGTAAGAGGTATTCCATACAACCGTAATTAGAAGACGAGGAAGCAATTAATTTAAAGGGAATACTATGCGCTAAATAGATGGCTACTCCGCCGCCACCCTTGCCAGCACGATCGTTGCGAATCAGTGTGAAGTTAGGAAGATCATAAGAAATAGAATTTAGACAAGGTTTCAGCCAACTTACCGAAACAAGAATAGCTTGAACTGGGCTGCTGTAGAAGGTGTTAAGAAGATCTGTATAATGGCATGGAACACTCTGAGCATTAATATGACAAACTTTTAAGCATTCAGGAAATAAACCAAGTTCGAGTGCAATCCGTGCACTCAAATCGTCACCATCCAAAGAAGAATTATCGATTGAATTAAATGAGGAGTTTACATCACTAGCAGAGCAATATATACTTGAATCCGACATTACAATGAGGTTTAATTATTATAACAATATATATATATATAAATATATATATATATATATATCTCTCTCTATTATATCAATACAAACAAATAAAATATATTATAAACACAAATAATTTAATAACAATGACCTGCACTATTCTCTGGTTGAAAGGTTACAATCATTGTGTAAAGATTAAGTTACATAATAAAAGCTAAAATATCGCTACAAAGGAAGCATTACAAACGCGATAATAATAGTTAAAATTAAATTTAAAATAATTGATGTTGGTCACCTAAACGTTGTTCAAAACAAAAGCAAAGAAACTACTATAATATTAAAAAGAAATCAAAATAACATATTACATATATATAATTTAACTAAAACCGCATATATTTATGGAAATATCTAGCTTCCTCTGCAAACGAACGACTTACAAAAAAAAAAAGCTACTTTTAAGACGGCACATTTTAACACTGACAATAGGCTGTATGAGCTATCCCTTCGCCACAACAACAATGACAGATTGGAGTTACAGGTGACACATGTCATGATATTCAAGATTGATAGCGGTATGTTATTGTAACAATGTCAAACAAATAAATAAAAGAAAATGTGTGTAGTATTGAAACATAAAGCAATACTGCCCCAAGCTTAAGCATAATAAGAATAAACTAAACAAATAAAAAGTGGGTATCTACAGCAAGCAATGATTGTGTACATAAATAAATTATAAGTGATAAAACTAAACTAAATAACAAGCAGCAACATAGGAGCTATAAACAAAGTTATTGGCAAAGCTAAGAGAAATTGTTGCCAGGAGAAACTGAAAAAAGTACCTTTGTTTTAAAATATGCATGTTACTTGACACCCTTAACAATGCGCTTAGATCTTGACTGCATTGACTGAGATGAAGATGCAGATGGCACACCCGTAGACAATTCACCACCGACAGGCAGCACTGCCGAAGCCTTGCTTACTGATGCTGAATTGGGGAACTGGTTCATAACGTTAGTCAATTTATCGCTGCAGGCAACCCTTAGACGTCCACCATCTGGAGTTTTTATTATAACATTCCCATCGGCTGTCCAAACATTAGAAATACCAAAGTGACTCCGTGCTGTATGGAATACTGCTTGACGTGCCTTAGTAAGGAACTCACGCAGCACCAAAGAGGATCCCTTGAGTTTAGTCTTATTCCTCCAAGTGCTGGCACGCAAACTATATGCAGAGAACCGGAAAACAACAGGACGAGAACGGCCCTCAGCAAGGGCACCCAGCCGGTAACATGACTTAAAAGATGAGGGATCCAAGTCTCTGATGCCTAGGTGTTTCTGCAGCAGAGTTATAACGGTAGCTTTTAAGTTCTCATCAGGTTTCTTGGGGACTCCACAGAGAAGAAGATGCTTGCTCCGATGCCTCGCTTCCTGCCCATCCAGTGCTTTCGAGACCTCACCAATCTGCTGTCTTAGGAGGGATAGTATACTCCAGACAATCTTCTTAAAGGACTCAAACTCATCCCGCACTTGTGGTACCTTGTCCTTGTCTAAAGGGGATGATTTAAGAAGAGCTTCAAACTCCTTCATCCTGAGCATCACAGCAGACTCAAGTGACTTCTGTGTCTCAATAACAGCTTCAACGCTGGCCATAGTAAAGTTGAAATGTGCAGTAGATATTAAGTAAACAAAACTGTAACTGTAACTTGGAGTAGCAGGTGAGTGCAGGTCACTGCCTTAAATATGCATTAGATTGTTCTACTAACAATATATGCAATGAAATGAACTATAAATAATGGTTTAAGCTAGTTGTTGTAAGAATTATAGTAATTATTTTAATTTTAAAATAAAATTACCTCAGACAGTTGATGTTGCTTAATTCACGCCTACCGCCGAAAAAAAAAAGAAAAAAAAAAAAGCAAAAACAACTTTTAGCTATCGATATCACTTGCCTTTAACTATGTCCAAGATCATAATATTAGCAAAAATACTATATTGGTTAAACGGTTACTGTTATAATGTATGAATGCAGTTTTTCTTTTTACTAAAATCGAATACATGGACATACTAAGAACACCTCTGTGATTCTATAAAAATCAAAACCTGAATTCGAATTCACTCTTGTGTCCGATTTCACGTCATTAAGTGGAAGAATGATAGAACTTTTGTATAAAAATACAAAACAAAATTTATTGAATATTATTACACTTAAACTCACTACGCTTATGCCCGAAACGTTATTACCGATTCAAGATTAAGCGAATGCCGCTTTTTGGAGTAAATTCGGACATCTGAGTGAATTTGAATTCGGGTTTGGATTTTTACAGACTTAAAAATTATAAATTATCAAGTACGTCCCAGTAATTTAATAATAAATAATACTATAACTATAAATGCAAACCGATTTTTGTTTACATTAAGAGTTCGAACAGATCCGATAAGAAGGTTATCCATATTCACGAATTCCACGAATTAAAAGTATGTCATTCGTTATTTGAGCTCTTGCCCAGCGCGTTGTCGACGAGTTATGTACCTAATCATAACAAATAAATATATAACAACATCATATACATTGCTCGGATTCCAAGATTAGTAGTTACAATTCGTATTACAATTTGAGTTCAAATAGGGTCCTAATATTAACCCTGGGGTACACCCGTAGGGTTGCATGTTTCTGCAGACTCTGGTTAATTAATTAAAGTTTTCTATATAGTTAAAAACATAATTGAATTCTTATACTAAAATTTCAGTAATTTTTTGACACACTACAGTGTTTTTTCAATTTTTGTTTCATGGTTGAGAGAATCAAATGCCATAATAATGGCATTTGATTCTCTCAACGGATACCAAATCCGTTTATTCTTCTAAAAAACAAAACATTATTCTATATCTATTGAAGTGCTTGGCTTTTTTAATTAATTAATTAACATGTGTAAACGTATTATATATTCTAAATACATATATATTCTGTATACATAAAAAATTAAGAAATTAAGATTTTGTATCTAATTATACTCGTGGGCCCATTTATTATGTATGTAGATTACCACATTTATTAAAACTAAATATAAAATGGTTTAATTGCCATAAAACCTCCTTGTCTTAAATACATGGAAGTCAAGCAGTCCATAGTTTACATTCTTATTCAGTATTGTTAATTATTAGTTCACTATTAAGACTTCATGCGTGCATTAATTGGAAGGTTGCTGCATTTTATATTTTTAGATATGAATTTCTTATTATTATTATTGTACATACTTTAAAACATATTAACATCGGAAACTAATGGCTAACGACACTATAGACATGACGATATTGTAATTTTTCAATTCCACATCACTGTCCCCAAAGCTCTGTACCAGAGCACGGTTTTTCTAATTATTTTTTCAAGCATATCTTTCAAATTTAACAGTTCAAACAATTCCGATTAGAAGGTTATCAATGTTCATAAACTATACTATTAAATGCATAAACATAACACGAAAAATTATCAAGTGCAAATCAGACGTTTCGATTCAATTACTTATTTGGGTACACATCATTGATTTAGTGAAATAAATAGCCATATATTTTTGGAAAGCATAAAAAAATAGAACCGATTTCAAACATAAAAAAGGGTAAAATAATACTTATCTCAAAAGCGACATATTCAAGAAAAAGAAAGTGGGGCGAAGGTTTTCTGTGGGTTATTAATTAATTTATAGATGTGTGATTTCAATAGCATATTCTTGCATTTCAGATAAGTATAATTTTTAAGTTTAAAGTTGGTTTTATTTTTTAAGTTTTTTTTTATTTCATGCTTTTTAGTGATATTGATATTTTTATATAAAAGGTAACACTAAAAATCCTTTTCTGAAAAAGCATTTTTAGTGTTAAAGTACAAACCTAAAGTCTGTTAATATACCTTAACGTTCTCATAAGTTTTACAAATACTATGCTAAAAATTGAAACTGGACCACACCGGAAGCACCAGCTTTCAAATAAAAAAAGGAATCAATAGGATCGGTTCACTCTGTAAAAAGTTTTGAGGTAACAAACATCACGTATACTTAATGCAAATTTAAGACATATGGTTTTCTTATAGAAGCCATTGCCAGATCTCTACCAATTTATAATAAGACCACACGGCAAACACTAGCTTTCATATAAAAAAAAAAACTTCAAAATGTTATGAGGTGACAAACAGAAAAAAATACAGTCTAATTTAAAACCTCCTTCTTTTTTGAAATCGGTTAATAATATTCAAAACTCTAAAGATCCTCATCAGGATAACACCGCCTATCTTGTTATTATTTCCATCCAGGGATGATACACTGGCTTTTATTGAGATGGCATCCATCTTGGCTTCGCTTTTTATTACAAGCTTTTATGAAATATTAGTGCGCAAATCTTTGAACTCAAATTTGACCCACGTCCCAATATCCGATAGATTTGAAATGTAATAGTGTCATTAAGCTTTTATAACGATAAAGTCGGAAGGTGGTCATAGGAACTTAGTGATGAAATGACGCAACATCATCGTCTTTGGTCTCTTCAGATCTGTCTCTATGTGGACTTTGGTACTCGTTTAGTCTGCGATGCGGAAGTAGTTACGGGATAGGCGACTAAAAATATAATACATAGCAAAACTCCCAACAATCCACACTCCTGATGGGCCATGGTCCATTCGCCCTAATCAATTGTATCTATAGAGGACGTCCGTGCCGCAGCATTAGAGACATAAATAAGCTGATGATGATCACAATAATTGTGTTTTGTAGCAATATCTATAATCCCTAGTTCAAGCACTAGTTAAAACTTATATTTCTAAAAAGTTAAAACTTATAATAAATTTATTCAGTCAATTATTATATTTATTATTTTAAGAGGATGTTACCAAAGTTGAATCAATCCAAAGAACTTTTTTATTGATTTTGTACGTATTTTTGTTATACATGCCAAAAATTACAGTTGTCACACAGCCTTTTCCTGGTTTTCTCATTTTGATTCCATTAATTCCAGTTTTTCATCATAAATCCTTTATTTCGAGCTCTCCTTAACATAGTTACAATGTACTATGTACTGAGGTAAAAGAATTTGATAAGTATTTTTCATTAAATGTATTGTTTCTTCATTAGATGGCGACAGTTGTGTAAGAAGATTCGTACTCATTAAGGATTATAAAAAAAAAAAACACTTATTTGACACTAGGTTCTTTTAATTAATTTAAATAAATAATTCAATAATTTGGTGGCAAGATAGCATCTAAAGTTAGCGTCGAAAAAAAAATATTTCTCAATATCTAACCGATTAATAAGGAACTCTATCTAACACGTAAGAGTATCTCATCTTAATATTATTACAACAGTAAGTCTCATGAGAACATAGTACTAAGTATTTTATATAATAGTGGTAAGTACTATTATTGATCATGAGCTGACATGTTATTCTGTTAAAATCAGCCTCGAACTACGTGAAGCAGTGCCATCATAAGGGTTCCATGCTATAAAACCTTAATAACTCTTTAAAGTAGAGATAATTTGATTAAACCTTTATGGTATAACAGCACTAACTCGACAGTTCAAAGCTTTTATAACAGAATAGCACTGTTTAACTATAATACAAACTTAATTATCACTAAACTAGAAATGAGAACATGGTTCACACTTGGTTTACAAAAAATTGTAAGGATGGCGATTATTTACAGTTTGTAAGAGAATTATCGTCAGAGTTTGCTTTCAAATTAGATCACCACTCCTGTGCTAATATTTTGAGATTTATAACTTATCTCTTTGCGAAAATGGCGCGGATGGAAAAATATGATATTCACAATTAAAGTTTTATGAAGAAAAGAGCAGACTGGTTATATATTTTTTTTCAATTGCGAATTATGCTGATGACGTCATAGGATTATTTCATATAATCCGTTGCTTGTCGTGCGACCTGTCCTGTTGTACTGACATATTGACTTCACCTTTAATATTTTTTACTCCGTTAATCCTATTAAATAGATTATAATATAAAAGGACTCCTGTAAAAGCAGTATATAAGGGCAAATAACTACGTCATTCTACCATTGAACTAAGCAGTAAAATTTGAGCCATTTCCTAAGTGTTACTTAACCAATAAATTACTAATAATGTACTAACAATACAGTCATGTTAATTCACTTTCAAATATTAATGTTGTTTTCCAAGTCTTTATTTTTTCAGTCGAATAACTAAATTTATTCAGATATTAATACCGATTAATGGTAATCTTCATAATTTATTTTCGTCTATGCATTTTATTTGTGGACAGCAGTCGGGGTATGGTTTTTCCAGATTTTCTTCTGTTAGGTAACAGTCTGTATCTCCTGCGACTGCAGCTACACCACATCTGTAAAATAAATTAAATACACATTATATTTCTACATAACTAACTAATTAATTTGGTGTATTTAAATTTCGAGAGGAGTAAGATAACGTAAAATTGCTATATTTATTTATTTATAGCCATTTTATTTTTCAAGTAGATATTAAAAATATTTTTGGCTTATTACAGAAACAAAACGTATTAAAAATAGGGAAAAAAACATTTGGAGTTCAATTAAAAATTTATTTGATTATTCATATAGAGGTACCTAAAAAGAGCAACCAACAAGATAATATTTGAATAAAAAAAATGTATTTAAGTCATTGTTTGTTATGAGATTATAAGAATATTTGGAAGAAATTTTTATACTTACGAGGCATAGTATATCATTGATCTTCCACAATCAATTCTGAGACAGGATCCTATAGGTGACACATATTGTCCAAACGGTATTACATCGTCCACCTCTTTTACGTAGCAGCCGAACTTGTGAGCTGGAAGGAAGGAATGATGGAATTATAAATTAAAGAAACCAATTGTTCAGTTGAAAAAATATCAATAGTTTTTGTCATCACCAGTCTATTAATGCCTCCACTTCTGGAGCTTCGGCCTTCACTAAAGATGGAAACGAATCAAATACAACAGGGAGCCTTTGGAGCGCCAAATGGGGCTGGTGGGTATTAAAGTGTGTAGATGCAGCCGGGACAAATGGCTTAAAGTGATTTCCGAAGCACGAAGGAGCTCGATATAATAAAGTTTTGGTCACCCATCCTACGACCAGCCATTGCGAAAGTTGCTTAACAACGGTATCGCAGACCGAGCGCGCTTTCGCGCTTATGACGTCGAGCTTCTCCTATTTTTATGTTGCTTAAATTATGAAAATTGTTTGACTGACTAATTTATTGACGCACAGCTCTAACTACATTATGTTGAAAACAGCTTCGAAAACGGATTCCGATTCCGATTTTATCGAAAATCGATCACCTTCGATCGACGCCTTCGATCAGCGTAAATAAGCCATCACGCAGGATTTAACAACAAATGTAAATTAACAATTACGGATTACGCGAAATGACCTCTAAGATAACTTCTAAAGGTTTATGAAGGTTACTCGATCAATAGTAATTTGGATGTCAAAAGTTATGTACATTTATGATTATAAATAAGCGGTAATGGGGCTTACATAACTCAACTTAATTATTTTATAATGTTAAAGTTTTCATGAAGAAACGATATTAATAGAGATTGTTTTGATTACATTATGAAGTAACATTTATTTTGTAAATTCATTCCAACTTTTGATAGTCTAATAAAAATCAGTCCTAAGTAACATTGCCGACCTTATAAGTTTATTTTACTTTTTATATATTTGTTCATATATGTAATTTTTATATAATCTTTGAAAGCAAAAAGTTTGTCTTGTTAAAACTCGAGAGCGGCTGGCCTATTTATATGATTTTGGTTCTGTAATGTTTGTTGTAATACAAGGAAAGTTTAAACGATGAGAACTGATACGTAGTTCACTGGGTTATCTCTTCGCTTCATTTGTACTCAAAGACAATATGACAAGTGACCCATCTCGGCTTTGGATGAGAGTAATTTACATGAAACATGAAATTTACCCAAAATTTCGGTGAAATAAAGCACATGATAAATTTAAATAGGTAATTTAATTGCTGGAAAACAGAAGACGAAAAAAGAATTTATAGAAATGTGAAATTATTAAGGAGGTACCTAGAAGACCCGGTTTTAGCCAATTTAGGATTAGAACCCAGCTATGGTCGTTTCAAGAGTAAAGAGGATTTTTTTTTATTAACTTTGACATATCACAGGCTTCAATGGTATTAATTTTGCCACAACACAATATTTTAAAGACTGCTCACGTTAAAATATATTTTCCTGTTTGGGTTAGTTACAACGCTTTGAAGACCCACAAGGCCTAAAAAGGGTCAGTGGTCAACTATCTAATTTCAAAATCAATTGCTCCCAATTTAAATAGCAGTCTATTTTGGAACAAAAAATAAATTTGAATGCTTAAGAAACATATTTAAAACTTAGCTAAGCTTACTTAACTAATGTCATCGAAAGATTTTTTCTCAATAGTTTTCAAAAAAGTTTTCGGTAACGCCTGCCTTTAATTTGGGATATCTTTAAAAAAAAACTTAACTGGAAAAAAATAGCTATTACATTTCAAATAGTTGTGTAATTTGTGAATAGCTTTAAATTGTCAAATTAAAAAGGATTGCGATAGATTTTAAAATAAGCCCCAGGTCATCAGCAGTAATAATTAACTATGCGTTCACTTATCCGCTGCCCACACTTTACCCATATGACGCTACTTTTAAACCTTTCCCGGGAATAACATAATCTATTGGTAAAACCCACACCAAATGTAGCACAATAGCTTATTGTGTTTATATACGCGTAGCGGAGAGAATTCGTCCCATAGTCCATAGATTTAAAAATATAAACAAACGAACGAGTATAGAGGTTTTACGCTAAAGAGGTCAAGGTTGATTGATTACAGAAGTCACATTGCAAGCGATTACGATAAAATAAAAATATACGAACTCGATTCTTAAAATTGTCTTCTTTTTTAAAGAATTCAAGTGACCTTCTTGTATGTTTACAAATGAGGGCCTTGACCCCGCATATTGTTGCTTGGCAGTATACAGCGTTCCTCAATTATGATACACGGGGAAGAAAAATATATCAGAAAATAAAGAATTACATCGAGGTGGTTGAGTTAAAGGAATTTCGAATTTAAATGAGTCTGGAAACAATACTGATTCACTTTTGCTTAGAATTGTCAAGTCATGCGCGGGGATTTTAAATTAACAGCTCGTCTACGAAGAGCTCAATGTCAGGTTTCAATTGTATTGTTTTTCAATATTATTTTTTCTGCTTGTAATACATAATTTGCATACTCATTGAGATACTACAATAGCGAATCAAATAAGATCGCTCATATAAAAATGTATTATATTGTACCTTAGTCTACCTCACTTAGCTTGCTTGTTGACTACGCCCATTTGCCATTGCCACTTTCCCAAATACTGGGGTATCTCCAAAAATTATATGGTAATTACCTTAAAATTTCCCAACTGCTAGGGCCTGGGCCTTCCCCGTCAATGAAATCAAAGAAGTAGAACGAACCATAAGCAACCACTTGTTTACCAACCGACCCTTGCAAAAGTTCTTAATCTCCACATTGCAGTCAAACCCCTCCTTCTTCCCATATAGTGTGTGAATCACTACTATCTTAATGCAGTCACCAACTACAATGCCAACGACATATGGCAAACTAGTCTCGCCTGGAATCCGCTTCGGCGGCCGGTTTAGACGTCTTACAAACGTCAAAAGTAGTCACGGTAATGGTACTGACGTCACCATTATTTTGTCCAATAAGATTCAACTCTAAGTAGTTTCCTACTTATATGATTTCAAGCTCGCATTAAATGAATTTTATTTTATAATATCTTAGAGTGCTAAATCAGTCAATTAAGTTCAATATAGTGTAGTTAATCGTAATATTTACAAAGAATATATTGAAGCTGCTTGTTCATTCGACTTCTAGCTCTTTATTATTTGTTTACCTTACTATTACTGCTTACTATTTTGTATCAATAAGTAAGTAATAAACTTAAATGAACTCTGAAACAACTTGAATCCCAAATGTTTCATTTGATTTTTCATAAAGATAATATGTAAACATCCTGTTTGGTTTATGTAAATCAAAAGTTTAATATGTTTTTCAATATTCGAAGAACATTGTTGAATACCAAGAATAGTTTATAACAGAGCAACACGTCAGTTGCTACAATTTATCTTCCGGATGATTTTGTCTATCATCAGATAGACAAAATTAATGATAAATTAATGCAGCTACTGCTGGGGCTCAGGGCTTCCATATGGATGTAATTTAATCGAATCGAATATGGAGAAAGGGTCATGTCCGTCCACGCGGGCCCAGTGGGTTGATAACGACTGCAGATGCAGCCATGACCAACGGCTAAACGTCTCATCTGAAGCACGGAGGAGTTTGAGATAATAAATTTTGGTCACCCATCCTATGACAAGTCATTGCGAAAGTTATTTTACAACCGCATCGCAGACAGAGCGCGCTAGCCACTGCGCCATTGAGCTCGATATTTCGTCTGTACCGTCAATGCATTAAGGCTTAAAATAGAGGTAAAAAATACTGATATGAATAACCTAATATGCTGTATACTGTATTATATAATACAACTACATACTTTCTAATCGTCTTCAATCACATACATGGTAGGTATAATATAATTTTAAGTATATATTTTTAATATAATATAATTTTAACATAGTTAAAATATCGAAAACTTATGGGCGAACACAAAAAATGTTATGTTTCGTAAAAAGATAATAGGTACTTCAAAAATATTAGTCAATATTAGTCAAAATTGAGGCTTTTTCCATCATTTACCTACTACACGATATTTTCTTTTGAATACCTAATTTTAATTAAAATAATATAAACTCAATTTGGTTTCTGACAAATATTCGTGAAAACTTTAGGATAAAAACTTAAAAATATATAATTAAATCTCGTATAAATTATTAAGTAAAAATTTGTAGTGGATACACCGACGGATTTTTGGGAACATAAATATACAAACATTTTGATTTAATCAGTGAAATTCCAAATTTATATCGTGCAAATTAAGCTGCGAAATGAAACAAGAATGAAAGAGGAAAAAACGTGTCTACGCATATAAATGAATCGTTTATAATTAAATCAATTTCAATGTAACGCACGTGTTAAATGATAAGAATTATTAGATTCTAATTTATACGGGGAGCCGTAAACTTTCATTTGCATTTTATTAATTCATTGCTTTTATTTGGATGGTCGCGAGGAATTTGTTTACGTCAATTCGTACGACCAGTCTGACGTTGTAAACAACAAGAAAATAAATATACGAAATCCTAGCGAAATTTGATAGTTCCGGATATTAAGTAATTTATTATCGTCGTCATATAGTAAGTAGGTAAATTAGGTTCTGATGATATACTATGCTTTACTCTGATGATTTCTTTCAGCTACAATATCTACATATTATTTCGATTTAAATTGATTCCACCTATTTTTGATTAGAGTATGAAATGTTTTAATATACACGAATTATTCGAAAGATAATTGAAACACTACATTTTGAATTATTTTTAACAGTTTTCATTCAGATTGTACCGATGTTTCACTTAAGGATGATTCATAAAACTCCATTATATAGCTAGGTATTGTAGAAAAATATTTAAAGTTCTAGTACAGCTAAAATATCAGTTATGTGTTTTCCAAAATAAATGCAATCCTAAAATATACAGACAGTAATGATGTGGAAATACCTAAAAATATTTGTAAATATTCCCACCATTTAGCTCTTTTTTACATAAACATAAAAAGGATCTAGAGACTCATGTTTCGATGTTAAAATATTAATCTATATAAACTCATTAAAAACCAAGTTTAAAAAAAATAAATACATTAAACCTTGACATGAAAAGTGTAAATACAAATTATATCACTCACCTAAGTTCAAAGGCTTCGGAGGTAGTTTTCCTAACCAGGTAGCAGCACTACAATATCCAACAACAGCCAACAGAATTAGAGTCCTAGAAACCATTTTTTTTTATTTTTGATATTAATTTGTTTATCGATTATGCGTCCGAGAAAATCACTTGGAGCTTACAAATATGAAACTGGCCACAGTCGCCTCGAGCTGTTGTTTTTATTGAAAACAGGCTGCCCGCAGACACGAGACTCTTTTTTAATGGATTATTTTTTTTGTTACATCATTTCACGATTCGAATTTCAAATTATTATTTCGTTATTAGCATACAGTGAAACTATTATATAATATACTATTCTTAAGATTAAAAATTATAGTAATGAAATTCTAATCACACAACTAAAACGGAGAAATCTAAAATAGGATTATAAATTAGTCTTGTATTTAACGTTACTAACATCCATTTTCACTAACCTAGAACAAGGCATAGCTTAACTAGGAAAATCCTAATATTACAAAACGCCTAGGCAGATTAGTTTAATTTCAAATATATATTTTTTTTATCCCTTGATATATTTATGGCCTGTCCTATACGCAAATGCCTAACGCAAGGCGCTGCATAACGAATATCATAACTTTAGACATTGCCTAATTTCGTAAGGTGGTTCCTAGTCGATGATGAAATGCTTTTTTACCTTAGGCGATTCCTAAATATTTAGGCGACAGATTTGGGCGACTCCTAAGTTTAGTAAAAATGGACATACAACTACTAAATTTACTAAATTTAATTTAAAACCTCCTTCTTTTTTTGAAATCGGTTAATAATATTCATAACTCTAAAGATCCTCATCAGGATAACACCGCCTATCTTGTTATTATTTCCATCCAGGGATGATACACTGGCTTTTATTGAGATGGCATCCATCTTGGCTTCGCTTTTTATTACAAGCTTTTATGAAATATTAGTGCGCAAATCTTTGAACTCAAATTTGACCCACGTCCCAATATCCGATAGATTTGAAATGTAATAGTGTCATTAAGCTTTTATAACGATAAAGTCGGAAGGTGGTCATAGGAACTTAGTGATGAAATGACTCAACATCATCGTCTTTGGTCTCTTCAGATCTGTCTCTATGTGGACTTTGGTACTCGTTTAGTCTGCGATGCGGAAGTAGTTACGGGATAGGCGACTAAAAATATAATACATAGCAAAACTCCCAACAATCCACACTTATTTTTTTAGATATGAATTTCTTATTATTATTGTACATACTTTAAAACATATTAACACTGGAAACTAATGGCTAACGACACTATTATAGATATGACTTTTCAATTCATTATGATATTTCAATTCCACATCACTGTCGATTGGACTACAAATACTATCGATTATATATCGTAAAGTTGTTCAGTATACTTATCCATTCCACATGTATATGCCTATATTTTTATCTCAACATTCCTATGGGACCACCCAAAGCTCTTTATCAGAGCACGGTTTTTTCAATTTTTTTTCAAGCATATCTTTGAAATTTAACAGTTCAAACAATTCTGATTAGAAGGTTATCAATGTTCATAAACTATACTATTAAATGCATAAACATAACACGAAAAATTATCAAGTGCAAATCAGACGATTCGATTTAATTACTTATTTGGGTAGACACCGAGACACATCATTGATTTAGTGAAATAAATAGCCATATATTTTTGGAAAGCATAAAAAAATAGAACCCATTTCAAACTTAAACAAAGTGTAAAATAATACTTATCTCAAAAGCGACATATTCAAGAAAAAGAAAGTGAGGCGGAGGTTTTCTGTGGGTTATTAATTAATTTATAGGTGTGTGATTTCGATAGCATTTTCTTGCATTTCAGATAAGTATTATTTTTAAGTTTAAAGTCGGTTTTACATTTTAAGTTTTTGATTTCATGCTTTTTAGTGATATTGACATTTTTATATAAAAGGTAAGACTAAAAATCCTTTTCTGTAAAAAATATTTTTAGTGTTAAAGTACGAACCTAAAGTCTGTTAATATACCTAAACGTTCTCATAAGTTTTACAAATACTATGCTAAAAATTGAAACGGTACCACACCGTAAGCACCAGCTTTCAAATAAAAAAAAGGAATCAATGGGATCGGTTCACTCTGTAAAAAGTGCACAAACATCACGTATACTCAATGCAAATTTAAGACATATGATTTTCTCATAGATGCCATTGCCAGATCTCTAGCAATTTATAATAAGACCACACGGCAAGCATTAGCTTTCAAATAAAATAAAAAACTTCAAATTTCGGTCCACCCAGTAAAAAGTTATGAGGTGACAAACAGAAAAAAAAATACAATTTTATTGAGAACCTCCTCCTTTTTTTGAAGTCGGTTAATAATATTCGTAACTCTAAAGATCCTCATCAGGATAACACCGCCTATCTTGTTATTCTTTCCATCCAGGGATGATACAGTGGCTTTTATTGAGATGGCGTCCATCTTGGCTTCGCTTTAATTACAAGCTTTTATGAAATATTAGTGCGCAAATCTTGGAACTCAAATTTGACCCAGTTCCCAATATCCGATAGATTTACAATTTAATGGTGTCAGTTAGCTTATATAACGATAAAGTCGGAGGGTGGTCATAGGAACTTAGTGATGTAATGACGCAACATCATCGTCTTTGGTCTCTTCAGATCCGTCTTTATGAGGACTTTGGTACTCGTTCAGTCTGCGATGCGAAAGAAGTTACGGGATTGGCGACTAAAAATGTAATACATCGCAAGACACCCAACAATCGACACCGGGCACTCCTGATGGGCCATGGTCCATGTTGATGATGGTTACAATGATTGTGTTTTGTAGCAATATCTATAACGCATCGTTCAAGCACTAGTTAAAACTTATAATATATTTCTAAAAAGTTTAAACTTTTAATATACAATAGCTTTCTCCAGTTAATTATTATTTTTAAATTATTTTAAGAGGATGTTACCAAAGTTGAATCAATCCAAAGAAATTTTTTATTGATTTTGTACTTTTTTTGTTTTACATGCCAAAAATTACAGTTGCCATAAAGCCCTCTCCTGGTTTTCTCATTTTGATTCCATAAACCAGTTTTTCCATCAGAAATCCTTTATTTCAAGTTCTCCCTGACATAGTTACGATGTACTATGTACTGATGTAAAAGAATTTGATAAGTATTTCATTAAATATATTTAGCACATCAATCTATATTTAGCAAATCCACAGATATTTTTGTTATCTTGTTTCTTCACTAGATGGCAGCAATTGTGTAAGAGGATACGTACTCATGAAGGATTATAAAATTAAACACTTATTTGACACTAGGTTCTTTTAATTAATTTAAATAAATAATTCAATAATTTGGTGGCAAGATAGCATCTAAAGTTAGCGTCGAAAAAAAATATTTCTCAATATCTAACCGATTAATAAGGAACTCTATCTAACACGTAAGAGTATCTCGTCTTAATATTATTACAACAGTAAGTCTCATGAGAACATAGTACTAAGTATTTTATATAATAGTGGTAAGTACTATTATTGATCATGAGCTGACATGTTATTCTGTTAAAATCAGCCTCGAACTACGTCAAGCAGTGCCAGCATAGAGGTTCCATGCTATAAAACCTTAATAACTCTTTAAAGTAGAGATAATTTGATTAAACCCTTATGGTATAACAGCACTAACTCACCAGTTCAAAGCTTTTATAACAGAATAGCACTGTTTAACTATAATACAAACTTAATTATCACTAAACTAGAAATGAGAACATGGTTCACACTTGGTTTACAAAAAATTGTAAGGATGGCGATTATTTACAGTTTGTAAGAGAATTATCGTCAGAGTTTGCTTTCAAATTAGATCACCACTCCTGTGCTAATATTTTGAGATTTATAACTTATCTCTTTGCGAAAATGGCGCGGATGGAAAAATATGATATTCACAATTAAAGTTTTATGAAGAAAAGAGCAGACTGGTTATATATTTTTTTTTCAATTGCGAATTATGCTGATGACGTCATAGGATTATTTCATATAATCCGTTGCTTGTCGTGCGACCTGTCCTGTTGTACTGACATATTGACTTCACCTTTAATATTTTTTACTCCGTTAATCCTATTAAATAGATTATAATATAAAAGGACTCCTGTAAAAGCAGTATATAAGGGCAAATAACTACGTCATTCTACCATTGAACTAAGCAGTAAAATTTGAGCCATTTCCTAAGTGTTACTTAACCAATAAATTACTAATAATGTACTAACAATACAGTCATGTTAATTCACTTTCAAATATTAATGTTGTTTTCCAAGTCTTTATTTTTTCAGTCGAATAACTAAATTTATTCAGATATTAATACCGATTAATGGTAATCTTCATAATTTATTTTCGTCTATGCATTTTATTTGTGGACAGCAGTCGGGGTATGGTTTTTCCAGATTTTCTTCTGTTAGGTAACAGTCTGTATCTCCTGCGACTGCAGCTACACCACATCTGTAAAATAAATTAAATACACATTATATTTCTACATAACTAACTAATTAATTTGGTGTATTTAAATTTCGAGAGGAGTAAGATAACGTAAAATTGCTATATTTATTTATTTATAGCCATTTTATTTTTCAAGTAGATATTAAAAATATTTTTGGCTTATTACAGAAACAAAACGTATTAAAAATAGGGAAAAAAACATTTGGAGTTCAATTAAAAATTTATTTTTAATATTTGAATAAAAAAAATGTATTTAAGTCATTGTTTGTTATGAGATTATAAGAATATTTGGAAGAAATTTTTATACTTACGAGGCATAGTATATCATTGATCTTCCACAATCAATTCTGAGACAGGATCCTATAGGTGACACATATTGTCCAAACGGTATTACATCGTCCACCTCTTTTACGTAGCAGCCGAACTTGTGAGCTGGAAGGAAGGAATGATGGAATTATAAATTAAAGAAACCAATTGTTCAGTTGAAAAAATATCAATAGTTTTTGTCATCACCAGTCTATTAATGCCTCCACTTCTGGAGCTTCGGCCTTCACTAAAGATGGAAACGAATCAAATACAACAGGGAGCCTTTGGAGCGCCAAATGGGGCTGGTGGGTATTAAAGTGTGTAGATGCAGCCGGGACAAATGGCTTAAAGTGATTTCCGAAGCACGAAGGAGCTCGATATAATAAAGTTTTGGTCACCCATCCTACGACCAGCTATTGCGAAAGTTGCTTAACAACGGTATCGCAGACCGAGCGCGCTTTCGCGCTTATGACGTCGAGCTTCTCCTATTTTTATGTTGCTTAAATTATGAAAATTGTTTGACTGACTAATTTATTGACGCACAGCTCTAACTACATTATGTTGAAAACAGCTTCGAAAACGGATTCCGATTCCGATTTTATCGAAAATCGATCGCCTTCGATCGACGCCTTCGATCAGCGTAAATAAGCCATCACGCAGGATTTAACAACAAATGTAAATTAACAATTACGGATTACGCGAAATGACCTCTAAGATAACTTCTAAAGGTTTATGAAGGTTACTCGATCAATAGTAATTTGGATGTCAAAAGTTATGTACATTTATGATTATAAATAAGCGGTAATGGGGCTTACATAACACAACTTAATTATTTTATAATGTTAAAGTTTTCATGAAGAAACGATATTAATAGAGATTGTTTTGATTACATTATGAAGTAACATTTATTTTGTAAATTCATTCCAACTTTTGATAGTCTAATAAAAATCAGTCCTAAGTAACATTGCCGACCTTATAAGTTTATTTTACTTTTTATATATTTGTTCATATATGTAATTTTTATATAATCTTTGAAAGCAAAAAGTTTGTCTTGTTAAAACTCGAGAGCGGCTGGCCTATTTATATGATTTTGGTTCTGTAATGTTTGTTGTAATACAAGGAAAGTTTAAACGATGAGAACTGATACGTAGTTCACTGGGTTATCTCTTCGCTTCATTTGTACTCAAAGACAATATGACAAGTGACCCATCTCGGCTTTGGATGAGAGTAATTTACATGAAACATGAAATTTACCCAAAATTTCGGTGAAATAAAGCACATGATAAATTTAAATAGGTAATTTAATTGCTGGAAAACAGAAGACGAAAAAAGAATTTATAGAAATGTGAAATTATTAAGGAGGTACCTAGAAGACCCGGTTTTAGCCAATTTAGGATTAGAACCCAGCTATGGTCGTTTCAAGAGTAAAGAGGATTTTTTTTTTATTAACTTTGACATATCACAGGCTTCAATGGTATTAATTTTGCCACAACACAATATTTTAAAGACTGCTCACGTTAAAATATATTTTCCTGTTTGGGTTAGTTACAACGCTTTGAAGACCCACAAGGCCTAAAAAGGGTCAGTGGTCAACTATCTAATTTCAAAATCAATTGCTCCCAATTTAAATAGCAGTCTATTTTGGAACAAAAAATAAATTTGAATGCTTAAGAAACATATTTAAAACTTAGCTAAGCTTACTTAACTAATGTCATCGAAAGATTTTTTCTCAATAGTTTTCAAAAAAGTTTTCGGTAACGCCTGCCTTTAATTTGGGATATCTTTAAAAAAAAACTTAACTGGAAAAAAATAGCTATTACATTTCAAATAGTTGTGTAATTTGTGAATAGCTTTAAATTGTCAAATTAAAAAGGATTGCGATAGATTTTAAAATAAGCCCCAGGTCATCAGCAGTAATAATTAACTATGCGTTCACTTATCCGCTGCCCACACTTTACCCATATGACGCTACTTTTAAACCTTTCCCAGGAATTACATAATCTATTGGTAAAACCCACACCAAATGTAGCACAATAGCTTATTGTGTTTATATACGCGTAGCGGAGAGAATTCGTCCCATAGTCCATAGATTTAAAAATATAAACAAACGAACGAGTATAGAGGTTTTACGCTAAAGAGGTCAAGGTTGATTGATTACAGAAGTCACATTGCAAGCGATTACGATAAAATAAAAATATACGAATTCGATTTTTAAAATTGTCTTCTTTTTTAAAGAATTCAAGTGACCTTCTTGTATGTTTACAAATGAGGGCCTTGACCCCGCATATTGTTGCTTGGCAGTATACAGCGTTCCTCAATTATGATACACGGGGAAGAAAAATATATCAGAAAATAAATAATTACATCGAGGTGGTTGAGTTAAAGGAATTTCGAATTTAAATGAGTCTGGAAACAATACTGATTCACTTTTGCTTAGAATTGTCAAGTCATGCGCGGGGATTTTAAATTAACAGCTCGTCTACGAAGAGCTCAATGTCAGGTTTCAATTGTATTGTTTTTCAATATTATTTTTTCTGCTTGTAATACATAATTTGCATACTCATTGAGATACTACAATAGCGAATCAAATAAGATCGCTCATATAAAAATGTATTATATTGTACCTTAGTCTACCTCACTTAGCTTGCTTGTTGACTACGCCCATTTGCCATTGCCACTTTCCCAAATACTGGGGTATCTCCAAAAATTATATGGTAATTACCTTAAAATTTCCCAACTGCTAGGGCCTGGGCCTTCCCCGTCAATGAAATCAAAGAAGTAGAACGAACCATAAGCAACCACTTGTTTACCAACCGACCCTTGCAAAAGTTCTTAATCTCCACATTGCAGTCAAACCCCTCCTTCTTCCCATATAGTGTGTGAATCACTACTATCTTAATGCAGTCACCAACTACAATGCCAACGACATATGGCAAACTAGTCTCGCCTGGAATCCGCTTCGGCGGCCGGTTTAGACGTCTTACAAACGTCAAAAGTAGTCACGGTAATGGTACTGACGTCACCATTATTTTGTCCAATAAGATTCAACTCTAAGTAGTTTCCTACTTATATGATTTCAAGCTCGCATTAAATGAATTTTATTTTATAATATCTTAGAGTGCTAAATCAGTCAATTAAGTTCAATATAGTGTAGTTAATCGTAATATTTACAAAGAATATATTGAAGCTGCTTGTTCATTCGACTTCTAGCTCTTTATTATTTGTTTACCTTACTATTACTGCTTACTATTTTGTATCAATAAGTAAGTAATAAACTTAAATGAACTCTGAAACAACTTGAATCCCAAATGTTTCATTTGATTTTTCATAAAGATAATATGTAAACATCCTGTTTGGTTTATGTAAATCAAAAGTTTAATATGTTTTTCAATATTCGAAGAACATTGTTGAATACCAAGAATAGTTTATAACAGAGCAACACGTCAGTTGCTACAATTTATCTTCCGGATGATTTTGTCTATCATCAGATAGACAAAATTAATGATAAATTAATGCAGCTACTGCTGGGGCTCAGGGCTTCCATATGGATGTAATTTAATCGAATCGAATATGGAGAAAGGGTCATGTCCGTCCACGCGGGCCCAGTGGGTTGATAACGACTGCAGATGCAGCCATGACCAACGGCTAAACGTCTCATCTGAAGCACGGAGGAGTTTGAGATAATAAATTTTGGTCACCCATCCTATGACAAGTCATTGCGAAAGTTATTTTACAACCGCATCGCAGACAGAGCGCGCTAGCCACTGCGCCATTGAGCTCGATATTTCGTCTGTACCGTCAATGCATTAAGGCTTAAAATAGAGGTAAAAAATACTGATATGAATAACCTAATATGCTGTATACTGTATTATATAATACAACTACATACTTTCTAATCGTCTTCAATCACATACATGGTAGGTATAATATAATTTTAAGTATATATTTTTAATATAATATAATTTTAACATAGTTAAAATATCGAAAACTTATGGGCGAACACAAAAAATGTTATGTTTCGTAAAAAGATAATAGGTACTTCAAAAATATTAGTCAATATTAGTCAAAATTGAGGCTTTTTCCATCATTTACCTACTACACGATATTTTCTTTTGAATACCTAATTTTAATTAAAATAATATAAACTCAATTTGGTTTCTGACAAATATTCGTGAAAACTTTAGGATAAAAACTTAAAAATATATAATTAAATCTCGTATAAATTATTAAGTAAAAATTTGTAGTGGATACACCGACGGATTTTTGGGAACATAAATATACAAACATTTTGATTTAATCAGTGAAATTCCAAATTTATATCGTGCAAATTAAGCTGCGAAATGAAACAAGAATGAAAGAGGAAAAAACGTGTCTACGCATATAAATGAATCGTTTATAATTAAATCAATTTCAATGTAACGCACGTGTTAAATGATAAGAATTATTAGATTCTAATTTATACGGGGAGCCGTAAACTTTCATTTGCATTTTATTAATTCATTGCTTTTATTTGGATGGTCGCGAGGAATTTGTTTACGTCAATTCGTACGACCAGTCTGACGTTGTAAACAACAAGAAAATAAATATACGAAATCCTAGCGAAATTTGATAGTTCCGGATATTAAGTAATTTATTATCGTCGTCATATAGTAAGTAGGTAAATTAGGTTCTGATGATATACTATGCTTTACTCTGATGATTTCTTTCAGCTACAATATCTACATATTATTTCGATTTAAATTGATTCCACCTATTTTTGATTAGAGTATGAAATGTTTTAATATACACGAATTATTCGAAAGATAATTGAAACACTACATTTTGAATTATTTTTAACAGTTTTCATTCAGATTGTACCGATGTTTCACTTAAGGATGATTCATAAAACTCCATTATATAGCTAGGTATTGTAGAAAAATATTTAAAGTTCTAGTACAGCTAAAATATCAGTTATGTGTTTTCCAAAATAAATGCAATCCTAAAATATACAGACAGTAATGATGTGGAAATACCTAAAAATATTTGTAAATATTCCCACCATTTAGCTCTTTTTTACATAAACATAAAAAGGATCTAGAGACTCATGTTTCGATGTTAAAATATTAATCTATATAAACTCATTAAAAACCAAGTTTAAAAAAAATAAATACATTAAACCTTGACATGAAAAGTGTAAATACAAATTATATCACTCACCTAAGTTCAAAGGCTTCGGAGGTAGTTTTCCTAACCAGGTAGCAGCACTACAATATCCAACAACAGCCAACAGAATTAGAGTCCTAGAAACCATTTTTTTTTATTTTTGATATTAATTTGTTTATCGATTATGCGTCCGAGAAAATCACTTGGAGCTTACAAATATGAAACTGGCCACAGTCGCCTCGAGCTGTTGTTTTTATTGAAAACAGGCTGCCCGCAGACACGAGACTCTTTTTTAATGGATTATTTTTTTTGTTACATCATTTCACGATTCGAATTTCAAATTATTATTTCGTTATTAGCATACAGTGAAACTATTATATAATATACTATTCTTAAGATTAAAAATTATAGTAATGAAATTCTAATCACACAACTAAAACGGAGAAATCTAAAATAGGATTATAAATTAGTCTTGTATTTAACGTTACTAACATCCATTTTCACTAACCTAGAACAAGGCATAGCTTAACTAGGAAAATCCTAATATTACAAAACGCCTAGGCAGATTAGTTTAATTTCAAATATATATTTTTTTTATCCCTTGATATATTTATGGCCTGTCCTATACGCAAATGCCTAACGCAAGGCGCTGCATAACGAATATCATAACTTTAGACATTGCCTAATTTCGTAAGGTGGTTCCTAGTCGATGATGAAATGCTTTTTTACCTTAGGCGATTCCTAAATATTTAGGCGACAGATTTGGGCGACTCCTAAGTTTAGTAAAAATGGACATACAACTACTAAATATGCATATCCTATAAGTGGAAACTTGTAATTGGCCTTCTTTATAGATATAATAAAAACTATGTATAGTATTACCTAGCTGTAAGTTTTCCTAAGATATTGAAAATAAAATAAATAAAATAAAAATAAAATAAAGAACTATAAATTACAATGAAACCTTGTACGCATTGAGGTACACTTAGTAACTACAGGAGTTGAATTATTTTAAGATTTTAAAGGATTTTCTTTTAAATATAAAATATCTCGCAATAAGAAGAATAAACAAATAAGAGACATATTGATATATTTATAACTTTAAAGCCAAAACCTATACATATTTATAAGTATTTAAATAATTAACACTATCGTTTAATCATAGTCTGTTATATTATTAAAATGACATAAAAAGTGTAACATACAAATTTTAATGATTAAATATATTAACGTCTCGAATATTAATGTGGCAATTAATTATTCAAAATAATTGAATTGAATTTAAATAATATAAGTGGAAACAGACAACTGTGTGTTATCGCCCTTATTAAAGACGCCGCAATGGAATGTGTTCATGGGATTTACAGGTGATTCATCGGGTCGGATGTAAACAATGTTTTTATTACCAAATCTGTATTTGTATTAGATCCGTGTGACAAAATCAGCCACCGACATCCATAATAAGTAATTGGGTACACATTATTTTTGAACATAATTCAAGTGTAAATTTCGATGTGTCTGCGATTGCAGAAGTTAAGCACCTTTCGCAATGGTTACTCATGGGATGGGTGACCAAAATTTGTAGTGTTACTAGTTTATAAATATATTGGTGACATATTAGGCGGTAGGTCCTCATGGCAAATTCTTACCAGGCTTTAAGGGTCAAAAGCTCAGCAATATGTTTGAGGTTGTCTGAAAAAGATCGCTTTTAGCGCTTAGTCCACTTTAACCAGAAAATGCCAATATATTGTAAATTGTTATTATTATGTGTGCAATAAAGAGTTTTACTATCCATGTTTGTTTGATAAGCAATCTGATTATTTTCAATTTGGACCTATAAATTGAGTGTGGATTAGCGACTTTACCAAATAACCTGTAACCTGTTATCCTTGATCGATTCGAATAGCTTCCTTCCACAGGGAAAACCTATATCCCAGCCACTGTCCCTCAGTGGGGATATTGATAGACTGATGATGATTTGATTTACATTGTTTAACTGCCTGGTCCACCAATGAAGTGAGCCCACCGAAAAAGCTCACACTCCACATGCGGAGTGTAACCATTATAAATGGACTATTGAAATTATAACCATCACAATATTAAACGTAATTGATTTTTTACCAAAAATTAAACTGTTCTTAATTTTTTTTATCAGCAGTTTAATGTTGCGTAACTAACGAAGGTGGTATTAATAGCTATGTGTATCTAATGTTGTTATTTTCATTAACGTATTTGTTAATTACAAAATGTACGAATGAGTTTCGTTTATTAAACTTTTTTTATGTAGAAACAAAAAAATATCGGTATTTGAAATAAACTGACTGTACCTGACAAATGAAATTATTCCGAATTCCGATTTTTTTTTGTTTCTACACAAAGAAAATAAAATAAACGAAACTCTTTACAGTAGTATAGTACAGCCAGTTTCCAATATAATTCCAATATTTTATTTAGCAATTGATTATATAAATCAAAATCTTTATGATTATAGAGAAGGAAGATTACCTCGATGGTGCTATGGCTAGCGCGGTCAACGTGCAACTTTCTCAACGGCTGGATTAGGGTTTGTGACTAAAAATGTATTATCTCGAGCACCTCCGCGCTTCGGAAGGCACGTTAAGCCATTAAAGTCAGCCGAAACTCACAAAGACCCAGCAGCATCTGCAGTCGTTGACACACGCCAATCCACACTGAGTTGTGGGTCATCGTACATTCTTCCTATTTTATTTGATTGAATACCATCCTGATCCTCAGCAGCAGGAACATTAATAGGTTAGTCACGATGATAAGTAAGTCGTATGCCCTAAAAGTCGTCATCAAAATAAATCGATTAATAATAAATATAAATTACGAAAAAACCAGCCCAAAAATTTTCCTGTTAAATGCATTAGAATTGGTGCCAATGCCACGGCTCCGTGATGCTTTATTAAAAAGAAAAAAAAAACGCGACTTAAATTCCGATAATTCCGGATTTCTGATATATTTTATAATTGGAATGTTAGTTTTTATTTGATCTGTTTAGAATACTTACTGAGTGTCGCGAATTCCAGTGCATTATAACCCGTGTAAACTGTTGTATTCAGATTTAATTTATTAATCGGGTTGTAGCCAAAATGATATCGAATAATTTTAATCAGTAAATTTTGATCGAGATTGGAAAGATATATGGAATAATTACATGCATTGTTTTCTAATAAAAATTATGACCACACTGATTTCGAGGAGGTATAAACGGATTAATTTTCTTTATTGGCGTTTACTGAAATTTAAAAGAAACACAAAAAGAACTTTCGTGCTCTAAAACAAATAATTCTACTGAAGTCACTTATAAATGGAGCACTTCAATAATAGTTTTTTAAGAATCTTAAAAAGCTATTGTGTTTCTGTTCAAAGATATTACTTAATTCTGGTAGACGCGTTCAAAGATAAATCACTAATGAGACAATAGTCTATTATATTCAAGCGAAGTTTCAAGAAAAGAGGTCAGCGATATTTACTTTGAGCGTAAAGTTATGTAGATTCAACAGCACATCAGATTACACAAAACTGTAAATTTTTACCAATTAATTTTAAACCGTAATAGACTGAAAATGGAAATCAAAATTGATTCCAAAAGGAATACTCTTGTAACAAGATGATTATGGAAATATTTTGAACTAATTGCCACCGGTTATCTCTTTAAAATAGCCGACATACTTTATTGCTTTTGCAAACTTAAGTATAACTTTAAAGTGAATTCAACTTTGATGAAAAGAAAGTTCGCAATTGCGAGAAAACTGTTTCAATCAGCAAAAACAATCAAAATACTATTGGCAATTTATATTAGGTACAGGTGTCTTTTTTAAATTTCAATATAAAATAAAAAAATGAAAAACAATTAGAAACCATAGAAAACTACTATATATTTTGCGTAAAGGGAGATTTATGACACTATTTCATTTTGAGACTGATCGTTATGGCGACATTTATTTCAAAATTTGTCTTGTGTTTAATTTTATAAATTTGACTTGATTGATAAAAATTGAGGTTATTTTACCCCAATAATTTTAAAATACTTTATTACACGTTATTTAAATACATTCATTAACTGCGGTCCTGAAACATTTACATCCGTATCTATAGTCGAGCGAAGTAATTAATTGAGAAAAATGTCATAATTTAAACTAATATTTTTACCAAAAAAAAACAGAATTTAAATAAAAAAGTAAGAACTTTCAAAAGTTATAACACTATTATAATTAGCTAATGACAGGTTTTATTTTATTCAGATTCTCGTTTATTATATAAGAGCACAGCAAGTCTTTTATCTAAAACCATAGATGAGGTAAATTGCGATATCAGATTAAAAAAAAGAAAACATGTTCTGATTTCTTTATAGATTATTCGCGTGCCTTTGACATCTTGACGCATTATCAACTGATAAACAAGCTTGATAATTGTGGAGTACGTGGACCTCTACTGAACTAGTGCGAAAGTTATTTATCAAAACTTTTTCGGTCAAAATCGACAATAGCTACAGTGATATCATACCAATGACGAATGTTCGGTACTCGGACCCTTACACTTTCTAACATTCGGCAATAATATGAGTGGCTGTAGATAATTCCTGTCTTTTAATTTGTGGTGAACATTCACACACGACCTGTGATCTTTTACAGCTGATTTGAATGCTCTAACAAAATGCTGTCATGATGTAGGCTGGTGATGAATGCTAGCAAGACTAAATAGTAATAAAGTGAATTACCAATTAAAATAATCCTCTAGACTATAGATACGAGTGTTAGAAAGCGCTGAAGAGAGCTATGCTTGAGGGCTCTCTGCGAATTCGAATCAGATATGTTGAGATTCATAGCCCACATTCAGATTTAACAAACAACAGATGGCCATTGAGGTAGTAAAGTTCTCAAAAGACTACACTAACATTTTTGTGTTCTCCCAAGACAAAATAATTTATTTTGGAAAATGGAAAACGAGTATTAGATAAGCGCAGATAAATTTTTAAATATCTCACAGATAATGTAAGATCTCACCCCCAATATTTACTAAAGTAATTACCAAAATTGTATCATGGACAAACCAGAGTTATGTTTTTAATGTTAGTATTTTAATTTCATACTATATTTATTGTTAAATCTAACCCTACTTTGTATGAGTGAAATTATTTCTGTGCTATACATCGATGGTAAAATGAATGAAACATTAACAAATCTAATCAAAGTAAAGAAATTGCCTTTGGTATTATAACAAAACTGAAATATCTCTTGCGTTATTTGAACTTCTAATGTTCTGAACGATGGGTCGGATACCAAAAATTGCTTTTGCATTTTATAGCCCATTTTAATAATTTGACATCAAGCTGTAATGGTGTAGCATTAACCATAGCGCTATCTTTATTCACACTCCTCATATTTAACCTTTTTAATAGTTTGGATGAATATTTTAAATTATTCATATATCAGAAAGTATATAACCTTCTTGCTCAGTATTGTCATAATAATATTTTTATTACTTTAATTCAGTAACTCTAAAACGAAGCAATTTCGTCCTTTAAGCTTGAAGGTTAAAGTTAAGGACTTAATTTATTCTTCTCCATCCAGTTTAGAACAAACATCAATAACACAATAAGGCATCCTATTTTAGATAAAATTAAAATTTGTAAAGAAAAAGAATTATTGAGGATTTAAATGATAGTTAAAATACGGACGTCATTTGTTTTTCTTCACAGGAGTAATCGTCAAAATGGACCATAAAATGTTAATAAGAAAGGGCAAAGTTGTAAGATGAAACCGGTCTTTGGGAAAACAACTATAAACTTTTAAGAGCATTATTGAATTCCATAAAAATTTACAATATGCGATAAAATTAATAAACAGTTCTTCTATTTTGCATCTAGAATACCTATGTGTGATAAAAAAGACAATAAATTTGGGGTCATTGCGTATACAATACACTGTTTTACAAGGGTCAAATTTTTGAGAAATCGTCATAAATTAACATTCCTTTCGTTTAATAAACATTGTTCAATAATGGCTTGTCTATCTCAAATTTCATGTACATATGGACCAGGCGTCTACATACCTATTAAGCAAAACATTTTGGCAATTATTTGGCCACTATTTTATACGCACAAGTTGACGCGAGAAAGTGAAGGCAAGTAGATGCTCAGTGGCAGCGCCACGGCCCGTGAACGTTGTTGCTAAGCAACTATCGCAAGGGTTGGTTACGGGATGGGTGACCAAAAAGTATTATCTTGAGCTTGATACGTCTATGATCCATCGAAATCTCCAACCATACCATCCCATTAAGTTTCTCGAATTCGCCATGAACACAGGGTTGCACGTCAGATTTCAATATCTATCCTTGATGTATTGAGGTTTAAAAAAGAGTGGGGAAAGACATTTTTGTATAACCTTTTCCTGTCGTAGGGGGGAATGTTTTATACACTGTACCTGCCGCTTTAAGACGACAGGGGATATTGATATTCAAAATCCGTACTATAATAGACTCAGAACCAGTTCGTGGAGTAGGTAAGTGTGGTTTTAACCAGTTATAATTCTTAATTTATGTTAACAAGTACTTAAAATAGTCACGGTTTTACGATTGTTTCCTAATTTGTTTTTAAAAAGTTGCAAATTTACATAGATATTGTTATTTTTTTTACTATATTTGGACGTCACAATAAATAGTGTATTATCATTTGAAAATGGTTGGATGACGTCATAACTTTAAGTGTAAGCTAACGCCTAAATTTCGCTGGTAAGTTTATTGTTTTTCTATGTCAATTTGGTGCAACGCATGTCACGGTCAATGTTAAAGTAAGTGTGACAGATATTATCAAATTTGACATAATTCTTAATTTTAACTGCAATTATGGTGCAAACGAAACTTAGTATTAGACGACCTCCGTAGCCTAGTGGTTCGCACGCCAGTTTCAAGGTGTAGCCACCTCTGAGGTACCCGATTCGATTCCCAGTCGGGTCGATGGAATGAACTTTTCTATATTGTCTTAGTGATGTGTTACCTTCATTGTCCCAAATACTCCATAATACGGGGGATTTACCTACTCATCTTGGTATCTGAGCAATGTATGTGATGTTGTTTAGTATTTAATTTACATTTTATATTTAGTATAACTTTCCATCTACTATCTACTCACTTTATAAACTTAAGCAGTTTCCGGAATAATACTTACAGATACAAAGTAATTGTCAAAGTCTCGTAATTGTACTTTAAATGTTAAATCCAATTGTATAGAATGAAGTCATGATAATACAATCTGGCAGCCCTATTTGCATAGATCTAATCTTAAATCACGATCCTATAGTGAGTTGATGATGTAATACATGTCCATAAATAAAATTTATGACAGAATAATATTAATGACTTAATCAATCGTTTCAAGTACGAACGTACCGCCTAAGAATGGAATTCCCTGACGTGTATGTTCTTGATTGCATATAACTCAAATCTCATTGATAATAATTCTAAAATAAAAAGCAGTGGGTTTCGATATTTTTTCTATATCATGACATAATAAAACAAGATACAAAAGTAAAAAAAAGTATACAAAAACTATATAAAGAGGTTTTACTGTCGTTGTCGTCGGCAACACTCATCATCAGATAAAAATCCAGAAGAAAAGACAGTTAAAATTTAATTCTGAACAAATAAGAAAAAAAAAATTAATTCTTAGTAAATTCCGTGACATTTAAACATAACACAAATGTATTATTTCAGTTGAATTGTTATTTCATTAATAAACATCATAATTTTAATAAGGCTCGTTGATATTAATATAAGTCTAATCTGCAATGAAGGTCGCATAACACGGCAGTCTCAATGTTATTTTTTACGTAATAATAAAAGGAATGAAACATAAACAATAATTTATCATCAGCCTTTCGATTACCCTACTGTTAGGGCACGGACCTTCCCTATTAATGGAATTTAACATCAGCCTCTCAATCACCCTACTGTTAAGGTATGGGCCTTCCCTATAGATGGAATTTATCTTCAGCCTCTCAAGCCCCCTACTGTAAGAGCACAACCTTCCCTAAGAATAAAATCGAATAGAGAGAACAGAAAAACCTACCATTAAACCTCAGTATGGATTATTGGATGTAAAGGAATACATTGGTCATTTACCTACAGCCGTAAATCACGATTTGACGTACTTTTCTTGCAGAGAGGAGCATAAGATACAAACATTTTGGTCACCCGTCCTATGTCTGGCTATTCCAAAAGTTGCTTTATATCAAAAGACAAATTCGTCAACCAATTGCCAACGAATCCTCGAAATTCATAATTAATATAAACAAACAGAATTTTTGTTTATAACTTGATTAATTTGAAAATGAAGAATAAGTATATATTCGATATGAGGCGTGAATACATCCTTATTTCGTCACTACACTAAAATATTTTCACAAATATTCGGTCCTGCTATTTTGATGGCCCATAAAAGCTTAAGAGTGGCGCCTGCTTTGATTATGCAAATTATATGGCGGAGCTAAATAAGGTAAACTATTCTTTACTATGATATCTGTTTTTCTATTAAACGAATAATAAATCTATTATTTTAAAAATGCATGATTTTGTTATTTGATAACGCGTGAGTAATAATTTACATCGGCTTGCAAAGTCGACAACTCGTCCACTTACTCCAACCGACCACCGACTTAAAATTTTAATAAAGTGTTAAATAATACTTATCTAAAGTTTGAAGTCGGTTCTATTTTTGGAAAAAAGTTTTTTTTATGCTTTCTATTGATATTGATTATTTTATAACCTGTCGACCGTTAAAACGCGTCCATAGGTCGTGTCGAGCCTTTTCGGCGCTCGGAAAAAACGGCGACCGGTTACTTGGAATTCATTTTTCTTATGATTTTGGTATGAAATGTATACACTTTTTGTTTATATTTAGAATCAAGATACAATTTGCTAAAAACAAAAAGAAAACACATATTTTCTACAAAAATAACCTCATCTGTCAAGGAGCTATTTAACCGCTGCCGGAAAGGCGGGAATCCTTTGAAAGAAGAGGGCGCGTTTTTTAAAACAAATTTTAAGTTTTATTATATTTATTGTTAAAGCCTTATATAAACAGTATAAACAAATTATTTAATACATAAAAGGTAGTACTACGTAAAAAGTGGGCTAAAAATTATGGGGAAAAGAAAGAAACACAAATTAGACGGAGATCCGGTTCCAACGGAGTCGGACTCCTCCGACGAAAATGACTGCGATAAGTATAAGCCTTATAAAATTGAAAATTATAGCAGGCAATACCCCGAGGATGGAGGAAACTTCGAATATCTCGTAATTTATGAAAGTGAAATAGTATCGAAACCTATCGGTGACCGAGATCTTATGGCTCTAGGCGCCGTCCTTAAGCGACATAATAAAGGAATCAAACGCTTTAAAAGAATCAATCGGTACAAAGTAGCGGCTATATTTGAGCGACCTGGGTTGGCCAATATGGCTTTGAACAATACAAAATGTTTAACAGAGTTACAACTTAAAAGCACTATACCGGCTACATTAACAGAAGTAACTGGTGTCATTCGCGGCGTTCCTACATATATGTCTAATTATAATATATACACCGGCATTTCCAGTTCCAAAGACGTTGTGTCCGTGCGGCGCCTGATGCGACGCGGGCGTGATGATGACGGTAACCCCATCCTGATCCCCACCCAGACCATTGCCATCACCTTTTCCTGTCCTACTCTTCCTGACAGTGTAGATATAAATAGTTGGTTTTTCGAGGTAAGCCAGTATATTCCACCTGTTAGCCAATGCCTACGTTGTCTACGATATGGACATATTGGTAAATATTGCAAGAATGCACAGAGGTGCTCAATTTGTGGTGATAATCATCATTATAAGCAGTGTACCAAACCTATGAAAGATGCCGTCTGTGTTTTCTGTAAAGGAAACCATATTTCAATCTCATCAGAATGCCCCAAAAGAAAAGAGGAAATAGAAAAAAACAATGCTAAATTTAATAAAAAACTATATGTTGATGTTTTAAACAGTAAACACTTCCCTGACTTATCTACTAATAAACAAGAAAAACAAATACAAACTATATTACAATCAGATAATATACTTAATCTAATTATATCTACTATTCTCAAACTATATACCCAGAAATCATCTTCAGATAACTCATCTCCATTAACATCGGAGACTATTAAAACAGTATTACTTGACACATTTAATTCTAGTAAATGTAATACAGCTAGTAATAAATAATGGATCAGCTCAATATTGTACAATGGAATGCTCAGAGTCTACTAAGCCATAAACATGTCTTCACACAGTACTTATATCAAAATGATATACACATTGCTATTATTTCGGAAACCTGGTTACAATGCACAAAAACTATTAACATAAGAGGCTATTTAATAGAAAGGTTAGATATAGGTTCAAAACACAATGGTGTTGCTATTATAATCAGAGATTATCTTCACTATAATAAGTTACCAACTTATTATGACAACTCTTTACAAAATATTGCTATAAGACTACAATATAATAATGAAACAATATCTATAGTAAGTTTTTACAGTCCAACCTCTGCAATTCCCTATAACTTTAGTTGTACCCATTTAAATAATCTAATTAAATCTATACCTAAACCACTAATCTTCGCCGGCGACTTCAATGCACACCACACTATGTGGGGTTGTACATCAACAGATATTCGTGGTTCAACTCTTTTAGATGTTATTAATGATAACAATTTATGTATCTTAAATGATGGTACAGTAACTACTGTTGGCTCTCATAACTGGCGTCCTAATGCATTAGATTTAACATTAGTTTCACCAGAATTAGCACTAAGATGTAATTGGCATGTACATGATGACTCCCTATGTAGTTACCACTTTCCTGTTATTACAAAGGTATTATGTAATTCTGTAAATATGTATAATGTTGACAATAATAATGTTAGTGTAAATTATATAAAACCTAATTATAATACGGTAGACTGGAAAAAATATAAGCAATTAACTGATATTACATTAAGAGATGTAAATATTGACACAACTAATCCAGAAGGGTGTTATGATCAACTGTCCAAAATATTGCTTGATTGTGTATCTGAAGCAAATCTTTCTAAGAAATCATCTGTAGTATATCGACAATCATTTCCTAAACCAAAAAAGAAATTAAATCTTCCGTGGTGGAATGATGTATGCTCACAAGCTGTAACAAACTGTAAGACTGCATATATAGAGTTTAAACAAAATCCTTCTGAACAAAATTATATACTGTTTAAACAGAAACAAGCACAGAAAAAACTAACAATTAATAATGAAAGGCAAAAAGCATGGGTAAAATTATGTAATACTTTCAATCGTCAGACACCTTTATCATTGATTTGGACTAATATAAGAAAATTTAACAAATCATACAGACCTACTTTTAATTCAAATACTAACAATTGGATTCAGTCTTTTTTAGATAAGTACACCTCTAACACTCAATCTCCACCATTAGATTACTTTTCTGACCAATGTCTTGATAGTGAATCATTTTTTATGAAACCATTCACTTTAATAGAGTTATTAAGTGCCATAGAATCCCGCAGAGATACAGCTTTTGGTTTAGATCACATCTCATACAAAATGTTTAAAACTCTTAGTCCTTCCAGTCACAAAATAGTTTTGCAAATCTACAATTCACTTTGGGAAAAGTCAATTATTCCTAAATCATGGAAAGTCGATTGTTTGGTCCCCATTCTAAAGTCTGGCAAGGATAAAGATGACCATGACTCCTATAGACCTATAGCTCTAACATCATGTGCAGCAAAACTCTTTGAACAGTTGATCAAACAAAGACTAGATTACTTTATAGAACACAATAATTTATTGCCTTATAATCAGTTTGGCTTTAGGAGAGGTCGTTCTGCAGTTGAGAGCCTAAATCATTTATATTTAGACATACATAGTGCCTTTACAAATGGTAAGTTTCTTGTGTGTATCTTCTTTGATATCATAGGTGCCTTCAATAATGTTGACCATCATATTTTAGCAGAAGAATTGTGTTCTCTCCAGTTACCTGTGAAATTTGTGAAATGGATATTTAATTTTTTAAACAGTAGGGAAGTCTATGTTAAATTTCAAAATAATTTGTTTGGACCACAAATGTCTAATAAAGGAGTTTGCCAAGGTGGGATACTCAGCCCATTGTTATTTATTCTGTATATACATAAGTTAAATAGTATATTAGGAAATGATGTAAATAATTTGCAATATGCTGATGATCTCACAGTGTACTGTACTGGCACAAATATGTTTCAAGTGGAGAAAAAACTTAACTATGCATTACAAAAATTAAAATCATATTTTACATATCTGAAATTGGATATTAATTTAACTAAAACCAATGTTGTAGTATTCAGCAAAAAGAAAATTTTACTAACCAATATCATATATGATGGCAATCCACTTCCCGTTAGTAATGAGGCTAAGTTCCTCGGTGTCATATTCACTAAGAACTTATCATGGAATAAACATGTAGCTGGCTTAGTAGACAAATCACTAAGAGCTTTTAACATCTTAAAGTCCTTAGCTTGGACATATTGGGGTGCTGATCCAAAAATCTTACTTATGTTGTATAAATCCATTGTCCGTTCTCATTTCGAATATAGCTTTCTATGCTACACATGTGACCATTTTCTTGTTCATAAATTAGAGAAGATTCAAAATAAAAATTTAAGACTTATCACAGGAGCAATGAATACAACTCCTATTATATCTATGCAAGTAGAGTGCAATATTTCTTCATTATTTTTAAGATTCAAATATTTAAAATTTAAATTCATCCTTAAAATCCACAGTATAAATAATCACCCTTTAGTAGATAAACTGATTCGTCTAAGTGAGTCTTTTTCATCATTAACATTTGTAAATACTCATTGTAAATTCCCATATATTCTTCATGATTTCTGTGAAATATCAGCATATATTTTAGAAACAAACATAAATAGAAATGAACACTGGGCTTGTTATAAAGGTTCCTATGAAGGGAAATTCCCACAATTAGAAATAAATATAGATAACAACTTACAAACAAAAGAAGCTGTATATGAAAAGTTATCAGAATGGCTAGGTTATGAAACAATTTATACAGATGGTTCAAAAAATGACTCTGGAGTATCAGCTGCTTATTACCACAAAAATGTTAAGTACGGCAAAGGACATAGACTGCCAGTTATTTTCAGCGTGTTTTCGGCTGAAGCCACTGCAATTTTGTTGGCTCTCAGATATGTTCAAATGGATATCATGTGCTCCAACAAAAGCAAGTTTTTAATAGTTTCCGATAGTATGTCCGTTCTCAAAGCACTTGATAATTTTAAACTACAGAATGCTAATTATATATTGTACGAAATTAAAGAAGTTATTCAAAAATTATCTGACAACAATAAAATTGTAAAGTTTCTTTGGACTTCAGCACATGTTGGTGTGGCAGGCAATGAAAATGTTGACCATCTTGCCAGATTAACGAATTTACTGGGTGGCGATATTAAAAACATCTCTTGTCCTTGGCAAGATGTCGTACCGGAATACCGTAAAAAAATCTACGAGCAATGGACAGCAGAAAGAATACTTGTCACTACTACAAAAGGTGCATGGTATGCTGGTATCAATAAAGAAGTTGGCAGAAAACCTTGGTTCGCTATATCCAATGACTACCTCCAGAGGAAATTCTACACTCAAATAAATAGATTGAGATTTGGACATTGTCGATTTAAAGCTCACTTACATCGTATGCATATGATAACATCTCCAGTATGCACCGAATGTTCAACTCAAGAAAACCAGATACTTGAACACATCTTTTTTTCATGCCCAACCTACAATATCCAGCGACTCGTTTTGATCCATCACCTCCTGAAAAGATACAAGACTATCCCGCCTTCCCTTCAGGATCTCTTAGCTTGCCCAGTAAACTTTGTACCGATCTATGACTATATTAGCTCCACTCTTGGAGAAATCTGATTTGACCCTCCCGGATATGTAAAATGATAACCCTGGACAAGACAAAGAAATTTAAAACTAAAGATCTGGCTATCAGCCTTTTAAAAAAAATAAAATAAACAAGACAAGATGGAATAAAATGAAAACAAAAAGATTAGGCTTTGCCTTATAAAATAATATAACCCAAGATTTGGCTGTATGGCTTAGTTCCTTCGCCTGTCCCATGGACGAATTATAATACTACTACTTAACCGCTGCCACGGCCGCCCACGCACCGCGCGCAAATTTTCAATTGTATGAAGTATTTAACTACCTAGGTCAAACATTTATATCTCAAAAAAGGCATTAAATAAATTATCTTTTTATAAGAAAAAAAGGCAAATGAATTAAAATATTAATGTATTCAAAGTAGTTTCGTAAATTTTCAACGGTATCTACGCCAAAATTCAATTTAATCCTACCTAAAAAAATATAAACAATTATCTATTATTTTTATTACCCTTTTATTATTTTTAGCAATAAAAAGTCAAATTATCATCAATTTATCGAATAAAATATTTCAATAACAATATTCGATTTAATCATAGACACCCGGCTCGCTTTCATTACAAACTTTTTTAAATTCCTCTATGGTGTTGACAACTTTAAACTTTTAGATTATTTCACTTCGATTATTTTAAAACCAACACTATAGTTGTCGGTTCTAAATTTAAATTTATATCAGCCAACAAAGCGCAGCGCTCTCTACAGACCGTACTACGGACGATCGATACTCGAAGGGTTCAATAAAAATTTAAAATATCTATATAAATAAAAATATTCAAACATACACAGTAATACAACATAGTGAAAATCTTAGAATAAGAGATTTTGTTTATTTGCTCGCCATATTTTTTTCAATAATCTATACTCATATTTACAATAAGGAATGATTTGATTGCTTGTTTGTTTGTATTTGATAGGCTCTGCTATTGGACCGATTTACAAAGTTTTTCATTCTAGGGGAAGCTACATAATAAGCGGGGAACATAGGCTATAATAAACGCAGCCGAAATCGCAGGAAAACAGCTAGTTTTATAGAAATTGATTCAAAGTTCAAGAAGAAATCAATGAACACTAACTTTCATAAAGACTCTTTGAATACAGCAAATTCTACTTTCAAATTTTGAAATTCAAAATACGCAATCTTGAGTTTTTGTTAGCTGAAATGGACTTTGTCATTACATAAAATCTAAATATATAGGTGATATCTGTATATACCAATTCGCGTATTAATTTTCCAAGTACTGATATACTAAGATTCGAAAACACAAGAAATACTTTTTATATTCACTTCATGTGCGAATATTTCCAATAGGCGAATGGGAGTGATTCCAGAGAGAAGTATTCTTGATCAGATCCTTTTCCTCTTTTATTCTCTCTACAGGAATAAAATCTAAGATAAAGTACCTACTTAATTAACAATATATCATAACCGTACCGTAATATTAAATTTTGTGTACAGTAATATTAAATTACGTGCATTATTAAAAAAAGGTACTCTCGATCTTAAACGAGGAAAAAAGTTTCCTAGTTCCATTTAAATATAAGTGGTTAAAAATAAAAAATAAAATAAAAGGTAAACTATATTTATTTAGAAGTACTAACAATAGTAACTTTTTATATTTTCAAACATAATCATTTAAATTAAACAGATGTAACATTGAAAAGTATTTATTTTATCAATATGCTTACAAATGCATGTTTTAATAATTTGAAAACACGATCAAGCATTTGTGAAAACAAAAACATTAATGTTAATAATAGACGAGATACGTGAAAAACATCGCAGAGACTTTTCTGATTAAAAAACTTGTTTAAGTAATCCAACTGTGTGAAGAGTATTTTCATGCAACTGTTCTTTTTTCTAGGAGTACGTCTTTAATTTTTATATACGAATAATGAAATATAAATATGCAAGTGAGCATCCTCTCGCATAGTAAACTTTAGATTTTAGTACATTGGCCTTTAAATGACACAACTGACCTTAAATATAATCCGTCTTGAGTATTTAAGAATTCTGCGTCCATCCGGCATAATCAACATAGGAAATAGCGTTAAAAATAAGTAAATAAATTACGTGGTTGTATTAATTAGCATACAAAAAATAGATATTTACACACATAATTATTAACACCATAATTGTTATCGTAACATTTTTCTCAATATTTTTCCAGATATACTCTTTGGTATATTGTCAACGAATGCTACCTCTTTAATTTTTTTATAAGGCGCTACACGTTTTGTGACAAAATCAATAATTTCTTGATATCCCACTTTAGCACCTGGCATTGTTACAATAAAAGCTTTAGGTCTTTCCCCTAGACTATTATCAGGTACCCCTATTACAGCAGCGTCATGAACCGCTGGATGCTCTTTCAATACGTTCTCTAGTTCAGCAGGAGGGACTTGATAACCTTTTACCTGAAAAGTTTTAATTCAATTCATAATTTGATTCAATAAAGTCACGTGTAAAAAAAAAACTCCATCTGACACATTTGAATAGTCATTTGAGTTTTAATTTCTTTTTTCAAAGAAAACAAAATGTTAATCCATTTTGCTAACGTTAACTTAAGTTGTTCGAAAAACTATTATAGCTCTGCTATTTGTAATATTAAACACCGGATACATTTGAAGAAATCAATTACAAATAGATTTAACAATTGAATACGTCGTTAGTAGAGATCACGTCATCATTCCGTACCTTTATTAGTTCTTTTAGTCTATCAGTAATGTAAACAAGTCCAGAATCGTCAATGTTTGCTATATCTCCGCTTCTATACCATCCACCTTCAACAAATACTTCTTTATTTGCTTCTGGGTTATTCCTGTAGCCTTTCATTACGTTCGGGCCTTTTATTAATAGTTCACCGGCCTGTGAAGTTTATTCAATTGGGGATCATTCAAATAGTAAACATAATTATTGGTTTAAATGAACCAATAACAAAATCTAAATTTCTATAAAATGAAAACCTTCTATTTCAAAAAATCTATATCATAAAATTTATTCATTTAAAATTTGAAAGGGTAAACGTGCATATTGATAAAAGTCGATATTTATATAATTTATAACATTATATTCAGAATCTAGAACAAAGCTAGCACGCCAAAGCTGAGCCAAAAGTCAAACGAAGCGCATCGCCATTACCTACTTTTCTCGAAATGCTTCGTCGTATTTTGAACCGCAGTTAGTAAATTTGCAGTTTTTTTTTTCAGTTGACAGCACATCATATTATCCAATTTTGCCAATTTTTTGTGATCAATTTTAAACCTCTTTCATTATTATCTATCATTAATCGTAAAATCTCTACTGCTACACATATACATATTACAGCATAGGATTTTCCCATGGATCTGTACGAAGAGCTGTCCTGTCTTTATTTTCTTATACCCCTTACAATTTTAGATTCATATTATACCGCAGAAATAACGCATTATTATTTATTTATCTAGTCAAACTACTAACGACAAATTGATTATTTTGTCATTCGTTCCACAAACAAACAAAACCTATTTGACTTTTACGAATTAATAATAATATTATAATCTTTATTGCACACATACAGACAGGAAAACAACATGAAATTACACGGTATAACAATACAAAGTACACAAAAGGCGGCCTTATTACTAAACAGCAATCTCTTCCAGACAACATGGAGGAGAATAATAAAAGGTAAATTAATGGTGATCATCTGATTATAATCAAACATTTCTTTAACTGTCTAAAATAATTATTATAACTGACTTTGTAATTTCTTTGATCTCACCATCGTTTTGCAAAGACGCCCAAAACAAACATCACTAACTATACATGTTCTTTTTACGTATATATAACACAAATATAAAATATTAATTATTTCCTACAACAAAGGAAAAAGCTCACAATAATTAATAACGTACTTGACCTGGGCCCAAATTTTTCATGTTAGCATCCACGACCCTCAGTTCTATGTTTGGAATTGCGTACCCGACAGATTCATAGTCTGTACGATCTGGAAGACTCAATGTCACTAAGGGAGAAGCCTCAGTCATTCCGTAACCTTGAGAAATCACCAAATTGCTCTAGAAAAATAACAAATTGAAATGTTGAATCGATAAACCTTTCATAAGAAGAGAAACAAAAAAAAAGATAAATTATGGAGACATAGAATATGTTTTTTTGTATTACATTTATATATAGGCGTGTTATAATTTGATGATTATAAGTTTGAATGAAAATAACCAAGCAGCTAATGGACATTAGTCACTAGCACTGAACTCTCCTGAACAAAGCGATAAAATTAAGTGATGTCCTAATAGCGTAATAATTAATCATTAGTTAGTTTTATTGCGTGAATTCTCGTGAATTACTTACGTTTTGAAATCTTGAGATCATTTTATTTACATCGGCAATAGGTAACGGAGCTGCTCCTATAGTAATACATCGTAATGATGCCAGATGTTCAGGTGTTACTTGGAGGCTTGTTCCCAGGAATAAAACTATAATTAAATACTATAAATAATTACAAACAAATCATCTGTAGGGGAAGATTGGCACCATTCGTACACTTTTTAGTCAATGATTTTTAAAATATTGATAATCAAAGATAAATTACTCAATTACTTATTAAAACATAAAGCATACTTTCTGCTCCTTATTTAAAAAGTTCAAAGCCGATATCTTGTATAATATATCAAAGGATTGAATTTTACTAAAAGCTTACGAATGTCCGAATCTACCCCTATTACGGGGTACAATCGTACATGGGCCGGGGAACATTCAGACAGTGTGGTAACTTCATATATATTAAGTAAAATAACAAATTATTTAAAAAATATCGTTTTCATTGATCTCAAACTTATCAACGATGTAATAAACTAAACGACATATGCCTATATGTCGTTTAGAGTCTAACTATCTTTTTTACGAAAACCGTGCATCCATTCTATATCAGCGAAGCCAGTTTCATAACAATTTTGTTAAACTTTTATATTTCAAAACTTTATCATAATCATTTGATAGTGTTGTGACTTCCAATATCGTGATTCCGAAATGTGTTTTTGAACTTTTTCAATTGATTAGTCTTTTTAGTAAAACTATTTGTTTTTTACTATATAAAAACACCTTTTACAGACGCAAAAAAACTCATTTAATGAATATTGGGAACGTGTCTGCCTTTTCTTCTTAAAATTCCGATCATTTGTTCTAAATTTTCTGATATAATAATAAAAATTGTTAGCACACAGGGGGTTAGCGGGTACATACATACGCGTACGAATGTGCCCTTGCTGGAAAAATACGAACGTGCCCCGAAGATCAAGAATAAAATTATTTTTTCTAACACCAAATCCACGTAGAAAAATACACATAATAGATATATTATTATTATCTTAATCGTATTCACTTATGATTAAGCAATAATCCAGTAAAATTTGACGTGTAATTAAAGCACGGAAGATCCAAAAACATTAACAAAGTATTTACTAAGAGCATGCTAAAACACTTTAAGTTCTCTAGTTTCGCTCGCAGTGGCTGCATGTGTGGCTAACTTCGTGGACAACTGGCAGTCGCCGGCGCCTATCCACTGACACAAAGTCGTAATAAATAGCCTTTTCTACAAGATGTAGTAGTGACTGTATGAAGGTTCCCCGTGTACGAATGGTGCCAAACTTCCCCTATAGCTCTGCATAAAATTCAAATGTGATGTGTGAATTCGGGTGTACAATAATGACCTGATATAAGTATAAATATAAATATGCAACTGAATTTTAAAGTTATATTACATATTCTATTCGCCCATATGAATTGGAACCTTGTTAAATTTGAGAATCTCAATAAAACAAAACTTCATATAAATATCGATATTACTGGTGCAGAAAATTTACCCATTGGTGGAACAGCAAACAGAATATTTGTACGGTGTACTTTTAAAGAGTTTAAAAAAGTATCTGGTTGAAATTTAGGTAGAGTTAATAGTTTCAGTCCAGCTGCCATCTTATGTAACATAATTATTCCCAATCCATACGAATGGAATAGAGGAAGTATTGCAAGAGCAGTATCTTGATGTGTTTCTGAAAGTACAATAGTTAATAGTTATGTGAAAACAATCGCAGGGAATTAAACGGAATCATTGGAATCCCAAATTTATAGTTAATTCTGACTGCTTTATAAACAAAATATCTTTATAACAGCTTTATAATAGGACAAACAGAAGAAAACACAAGTGAATGCCGCCTAACGAAAAATGTGTAAATGGCTGTATAATTTAAATTTGGAATTCCCAACCAGGCAGGAGAAATTTGTGATTAAAGTGGCCAATACGACAAAACGCCAATTTCATATATAAGGACCTAATATTAATATATGAATAACTGACCTGTTGTATAATGATACTGCCTAACATCAGTGTTTTGCTGTTCACAGTTACTCACTAAATTTCTATTCGTCAGTTCTACACCTTTAGGTAGGCCTGTGGTTCCACTTGAATATGGTATTACTGCAATATCACTAGGTTTCCTATTCACTTGTTTTAAAATGCCTAAATCGACGTGGTCATCTTCTACGAGCTCCTTTAATCTCGTAACATTCTCTGGTAGAGGTTTATCGATATTTATTATTATAATAGGAATATTTTTCTTAGCATGTTTGTAAGCTTCTTTAACGACAGGAACATAATCTTCATGTACTATCATGAGTTTGACATCTGATAACTCTATTTGCCTACAAACTTCATCTGAAACGTCACAAGTAAAATATATAAGTAAATTGTTGTGTTCTTATTAGTTATACCTAATCCCAAACCTTGACGTTTGCTATAATACATATACTTCGTCGTCATTGGGCACGGACAGCATCAATATCACAGAATTTAGTAATAATGACCTTACTTTTAGAGCACAATCTATAAGATAAATAAAAACCGACCAAGTATGAGTCGGACTCGCACACGAAGGGTTCCACAACATTATTCATTAAAGAAGTAAATTTATTGTTTTCTATAGTTGTTCGAAATTTTCGAGTTAAATACAATTGGTTGACTGTTACTCGTAAACTTATAAAGGCAACGAATGTATAAGTTTTTCTTTTAACTTCGTTATATAAAGGTATTACTGACGGAATATTTGAATTTTTACCAATGACCGTTTATAGAGGGGGACACTTGCTTCTTACGAAACTTAGGTCTTTAAAGTTTAATAACTCACGAACAGTTTACTAAATCGAGAAACTGCTACCCTATGTTTTTGAAAACCCTATCCAGCGATGCCCCACACTATGGTGTCTATGAAACAAAATTATCATCCCCACTTTTATATGTAGGAAATGTACCCTATATTTTTTTTTTATTTTTCGTAATTAACGTGTTTACTGATGCCAAATTACAACTTTCGAGTACCAAAAGATTTGAGCTAAACCGCGGACGGATGGATAGACAGACGGATATAGCGAAACTATAAGGTTTCCTTGTTTACTACAGAACCCTAAAAGCATTTATCAGATGTCTTAACGCTCCAATCCTATCACATTCATCGTTGTATCAAGCTCATAGGAGCTCATTATATGATGATTGCGTTAACTGATAACCGATGTCATTGAACGCCAATAAAGTTTAATTTGGTTATAATTATTGATAAAAATATATTTTTTAACTTGTAATAACATAAAAATCAGTAGATAAGTGTTGTTGCTTCATCTCACAGACATGTCTAATTCTTTATTTATTTATTTGTATGTTTGTTTTTTAATTCTCTTATATAACCTAGATTGGTCCGTTTTACGGGACACGTCATTGCGATACTCAATTATAACGTAAGCAGTAATGTCCGTTTTTAAGAACATCCAAAAACCTACTACTCATATTTTTTTTTCTTTTGTTTTGTTGTTGTATTGCATTCATCTAAACATTTGTATCAATAGAACGTAGCCTGCTTTTGATAATCTCAAACAGTCGTTTACAACTTGATTCACGTCCTTAAACGACTGTCATGACTATTCCATTATACCACTCAAAATCTTATTTAATCGCTGTATAATATATTTGATTAATTTTGCATTCACAATGCTATACTTGAAATTATTCTTAATGAAAAATGTTTAAAATAATCCACTTCACTCCTAGCAGTCTGAGATGGAACTCGAACCCATCGCTGAACATTTAGCATTATGAAAGCATATGCACAACAAATAATATCATTAAAGGAATTGAAATATATTACATTCAGTGTAAAGAGGATTGAATGTAGTCACTACTCCCCCAGCAGCAAGTATACCAAATGTCACAATGGGATACTCAGGAATATTATGTGACATTACACCGATAACATCACCGTTTCCAAGTTTAAACTTTTTAATGAGGTTCGTAGCTAAAGTACGTGACTGTATATAGATTTCTTCGTAAGTGTAACTTCTGTTGGTAACACCGCATACCTGAAAATAATTTACACTGAAATAATTAACCATCCATACACTTGGTCTGTTTTTGTTCGCCAAGAAATAACGGGACATACACACATACGACATTTTAATTCATTATAATGAAATTAAATAACTAAGTCACCGTAGATATGTTAGTTTCGTCAAATTACAATCTAATCTATCTTAGATTTTATTAAAAAATATCGCAGCTTTAAACGTACATCTAAAGATTTTAATGTAACGTAACAAATTATAAAATAAACCATTATAATTTAACCGTGACGTAGAATTGGTTTGGAGCGGAAGAACTGCACACAGAATTATCACACTGAATATAACTAAAAAGGACCTTAATTTATTGTGCAAATTCAATAATTTAAAATAAATAAATAAAATAAGAAGCAATCTCCTTCCTTGCAAGATCTACCAATTAATATTACCCAATAAAGGAATAGTTCATAAGATTATAACTGAAATTTATAAACTATCTCTAGGAAGATATCAAAAGGGAATTTTATTATTCAATTTTGATTCAAACGAAAGATTATCGACATGAAACCGACATACCACAGCTGTTTTTGTCGGCCATTTTTCCAAATTGCGCCAAACGTATTCGTCTACAGTTAACTCCGGTACGACAATATCTTTGAATGGTGATTTTACCACGTTATCACTTGTCCACACATGCTTAAATCTTACAACACTTGGAACTTTATATAGGTTGCTAAGAATTTTATTGAAACGTAGAGTTAGTATCGTCATAATTGTAGCGAGATCACATAACATGTGGCATTTGTTTTTATCTCTCAATTACCGACAATATTTTTATTAAGAAACAGATAAGATAATTTGGGAATAGTTCAGTTTGCCTGGGTACTTTGGCTTTGAGTGGACATTATCTATAGTTATAAAAAACGTATTTTTTTATATTTCATATCTTAACTTTAATTATCGTATCATCATATTAATTTATTTGTGTAAGAAATAAGAAACAGAGATGGTTAAATAAAGAAATTGTAGATTTACATATATTTACTTTTAATTTGACAATACATTTCTACAAGCAAAAAATTGTATTTATAAATACACTTATTTATAAGAATAGACTTTATATAGTCCCTTAATAAATAAATTACACTGCTCATACAGTTTCTCTTCGGTTGGAGGCTGGCATTTGGGCGGTCAGAAAAGCAGCTACATTTATATAAGTTGGTCACATGACGTCTGCTCTCCCTCGCCCTCGAGCACAACTCTACGGCTTGGAGCGGCTGTATTAACATTAAGGACTATTTTAATTAACAAAAAGGACTATTTTAAAACACCTACCCAGTACGTTTGTACATTACTTCTAAATTATTTATTAACATTAAATATTCCGGCGTAAATAGCAGCCTATATCGTCCTGACGAAAGATGGCGCTTCCCGTTAGTAAAAGAATTTTTTATATCAGATATGATTTTAACTGAAGTAATTACGGTTAAGGCAGACCTATCCAAAAGTGCACAATGCCTTCAGACATTCCTTCAACGTTGTTATTTCATTCTTTAGCAAATGATGCAAAATCTTGTAAATGTATGAATAGGTTGCATGATAGACAACCATTCAGCCCAATTATTATAATATAATGGAGAACTACACAGCCTACTGGTTTTTGGTGCATAAAAGTTAAAATCTACCCAATTCTACCCGAAGCCATGTAGGAACTGTCAGTCGCTGTGGTAAGTTATAACTCGGAACAAAAAAATATGCTTGTGAATCAGATGCTCTTTTATAATCCGATAAAGTAATGGTCTGTATAGGTTTTGGAATATTAGAAGGAACTGTTACTCTACCTGCTTGCTGCCAATATAGAAGTCAGATGCGATCAAATCCATCCACCTAAAAGAGTATAATATATTATCAAATTATTTGTCAACTAAATGTTACTTAAACGATATGGCAGCGATATATTAATGTTTTACTTATCATAAAGGAAGCTTAATTATAGTAAAGTTATCATAATATATAAAAATAACTATAATCCTACCTGTCGTGAGGATATCCAATCAATAATAATATTTCTAATGTGTATTTCTCCGTCTTATTCTCTTTAGTTAAATAATCATATCAAGTTTATATTACTTAAAGCGATTTATTGAGATGTTTATGAAATGTATCTAATAATTCGTTTGACTCCTTTTTAAGCCTCAACCTCATAAACACATCTTACTTTTTTAATATGGGATTAGTTATTGGTTGGTTATTTTGTAGTGGTAAATTACAATTTATTTATGTCTCACAAATTCCTTGCTCCTTTAAGTACATTAAAATTTGGGCATATGTTACAATTCTTGGTGAATATTTAAGGTATGTTATATTTTGATTACAGATGAGAAATTTTATTTTTGTGGCATTGACCATTTGTTGATACTCTGTTTTCTAACGTATTCTGGTTGCTGATAATAATACTTTTATCTCACTTATAAAACCTATTCGGTTCTATTGACGCAATATGAGATCATGAAATGAAAATTTTTAAAGATTTCAACGTTGTTGTTATAGTATAATTTTTCAAGAAAGCAGAAAGATGGTAATTATAATCGATATACAAATCTGATTTTATACAGTTTGCCAAAATTTCTAAAGTAAAGTTTCAAGGACGTTTTCGAGGTCTCTTTCATATAATTACTGTGCAATTAATGATATTTGAACACCGATTTATAAATACTTATTCAGAGATACCAGATTACACAATTTAAGTCAATCTGGATCATATATTCGAAATATAACAAAATATTATTTTTTTTAATAAAAAGTCAATAAAATAGCACTACAGATATTTATTTAATATAATAAATTTTACATTTAAAATCATAATAATCAATTATTTATCATACAATAATATTTGAAAACAAGATTCTGATCTGATTAAAAATGTTTATTGAACGAAACGATAGGATATTTCAAACATTCTACAGACTGGTACTTGAGATAGTTCTTTATTTCAAAACTGTTTCTCTGATAGCTATAAACAAACTACGATATTTATTATAAGATCACCAGAAAATTTACCACGGTTAATGAGTTAGCCGAAACAAAAACAAGAATTTCCATAAGCAGCTCGTTACCAAAAAAAACAACATGTTTAATTTGTTTTTTTTTTTTTTGTTATCGAGCTGCTATTTATTTATTAAAACAAAAGGTTTTTATTTTTATCTAAGTGTTCTATAGCACTTTTTTTGCTATGACTACACATTGATAAAGTCGGGTTTTGCTCCCCTTACAACCATATAACAAGTTTGAATGCAAGTGATAAATATTATAGATAGACCTTCAGAAATAAAGAATCAGGATCTTTTAATCCGACTAGTGCAAAAGTAGTTTAGTAATCTAAACTACTTTTACAAGTTCACGACATTGTAATCTGTGCCTAATTATTTTTATCGCAACATTTTTCGCAATATTTTCCCAGATACACTCTTTGGTATACTGTCAACGAATACTATATCCCTAATTTTTTTATACGGCGCTACACGTTTTGAGACGAAATCAATGATTTCTTGTTCCTTCACTTTGACACCTGGAGTTGTTACCACGAAGGCCTTAGGTCTTTCTCCTAGATTAGTATCCGGTATTCCAATTACTGCAGCGTCATGAACTGCTGGATGTTCTTTCAATACATTCTCCAGTTCAGCAGGAGGGACTTGATAACCTTTTACCTGAAATATTTGATTGTATTTTAAAAAGATATTTGTATCATGAAGATAAGAGGCGATGTCTTTATATACAAAAAAGTAATAAATTGTTTTTTCAGTATAGCATTGTGAATGTGAAATTGATAAACATAGAAAAAAGTAATGAAGTTATCGTTACATTTTTTTTATAACAAATAGATATATATTTAACACTAATCAATTATGATTGATACACGCACTCAGTTACTACGAGTACATTTATGGTTATGGTTCTTCTGGATTATTGCCTGTCAACTGTCTTTAATTCAATTAGGTACCCTAATTGAATTAATTGAATTAGTTCATGATTCATTATTATAAATTCATATGAGAACATGAATTTTTAATAGATTTAAGAATTAAATACGTAGGCCGTTAGTAGAGATCACATTATTACCTTTATTAGTTCTTTCAATCTATCAGTAACGTAAACAAGTCCAGACTCGTCAATATTTGCTATATCTCCGCTTCTATACCATCCACCTTCAGCGAATACTTGGTTGTTTGCTACTGGATTATTTCTATACCCTTTCATTACGTTCGGGCCTTTTATTAATAGTTCACCAGCCTGTGATATTTATAAAAATTGACGATTATTCAATGACTAAACTTAGCGAATAATAAATTGATAGGTCAACAAAAAGTAGAGATGAAAAATGTCATATTTATATTAGAATCTCAATTGCTTAGTATTAGAATTTTAATGATAATGAAATTGAAAAAATAAATGAATTGGCATTAAATATTGAAAAATCAAAAGCTCATTAGGTAGATAGCCTCGTGTGCTCTTGAGTATTTGTTGTAATCTATCTTATAATATATTTAATGCAATATAGCTCTAAAAGCATTATTGTATCCGCTAACAAAAATTTAACCATAAGGATTTATAAACTTACTTGACAGGGGCCCAAATTTTTCATGTTATCGTCAACTACCCTCAGTTTTATATTCGGGAGTGGATAGCCAGCAGATTCATAGTTCGTACGATCAGGAAGAGTCATTGTTACCAAGGGACCCGCCTCCGTCATTCCATATCCTTGGGTTATTATTAAATTGCTCTGGAAAAACAACAGTGGTAAAATATTGAATCCATAATCTTTCGTAAAAAAATAAACTGACAATATTTCTCCGATAAATTTCAGTTTGTTTAGTCGAGTTTTAACGGGCACTAAATAGACAATCTATTTCTGGACTCGCAATGAAGCAGAAATAAAATCTCTAAAATCTTGGAATATTGTACACTTCTTGGAGACTATCAGGTGAAAAACAATATTGTAATTCAAATCACATGTCTATCATAGCTTAGTTATTTATTTAATAAAGAATAATGTCACTTATTTATTAATTTTAATACTATAAATAAAAACGAGTAAGTTTTTTATTACTAACATTTTGAGATCTTGATATCATTTTTTCTGCATCAGCAACCGGTAACGGCGCTGCGCCTACAGTAATAGATCGAACTGATGCCAGATGTTCGGGTGTAACTTGAGGACTTGTCCCCAAGAATAAAACTGTAAATGAATAATATATGCATGGGTATTATTGCTCTTGGCTCTTCTTGTTTCTTTCATTTTTACGTCATATATCGGATTTGTCATTCTATTGTTTTGTACAACACAGCATGCTTCAGTCAATTTTTAGACCGACATTAACTTTCACGTCAACTTTTAGGACTTGCGTCGTCATTAACAATGTGACTACGAGCTTAGCTCCACAAACTTTGCGTAACAAATGTAACCAACTGCATTTATTTATTATGATTTACAGATAAACATAGATGCTATATAGCATAAGTTAATAAGAATTTGATTCCTGTAATTTAAATTTATATAACTCAACTTAAATAATAAACATTATCATAATGGTATGTTGCTCAGATTCTGAAATAAGTAACTTAAAACATTATCTTATAGAAATCTGGATAACAAAAATACCCCAATCACCCGACAAGGAACGTTATGGCAAGCATTATTTTCTATATTAATATTAACAAAATCAAATTTAGAGCTTCAGAAATGAGTTTTAAATTGATATTTAAACTACTTCGCCAAGAATGTCAAAATGTAGCTAAAATAAATAAAATAGTCAATATAAAAATTACCCATCGGTGGAACTAGGTAAACAATGTTTGAACGGTGTACTTTAAGAGAATTTAAAAAAGTATCTGGCTGAAATTTAGGTAGAGTTAATAGTTTCACTCCGGCGGACATCTTATGTAACATTATTATTCCCAATCCATACAAATGGAATAAAGGAAGTATTACAAGTGCAGTATCTTGATGTGTTTCTGAAATTAAAATTGTTATAAAGTGAATACGATTTAGTAGATAGAATAAAACTGTTTTTTTTTTTTGTTTTTGTATTTTATATAGAATCAATTATAGCCAATATCAATTATAGACGTAGCTACCCTTAAGTGGAAGAATTTTTAAAATCAGTCTAGTGGTTACGGAGCCTTTTCTATGCAAATAAACAAATATTTAAGATCTGCTTGAAATAAACTGTTTAAAATGTGATAAAAAAATTACCCAGAATAACTCAAATACCTGAAAAGTGGGTTAGGTGGTTTTGTAACTGGCAAGCAAAAAGTATTTTGCGATTGTTGTCCAAATCAAACGTCTTCGTTTGACTGTCATTGGCAGCACTATAATAAGATCTTAAAATAAGAATGCATAATTTTCATAAGATATTTAAAAGTAAGAAAAACGTACCTTTTGTATAACGGTACTGCCTTATACCAGTGTTTTGCTGTTCAAAGTTAGCAACGAGATTTCTATTCGTCAGTTCTACACCTTTAGGTAAGCCTGTGGTACCACTTGAATATGGTATGATTGCAATATCACTTGGCGTCCTATTTACTTGTTTTAAAATACTTAGATCTATATGATTATCTTCTACGAGCTCCTGAAATGACGTCACATTCTCTAGTAAAGGTTTATCCTTTCTTATAGATATAATAGGAATATTTTTCTTAGCGTGTTTAAATGCTTCTTTAACAACGGGAATATAATCTTCGTATGCTATCATCAGTTTCACATCTGATAACTCCAATTGCCTTTGAACTTCATCTGAAAAATTAATTGATTTATCTGTGGTATGTATATAGATATTTTGGGTTATCTCATCTACTGTAGCTATTTTATCCGTTGTACAAAATAAAAAATCTGTCTAGTTATTATTAATTTCACATGATTTTTTTTTTTATTAATGTAATTGTCATGTTTTTACCTACTTCTTTTTTTGACGCTGGAAATGCATTACTGCATACCCCGGGTCGCCAGCACGGCTAGCCGGGGTTATGTGGCGATCCCCTCTGCGGACCCGCCCCAGAATAGAGCTAGTCAAAGAGCAGGAGTATGCCCACTAAAAACCAACGATATCCCTCGCATGGTAGGCGATGCACGGGATCGGCCCTAGGCCATACACCGCGCGATTCGCCCCCATTTCGGCACGCCCTGAAAAGGGCAGGTCCCTCTGCGAGTTGAGAGTACGTCTCAGAGACATTCGAGATGGACCCCCCAGACAAGGCGGAGGCGTGCAATGCGCTACCAGGGCGCAAACCGGTCAGGCTGCCGCTGACTAGAGACCGGAGATGCGCAACTGTGCAATCTCCAGTCCTCTACCCATCTGATTGGGAGGACCCACACAGGCAGAGCCCTTATTGTAGATCCTCCCCCCCTCCCCCGTAATGTTTTTACTTCTTGAATTATTGTAACTAGATTTTTCAAATGAGACTTAATTAAAATATAATAAAAAGTAGAGCTCAAAAACATCATCGATTAAAACATCGTTAATAGAAATCTTTTCACGGAGCTGAACTATCTTATCATTATCACCAATCTATTAATATCCCCACTGCTGGGGCTCAGGCCTTCCCTATTGACGGAAACTAATTGAATCGAACAAGGATAATGACCATGCAGGTGCGTTGCTGATTGGTAAATATTAAAGACTGCGGATGCAGCTTGGACCAACGGCTTAACGTGCACAGAGGAGCTCGAGATAATACATTTTTGGTCAGCCATGGCGAAAATTGCTTAACAACCGTATCTCATACCAAGCTCGCTAACCACTACACCGTCGAGAAATAACTAGTTATTATTAATTCAAACAACTTCATAAACATATTACGTTCTGTGTAAAGAGGATTAAATGTAGTCATCACTCCTCCGGCAGCAAGTATACCAAAAGTAATTGTGGGATATTCAGGTATATTGTGTGATATTACACCGATCACATCACCATTTTGTACTTTAAACTTTTTAATTAGATTCGCAGCTAAAGTCCTTGATTGTTTGTATATTTCTTCGTAAGTATAACTTCTGTTAGTAACACCGCAAAACTGAAAAGATTTTACATATTATTAGCATACACTTGACCTTAACATCTTCGTTTGTCCAATTTTAATTATAAGAAAAAGGTGTATTTTCCATTGGTCCCTCAGAACTCAAAGAGCCAAAGACAAAGTCAAAATAATCTTTATTCAAATAGACTTCTTTAAAGTACTTTTGAATTGTCTAAAAAATTTTACCCTACCAGTCTTTGGCCTTTGGCTGATAAGAAAAACGATCAAGAAACTCGCCAGCTCTAATGGGAATAATGACATTCACAAAAACCATGTCATTACCAAATCAATACATTATAAATCGAGAAAAAACTATGATCTTATAATGATAATGATAACTTTAATAATTATGACAACAAGATTATTTTTGAGATATAATGAGTTTATAGAAATGACCTATCCAGTTGCTGGACCATCTTGAGTCCAAGCATTCTATTGTCTGTTTTATAATCGGATACCTTATAATAAGCTTTTTTTAATAAATGTATTTTTAATAGGTAGTAGATTTAAACTGCATGATATCAAATTGTTGTATTTTGCTTAGGGTCTTATTGTGAAAGCGCACACAAAGACCAATTGAATGATTTATTAACTTTTTGCAGTCTACTAAGGGCACCGTTACGTTATATTTATTCCTTGTAATAAAATTGTGTGCATCACTTTTTATAGAAAACAATCTAATATTTTTACGAACGTTCATTAAGTTCTCGTATATCTCGTATTGAGAAGCAACAGTCATTATGTCTATTTCTTTAAAATTCTCCCTTAATGTTCCGTAACCTAAGATTCTAAATTGATCTAATTGCTGTTTTCTGAAGCGCAAAAATCGTTTGTATGTCAACAGTATTTCCCCACAATAAGATATGACATTACACCATGAAAGTAACTGAAGTATACTAATCTGGCAGTATCTATGTCAGTTAACCTACGTATCTTCATTACGGTATATGCTGCAAAGCTAAGTCTATTCCACAATTTATCAATATGTGGGCCCCACTGTAGTTTAGAATTTAATGCTATTCCTAAAAATATTGTGGTATCTACAAGGGCCATGTTCTTTTAGAGGTAGCCCTCTAAAAGACAATGTGAAAAATTCTTTCTTCCAGGTAGTGAAGTGTCATCCACAAACAAAACTATTCCATGAGTATCCCTTACGAAATAAGGCAGTCATTTATATAAATTAAAAATAAAAAAGACCAAGTATTGAGCCCTGCGGAACACTCATATTGACTTTTGATCCAGGGGATCTTCTATAATAGTGAAACTTCCTAATCAATATTTCACGAAAAACACAATCAAATGCCTTAGATAGGTCACAGAAAACACCTTACACATTATGTAATCTTCCCAAACATTCAAAATTTCTTGTATTAACTCTACACCGGCTGCGATTGACGAGGGACCCCTTGTAAAATCAAATTATTGTCGATTCATACGGTTATACTTGCAAAAGTATGTTTGTATTTAATCCAGTATGATTTTAAAATTAATCTAACTAAACGTAGATAGCATGGATATTGGTCTAAAGTTAGTAGGGTCAGAGGTGCAACCCGATTTATATTAAGGAATAATTTTACTATATTTCATGAGCACAGGAAAAATATCACAATCAATACATTCTTTAAAAGCTAGGATTGGAGCTATTGTCTCAATCATCGATTTGGAAACGTCAATGGAATTACCTCATAAATCAGCGGTTTTCTTTTTCTTTAGCTGATTAAAACATTTTACGAGTATTATATCTTTAAAATAAATGTATTGAAACTTAAATTGGCTATTACAATTATTTAAATTTGTCTTAAAAAAAACGTACAAAATAAATAATTTATAGAAAAACAAAAAAGAATAGGCCCCGACTGTGAGTCGTTCTGTTCTGTATTAGAATTTATGATTCGTTTTATGTGTGTATCAATTATAAAACTATTTCAATTGTGTAGTTATTTAGTATAACTTAATATATTTCTAAACTACAGGGCTTGTTTCTTTCTTTTTAGTTTTTTATATAAGTTAATTTTTTCATGTATTTTTAAAAAATCGTTCTCACGCAGTCGGGTTTTTTGTTTTTCTTTAAATTATTTATTTTTATTTTATATTTTTTAGTTACGATTCGTTGATTCGTTACAAGATGGTAAATTTCGCAATCTAGTCATTTCATTGAGGGAGTTAATATTGTTTGTTAAACAACTTTAAAACGCTATATATCCTAAACTAATATATTATATAAAGATGATTCATCAATTTTTTTTTTCATTTTGACAATATGGCGTCTGGTTGTCGCTGTGGTGAATTTTGATTACTGTCATGTCTTTAGTGACACTCGCAAGGTTAAGACGAATCGACTGACGTAAGAATCATTACAATCAGCCTACGTCTAGAACGCCACATATAAACAAACATACATACATACATAGACTGATAAACACACTACCCTCCTTTGTGTCGCGCGGTCGGGTAAACATAGGTAGGTATTTTGAAGTCTAGATCTTAAAGCTTAACTCCTTGCAAGGTAATCAGAGAGAATAGAGTTCTACAATGCACAGTCATTCGATTTTAAAGTTCACATTTAAATTCAAAATTCCATATAATTTATTCTGTCGGGATTGTTAAAGTATGTAAATATCACTTTTATATATCTAGAAACTACTCTATCTTATGGCTGGTTTATACAAATTCAAATTGAAAAGTAGTTTTATTGATAAATAAATAGAAAATTTAACTGTAAGTTATTTATGTGTGTGTTTCCACGCACTTATTTACTTAAAATTAAGTTAACCGCATATCAACTTAATACATGTAAACCAGTCATTATAAAATTAAATAACAATTTAGATAAGTAAATCTACAAGAAACTCAGAAAGAATAACACAAAATTAAAAAAAAAACTTAGCATTACTTGTTTTTTTCGCCTTTTTAGTTTCACGGGGTTCGCCAAACTTTAAAAGTTTGAAAAATTTTTTGTGTGACTTTGCTACGCCCGCATGGCTTACACGATGTTATATTTTAATAATTATAATAATAATCCTGGCTTTGAATGACTCAAATATCAAATGTTATCAAAATCCGTTAATTGTGTGTTAGGGGCGAAGTAACAAACATACAAACCTACAAATTTCCACCTATAATCTCAACACTTACTTGCAAAATCTTAATTTTTCGTTATTAACTAATCACAATTTTAATTGTGCTATTAAATGTTTGTAATATTAAAAACAAAAACATACCGCAGCTGTTTTCGTCGGCCATTTTTCTAGATTACGCCAAACGTATTCGTCTACAGTCAACTCTGGTACGACAACATCTTCGAATGGTGATTTTACCACGTTATCACTTGACCACACATGCTTAAATCTTACAACACTTGGTACATTATTTATGTTACTAAGAAGTTTATTTAAGCGAAGAGCTCGAAGCGTCATCCTCGTTGGCCAACCGGTTTCTTTATGAACCTTTTCAACTAACTGAATAGGTATTTTTTTATGTCGGTTATTTACTTAATAACAATTAATAAGTTATTATTGTAGATATGTGAGAGTGCACATAAGATAATGTTTACTTAGATAATCTCGTAAATTTTTTGATCTATCTATGAAATGCGTATTGTATGATAATATTGTTAATACCTAGATATCTGATAACTCGTTTGACTGCTTTCTAATTCGTAATGTTATGAGCGAAGTAAAAGATTTTGTTTCTTTAAGTTTTTTAGTTAGTGTGAATTATGTATTTGTTAAAAATGTCACAAATATGACACAATGTTGTGCCATTGAAATTGGATTGATGACCGGCATTTTTTAATAATAAACAATAATTAACATTGTTTTTTTATTTATTCTGTTATGTTAAATATTAAATTGTTATGTTATGTTTAATTTTTAACATTTGTATAATTTAGATAATTTTTATTACAATGGTTGTACATGAAACCTTGACCCTTAGTATAATATATTTTGTACGTTACTACTAATAAATGATTTTCTTCGTTCTCAAAAAGAAATTGCCACTTGTCTATTATTTTAATTCGGTAATTTTCATTGTAAAGCAAGTTTCGAATTTCAATTTTAGTCATATTTTTTTTTTATGGAATAGGGGGCAGACGTACAGACGGATCACCTGATGGTGAGTGATTACCGCCGCCCATGGACACCTGCAACATCAGAGGAGCTACAAGCGCGCTGCCGGCCTTTTATTGCTTGAGGCATACAAAGTTTTAATAAATTAAGTACAGGAGTTCACGCTAAATGTAGTGTTAAATACTCATGTAATAAATAATTATAAAAATTAAAAGTTGGAATCTTTTTTGAAATTTCCCGTCGCGCGTTCCACGAAGAGGCAACGTTATTTCAAAATTAATATTTAAAAACTGTCTTTTAAAATCACGTTTTTTATGGAATCCAATGCTAGTGGAATCGATGTCAATGTAGAATCACTATGCTGTAACTGTATCACAAGTTTAGGTTTACTTGTGACAGAGCCTGCAAAGGATCCAAAAGGTTTACAAATTAAATGAATACCTATAACAATTATCTGTGTAGCTCGGTGGCGTAGTGGATAAGCGCCGCGGCCCGCGATCGTTGTCGTTAAGTAACTTTCGCAAGGATCGGTCACGGGATGGGTGACCAAAAATTATTATCTCGAGCTACTCCGTGCTTCGGAAGGCACGTTAAGCCGTTGGTCCCGGCTGCATTTGCAGTCGTTAATATCCTCGAATCCGCAGCGCGGAGGGTCATGGCCCATCCTCCTTAACCATCCGTAAGGAAGGCCTGAGCCCCTGCAGTGGGGACGTAAAAGGGCTGGTAATGGTAATAATGGTAATGGTGCAAAAAAAATATCATCGGTTGTATTTTTATTCCTTTATTATTGATATAGCAGCAAGAGACATATATTATTTGTCAAACTATCACGTTTCATAAGATATAGCCTGGTGACAGATGAACAGTTGAGTATTATTAATAGGGTCCTACTTTTAACCTTTAGTTACAGAACCCTGATAGTTTAAGTGTTAACGACAGAATATGCAGCCGGTACCAACTGCTTCACGTGCCTTCCGGAGCACGGAATAGCTCGAGATAATAATTTTTTGGTCACCCATCCCGTGACCTACCGCTGCGAAAGTTGCTTAGCAATAACGATCGCAGATATATAACTTAATATTACATATGGAAATGCAGTTTAATTTAAAAATTATTAAAACACATTTTCTTATTTAAGCAATATTTTTATTCCCCAATAATATCAAGAATAATACGAGTATATTAAAAAAGTAACATGCATTTTATACAGACTTACTGTGTAATAATAAAAATGATACTAATTTTCAATAATGGTTATTTATAAAAATAAATGGAAAATTTGTATATTACCGTTTAAAGTTACGTCAAAAAAACTATTTTTAATTAAAACAAACAAATGAACGAAAATGACAATTTCATATAACGAATTAAAACTTATCGAGGAATTACCACTACTAACAATAAGGTTTCTAATTTATATTTAACTGCACTTAAAAAAATCTTAATAATATGATAAAAAATTATTAAAATAATCAGACATTTTGACAATCACACAATTTAAAGATGTTAATAACGAATGATCTAAACTTCTGGAAATGCATAAAATGAAAATACTCTTCAAAATTTAATTGAATCTATAAAAAAAACATTTCGCTTCGACTACAGACTGTTTACTTTTATTTCTAAGTTTAGTATAACCTAGAAACCAATAACTGAAGTTATACTTATTAATATATTATTAGGGATTAGAAGAAATAAACGCCTATGAAAACATTTATTCGCAAAATATGAAAAATATATATATTCGATAATAATAGCCGATATACTATTCAATAAAATACATTAGAATCCCCTATAACCTCTTTCCGCAACTCCATCGTCTCTTTTTAGCTGCCCTCCACTGGATTTTGAATCAAATCATGTGAACATTACAATAATTTTATACCCTCTAGTTTTTATAGGAATGTACCCTATACCTATATATCAGAGTACGAGTTTTCCGATATATCGGAATCGGTGATATTATTTGCCGATACACCGATATATTTATAATTTCGATCGTTACAGACATAACCTATGTGAATATGTCTCACATAGCCCATTTTGCCAGTTGGTTTTGGTATCTGATAATTTTCATTTGTTAGGTAAGTACTAGTAGTTGTGATTGTTGTTACGTGATTTTTTAGTTTTATACCATTCTGTATCTTTCAAACTTTCTTTTTCTTCGCAATCTGTATCGGGACCATATTAACTGGAACCGCGGTCCCAGTTGCCAGATTGCTTCAATTTCCATTTTATTCTTCCAGCGACTGGAACCACGTACGTAAAAAGGTCTTTTGTTCAAGCCAAAACAGTACAGTCAAACAAAAAAAGTTTTAAAGTAATTAATAATGAAAGGAAAAACACTTTTTGTTTCAAAAACATTTTACATATCCAGTAAATAAATTATATTGTTTAATCAAAGTTTAAATTTAACGGCAATAATTTATTTCCTTAGACTGTACAGGTTTTGGATTGAACAATAGATGTATAAATATTCATTTATGTATAGGTCTGTTTGCCGGAAATCACCGTATCGGTATCGTATCGGCCGAAGGGCGTGTTGTTTGTTTTAATATTTGCCGGATTTGTGAGATTCTACTGTACTTACGTTCAGTCTAATTCATAATACATATTCTAGTTCACACTTAATCTAAAAGTCATAGATATATTTTAACATCAATCAATGTATATATTACTCATAAGTGTTCAAAAATTGCACGTTGAGCATCAATCAACAGCTGCTGATAGTTTTGCCGTAATTATTTACATAATATATATAATTAGATATTCGATATATATATTCAATATAATTATATTCAATATATATATATCAAACATAACATTTAACGAGTTAACAACTTATCAAGAATAATTTCGTATTATCATTTCAACTGATGTCACAAAACTTTTGGAATGAAAAATTTACAAAAATGCAGCCTGGAGGTATATACATCGACTTCTTTCCGAATTTCACGAACTAACTATAATGTAACAGTTCCACAAAATATAGACTTGAATTTCAAAAAAATTTACCAATAAACATTAATTTTATTACTTTAAACACTATTGTTCCCTTTACGTGTTTGTGGCTTTTAAGTCTTTCCGTAATATTTTGCCAGCAGAACTCTTCGGTATTTTATCTAAAAATTCAATTTCTTCTACTCTCTTGAATGGTGCCACTTTCTCTTTAACAAAGTTTTTGATTTCTTTCGCTTCAACTTTCTGCCCTTCCTTGAGTACAACGAATGCTTTAGGTACTTCGCCTTTGACTTCATGTGGTATCCCCACCACAGCTGCATCGAGGATTGCTGGATGTTCACGAAGCACCGCTTCTAATTCAGCTGGAGGAACTTGGTATCCTTTAACCTGTTATTGGACTAAAGGCTTATTTCTTTGTTCATAAATATTTATCTATGGATTAAAATAATATTCTATAATAAGGAACAAGGGCATAATACCAACAGTTGTAAGTTAAGAGTTATTACAAAAGTTATCTCCTTATACTATTTGATTCGGCTCCATCCATAGTGAATGTTTATGACTGTACCAATTGACAATTATGGACTGATTATAATTATAAAAAATAAGGTTTATTGAAAGAAAATTATACATGAATGTACTTATTTGTTCTAAAAGGGGAGTGAAGCATTTCTTACTTAACTAACAAATGCAAAATCACTGTCTGCATTAATGTAGTAATCGTAGTCAGTCAACAAACCGAAGAGTAAATGAAAAGGAAATAATTGCGTTGGATGAGTATAGTTAGTTCCAAATTGCAATTTTAAGACAATTCGGAACGAAATAATGAAGTAAAAACATGTAAGCCTGCGAATAATGGATTTCAGACCATATTATTTTACGGAAAAAATGAATTTTCATACAATTTAATTGATCTCTTTTTAAAAGAATAATGATTTATTAAAAGCTTTTTCACTCTTATTAGATTGGTAATGATGAATGTTGACGATTAGCTAATATTATTAAGTCTTCACTGCAGCGTCATCAATTTTGTCTATCAATTAGGCCACATACGTAAAAAGGGCTATAACTCACAATTGTAGGTACAGCCGGGACCAATCGAGAGATCAAACCGGGACCAAAGAGTTTGACGTACCTTCCGAAACACAAAGGAGTTCAAGCTAATAACATGACTAAAGTTACGATCACAGACCAAGTAGCATTGAGCTTTCAATTTTTTACCTTTATGAGTTCTTTGAGTCTGTCTGTAATAGTGATGAGACCCTTTTCATCTGCCATAGCTACGTCACCGGTTCTAAAGTATCCATCCACAGTGAAAACTTCACTATTCGCTTTCGGATTGTCTCTGTACCCTTTCATCACCTGAGGTCCTCTGAGTAGCAATTCACCAGCCTACAACATGGATTTGCGTAAAGTAATTGAATAACTCATTATTATTATTAAACAAACAGATCAAAGAGTGGTGAACACAGACTTTGAATGCGCAGAAGTCGAAAATATAGGCAAGATTATTTATGGGTAGTTTAAAGATTTAAATATCCGAATGCCTTTAATATTAAAAATTTGGTTTGTTTTATCAGATTACTAAAATACCTATATTGTTTCTCCAAATTACTTTATATTTCCTTATAGAATAATCTAGAAGACAATTTCAGCATTCCATATTTTATTACTTTACTGGTATGATTTTAATATAAACTCGTGCTTTCTACCTGATTTGGACCGACAGGTCTAAGGTTGTCGTCAACAATCTTAGCTTCTGTATTTGAGACGGGATATCCTATCGTCTGATAATTTTCTATGCCCACTGGTGGCATAATGGCGAGAGGTGAAGTTTCGGTCAAGCCATACGCTTGTCTGACGTCAGCTTTTCTCTGGAATTAGAAATAGGGGTGAGCCATTACAATTTTTGATTGTTTTATTTGTAAATTAATAAATATCAAAAGAATTCTACTAAAGTAAAAAGTACGTACTGTTACTGTACGTACTTTTTCTGAAAACTATATTTTGGATTACATAAACACCTTATTAATAATATGCTTACTAAAAACAAAATGATGTTATTTATACATGACTAGCTTTCCGCCAACGGTTTCGCCCGCGTGGTACTTAGGGAACTGTTTATTTGGATATCGATTTATATCATGACATTAATATAATTACAATGACAAATGAAATAATAAACAATCGTTACTATGGTAAGGTTTTAATTCCCTATACAAAATTTAATTCCCATTTTCGTCCCTCTGTTTGCTGTTTTTCGGGAAAAAATATAGCCTGCTCACCGCATATGATGTAGCTTCCCGTAGGTGAAATAATAGCTACCGTGCTACTAATAAACAAGGTTTAGCGTCAGAGTAAATTTACGCTAAAATTGCATATTTAGTTTTGGTCCAAATTCATATAATACAGAGAATAAGCAAAGCTACTACCTTCTAGGAGTAAATATTACTGCCGTAGAACCTCGTACTAGGTTCTATTTAATAATATGATTTCTGACTAATACTATGTGCAGTCTCAACGTATATTTACTCCAACGCTTAACCTTGTTTATTAGTAGCACGGCTAAAATCATTCCAATAGTTTTAGAGCCTATTCGTTGCAAGCAATCATTAACATTTTCCCTCTTTATAATATTAGTATATATATTACATAATACTTTACAATTTAATTGAGTTATATTTAGAATAATTCTAATAAAGTTCAGCTTACGTTTAGTTTATTTAAAAATCTTTCCACATCTTGGCTACCTAATGGTGCAGCACCATTGATAACAGTTCTTAAATGTTGCAGCGTCTCTGATGTGCTTGCTGGGTGAGCTCCCATTAATAATACTGTGAATAAATATAAAGCATACATATATATGCTACATAATACATAATACATCACTTAATAAACATTCTCCGAAAATGATCACTTTGCTTTAACTAACAGTAGGCTTTTTTTTAGAATTAAACTAATCTAAAAACAGTCGTTTTCTATTCGGGTGTTTAGATTTTTTGTAAAATTTATTACAAATCTTGTATATCTACAAAACTACCAGTGGTCTCTTTATCAGATGATATCTGTACCAGTTATAAAATATAGGTGTAGCAAAAACATTGAATTTAGGCTAATATAGGTACATAAACTAATTCAAAACAATAAATAAACATGATATTGGTAATTCTAAATATAATCAGATATATTTTCAAGTTTTTATAAATTTTGGGAGACAAATATCGTCTGTCTGCGAGGTGTACGAAAGCCTCCACCACTGGCCATGTATCACATTTATATCAATTACGTCACATATGAGAGGAAACATAATTGATTACACACTTCTAAAGAAAGGGAAAATTTCAGTCATTACATTATGATAGTTGTAAGGTAGATATTTTTGTTAAAAAAAACACACTCACACTCTGTTTTGACGAAAATTACGGAAGTAGAAATTAATAAAACAAAGTACTTAAACTTACACTTCCTGTTATCCTTTAAGTGATTTAATTAAGCGTAAAGCAAGGTTTCATAGCCCAAGTATAAGATAAAATTCAAGTAATATTTTTTGCCATTACGTACAAATTAAAAAAAAACGCAACTAAAACTAAAGCTTTTAAAATTCGTATGAATTTCGGAAAATAAGTAATAACTTTACTTACTCATGGGAGGTGCAGCATACAATATGCTTATCTTATATTTCTCTAATGTGTTGAAATAATTATCGGGATTGAATTTGGTTAATGTCACAATCTTTGCGCCTATTGACATTTTGTGGAACATTATCACCGATGCTCCATAAATGTGGAAGAACGGTAAAACTCCTAATACTGCATCTTGGTGTGTCTCTGAAATAGCAAGAAATATAATTTACGCTAAATGAAATTTCATATAATAGGTATTATGTGACTGGTTCGATGCTTATGCTTACGAATAAAAGGCTGACTAAGCTTGAAAATTTTATTTGAGGCTAAAAAAAACTCGTTTCTCGGTTTTCCGTAATAGATAAAACTTACATTTTCTTTTTTTTATTTACATTTTCTTGTTTAAATTATAATAACTTTTATTATTATTATATTTAAATTTAGATGATTCAATAATCATGTTGATGAAAACTTAAATTTAAATCATATTAGATTACTCAAAATTTCAAATCACAAAAGGTGTATAATAAAAAGAAATGATGTTCAAAATCAAAGACAAAAAGTTTGTATGCGGATACCTAGGACGAAATTAACGGTCGGGGGTACGATGCCCCGTTACAAGTTTTAAGTTGACCCTACATAAGCAATGGACACAAGGTGATTGTACAGATTTATTTGCCGATATTATATCATGCTCGAGAAACTAAGAGAAGCTCGATTGGGTAGACTGTGGTAATTGTTAAACAACTTTCACAATGATCGGTGTAACCAGAAATTTACTGTCTTAAGCTACTGTATACTTTGGATTGCTTGTTAAGTCGTTGGTCCCGGCTGCATCTGCAGACGTTAACACCCACCAATCTGTATAGAGCCCTCGTGATTGGTCATTGTCCATTCTTCCTATTCAATTTGATTCTACATATAAATTCTGAGCCCCAGCAGTAGGGATATTAATAGTTTGTTGATGATAGCGTCTACTTCGTCCTGATTTTTATTAGAAGTACCATTTGACAGGTTTGATATAACATTACGAATTAATGGGAAGTAGCTTTATGAAAGTCATCCGTTTGTCGTTATTCGAAGTCCAATCATAATATTACCTGTCGTATCTTCGTGGTTCCTTATCTGCGATACATTCATTTGTTGCATGTTAGCAACTAAATTTCTATGCGACAGCTCCACGCCTTTAGGTAAACCAGTTGTTCCGCTGGAGTAAGGTAGGAAACATGTATCGGTAGGCGACCTTCTTACTTCCTTCAAACAGGATTTGTCTACGTGGACGTCTTCGCTTAATTCGTTGAAGCAGAATGTATTCTCAGGCGTTGCATCTCCGTTTGTCTTTACAATTATAATTGGTATATTAAGTTTTGCCAACTTCAAAGCTTCTTGTACGACCTTTAGTGATTCTGGCATTGTGACTATTGCCTTTGATTTTGACATTATGAGTTGACGTTGCACTTCATCTGAAACAAAAAAAAAACTCATATTAAATCAAGTAGCAAAATTCGAACCAGATAGTTTGTGAGGTAAGAGGAAAGTGTACTCTTTAATTTTTCTGACCAATTTCCTTTTTTTTCTCCACATAACCTAAAAATGATATTTGTTAAATATATGTGAATTGGTGTAGACGCGAGCTCTTTTCTCAACAACATATTTAGCAAAATTTTTAATCTATTATAGATTTAATGAATATAATTGTACCCTCGACTATACCTAATATCTCGCGTATCAACTTAGCAAATTTTAAAGGACACTATCTCATATTCTATCAGCTGATCCCAATGCTAAAGTATGGTAGCGAGATTTGGGTATGTCAGAAAAAGCATATAAGTAGAATACATGCAGTCGAACTGCATTAGTTACATAAAATTTGCGGAGTAACACTCGCAGACTTCGATTGCAATGAAGAGATAAGAAAGACAGTTGACCTCAAAGATAGCGTCGGTGTAAAAATAAACAGAAACATGCTCCGTTGGTTAGAACATGTAGAAATATTTCAGATGAAAGAATTACAAAACTAATATACAACGCGAAAGTGGGAGTATGTAGAAGCCGAGGGAAGTCGCGGCTACCTTTCATAATCAAATCAATCGTGTTCTTAGAAGTTGATATCAGAAGCTATAAATACTGGCGAGCATATTTGAAAGAGTTGTGAAAGTGGAGGAGGCGAAAGATGTAAGGATCTTGTGGTACTACGTCCTCTCTGCCTGTCCCTTGCCCCGCAAGGAATACGGTGTGAAGAGAAAGATATTGATAGAATCTCATGTTTCTTTAGGTTATCTAAAGTATACTTTAAAGATTAATTTTACGAATGATATGCGCTATCTTATTCAGTTTATCAGGCGAGTGGAATTTGTAACTATAAGTGAGTTGACGAAACAAACTTCTTGCAGTATTTATTTTCAAAATAAATTAAAAGTATTTTATTTACTGACAAAGTACCTGTTTATTGATAAAGTCATTTTAAAAATCGGTACAATAACTTTTAAGTTTATCCATTATCAAATATTTAATAAATAAAACGTAATATATACACTTTCCTCTTTATGATATTAATATACCTATATATAGATTAGATATGATTTTCGAATCACAATTTTTCCAGAGTTTATTGTTTAATTGTACCAAATTTTATTGAAATTAAAGTACAAGACAGACAGAATTGTAAAACGATTTGCAAAATTCTTTTTTTATTCAAAAGCTGAGACTCGTGGTGGTCACATTTGAATTGTGTCAAAATAGCGTTAGTGGTTTCGTTATATAACAAAAACAACTAGAGGTATTCTGCTTAAAAACGGTTAAACGTTTTAGGAATAATTTCAAGAATTTTATTTCGTTAATTTTTCGTCTTAGATTTTAAACAAACGTGGTCCGGTATCATACATAATTAAATCTTTTTCTTAAATAACTCTATATACTGATGGAAATTGCATTAAAATCTGTTTTGTAGTTTAAAAGATATTAGATAGATTAGTGTATAGACAGCGGGAAGATACCTACCTGTGTTTTCATAAATTGTTTACTTCTTTATATCTATATTTACGTCAGGTCATGTCTCGTTAATTCAGTATCTTTGATGATCAAGAACTGATTTTGATAAATGATATTTCTTTGTCATACCTATTAAATTTATAAAAGTTATGTAATCATACATAAGGAGTGATGGAAAATTTTCGTATTTTCTTTATTTTGTAATAACTCCAAAATGGCGCTGTAATTTATTTACGTATATATGTTACATATATACGTCTTTTTATCGCCGAATTTTAGACGTATATCAAATTAGAAAAGTGTAATTACATTGAGAATTCATTTTTGTTTTGTTAACTTTGCACTGCAATATACTTACGAGGAGTATAAATAGGGTTGATGGTGGAAATCTGTTACAAATACAAATTGTAAATAATATGATCTACGCAATGAATGTGTTGCTAGCACAAAACTCGAGGAAGACTGGATGTTTTTATTTATTTAGATTTAGGTAATAACAAAAAGAAAATGGAGAAATTGAGAAGAACGTTGTAGATATAATACCCTTACCCTATATAACCAGAGGGGCTGAGTTACCGGGTCAATTAGTAATAAAAAAAACAGTACTTCATATGTTTTAACTATCGTCAATATCCTCAAAGAATTTGATTGACGCTATGTGTATGGGGTAATTCTTTTTTGTTTCGGTAACTTTGCACTGCAATATACTTACGAGGTGTATAAATGGGGTTGATGGTAGAAATCACCCCACCAGCTCCTAATATACCAATGGCTATCAACGGGAAGTCTGGAATGTTCGGCAGCATCACCGACACAGTGTCTCCATCTCTGATCTTCAGTTTCAACCGAAGATTTGCAGCGAACGCGTTCGACAAATTGAAAGCTTGCTCGTAGGTGTAACCTCGACCAGTTGCTGAACATACCTGGAAAATAAAAAAGTAATAATTTAAAGAACTAACACGAACTTTGGCTTGACTATAAATTATTATTAATGACTAAATGCATTTTGTAACTTAGTTTTATTAAATAGCACTAAGTTAAAGACTAATTGCTTGTTAAAGAACTTTTATTTTTTTATATATACAAATTGTAAATAATATGATCTACGTAATAAATTTGTTGTTAGCACAAAGCTCGAGATAGTCTGGATTGATTTTATTTATTTAGATTTTAATAACAAAGAGAAACTGGAGAAATTGAGAAGAACGTTGTAGAAACAATACCTTTATTTTCCCTATATAAACCAGAGGGGCTGAGTTGCCGGGTCAATTAGTAAGAAAAAATAGAAGTCTTCATTTTTTTTTTTAACTATCTTCAATATCCTCAATGAATTTGATTGATGCTATTTGCATGCGGTAATACTATTTTAAATTTATTGAAAAGAGATAACACTACTACTATTTCTTTCATTTTACTACTACTATTTTCAACTATATGTAATACATGTAGTATACCATTATTATATTATTTATATGTTAATATAAATAATATCATACCCAACAACACAATGGACGTTTGCTTCAAAAGATTAGTTATATTCTCGCCTTGACAATTATAATCTGTCATCAACATAATGTCTCTAAGATATTGTTATCTGACAGGTTTTTAATTTTTCATGTATAATGTGTTTATTTTTATTTAGGCTCGGTGGCGTAGTGGATAAGCGCCACGGCTCGCGATCGTTGTTATTAGACAACCTTCGTAAGGGGCGGTTACGGGATGGGTGACCAAAAAATATTATCTCGAGATACTCCGTGCTTCGAAAGGCACGTTAAACCGTTGGTCCTGGCTGCGTTTGCAGTCGCTGATACCCTACAATACGCATTGGGCCAGCGTGGAGGCCCAATGCCCATCATGGCCCATCCTCCTTAACCATCCGTAAGGAAGGCCTGAGCTTCTGCAGTGGGGACATAAAAGGGCTGATGATGAATGTCTTTATTTGCTAATGTAGTTAATTACCTACGCTATAATGCCGTTTCTCGGTTAGAAGAAGGTTTAGGTGAATAAAATATTCTAGGATCATTCAAAAAGAAACTGCATATCTACTATATTAATATTTGAAAAACCGTTCATGTTAATGTAATATATATGCCTATGTCTTAGTTAGAACGGTTTGAAGTTTCAAATGGCCAAAAAGGAGGCAGAGGCCAAAATCAAGTCTTCTGCCATATACTAACTCTGTGTTTTGCAGTTGTTACCACGGTTTAGATGTAATTTCAATGGATTTCTGCAAGATAACGCCTGATTATAAGCTAAATAACTACATTTAGTCTTATCGATTTTTATAATAAGGTTTATTCATACTTTGTAAGGAACAAAGAACTCGTAAGTCGCTCACAGTCTGTCATTACCTGTGTCTAGTATATATTCTCTATTACAACTCCTCATATACTATAAATCGGATTTCCATGTAGTTTTTTGTTGTTCCCGCCGAAACGTAACTCCGATTTCTCAGATTTTAAGATAAATTACCAGCTGACCAATCAGGATTGGTCTAGAATTAGACAAATCTATCCTGATTAGTCAGATCAATGAGGCTTTAATGTAAAAGTTTAAAGTATGTAAATAACTCACCGATAACGTTTTCTCAGGCCATTTCTCCAAATTTTCCCAAACATAATCGTAAACAGTGCAATTTGGTATTTCAATTTTATCATATGGAGTTGTTAGGGTCCTTTCAGCTGTCCACACGCTATTCCTTCTCGCCATCAACTTGGAACTCTTGTTCACACAGTCCAAAATCCTCCGCATTTTTGAAGCACTTCTAGTGGTCATTTTGTGTTGTTACGCCAAATTATCTGTGAAAATATTTATAACTAAATTAAAAAAAAAACAGATAGCAGTATAATCAAAATTTAAGGTTTTATCAAAATTATCTGATTTTTTTATGTATACTTTTGATATGAAATTGGTGTTTAGAATGAATAAGTTACTAGTGCTGAATTAACATTTGTGGTTACTAAATCATAAATAGTAGCAATTATAATGAATAACATAAATAAAGAAAATTCACAACAAAAAGATAAAATGGTTTGTTAAATATATACACTATTTACTTTATCTACAAGACGAGACAGATTAAGAAGCAATATAAAAATTTAATAATTTAAGAACAGAATTCAAACGGAATTACCAATCCTAATCGTAACTCGATTGAATATAGTTGATTTTATATCGTTATCAAATACTATTACTTTTACATTCTTTGTCCGTCATAAATGTTGATCTGTAGTGCAAATTAAATATAATGCAACAGGCTTTATCTAAATATACATATTTACCCATCAGAGTCACAGCCAGTGAAATTAAACAATAGTGGCTTTATAAGTTTATAACACAAGATTATAACAAAATGAGAACCAACATATTGAAAAGATTTTGAACTTTAACTTCAAAGTTTGAAGGATTATAATCGATAGCAAAATATTTAACTGTTATGGACAACCTGGTGTATAGTCTGACAGTGTATCGAAACGTACTTATCTCTTGTATACTTATAATTACCGTATTTTTTTTAATAACTTTTTTATGGAAACGCTCTAAAACATATTTCAAAACTTTGAATTCTCCGGTTAAAACCTACACAATCAATCTTTAAAAAAGTTGTTAAGAGATTATCTCAGAATACGTTGAGTATTACAAATGAAGCTAAAATAAAACTCAATACCTCTTTTTTTCTAGGTGTACTAAGATAAAATCTGTAAACCAATGCAAGGAGTTTGGGCTCAAAACTTTTGTGGTTTCGATTGTTCTGTCAAAATGAATTGATCGACAGACACCCTGGTCATTGCACGTCCTCTACTGTCTGAGAGGAGGCTCCAATACATTCGAGCCTAAGCTTTTGCCTGTACGGGAGCCAAACTCAGCTGAGTGTGGAGTTTTCGGGCGGGTCCATGTGGATAAAAGTCAAGGTCCTATTCCAGTGAATAAAGCCCCTTACGGCCATAATAAGGGTTTCATTGTAATAAATCAATTAAGACTTTAATTGTTCGATAGTGACGACGAGTACTGAGATCCAAGTCACCTGTCATTGCATCACCAAGCAATGAAAATAAATACCTATATAGCATTTGACTAACGTAACATTATCATTATAAGCCGGAAACAAAAGAAACATAATTCATATCAAATTATGTTAAGTTTTTGTGTATACTAAGGTATTATTATATTGTTCTTGAATAATATGAGAATAAATATTCTGACCTTTTATATAGATAAACATCTTCATCTTCGTAATTATGTACAAATGCATTTCCGCTACATCTCCATACACACACATAAATGGTAAGTTCTTTAACCAGCCATTTGTATTAGGAAAAATGTCGAATTTGATACCCGTTTCTATATTAAAATCCACATTCTTCATAAATAAGGAATTAGTGAAGTGGATATGATGTTAGAATAGAATAATCGTTTATCGTTATTTACAAAAAAGTACACAGAATAAAAAACATGTTTTACAAAAACTAAGTTCCAATTGGGCCATCAACTTAGTACAATTTTAGGTACAAGAGTACCTAACGCTGGGTTAGCTGTAGCCCAAAGGTAACAGTGGTACGAACGAATATCAAAATAAAACATAATATATTAAAACGTGACCTTTTTGCTCGTTTCGTTACGGAATTATAAAAAAAAAAGTAAAGCCAAGTAGCTGGTGGCTGGTTTTTTTTATAATTAGATTGATTTAAACATTCAGGTTTACAATCTCTTGTATTGTCACCGTTACTTTTATTTTTTTTTTATTAAAAAATACCAAACGAACGACTACTCAAACCGGTGAAAAAGTACATTCAAACTCAACAAACAAATGTGAAAATTAAAAAAAAAAAAACTGCCTCGTTAGATTACAAACTATCGTATATTTAGATTAAGTTGATAGTAACTATTGAATTAACATTATTTATAACTGGAATACCTTTAATATCATTAAATTTTAAGGTAATGGTGTACAAAAAAACACAATATTATTATCAGTTAAAATAATATTTATATAAAATCCTTTTTTATAATTTACATTCAGCTCATGCGTAAATTGAGCACACTGGAGCTGTCGAAATGGCGGTTTCGAAATCAATGATACAATGAAAACGTAATTGTGGTCGTGTTAATTACAATTTTTAAATTGTTTACCAAGCATAGTAGCGGCCGGCCAACTCAAGGACAACTAGTCCCCAGCACCGCACATAAGTAAACACAAAAGCGAATGTGGTCACACTAGTCACAATTGATAGGGCTGGCATATTGTGTTGATATTAAAACTTTTTTAGGAAAAAGCAACAGAAGGAACTAGACAAATTGGGAGATTAAAAAGAGACCACACTAAAACACTATGTAAAATGATATTTAAACTCTTTGGAAAAGGAAAGAAGGTAGAGAAATTATTAGAATATCTCTATCTGTATCTATCTGGTCTTTACTTAGGTTGTGATACATATATTCTTAATAATTCCTTTTTATGATTATAATACAAGTATAAATGTACTTAAATAGAAATATTTATTGACCCGATTAATGTTTGATTAATTTTATTTTCTTCTGAGAATATCACAAAAAAAAATATTTTGACAGTTTTGATTAATCTCTATAAAATAATATGCTGTAGACAACCTTATAATGGATGCAAGGCTATCAAAGGTGACGTAATATTGTTGGTAAATAATAAGTTCATGCTAATATGTGAAGTAAGAAAGTTTATTTATAATATCAATGAACGTCTGTTACTGGACGCTTTATCAAAACTATTTCATATGTATATTGATTATAGTGTAAAGTATAAATAACGAAGATGTTTCAGTACTCACATGTATACTATTTATTTATTGGAAAACGTCACGACATCACAAAATACTGCGTCTGGTAAACCGAATCATCAATTTTTAGTAGATAATTTTTATACAACAGGAGTAGTTTATGTTCGGAAAGTAAATAATAATAAAGATATCAAAACTTCTTGCGCACGCGCTGGCTACGCCGACCGACTTTATACTAAACGATGATATGAAATGGAACCGGCGAGTGGCCGATTTGGATTGAACTCACTCGTGTAGGTGGGGTCGCATGTTATATCGAGTGAAACTTGTTTCATTCAACATCACCGGCTTGTATTTAAAGTCATATAGCATTCTAGAATAAAATTTTAAACAAACGATAAGTTTTGTATTAAAAAAATATCATAATTTATTTATATTTGATCAATCGGAATGATTCAGCATTTAAAAAAACACCGGACCAAAGATCATACCAGCCTAATGGCTGGTATGATGACACAGCGTCTTTACTTAGTAATACAAATTATTCTATTTTTTCAGCCTTTACATAAGAGGATGTTAATACCTAACTAAGATTATTTGTATTTCATATTCAAGGAACTTCAATTTAATTTACAAAATACCCAAGCTTCATTAGAAGATTCTTGAACATATCCACATTCCCTATTAAGATTTCACAGAGAAACTAATCAATATTCATTACATTTTGAAGCTTATGGGATATTACATTGATGTTTCAGTAGACAGACATCCAAACGTCCTATTTCTATACGAAATCACGCTGAAACCATAACAAAACTACTTTATTGGACCGCTCAAAGTCCAACGTTCAAGCAGTTCAACTTATCAATAATTTTGGTTATCAATTGATCAAATTCATTTTATTGTTGCTATTTATAAGTAGTATGACATTCATTACGACAGGCCACGAGTTTTGACACTAATTATTTATTAAATTTGAAACCTTTTATTTATATTTATGTCAGATTTTGTTCAATAAAGGACCTGTCGATGCGGAATAATTTTATTTTGTTTTTAGCGGTGTATTTTGGACTTATTTAATTATTACTTGGAAAAGCTTAAGAGAAAAGAAATGGTAAACCATCTAACACCAGCTAGTACTTATCCATGTTAGCATGAACCCTATTGAATATTTAAATAACGGAAGGTATAAATGTCAGGTGATTCAGTTTTCATTTCTATTGCAACAAATTTCACCTATCAGTAGAATTGATGAGTTCAAAGGTTTATCAGAACATGGACACAAGCTCCAAACAGTAGACGATATTAATTTACGTTAATGTTTGATTTGAAGTGAAGTGAATTATTACGATGCGATGTCTAATTTGCTGTAAAGACGAGGACAAATATGCATGCACTCAATACACTACACTCAAATAATTTAGCACATGAGGTAAGAGTCCTATGTAAATTAACATAAAATGTGTAACAGCTCATTTTCTCTGAAACTACTCGACTGATTGAATTGAAATGTGTTACAAATATTGTGGCCGCTTTTTGACGGCTAATTTAAAAACGCAAACTCTTTAAAAATTAATTTAGGACAATATTTTTTAGGAGTTATGAAATTTTTTTGACCATTACATATATAAAATATTACTATTAGATGAAATCTTTTAGAAATCCATATTCATAACGAATTGAGTCGACTCAGTCTTCATTGTTTTTTTTTTTTTATTATTTCGAAACACCTATTATTGTTCTCGATAGGTTGCATACATTCTATTATGAGATTTTACATTCTCGCAAGTTACTGCTTTACCAGTAGTTTTTAATGACATTCCAAATGTATCTAGGTCTAACTAAATGTATTGCTATCAATACAAGAACCAACTTTGTTGTCTTTCACTTCTTATAAACAACAAAATTAAAAACCCTAATTTTAATTTAGCATTATTATTACAACATTCATAAGTCACATATATAGTATAAAATAAATATAATTGTTAATCTATACAAGAGAAAATACTTGATTTTTGGCATTAAAAAGGATCCGAAAGTTTTAGGAACAATTTAAAAATTATTCCACCTACGAGAAGTACCCAATACCCTTTAACCGGAATCGATCAATTGTTGTACATAATTGGAATCGTCCATTTTTTTTTTGTACTGGAAAAATGGACCCTTTTATAAAAATCCAAGTTATTTTCCAATATATACACCATACTAAAATAAGCATAAAAATGTTAACAGCACTCTCCGTATCGACTACTGATTCGATATATCTAAGTTGTACCGAATCAGTAAAAAAAAAACAAAACATGAAGAAAATATGTCACAAAAACTTAAAAATTGGTCCATTCTGACATTTAATATCATTCTTCGCACGCCAGTACTCAACGTAATTCAATGTCATTGAAAAAGTCCCTAACGCCGAATGAAACGAGTCCCATCTCAGAGCGCCAGAGACAAAGTGTATTTTTAAATTATTTTCTCATTAAATAAAAAAAAAATCTCAAAATGCGACTCATTTGGTTGAAATTATATTTTGCAATAAAAATTTAATTATTTGTATACATACATTAACAAATATTACAATAATCTTAAATTAGATAATTTATTGAATGATACTTAAAATGTAACTTTAATTTTTTATACAAATTTTCCTTCAGCGATGTATATGAAGATTGAATAAAAAAAAATTGTTTTAAAGAAACATAATTATAATTTATAAAATCATATTTATAATTTTTCTTAGATATAAAAATAAAGCTGATATAATGCTGAGCACAATCAGAGATCAACATAAAGTGTCTCATATTACATAGGTAGATATTGAGTTGAAATAAAAACAATGAAATTGCTAAAAGTTATAGGTATAAAACTACTTTTTATTATAATACCAAATTATTGTGTACTAAAAATGATAAGAAACTATAACAAAAACAAAATATTTATAATTGTGTTAGCCTGGATGTTTGACTAGCTTACATTATTAGGATATTGATTTCGCTATTAGACCTTCTTTTTGATTATAACATGATAATTATAGAGATAGATAATTATGCAACTGTCACTTGCTTAGCTCCTTAATTGGCTAGAAGAGATCTCATAAAAGAAGAACATACCTACTTAATAGTATTCAGATAAATGATTATCTGAGTACTATTAAGTAAGCTTCTTCTAAGTCTTTACACTCCTGATGGAGTGGTCGTGATCGGAAATCAGGTACAGTTTGAGAGGTAAGCAAGCAATACGCCGCTAAATGTCAGACCGCAGTCTTTCTGGTACACTCATGGATAGGGCAGTTTGTTGCCGCCTTTATTTGTGGTGGTATACGAATAGTGTCAGAGGTCGTGACAAAATGTGCAAGAGCTTTCTAAATCTTGATTTTTCACGATATTATTAGTTAGTCCATAAAATAATACTCAGACTTTCATTTAATGGAACGAACATATTCAGCAATAAGCAGAAGATTGTTCCAGTGTCGGACCTCCACTCTGGGTACTGAGTGATGTATACCCTTAGTAATTCACCATAAGTTTTACAACGCTCTTGCATATTCTTATGACGGGTTCTCCGTCTATAACTCATAATATCTGGCGCAATGAATCATTCGTGTTATAACAATACATAGTAAATATTTTTTTTCCCCACAAATTAAAATATTATAAACCACAAATATAAATAAACAAATATAAATGTATATGGATAATACGCTTTTATTTGACATGACTGTTCTGTAGTGACGTCACGCAACCGATATTTTTTTTTATTTACCCTTAGTAGATATGTATTAACCCTTTCATAATACCTATTTATTTTTAAATATAGTTAAGTAAAGCGTTACCATAGTAACCATTGTTTACTAATCAATTTGTCTTTGTAATTATATCCGTGTCATGATATGAAACCTTATTCAAATGAATTATTAAACGAATGAACCAGGTGAATTCTAAACCTGGATTAATATATGGGTTACTTTTTATCCCACCAAACAGTTCTCTACGGACGAAGACGCTGGCGGAAAGCTTGTTCTTTAATATTTCTATTAAACATCTTCACAGTGTGGTAACTCAATATTTATTTAAACTTCATTAATATTCAACAATTTACCCTTACAATATCACGCATACATCTTTTTCAGTTCTCTTCTTAATATCTTACCAGTTAAATTCTTAGGAATATTATCAACTAACACTACTTCTTCTATCTTTTTGTAAGAGGCAACTTTGTTAGCTACATACTCTTGAAGCTCATCGGGGGTTACTTTGAACTCTTTCTTTATAATAACGAAAGCTTTAGGCACTTCTCCGAAGAATTCATGAGGTACACCTATAACGCCAGCTTCTTGTACTGCCGGATGAGATCGAAGTACGCTTTCTAGTTCAGCTGGTGCTACTTGAAGGCCTTTCACCTGTGATGATAATAATTATGTTGAAAATTAATCCAAAATTAACTTTTATAACAAACACTCCCGTATGTACCACTAATATCATGTATTAGATTCTTATATTACTATTTATGTCATTATATTATCATGCAGAACAGCGAATGGCATAAATTTCATTTCACTAATCTGTTTGGCATATAATACCTACATACAAAGCATTTATTCACTGCAAAACTTTGAAAGTCAGAGAGTATAAATTTATGTGTCAATAATAATAATTAAATAGTAGAACCAATAATTTCTTAGAAAATTCACAGTCAGAATTGTCTTTAGGTATACATTTCATATCTATGTTAAGTTGTATATGGCACACATCGGATCGCTTTTTGTTTTGGTTACAGTTATAACGTTATCTAACCAAACCAATTGATTGGGTTTTTATTACGAAATAATGCGACTTTAAATTATGCCAAATGTATTTATATCAAATCTACTATCTTAAATTTCCGGGTAATCAATAATTTTATGCTTCATGAATTTTTGCCTTATGATATTTCGTTTTTAAAGTATGTTATATCAAATGATGTTCACGATTTTTGGAGATAGAAGAAACCGGTAATAATGTTTTCTGAGATTTTTTATTCAAAGTCCATTAAATATCTTTACAAATCAATGTGCAAATATTAATACCACAGATTATAATACTATTAAAGATGCAAACATTAAAAACATTAAATCAAAAACTCTCAAAATATGACTGATTATCAGTCATTATGATATTTTGAGGGACGAGTAAAGCGATTAACGCTTACGATCAATGCCAAACAAATCAAACTAATACTAAAGAAGAGTAAAGTTCGTTGACTGTTGATCTACTCTATATCATTAGTGACTAAAATGATATACCTTTATGAGTTCTTTTATTCTATCAGTGATGTAAGCACCGACACCGGGCTTGTAGTAACCCAAGTCGCCAGTCTTGAAGAATCCATCCTCTGTTAAGCTCTCCTTTGTAGCTTTTTCATTTTTGTGGTATCCTTTCATTACTATGGGGCCTTTGACATACATTTCTCCTTTCTGAAATACATAAATATTTTTTATGCAACATTAAGTGCAACATTTCTACTTCTAAAATTATCTTTGTTGATATAGATATTTTGTTTTGATACGACGCTGGAAAGCAAACACGTAGTAACCCGCAAATCCAAAATTGATCTTCAAAGCAGAAAAACTTTGATTTTTTTCGATAAATAATTCCTATAAACGTTCATGGTAACAAATAAGATGTTCCTTAGTCAATTTATACAGAAATAAGACATATTTATTTGGAAAAATCTAAAGATTTTCCATTATAAATATCAATTTATAATGCTAGGGGCGCTTTGCCGGTTTTTATATGCTAAAACGAACGCATTCAGCAAGAAGTTCAAACCAAGCCTTCTAGTCTTGAGTAATTCATTCGATCGCTGACCAAGATAAAGTTATCAAAATTATGATATTTGACAAAATCAAGTTCTTTATTCAAATAAACTTATTAAGTACTTTGAATCGTTAATTTTTAACATTTTTATTTGAATAATTAGAAAAACGGACGCAAGAAAGTCGACATCTCCAATAAAAAGCACGAAATTTAGAAAAAAAAAACATTGTTGTAAAATTAAAATCATATTTATGTACCAAAAAAAAAATTAAAGTTAAACCGTTTTATTATAAACAGAAAAATGTTGCAAATAAATGTACTAAAAGCTAAAAAAATAAATGAATGGATACAGTCATGGGTGCCAATATGTATACATTGTTACATTTTCAAAATAAAGTAACCCATAAACTACTCATTTTGTGGAGATATCTATGTTCACATAAAATCCTGACAATGCAATGTATTTATAGATTAATGTAAATATCTATAATTATTATTATTATATAGTTTTTGAAATATACAAATTTTAAACATATTATGCATTGATAAGAGTAAAATAAAATCGTGGGACACGTCCAATATCTATAATCGTCGATTCAGATGTTCGTTGTAAAGTATCGCACCACAAGATTCACCTTTGCACACATTTTAATAGACTATTATTATTACTATTAGAAAGGTACGAATACCTATAGGTATATAGGTATTCGTACCTTTCTAATAGTAATAATAATCTTCGCGTTTTTATCAATCCAAGTATTTGAAAAGCCTTTTTATTCTATCAAAGGATACGTCATCATCAGCTCTTTGACGTCCCTACTGCTGGGGCACGTGCCTCCCTTATAGATAGAATCGAATCAAATCAAATAGAAAGAATGGGCCATGATCCACCACGTGCTCCCGATGTGAATTCGTGCTGTAGGCAGATGCAGTCAGCAGCACGGCTTAGCGTGCCTTCCAAAGGAGCTCGAGGTAATATATTCTTGGGCACCGATCCTATGACCGTCCCTTACGAAAGTTGCTTAACTTCCGCATTACAGACCGAACGCGCTAAGCGTACCAACCACCTCCTCTTTAGACGTATATATTTTTGTAACTTTAAAATGTACACATACTTGCCCAACAGGAACAGGTTCGCCGGTTATCGGGTCCACGTATTTCACCGTGATACCTGCCAAGACCTCACCGCAGGAATCATAGTCATAAGACTCTTGACCTATCAACGTTGCGGTTGTCAACGAAGAGGTTTCCGTTGCTCCGAATCCTTGGTTAATCTCAATTTTTGTCTGGAAGCGTGTTATTTTCAGATAAATTGTACTTGTCATATCATTTTGGTGTTCCGGGTTGACACATTAGTTTAAAAGTAATGAATTGGATATTAGTATGCTTCTTTTTTATGCGTTGGGGAAATTCTAAAAGCACAGTCCCTGTAGTCTGGCGAACAACAAGGGACGTGTACCGTTCGTGTGTTCTGTAATTTATCTATCTCTTAGCGATAACTTTTAAATCGTAATCATTTCGATTACGATTTAAAAGTTATTTTTGATTTTGATTTTAATATAAGTAGAATGAGTTTAATTATAAACGCTATTAAAATAATAAAAAAATATTAAGTTTGCCAATCTGTCAGTCTCACAATCTCAGAACACAGACATCGACTTAGTCTCGACATCGATTCAATTACCTACACAAAGTACGCGTGACTGACGATTCGTACGTTAATCCGTTTTACACTTGTTGATTGTTTGTAAATCTTTGAAACGGTTTAAATCTGTCAACTAAAGGTTATATGTCATATAAATATCAACATTATATCGGTTGTCATATAATATATTTAATCTAAAAATATACCAAAATATTTAACCTAAAAAAATTTAAATGACGACTTAAATGCTGGGCTTGCACCATACTATTTAAGTGCACTATGACCCTAATGGTCTATTATATCTTCACGTCTCGGATCACTCGCAAAGTAGCAGAGAGATACTAACATACACCTTTCGCGTCCTCAACCTTCGTTAGATACTTCTTTCATACGTGCTTGTCTGTTTTATGGCTTCTAACGCCACGTTCGAATACACGTGTCTTTATTATCTATATATAGTCAATACTATAGTAATATTACCTTAGCTTTTTCCAATATATTTTCTACATCAGACGCGGCTAATGGCGCAGCACCACATACTATGTGTCTAACATTTCTGAAATGCTTTCGGTTTACATCAGGATGTTTTCCCAGAAGAATAGCTAGAAAAACATAGTATTAAATTATAAACAACTAATCGGATTTAATTAATTTACCTATCTTGGTAATTTTATATAGACTTACCTATCGGTGGTACAACGTACAGCAGACTTGCCTTTTCCGTTTGCAATAGATTAAGATAAAGGGTAGCTGAGAAAGAGGACATCGTGATCATCTTACATCCTTTGGTCAAATGGCCAATCAAGGTGATCACTAAGCCGTAGATATGGAAAAACGGCAAAATGCAGGGCACAATATCCTGGACGTTTCCTGAGATTGTGTGAAATAACAAAACAATTTAAAATATAAGATCAGGAAAATAATATATAATTACTTATTGTACAAATTAATATTATCGTACTGAATAAAAGTGTCTCTTTAATGTAATATACATTTAAAGTCAACACATTTAGACTAATTGTATTTCTAATATAGTGGTATTTCTAAAATAATTACAAATAAAACTCGTCTTGCCTTTTCCAAGAAAAAGTAGTAACAGTTGAACATAAGAATATATTGTTAATTGTTTCATTAATACTATGCCCATTTTCTTCCCTCTAGGTTTTTAAGTTTAGTTACAGTATTTGCACGACCTTAATACAGGCAAGTAATTCTGTTAGGCAGGTTCACATAGCTATTATAATGTCCAAGTAAAATACGTCATCATTTAAATGTAATAAATATTTACCTTCGACCATTTTCGCATAGCAATTATCCTTATTACCCATTATTTCGATACTAGCTTTAAGGTTCTTGTAAGTTATTTCCACTCCCTTGGGTAAGCCTGTCGTACCACTGGAGAATGGTATAAATGCTATATCATCATCTTTTCTATCAATTTTATCTAACAGCGAATAATCAGCTTCACCTTTTTCTGCAATTTCACTATATCTAATCGTCCCATTTGGTATTTGTTCATTTGCATTATCTAAAAGTACTATTTTAGCTTCGATTTGTGCATTTTTTAGGCCTTTTACAACGGTGTCGTAGTGTGAAGGTGTGGTCACGAAGACCTTGGGTTGAGTAATATTTGACTGATGCTCTACCTCATCTGAAATTTTAAAAAAACCTAGATTATTCCTTAGATAATTAAAACGTATACGTTACTTTTACTTACAGTTGCTCTTTTGCCCATTTAAGTACGCATATTATTTATAGTTTTCTATATGGATTCAACAATCAATAAAAAATACTTATCGTAATTTATACAAATAAATCAATATATTATACAATACTACAGAGTATTATCTATTATATTCAAGATTTTATCTATAATATAAATGAAAAACGATAGCTTAATTAGTTCATCAACAATGGCTTAAAGATCAACGGCAGTACCATAGAGCAGTCGGTACACAGTCGGTACACTACATATATCTTGGTATTTATACTTGCGTTCATAAGTTATTGATATAAACGTTATTGTTTGTAGCGTCTCCGAGTTGATAAAACATATTTATCATTTTGGCTTTACTATTGCTGAATATTCATTATCAGTTATTTACAGAGATGATTACCCTCCTGTCAAGGCATTGAACTTATCAATGTTTATCTCTTTATCAAAACTTGTTATTACAATGACTTGGGCTTATTTTGAGTTACCTATTATCTCGCCTCCCATAAACCTTCGATGTACACTTATCTTTATATTACCCCATTTTATGGTAGCGACACGTTTTGTTTCGCATGATGAGTAGTGTAAAAGTAGCCTCTAAAGTGTGAGTTGAAATGAGATATTGTTGTGTAGCTCGGTGGCGTATTGGATAAGCGCCTCGGCCCGCGATCGTTGTCGTTAAGCAACTTTCGCAAGGGTCGGTCACGGGATGGGTGACCAAAAAAATATCATCTCGAGCTACTCCGTGCTTCGGAAGGCACGTTAAGCCGTTGGTCCCGGCTGCATTTGCGGTCGTTAATACCCTCCAATCCGCATTAGGCCAGCGTGGAGGGTCATGGCCCATCCTCCTTAACCATCCATAAGGAAGGCCTGAGTCCCTGTAGTGGGGACGTAAAAGGGCTGATGATGATGATGATGATTGTTGCCTAAAATGTATTAATTTGTAATCATCAATAACAAACGCTGAAATTAAGTTTAAAAATTCAAATCAATAAAAAAAAACAGCCAGATGCGTGTAACGTTATTTGCCCGTTATTTACTATAAATAACAATATCATCTAAATCATTTCCTATGGAATTCGTAAAAAATCCTTTTATAACTACTTGTCAAGTGAATTTTATACATAGTAAAACTCTTGAAATTGTAAGGCCTCTGCATTAAACTGAGATGAACTAGTATTCGAATCTCCGAAACTTATTTGAAGCAACAAACTTAGCATAAGCTTCTTTTCACGTATACTTTGATATAAGACATAAAAATTAAGAATAATTGTCGATTGGCTAAACTGTTGTAAATATATCCGAATTTACGGTAGCTAAATATTAAGATGGTAGAATTTCATTTAACATAGTATATAACAAAGGAACAAAAAACATTGGTTAGGTTGGAAATGTGAGCAGAACAAAACAGAACATCAGCTACCTACCTTTATATCTATAATAATATCAGTCGGAGATTTTCTGTAAATTATTACTTAAATGATAAAATCAATAGATATGAAATTATTGCCAAAAGACGACTCTGACAATGAATTTTTTGTAAAGTGAGGATTCTACTTTTCTATTTGTTACGCACAATTATGCCTAAAGATTGTTTTGAATTTCAAAATTATTAATTTTGAATGTATACTATATGAGTGTGATTATGTTAAAAATATCTGCGAAATGAGGTTTGTCACTATTTGTTCTGCATAGTAACATTATGATATAAAAGATCTGCATAAAGGGTAGACCGAACCGAGAGACTGCTTGACAAAATGAGCTCAAAGAGTTCGTATCGGTTTTCTCAAGTAGCACTACAAACGAAATAGCTCTAATCTATCACTAAAATCTATCAAATATAATGGCAAAATTGTTAAAATAATTCGTTAAAATATTTCACAAAGAGATTCCACTTGAAGTGAAAACTTATCCCTGCCTTACTTACACATGGGTGTATATATAAGTACTATATAAAGATCCACCCTATATAAAGATTAACCCTATTTTAAAGCAGGATGATATCACGCAAACACAAAGATCGTCTATAGAGAAGTGGAGTTGAAAGCTGGACACTCCAGTTGAGTCTCACGGACAAGTCTTTAAGGACTGGATGCACCGGATAAATAGTTCGACGACCTTTTATTTAGCCATAGATTAAGCGCAAGTGCGATTTCATGCTATTTAACTTAGTAGAATTACTTTCACCTACTCAAAAAGATGTCTTGAGAAATAAACTCACGTTCTTTATAGATAGGGTTCAGAGTTGTGACAACACAGCCAGCTTGTAAACTCCCAAAAGCCACAACGACGAACTCGGGAGAATTCGGAAGCATAATTGCCACTACATCACCGAACTTCAAACCAAGTTTCTTGTGAAGTGAAGTGGCGAAGACCGCCATGTTTTTCATAAGCTGATCATATGTGTAGGCTTTCTTAGTCTCTGCGCTTTCCTGAAAAATATAAATTTGGCATTTAACGATACATAGGTACATTTATATATATTTTTGTTTATATATATTTTTATTTCGGAACTGTTTCGTGTTATTGTTGATATCGGGTTCATTATCAAGATACTAAGTATTCCGTAATCCACATTATAAAACTAATAGAATAAAAATACCTCGTATTAGCAACTTTAAAAATTATCTGACATAATAAGACACTAATACTCAAGACCGAAGTCTAAATATTTATCTAAATACCTACAAAATTAATGCAATGTAATCCTTTAGAGATAATACGGGACCAACACCGAACTATGAGGTGATTCACCTTTTCTTTTACAAATATCAACTATAGCTCACATTTAGATTTAATACTAAAGTCACATCCTCCAATTTGGGCTCACATCCGATGGAAGTACACGTACAAATGATTTCATATGAAATCCCTCTTTAGTATGACACATGGTTGACGCGACACAAACAATCACCTATGTTCCTCTTTAGTTTCTAAAACCAGTTTTAGATATAGAAGAAGATATAAATTGTTGCTTGTTTAATAAAGAAAAAGGAAAACCGAATGATTGACACATGCTGCATGATCTACTAGAATTATAAACTTGAAACTGCACCATGCTTCCTTTTAAGATAATTTTGGTTAATCAACGCATTTATTATACGTTGTTTTTGGACGTAAAAATGGTGCAAGGAGAGTTATTTTGAATGAAAGTATGTCAGGTTTTATAAGCTAAATTGATAATAATATAGCGACTTACAATTTTTAAATGAAATGCTTCGTGCTTTTATTTGAATTCAGCCTTTAAAGGTTTGAAAAATTGCAATGAAATGTGTATGATGCAGTGTAATTCACACGAATAAAGTTGCGACCAGAAGGCTAGTAATGCAAAATTAACCTAAAATTGATTATTTAATCCAGTTCCTCAAATTAACTACGCTTAATTCCAAAACCACACTCTGCATTGAGCCAGCTTACCTATAGTAATGTTATAAAGAGGTAAAGTGTATAACTATTAGTTTGTAGGAGGTAATCATCAGAAATACTGGTCTAATCTTGAAAATTCTTTCACCTAAAGTAAGTTATATCATACGCGGACAAGGTTGCGGGAAAACAGCTAGTTCTAAATATCCTTCATTTCTTTCCATAGATTATAATGATGAATTTTAAATGCAAAATAACGGAAGATAATCGTATAGGTATATAATTTTGTTGAATATGCTTGTGTTTTTGTTTTTATGATTCGACGACAAACCTGGTAGTAGAGACCGTTGGAAGGTCGACTAGTTATTTTTAATATCTACGTCAATGATCAAGGATTCAATGACATGGTAGAATACCAAAAATTTTGAATTCACGGTCAATTTAAACGAATATTTAAAAATATTTAATAAAAGCGATCAAATCTTATATATATAAGGTTAAAACCTTATATAAGATTTGATCGCTTGTTTACATAAATGTGGCCCAAAGTTCAAATACCTACACTAGTAACAAAATAGTGTAGTTATTTGGATTTTGGGCCACATTTGTGTATGGTATAATATGCTTTGAACTTTGAAATATGTAAGATAATAATAAGAAATGATAAGTATAGATACGTAAATTATAAATGTGAGATGATAATCAAAGATTTAAGATATCTTAATTGATTTGTATTTGAAGATAGTTAAATGAACTTGAATCCTTTACGTCATAAGGTACTATAAATCATAATTATATTTTATTTTATAAAATTACGGTTTGCTATGTGTCTGCTTTAACGATTTACAAGCGTTCATTTGAAGTCTTCGCCAACTTCGTTGATTTAACTGAACACATATATATACCCAGTATGCTATTCTGTGTAAAAACACAAAAACTACGTGACGTCATAGAACTTCAGTTTACTACCAACAAACAGGGCCGGCCCATCCTTCTAGGCAAACTTGGCAACCGCCTACGACGCTCGTATTTGGTAGGCGGCATGTCATGGCAGACAGATTATGCTTGCTATAAGTATTCAAACCTTTAAAATGCAGTACCTTACACATTGACTTTTGTTCTTTGAACATGAAACCATGTCCGCGGTATTCAAAAGTACAAAATTTTCAGGCACCAGGACCGGGTACCTGAGGAGTTTATTTTGTCTGTTTCTTTAGGTGTACCTTGTGCATTAGTCTTTTGATTTGTTGTGATTTTTTTATAGGAATTGCTCCAGTGTTTTGCCTAGGGCGCCAATTTTTATTGATTAGGCCCTGCTAATAAACTATTTATTACCTTTTTAAGTAGGTTTTTTTTATTGCATTCCTTTTTTTAACAGAAAAGTGCTGTAGTTTTAACCAACTTATATCGCTTTTAACTATTTTAATGGACGATGGGCAACTGGGTGATGGTGAGCAGAGTTTTCATTTTATCTACATACAAGTAAAAAAAGTTTTAGGTCACTTTCCACCTGATATCTTTGCTTTTTGTAGATACTCGCTTTAGCTTGTATAAATCCATTCAATTAAATGTCGGAATAACAAATAAATTACTAATTAATCTAAACGTAGATGTAAACTAATATAACCTTGTATTTTACATAACCTGTGTAAATCAAAACATGATACACGTCAACATACCATTTAGTAGTATTTAAAAAGAGTTAATGATTTAATTAATTTCGAAGGTTCAATTCGTTTGTGTCATGGACTCAAGAATTGCAAGCCAAAGGTCTTGTGATTGTAAATAAGTTCATATACTTGTTTATATTAGATAATTTTATATGCAACCAATTTTATTTCGAACCAGAAAATATTATCAACACAATTAAGAACACAACCAATAAGGAATAATACCTATATAAATATAATTTAAGGTGAATATGGGGTCATAGAAAATACACGTCTGATGTAAAAAAAATATCACCCCAGTGGATCTGGGCATCCTAGGCAAAACACTAGAACTAGAACTCAAAACACTGTAATTAAAAATCATACCTAACATAAAAATAAACAAAAGACAGTACACTAATTCAAAAGTGTCAAAACATTTTTCATTACAAAAGAAACTCCTTGGGTAGGTACTGCTGGTCCGAAAATTTTGTAATTTTGAATACCGCAGACATGGACTCATGTTCGAAAGTATTTTTAAGATTCTATTTGCCATGCCATGCCGCCCCTAAATACGATCGCCCTAGGCAACTGCCTAATTTAACTATATGGATGGGCTGGCCTTGGGAATCCACACTAATATAATAATGCGAAAAAACTTTCTCTGGGTGTGTTACGTTTTCACGCCTAAATACTTGTAATGAAACTAAGTTTAATGATATTTTATAGGTACATATAGAGTTTAGACGTTGATAAACGACATCGGATAGTTTTTATCGCGAAAAATATATTTAAAGGGGTTGAAGTAAGGGATGAAATCGTCTATGTCGAGCATCGTTGAAGATCGAAGACAATAGACAGGAATTAAATATAACATGACGAAGAAATATGAGATAAAAGGGCGATTAATACCGAATTCTGCACGAACGAAGCAGCGGACAGAATTAGTTTAAATTACTAGGAATTTTAGCACTCCAGAGATCACAAATTGTGGGCCTTGCGTCAGTACCTACCTTAAGACTAAAGTGGCCTTGTACTTTATATTCTCCAGTTTAACCAAAATAAATAGCTTAAAGCCTACACGAGCCATAGATTGATGAGCAAAAATAGTTGATTTGATTAACTAATTTGAAAGCTCCATTCCGAGATCAAGTGTCAATTGGTGTTTGTGACGTGGTGTTGACGCATGTTTACAGAATTCTTGAAGTAAATAAATAATATAGTCTATTTAGGACAGATTGCTTCTTTTCCCCCAGAAACAGAATAGATAATGTACCCCATAGGTCAGAATTCATCACTGGCCTGTTAATTGCTGTGGCTGAGGTCTCCCATAGGGAAGATCTGAGCCACAGCAATTAACAGAGTAATGGGGCCACCACGCGGGCCAATGTGGATTGGTAGATGTTAACGACTTCAGATGCAGTCAGACCACCGGCTAATGTGCCTTCCAAAGCACAGAGATCGAGATAATACACTTTTGGTCAACCATCCTACGCGCGGCCTCTGCGAAAATTACTTAACAACCGTGTCGCAGACCGAGTGCGCTAACCTCTGCACCGTCGAGCTATAAGCCAGCTTATAAAAGAATTACCTAATAATTATACAGCAATCCTACGTGCCCAGATGGAATTCGAACCCAAACTTTCCCAATTCGGACAACTGCAGTGGGATCCCTTGGGCACGTCAGATTTGTGAATTTGTTGAGTATTTTTCTAAAATATATCATTGTGAATGCAAAATTCATCAAATATACCTATAAATAATAAAGGAAAATGAAGGTAATTATAAACTTAAATCCGTAATTGTAAGATAGGTTTTTAGTGAGATGGAATATTAATGTATTTTTTATTTTTATAAAAGATATATATAGGTACTATTATTGTTTTTTGACTATAATATAGATATATCTATTTATTGTATCTCCGTGTGTGTGTGGTCAATAAATGTATTTTCTTTCTATAATATTTATTTGAAAGTATGTACCTATGTATCATATGAAAATATTTAATACATATGTATTAAATATTTTAAGGACAAATCTACTACGCTAAACTACTTGACATTCACAGTAGGAATATATTAGAAAAATAAACAATTTAATAAACTAACAGGGCAGTAACCGCTACAATCAGTGTCACCAAGCAGTCAAGCGTAAAAAACAAACTACTACATACCAGAGCCACAAGATTTTTAAATTTCGAAGAGTCCCGCCACAGTTGTTCCAGGAAACTAGTGTTAGGTATACTTATATCACCTAAACGCGATTTTATTTCATAATCATTATTTAATACGGCACTGTGTGACAGATGCCTTTGCCATTTAATATTTTTTATTTGCGCGAATAATAATCTGCGGCTGGACTGCATGGTGGCGCGCGCTTTACGCGATCCTACAATCGAAACTGCCTGCTACTACTAGAACAGTCAACTACCGGCTATCGTCATGATAATGATGTTTTAGTAAAACAATCTGTTGTAAAGGTTAATAGATGACTTCGAGAACTAGCATTCGTTTAAGTTTACCATTTATTAATTTTTCACGTATAGTTAATAGGTAAAAACACTTATTGAGTTTAAGGAAATAAGTGTCTAAATATGTAAAAAACTAGATATATGTTGTTTTTTGTGGAGACAAAAAGTAATGCCATTTTCTCATAGGTTTACATTTAAATTATTGCTGATATTATTCCATTTAAAAATAAATATCTAATATATTCAAACTAGCTTGAAAGGGCAGCTTGAAAATATTGTTAAAATTCGCTTAAAAATACGTATCAAAGCGTGACTTAAATAACATTTTCTGTTCTAGGGAAAAATATATATATTTTTAATTTTGTATAATCCCTGCAAATTGCTAATGCCTGGCCGCCATTTTAATCTCATGGTTGCGTTCAAAAATCAGTAACGTTAACAAATAAACTGGTTGACGAGTAGGTACATTTATTAACTTGGATTGTGTTGAAATCACAAATCATTTTTGTTGTTACTGTTGTTTACAATTTTTATTATTAAGTTTTGTTGTTACTTGCTATGTTTGACTAAAATAGCAACTGCAATTATGATTTTCACAATAAATATATCAAATGTTTTTCATTTGATTATTACTTTTGGTTATGTTTTAAAAAATGTTCTTTCCGTAATAACAAAGTATTTTTTATTCATTTATTTACACATACCGTAATATTTACATATAAATTGATTATTTTCCAAAAACTTCTGTAATAAATTACAAATTAATAGTAATTAAATTATTATAACAATATTTTGGAGATTATTCATAAATATTTCAATAATTAATTTATCTCTTGGTTTTTGTGCTATCTATACATTCTATTTTCATATGTCGTCACGCGGGTGTTAATAGACAAGATTTTAACGCATTAGCAATTTACGAGACTAATATAGTTTAAAAAAAAATTTGAAATGGAACTAAGGGCGCTTGTGCGATTTTTTCAGGTCCGATATGTCAGGCCATATATAAGTAATGCTAGCCTGTGCACTGTCAGGAATTTTACCGTCCGGGATTTTCCTTTTCTCTATTCCGGACCGGTTTTTTCAGGTCCGTGATGGCGGCAATAAAAACGTGTTTACGCTTGTGCACTGCTGTGTCCGCGATCCGGAAAATTCATAAAGAATAGGCTTGGGAAAAAATAATCGATTTGTGTATAATCGAAATTATTTCGGCGATATTGTTAATTTCCAAAAAACTTATAATCGATATTTATTGTAGATTATAAAATGCTATATTTCATATGATGATTTTATATAGTTGGTAAATATCACTGGATATGCTTTGGCAAACTCGGTATAGTTCTAATTTGATCAGCGTATGGTTCTAGTATCGATACTTAGCTAGATTTTAGAATCGTATTAAAAGTATTGATAACTTAAGATAAATAAGTGTTGTTACGCTTAGACGCCTAAACAACTGAACTCATCTTAATGGAAATTAATATAGTAAATAGACTTAACTTTAAGAAAGGACATAGGCTAATTTTATCGCGAAAAATAGGGGATGAAAGTTTGCCTGGAAATTTGAAATTATCAAAATTGATAAGTATAGATAAATATTTAATAACAGAAGTAATATTAAAGAATAAACAAAAGATTAACAGAAGTAATTAAGTGACACTCAATGTCTTTTTCGCATTTAAGTCTATATTGTAATAAAATTTGAAATGACTGTTTGTGTCATAAATAAATTTATAAAAAGAAGTATTCTAAGGGAAAAATATTTCTGCTCAAAGAAACTACATCACGCGTATAAAATTATGCCTATATATAATGCTGATCTTGTAAAGTTCATTTAGCATATTAATTCTCCGCTTACACGGCACTAAATTTGTTTACGAATGGCGCCACCGATTAGTCTATCTCTGTAATCAAATAAAAAAAATCGCATGTTTATAAATTTAAACATCAAGTACCATTATCAGTAATTTTATTCTAATGTCACAGATATTTTTAGCTATTGTATGTAAATAATGCTGTCCCTAAATTAGGAAGGGTATAAGTTTTTACATCTGATAGTAATCATCCGATAATAATAAAAAAATGCTTTCGTCTTGTCTCAATTTATTATGGTTTATGTAAAATGATCAGGTCATTATTTAGGTACCTTTCTACGTCTTCGAACTCAATTAACGACGTTCCATAAATCTCATCGTAGGGGAGCGGGGGGTATTGGGAGCGGTCGGGTAATGAGAGCGCTACTGGTAGAACGGAACGTATTCGCTTTGGCATGATCGTAAGTACTCGGCCGCTTCCGTCAAACATCGACAAACTTCGCCTGATGCGCACGAGCTGGCAGTCCAATTAGTTGAGTCACGAGGGACGGTTGTGTGTTTTTCGCTCTAAGCTTACAAGAAAACAGCAGATTGTCAGCGCCAAGGTAAGCATTTAGTTATATTCTTTTTTTAATGGGTTTGTCCATAACAGATCCATCATTTCATAATCTAACAATTCCAATTGGTTAAATTGAGTTTGAAAATAAAAGTACTGTGGGGAACCCACTATACATACATACAACATTCCATATTTATTTATTTATATATATTCACCACTACCATAAACATTCACATAGATTATTGAAACACTCTGGCAATTACAAAAAGAATAACAATAAAAAGAATATATATATTATATTGATTTATACTCTCTGATCAAATCATTTTTCGGAATTTGTTTCAGTATTAATATCTTTAAGACGTTGATTATATTTAGTTATTTTGTGATTGTATATATTCAGACTAAAGAAATTGTGCAAAGTTATTTGGAAGTTTCAATTTTCGTCATCGCTACTGCCATACTGGTGACCCCCGAATTGAACATCAAATAGCAAGACAAAATGGAGTCCGAACCATCGTCGTCGATGCCGAAGACTTTCCGCGTGGGTGTTCGAATACCGCCATTTTGGCCGGAAAAACCCACCATTTGGTTTTCACAAATTGAAGGGCAGTTTGCGATGGCTAGAATTACGGATGACACTACAAAATTTTATTATGTAATTTCTCATTTGGATCGACAATATGCTGTTGAAGTGGAAGACGTCATAACTGAACCGCCAACTTCAGGCAAGTATGATAAGCTGAAAAATGAATTAATAAAAAGATTGTCTATGTCTAGCGAAAGGAAAGTTAAACAGCTCCTCCAGTCTGAAGAACTTGGTGATCGTAAACCTTCTCAATTTCTACGACACCTACAGCAGTTGGCAGGCCCTAACATTCCAGAAAACTTCGTAAGAACGATTTGGACAAGCCGTCTTCCTAACAATCTCCAAACAGTTATAGCATCACAATTGAGTCTTACATTAACCGAATTAGCAGAATTAGCAGATAGAGTACATGATATCGCATCTACATCACCTCAAATAGCAACTACCAGTACAGGAACAGGATCAGTGTGGCGTTAATGTACCGAACCACTCTTCGACTTACATAAAATGGACTGTAGAATTGAGATGCTTTTGAAATGATTGTATTCACCTTAATCGAGAAGCCACAGAAACAAATCGCTTACCTTAAAAACCGCCCTGTTTCCTGCTTGGAACTCGCAATCCTTGTAAACGGCGTCAACTCTGTGCAGCGTTCAACTGATCCAGATTTTGCAGTGGTCTTCTTTTAGTAAGATCTATAACTTCACTCTCCGAGCGTTAAGATGTTTAAGATTAACTAAATTTGCCGGCAAATGTCATTTAAAAACTAATTATTTTAATATACGATAAAATGTTCAACGGTCTTTTTGAGAAGAAGAATAGACATCTCGTTATTTCTTATTTCTATAGAAACGGCAAAGACGGTCGCGCCGCCCAACGACGTCTTGTTGAACCAAAAAGAATGCGTTCCATTTGACAGTTATAGTATTAAGGCAGCGTCTGCTCCCACAGCAAACTTGATTAAGGTAAATTTCTAACACCCCCCACCGAAAGCATCATGAAGCTTTCCCACTATAGTAGAGAAAAAAAATAATATATTTAAATAACAAACATAAACTTTAATTATTTTAACATAAAATACCAGTTAATTAATAAGAATAACAGTTAAAAATAAAATATACATTAATTTATGTAAGGCAAGGGGCTTAATTTCACCACTGGTCTTTGAAATATATGGTTTTTGGAACGCAGAGTTACCTTTCGAACAATACCATCTAGCCCAGGATGTACACTTTCAATTCTAGCAAGTGGCCAGTTGCACGGATGAGCTTGATCATCTTTAACAAGTACTAAGTCTCCTATTTTTAAATTTGGTGGAGAAGTAAACCATTTGACTCTCTGTTGAAGAGTATTTAAGTAATCGTTGCTCCACTTCTTCCAAAATAATTGTGAACAATTTTGTAAATATTGCCACCGTGACAAATAACTAATAGAAACGTCCTTTTAATTATATTCTGGTACAGCAGTCAGAGACTTGCCTATAAGAAAATGACCCGCAGTTAAAACATTAAAATCACTCGGATTATCACTGGCAGGCAAAGCACATAGCGGTCGCGAATTCATTATGGCTTCGATCTTACAAAATATTGTAGCAAGCTCTTCGAAAGTTAAGGCTTTATCACCTACTGCTCGCACAAGATGATACTTGGCAGATTTTATACCTGCTTCCCAAAGTCCACCCATATGTGGGGCGCTAGGAGAATTAAATACCCAATTAATTTGACGTTGAGCACAACCGTTTATTATATCATTCTGTTCATTTTTACTTGACAGAAATTGCTGAATTTCATTTAAACGCTTACTAGCAGCAATAAAATTTATCCCGCAGTCCGAATACAAACAAGCGCACAAACCACGACGACTAACAAATCTATCTAACGTAGCCAGAAAACAATCCGCTGACAATGAAGATAATACTTCCAAATGAACAGCTTTTGTAGAAAAGCACACGAACAGTACCAAATAAGCTTTACTAACTTTTGCGTTCCTACGAGTACTTTCTTTAATAAGAAAAGGTCCACCTAGATCTACTCCTACATGTTCGAATACTTTATTAGGTGTCAAACGAGTCGAGGGTAAATCTGCCATTTTTGGCTGCATTAAAGGAGGTTTACATTTAAAACAAATTTTACATCGTGACAAAATGGAGCGAATTAAACTGCGAGCGGATAATATCCAATAATTTTGATTAATAATATTTTGTAAATTTCGCGGCCCCGTATGAAGATATTTCTTATGTAAATATTCAACGAGAAGTAAAGTCAATCTACTCTTTTTTGGTAACAATATTGGATGTTTTGCATTATAAGGTAATTCAGAATGACGGATACGACCCCACACCCTGAGAAACTGACATTCGTCCAAAAAAGGCGACAATTTTCTTAAGGAAGCGACATATGTGGCACCTTTTGACAAAGCCTTAATTTCATTTTCAAAATAAAAATATTGAACCAGTTTCATTAAACAATTATGAGCTTCGTTTAATTCAGAAGTAGTTAACACAGAATTATTAGTGCAACTGGTGACATCTTTATTTTTTCTAAAACGAAATAACTTTATAATACGAGCCACCGTTCTTAGCAATCTTGAAAAGGAAGAGAAAATACTTAAAATTCTTTCTAAAAATTCTAATTTAGATTCCGTAATGATTTTTCCTTGAGATATCAAATTGACTGAAGTAGCATTAGATTTCAGTTCCGGAATATTATTATTTTCTTTATTATAAAATATATTAATAGGCCAATGATGCCTATTAGCACATAACCACTTAGGACCTTCTAGCCACCGAATACGCATTTCTAATAATTGAGCAGGCGATACTCCACGGGAGCTAATATCTGCAATATTATTTTCGCTGTTTACATGACGCCACAAATGAGGTGGTATAGTGTCAATTATTTGTATAATACGGTTACACACAAATGTTTTTAGTTTATATGGTTCTGTTTGTATCCAAGCAAGCACTATCGAAGAGTCCGTTAAAGCCGTAATATGTGTCACGTTAATGCGATATAAAACTTTACATACGTATTGCATTAATTTCCCTAACAAAACTGCAGCCATAAGTTCTAATCTAGGAATAGTAATAGGCTTGACGGGAGCTACCTTAGACTTAGAAATGAGCAGTCTTGTTTTAACTATTCCGTTGCTTTTAGAAATAATGTAAATGCAAGCTGCATAACCTTGAGAGGAAGCATCGCAAAACCCTACTAATTCACAGTCCGTTTGATCAGGCAATAACGCATGACGTTCAATCTTTAATTCACCTAAAAGTGGTAATTCGCCTATAAACTGTAACCATTTTTTACACGCATCTGACGGTAGAGGTTCATCCCATCCTATACCTAACTTCCAGAGTTCTTGCAATATGTTTTTAGCTATAAAAGTACAAGGAGATATAAAACCCACGGGGTCATAAATTGAAGCTAAGATTTTTAAAACAGAGCGTTTTGTGGTTACTGGATCTTTTTTATTTACTTTAAACATAAATGAATCAAATAAGGGGTTCCATTGTAAACCTAATAACTTTATTGAAACGTCACTATGGTCTTTATCAAAAGATACAGCGCATTCGCGATTTTCAACCGGCACACGATCTAACAAATCGGAACAGTTACTTGACCATTTTTTTAACGTGAAACCACCACATTTTAATAAGTCTATTAACTCATCTTGCAACGCACAAGCGTCAGAAAGTGTTTTACAGGACCACAGTATATCGTCCATATATACTCCTACTCGAATAACGTGCGCAGCCGAAGGAAAACGTTCACCTTCATCGCTGGCTAATTGTAATAAAGTGCGTATTGCAAGAAACGGTGAGCTACTGATTCCATACGTAACAGTTTTTAATTCATAAACCTTTATAGGTTCATCTACGGATGGTCTGTATAAGATATGCTGATATTTACGATCACTTTTTCTTATTAAAATTGCTCTATACATTTTACAAATATCGCTCGCGAAACAATATTTGAATAATCTAAAATTTATTATTATTGAACCGATATCTTTATATAAATTAGGGCCTGTAAGTTGAATATCATTAAGAGAAATATTTTTACTCGACTTAGCCGATGCGTCAAATACAACGCGTAACGGAGTTGACGTACTGCTCGGTCGCAATATACTATGGTGCGGTATAAAATATTTACTCGGTTCACTACCTGTATATAATTCCATATGATCGAGTTGCTCGTATTCTAACATAAAATCATTATAAGCTTGTTGTAGAATGGGAGTACGAGCAAGTTTACGTTCGGTGTTTAATAATCGCCGCTCGGCGATCGCACGGGAATCGCCCAAGTCCGGTGTATTAGAAATAAACGGCAGCGGCACCACATAACGACCGCACTTTTCGCGAGTATGTTCCTTAGTGAAAATCTCTTCTGCCAACTGATCGAGAGGGTTTGATACAGGATTACTCGGCAATTCTTCTATTTCCCAAAATTCTCTTAAAGTTTTATCTAAATTATCGTCTTTGACCGATAAATGAAAGTTTACTGAAGACAACTTATTTTCGTAATATAATTTGCCACTTACGACAAACCCAAAAACAGTTTCAATAATATTTGGAATATTAGAGTGAATATTAATCGGTTTATTGTTTATTAATTCCGACACAATATCGTTCCCCAACAAAATATCTATTGAAGACTTTACGTAAAATTGAGGATCCGCTAATACATAATGTTGATATTTACTTACTACATCGCACGGAAAATTGATATTTGGCATATCTGAAGATACCTTTGAAACTATCACCATATCAACAGAAAATATCGGAACGTCCGATTTGCACGGTTTTATGTCACACGTAACCATACCTAAATTCTTTACGACTTCACCACTAAGACCAGACACGGAAAACGGACACTTTCTTCTACGCAAGCCCAAACGTTGAGCACAATCTAACGTAATGAAAGAACTTTGTACACCATATTGAACATTAGCTTCATTCACGGAATGAAGATTCTCGTTCGCAGCAGCAGGCTCAGCACTCACGGAGTGTGATAAAGAGGTTCCGCTCACGAGCATGTTCGCACGAGAAGGCTGCGCCGTCGACACGGTCGATGACGCACCAGCTCCCAAGTCTTGGTGCAATAGGTAGTGATGAGGTGACAAACAAACACCACAAGTTAAATTGCTTTTACAATTTTTCAATTCATGACCGCTTTTTAAACAATTAATACACAACTTTAAAGTGTTAACACGGTTAACCCTATCAGATACAGACATTTGCCTAAATGAATCACAACGATAAATCATGTGATCTTTATTACAATGAACGCAAGAAATACTAAATTTATTTTGCGTCTCGCATCGGGAGGAAGTTAAATTTATTTTTGAAGACGGTTGGCTAGTGCGTGAAAACTTATTATTATAAGAATTTCGTTGTTGTTGTTGTTGTACAGCATTTTCTTTATTTAACTTAGGAATAAAACTATTTTGTAATTTCATCTTATTTGAATTGTTTGTAGACCAGGAACTAGTAGTCGGAAAAGTATGTTCAAGTACTTTAATTTGTTTGTTAACAAAATTTATTAATTCTGAAAAGGTTGGCAATTGGTTTTGATTACGGCTTTCTTCAAAGAGCTTTCTAGTATGATTATCGAGACCCCGCAAAGCAATATGACAGAACAAATAGTCATCTAAGTTTTTAATATCTAAAGCTTTTATCGCTTTTAAAGAATGATCAAATGTTTCAATAAATGAACTCAAATTAGTTTTAGTATCTCTTGATAATGGTGTAAAGCTCAACATTCGGTCCAAATACCTACCTACCAATGCCCGGTTATCTTGATATTTATCTAGAAGACTTTGCCATACTACCTCATAGTTGGTAGCAGTGATAGGAAGATTCCTCACCATATTGTACGCAGGACCCTTTACACATGACAAAAGATAGTGAAATTTATCTATGTTATCGAAATTACGGTTATGAATAAGGGAAACAAATGTATCATAAAACGTAGGCCAATTTTCTAATTGCCCATCAAATTCAAATAAAGTAAGTTTAGGTAATGAGGGTCTCACAAAATTAACATTTTCATTACTCGATGAACTTTTTGTATTCGACTCCTGGTCTAACTTGCTGCAATTAATTGCAACTCGTTTACACAAAAAATACATATCGTCAAAACTCTCTAAAACGCTAGTTGATGGTTTTGATGTTATCTGTAATTGTAATTCAATGGAAATTATTTCCGTAACGATAATCTCAAAATCACGACGAGTGTCGTCAAGTTCTGAATACTGTACCATAAAACGTTGTACCGAATCTAAGTTATCACAACGAACTTCTTTAGATAAGTTATAAACTTTTTGTAATTTGTTAAACAGATATTCTTTTTTAAAAGTTAAAGTTTCAAGTCTTACTAATAATTCACTATCTAAATTCATTTCTTGTTCTTTCGGCTCCGCCATTTTGTAAATGAACTTAGAATAATAGAATTGAATACGTTACGAACGTTCAAAAGCCAAACTCGCCCGTGTTCAACTAACCACTTCAAAAGCAGAAAAAACAATAATAATGTTACTTCTGTAGGTAAATACGATTTACCGTGATGTAATTAATAACTAAATATATTTTAAAGATATTAAATCCGGCTCGAAGGACCAGTAAATGTGGCGTTAATGTACCGAACCACTCTTCGACTTACATAAAATGGACTGTAGAATTGAGATGCTTTTGAAATGATTGTATTCACCTTAATCGAGAAGCCACAGAAACAAATCGCTTACCTTAAAAACCGCCCTGTTTCCTGCTTGGAACTCGCAATCCTTGTAAACGGCGTCAACTCTGTGCAGCGTTCAACTGATCCAGATTTTGCAGTGGTCTTCTTTTAGTAAGATCTATAACTTCACTCTCCGAGCGTTAAGATGTTTAAGATTAACTAAATTTGCCGGCAAATGTCATTTAAAAACTAATTATTTTAATATACGATAAAATGTTCAACGGTCTTTTTGAGAAGAAGAATAGACATCTCGTTATTTCTTATTTCTATAGAAACGGCAAAGACGGTCGCGCCGCCCAACGACGTCTTGTTGAACCAAAAAGAATGCGTTCCATTTGACAGTTATAGTATTAAGGCAGCGTCTGCTCCCACAGCAAACTTGATTAAGGTAAATTTCTAACAATCAGCTTTAGAGGAAATGGCTCGAACTATGACAGAGCTTACAAAAAGACTTGAAGCACTTACTGCTGAGGTACACAGTCGTTCGCGTTCCCGTCAAAGACATACACCGCATCATAGTCGGCAACGAACACCATCAAAAAGATCACAATCCAATTATCGCAAATTCCCACAATGCTGGTACCATTTCAAGTTCGGCAATCAAGCAAGAAAATGCCTCCGTCCTTGTGATTACAAATCGGAAAACGGGCAGGGCAGTCAGTAATGGCGACAGATGATTGCCCAACCTCAACTGGTCGCCTCTTCGTCACAGATCATAAGTCTAAAATACAGTTTCTAGTGGACACAGGAAGCGACTTATGTGTCTTCCCTTGGTCTGCGCTTCGCGATCGCCGAGAGAAGACCAATTACCAATTATGTGCAGCTAATGGCACCGTTATTAACACATATGGTTATATTCAATTTAATATCAATTTAGGCCTGCGTAGAGATTTTATATGGAAATTTATTGTAGCTGACGTTACAAAAGCAATTATTGGAGTAGACTTTCTTTCATATTATAATTTACTCGTTGATGTTCGTAATAAACGAATTATTGACGCTACTACAAAATTGTGCACCATAGCTTCAGTTGATATGTTCAGTTGATATTGATGAAATTACAATACCTAGCGTTAAGGTTGTGACCGATGTATCAAAATATCATAACATCATTTCAGAATTTCAGGATATTATGAAACCTTCAGGTAAACCAATTTCACCCAAACACAACACTGTACATTATATCCGTACTACACCGGGTCCTCCGATATCATGTTCTCCCCGCAGGTTAGCTCCAGAAAAATTGAAAATCGCCAAAGCTGAATTTGACGCTATGTTGGCAAGTGGTACAGCACGTCCATCTGACTCACCTTGGGCTTCTCCGCTTCATTTAGCTCCCAAAAAAGATAAAACTTGGCGTCCGTGTGGTGACTACAGACTGTTGAACGCTAGAACTATTCCAGATAAGTATCCCATACGTCACATCCATGATTTTGCTCATAACCTATCTGGTTGCACAATTTTTTCTACCATAGATTTAGTAAAAGCGTATAACCAAATTCCTGTCAATAAAGATGATATACAAAAGACAGCTATCACGACACCTTTCGGGTTGTTCGAATTTCCGTATATGACATTTGGTTTACGTAATGCAGGACAAACTTTTCAGAGGTTTGTCGATGAAATGACTCGTGGCTTAGATTTCTGTTTTCCCTACTTGGACGATTTTTTGATCTTCTCGAAATCTGAGCAGGAGCATGAAGATCATCTTCGCCAACTCTTCTCCAAGATGAGGGATTACGGTATGATCATAAACACGTCTAAGTGTGTCTTTGGGGTGTCAGACGTAACATTTCTGGGCTACCACATTTCGCAACACGGAACTAAACCTCTGGAAAGTAAGGTCCAGGCTATTAAAGAGTTTCCTGTACCAAAAACAGCCAAACAACTCCGAAGATTTTTGGGCATGATAAATTTTTACAGAAGGTTCATACCACAAGCCGCCCAAATTCAATCGCCTTTACACGCTTTGTTAACAGGTTCTATTAAAGCATCGCATCCTGTCAACGTAGAGGGTGACGCGCTGAAGGCGTTTGAACACTGCAAAGAAAGTCTGTGTCGAGCAGCATTGCTAGCACACCCTGACTCATCAGGTAAGTTAGGCCTCGTCACAGACGCATCTGATTACGCTATAGGAGGAGTTTTGCAACAACTGAAAGATGGCAATTGGCAGCCACTCGCTTTTTTCTCACGTAAGCTGAGTCCCACACAGTCAAAATATTCACCTTATGACCGAGAACTTCTCGCAATTTATGAGAACATAAAGTATTTTCGACACTGGTTAGAAGCAACACCATTTACAATCTATACTGATCATAAGCCACTATGTTATGCCTTTCATGAAAGAAAAAGTAACTGTAGCCCACGTCAATATAGACACTTGGATTTTATTTCTCAGTTTTCTACAGATATACAACACATATCAGGAAAAGATAATGTTGTGGCTGACACGCTTTCCCGCGTGGACGAATTGTGTGAACCTGTTGACCTAGAAGTGTTGGCAAAAGCACAAATTGAAGATTCGGAACTGCAAAACTACATTCACGAAGAAACCTCGCTACGTATCAAGAAAATAGGAATCCCTGGTAGTCGTATTAAATTATACTGCGATGTCAGTAAAACGACTCCAAGACCATTTATACCTATTACACTACGAAAGCGTATATTTGACTCCCTTCACTCACTAAGTCATCCTGGTGCCAATTCGAGTGCAGAACTCGTAGCACAGCGATATGTATGGCCACAGATGAGGAAAGACTGTCGTGAGTGGGCTAAGGCATGTTTATATTGTCAACGCGCAAAGGTTAATCGGCATGTAAAATCACCACTTGGTTCTCTCGATTTATCTTCAGCAAGATTTACACACGTCCATTTAGACCTCATCGGACCATTACCTCCTTCTCGTGAATATCGATATTGCTTGACAGCAATCGATCGCTTTACACGATGGGTTGAAGCTATTCCTTTAACCGATATCACGGCAGAATCTGTGTCGAACGCATTTTTATTTGGATGGGTAGCACGATTTGGATGTCCTACTGATGTTGTCACCGACAGAGGTAGGCAATTTGAGAGTGCAACGTTTCAGCAACTAGCAAAATTAATGGGCTTCAAACACAGAAAAACAACTGCTTACCACCCTCAATGCAATGGCCTCATCGAAAGGTTTCATAGGCAATTAAAAGCAGCCATTATATGTCACGCAGACGTTAATTGGTCCGAATCTTTACCACTAGTACTTCTCGGCATCCGGAGTTCATTCAAAAAAGATCTTCAAACATCGTCAGCCGAATTAGTATATGGCGAACCGTTAAGGCTACCTGGCGAATTTTTTGCCCACAAAGTTGACCAATGTACTACTGATATAACTGAATTTTCAGCTCGTGTCAGATCATTTGCCAACAATCTTCAGCCAAAACCAACTTCGGATCATTCGAAAAGCAAAATATTTATTTACAAAGACCTTTCATCTTGCTCTAATGTATTTCTTCGTGAGGATGCATTGAGAGGGTCTTTACAGCCAGCCTACACTGGTCCACATGAAGTGGTCGAGAGAGGTTCGAAAATGTTCAAACTGCGCGTCAAAGGTAAAATCGTTTCAGTATCAATAGACCGATTAAAGCCAGCCTACATACTAAACGAACACCAATGTACGACTGTTCCCACGCAAAATATAGTTTCCCCTGAATCAAATAGTGCACCGAGCGTTAAAACCACTCGTTCTGGACGGCAGGTAAGATTCCCTAATTCTTATCGTCCGTAGTCTCGGCCTCTCGGGGGGAGTGATGTGGGGAACCCACTATACATACATACAACATTCCATATTTATTTATTTATATATATTCACCACTACCATAAACATTCACATAGATTATTGAAACACTCTGGCAATTACAAAAAGAATAACAATAAAAAGAATATATATATTATATTGATTTATACTCTCTGTCAAATCATTTTTCGGAATTTGTTTCAGTATTAATATCTTTAAGACGTTGATTATATTTAGTTATTTTGTGATTGTATATATTCAGACTAAAGAAATTGTGCAAAGTTATTTGGAAGTTTCAATTTTCGTCATCGCTACTGCCATAGTACGTATTTAGATTAGTTTTTTCCAAAATGGAGGTCAACGGGTAATGGTAGCCTATGATGGCTCTCACTACCCGACATAGCTTCCATTACCCCATTTCCAAAATTATATATTGATGTCGTTTCAGTTCTCAAGAAAACTTCTTTTTTATTTTAGATGCCGCGTAAAAGGAATCGTACGACCACAAAAGCGTCATGGACGGTTGATACACTAAAAAAAGCCATCACTGTTTTAAAAAGAGGAGGTACTTCGGTATACAAAGTATCTCAACAAACCGGCAAACCTTACAGCACATTAAAAAAGAGATACAATTTAGCGAAGGCAAACAATGCTAGTTACAAAAACTCTCCTAAGCTGGGAAGGCGTATTCAGTATTGCACAAGAAGAAATACTGGCTAACCACCTTCGAACTATGTCAAATAAATTTTTTGAGAACAGTTTCGTAAAGTATGTTATAGTGTGGCTAAACAGCTGTAGATGATAGATTTAACCAAGTCAACGAAACTGCGGGAAAAGATTGGCTAGCTGGATATTTACAACGCCATCCTGATTTGAGCATAAGAAAGCCTGAAGCTATTAGTATTAATAGAATCCTCGGATTTAACAGGACTGAAGTAACGCTTTTTTTTAACAACTTGGAAAGATTAATGACGCAACATAACTTCGAACCACATAGGATTTATAATTTTATTTGTGTTTACTAAATTTTATGTACGATCTCAATTAAACTACTTAGGTTAAGTTAAATTTTTGGTAAATTTAAAGTTTGTGGCTTTTAGTTTGGATCCTTAAAAAATGGATATGACCTGTTCACTTTTTGTAATGTGGCATTTATTATTTGTTATTTTGTTTGATAAGTTGTCTTTTTATTTTATTTTTGTTAACTAGATTTTATGTAAGATCTCACTAAAACTACATAAGTTTAGTTAAATTTTCGATAAATCTAAGAGAGTGGCTCCCATTTCCCATATGAGCGTTAAATAGGCTCTCATTTCCCGCATGTGTCGGGTAATGGGAGCGTCTGACTTTTTTTGTAAAACTTTCATTGTATCCTAATTCTTGGCTGTATTAAATTATAAGTTTGATTAAACTACACTCTAATAATAAAGGCAAGAGTTTCCACTTTAAAATAATTAAAATGTTAAAAAATTTGGTTTTTATTAAAATTTTCCCTTAGTAGGCTCCCATTACCCTATACTCCCCTACCTAGCGTAAGTGACGTGTAGCTACAAAGAGAGCTGCCCTACACTGCGCCGCTCCGATCAGGAAAAAAACGGACAAGTGCACAAGCTACTCATCCGAGTTTTTCATGTCATTCCGGCTCTGTTATAAAGAAATAAATGTAATTTAATGAAACAACTCTTTTTATAAGTTACAACAACGGTTTTTATAAGTTATGTGAAACGTCAATAAAACTAAATACAAACGCGTTGAAACCGTTTAAAAGTTGTTTCATTTACGGATAGCGCGCGTGAAAATATAAGAAATCGATAAGAGTAATTTGTTATTTTTTTTTCGCAATCGAAGTTGAAATAAAAGTTAATATGACACACGGTGCTAAAAGAAGTATACATATCTCGGATTATATTTACTTCGAATACAATGAGTCGTTTTAGACCATTCTGTAACAACTACTGACCCTAGGACCATAATAGGTTTATTCGATTCCTGACTGTCTGATGACAACAATACTGATTTTAAAATACTTAAGAGTCGATACTGACTTTAATATTGAGAATAATAGATGTTTATTCTTAATACAAAACGCTTAAAAAATCCACTCGGTCCCTGGCACCCTGAGATGGGTATCGAACCCACGACCTTTCGCAATCCGGGCGACTGCTCTAACCACTGAGCTACCCAGGACCTAACAGGACTGACGAATCTTTCAAGCACTTGTTACTTTTCGCTACTACAGAGCGTATTCTCATCAATTGATTTGATTATAATATTTGATCAATTTCGCATTGACAATGCTATACTGGAAAATATTGTGAATGAAAAATAATTTCCACTTTGTCCCTCTCAGAGTTTGTATTGCGTCCCTTGTGGGGATTATAAGTGACTTTTTTTAAGTATTTTACGTTAATAATATAATAGATGTTTATAAGTACTTTTTATAAATAATAAGTGGATTGGAATATGTACTTAAATTACTCAAGTGTTTACATTATAGTATGTAGGTATACTTGCCTAACAATAACTAGATAAATGGATTAAGTAACTTATACCATATGTACATTACCTACTAGTTTATCCATTTTCCGCTTAAGCCAAACGAGATCAAAATAATGATATGCTATCAAAACAATTTAACCTCACCTTGACAGCACGGCAGTGTCTTGATCAAACATAATTTTGTTGTGGTTAGTCAGTGCGTGCCCTTCGCTTCGCATAAAGCGGTGACATTCGTTGTACAGTTAACCACGTCAGTGTCTGTCAAATTTCTCCAATTGAATTTTAACTTTAATACATTGAAGGTAGATTTCATAATCAACTACGGATAATAAAAAAATAAGACCTCCAAAATTTATGCGTGCCTAAAAATTAATAAACGTACGAGACGACTCCTCTTTTCGACGGTTGAAAATATAAACCTATATCCATAAACAAATAAAATTAAGTTACCAGAATAATGGGAGTAGGTTACTGATCTGAAACGTATACATCAAAATAGACATTCCTTAGGAATTAATTGATTCACAGTGCTATACTGAAAAAAGCTTAAAAAATCCACTCTGTCCCTGGCAAGCTAAGATTATTACGTTTTTTCCGAAACTTAGCTCAAAAAATATTTGAATTTCAAAAGCCTTATATAGCACAATAAAAAATTAATTTAGTTTATCCATAATGATGAATATTATCGATAAACTTTATACTAGATACATAAATAATATTCCATTGGACCCGGATATTCGGAAAAATGTCTTATCCATGTTAATCTTTTTATATTATACAAGAACCAAAATCAATCTACCTACTCCGATAACTGTAAATAACCAATATTTTTTTATTGAATAAAACCACATATAATTAGGTTCTATATAGTTTAATATCAAAGAAATAATACATAAGGAAGAGGTTTCCAATTCTTGTCTTATGAGAATTAGCTAAAAATATACATTATAATTAGGTAAATTAAAAGCTATATTCAAATCAACGTAAATATCATTAGAAAATAACCAAATATGTGAATTATTCAACGAAAATTACAACAGGTCAAGTTTCAGTTTTATTTCTATGCGTTAAGGTTTACATTTGAATCAATTATTCGATTTTAATATCTAATTGCCTCATCATGTAACTAAATAAATGCTGTGACGAGTACATAGAGATGAAATGAAACATAAATGAGTTAATTGAGAACATTTATTTTAAATTACACTCTATTCGGTGACAAATATAACTTTCATCGTTTAAAGTTTGAAAAAAAAATTGAATGCCTTTGTCGAGGATACTTCAAAAGATTTTATGAAACAATGTTTTAAAAATTATAAAATAAATAATTCTCCCGAGTAAAATTCAGTATTTCAAGTTCTGGCCTTTTGCGGGAAATTTAGCTCTTTTTTAATACCGAGTTGCATGCTCCAATAGATAATAAAGAGACCTGAGACAATATAGATTTGAATATTGCAATTACTGGAATAAAAGCCATAACTTCAATCAAACTTGGCTTAAGATGTCGATAAACACAATGGAGGAACCCATGAGTCTACCACCATTACACAATTATCGATTACACAAAATCCCCGTAATTCGAAGAAGCACTTTTCCCATCATACAATTTAACGCATATTGTGTACAAAGTGGTATATCACAATTTTCCTAGTCTACATACAATACATATCGTGTAAAAATATCCATCGAATATGAGATTGTTCTACATGATACAACTACGACAATATTGGGATTATTGACTAGGCAATTGATATTTTTGGCATAAAATAACTTAGAAATAAAATACTTAATATTACTTCGGTTGCAATACAAATAGCTAACCAAAACATTGACATAATGAACTTCCCTGACAGTTATACATAGTTTCAAAATGAGAACGGTGAAGCCTGTACATACGTGACAATATAAAATAGCCCTTACTGTATATAGAAATAGAAATTACAAATAAACTTATTCAATAACTGTAATATAGATTCCTGTCAAACGAATTTGTGGTTTATGGCACAATTACAATAAGTTTTGCTTATTTTTACTAAAATAATTTGTTGGTTCGATTGAAATTCTGGATACGAAATGTCTTTTTTAATTGATCTAATTATTCGTTAAATTAAAATAAATCCATACAATTATACATTTGATTGATCTCTAATCCTCAATAAGTGAATGATATTTTAGTTTGCTACTCTCGATAATGTGAAAATCCATGATACAATCAACATGTTATACATATCTAACAACTTCCTACATTTGATTTTAAACCTTAATCCGGTAACATTAAGGCCAAAATCTATAACGGAAATTTTACACTGGTAAATAACCTGGTGTGTACAATCTACAGGTGAAAGCTTACATATCCTTACTCCTTCGTCAATTGCAGAACTAGAAAATGGAGGGTCACAATATTAAATTTCTTATTACTGTATAAATTTTGGGGCCAGAAAAGGTTATTATTCTTGTAGTGAAACAACTACGCCACTGCTCTTGATCATTATTAAACCCATAACTATCTTACTACCGGCATTCTTAAACAGTCTTTGACTTCAACACATTCCCAAACAAATGTTATGTATGTCCAATTTACAATCGATAGGCACCTATGTAATAACAACTGATTTAATAACTTATCCTCTACAAGAGTTAGAAAAATAATGGTTTCAAACATAAACAAGACATGTTGACTCTCACAAAGGATGTATTATAATTTTTGAATTAACAATGTAACGATCCGTCTATAAAATTGATGCAAGAGTTGCAAGTGAGCTGAAACAGGTTGAGATATGTCTAAAATATATATACAATTTCAACATTTCTTAAACCTAATAGTTATAACAATAAGAGTCAAAATTGTATACATATTTATAAACGTACATATGTACATAACATAAAGCAACACGCCAGATTACTACAAAAAATCAAACAGCTTAAGGCTTGCACTCCATTAGTTTGATCTTTGGTAATAAATTGATGTGCTGTCGCTAGCTCTGACAATGTTATTTTGCTCTCACAGATATCAAGCCCTGTTCCAGATCACTATTGAAAAGAACCCCTATCTATTATCAAGCAGATCTAAGTGATATTATAGATATCATGCCTATAACAATTATGATAATTCTTACATAATGTTCAAGTAAAAATAACAGTTCCAAACACTTATTACGGGTTCGTTTGCTCTGCAAACTTATTGTTCAACAAACAAAAACACTCCACTGTAACAAAGAAAACAACAAAATAATGTGAGAAAATATTGGTATTAAGGTAACCAATTCTTATTCTATGCGAGAAACAAGCTTACCGCGTAACTAAATTTTGGCTTCGATTTAGTTGACATTGGATTCGATCAAAATACACTATGTTCAATACTTTGATTGAACTCGACATAAAAACTGCATTTTGATTATATCAAAATCTGTGGATCTTGGTCACAATAATATAAAATTACTCGCTACTTTTTTACACTATTATTTTTGTTTATCATTAATACTGAAAAACGAATTAAAGTGTTTGTCATCCTATTAACATTATAATGTGAAAGTTTCTATGTTAGGATGTTAAGATATTTGGATGTTTGTCGGTCAATCACGCCGAAACTACTGAACGGATTTGATGAAATTTGGTATACAAATAGGGTATTAGCTGACTTAGATAATAGGATACTTTTTATCCCACTAAAAATTTCCCTAGGGTCCACGCGGGCGAAGTCGCGGGTACTAATAATGCTTAAATACTTTGGAGACAATATTTACCTGTAATTCTGTAAAAATCTAGACTCGAATTCGAAGTCACTCTTGTGTTCGAATTCACGCCATTTAGAGTAGAAATTCTATTGATTCCGATTTTTGTGTAAAAATAAATAACAAAATTGATTGGATATACGTTTCTAAGATATTCTATTCCTATGTCATTTGGAAACTCACTTCACTTATGCCACAAAACGTTATTACCAATTCAAGGAGGAGCGGATGCCGCTTTTTAAAGTGAATTCGAATTCAGGTTTGGAATTTTTACAGAATCGCAGGGCAAATTCGTATAACTCAACAATTTTTTGAAAAGCAGCAACTCGTATATCTGTTAAAACCTTGAAAATAAACGAAATTAAAAAAAAAACACCTAGGTCAGGGGTCGTAACTGTCAAAATATCATACTAAGGTACAAAAAAAGAACTCAATGGTTAATAGTTTTTATTTATTCTCAATACATTAGTCGCAAATATGTGCTTGCCGACCGTTGATTTTAAGTATTTCAATTCACGTTTGTAAAGTTAATGATTGTCATAAAGAAAGTCAGCATTCCGCATACACGTAAAACGAAGCGCATTAATATTGAAAAACTACGATTTGCAATCAAGCACAACAATTTGAAACCTTATTCAAACTCCGATGAGAGGTTCACATCATAAATTTAGTATAGGACTGATTACAATAGCCGAAACCCAGTCATGGAAATGTATGAACCCTGCGCGTAGCGGTTTGGGACTAACATGATATAATTATAGATTTAGTCTTCATATTTCATAGTTCCACCGATTTAAAGACGAGAAAGATTTAGCGTTAGAGCGAAACATTTCATGTTTTATACTTTAGTCAGATTGTAGTACAGTCAACAACATACAAATCTGTCAATTTTTCCCAATCGATTTTAAAACATAATACATTGACTGTAGAGGTCAAAATCCATTGCAGAAATTTGACATATTGTGGTAACCTGACGTGCAGCCGTGCATTCATAGGTAAAACAAAAAAAAAATTGATTCTAAAAATTTACTGATCTTTCGCTTTGGCTATATAACTAATTTACATTGTACAGTTAAAGCCCGCTCGTTAAAGCAATTGACCCATGAAAATAAGCAATTAAGTGGTAGGCACCTCCGCCTTCAAACATCACTCAACAACTTACCACATCTTATTGGAGATTCCCTATGTCTTCCTCGAACAATCGCTTTCCACCTTTAAGTATTTTCTCAGGATCATCACCATGCGTCTTTATGAATTGCTCCAACCTTAAATCAAATAAAGGTAAAGGAACTGACTGGAACAGGGAATACTAGAAGAAGACCTCTTCGGACATAGCACGATTAAATAAGACATGTTAATAAAAGGCTGTTATTTACGAGTTATATTCATGAAGTGTATGTGTATAAATTTGTGTATCTGCTAGACAAATCCAAGAAAGGGTGTTTTATTTAGACCATAAATATACCAACTTATCAAACCTAGTCAGCTGTTTTCCAACCAATATAGCTAGACCTATACTTATCCTACGGAATAACTTACCTAATTAACCATTGAGCCCAATGTTCTCGCAATTTATCAGTCGATAGGTGGTAAGCATCAGCCTTAGATCCGTCAGTGTACGCGATAACAAGCAATGCGTCTCGAACGTTCAAATGTTTATAGTTCAAATCATTGCATACTGCACCGAAGTATGCTGCCAATTGCACAGGGTTATCGTAAGTTAACGATATCGATTTGCGAGGTTTATCCGATTTTTTCCACTCGATTAAAGTCGGTTTATCTCTGGAAGCAGAAAACATAAACTTCTTGTTATTGCACACCCATTTATTTCGGTATTTAATAGTATGACATCCTATTCGTAGATTGTCCATGATTTCAAAGACGTTTCAATATTTCCAAGACTAACAAAAAATATTACTGTATTTTTTAAATGGGCAAAATAATTTAGTTATTATATTACCAACATCTGACACAATCAGTCTTTATAATTTATTTGATATGTGACAAACTTTAATCATCTAAAATTAATAAATAATACATAAATAATGTGGAATATCCACATTAATTAGTCAGTTTTTTGGTAAAGTTTAACGAAGTTCAGTTTAGGTCAGTTCAGAGTACACTCAGATAGAAAATTATAGATATGGCATACCTACCCAATTTCTATACCTTTAGAACGCAAAACCTATATATACTGAGAGTTGATGACTATTTATGACTGCAATTGTTAGTTTGTAAACATACTCATTTGCAACTTTGTTGACTTAGCGTTTTGCCAAGAGGTGAGAATTTTTATGTTGTTATCATTAGAGTTATATAAATTTCAACACAATACACATATGCATAGATTTCAATATGGTATAATATATTCTTGAGATACCAAATGTACGTGTATTTTTATGACAATACGGATAACTGGCCTCGTTCATAGTCAAGGACGACGATCAAAAGTCACTGGACTTGACATTATCAAAAAAAAAGGAATTTCATTTAAAGATAAAAAGCATGTGTAAGTAGAAAGATAGTGTTTATCTGGCGAAATACGTGTTTTGTTTATTACATTATTTGATAACATTCTTGTGGTAATTTGGTAATCAGCCCAACTATATAATAACTTTTTTTTTTTTTGGATAAATAGATTAACTATACCAATGAAAATTACATCATTTTACTTGTTGCCTCTGATAAATATTAAACGATAATCATTATTGGAGAGAATTATTACATTTTGACAACCTACGTGGCTAAATGGCGTCACCATATTTAAGGTGAGGTTGTACGAAACTACTACTTTTAAAACCATTTTATTGTAAGGGTATGCTAACAATTGCCAGATAAAAATAATTTTATTTAAATTAAACATATGAAGAATTGGTTTCATATAAATGAACATTTCATATAAATCCCTTAAATGAACATATTTAAAAACATATTTAAACAGCAGGTCATATGCAATATATAAAATTTCCAAATAGGTAGTTAACTATTTTCTAAATGTTTAAAATAAATAGAGCTAATCTAGAGAAGAGTTAAGTAGTAAATATTGAATAAGTGTTTGTAAAATAACAAAATTAGCTTTAACTAATAATAATCTTCTGCTTTGAATGAAAACAAAACTTGCTTGAGATAAGATTATAAACGGTTACATAATGTTAGAACTGCTAAGTGCTTTTATACTTATATGAATTACGTTAATTAATTATGTAAATATTTGTGTTTTGACGCCTAAAAATTAACCCATAACGGACGCCTCAAAGTTTACCCGTACGGAAGATCCGTTGAGCGTCTAACAGAAGCTTGTGTTAGTATGCAACGGAATTTCTCCTACTTGCTCCTGTTGAGCTCCTATCATCAGATTATGATGATATATATCAAATTATAAGAATTAATAAATCTGTAGTAATTTATAAACTTACTCATAATCTGCAATGGCGTCAAATATGCCTCTGTATTTCAGGACAGGATGTACAACATTGGACTCTATTGCCTTGGGAGAAGAAATACTTTTGAGCACATCAGCAACTGACACCCATACTCCTTCTACTTCTTTATCAATGCGTAATTGAGTTTGGGGTTGTGTGAAGTAATTCTTCAATGTAGTGTGAAATTTGGTGCCGACTGCCATTTGTGCTGTGAAGGAAATTAAAAGAAAAATTAATAAGACACTGACATTTTCAGTGGGCCACAGAATACATCTACTTTTTGATTACTTTTAGTTATATTTGGGCATGAGCATACCAAGCATTTATTTAGGGGTGGGCGGTAAAATTTAAGAAACTCAATTAAAAAAAAATTATTAATATATGCATTGGTTCCTTATACACCCCTTAATTCTAAAATGAAACAAAAATGTAATGTTTGTTGAAGTTTATTAACATCTTTTCATATTTCATATCAACATACAGTTCATAATTAAATTAAAAAAAAAAAAAGAATATTAATAGATGCACATTGTAATGTCAGTAATAAGTATAATTATAACCAATTTTGAATCAAGGTTATTGATTTATTTCAATGACCTGCATGAATTCTGGCATTCAATATTAGCTAAAATTCTGTTACCTTGAATTGGCTTCAAGTTAAGATTGAGGGTGGGGCTAGCTAAACCTTACACAACTGTGAGTATGCCCTTGCTATCAATAGCCGAGTTTTAAGTATGGATACTGGAAGTATGATATGCCTAACACATGGATTTGAGTATTTCTATCCATAACATTAGTTATCTATCACACATCACAGTTTTATAGACAAATTGTTTTTGTAGCAAAACTTAACAAGAGAGCACTACCTGTTCATAAAGGAATTATGAAAAATTGTGTAACTAGTTTAACATCTACTAATATTATAAAAAGGAAAGATTTCACTTTTTTGCACTGTATAGAAATGACTGGACCGATTTTAAAAATTCTTTCACCTATGAGAAACTACTTCATATATGGGTGACATATGTCAATAAAATAAGCGGGTGAAGTCGTGAAAAATGGTAGCATTGAATAATTTGGTTATTTAATACATCAACATCATAACCATATGAGACATTAAATTGTGAAGGACACAAAACAATCAATTATTTTAGTTAACTTATTAAGGAATGCATCATTAAGATTATTTAAATGAAGAGTATTTCGAAGAGAAGAGTATTTATAAAGAAATATGAAAGCAGTAGAAATAACTGAATGTTATTTGTTGGAAAAATAAAAAGTAAACACAAGATCAGTAAGATGTGTCTCTCTAAACAAGACTTCAATTGATGAATCGAGATCAATCGATCGAATAAGATTACAACCTTCAATTGATATTTTAGTGACAGTTGTATTAACAATGACCTTAACAAAATTCACCTTGAAGTAACAATTTAGCTGTTGCAGTCAAATCATAATTGAATGTGCTCAGTGCTCTTTTTATTCACTAATAAGAGACATCTATGAGCATTATATTTATGAAGGACTAGCTTTCCAACAGCGGCTTCACTAGCATGATCCTTAGGGAACTGTTTAGTGGGATGTTAATTATCCGAATAAAAAGTTCCATCAATTAGTTATGAGTAAGGAGTTTTGTGTCTCAACTAGACAAATATACAAACTTATACAAAAAATATCATCAAATAAATGTACAAAATTATCCATAATATAATATCAACATACCTTCATAAAATTTATTAAATTCTTCTAATCCCATTTCAGCTATTCTTTCTTGCTTCCATTTTTCTAAAGCATTTTTGGAATCCTCAGTCATAGTTTTATTCAATATCAGAGTGACAGATGGGTATTGCTTGGTGAAATCATTTTGATGTGGTTTAATTTGAAGGATTCTATCTTCACTAGCATATCCCGGCTCAGCAGGGGAACTTCGAGCGGCATTGCACGGAGTGAATGTCTTCAACCCCCTACAGGTTGTATTATTAATCATAACCCCAACTAAGCTCACTAAATTTCTACTATTCTGCCACATTTTTCTTTTTAATAATGCCACTGGGAGAAATGGATTACAATTAAAGTAATCAGTCAAAACCACATTTTCTTTGCCACTTTTTAAGTTAGACGTATTTTCGTTAGACGATGTCGCGTCGTTGTTTTGATGTGAAATTCTATTTTTAGCTGGAACACACAGATAAAATTATATTAGATACGCACGTGTATACTTCTCGGCGCCGGGCGTCATATGATATAAATTGGCAACACACGAAACGAAGCTTATTACTATGCGATACACATTGCGAAAGGAAAGTAATTGAACAAAAATAAGGGGCGTGTGCTTATACCGGTTCTGTGATAGATTTTAGCCGGACAGCGACGTTGATCCGCAGTCCACTATTTCCTCGTGCCTACGAAGCCCGATTTAGCTGATAATAGAAAGTTGAAATGCGTTCACAAGGTCACAGAAACCATACAACGCGATTGTACACACCTGATTTTTGCGATCGCTGTTTCTTTTGCTTGCTCGTTTCTAGTAAAGGTCCAAACAAGTCTTTGTTTTCTCTATTGTATAATTTAAGTTTTTCTGCAGGTTTCAGGAGAGAACTAGGATAAACTACTTTGTTCCTAATTAATTCTTTGCATTTTTTGTCGCAAGTTATTCGGCGACCGATAGTAGAAATAGGTCGCAGCATCCCGAATTTATATATTTGTCGTCTGACAAGGAATTTCGTTAATTGGTTTCCTAAATTAAACAGGAAGGTACTGAATATGTTACAAAGTCAGTTAGATATAAACGTTTTATTTTCAACAAAACTAAAAACCTCACAAACTAGCAAAATACAATTGAACAACTTAGTGACATTTGACATTTTTTGACAACTTACTAACTTCATTCTATCATCATGTTCCATCATTCATTCATATCACATTGACACATCATTGTCAAGCTTAACTCTCAAAGAGTTTCTTCTTAAATAGCATGCTTTTGTAAAGCCAGCTATAAATGAAGCCAAATAAAAGTAAATAAAATATTTAAAATTACTCTGGTTTCCCTTCAAAAGGCACGCACAAATAGTTTAGAACGAATTTATTTTTTTATGCGGAACCAAAGCGAAAAACGAAAAACTGAATCCTTTTAAGATCATTCTGTTTTCTGTCTTTCAATGAGGAAGTATTTTAAAAAAACAAACGAAAGCACTAAAAAAGCACCTCTTCTAGATGGCGACTGTAGCAAAAGTTGATTTTTGCAGGAAACGAATGGACCAATGGAACAAGAGGATTTTTTAAGCATTTTGTATTAAGAATAATATCACTACAGTTTTTTCACCACAAACAAAATAAATATCAATTAACGTTATAAATTATTAACGTTAGAAAAATTTACAACACAAAAAAACAAGATTGTCATAACGCATAATATTCAGTGATAGACAACTTTACTATGTTTTCTTTTTTTATAGTATTTTCTTTACTTATATTATAAAGAGGAAAGATTTGATTGTTTGATTATTGTATGTTTGTTTGTTTGCAACGAATAGGCTCCAAAACTACTGGGCCGATTTTAAAAATTCTTTCATTTAGATATCATATGCGGTGAACATAGCTTTTATCCCGAAAAAGGGCAATTAAAGGTATGAAATGGGAATCGAAATTTGTATATGGAATTAAAACATTATCATATAATCCATTGTTTACGGTTCAATTTGTCATGGTAATGAGGAAGTATATCCGTGTCATGATATTAAATCTTATACAAATGATTTACTTAATTAAATTGCTAAAATAACAAAATAAGCTTGGATTGAGTTTATTATGGGCTACTTTTTATCCCACTAAATAGTTATCTAGGGACTAAACAGCAAGAATATCATAAAAACAATGTTTTTAATAGTTGCCTTTGACTAGTTAGACCAAAGAGTAGTATTATATGTTAGACGTCTTATCTAATTCAGAAACATGTATCGACAACTTTAGTTTTGATACTAGCGCCATCTAAGAGAAGTTATAGAACTTCTACATTATCAAAGTATGTAGCTTATATCAGTTCTAAATGATTTTTATAGATGGCGCTAGTTAATCCTTCTTTGCAACAACATCTTCGAGTGACAACAAATCAAAGAGTACCTAGCATTATTATAACAGATACTTGTGAGAGTGGTGAGAAAAAGTAGCTACTTTGATTATAATATCATAGGAAATATTCCGTACATATATGTAAGATGAAATAAATTACTGTTTTTTATTGTTAGATATCCTTTTTATCAAAACTAAAAAGGCGGTTAGAAATCCAACCAACTTAAAATACACTTGTAGTCGGTATTTTTTTTATTGATGTTACTTGCAAACCGTTACGATTAGGTCGGCTCAATAAAACTTTGCACCCTAAGCAAAACACTGGAACTTGACGTCCTAGGTAAAACATTCAATAGCATTCAAATCACAAGAAAAAAAAGACTACAATAAATTAGATACACCGATTAAAGAATCTAATTTTGCCAATGAAAAAAATCTATGATCTGAAAATTTCATACTTTAGAATACTGCCAACATCTTCAAACAAACGTATTTTTTAAGGTAGGTACCGCAAATAATTAGTTAAAAGATAATTTGTTTGCCATGCCTTGCCGCCCCCAATTATTATAATGCCCGCCTATTTATTCCGGAATCTAAAACATCTCTGAAATTAATCACATTCTTTTTATATCCGATTTGTATTTATGCCATTTTGGTTATTTTTAAAATAATACTCACTTTATTATGTTATATAATATTTTAATTTATATTTACCTTGATTTAGCCCCGCCTAGTTTACCTATATGGACGGGCCGGCCCTGTAAGAAATGTTGTATATAAGTAGTCCTGGCTTGCAAAGTATGTTTATTAAAAAAAAAAGAGAAAATTCCGAATCTTTTTTATAATTTTGTACATCAAAGGCATTATAAATTATAATAATAAAATAAATTCTCTATCGAAAAATGCGTTTCATCGGAGTCGTACTTATTTAGTATATCGAATAGACGTTATTTCGTTTTTTAAGAAAAAGACAGACCTTCAGGTGTCATTTAATTCGTAATATCTATAGCATTTGTTACGAGAAGAAATCGAAAAATGGTTTTAATGATCGGGACAGTTTTTCGGAAAACTACTCTCCCAAAAAACAAATTAAAAATAATTATATATTAGTTCACTAACAGTTAAAGTTGGCCCATTGTAGGCCCATAAATCCAACGATGGGTCAACCTAATCTGTTACTAGGGCAGTACATGCGATTAGTATCGAGTAAGAGCGGTATGGTTATTACATCTCTCTCTCTCTCTCTCTCTCTCATTATTACCCTATGTTAATTCATGCCCAACTGTAATCCCTTACCAAAGATTAGTTTACTTACACAGTGAGACTTGATAAAAGCGTATGTTATCCCAATAGACCCTCATTTGCATTAATTACTAGCCAAGACAAATGTTGTGAAAGGAAATCCGTTAAAGGTTTGGTTATTCGCATGTTACATACGTATACTCTTGGGATATGTTAATCTGTTTCTCCGAAAACGGAATTTCGTCTATTTTCGGAACGCTAATATTTTTAAGGGTTTAATAAAGGTCTCGATTTCAGTTTTCATTTATGTCGACCCCTGGAAAACCGAACCAGACCCAAAACAGTCGATATCGATCACTTTGGGAGTCGCTTGTTTACATCTATACAGTTATTAATAAACAAGGTTTAGCATTCACATCACCAGGCCTTTTACGTTCCCACTGCAGGGGCTCGGGCCTTCCTTATGTTAAGGATGGTTAAGGAGGATGGGCCATGACCCTCCACGCTGACCCAATGCGGATTGGAGGGTATTGACGACTGCAAATGCAGCCGGGACCAACGGCTTAACGTGCCTTCCGAAGCACGGAGTAGCTCGAGATAATAATTTTTTGGTCACCCATCCCGTGACCGACCCTTGCGAAAGTTGCTGAACGACTACGATCGCGGGCCGCGGCGCTTATCCACTACGCCACCGAGCTACTCTAAAATTAATGCTGGGATTGCACTTAGTATTTGTTAAAATTCATATTTTGCACAGATTTAGCAAAGGTTTAACCTAGTAGTAGGTTTTACAGGAGTATTATATACTCCAAGAAGGTAGTCCAAGAAATAGGTTTGGTTTTCCCTGTATAATATGAATTTTGACTAATACTTAATTGCAATTTTAGCGTAAATTTACTCTGACGCTTAACCTTGTTTAATAATAGCACTGATAATGTTTAATAGGTACCTACGCAAATTGGTAGATAGGTATTATTTGCATTAACTACTAGCTTTTCGCCAGTGGCTTCGCTTGGTCCCTAGGGAACTGTTCGGATTTCATATAATTACGATAGCAAATTGAATAGTAATGAATGGATGCTGTGGAAACGTTTTGATTCCCCATACAAACTTTCACTTCCATTTCCATCCATTCCGTTTTTTAGGATAAAATATAGCCTATGTTGACCGCATATAGTGTATCTTTCCAGTAGGTAAAAGAATTTTTAAAATCGGTCCAGTAATTTCGGAGAATATTCGATGCAAACAAACATACAAATAAAAAAATAATAATAATCAAAGTCTTTCCTCTTTATGATATTATGTATAGATATAGATAAGACACAAATCACGTAGGGGAAGATTGGGACCATTCGTACACTCTTCCTTAGTCCATGACTTTTACATCATTGAGGATCAGAAGATAAATTACTGAAGTATCTATTAAAACATAAAGCATACGTTCTGCTCACTTATGAAAAAAGTTCAAAGTCGATATCTTGTAGAATAGATCAATGGATGGAAATTTACCACAAGCTCATGAATGTCCGAATCTGCCCCTATTACGACGTACAATCGTACATGGGCAGGGGAACATTCAAACACTGTGGTAACTTAATATATATTAAGGAAAACAACATATTTAAAAAAATACTCTCGAAATTCTTTAAAATTATGTAATCGATATATCGCACACCTAGATCTAAACTAAGACAACTCAAAAAACTAATGTGGAGGTCTGACAATACATTTGTTTACGTGGCAGGAACGCGACCACTGTTGATTCGACAAAAGAAAGCTAAAGTTATCTAGCGGCTCATCCCCGAACCTTTATTGAATATGTTATATTGGATAGATGCATATAATCACCGAGAATTTGAATATTGTACAAAGCAAAACTCACTCAAATTTTTGAGTTGTCTCAGTTTAGATTTAGGTGTGCGATATATCGATTCATAGTAAATACAATGATTGGAAGACAGATATTCAAACTGTTAAATATAATATTAATAATATTGGATTAAAGTTTCAGTGGCCCTTTAAAAACTGTGATTCATAAATCTCTGTTCTACTCTACTGTATTAACAGAGGACGAATGTCCGTGATATATCGAATGTCTTATATTGTTTTAAACTTTCATGGTCATTAACATCAGAGTGATTGCTCTGAACAGTGGTACGGGTATCGAACTAGAAAGAAGGTAGATAGATATTCTGCCTATGACACCCACCCGCAATTACTTAAGTCAGTTACTCCGTGATTATGGCTTTTGCAACAGCGACTTAATATCGGGAACTCGTAAAATATAAGATATTAGCTGTTTTCCCATGACTATGCACATATGAAATATAGCAGATGTCATCCTCATATGACGCAGTTAACCGTAGATGAAAGATTTTTTTTAAATCGATCCAGTAGTTTTGGAGCTAATGAGGAAGTATTAAAAAAAAACGAAAGCTCTAATAAGCCCCTCCACAGATGGCAACTCTAGCAAAAGTAGATTTTTGCAGGAAACGAATGGACCAAAAACAGTCATTGGAAATGTATTGTATTAAAAACTGTATATTTTTACTGTAACTGTACAGTAAAAACTGTACTGTATGTATTAAAAAACTGAAAGAAAACTCACCAGAGCTTTATAACTAAACATATTAAAAAACTGAAATTTGTATAGTTCGAAACTTAGATATCAATAGATACAAATACGAAAAGGTTCAAATAGAATATGAGTTGTTTATTGAGTTTTGAAAACTAAATTACCTTTAAACATGAAAGGGTTGTCACAGAGAAATCAAGAACATACCGTGGCGACATTTAGTTTGATTTCGGGAAGTAATGTTTTTTTTAAAATACTTCCTCATTCAATCCAAACTATCAAATCTATTCTCTTTATAATATTAGTATATAGACATGATAGCAATCCCGTTTTTAACAACAATTCTGATTTCTTATGTCTTAAACAAAGTACAAAGTAAGTCAACAGTACTTTATTTTAAGTGAGCAGAGTTAAAAATCAACTTGAGCATTTTCCATATTGTGGTGTATCACAACTAAACATACAACCTAATAACAATAAAGTTCTTTTAATAGATTAAATATATTTGGAATAAGACTCAGAAACTAAGAGATCGAAACAAGATGCCTTGAAATTTCTGCCACGGTATCATAAGGTTTCGGTCTTCGTCAAAGTACATCTGCTTTTTGGTCGATGGTTTTCGTTAGCAATCACCTACTTCAGCTGGTGCAAATTTTTTCACCCATGTAAAATTCGCTACGCCCTATCTCTGCCCATTGACCGGACGGCAAGGACTCTACATATAAATAAAACCTTCCCACTAACTAACAGGGGTGACTGTTAAGGAGTCTGCCGACGAGTTTCCAGTTGCCACCCCTGACTAAGGGTATACCCCTGAAAAGGGATCCTCCCTAGTCCCCACCTCGTGGGAATCGCTCAGGGTATGGTAGTACGGTTATGCCTTTCCCCAGTAAGACAGAGCCACAGAATAATGTCCCAGATACAAATTTTTATACATGAACTTTGATTCAGAGACTGATTGTTGGATAGTCGACTACTGCGAGTTCACTGGAGTGCGACTGCCTACTGTCTAGCCATGACTCTAAGCATAGCACACGATCTTAGCGATGATATATATAGCGATATTTCGTTTTTTTTTTACTACTTTGGTGGATATTACTCAAATCAAATTACATGTCAAAGTAGTAACATGAAACTAAATATCGTCATAAGATCATTAAAATCGCGTATAATATGGCTAGAGATTTAGGCAGTAGCATGCCAGCCGTCTCTTAACCCGTATCTCAATTATTCATATTAATAATTAAAATATTTTCTTTATACCTACATAAATTACACTACCTCTTACGACCTTTTACGTTAAGAATTGTGTTAAAACTGTTATGTTAAAAATTTACTGAATGTTTGGAAAACGATAAGATGTTAAAATAAAATTCATTCTGGAATAAACCATTCATTGGCGGGCCACGAGAGCAAAATTTTAATTAAAAATGTCGGCTATAGCCTCTGCTGCGATTCATTTTACACTTTTTATCCGCGAAAAAACTCATTTAAGTCGGCAATTTGCTGGAGAAAATAGACACAATTCTTAAGCTTTTAAGACCCTTTAGGAACACCGTTTTAATGAAAATGTAATCGTAAATCATTGGAGTTTTCATGGCATTTTGAAATAATTTAACTAACTTAACAAAATATGTCTACCTGCATAATAATTAGCCTATTGTTTCTTTCTACTAAAAAGGTTTTATGACAGATCATATTATTTCTCTATTTCAATTCAATATAATAAGTAGGTGGACTTACTTTAAAAGTATTTAATTTATAAAAATAGACCCATAAATTCAGCATCCTTAGATGCCTGATGAGATATGATTCCATAACCTTTAGCAATCTAGAAAATTTTTCATATTGGTAAAAATTCCATTTCTGGCACTAGATGCTTGATTTTTTTTAAAGTGTTTTTTCGTTTCGATAAATATAATTATATTGGTAAAAATCCCATTTCTGGCACTAGATACTTAATTCTTTTAAAGTGTTTTTTCATTTCGATAAATATCGTTATATTGTAAAGGAGATTTTTTTTTTTAATTGAGGTATTCCCATAATGTTCTTATTTCCTTCTCATTAGAATTTCATTTAATATATATTCTTTATATCTATCTCGGATCAAGAGTGAGATATGTGTGAATGTTTTTCAGAGTACCTAATTAAACAGTTTTTTTTTCTTTGTCCCAATATACTGGTGATATACATTTGACAGATATTTTTAAGATAACCATTGGCTTTATACTCAATTTCTTTGTCCTATTTTCCTAAATGGATTAAAACCGAATGACCAAACATTAGGACGGGAAGGTGCCAATTTGCTGGAACGATCACTCAGCAGGCAAAAAGGTGATTGACCAACAGACTCCATTTTTGAATTAGGGTATTACAAATGAATTTATTAGAACCATTTAAATTATAATTATAGCCAATATCAATGATTTTATTGTGAAAAACAACATATTCGATAATGCCTCTTTTTACGCTATTAAAGATCTTGCACCACCATTGATTTTAGTTGTAAGCGAAATTGCCATTACTATGATATTTTTCATTACATGATATGAAAAAAATTACAAATTGTCATTAAAAATCTTATTTGTATTTCTCAACAGTCTCAAGAAGCTTTGAAACCATCATTTTTTATTATAACAAAAGGGAACTACCAAGTTATGAGGAACAAAACCACTTTACCACCGCTGGTTCTAACGATAGGAGAGGTCAATTTTTCTGTTTTTGTGGCTCGCAAGTCAGTTTCATGAAGTCGCCATCTCTGAGATCCCAGCTTCCAGCTTGCGTAGCATGACAAACTCGATTAACGTTTCTTCTACATCAAACATCACTTTTCTCGGGTCAAGAGTAAGATAGCGTATGGATGCACCCGAGGTAACTGATATTTGGTTGTAAACAAAATGTTCTCCATTTCATCATACGAAACGTGCAGGTCCAATTTCCGGCCGGATCACTGTAGAAAACGATCGTTTCTATATTGTCTCGGGTTTGGGTGTAGTACCTTGGTTGTTTCAGATTTTCCATAATTCTAGTGTTATTTACCTACACATTTTGGAATCTGACCAATATATGTAATGTTGTCTAATTTTTTTTTTATCAGGAGTAGAACTGAAATTTACATCACACACTTACAAATATTATTAAATAATGTCATACTCATTTGCCTTCCTATTAGTGCTACACACTACGTTTTAATAGTGGACGTATCAATAATAAATAGTTTATTAATAAATGGTCAAATAATGTAATAAAATAAATGAAATGATAATAGAAAACTAAATTAAATCATTGAAATTTTTTTATTTATTACTATTACATAAATATGTGTATTTTTTTTTGTATCTTGAGGAGGAGTTAATAAATAATTATCCTTCATGAAAAGAAAATTTTGTAAGTCATCGACAGTTTTCAAATCTTTTCTAACTCCCATATGCCATAATACTATCTTTTTCTTTGTTTTATCGCTGACTACTGTATAAATACTCTTTTGTAGATAATTTCCTTTCTTTTGTTTAATTATTCTATCTAAAGTCGTATTACTCAATGGAATTAATTACGAACGATCTCCGCTGTATTTGAATTAGAGCGCTTTCATACTATTTTTTATGCTTGAAACATCACTTTTTCGGATCTCTACACCCGTTAATTCGGCTATAATTAAATCTTTATTTGTTGGGCTAAAAGATTTTGGATGACTTTATCTTTTATCCTTATTTTAAATCCTTTATTAATTTCCCACAATGTTTCCGGCAGAAGCGCTTCAACTCGAAATACAAGCAGAAATCGTTCTAATAGAAGCAAGCGATAGTAAGCGCAGCGGCAGCCGGTGCAGCAGAAGTCACCACTATTGCCTCACTTTCACACACCTCATTCTGTGCGTCCGTCGTACTTCGCCCCTGCAGTTGCTACGCGCCGACCTCATATACCTACTGCTCCGTATCATGGCGTCCTAAGATATCAGATTGGTCCTGCTCGCGGTGAAACATGGCAACCACAGACTTTAGATATGCTTATTCTAGCTCACTATTGAAAAGATAGGTACAAAAAATACCGAAGAGACACCTTTGCCTATTTTTGTACGATGCTTTATATTCGTCTTACTCTCTTTTGACCAACTTATCTCGATTAAACGCCGCTCTCCACGGCCCGGCACGACAGACTGTCGGTGCCCTTTTAGTTACTGCTAGCGACCCTAGTGAGATTATTAATGTTTTACAATGACATTATAGTAGGCCTGAACTTATCGTACTTCATTAAGTAGCGGCTGTGTGGTCGCCACCCAAAGTAAATGAAGAAGGTGGAGATTTGCCTTTCTTTGCCGGCCGTGTGCGCAGTTGCATATCAGTTATGAAATTCTTAACAATATTTCATACTTAGACTCACCAGAGCTTTATAACTCGGTCTTACTGAAATGAACCCCAGGAATACATGTACGATGGAAAGATTTTGAAAGTACTCTCTTCCGTTTAGGCTCTGTTACTAAATTGGAGTTGCTTGCTGAATCTTTACTACGTTGCGAAAATACGAGTATAAGAGTCCAAAGCTTTTTGTCCAGATATGCTTGAATTTATTTCTATTGAATCAAAGCTTGATACCTTCGCTCGTTCCCTTTCAGAGTCCCTTTTGAAAGTTAACCCAGTTACAGTAAGCGGCCCTAAGGACTCTGTACATACTAAGGCTCTCCTCGTTTCCGGCTCTTTTAGCACTTTTGTTGACGCGGAGATAGCACGTGAGATTGGTGTAGGCGAACTTAAGTCCAAAATCAAGATCGATTGCATGGGCGGACTATCTAAGCTTACGGAGATAGAATACGTTGGATTTTTTCATTAAAGGCCTGAATGACTCGAAATCGCACGAGATACAAAAGGGTCGTTCATCTGCTTTCCTAATGAAAATCTCGGATCTCAAGTGTTCTAGCAACTTAGAGTTTCACCATGGCATTCGAAGGAAACTCAGTTAGTGGAACGAGAGTTGCATATTTTTTGTGCCCGGATCTGACAATTGATAGCAGTTCCAAGTCTCGAGCTGAAAGAAAGCGCTAAAATCATTTATAGTGTATGTCTCATAAATACTATAAATACTTCCATTCCCATCTTCAAACCCCTGTGTGGGGACTCGTACCGTTTTACCCAATGGCTAAGTTTATTGCGATGTGAAGCACGCGCGCATCATTACCTCGGGCATTTCATAGATAGTGCAACTGTGAACACCTCACCCTTTCATATTCCTCCTTCTAGTTTAAGTGCCCATTATCTGTAGAAGATTTACGTACCACAAAAACCCATCAGCTCAGGAAGTATTTTAGCTCCTCCTCTTTCAACAAAAATATAAAAGATTGCGGGTTATAAATAAAGGGCTCAAAATAATGATGAAATATAGAGTATATTAATAATAAAATAAAACATTAAATAGCAAAAACTTATTATAACAAAATCAGAAGCGTGTAGCGCGACATCAAACAGTGAGCAGAACAAACAAAACTCTACTTGACATTTGAAATCAGAAAATCAAATTAAATTGAAACTATTTACATATCCTGGTTTGATGCCCAGTTCGTAACAGCAGTAATTATTCTTTACATTAGGATATTGCTGTGTTTAAATCTTCTACTATGGGACATTGCTGTCATTACACATAACGACGTCATATGTACCACTATCAATATACTAAACATTTTAATATTTTATAACTAGTCATCGCAAGGCACCACAAACTTCAGTTCTTTTAGCCTTTGCAGGACCTTTTTCACATTAAGGTCAAAGGCATTTTAAACATACTACTTAAGTAATAGAATGCCTTTACGCAAAAATGTCTTTTAACCTTTAAAGCTACACTGAATAATAATTCTCTTTTGTATAACTAACAAGTATCTTAGGGCGAGGTAATAAAATGACTACTAGTACAGATATTATAATGCCCAAGTATAAATAGTAAGAGGATCGTAAATAAAGAGTAAATTGAACTAACAAAATTCAAACGAAAAAGGCCAATTAAAGTAATTTGAGCCAAAGTGTGAATTTATGAAATTGTATTATTTATACTCGTACAATTTCTTTTTGTATTTGCTGTTCTTTATTTAAATAAAATTAACGCGGTTAGTACACAGATGCAATTGCATGCAAATTCGAAACAATTGTGAAATCATGTCAAAATTTTGTTTCTGAAAAGGTGACAACCCAGTTCGCATTCCGTAGTATCTCAGATTACTTATTTAGATATTAACGGCGTCATTAATATATTTCGCAAATTACATTTTTAGTGCTAAAAAAATAAAAAGGATGAAAAATTCTATTTCATGCCGATAATTGTAGACAATAAGTGATAATCTACGAGTACATTAATTTTCCGTACATTATTTTCCCTGCACTTTAATATTTTGAACCCTAATATAACGTAGGTATACTTGAAATCACAGAGAACATGTCACTTAGACCTCCGTCATAACCAGTGATGGTGGTCCGAGTAGATAGATTGAATTGGGGTCATGGATCTGAAATGTATATATTAATATAGACATTCCTTAGGCATAATTGGTTATTATGATTTTTTCCAGGATTTATGCAGAAAATGTGCTTATAAAGAATGAAATAAGAGTCGGTGCATATTTGATGGAAGATGCGTCGCGTCTCGTCGGTTGCAGAAAACAGACTCGCAAATTATATAACATGAAATTCGATCTTGCACACTCGAATTTCCGTCGTGCACTAACACAAACTTTCGTGAGACGTTTGATGGATTCTTACGGATCTTTAGTCAAATTAACACCAATCCTAATTCAAATTGATTTGTTTTCAACGATAAAATTTAATCATAAAATTATTTAATTGATTACTTCTATTTTTAACTTAAGTATCAATAATATCATTATTAATTTAAACAATATTCAGTTGAATCTGGAAATACTCTCTGGAAAAATATCTTATCCATGCTATTCTTTTTATGAGCATTTATGGTACAAGTACCAAAAAATAATCTACCTACTCCGATCATTATGTCACGTGTTCCACTTTTGGACGTAGGCCTCCCCCAAGTGCGCCACAAAACACAATCTCCCACTGTCTTCATCCAGCCACTGCTGGCCACCTTTCACAGTAAAGTTGATCTTGCCCCAAGGCGGTAAACACTACAGTTGCCAAGACTTGGTTGGTCTCCATTCGAGAACTCTACTCTGATGACTGAAACAAATGTTATAAAACTTCTAGATACACTTCTTCGGATACAGTCTTCAGATCACCACGTCTCGAACAATAGTGCTTCTTAAAACTAGCAACTACTTTACAACAGGATTAGTCAAATCAGCATTTCTTAATAAGCCCACACACCATCCATTTCCAATAAGTGAAATTATTTTATTTTTGATCAATAAAATAACTCGTTTGATGACTCTCTGTATATAGTTCTGCTCTGTAAATGAAATATGTAATTTTACAATTGAAAAGTGTATTTCACTATATTGCAAATCTACTCTAATTATAATAAGTAGATTGGTGTTTCAATAAAAAGACAAATACAAGGAAACATTTTATAAAAATACATATTAAAAGATTATCGGCCCTTTTCTGAATTAAGAAAAACACAAAATCTCAACTGTTTATTCTCAATAACTTAAATTTTTTACGTTTCATATTGAAACAGTTCTAATTTTATCAAACTGCTATCAAGATAATTGAAAAATTATAAATGAGTAAGGAAAAACTGTTTAAGTGACGTTTATAATGGCTCAGGCACAGTTTGAGACGTGCTCAACTTCAAATTCTCAATTCAGAAACCGGGAGTATGTCCTATACATTAAAATTAATTTATTATTTAATTGTAAATTGTATCGTTATTCAATTCTTAACAAATCACAACACAAATAAGTAGGTATTAACAATTCTATGAGTTTAATCTCACAAGTGTCTTACGCCAAGAGCAGTGAGCAGAGCACTGCTCTTGGCGTAAGACACTTGTCTATTCTGTTATAAAAAAACAAATAGCTTCAAACACGGCGTTGATTAGGTACAGCGCTGTCACAGCTTTAAATGTTCAATCAAATAGAACCAACTTCAAAAGATATTAAATGTTTTATTTAACTTCTCAAATGTACATTTTTGACGCACAAGGCAATAGCATATTATTTACTTACACATGATTTACTTTTTTTCACAGTACCCAAACCTTAATTAGATTAAGTACTACAAAACTTATATTAATTAAAATGTAATTAATCGAAGCGTTAGACTTATGGTTCAAATTCCAGTACAAATTAACATCGCATTCGCTATAAATCCATCTGTTATGTGCTCAGCCTACTTACAGTACAATGACAAGTCACGAAATCGCTCTTAGGGCCGATGACTTTTGTGCTCGTGGCCCATTCATTAATTGATATTGACGATAACAGCGCTCTATACATTTTCACTTATGATAGATGTTTGTTAGATGATTGTCATATAGTGAATGCCTGATATCTCGATATTATACAAAGAACATTTGATTTTCAACTAAAAACTTAAATAGTTACATGATTTTATTTATTATTAAATTGCCTAGTGAAAGATATAAATGCACTTATGCTTATTTTCACTAAACTTAAGAGTCGCCTATATATTTAAGAATCGCCTAAGGTGAAAATACGTTTTACCAATAAGAACCACCTAATGGCATAAAGCAATGTCTAAAGTTATGCCATACGTTATGCGGCACCTTGCGCTAGGCATTTTAGTAATATCACAGGTCACAAAATGTGTCAAGATATAAAAGAAAAAAAATTACAAGTAAATTACAAGTAAACTGTTTAGGCAATTCCTAAGATGAGGCATTTCCTATTAAGTTATGCCTTGTTTTAGTTTAGTGAAAACGGGTGTTAATTCCATAAAGGGCATCCTCTATCAGTCAGTCAGAAAGATTGGTTATAGTAATCGAATACATGCGTTATTATATATTTTTTGAGATATAACATATTTTCTAAATCTGCTAAGACACATATTTCATTCAACAAACACCATGAAAATAAATTATTTCTTGCTTTGCTTGCTATTACGGAATCGTTGATGGGTGAGTCTGACTGGCACTTTGTCATATTTACAGTAAAAAAAGGGTAAGTACTTGCTGTCTTTGAACTAAATTGCGACCAAACAGGTGGTCATGTGGAAAGTATATCTAATTTATCTAAAGGCTCATTGTTGATTACTAAAGTCTAAAAACAATGACGATCCATTAACCAAACAAACCCGTGATAATTAGTGAAGTCAGTTTTCTACTTTGATTACGTACAGGAAATTAAATCCAGGACCTCGGAAATAACCAAATCATGGTACCCACCAATAGGGAAATCTGCTAATGGTAGTGTTATTATGGAAATCCCATAGCGCATCAACTATAAACCTATATGACACAGTTCTTGTTACTCGATAGCAAAATAGTCATTTTATCTGTTACCATAAATTTGTGAGGAAGACATTGCACTTATCATACTGGAATTTAGGTAGATAGTACAATTGCAAAATACAAGTAGTTGGGATTCTATCGAGGCGATTATAACATAATCATTAGCTGTATTGAGGCCTAGGGCAACGCCGTAGCCGGAAAGCTAGTCTACATAATACTAGTAAACTAGTACACATTGTTTTGTGGCCCTTTAATTTGGTATTAGTTAATTGTTTGATTTGAACGCCCTCATAATATATTTACTTTTTGGTGTGCATGGCTGCAGTATGTTTAGCTATGACCTGAATGCACCGCTCCACTTTCTAACCAATCCTTTCATTTTGTTTAGTATATTTTTACTTACTTTACGATACACGATGCTTGGATAAATAACGGAAGAAACTGACTTCCTCGTGAATCGGTAATGTGGCTAAAATTAACGTAGATGTTTGCTTTCGTAGTGCTTCGTATAATGTTTCATAATGTAGATAAATTTAAATCATCATATTTAAAGAATCAAACACGAAGAATGGGTCACAAACCTTTTTTTCGCAGGGGACTTTACGCTTGATAGACGGCAAAAAAGGGAGTGTTTGGGACTCTCCGTCCGCAAGGACCCAACTGAAGGCTAGTCGAGACACGGGTGGCATACCCAATACACCATTTCTTTTGTTGGAAAGATCTGGGATCTAGGCAATACATCATACCCGAAACGCATCGTATCCCCCCACGCGGGCCCATTGTGGAATGGTGTATTTAAACACTGCAAGAATTAAGACGTTCCATGGCTCGGCTTAACTAGAGATCATCTTTTTTTTTATTTATTCTATGGCCAGCTCTTCCGAATATATCTTTATCACCGCATCGCCGATTTTTTTATCACGGCGTAGTGTTTGGACTACGCCGTTCGAGCTCCTATTTATTAAATATAACATACAACAATTTTAAATAAGCTGTGGAAAAAAAATGTCGCCTTATTATATAATTTATTTTAAGCTATGCTACTAGGAGAAAACTAATACTATCGGATAACTATTGAGATATCATTACTAATTAAGAGCCAATATAGTAGTCCAATATAATAAGTCTGACTTTATTCTAATGCATATTTGTTAATTAAATAAATGTTAATGCAAAATAATATTATCGTCTGTTTATTCTAATCTGTATCGTTATATAATAAACTGATTAGTCAGACGACGCCCATTGCTGAGCATATGCCTCCCCCATAGCATTATAATATTATGGTAAGATTTTAAACTGACGATACATATGTACTTAATTATAATTTTACAAAGAACACAAGTAACGATAAAGACTTCTTTGAATTTTCAATACCTTTTTGTAATGAGGTCAAATGGCATGCTTTTTAATTAAACATTTCCAAAACGAACCAAAGCTCTAATTGACACATTGCGTGCGGTATGGCATAACTGACCCAATCAGTTCTTTGGTGTGCCGCTAATATGGTCAAGTACACTCGAGTACATAACGATAAAGTTTAAAAATATGAAGAGATAATAAAGTTATAGATTATATAAGACACACTCTATTTTTTTTAAATTGTTTATTGTTCAATTTTAAGTTTATCCACTTATCGATTAAAATATTTATAACTGCGGTACCGTTGTGTTATTGAATGTATAAAGCAACTTTATATTTTCATCAGCACGTTAGATTACTAAAACATGTTAAATTTCCCAATTAATTTTGAACTCAACAATACCTTAACGTTAAAATCAATCGGAGAAATTTACCGATTTGTATGATCGCACGTGTCCTACTATTAGGGATTGATGGTTTTTTATTGTGCTTGGAAAACCCCTCAAAGATATTAAAGGAGTTTATTATTTTCATTTTTATGAGTAACACACCTAGATTCATTCAAAATTATTACATTATTTATAGTGCAATAAAAAGTCACCTTTATGCTATCTTAAAAAAGCATAATTAATTAATTTTAGAATGGATATTCAAATAATTTATGTATATTACCTCACGGGGGCATAAAAGTTGACATAAAATTAAGTGCAGTATTACGAAGCGTCACGATTTCTTCATTAAGTACCTAATTGTGCATTATTAGATTATATACATTTGTTAAAAAAAATTCTTACGCAATTTATAAAAAAAGAAAGAAACAAAATATATATATTTCTACAGTGCACATATAAATAAACATTATATACCTAAAACATTGCTCAAATACAATAATTTATTACAATATAATATCGCTTCACATGTTTGCTTACTGTGAGGTTGCTAAGACTGCCGCTGATTTTCAATTGGCGCCTCATTTTCTTATTGATAAATGGATGTTGAATTGTTGGCATGAAAACCTCCTAAAATAAATAAACACGATCAAAGAGAGACAGAAAGAGAAAAAAAAAGTTGATTCTCAAACAAAAAATTCATTTAAAAATAGGAGCCAATCAAATTATTATTATATTAGTATATTAAGTACTATTTATATGTATTTTAAAATGATATATAAATGAAACTTGCATATAATATTTTTATAGCTTTAATTCAGAATATTATCAATTATTTATTTATGTTGTGGGAAAATAAAAAAAAATGCTCAGGAATCCGTGATAGATTTCAAACCCATAATAATTCACAATCAATTCAAGTTTTGTTTTTGTTCTGTTATATGCAATAAAGTATATTATTATTATTCATAATCAGGGCGACTAGTCTAGACAATATTATTTATTGAAAATAAACCTTACCCACATTAGGATCCAAATGAGAAACACAATCGCAAAAAGCAATCAACTGAAAGCCATTGTAATTCCATTCTAACGTTAATAATAAAACAGTATAGAGGATATGGATTCGACCAGACACATGCGTTTTTAATCGTATTATATCGAATAAAGCTTTACCTATCGTTTGTATTTACGCTTCGTAAACGTTTGGATTGTGTTTTCTATCAACTACTTGTCTCGGATAATTCCGCCCTTGTTTCCAATTTACACAACACAATTAATTTGGCTACTTGGGTATATAACTTTCAGCAAATATAAGACAAATTAATATTGACTCATAAAATAAAGTTGTATCTGTAATAGTCCTCTCATTTCCTTAGTATTTCTAATGAACTCTCTCCATAAAAAGGTTTCTAAATATTTTTACACAATCTCAAGAACGAGGGTGCCCACTGTTTGCCATGGTGGTTCAATGTCATCAAAGATCTAAAGGAACATAACCTCTCATAATTGACAACCCAAGACCACAGAGCGTGGCACCGCTGTACAAGGAAGCCCAACCTTGTTTTAACATGGAATATGGACAAAGAAATTATTTTATTGACGTATATAAGTCAAATTTTATTAAACAATATTATTCCAAAACTAACCATTGATTGATGAAATAAAAAAATAGTATAAAAGGGGTAACTTTGTTTTCGTGAAGAATATCACGCTGGGCATGCGTCATGTGAGGCGTGGATTGGTGGAAGTGGCGGGCCAGCTATTAAAGGATCAGATTCACTTGCTCGATACTTACTTTTTTTCAGCTCATACTGCTGTGAACAGGCTGTGAATATATAAAGTATGCCCAATTCCGTTCAAAACACATGATCACGGAGGGTGAAGTAATAGTAAAATCGTAACGGCACAAAAAGTGTCATATTTTGTGTCAATAACATTTACAATTATAGTTTCGTGGACACATTAATGCTGATTTTTTTGATGCATGTAATTAAACATAATTAACTACCAAAATTTAAAAACAACATCAATAAAATAGGTTAACATATTATTATATTTATCTACACATAAATCGAAAAATTCGTATTACGAATTCAATGATGATTCTATACATATGCACTTTATAAACGCATATACATAAAATTAAAAATCAAACTCATTATAGTATCGACAATTGTATCATAAAACTCGTTATAGTACCGCTATTTTTTTTTCTTCGTTAAACTAGTCTATGGTTTTTTTATACTCAGTTCGAACTGTGACAAAATATAGCGCGCGCATAAATTCCTTTCTTGTAACCTACCTATTTTGTTTAATTTCATTTTTTCCTATGAGTGAAAATAAAGTAGTGTATGAAACTGCATATAACTTAGATATTAAAACACTCGAGTCAACCTATTTTCGGCTTCGCCTCATGCGATAAACAGACTCTCGTGTTTTAATACCCCTTCTTATATGACAGTTGCATAAACAACTACTGATCAATTCCCCATTCACAGTGCTATACTGAAATATATTCTTAATGAGATGGATGGATAAGCATTTTTCATTAAGAATATAGGTAAACGTAGTTAAAAGTCACGAAACATACAATTTAAATTTAGTTACCTTTCATTGGAAAAATACTTGACGCAATTTCGTGACAAACAAATTATAAGCTCCTATTAATTAACATATTTTTATTCAACTATCAATATACGTTCTCAAAGAATATGATTCCAAAATCCAATCAGACAACGTAGCGGCAGACGTCTTGTAGCTCTATAAACATAATGTACACACCGTAAACAATTGTGTGCAACACGTGGAAAACAGTTCAGCGGGTTAACTGTTGGTTAATAAATAACTAACCCTGTTTCGTGGAAAAGTAAAGATTGGTTTAAAATTAAACAGAGCGTGCACGTTTATATTAATCTGTCGTCCGTATCATATACATATATTTAAAGCGTAATATTTATGTTTTATTCACATCTGTCTATTATGAAAAATATTTAGATTTAGATCCAATATTTTACTGTAAAAGTGTATTATAAGCAATTGTAATGGCAACCTATGTTTCATGTAGCTAATTTTCAGATCATTAAATTTATTGTTACTCCCATGAGTGTACAAAACGAAATAGCTTTTATACTGCTTTTAGTTTACAAAATAAAGGCTGCTTTAAAAGTAAAATACCTGAGAAATAAATGTGTTAATATGTGTTAAGACGAAATAAATTAATTTGTTGGATGTATCTTAAATGTTGGGTTAATTAGTTGAGAATATTATTTGTGTTAGGATTTTTTCGTTAGGTATATACTTAATCCATGTGTTACCTATCTTGTGAACATGTTAAACATAATAATATTGGGTGGATTGCCTGAACATTGATGAAAATACGCTTTGTAGTTGCGAAAAGTAACATTTGCTAGAAAAATACGTAAGTCCTGTTAGGTCCTGGGCAGCTCAGTGGGTAGAGCCCGAATTGCGAAAGGTCATGGATTTGAATCCCATCTCAGAACGCCAGAGACAAAGTGGATTTTTTATTAAGAATGTAAAAATCTAAATATATATAACTCAAAGGTGGCTGACTGACATAGTGATCAACGCACAGTCCGAACCACTAGACGGATTGGGCTGAAATTTGGCATGCAGGTAAATATTATGACGTAGACATCCGCTAAGAAAGGGTTTTGATCAATTTTACCCCCAAGGGGATAAAATAGGGGATGAAATTATTATCTCGAGCTACTGCGTGCTTCGGAAGGCACGTTAAGCCGTTGGTCCCGGCTGCATTTGCAGTCGTTAATACCCTCCAATCCGCATTGGGCCAGCGTGGAGGGTCATGGCCCATCTATAAGGAAGGCCTGAGCCCCTGCAGTGGGGACGTAAAAGGGCTGGTGATGATGTGAAAGCTACTATAACGTAGGCATCCTCTGAGAAAGGATTTTGATCAATTCTACCCCCAAGGGGATAAAATAAGGGATAAAAGTTTGTATGAAATGTTTGTCAATTGTAAACCGATCCTGCTGAGACTGCATGCATAAAGCTACTATGACGTAGACATCCCCTAAGAAGGGATTTTGATAAATTCCACCACTAAGGGGAAAAATAGGGATAAAACTTTATACCAGGTATTTGACACGATATAATGAATAAATATTCGTTAGAAATGCTGTTCAAAGTAACTTTACTACGCGGACGAAGTCGCGGGCAAAAGCTAGTATATTATAATGTTAGATAACAATTATGTAACTTCATTTTTTATTGATCGTTTTTATAGTATATATTCAGTTGTGCAGTTTCTATTCTCATTATATGCCTCTACCAATACAGTTTAGTTATCTTTTAGTGTCTACTTAATCCAGTTTAAATATTCTATTAACCTAGTTTTTACAACAGAAACAATATTCCATAAAAAATATCTTTTACAATTGTGGATACACAAATCAAAGTTTACGATTTTAATACAAATATAGAAAATATTTTAGGTGTGATATCATTGAAAACATATAAATTACTACAAAAAAATATAAATCTTTGTTATAAATCTACGTTGAACTAGAGATTGTGGTAAAAGTAATAGGAAGAAACGTATACGGGGTAGGGATGACTGAAATGGAATCCGATTAACGTTTGCATTCAATAATTTTCACCCTGGCTGATATGTTGCAATCGTGACTTTTGTTCATTCATAATTGTATATTATATACATTAATATATTAAAAATTGTCGATTAAAGTAGGTACATTATTTTCAAACCATGTAATAATTATTAAAGATTTGTCCGTTTTTAGTTTAGCAAATTAAATAATTTATACTAATAATAAAGCTGAAGAGTTTATTTGTTTGGTTGAACTCTATTATCTCAGGAACTACTGGAGAGGCATGTATATTTTTATGAGAGTGGGTGTTCTTTCATTTCTTCTTGAATTGTAACCAATTTCTAAAACTAAATGCGTAAATAATAGCCCATGTCCCCCGAATGTCATTTATGTAACTTCCCGTAGGTGAAAGAATTTTATAATCGGTCCAATAGTTTCGGAACCTAGCCAATGTAAACAAATTATTTATTATTTATTAATCTTTACTTTATATTATGAGTAGAGATTATTGGATAAAATTATATCAAGCAAATAAACAAAATCTTCTCTCCTATTAAATACTAAAAAGCATCAAATATATATATTTTCCTAATATAACCAACTTCAAACTATAAAAAGGGATAAATAATACTTATCTCAAAAGCGACTTATTTAAGAAAATGCTATTAAAGTCGGAAGCCTATCATTTAATTAATAATCTTAAAAATCATAGATTACGGCCATTATAAAATATAATCTTTTAATCTCATATCATATTAAATAGTCGTATCATATATCTTGAATTAGAACAAAAGCAAAGCAAACACAGTTAACCACTGAGTGAGTCTATACGGAAAAAGCATTGGCTATATGGGCTCTCTGTTTGGGTTAAAACTCTACAATTTACGATGGTGAGATAGCTATCTTGACACCATGATATAAGGTATCAGCTTTACTTATCTTTAAAAATAAATCTTTATTAGGTCTTGAATAAGGTTTTAATTGAAAGAACCTCTGCGACAGTGCTTTGATCTACACTGTATATTTAACAAGCTTGTATTGCTTAGTAGTTATAAGTCAAGGTGTTACAAATTTTTTTTTTACAATTTATCAAAGTCAATAATCTTTATTCAAATAGACTTCTTAAAAGTACTTTTGAATCGTCCAACATTTTTTTTTGCCTACCACTCGTTCAGGACGTCTTTTGGCTGGTAAGAAGAACGCCCAAGGAACTCACCAGCTCCAATAAGAGTAATAACATTTACAAAAACCATGTCATTACCAGAACAATATATTATAAACAGAGATAAAAAAAAACTATGGTCTTATAATGATAACATAATCATTTAATAATAATGGAAACAAGATAGTTTAGAAGTAGTCACCTATCCAGTTGCTGGATCATCTCAAGTCCAAGCGTTCTTATCTGTTATATAATCGGATACCTTATAATAAGCTTTTTTAATAAGTATTTTTTTAATAGTAGATTTAAACTGCATGATATCTAATTGTTGTATTTTACTTGGGACCTTATTGTAGAAGCGCACACAGAGACCCTTAAACGAGTTATTAACTTTTTGCAGTCTAGTGATAGGCACCGTTAATTTATTTTTATTTCTTGTATTAAAATTGTGTACATCACTTTTTATAGAAAACAAACTAATATTTTTACGAACGCACATTAAGTTCTCGTATTTGTATTGAGAAGCAACAGTCATAATGTCTATTTCCTTAAATTTCTCCCTTAAATAGTCCTTAATCCTAAGATTATGAATTGATCGAATTGCTCTTTTCTGAAGCACAAAAATTGTTTGTATGTCGGCAGCATTTCCCCACAATAGGATTCCGTACGACATTGTACGACATTACACTATGAAAGTAACTGAAGTATACTAATCAGGCAGTATCTATGTCAGTTAACCTATGTATTTTCATCTTATATCTTATAACTTATACCAAGCAAGGAAGCTCTACTTTACGACTATCCCAGTGACCTGTTCCAGTAAACAGCCGTAAAGCCCTGTAGGGCACAGCATTACGTCACGATGATTTTACGACCACGCTGACGTCTCTTTTAAAGTTTTGAGTTATTGAGTTTCCTTGTTTTACAGCCTCGGTCCACACTCAGCGCCAATTAATAGCTTATTTAGGTCGAAGGGAGAGAATTAACACCATTTAACAAACGCCGTTTTGGACGTAATTAAACAGGCGTTTCACGTTTATGGCCGGCTCGAGAGAGTTAAAGTGGGTATGACAGTTTTGTTGAAAGTTTTCGAAGGGAATATCTATTAATTGCACACGTATCTACAAGTGATATTTAAATAAAGTTAAATTTAATTGATTACTTATGTCCCACTCTAGACAAATTTACAATTGAATATCTTATGGTCTTAACGCATGCGAGCAGTTTTTAGAAATAAATGGATTAAATGAAGGCGTCCGTGGAGCTCGAGGGTGCAGCGGTTAGCACGTAAAGCAACTTTCGCAAGGCCGGTTCTAGGAGGGGTGACAAAAACTTATTAGAGCACTAGCAACATCTTAACGCATTTATTGCTAGTGCTCTAATAAGTTTTTGTCACCCATCCTAGAACCGGCCTTGCGAAAGTTGCTTTACGTGCTAACCGCTGCACCCTCGAGCTCCTCGGACGCCTTCATTTAATCCATTTATTTCTAAAAACTGCTCGCATGCGTTAAGACGTAAATTCTCCAAATTCAATTTGATTCGTTTTGATAGAGAAAGCCTGGTCCTCAGCAGTAGGAACGATAGTAGACTGGTGATGATTTTCGGTTCTCTCGTGTCTATAAACGGTTTTCATACATACAGTCTTTATAACCTTTCATATAATTTTCCGTAATTTGTTTTAATCTAATCGTGAAAATCGTCGTTTCACATTGTGTATCAATTTGGCCGTTATTAGGTGTCAAAAGTCTCTATTTGCTTTAACATCAACACTATCTTTAAGTTCAAATCTATTTCTTTATGTCGCGTTGAGTCTGTTATTTTATGATTGACGCAATAGTGTGCGTAAAGACAATTTTATTATATCTGTGATTGTCCACTTAGCAACGCAGAAATAATGAATTCCCGTCTTAAGACTGGACGTTAAGACAAATGAGAAAACGATATGAAATTAATTTCCCAACAATGAGATAGATAAAGATAGAGTTAAAGTTCCTCGGCTACGTAAAATCCTCGGCTACAAAAAATATTTAATGTGTATAAAAAATGTATTTATCATAAAAAAATATATATATAACGAAAATATTTATATTTTCTTGGTATAAAATTAATTGGTATTTAATGATTTAAGTGGTATAGAACCAAAGTCAAATAATTAGAGACATACCTGACTGAACTAATAAGTTCAATTTCGGGTACTCATCTAGTACGATATAAAATATAATCTTGTCGAATTCCAAATTGTTTAAGTGCTCCATAAAAGCATCGCACAGGTATCCCACCATTTCAATGTTAGTAATTCCCAATCATATTACTCCGTACCGTATTATTTAATATAGAATGTCACATGTCATATCGAGCGACAGCCGTGCGCGACAACACTGTAACATTTATAGTAATTTTTACATGAGTAATAACTTCAAAAACAAACTTATTTTACCTGTGACATATATTTTTAAATTGTTAAGTAATACACAATTTCATTGGTGATGTGCATTCCAATCCATTCAAAATACAAACGCTTTTTGAAAAGTGTCTGGAAGCGTTATTTGTCTACTTTGTGCCTACTCTACACATTTTCCATAATTACGGTCATTTTATTTGGTCAATATGTTGGTGTACGCCAACTGAAGCTAAAGCGTGAACTTAAGGCGTTGAAACGCGTGGATAACATCATAAATTTAACAATAACATTTGCCATAATATTAGCTAATGTGTAGGGTTGGCATATAATGTAAATCTAAAGACCTGCTGATCCTATAGTGGGTAATATTATAAAGTGTGATAAATATTATATTGAGTAGAAACATGAAAATTTTATATTGATGATTGAAAAGTGTCATCCATTTTTATAATGGTATAATGACAACTTAAAAGAATCGCAGGAATATGCAACATAAACATGCTGGATAAGAATTCTATTCGTCCTCGATTTACGAGGCAAGAGGACTGCTTTGTACCTAAATCTGTTATTAAAACAACGGCGAATAAAGCGCTTTCACAGCGTAGAATTTAATGAAATAAAACCTAACCTTGTAAAGTCGGCTTTGTTTGATTATAACCAGCTTTAATGTTACAACATTAAGGCAAAATTTGGTTTCCCTTGTTTAAAAATAATATGAACACTAAAAGAAGGTTAACTAAAAACGAACGTCACTAATATAGACATTGCACTAAATAATAGGCTATTCGAAAGATGAAGTTATTATAAATTCAACATTTACGGGCGGGCGTGGGTTATTGACGAAACGTTCTCAATATTTAATAATGTTTCCATAACTGCTTTTATTGCCGTGAGTGTCAGTTTTGGAAGTCATACGATGTTATGATGATAGACATTTACGATTACTATTGTGACGGGTTCGATGCTCGGGCAAATAATAAAAGGCTGACTAGCTTGAGAATGGATTTATTTTGTGGTATAAATGCTAAAGAAAAGAAACCAATACATACCCCTTTTTGGGTTTCTTGATAAAAACTTGAATAGCCCAAATTACATAATACACTTATATTATATAATTTCTATTTTAATAACTCATTCATTGTTATTAACAATCATTAATAGAATTTTATGTTTAAATTTATATGATTTATAATATATGTGATTTACATGTTTACAAGAGATAATTTTTTTACGAACTGACATCCGTAAAAGAGTATATTTGATTAGTCAAAATTTCAAATTACGAAAGATGAATAATAAAAAGAAATGATGTTGAATATCAAAGACAAAAAGTTTGCAGGCTGAAACCTGGGAAAAATAAACGGTGGTATGGCACACCGTTACACTATGAACGTATTCGGTGGGCCAATCGATTTAAGCCGGTATGAATATTTGCAAAGATGACCACGAAAACTGCCACTTTTCAATTGAACACTGCGGCAGGAGTATAGACCAATGCATTGCCTCGACGTAAAAAATGTGTAGATTACGTAAAATTTAAATTATAGTTGAAATAAATGCGAATAATTTATTTTAACACAAAAGTAAAGAAAACTATTGTAATATTTATAAAATCTATATCCTGTCTTACTTATAAAATATACCTATAAAACTCATTATCAAATGCTAGGTACAGGCTTTCCATATGGAATTAGATAGGGGGTCTTGTCGGGTCCATAACACACCACGCGGGTCCAGTGCGGGTTGGTTAACGACTACAGATTCAGTTTGGACCAACGGCCCCACGTGCCTTCCAAAGCACAGAAAATCTCGATATAATAAATATTTGATCATCCGTCCTATTATCGGCCCTTGCAAAAATCACATCGCAGACTGAATGCGCTAACCACTACGCCAATCACTGCGCCATCAAGCTCATGGACCATTAAATTGCGTGATCTAATTATAATAGGACGTTTGGATAAAAAAATCTATTTAGTCCGTCGATGAGATAATAGAAAAATATTAGATACGTCTTTTTTTTTTTTTACCTCAATTGAACAAGAAATGGCTTAGATAACAGGCATTACAGTTGAGGAGTGGGGGCTCGCTACGTCACAGTTTTGTAGAAAATGTACGAAAGCGTGACGTCATGTGACATTTTAACTCAATGTATCGCAGTAATTTAATGATTACGAAAATAAAAGTGTTGAATACATTTCAATAATCTACCTATTGACATTTGTGCTAATAACTTAAAATTACAAAATAAGGGTAATCAAAAAAGACAGCTTTAATAGATTCCTTCTGGGCAAGCTCGTCCCTCCGTAAATCTCATCTATGTCCTTAGGCTAGATTGAGGTCAAGCGTGCGTGAGTCCATTGTAAACAAGTAAAAAAAAACAGTACAGTTAAAATCATAGAAGTAAAAATGTTTGTATGTCCTATCATTGTGTTCCTGGACCTGGAAACATAATCTTACAGCGAGTTGACACATAATTTAAAGTTTTATTACACCGAAAACTTTACAGTGCACCTCGACCACTTTAATTATGCCTATATTACGTCATAATATTATTATACGTCAATCAGGGGATGGTAGCTGACAATACGTAAACAATCGTTCGTTTTATTTTTCAAGGATACTTTACACTTTCGTCTGCAAAGTAAATTACTATACCGTATTTATTTTTAAATTTACTATTATGATACTGAAATACAATGAAGTGGAATAATAATAAATAAAGTTTTCGATGTAATTTGTAGACACAGATAATTTAGTACGCCACATACCATAACGCGAATTAAGGCGACCCAGAACTATTGCTATAAAAGGGTCTTTTAGAAATTTATTGAGCAGACTCGCTTAATTGGTTTGTGACATAGTTCCTCATAATACCAAGTAGTGTTATACTATTATTTATGCAATATAATTACTTCAAGATGATTCTAGTTAATGCAGTAGTCATGTAATAGCGGTGATATAATGCAATAATATTGAATAATCATCCCTCCAGTAGCGACATTTTTTTTTATGTCTCCGTATTGTTTTGCGGCAGGAGTATCGTTTTGCTGAAATAGCATGTTTTATTTCTTTGCATATTTTAATATTCTCTATTCATTGTTGTTTTAAATTTCCATATTTCTAAGGGAAAAGGCCAGAAGTTTAAATGTCTGTCTTTTCCATCGTCTGTTTGTTACAGCTTATTGGTTCCGAAACTATTGTGCCGCTTGAGTTGAAATATGATGTATTAAATTATTATACAAAACCAATGAGTATACATTATACAAATATCTCATCTATTTCAGTTAAGAATGTTTTCATGCAGTTTAAATCTACTATTAAAAAAAACTTATTAATAAAGCTTTTTGTAAGGTATCTGATTATATCACAGATAAGAATGCTTGAACTTAAGATGGTACAGCAACTGGGTAGGTTATTTCTTTTTAACTCATTAGATCTCAAAAATTATCTAATTTCCATTATTATTAAAATATTATGTTATCATTATAGACCATAGTCTTTTTCTCTCTCTATTATTATGTATTGATTTGGTAATGACATGGATTTTCTCACTGTCATTACTCCTATTAGAGCTGGTGAGTTTCTTGCTCGTTCTTCTTATCAACCAACAGACGTCCTGAACGAGTGGTAGGGGACAAAAATGTTCGTTTCAAAAGTGCTTTTAAGAAATCTATTTGAATAAAGATTATTTTGACTTTGACTTTCTTCTTTATTTATTTTCAATAGTCGGATTTCAGTTATCGTACTTAAACAAATCATATCCATCTGGCTCATCACAAGAAAATTGGGTAGATTACCCATTAACCGTTCTACATTATCTGTGACCTCACAGGAATCATGTTACCCAAGTTATATGTGTATCAGTTGATTGGCTTCCATCTAATAATTATGTAGAATACTGCTATTCTATTAATAATTAATATCGTTACCAAGAGACTGAATACTTACTATACGACGGAATCCGTAAAGGGTATATGTATAGCACAAGATATCTCAGATAAAAAGATTTACGAGTATAACTTTATAAAGAATCTAGGCAAATAAATAAAATTGGAGTGTCTGTTATTAATACCAAAATAACCATTTTCGCTAAATATGTATTTATACAGTGCAGAGTAGCTCGGTGGCGTAGTGGATAAGCGCCGCGGCCCGCGATCGTAGTCGTTAAGCAACTTTCGCTAGGGTCGGCCACGGGATGGGTGACCAAAAATTATTATCTCGAGCTACTCCGTGCTTCGGAAGGCACGTTAAGCCGTTGGTCCCGGCTGCATTTGCAGTCGATAATACCCTCCAATCCGCATTGGGCCAGCGTGGAGGATCATGGCCCATCCTCCTTAACCATCCATAAGGAAGGCCTGAACCCCTGCAGTGGGGACGTAAAAGGGCTGGTGGTGGTATTTATACATGGTACATACTCAAAAATATCATTTTTTGTCAGCATGTCTGTCTGTTTGTTCCGGCTAATCTCTGAAACAGCTGGACTGATTTTGATAAATTTCGATTGGTTTTTGATAGATACCAAAAACATAAAATCTATAATTCAAATTTAAAATGCGAGATTTATTTAATTATTTTAGAATACTCTTTTTAAATCGGACGACCTTTGAGGTTACCAACGCCTGGGACCTCATAAACTCGAGCCGCGGTCCCATTTGCCGGATTGGTGTAATTGTAATATTAGTTAATGGTTTCTTAATATAACATTCTTTCGTTTCTTTTCGAGATAGTTTTATATACTGTATTATTTTATATCTTAAAAAATGAAGTGTCAAATTAATATGGCTATAAAAATCTCTTAAAAAAAAGAAAATTTTAAGTTTCGTTTTTAAATGCTCCTGCAACTTATGAAGATTCTAATCTTCAAACAAACAAATCGTTCGACTTTATTACATTCATGACTAAATAGATGACATCATATTATTAACATAACCTCTACCAAGCCCTTCCATGTGTTCCCTTCAATTATGATAACCCTTGACTTGCGAGATTTCGTTTGACCTACATAACAATGTGTCTCATTGTCTAATTAATATAAACTTAATGAAGGATGGTCTTCAAAATACAACACATGTAATACAAATGATTAGATTATATCATTTTTCTATTAGTTACAGAATATGAGTTGTTTTTAAGTAGTTCATTTTTAGATACATAATATATTTTGTAGTGTAGTGTAGTGTAGAGTAGCTCGGTGGCGTAGTGGATAAGCGCCGCGGCCCGCGATCGTAGTTGTTAAGCGACTTTCGCAAGGTTCGGTCACGGGATGGGTGACCAAAAAATTATTATCTCGAGCTACTCCGTGCTTCGGAAGGCACGTTAAGCCGTTGGTCCCGGCTGCATTTGCAGTCGTTAATACCCTCCAATCCGCATTGGGCCAGCGTGGAGGGTTATGGCCCATCCTCCTTAACCATCCATAAGGAAGGCCTGAGCCCCTGCAGTGGGGACTTAAAAGGGCTGGTGTGTGAATAAATTTTGTATATTAATCTACACTAATATTATTAAGAAGCAATATCTTTATTTTGTTGTTTGCATCGAATAGGTTCTGAAACTACTGGAGCGATGTTAAAAATTATTTTACCTACAGGCAGCTATATCATACTTGGTTGATACCTATAGGCTATAATTCAAATGTGCAAAGTCGAGAGGTAAAATCTAGTTTCATATTTACTTTTGTCCCGATAAACTTGATAAACATAATTTGATAACATTTCTTTTAATATATTATTTAAACTTTCATGGCCATATTAATAAGAGTTTTAAGTGGTAGTTATTTACGGAACTAAGCATCATCATGTTTTAAATATGATTTTTTAAACTAATTAACATTTGTGCCACAGTAAAACAGACAGCTGCGTGGAAATTTCACGGCAAATTATTATTTGTAAATCACAGTCTCAACATAAGTACCTATATTATGAGTGTGATCTTAAACAAACATATAAAGGTATTTGTACAAGTCAGTATAATATAAACAAAAAGTTTTTATTCGAAAGCAAGGGTAAAGACCCTCCTTTAGATATTAAGTTGGGAATGATATCTTGTATACAGATCAAATCTGCCTTTAGTTAAAATAATAATTTAGTTAAATTATTTCATGCGTTGTAAAACTCCGAACTCCCACCTCCCTTAAAGCACTTGAAAGCAGCGCCTACAGCGACGTCTGTCGCTATCTAGCGGTCAAGACAAGAAAAGTCAGTTTGAAGATGGCTCCGCCGCGAACTCGATTTTTCTGCGTATTATTTGGCTGAAAATCTTATTAATTGGCATCGCATATGCCCGTAATAAGGGTAGTGATCAATAAAGAAGATTGTCACGCCTCAGTGGTGAATTTAAGTGGAAATAGTGACTTGCAGTTTAGATCCATCAGCTGGGTCTCGACGGCGTGAACGCTTTGTGTGCGCAAATCGCACCTTAAAGCTGCTCAGGTATAAATCGCTGCATGCTTTCTTTCTTCTTAAATCGTACCACGCATATATTCCTATAGAGTTTTACAGTACGCTCAATTTGATATGAAATTTACTAATGAGCGCGACCAATTTGCCCAAACTTGACGAGTTTGCCTTATTTAATTAGAGAGTTCCCATTGAAACTTTTCAGTTCTATCATTAGAACCTGGACATTATCTCTTACCAAACTTTTCGGCAATATACACGAACTGTATGGTTGCTTCATTTAGATAATTACAGAAGTACCACGGGTACTTTCAGGGTCCATCATGAGATCATCCGCAGAAATTGCTGCTGCCACTTCATATTCCTCTTGCATTGTCTTTCAAGGCAATATATGCATGAAAAAGCTCAATCGAAAACCAAGACGTAGGTATTTAAGTTGCAAGATGTGATTACTCACTACTCTAAATTTACACAATTTCCTTAAATATTTTTTTTTTCATATATGGTTGAAGTGACCAAAGAAAAACTAAAGGACCAAAATATACAAAGAATTGTACCTCAATATAATAAGTTGGCATCATCGATATTAACGGTGTCAACTTGTTGTCAGTCTTACCAAAAATAAACGACGTCTTCGTTTACAAGGAACTTTGAGTGACAAAATGTCGACTCCGGTAAATTTTTTGTGAGATTCAGGTTACAATCTTTATAAGAATTATAGGATCACATTGTTCTCCGTTTTCTAAGAATGCTAAGAAAAATAAAGAAGTTTTATTGTTCTTAGCGAATTAATAAAAAAAATAAGGACGCTTAGGGCACAAAAGAACGCATAATTCGAGACTGAAGGGAATCAAAATAACAGGGTACTTCCTATTGACGAAAAACTATGAAATTTGGCAAGTAACATAATTTCATAGTACAAGTTCATTCATCGCAGAAGTGAACAACTATTTTCTCTTCAACTTATAACGTTTACGTTCACTGTCAATAGTGAGCGCGTTAAGATTTCAGTATGGAATCCTGTACAGCGCCCCTAGCTGTAACTACCAAGAAGTACAAATGTCCATACAAATTCTTAAAGCGCTCACTAGTGAACGCGTTAGCGTAAAAAATTCACTTACCACTCTGATAAATCGATTTAATTTAATATAACTTTCGTTATTGCAGGTATACTTCCCCTTCATCCTTACCTATCTATTGCTTTTCTCTATAACTATTGTTTGCCTGGAAGAGGTTGCTACAAAGATTGATACACAAAGCAAGCAGACTACCATTTATATATTGCCTTTAATATTGCTTTCTTTGTAATTTATCAAAGTGTTCTTGTAATAAAAAAAATATTATGATTTTTATTATGCACCTAGTCGTAAATGAAAATTGAAACTACAAGTTCAAGTGAAATATCATAAATAATCATAATTAAAGGGCTTGGTGCGCATATTTCAAAAACATTATATTCAATTTCACATCTCAATAATCTAAAATCAAAATTGTAAAAAACCACAAAGAAAAAAGCCAGTGATCATATTGGATTGATTAATAAATAATAAGCGACACACGTAACTTAAATTTTTATTTAATTATTTATGAAATAATAACTTATTATTCACAATGTAATCACCGTCGTCATCTACCACTGTACGCCAACGATTAAGCAAATATTGGATTGCGTTTCTGTAAAACATTGCCAGTTTGGATTTGAAAATGTCATCTATGTACAAGGCCGGGATGAGAAATAGTTAACCTAGCATAGAAAGACTTGAATTAGTGTGTTAAAGGTATATTTATTTTTCGACAAAGTCTCCTTGAAGCGCTATGCACTTCATTCATCTATGCCCTAAAGCCTTGTTGCCATCCCTGAAGTGGTTTTCTTCAAGTCCTACAAAATAACTATCCATAGCAGACATCACCTCGCTATTATTTTCAAATCTTTATCCACCTAAAAATTTTTGAGCTTAAGCTGGGTGTGGTAGCAAATCATAATTTAATTCTTTGAATTTCGCCATCGCAGTGATGTGACGTGTGAATGCGCGCATTATCCTGATGAAAGATTATTATTTTTTTTTTTTAGCCAGGCCGGGTCTTTTTTCACGAATACATACTTGTAATTTATCCAGAAGATCAGCATAATATACGCCATTTATGTTTTGTCCTTTTGGAACGTAATCAATTATCAATATACCCTTCGAATCCCAAAATAATGACGCCATGACTTTCCCCGCTAATTTCACGGCTTTTGCTTTCTTTAGAGCCGGGGATCCTTTTTCCGTCCATTGTTTACACTGAATTTTTGATTCAGGTATATAGTGGTGAACCCAAGTCTCGTCTGTAGTAACAAACCGTAGCAGAAAATCAGTTGTATTGCTCTTAAAGCGGTCCAAACATTCTTGTGAAATTTGCATACGAACGCGTTTTTGGTCAACTGTAAGCAATCGCGGCATCCACCTTGCGGATAATTTTTTCATACATAATTCTTGAGTCAAAATATAATACGCCCGTTCTTTAGAGATGTCTACAGTATCAGCTATCTCGGAAAGTTTCAATCTTCGGTCAACTAAAAATGCATCATGAATTTTGATCACAATTTCTGGAGTAGTGGCACTTTTTAGACGTCCTGGACGATGTTCATCTAGGGTGCTGGTACGGCCATTTTTAAATTCAGCCATCCAATTTTTTATGGTCGCAAATGAAGGAGCATTTTCTCCCAAAATATCCTTCATCCTTCATCTTTTTTAATACTTTGAAATGTAAAAACTTTTTCACAGCTCGTAGCTCAATTTTAACCATTTTGCAGTAAAAACAAAATTATGCTTTTTAAAATGTCAATATTTAAAAGAAAAACTATACGATCGATTTGAAATTTGGAATACTGACAGCTAATGAACCAATGAGTAAAATACTAAGGAGATTTTATATCGTTATTATACAAAATATGGGTTGGGCTAGCTATTTATCATCCCGCCTTCGTACTATTGTAACTGGGGTTCATCATGAAAGCTTTTTTCACGAAAATGATTATTAAGTGACCGGAATAAAGTAAAATCTGTTGGCGCTAAGTCCGGTTAATACGGAAGATGTGGAACTGTTTCCCAGTACAGCTCCAATAGTTTCTGTCTTTTAGCAATATGCGGTCGGGCATTATCATGGAGGAAAAATATTTTGTCATAATATGGACTCTTACGATGAAGTTTAAGCTTCAGATTATCGAGTTGATTTACGTTCTCTGTAATCGTGATATTGGTAGGAAGAATTTCCTAGTATATTACTTCATGTTCATCACATCATATCGAGAGCATCGCCTTGCAATGATGAAGATCTTTTTTGGCGTAGGTTTGCCTGGTTCGTTGCGGCCTAGCCACTGGCGCTTGCATGTATGGTTAACGTACATAACCCACTTTTCATCTCCAATGACGAGATGGTCTAGGCAGTTCAATGTACGGTGAAATGATAATATATGTACACATATCTCTGCACGGTAAGCGAGTTGATCCTTAGTCAGTTAATGGGACGCCCAAACGCCAAATTTGTAAGACTTTCCTAATGCATGCAAATGATTTTCAAACGTATCATGAGAGCAATCAAGCTCTACATCCAAATCACGAGTAGAATCTTCTTCAATTAACGTCTTCGGTTTATGTATATACTCAAAATAAAATTTACTCAAAATTTCTAGAAAATAAAAATTAAAACGCTCATTACTTATTAGGCAACCCGATAAAAATACTCCATGTTACAAACTGTAATAAAAACTACTACATTTAAATAACTTTTAAGGTAATCTAAGCTGTCATAAGCAATGATTTTAATTCCATTTATATTTAGTACTTTAGAACTGCTATAGAAATGAAAGCTTTTCCACCCGATAACCCAGTAAGTACCTCACTTAAACAATCAGAAATTTAATCCCTTCAAAAGGTATTGGGTTGAGCTTTGGCTAAATTTAAGCCGATTTTGGTAAGCCTCCTTAATAGCTTATTAAAAATTCATGTAATGCCTTACAAAGTGAAGTTAATTCATTAATTCACTATTTAAATACATAATTTAATACGTAATGCAAATGTAGAGATATCTTTCCTTTTTTTAACTAAAGGGAATTCTCCTGATAAATTGATAATTAATCACTTGAGAATATTATAAAGGTACAAATTTATTTTTATCTAAAGTTATGCAGTGACATGGAGAAAGGGTGCAGTATATATGTATCGTAATTTTTTTTATAATAGTGCTCAACAAAATATATTTTAGGTTTAATAATAGAGTTATATCTACAACTATACATTTTAAAGAAAGTTGAAATTTGGAATGAAGATTCTTTAGGGAGTGTAGAGGAGCACTAAGAGAGGATTTTTGAAAATTCCATCCCGAAAGTTCTAAATTGGATGAAAATTTGTATAAAACTTCGTTACTACAAGTGCTAGGAATTTAAAATTTAAAATAACTTAGACGGAATTTCACGAAATAAGACCCCTAAGGGAGTAAATTAGGTGATGAAAGTTTTTATGGAATTTACATATTTCTAGACTTAAAACTAGACAACGCGGGCGAAGTCACGGGCAAAAGCTGGTAGGCAATAAGACAACCGTGTGTGACAACCCTAAAATCTAGTAATATTTATCATCACCAACTTATTAATTTACCCATCAACTGTTGGGGCACAGAACCATTTTTGGTCACCTATCCAATGACCGGCCCTTGTGAAAGTTACTTTATTTCTGCAAGCTTTTTTAAATATAATTCTTCTTAATAATATTTATAAATGCAATGCAATACTGTACCCTATCGTAAGCTCATAAAGAGCCTTATTATGCGTAATACTGTACCCCAACAGATGATAGTCTATTATGAATTTGTGTCAAATCTCAAATCGTTTCACCATAACAAATTGTCTACCTAATATGTATTTATATGCTTCAAGTTGTTATCAACGACTTTTTCCGCACATTAATACAATAAGAATAAGAAGCCTGCAAGATTGTCAACCTGAAGATATTTTATAGAGAAAGAAGAAACGTATTTTAGATTCGTTCGTATGAAAAAGCTTATTTAGGATTCATGGAATCAAGCACATAATCAAAATTCATTTTTACATCAACAGTAAAAGTAATATTATTTTTATTTCAGTAATTTCTTTCGACATCCAAATAAGTCATTCAATATTTAATGACCCAGTGCTAAATGGTACATTTCCTTCACGATGACGGCGTCCCAAACACAATGAGATGAGAAACGAGCCCGAAATGGCGGGCGAAATTAAGGGAGATGCCAGTCACATTTGGCGGCATCGCGCATCTCATAATACCAAATATGCCTCGCCTTTGAGTCAACCGGGTTTTCATAGTGAAATAATTAGAGAAAAAAAACATGGCCGTTCTACTCGGGTTATCATCATAGTGAAATAGAAAAACACGTACGTAATTGGCCATTCTATTTTTTTATATTCCTCAAAATGATTTGATATTTAAATTCAGATTTTCACTTTTTCACAGCTTATTTTGTATTATACTTATATGCAGTGACATTTCTATGTTTATTTTCTATGGTTAAAGATTGGTTTATCGAACATTTAAGAGGGTGCGTGCGGTTCAAGAAATAATGTCATTAAAATGAGAAAATTAACTGTTATTAAAATGAGAAAATTACGTTATATTTTCAAGGATTCTTACGTAATATAAAATGTAAATTGATAAAAACGTTAATTATGCTCTATTGACACTAAATTAGCACTTGACACTAAAATTTTATATCGAGATATCGATCCTATTTAACCAGACTCAGTAAATATAGTTTTATCAAGAGATAAAAAAAGCTCAATTTTCCTTGAAAATTAATTATTTCTCCTCTCTATTAAGGATTACTCAAACTATAATAAACATACTTAAAGTGGTCCGATAGTTCTCAAATAGATAAGTAACGCGCTTAACAACAAATTAATTTTATATCCGTTTTTATAATCTGAATACGTCGACACTATATTATTCAGATTAAAAAAATGTAATCAGATTTGAAACAAGAAATGTTCTCTTAATGTTTTTTTTTTTTTCATAAAATAAAGTCGCTTATATTTTTCTCAAGATACTAACAGTTAGACAGTTATTCATAATGAGTTCTTAACCAGTACGCCATACTCTCATTCAGCTTTGAAATCATTAATAAAAGGAGGCATCTTTATAGGTTGGATGACTAAATTTGCTTGTCTGTCTGTCAGTAATGCGTGATCAATAAATTACGGCGATATATTGAGTTGAAATAGTGACGCAGCAACCCCCCGCTCTTCAACTTTAATGCTAATAACATTTTTTATTAAATTGATGCGAAAAGAAAATATGTACCTATCTAATATTTTTCTATTATCTTACTGAAGGACTATATAGAATTACTTTTTTTACCTAATCATCATACTTATTAAATATAACATTTGTAAGAATAATTTTCAAGACGCCCTTCGAAAATGTAAATAAGTAAGGAGTATTGCTCAAAAAAAGTTTTTATTAAGTGATTAAGTTCTGTATGTTGTATATACAATTAATGTTGCATGTGTTGAGTTATTATATATATCTAATTAATGGTATGCGCCTACATTTACTTTAAATTTAGTGCCTACATTACCTAAAGTTTGACTGGCAGAGAATAACCTAAGGCATTAAGTTCGCCTTTGTACGGCAGTGCATAAAGTATCAAATAAATAAATATTTAGTAAATGATTACAGTATTTTATTCCGCTTTTTATCGCTGGGCCAGATTCCTTATAGGATAGGATAGAATAAACCACCAAAGACGATCCTTGGACACTTTCGTTCTTAACGTTCATAACTCCTATCTTTGGTTTGTATGACTTCTGGCATCATCTTCTAATAATATGTGATCAATTTGAATGATAATTTCTCTTAACCTTCCTTGACTTTTACGCCCTTCACGATTATTATCAGTTATGACATTCTAACATCCGGCAGTCTTTTCACGTGTCCGAATCAATGGAGCGTCTATCTGTTTAGTGTAAAAAGAAATCTTTTTTGGAAAATTCGGCTGTATATTTTAAAAGTATTATTTCCTCTATTGGAACCACCTAAAATATAAATTTAATATTATTATATTTTTAATATAATTTAATTCCTAATTATTTTAAATTTTAATGTTTTTTAATTCCAATAAAAATTGGAACAATAAGATTCTGTCACTCATTTATTCGGTCAAAGACTTTTTTACAATACAAAAAACAGCACATCTCATGACTAACCGTTTCTCCTAGTTTCCGATGATTCATTGAATCTAAAAAAACTGTATTTACACAACCTCCATAAAGTTCAGCGGTTTATGTGAAAATTGTCTTCGCGTATGCTCTATTCTAAGTTATCATAAAATGTGAAACCAATCTTTATGTGCTAACAATAAGGTAGATTTTGTGGTGTATCTCAATCGTTTTTGTTCGATGCAAATAGGTGTCAAACTTTCGTATGAAGATGAATCACTACTTTCATGCGATGCTAGTTTTAGTTTTCGAATGTCTATATTTAGATGTCGAACAGGAAGTAAACCTTTTGAAGTGCACGTCGAGTGTCTATATCAATTAAATTGTAAATAATTGTGTTCATGTGAAAGAAACACTTAAGAAGTAAAATAATGTAAAGAATAAAGGTCCGGGAACTCAATGTATAACTGTCTTGGTATGAACTTCACTTAGATTTTGACGCTTGAAGCATTTTGTTTTGAATAAATAAATACCTTATTGTAAACCATAATAATAAAAGAGATATATACACATAAATGAACAGTGAAATGGCATTAATGCTGGAAAGCAATTTTGTCCAGGTAATCTTATGTTGGCCTGGAATTTGCTAAAATCGTCCATGTTCGTTCGTTGTATCGTCCATATGTTTCTTTGGCGTTGTTGTATCTATCTCGTATATAGAAAGTATATATAAATGCTAATTTATAAATATAGCAACAAAGTATATACCTACCCTAAATATACGGGACAAGATGACAACTTTCTTTAGTCTTTTTTTAATCGGTTTTCTTCTATTCTTCTAAAAAAGAAAAATATATTTACTCAGTACCTTTTAATTATAAATTAATAGAGGCCGTGATTAGTTAAGGCATATTGAAGTAATTCAATACTGTTGCGCCTTCGACGCCTGTCTGAACGTAATTATAATTTAATCTAGGGTTGCCTACATTGTAAATGAATGCGATGGAGAAAGTTAATGTTTTCAAACAATATACGAAGATATATTATATATGTATTTCAATGATTGTAAGAAAACTTTTATACTTTTTAATTTCATTTCATAGAAACAACTTTTTTTTTCAATTTAATACTTTCAGATGATACTACTCGTACCTTTCTTAAGAACGAATTCTTGCTAAGGTTAGTGAACTACATAATTATTGTGTCATAGAAATATTACACTAATTGAACTATTTTTCATAAAAATGTTTAAAAAAACCACTCTGTACCTGGTATTCTGAGATGGGATTCACACTTATATATAAAAACAAAGTTGAGTAACTGACTAAATTACTGGATGCAACAACCTGTATTATGACGTAGAGCTTCACTAAAACAGATTTATGATAATTCAATTGCTTGATTATTTTATCCCAAAAAAAATAGCAAATAAAGGGATAAAAAGTTTATCCATATCATGATATGATTCGATATCCAAATAAACAATTCTCTGAGATTCACGCAGGCGAAGCCACTGACGGAAAGCTAGTTACTAATATTATGAAGAGAAAAGATTGGATTGTTAGTTTGCGTTTGATACATTGCGAAATGACTAGACGGATTTTATAAATTCTTTCACCTACGGGAAACTACATCATATGCGGTTGACATAGACCAGTGATTTCCTAAGTGATCCAGGTGGACCCACAGGGGTCCACGAGGGATTTAACGAGGGTCTACGTTGACGTGAAATAAAAATAGGGCATCAAATTCTATCGTTAGATCTTCACATTTTGGACGAATTTTGGGAATATGATAACAATGTAGCACGGGGGGGTGTCCACCGAAACCAGTACATTTTTTAAAATGGTCTTCGAGAAAAAATTGTTTGGCTAAAACTCTGACATAGACTATTACGCGGGCGTAGTCGCGTTAAAACAGCTAGTAATCAATGTTTTGACAAATTTAAACCGCAATATACACCAAACAATTATTGCTGTTACATAGATAACGATTGTTATTACATTGTTATAAAGTAACAGGAAACTTGAAATTTAACATGGACTATGTTACCACATTTTATCTTATTCACAGGTCTGTTGACTGCTCAAAGTGTCAGAACATTAATATCAACTCATCTTGTTAATCCAGGGTGACATTCAACAAATCTGGGGTCTGGTTGCAGATTTATGTGTAGTGGAAACCCTCATTTTATAATCAAACTGAACCTTGGAAACGGCCCTTATACACATAATCGAACCATCTATACTTCCATACTAATATTATTAGGTACGAGTAGGAGTAGCTCGGTGGCATAGTGGATAAACGCCGCGGCCTGCGATCGTTGTTGTTAAGCAACTTTCGCAAGGGTCGGTCACGGGATAGGTCACCAAAAAAATACTATCTCGAGCTACTCCGTGCTTCAGAATGCACGTTAAGCCACCGATCCCAGCTGCATTTGCTGTCATTAATACCTCTCAATCCGCATTGGGCAAGCGTGGAGGGTCATGACCTCCTCCTTAACTATCTATAAAAAGACCTGAACCCGTGCAGTGGGGACGTAAAAGGGCCGATGATGATGACGATTAATAGGTATAAGAAGGTATAAAAAGAGGTAAAGTTTCAATTTCCGTTTGTAGTCTTTCATCGACGAAAAACTACAACATTGGCGGGTAACTATGTTATAATTTAGGCGGGCGAATATTGTTTATGTATATAATACTTTTGTCTGTGCAAATAAAAGATTACAATATTTCCTTTAATAGTTCGTTTCCAGTCACACAATTCAATAAAACCAAAATACTTCACACGGAAAAATATTGAAGCAAAAAATAGTTTTCGAACGTACCGTCGCGTCGCGCCTCGTAGCCTAAATTTATTTTATTTCTATTCACATCCTAATGTTACCGTAGGGCTGTCCCTCAATAAATAAAAATACATTTATATGACATTTTATGTGATATAATTTCGATAGTGGTATTGAAAATGGCCATTTGAGAATTCCTCTTATAGTTCGGAAGAGTTATGTATCAAAATTATGTTGATTTAGACGTTTTGTGTTATTTGTAAGCTGAAATCAAATCTAGGCTGTGCCACGCCGCACCGCGTGTCTCGGGTCATCTTCAAATATTTACCCGGAGATATTTGAAAGTAGAATTTACAATTGGATTAAGTATTATTATTTGAAGCTACAATCTCTTTTAGATGCGACCAAACTAAATTAAAAAATAAAGAATATTTTAAATTTATTTCTGCTAATTTTAAAAGGCTGTAAATTGTACTGCCGTGTAAAATATCTGTTAATTAACCAACGTTATTTAAATGTTTAAAATATATTTTCATTTTATTCATAGTCACTTTTCCCTTTTGTGAATGAATCAGATATATTTTTGTTTATAAGATATCCATGTCAGGAACGCATATAAAAAACAAAGACTCAATAAGAAGCTGATTATGTCTACGATACTTACTGTAAGTACTTAATAAAATATCTGGGAGACCCAAGCTATAAAATTTCATGTCAATAATACTATTTCATACAAGAGGCGAATGTAAAAATATTGTATATATATTTATTTTAAAGTATTAACTTTCTATTTGCAACGACAAAGGAGAATATTTTCTCGTTCTAATTTCAGAACTATAATGAGATTGTCAGCTTTATTTTATTGAGTTCGTAGCTAGCTTAGTGAATTCATTATATTGTCCGACTGTATACAGACTTTGGAGACAAAACAGCGCGTATTTTCTATCACAATAGCTTGTGATGGAATTTAAAATAATTACCACGATAAAATTAAGTAATATAAGCTTTCATGAAAGCCTACTCGCAATATAAATGTTTTAAATAATTGTATTTTAATGTTTATTCGCTTTAATTACAAAGTAGCTATGTAGGTATTCATTTTATTTATTAAAATATACAAAAGAGGTGGCAATGAGGTGAAAATACAAATTATGAAATATGTTTACCAATTATCAAGGCTGCGACCCTTCGCATTAGTATTTAAAAATTTAAACGATACTTTTACAGGCTATAATTAAAAATATTGAATTACATTTCTCAGTTATTAAAAAGAAAAAATAAGCTTTCTCTTAAATGTTAATGGATTTCGGTTGAAAATATGATTATACGATTCATTACCAATGAGTACATTATATCGACGTCACATTCTACATATAATGTAAGTACATTCTAGATATAATGTAAGTAGATACATATTAAGAACGAATGAACATTTTTGGTCTTCTTATGCGATAATTAAATTTAATTTGAGACGAAATAGAGTGCTCAATTTTATAAGTATACAATATTGTAAATAATCATTGGTCATAAGACTATCTGATATCATAAAGAGGAAAGATTTGATTTATTTGTTTGTATGTTTTTTTTTTCTTGTTTTGTTGGCATCGATAGGCTCTGAAACAACTGAAAAAACCGATTCTTTCACCTACGGGAAGCTACATAATATACGGTGAACATAGATATACGTAATATTAATAATAAATATATATAACGGCGGGTAGTCAGAAAGGGCTATTACGAAGGCCAAATAGATCGTCCTTATCGGAGGACTATCTTTAAAATAACACTGCAGGTGTGTATACCAACGTGGATTTGTTCCATTTTATCACTTTTCATACGAAAATATAACGAGATGAGCGTGATGTCGTCGGATGTCTTTACTTCTCGGCGATCGGAAACAGAATGTTTGCCAAAATGGCGGCAATTTGCTTTTTGTTAACGAACTGTCAAAGTCAGTGTCACCATTCTAATAAAATCAAAAGTATCGATGATCACGCCCTCTCTACAATCGAGTAATTAAGTAATCGAATAATAACAATAAGGAAAAAGAAACTAAATCAAACGATCTTCGTAAAGATGATGCGACACATATACAATTATTTATTTGCTATAAATAGGGTAGATTACAAAGTGGATAGTTGTCATCAATAACGTAGTTAGATCTATTTAGCCATATTATATCGTTAGCATACAAATGTAAGTTCAACTAGATTTCAAAACAATACATACATTTTATCCTGAAAAATAGCAAATAAATGAAAATGAGAGTGGAAGACCTTGTACCGCGAAGAATACGCAAAAAATTCAGCAAGGGCTGCTTTTTTTCTTTTAAGGAGTTGTTTAACCCTACAGTGCCACTCATACACTGTAACGTAATTTTCGCGTGTGTATTATGTAGCCGGATAGTACACAGAGGTCTTGCAGGTGGGGGTCAGGAAGTTGCTAGTTAGTTTCATAGTTATAGCAACGGACTTCCGCAATCCGAGCTATTTGCTTCGAGTTGGGCATGGCACTAATACGGTTCTATCAAAGTAATATGTCTAGTCTTCAATAATTGTACAGAACATATAATACTTATAGGTGATACCAAAAGTTTCTAAAAGGTCCAGTTTCCTAATCCAACATAATATCATATGAAATATGTAACTCCTATCTGGGGATGAACGGTGAAGTTGGAATTTATCTTCGAAATTAACTTCACGCTTTGTGAGAGTGCTTAGTCATTATACAAATGAACAGGGCTCCAATTCGGCTAATGTTTACGTAACATTAGTAGAATTGAGGCCCTGTTCTTCTGTCCTGTTACATTCCAAAAGAGTCTGAACTGCTTGCATTTTACCATTTATATCTACCTGATGTCTAATAACATTAGTGCATGTTCTTCTTCATAACTTAATTGCTATATATTTATTTTTATATGATGTAGTTATAAAGATTGTACCATAAAGGAATGTAGTTTCCTTTGAACTGACTTTCCATAATTGTTCTTAATACAAAATGCTTACAAAATCCACTTGGTCCTTGACAACCTGAGATGGGAATCGAACTCACGACCTTTCGCAATCCAGGCGACTGCTCTAACCGCTGAGCTACCCAGGACCTAACAGGACTGACGAATCTTTCAGGTACTTTTCACTAGTACAGAGCGCATTCTCATCAATGTTCAGGTATCCACCCAATATTCCCAATATTTTCCATAATTACGCTAATGTTAGCCTACTGTACTCGTACAAATACTAATACGGGAAACCTGACCTATTAGGAAACGAATAATGTAGTCAGGATTACAGGAAACTGTAGAGACAAATGAAATTCTAATAAGATATCATAGCTCATTAAATCATTAACAACGTTTACTAAAAATATATATACTCGTCGGACCTCCTTTCAGATTTGAATGAATTAAAAATACACAATCTTGTGTTTTTTACTTCAAATAATCATTTTATCTAAATATTTGGTAATATCTGATGAAACACATATTTTGTTTTCTTATAAAAAGAAAACTGCTGATTCGATTTCGATAAAATTTAAATGGGATCACCTCCGTCCATTAAGCTATCAAATAAATAAAAGAATTTTGATAATCGGTCAACAATTAGCGAAAATATCGCTACATAAAAAATCATACATCGTCAGTCGAACATGTAACCTTTCCTATTCGATTTTGAAATCGATTAAATAATTAGAATCCGTTTTTAATTAAACCATCATAAATTGAGATGGCAAATTAAGGGATTTTATCTTTAAAATAATAACATAAAGACGTAAAGTTTTCGACTTTATTTGTTTGTAGGGGTTCGGAAATACTGATACGATCGTGAAAATTCTTTCACCTAATTCTAGCTATATCAAACGCATATGACAAAGACTAACTTATGTGGGAAAATAGCTATAAAATAAATTACGTGAAGTAAATGAAATACAACACAATGAAGATATAACAAAAATATAGAGATCATCAAAAAGTATTATTTTTCTATTTTACTTGACATTGGTTATACTATTTCCTGTGGTCAAAGTCAGTCATGGCTTTGGAATTTATACGCGTCATAATTTAAGCAAAGCAAAAATTATTATACAATATACCTATATATAGAATTTAGAAGTGAAAACTGTTAATAGTTAATAATATTAGTATTCTAACTTGTTTATTTGGTAAAAATTTCTGCCTAAATTTCTGCCTAATTTACGATATTTTCTCAAGTAATTCCTCGTCTTGACAATAGACACGAAGGTGAGACGTCCCTAACTTAATCTTATTATCGTTTAAATGCTACGAAGGCATATGATGTAAACGTAATAAATATATTTCCCATAAGAAGTGAGTAATAGCTATTACATCGGAACACCTGCGGTATAATAAAAACTTATAGACACAAATCGTTTCGTCGATATTGCAAAAAATGATCGGTGGCTACTGACTAGTTTCTGTAGGTAACTAAAGTTTTCCAAAAAACAACGCCTGATTTAATTAAATTTTCCTTGACTTCTATTGAGAAAAAAAAAAGCTTATATTTTCAACACCATTTTAATTTGAAAGAACTTACTGTGAACGGGACGTAGGGTGATAAATATTCATGTACTGCTGTAAGTTCATAGATAGAGTACCTCAATTTCAATCTAATCCAATGAAGATCTCCATTTTCAGCGGCTTCGCCCGCGTGGTCCTGTCATCATTATCATCAGCTATTTTACGTCTCCACTTCAGGGCCCAAACCTTTCTTATGGTTAGTTAAGGAGGACTTGCCATGACCCTCCACGCTGACCCTATGCGGGTTGGAGGGTATTAACGACTACAAATGCAGTCGGGACCTACGGCTTAACGTACCTTCCGAAGCACTGAGTAGCTCGAGATAGCATATTTTTGGTCACCTATTTCGTAATCGATCCTTATGAAAATTGCTTAACAACAATAAAAAAAATTGATGAAAATATGTCAAACTTTAGAGGCAAAAGTATCTCAAGGAGCCTAGAACGTATATTTTCAAATAAAAATGTATGACACGAAAACATGTTCAAATATCATGTTTAATTTTAACAAATAATTTTTACCTTTAATACAATCTTAGTTTTATTAACCTATATATTTGTTTTCTTTCCTCGCAAAAAGCATTAAAAAATGTTGTAAGAAACTTGAGCGTAAAAGGTTTTTCGAGTATGACACGAAAACATGTTCAAATATCACGTTTAATTTTAACAAAATTTTTTTAACTTTAATACATACTTAGTTTTATTAACCTATATATTTGTTTTATTTCCTCGCCAAAAAGCATTGAAAAATGTTGTAAGAAACTTGAGCGTAAAAGGTTTTTCGAATGCGTGCCAATGAAAACCCTCGCTACGCTCGTGTTTTCAATTTGGCCCTTATTCGTAAAACCTTACTTTCCGCACTCGTATCTTAAATAACTATTATATTATCTGACTGACGGCTAAATATAATTTCCTTTTTTCTTTATCCAGTCGCCATCACTATTGTGATGATAACAACAATTAAACCAAATCGATAATGCTAATGTTGAAAGAAAACTTATACGGATTATAGCACAAACTCAATTACATATGGCTCATACAATATTAACGCAATTGACGCTAATGTCGTTAGTGCCACAACTCCAATATCATACCATCGCGATCGATTTCAAGATTAAGCTTGTTGCTTGCCACAGTACCAGTATTACGAATGTGGGAAATCTTTGTGACAAATTCATACAATAGGTACAATTTTAATAAGGTAGCGGTACCTAATATAGCCCACTGTGTTTGATCCCCACTATATATCTCTTGTATGCTAAAAATCAACTATAATACGATTCTATTGAAGCCAATTGACCAAAACACGGGATTGGAAACATGTTGATAGTCTTATTATATATTTATTATGTACTAACAACCCGCTCTAGCTACGCATTGGTATTTATGCCTTCCGGATCTCAATTTGAGAGTCGATAGTCTTGTTAAGAATTTATTATTTAAAAACGACACGCTCTAAAAAACACCATACCTATCCGTAATGCTTACCTCTTGTGAGGTGCATGTGCTTTAAGTGGCTCATTTTTATTTGTTTATTGATCAAGTGGCTTGCAGGGGTCGTCCACACCCCATATTATTATGCGGACTCCATCGTCACATGTTAAAGGACCATTATAAAACTGTTCGTTAATTTTATGATATAAAAAAGAAACTTGAATAACGTATAGCTCCCGTTAGAAATTTAATATCGAAATAAAAAAGCGACGAATACATACTTCACTTTTTTATTTCATAATTTGTGAGCTTATAAAAAAGGAACAATAACAAGGAATATCTTTATAACCCTGTCGCCGCTATCTTATGCTCTCATAGAATACATAAAATACGAAACTTTTAAATTAAATTCACGAACGCATTCCCCAAGGAGACGGTAGACGGCTTTTGTACCGCCATCTGCGAGATGTCTGGGAGTATTTGACGAGTCTTTATTCTGATATTCGATTTTTAAATATTTTGGCGTTCTTTGAATTTCATAAAATGATGAAGACTCATACCCAGTTGCACAACACTTCCATAAAGGTTTAACGACTGCTTTAAGCTATAATTAACGTTCTAAATTTGAAAATGTGTATCGGTAGTATTGCTTTAAGCTAGTGACAATTTTAATTGACGTTTGTGCAACTGGGTGTAGGTTTGATTACTCTATTTATCGTATCACACTATTACCATAATATGACATACTAGACTTAAATATATGCCATGGCACGCACTAAATCAAAAACCAACATGAATACCATAGCGGCTATGGCATAGCCAATATACCATGGAATATGAGGTCGTGCTAGCGATATTTCGTTTCAATTATCACGTGTATATCATCACGTGATAAACGAATCGTTTATCCAAATAAAATAGTATACATAGTATGACATTGCTAAAATGTCGCATTCTATGGTTAGAGTCATGGTTAAAAAATTTGACGGTTGCACTTGCACCCCAGGAGTACGAAATTTATGAAACGGAGAAGTGAAAACCTACAATTTTCAAAGTTTCACAGCTTAAAATCACTATAAGATTTCGTTTTCATATTATTTCTATTTGTTTAACCTACCTATACCCGCGTATTGGTCTGTCAGACCGACAGATTAAGTTTGCGTCTCTTTCTTATTAACGGAAAATGTTAGCACTTTGGGCTCACTGCTAGCTGCGTGAATCGTCGCCGGCGTCCGTTTAGTGTGGAAAAATCGCAAGACGAGATATAACTGCACTACTTGCAAGAAATATTTTTGTATGGAACATGCAATTGTGGTGTGCTCTGACTGCTATGTTGGACCATCAGAGGAAAATTAATCTATAGCATTTTGTTGTTTATTTAGTTATTTTCAAGATTTAAGTTCTTTTTTTTGTTTGATTTCAGAAGAGATATTTTTTGTTGCAATTTATGTAGTTTATAAGAATAAGTACTGTTTTTTAAAGGCTTACATTAATATTGCCATAAATTTCGTTTATATTGATTGTGCAAATTTCCTTTTTAATTATAAATTACATTTTAGTCTGATTATAATGATAGCTATTTATTTAGTAAACGTTAGAACTATCGGTCCCGGAAACCAACGCGGGTATATGTGTTATTGTATTTGACGCGGGTATAGGAAGGTTAAATGATTACCTCTCAGTTATAGTCAGATTTCAATCGTAATAAAGTATGGAAACACAGACTGTGGATGAAATGAGCGATTTTTAGGATTTCGACAGTAAAATCATTTTTGTTTATGAATCTTTACATTGAAAGAGCCGCATGTGGGAGCGAGCCTTAAGTTTCCAAGTCCTGCTCTACACTGGTCTCTTCTCCAAAGAATACTCGGAACAATTATTAAATAAAGCGTCGAGCAAAAGGTCATAATGGTTTCATTTAAAAGATGAACATCTAACTATTCACCAGTGTTTATGTGTATCGCTGCGTTGGACGATGTATTTTAACAGAAAACAAAGCTGAGGAGCATACACGGTGTATTATTAACTTTAGAGCATAACGCGTGGATGCTTCTTTATCAAATCACCAGCCCTTTTGCATCCCCACTGCAGGGGCTCAGGCCTTCCTTATGGATGGTTAAGGAGGACGGGCCATGACCCTCCACGCTGGCCCAATGCGGATTGGAGGGTATTAACGACTGCAAATGCAGCCGGGACTAACGGCTTAACATGCCTTCCGAAGCACGGAGTAGTTCGAGATAATATTTTTTTGGTCACCCATCCCGTGACCGACCCTTGCGAAAGTTGCTTAACGACTACGATCGCGGGCCACGGCGCTTATCCACTACGCCACCGAGCTACTTTTGCTTCTTTATAGTGAACAGAAAAAACATTTGATTGTTACCGTGCTCATTGGTTTATAACACAGCTAAAGTAATACATCTAGTCTTAATTAATTAAATATTAATATTAAATCAATATCACATACATTGCTCAGATTCCAAGATGTGTAGCTAAAGCTCCCGTATTATGGAGTATCTAAGATAGCGAAGGTAACACAACACCCAGACCCGAGACAATATAGAAAAGTTCATATTCTACATTGACCCGACCGAGAATCGAACCCGGGACCTCGGAGATGGCGACATCTTGAAACCGGCGTGCGAACCACTCGGCTACGGAGGACGAGTTCATTTTATACGAATTACTATTTTTAACCATTAAAAAAAGTTTCATGACAATCTATTCATTATTCTAACATGTTCCGAGGAAAAAATCAATGACACTCTACTTTTATACCTAAAGGTTTTCCGAAGGTCGAAAGTCACATTTTCAACATTGTATCGTATATATGAAACCCAGTACACCTTGCGCTACAAGTAAGTGTACATATCGCTTTAACGTACATAGTTGAAGCTGAAGCGTAGTTTCTGATAGTTTTGGTTTTTATTCATGTGACTAAAACAGATATTTTATTTTAATCTTCATTGATAAAAAATCAACATCAAAAAATCTCAAAAGCGAAGGTCTTGTGTAAGTTGTTATCTTATATTAAACGCCCGATTTCAACTGAAGTTTCTTGAATACTTCGACTTCAATATAGTTACTGGTTGTTGAAAGGTTACTGGAGATTAAATTTTTTACCAACACTTATACGTTAACAAAACTTAAGTCATAGTTTGATACTTAAGAATTGCTGTTTGATAGTGAAATTGATATTAATATATTATTTTTATTTCTCCTCTGCACAGTCTGCTGGTTGGAACTCGAATAATTTCCCGTTTCTGTAATTAGTTTCGCTAGTTAGCGTAGGTTAGAGATGCCTAAACTATTATGAGTAAGAAACCTCTGTTTCAAAATGAACCGGTGCCTCAAACAGAACCCAGCCCTGCATTTGATACGATTGTATAAAAAAACATCTTAAATTTCTTATCGGACCAAGCATTGAGATTTTTTTCAAATTTGAAAAAATTGTGTAGGTCTTTTTTCTATGTATTGATTCAAAACAATCGAAAACGTTGCGGTTAAGCAAGTAAATGACACGTTTTCCCAATTAGTAGAAGATGACGTTGTTAATATATATCTAATTGGTTTTCCTATCAAAATTGTACAATATAAATAGACTTACATTTCATGCAAATATAAAGTCTAATTAATTAGTTTTTATAATGATTTACGTAACAAATACATAGATATGTAAATCAAAAAGTTCATTAAAGTTCCCAATAAAAATTTGCGTTCGTCAAAAGAGATCCATTATTAGACCTCGTAAACTTCCAAAATCAGTTTTCGTTTATGACGACCACTGAGACACCCCTTGGGGTCGAATCGACTACTTTGAGAATCCCTGGTGTAGAATAATAGCGGTTTTTTTTGCACCAAGGCACTAATTTAACTCTTTGTTAGTTGGATAATGATTTTCCCTAACCGCTCCCCTGGTAAGTATATAAGCAAGCTTCTTTCGTTTTATTTTCACACTTTCGGAATTTTTAAAGGATGGTACCATATAAAACGGGTCTCTGGTATCTATCTCTACTAATATTATAAAGAGGACAGATTTGATTTTTTGTTTGTTTGTTTTGCAACGAATAGGTTCCGAAACTACTGGACCAATCATATAAAAAAATTTTTCACCTTCGGGAAGCTACACCATATGCGGTGAACATAGACAATATTTTATCTAGACTATCTATATGTCAAATTCAATGTTATTGGAATTTTTGTGGAATCAAAATGTTGATTTGAGTTTATTAACTAGAAAATCTATCTACGATATTTGGTGCTGTCATCATCATCATCATCAGCCCTTTTACGTCCCCACTGCAGGAGCTCAGGCCTTCCTTATGGATGGTTAAGTAGGATGGGCCATGACCCTCCACGCTGGCCCAATGCGGATTGGAGGGTATTAACGACTACAAATGCAGCCGGGACCAACGGCTTAACGTGCCTTCCAAAGCACGGAGTAGCTCGAGATAATAATTTTTGGTCACCCATCCCGTGAACGACCCTTGCGAAAGTTGCTCAACGACAACGATCTCGAGCCGTGGCGCTTATCCACTACGCCGCCGTGCTGTAATTCAGTCAAATAAAGACGCATGAAAAAAGACAATAAACCAAATGAGCTTTCAGATGCCGAAAGATTTTTTAAAGTTCACTAGCTCATTCGAAACAAAGTTGTTATTTATTACTTTAGTATAAAGTCGAAGTATTGCGATGCGGTGGATAATAAATGTCTACATTACAATATTGCGTATACAAAATCCTTACTTTTATCCGTATTGAAAAACTTTCCTGAAACATGTATTGTTGTGTTAATAGCATTTTTCTTCGCGAAAACGATCTCAATGAGATATATGATTGAATACAAAACTTATACATTGCGTTTTTGATACTTTTAAACTTAATACATATACGTTTCGTTATTACTTATAAATTCGTATTAGCCGCAGAATAAGGTATATGGTACCTATAAACTCTGATTATGCAATTGAATTTTCTATATTCGCTGGTTTTCGCCAATGTCTCCTTAGTTTGTGTATACTATTTAAATAAAATTTTTCAATTACACATATATTCAACCAATTTAAAATTATTAAAAACTTTAATGTACCATAATATGTTAACAGTCCCTATCAGATATTTAAACTTTCCTAAATTGATTTTTTACCTTATCAACAACAAATTTAACGTGTAAGAGTAATATGATACACTCATCACTTCAACACCAATTAAGATTCAGTTTAATAGAGACAGGTTATCGGATTTATAAATAAGTGACAGTAATACTACAATAATAATGTACTATAATAAAAATGAATCGGATAGAACAACAAAAATATACATACATAATATGTCTCAGTATTTTTCACTCTGGTTTCGAGCAAACACACAACAATAAAACTTTATGACCAAGAAAACCTAGACACCTACGCAGAATTGAAGATCAAAGAAATACCAATCAAGTCAAGGATTTTCTAAATGTTGAAATAACCTAATAAAAATAAAGAAAACAACTAAATGCCCCGTCAGACTAGGCACATAAATCAATTCAAAAGGAACAAATCAAATATAATAAAATATTTTTATAAGCATCCATTAAAATGCATATACCCATGCGTAGGTATAAAAGACAAAAATGATACGACGGAAAAGAATTCTATTTATTTTTTTTGCTTTACGACGTTTGATCTGAATGTGGTGTTATATAAATGTCATATGGTGTCACTACAATAAGAAAACTGCTTCTAGAAAAAAAGAATGAATCTTACAATCGATTCAAGAAAGTAAGTAACATTTTATAATCTAATAATTTGCATTAATAATCTATACTCATATTATTACGGAAAAGATTTGATTATCTATCAATTTGCATGGAACAGGCCTCACAACTTGGGACTTTAATGATGTACGAAATAACCATTTTTTTAAACTAATCTAAGGCTATGCAAATAATTAAATAAAAATAATTTTATGAAAATTAAACACATTATCGATTGTTTGGTAAAATCAGAAACGTAAATTTCAATAATTGGCTCAATAGAAAAAATCGAAAAGATGACTCTGAATAGGTTTTTGGGTCGATTTAATGACTAATTTATTTCATATAAACTATATGAAAAATATATTCATAAATAGGTTTTGATATAATACAATATTTGTTTTTTTTTCTGTGATGAAAAATGTATGAAATCAAGCGAGTGCGTTTTTATTCTCGATGCATATTTGTATGGTAACGTAAGTAAAGGTACAAGAGAGCCTTAAAAATTATGCTACGTCATACGTGGTTGACATAAGCTATTATTTACGCGGAAGGAGTCACAGGAAAACAACTAGTATTATATTCGAATAAAACCTCCTATTTTATACGCTCTTTGTTTACAGCAATTAAGTCATAATTTTCAAACGAACTTTATTCATATGATAAAATATACTAGAATAAATTTAATTTGAATTACATAACCGCATTAAAAGACTTATATCATACGTTAGAAAATATCAAGGAAAACCATGGTCAACCAAAAACCATAAAGATATATGAATAATACCAAAGTATGTGCCATATCAGACAAAAATAGAATTTTGCGAACATTTGAATAAATAACTCTGCGATTATCTTTGTTGCTTTGTTTGTAGCTAAACGATAAGTTCCATACACAAGGTTATAGTGATGATGGTAATACATTTTAATCTTCATCTTTCGAGTGGTATTAAAATAGCTGAGGGTTTTATTTTGTGTTATTATTACTTAATATTACAAACATTACTATATCGGGAAGTGCTACTGGAAACCGTTTACTTTTAAACGGTTCCTTTTTCTTTATAAATTAGCACAATGAAAAACTTTTATAAGTAAAAATATGTTTTTTTTAACACGAGACAGTAAAAATAGTTTTTGATCTTCATAAACGCTTTCTTATCAATTTCATGACCACATCTATCAGAGATAGCAAATTCTCCAGTACGACGGCAATATCAAATTGTTCGTTGGAAAGTGGGTTTTTTAAAGATTTTTTTCTTAAAGAATATTTTTCAGTATAGCATTGTAAATGCGAAATTGATCAAATATAATAGTTCGAACATCTTAAAAAAATAACTGCAATGTGGACGTTAATTACATTTTATATATATATTATACAGGTATGTAATTATTTCATTTTTCTCGGCGCTTAGAACTGCGCTTTTCAGTACAGGTCTGCGGTTGGAAAGCTCTATTTTAAAAGGCCTTGGTTGCATTTTATCTGCGTCTTAATATTATATCAGAAAATTAAGCTTTATATATTATAGATATAAACCGAGATAACAATTTTTAGGTCACCCGTCCCGTGACCGACCTTTGCGAAAGCTGCTAAACAATAAAGATAGCAGGTGGTGTTTATCTACTATGCCACAATAGGTATACTACTCGACCGAATATTTAAAAAAAGTCACCTACGGGAAGCTACATCATAGGTTGCATAGTACTATAAAAGGAAAGGAAACAAGTAGGTAATATAAAGGTAACACGTTTTGGAAATGATGTCAATCAAATAAACTAAAGTCAATTTTACATTGTTTGTCTGTTTATTTTAACCGACCACTTGGGACCCAGGCAATTTCCACCCGAATTTATGAAAGCAAACTTCTTTCTGCGCAATTCCTAGTGGAACGTAATTATCGTTGTTGTTTTAGGGATGAATTGTTAAGTCCTTCCTGACTTTCTTCGTCAAGGTTTGTTTCTTTTAAAAAGTTTTCATTATAATTAACGTGACTTCAAAAAATGAGGAGGTCCTCAATTTCACTGTTTTTGTATGTTTTAGAGTATATTCGTCAGTAATGGAATGATTCTGACAATTCTTTGCTGTTGGAAAATGTATTCTCGAGAAGGTCTCGTTCAAATTTTATCGACAACAGATTAGTTTTTTTTTTTTTCTATATCATCAAATATAAGCTACGATATACTTGACGATGGTGATATCACTAAAAATTCAAAAATACATTTCTTAAACTAATATTGAGTAAAAAATCTATAAATATTTATTAAAAATTTACAAAGGCGATTTACAATTTCAGTAGTATTTTAAAGTCGGTTCAGGTAAAAATCATGGTTATGGAAATTTCTTTTTTAAGCCAAAGATTCGATTAACGTATTATTCGATCATTGGCTTAACAAATTTACCGATTCTAGTAAAAATTTTTTAAAGAACACTCTCAAAGGGTTACGTGGTATACTTATAATATATTGTGCCACACTGAAAATTTATATCACTTGGGAACAACCAGGAAATAAATCCTGGATCTTGGAGGTATTGACGTCGGAATAAGGAGGTCGTTAAACAGGAAATAGAAGCAATAAACGAGACACGTTTGACGATGGAACCTTTTTTGAAGATAGAGCACTTTTATAACATTTTTATGTATCGTATTTACCTGAATAAGATCGGTCTGAACAGGTTTTAAAACTCCATTTTTATTAGTAAATAAGTAAGAAGATTTGTTCCTCTAATTCTTGTTTATTGCTCTTACATATTTATCCAAATATGTATATTTTGTTATTATATTTTCTTAGATGACGAGGCTTAAATCTTTAGTTAGCATATTGCGTGTTAATTCACCCAAAAAATAACGAGTGTCTTGGTGGCCACGGTTTCCTGGGACTTATCTCCATGGACTATCGAGATTTTTATGTGTAGGATTTTTCTGACGGAGGAGAGTCACAGTTGCTTGTCAGGTGACAGGGTTGCGCTTCAAGAATTTCTCCGATCAATGGAAAAAGGTAAATTCTTAACGCAAACAGTATATTTACTGTAGGTAAGTTTTAAATAGTTCCGGACAACCGCACAACCGCATCCCACTGAATTTACGCCATGGAAGAATTGCCCTTTCTTTAATAGTCAATGAATTTTAGGTAAAAGTTTGTAAAATGGTGATGTTATATGTACAATATTAGTTAATGTATGACTGATGTCAGCCAAAAATTATATTTAGCAAATGATTTAATTGAATCATAAAACATGTCATCATTTTAAATCTTCTAGCTTAGACTGACTTACAAAATAACTCAAAACATACACTTAGTCAAAGCTACAAATAAATGTTGTTTAACCATACAGAGCAAAATGCGTGGTGTTCATGGTCACACAATGTCTACAAATATTATTGTGACAAACGGTATGATGTCATACTAGTGTTGCACTAAACTGTCTTTGATGATATCAATAGGTTGTATGTATTCATAATAATTTCATTGTTTAGAACTGTAGACTCATAAGTTAATATAATAATAAGATAATGATTTCTTTATTTTGTACAAATACCAATTACATAAATTTTTGAGGCCCTGACTTCTTAGCTAGTTTTACCTGTATTTTAGGAGCCAGCGTCTTCCCAGTGACATATCTATTTAAATAAGTACAAAACAAGTAGGTTATATTAAAATAATGTAAAACAATTATGGTTAAAAGCTTTTGTGCATTCTATGTGTGATAGTTGTTAGATTTACTTATTTTGATTTTTGTTTCTATCGTGATATACGAGTAGAATCTCGGTATAAGAAAGGTCGTGAAGAATGTAGTCATAAAGTCATCATAGTATTGCAAATCTAAATATCATGATGGAAAATGGCCTTGATGATAAAATAGCTCTACGGTTGTTTATTGAAAAAAAAAAAGATAATTTTAGTATTGACGAATATAAACTGATCATATTAATCGTTTTATCTTTAGTAAACTTATTTAAAATTATGGAAGTATGCTGTAGAAATAACTTCAAAACTACTTGTCTAGTCTGTATTTCTGGCTAGCTCTGTTAAATCGATAGTATATTGGTTTAAGGTAAATGTTTGCGGTTTGTGAAGTTTTAAATAGATACCCAGGCATCCACCAATACCTCGATATCAAGAGCTATTCTTAACCTGTTCCACATAATATTAATATTAGCGTAATGCTATTCACTGATTTTTACCTTTAATTCTCAATGCGTTGCAAATATTTGTGTGTATCAAATAGCGCCACTGCGACCATCGTCTATAAGTTGACAGCATGAATCATCAGGCTATATTTGAAATTTATTTTAGTTAGTTTTTGAAGTTAATATTAATCTTTCCCAGATTGTTTTGCGATGTCATATTTGCACTATTGTTGGGTTGTGTGTCCTGAAGTTTATTTAAGAGCCATATTACATCGCAACTGTGATTTCTGCGTGATTTTTCTCGGAAACAAAAACAAATTAACAATTTTGACTTGTTGAATAGTGAAGAATAACTCTTGGTATAGAAATTAGTGGCTCAACTTTTTGGAAATTTTGCTCATCTTTTTAATTAAATCCAAAATACCAGAGAAAGTTTTTCATAAAATGCGCAACGACACTTTTTTGAAGTCCTGGATTGAGCTACTGTTCTTAACAAACGAAATAAAAGAAATAGAATGATATCTCTTATATAGTCGTAAAGTAAACAGTAGCTCGAAATTTTGAAATAGCACTGATTAAATATAGAAAAACAATTATATTACAAACCAAAAAACATCAAAAATTGCTTGAAGTTAACTTTGAATTTCTCTTAGTCACAACAATATTATTTAACAAAATTTATGCCAGATTAATGACTATTTCATAAGGAACAAAGTTATTATAAATTTAAAGCATAAATTTATTATATTATTTCAATAAATACGATAAATGTAAACGCAAAATCACTACAAAATAAGATGCAGCGGCCGTCTGAGCTCAGTACCGCGCGAGCGCTCCTAAACGTTAGACCTGTGTCGCATTTCTTCGCGCCATTTTTCGATCTAGATACGTTCGAGCGAGCGTAAATAGAGCAGTATAGTGGGACTTCCAACTTTGGTCACGAAGTTCGATTTATATGGAATTTATATAGCTTATTGAATTATTTCTAATACACATTTGTTATTTTCAGCATAGGTCGAAAGACCCCTAGGTATATTTGTATAAGAAAGTTAAAATATATATTTATATTATGAAATGCAAATAAAGCAAGGTACTTCTTCTCTCAATACACTTATACTAGTACATAAAATTGGAGTGCATATTTGTAATATTAAAATAACCGCTTTTCACTAAATACATTTGTGTGTATACATGGTACATATACAAAAATAATATATTTTATCTGTCTGTCTGTTAGTTCTGGCTAATCTCTGAAACGGCTTGGCCGATTTTGAAGAGACTTTCACTAGAAGTTGACTTACGTAATGAGGATTAACTTAGACTTATGGCTCGATGCAATTCGACCGATATCAAATTTATCGGAGATCCGCATATGAAACAACTTTTTCTAAATTCAATATATTTTTAATCCCGGTCGCAAAAACGACGCGGTGTTATAAGTTTGACATGTCTCTGTGTATGTGTGTGGTGTGTTTGTGTCTTTTTGTGGCATCATAGTTCCCGAACGGATGAACCCATTTTGATTTTGTTTAAAAGGTGTATTAGTCGGGAGTGTTCTTCACTTTGATGAAAATCGATACAAGATGGCCGCCGCCACAAAATGTCGGATCACATATTTTATCACCATTCCATCAATATGGGTATCAAATAAGAGGGCTTGAGTAGTAGAATACTGAACACTATGACAAATTTCAAATCCAAGATGGCCGCCACCAAAAATGTTGGATTACCTACATATTTTTCACGACTCCCTCAATACGGACATTAAATAAAAGGGCTTGAGTAGTAGAATACTGTTTACTATGACAAAATTTTATATACAAGATGGCCGCCGCCACAAAATGTTGGATTATTTATTTATTTATTTATTTATTTATTTTGTACACACATACAATTTCATATGAACAAATGTTACAGACATTAGTACAAGGGCACTGCTTATTTCAAATTGAAATTTCTACCAGCAGGCCCAAAACAGGAAAAAGAAATACAATAAGGTAGTCAGTGTGTACCTCCTAAATAAATTAATATGGAATAAAAAAAACAAATTCAAATACCGGGAAAGAGAGAAAATAAAAATACATAACGGTTCAAACATTATATAAAGATTAATAATACCTACACTATCCAATATCAACAACAGGAAAGATAATAATCCTTTACTCTTTTTTTGAACACAGAAATAGTGCGACGGTCACGTATATCGGCAGGCAAAGAGTTCCAGAGTCTAGCAGCATGAACAGTGAAGGAATATGAAGCAAAATCCGTTTTGTGTGAAGGAGTTTGAAGACTTAAGGTGGGATCTGCAAAGAGCATCAGGAAAACGGAGAAAGGAGAAACGCTCACGCAGATAGGAAGGATAGACGGGATTATACAGGATGTTGAACAGAAGACAGACAATCCTGACATATCTACGCTGACGAATGGGAAGCCACATGAGCTGCTTACGTAAATGTGACACATGATCATACTTACGAAGACCATAAATAAATCTAATCGCTAGATTTTGAAGTCGTTCAAGTTTGTTTAATAACTCCTCAGTGGCATCCAAGTAACATGCATCTGCATAGTCAAGAAGAGGTATAATTAAGGATTGTGCTAGTAACACTTTAGTTTTAAAAGGTAAAAAGTTTTGAAGGCATTTAAGTGTGTAAAATGAGAAGAAGGTCCTACGACTAACCTCAGATACATGGGCAGTCCATGATAGATTTGAATCCATTGTAATTCCAAGATTTTTTACAGTGTCTGTTAACTCGATCTGAGTCCCATCCAAAAGCAGGGGTGGGAAAGATAATGCAGAAATAGAATTAATATTAAACCTGTTACCTATCACAATGGCCTGAGATTTACTCGGGTTAAGCATGAGGCCAAACGATTTTGCCCAAGTACTAATGCTATCCAAATCGTTATTAATAGCTACCAGTGCCGAGTTACAGTCTTCTATTTTAAAGTGTCGATAAAGCTGCAAGTCGTCTGCATAGAGGTGGAAGTTGGAAGATATAACTTTAGTAACCGAGTTAATGAAAATAGAAAATAAGAGAGGTGAGAGAACAGAAGGAGAGATATTGCAAGAACGAAGAATAGCGAGAAGAATGTCAAAATCGACGAATGACAGAATTAAAAGCACTGCTGAAGTCTAGAAGGATTAGAACTGTAAGAGCTTTATTCTCCATAGCCCAACGAATATCATCAGTAATGTTTATTAAAGCTGTTACAGTACTGTGACCAGGGCGGAAACCAGATTGGTACCTATTCAAATAGGAATTAGAAAGAAGAAAAGTTGATAATTGCTTATGAACAATATGCTCAAGAAGTTTAGAGAGAAGGGAAAGAATAGAAATAGGACGAAAATGAGATGGGACTGAAGGATTAGATACTTTAGGCAGTGGAATAATGTGCGCCATCTTCCAAATTTTGGGAAAAGAACCGGATTCAAGTGAGAAGTTAAGTATGTGAACAAGTATAGGAAGGAGAAAAGATAAAATAGGGGTAAACATTCTTACGCTTAGGTTGTCCTCGCCAGCAGCCTCGGAAGAAATGGCTTGAATGGTATTTTTAATGTCAGTTTCGGATATTTTTGAAAAGAAAAAAAATGTGCAGTCTGGCCTCGGAACCAGTGAAAGTTCTGCGAGCGTAGAATCCTTTATGTCACCATCGATAGTAGAAGGAGGAAGGGAGAAGTGTCTGTTAAGGACGCTTAAATCTACATTGGTAGACACAGTAGCAGTAGATTTCCCCACTCCTACAGAGCGCAAAAACCGCCAGGCATCAGTAGGATTGCGATCAGTAAGAGAGCTATGGAAGAAGCGTCGCTTAGCATCCCTACACATACGACTGCAGCAATTTCGAAGAACCTTAAAACGAATAAGATTGCGGTTAGTTGGACGTTTCTTATATGCTCTTTTTGCCTTATCTCTTTTTTGACCACCAAAAAATTGACCACCCATCCAATTGCCGGCCTTTGCAATCGTCGCTTAACCTCGAGCTTTTCATTTGTTTATATACGGATATTGCCGTATTTTTTTGTAAAATTCAATATATTTTGATGATATGGTAAGTATGAGCAAATAAATCGTTCCTCGATATTATTGAACAGAAAATCAAAAGCAGATCGAGCGTTCTACCACCTTCATACATTTGAAGTGATACCGCAGACCATGAGATTTGTGAACGATATTGACAGATAGTACAATCTCATGAGCAAACACTTGAGTTTTTCCATACATTTTATAAGTGCATGCTATTCGTGTGATATCGTTCATTCATATCGAATAACATCGCATCTAGCCATGAGAAAAGAACCTTAGGTTACTTTCCATTCGCATAAAGCCGCGGGCACAACTAGTTTAATATAATTCTAATTTACTACTTTTCCAAACAGGAAACAGTCCATGTTCCCTATGGATGACGAAAATATTTCGAAATCGTCGACGAAATTAATATTTTAATTAATATTTATAATTTTATTGATATATTATCATCGCTATTTATATTTATAGCCTATGATTTGGCTAAACTTGTTTCTTTTAATTTTTGTCCGATCTTAGCAGTCGTGTTTTTAATTTTTAAATAATTTTTATATTTTATTCATTTTAGTGAGCAGTTAATTTTGTATACAGATTATATATTTTAAATGGACCTTTAATTTGATACCCATAAAGTTATGATTATAAAAAAACATACTTTTTTAAATGGCGTCACGCGTCCCCATACCTATTTAATATTAATAATTAAGCTAGTTGCACTGATACTCTATGTATTTTGTGGTAACTTAGGATGATGTTTCTAATGATACCCTGTACATTCATATCCGTTATATCGTTCAAAAGTTATGGTGCAATAAAAATACTCACATACATACATTAATTCTAAAAACAATAGACTCCTTTTCGAGAGCAGTCGTTTAAAATATTCGGGAATCGATAATGAATCTCACCATAGAAATACTAAAATAAATACAAAAATTGGGAAAAGTATCAAAATAGCTTGAACGTGGTTTCAACACAGTATTGTGGACTCGTGACCTTGAACAAGTTCTCGAGAACTCAAATCACAGAGTGAAAATTTGTCATATGGCTCTTAACTCAAGTTGATATGTCATTTAAAATGCATTTGGCATGGACAAAGTGAATAACAGAGCATTATAAATATGTGCAATATGAAAAGGCAATGTGATAGAAACTATAAAAATAATAAAGGCATCATTTAATTCCAATAGTGTATATAGTATATCAGCCCAACATTATCACCAGCTTATTAATGTCCTTAATGCTGAGGCTCAGGACCTCACTATGGATGGAATCGAATCAAATCGAATAGGTATTAACGACTGCCGGGACCAACGGCTTAACGTGAATTCCTAATCATAGAGGAGCTCGAGTTAGTGATGCGTCTCGAGTAGGATTATGTGGCTCGATTCACTCGAGCCTTTTAAACCTCACTCGAGTCATTATTGAAAACTTGCTACTAGAGTGACTTTTCTTTTATGCAACAAATACCTGAATAATATATATATAAAATATACAGTAAAATCTTTTGATTTATTATTTATTAATGTAGTCAAGAAAGTAAATAAAATGAGCGGCACACATCAAAAAGTAGAGTAGTGACATATAGTAGCAGTAGAAACTCGATGCGCCTAGTTGACTCGACAACTCGAGTGCATAGAGATTAGAGTGATATTTTTTTATCTCGAGTGCAGTTTAAAATATTTACTCTAGTGCCTCGAGTAAACACAGGGCTCGAGTCGCATCACTAGCTCGAGTTAATAAATTTTTGGTCACCATTCCTATAACCGATTATTGCAGAAGTTTCAACAATAAATCGCAGACCAAGCTTGCTTACCACTGCGCCAGAAAGCTTCTCTTATATCATATCATATTAAATCATACTTAATTGAAAGCTTAATATTGTCTTAACCCTATAGATTATGTAATAGATTATAAATTTTACAAGGTCTTTTTTTTAGACAAAAGAAATCGCATGGCTTGCAAAAACAGCGGACGTTATGAATTTAAATTATTAATTATCTATAATATATGTCGCATCATCTTTACGAAGATCGTTTATTTTAGTTTCTTTTATTTTAATTGCTAGTTACTCGATTACTTAATTACTCGATTGTAGAGAGAGCGTGCTCATCGATACTTTTAATTTTATTAGAATGGTGACACTGACTTTGACAGTTCGTTAACAAAAACCAAATTTTCGCCATTTTCGCGTTTCCGATCGCCGAGGAGTAAAGACATCCGACGACATCACGCTCATTTCGTTATATTTTCGTATGAAAAGTGATAAAATGGAATAAATCAACGTTGGTATACACGCCTGCAATGTTATTTTAAAGATAGTCTCCCGTTATGGACCATCTATTTGGGCTTCGTAATAGCCTCTTCTGACTACCCGCCGACATATATAATTAATATTATAAAGGCGAAAGTTTGGATGGTTGTAACTTCTTCACATAAGAACTACTGAACGGATTTTGATTAAATTTGGTATATGGATAATTCTAAGTCTGTATTAAAATATATGCTATTTATCCCTTTATTCCCTAGGGACCACGCGGCTGAAGCCGCTGGCGGAAAGTTTGTTATGAATAATTCCCATAATTATCACTTTGTCCATGACACATACGTTGCATCCATATTGCTTAATTTAAAAGTGGATGTAATTATTGTTTAGAAATAAAATGCTAGAGAGCAAATAACTGCTTTCTTAATTGATATAAAAATGTTTGTCTTGTTGTAGTGTTAAGTGAGTAAGTGTGAAATAAGTGCTAAGAGGTACATAGATTAAAAGTGTTAAGAAGTAATGCAAACAAAACAAATATGGACTTTATTTTTACTATATTAAAATATAATAGTAATTTAAATGTAAAATAAAATATTTTACTATGATATATTAATATAATATAAATGAAGTCCACATTTGTTTTGTTATATATATAACAAAACTAACAAAAAGAAAATAATATTATAGTTCAAAAATTTTATGTAATTATATTTCTCCTTGTTTATAACTTTTTATGGCGCTAGTTGATAAATAATCTTAAGAGCCGCCACGTATAATTTTAATCATAATGTTTATTCGTCTGTAACTATTATTTTAGACAGAGACAGAAGATTATGTAGGACACGAATGGAAAATATAATTATTTCTCTGAAAACTCTAGTGTGTTAATAATTCTGATATATAATGTACTTTATGTGACATACAAAAATAACTTTAAGTAGACGCTGCCTACATACGTATTGAATATTTAGAATTTTGCATTGAATTATTTTCGTAAGAAGAAAACCGTCAAATGAAATTGAAAAATAAAAATCTTATATAGTAGCCTACATATGCTTGATTTTTATGGTCTTATTGTTAGACAGTGCCTATAACTGTGAGGGACAACAAATACTCTTTATATGGGCAAGACTATATTTGTAGATGATCATAAATCAAAAGTCATAGTTCTTTTGCGGAGTAAATGTGTGTTGAGTGAAGTTCATAGATAGTTATAAAAAAACTACGTGTGACGGTGAGTAGGTAGGTACTGTTGCGATCAAAAGTTTCTTATTGTTTATTTTTAAATTAAGTTTTATTAATTTATTTTATACCTACACTGAATTACAATCAATACAAACATAGAGTAAAATAAACTTTTTACAAGGCTAGACGGTAATCCTATATAAGTGTACACAACATTTTTACATTTGTTATGTGTGTTCATAACACAAAAAAAAAACAAAAAACATATAAAAATCGATTTCATCTATAAGGTCATTAGAGAAATGACGAATACTACTTATTTACAAAACTTACTGATATTTCTTTTAGTCTCTGCCTTTTTTAAGCTGGTCAATTTTTTAATGCTATTATTCATAGTATTTTATTAAGGTTGCATGTCATGTTTACCCATATTATTACTATATGTGTCACGATATAACCTAAATAGGGATGATATTAAAAAAAATCAAGATTACGGTCACCCTTGGGTTTACACTTGGCCCGATAAATTGTGGCAAGATTATTAATGATACGACACTGTTGGCTCAATAAAGTAGCAATCAGTATACCATCTTACTAACAGCAATTAACTTTTGTTCACTACTAGCTTTCGCCGGCGCCTTCGCCCGCGTGATTCCTAGAGAAATGTTAAGTGAGATAAAAAATCTTATTATCTAAGACAGCTAATGCCTTATCTGTTTACCAAATTTCATTGAAATCCGTTCAGTAGTTTCGGTGTGATTGACGGACAAACATCCAAACAAAGAAACTCCAAATAATTTTAATAGGATTAATATAAACGTAAATAATAATTAAAAATATATATGTCTCACCATACATATATTATTTAGGTAAACATAATGTTACATCATAAAAATAGTTATAAGTATGTATTACAAAGTAGTGTCTTTGTGGGAGACTGGTGCCTGTATAGGTTTTCAGACTGTCGTTTAATTATCATTCGTTCGTTTATTTATATCGGTATTATTAAAATTATTTAAAAAAATACTATAGCCGCTGTATCAGCGAATCATTGACACCCAGTCATTAATTTCTATATTACAGCCTATGAGAGACACATTAGATCTCGTTGGTAGTTTGTGGTCCTTTCTCCTTACTCGATTCTACTCAGAAAAAAGCCAGCGATTGGGACATTAATAGGCTGATGATGACGATTGGTGCAATGGTAAACATCTTCCGACAATCAAGAGAAGCTTAATCACAACACAATTATAACTATCGAGGTCATTGCTCTATTTAAACCAGAGAGATGTTCGTACATTTTTATAGAAATATATTTTTTTTAATCACAGCATTAAATTATTTATAACTAAAACTATATTATATGGGTTCTCATCAATTATTCAGCTAGTCCGAATTCGATATCAAGTATCCACGAGAACTCGAACTAAGTCTAATAAGATTCAATACTCTTGCTAACCGATCACTATGTTATAGATGATCTCACTCAGACGGAATTAGAGATCAGCTGTTGCCCAGCGAGTAGAAAATTATGTGGGACTCGGGGATCAATGAATAAGAAAAGTGGATTAGAAACAAATAGATCACGCGACATCTGGTGATTTAGTGCCGTTGGGTGCAAATCTTTTGTCGATGTTGCCACTTTCAATATGATATTAGTGTTCTATTTTCATCTGTTTTTGTTGCCTTCAGCAAATTCGCTTTGCTTTTCTAAGATTAATCATCATTTGTGGATGATTCTTTAAGTTAATAATCTAGCTTAACGGTATATTGATGGTAATTAATTTATTAATCTTTATCGTTTATACTCTACTAGCTTTCTGACTGAGTTTCCGCCCGCGTGGCTCTTAATAAAAATAATGTAAAATAATGTGAAAATAAAAATCTGTCATATGTATAGAAGAATGAAACATAATTTGAACATCAAAATAATCCAGAAATTCCAGAGCCGATATATCTCCAGATGCATACTTGTCACTAATGTGGCCAATGAGTCAATAATTGCTCCACTCCATATTTTAGTAAACGTAAAGACCAAGAGCAGATAATGAGCATAAAATAAATAAAGTCATAGCCCAGTTTTTAAATGAGTCTACACCGCGTAACTTTTAATTAAACTTCATACGTCTTTGAATACAATTTTCATAGTAAAGATCGCTTTAGCGCGTAGGGGATCATCCGTCGACTACATAAACAAAGTCACTTCCCGCTGTCTGTACACTGAGATTTCATAAATACACTGAGTGATTCAAGAAGAAGGTGTATGAAGCCCCTGGTCTGAAAGTTTCTGGAATAGCGACCCCGCAGCAGATGGTGGTCAGTGGGCAGGCCCCCCACCAAGTGGACTGACGATCTGACAAAGTTTTTTTTTTTTTTTGACGCTGAGAAATGCATTCCGCATACCCGCTTCACCCTGCGCGAGCTCCACGGGTTATGTGGGACTCTCCCCTGCGGACCAACCCCAGAATGGGGCTGGTCAAAGAGCAGAGGCCTACCCACTAAAACTCAGCGATGTCCCTCACTGCGGGGGATCAGCGCGCGGTAACGGTCCCCAACGGGACCACTTCCCGCGCATGCCGTCCCCGCTCGACCCACCCCTTAACAGGGCGGGTCCCGTCTCGGGTTAGGGAAGGGCTCAGGAACATTCGAGTCCAACCCCAGACAGGACAAGGAGCGTGCAATGCCTAACCCGCCAGACTTGCCCCCTGTCAAAGGCAGGAGATGCGCAATTGAGCATCTCCCACCCTCGCCCGTCTAAGAGAGGGAATTCACACGGGCTGAACCCTCGTGAATCCCTCACCCCGATAGCCCCGGATACCAATGTCCAGCCCAGCGTGCACCGAACCAGTCACCGGTATTCCGTTCCTTAGTCGCGCTCTGATAGTGGCCCCGCCGAGGCCCAATCACTCCACACACCGAACGGTGTGTGGAGTGATCGGGCAGTCCGGCCCCGACGGTCCCACTACCAGAGAGCAAGATGGAAAATTCCCTCACCAGCGTACGCCGGCCGACTCCTCGGTTTTCCTCACTACCAGCTCTCCGAGCCTCCCTGCCGATCATAACCAGCAGGGTTGCAAGGCGAGAAGGTAACCTTCGCGGATTCAAGACCTCGAGTACAGGAACACTGTCGTGCTCCCGCCACCAGGGGCCCGTTGTCCGATCCGCACGGAAAGATCTGCTGGATACGGGTAACGCAGGTACGTCAGCAGTGGAAGTCTCATGTGGCTGATGAAATAATATTCAACCTTGCACACTCGACATCAGATCCGTCGTGTGTTAACATAAGATATATTTTATTCAATCTGATAATATTCTGTCAGATTAGCATCAACCCTAACTAGCATCAATCATAGATAAATTGGTGCTTGATTATTTCATTCCTTGATTCACATCTCTGTATTCACATAACACTTTATCGTATGTAAATTTTAATATCCTGTCCAAAAACCTTGCCTTAACTCATTCTACCATACAAATAATCAACAGAGAAACAATGAAATAAATTCGTTATTATGCACTCGCCTTATTAAATTTTCAGCCATAACCGGCATATGATTCACAATGCGATCATGTGTTCTTGCGTCATTGTTGTACTTAGTCTAACTGTTTATCGTCGGTTTGCCTGCTTCTTTCATATAAGCGCCTAGCAGTCTGACTCAATGAATGCATCCAATGATGTCATCGTATTCGGAATTAGAAATCGTGGTATTACCACAGTAGCGCGGCAAACAGTAAAGATTTAATGTTTTATGCACCAATCGTAAATCCGCTATTCTTGTGCCGATAATAGGCAGGTGTAACCAATCTTTGGTTTGAAATTAGGAGAATTAAGAGAAGGCTAAACTATTTAACTTGATTCTAGAAATCATTAAGAAAGGAACTGAGTTAGTATATAAATCTATGGGTTGAAACGATTCAGAATGTAAGTGATATGATATTTTTTTCGAAAAATACGTCCTAAACTTGTAAATCTGGAAAAATCTAATCTTTTTTTTTTAACATGGGAGCATTTTTGACACCAATCTTCAATGTTTCAGAGACAGAACTTCTACATTTCCAGAATTTGGTTATTTTTTTAGCGGGAAAAATAATCAGTCGGTCTATGTTAATTTGAATTGGGTCACAAGTTCATCTGAGAGATCTCAGTGTGTTCATCTTATATAGAATTTGAATTGTGAAGGGGTGTAAAATAGCTTCAAATGGTTCGTTTTATATTACACACGGTGTTGTCGCCAGCAGGCAAATGTTAACATAATAATCGTACCTCAATAGAATATCAATTACTTACATTTTGCAGTTGTACTATCTACCTGAAGTCCAATATTATAATGTATCTATCACTATTAATCTGTGAGGAAGATATTGCACTAATAATATTGGACTTAATGTAGCTAGCACAATCGTAAAACGCAAGTAGTTGAAGTTGAGTTGAATTCTATTCAGAAGAGATTATGATAAAAATATAACCAGAATTGTCCTGCAATTCTTTGCTCGAGCTTGGCTTGATACTATACCGCATTTCTTGATACCCGAGACGCAGTACAAAATGCCTTTACAGAATTTGTTGCCTGCTATCTTCAAGACAGGTACCAATTAGCTACTTCTGCGTTGGCAAAGACGCATCAATCGCATGAGAGATTACTTCGATTGATAGAAATAAAAAAATGTAGAAAAAAGTGTTAATTCATTAAATTAATAATTCGTATCAAATTTTTTATCAACTAATAGCCATTATTTACAAATTGCCAATATAGTCATCATATTTTATTTGTACCTAGCTCTCGTTAAATTGTGACCCTTATGTCGTAACAATAGGAGTGCCACATTTCGGTGTCGCATTGGTCCTGATGTTGGTCACGTACTAATCATAAATTCTCTGTTTTTATTTTTATAGCCACAAAATATGGCTGTAAAATATTGACTTCCATTTCATTTGTCAATTGGTTTGTACTCGATTGCGCAATGCAAAAGTAATATGTATATGAAGATAATCTTTTCTTTATGTTGCTACTGGAACCCACGGGGCAGGTACAAAATTGTACATAGTTACAATATGTAATGTTCTATCGCTATTATTTTATTCGACAAGTCTTACTTTATATATTAACAATAATTTATATATCATCATTATCAGCTCTTTAACGTAGCCGTTGCAGGGGCTCAGGCCTTCCTTAAAGATGGTTAAGAAGGATGGGCCATGACCCTCCACGCTGGCCTAATGCGGATTAAGCGACTGTTAATGTAGAAAAGCCAACGGCTGAACGTGCTTTATAAAGAACGGGGTATCTCGAGTTATTTTTTTGGTCACCCATCCCGTAGCTGACCAGTGTGAATGTGGCTTAACAACAACAATCGCGGGGTGCAATGTTTAAATACTATTCCTCCAAGTTACTAAATTTTCAAAATCTTGATTATACACCAAAACTTTAGTAATTGGTAGCAACTTTTATCCATTTTTTACACATTGGTAAAAGTGACTAAGATTTGGTCAAATGCTTATAAAAGTTTTAGAATTTATCACATTTAGATGAACACAGGTGGCTTGTTTAATAATATGTTAGGAAAGTCCATTTGTCCAACTTCAAATAATCTTTTTATGAATTAGACATTTTAGCAGACTATCATACAATTATCAACAATGGGAAGTGCAATAATTAATTGGAAAGAATTTAACTTGTTCAGATTTCGTTCATGGTGGTTGCTAGTTTAGTAAAATACTATATCGGGAAAACTAATACAATATGTAATTACCGTTGGTGTAGCTGCTGAAAACAGCGTCCAAAATATATTTACCAAGATATAGCCGCCTGCCAGACGCTTCCCAGACATCTTCTACACAAAGACAAATCCAGGGCATTCGGATGTCTGACAGGTGATAGCTAGGTAAATAGATAAAATCTTTATTATTGACAGTCAAGCTGAGAGTTGCAGAACGTTTAATCGCACGCGGGTTAGGTATAATGTGTAGCTGAAAATGCAAAACCGCATACATCACAGCTTGTATATTCAATAAACTAATGCATGTGCTTATGAAGAAGGCTATGTGTTACTTTTTGCGGTTTAGCAGTGCGAATTACGTCTAACACTATAATAATTATATCAACTGAACCGGTAAACGTTGTTTTGTCATACAAAATTTGGGGTAGACAACCCTTATCACTGTAGCGTATAAAAACAAATAACAACTTATTGTCAGATCTCCTGAATATACAATTTCATCAAAATCTATCAAACCGTTTCGGAGGAGTGTGTAACTAAAACTGTTACAAGAGAATTTTATATATTAAATGATTATGTATCCTGAATGATTGGTAGAGAAAAAAATGTTCCGCTAATCAAAAGTACTTGAAACAAGTTTATTTTAATAAACAAGTTTGATTTTTACTTTGATGTTGGTCTTGGCTTAGGCACCACCCAGGTATAAATCGTATTGTATTGTCGTATCGTACATCGGCAATATCGTATAGATTAGTAAGATAGCTTTATACGGGATTGCTACCTTGTACTACGCGATAATGGCGCCTGGATCATCGTTGAAATATCGGCGACGCAATAAATACAAGGTACATGGTAGCAATTTCGTAGAAATCCAACATCGCTCAAAACTCTCGACCTTCGAAGTTCTCTTTATATTAAGTTCAAAAGCCGGAATATTGGATGCTTGTTCCATAGTTCGTAGATTTCTATACCCTTCAACTTTAATATGTAACAAATAAAGTCAGATCCATTTGGAAAAGTCTCGTAAATGTATTTCACTGAATATTTAAAAAAAATCGACGGCCGCAAAGAACATACGAATATCTACAATATAAGTGTAATAACTTTTATAAAAAAGATTATAGATGTATTATTTACCAAATTTGGCTTAATTACTAAACAAAAAAAGTACCTACCAAGTGGTTATCGCAGATATTCTATTTTTTGTGTACTTTTCGAGAAACTGTCAGATGGCTTTATTTACTTCGACCCAAAAACTACACTCAATGAGTTAACTACCACTTACCTTTATATACGCTGGGCTTTTAACATTTAAACTACTAAATTTATAACTTATAAAACTTGATATTGTTGGCATTTTTTACTATATAAATTTACCTGCCTTCATAAATACAAGAAAATAGACTGATTTCCCTAAAATGTTGTAGTTATCTCAACGTGCTTAATTCTGTGTATAATGCAAGATTATTAAAATAAAGATATGTGTTATTAAAAAAGAGTGCTAAGAATAAAAGAGATATACTTAAAATATTATGACTGGAATACACCCGATTCAAAATAGCAAATAATAGTCACTTCGCAGGAAGTAACTTCAAGAAGTATTATTTTTTTATTGACCGGCATAATAAATTCCAGATGCATTAACAAACGCCAAACCAAATAACTTATTGCATAAAAATATTCTTCTTACAAACAACGTTCAGTCTGTGACCGGTTGGGTGATTGTTGTTGGTCGGTAATGAAACGGCTGACTAGGCTTGATAAGATTCTATATTTATAGTCTAAATAAATAAAAAACTGTAACACCAAACAAAAAATGATACAGAAATAGTTTGTATGAATTTCTAAAAATAGGATTAGTTGAGGAAACAATTACATACCCTTGACTTGGATCTATCTAGAAGATACGATGCAAATTTATACACATACACTTCATAAATCGTGTCGTTGCCGGAAGATTTTTTTACAAACTGACATTCAGAAAGAGCATATCGCGTTACTCAAAATCATAAATTACGAAAAACGAATAATAAAAAAATATATATCTTAAAGATCAAAGGCAAAACTTTAGATGCGGAAACCTAATACAAAATAAACGGTGTGGTACGACGCACCGTTATAAGTCTTAAATAATGTATCTCCTTTTTGGTCATGATAATATAATACGTATATTATGTAGCAAAATAAACTAAGACCATTAGTAAAATTAATAAAACTATATAGATAGACAGCCAGTTGCACAAAGGTCCATTTAAATTCTCATTAGATTTAAGCTACATTACCCACACAAATTTGACAGTCATTAGAGCTTATAGGCGTCATTAAACCTAATGGACTTTTGTGCAACTGACCATTAGTCTTTAATTGAACTTAATGTATCGATCACAAAATAACATTGCTCTTATTCAAGTAGGATCTTTTCATAATCAGTTTTAAACATTTCAATATTCTTCTAAAAAAATATCCTTTGTCAAACGGTAACTGCTACTCCTAAAGATATTTGTTTTATTATTTTATTGTAGATAGATAGATAACTCTTTATTGTTGACATTACACTATTTACAGAAACAAACATAAATTAAACTTAATTAAAAATGCAAACAATTGGCGGCCTTATCGCTTAAAGCGATTTCTTCCAGGCAACCTTTAGACGGAAAAAGAGATGTGAACAACAATATACAATTAAATGTAACAATGAATATAAAAACACACAAATTACATACCTACAATATATATTATATAATAATATAATAATAATCGCATACATCTATATAAACTACATATATAAATACATATGTACACATATTACCATATCAGGAATAAGTAACAGTGCAGCAGCATCAAAGTAATTATTGCGAAAGGTAGAATTCTTTGACGTAAACTTTAAATGTTGGTAGGGATTGAGCTCTCCTGATCGAAACTGGGAGAGAATTCCAGAGACGAGCAGCTTGGACGGTAAACGAGGAATCAAAAAAGGAAGTGCAATGAGATGGAATTTCAAGAGTCAAGTTCTCCGTTGATCGCAATGCATATGAATTTAAGGAGTGGAGAAAATTGAACCGATCTTTGAGATAGTTTGGGTAACTGGGTTAAATAAAATATTATGAAGAAGGGATAGTATATGAGAATTTCGGCGAAGACGTATAGGAAGCCACTTGAGCTCTGTGCGATATTTGTATCTTTCAGGAATAAATTTTACAAGCAAAGATAATTTGATGAAGTGAGAGGCTGTGTGTGTGGTATAATAGGTTCTAGAATTCGCTGGTTGTAAACATTCAATAGACATTGATTGCATTTTGTTTAAATCATATCTGTAACAAATTACAAAGGGATTACGTAGGTGTAGTTTAATCTCTTTGATTCAATCTAACCTTTTCATTTTGACTTCATACCTAACTATCCGAATTATTTAATCTAATCAAAAATGTTAAATGTGCCACATCCGACATGTAGTACAGAATTTTATACAACAAAAAAAGTTTACGGTTTTCACGTGACATTGTAACGTATATAAAGTATTATAATATTATAAAGCTGAAGAGTTTGTTTGTTTGAACGCGCTAATCTCAGGAACTACTGGTTCGAATTGAAAAATTCTTTTAGGAGCGAAGAAATAATGGAAAACGCTCTGTAAAGTTACATATTTGTAGATATTACATTAGTGATAGGGCGTGGCGAGTGTACGCGTGCATGTGTGTGTGTGTGTGTGTGCGTGCGTGCGTGCGTGCGTGCGTGCGTGCGTGCGTGCGTGCGTGCGTGCGTGCGTGCGTGCGTGCGTGTGTGTGAAACAAATAGAATATATAAACATATATTCCATTTGGTTTGCCTACACTTTAACATGTCCTCTGTTTCATGATAATTAAGTGACAACAACAAACTCTCGATAATGATCTTTACAATGTGCTTGGTATGTGAATATATTGGCTTAATTTTATATACCCTACTGTACAGTTTTAAACTTAGAACTCCATTCCATAATCATTATTCCATATCAAATCCATAATCATTATTCTTTATCGTTCGTTCGTCGTTACCAAAGTTCATGTCAAAGTAGTAAAATGAAACGAAATGTCCGCATCACTATGGCTAGAGGATTAGGCCGCACCCCAGTACCATTTCATAAATTCGGAAATACAATTCCGTCCAAGATAATTATTTTACCCACGGGAAGCAGCTGTATACGCAGACGACATAGGCTATAATTTACGAGCAAAGTTGCGGTGAAAAAGTTAATTATCCTAATAATATAGAGGTAATACAGCACCGGCGCCTTCTCAGCCTTAATCAAAGTAGACTTATCAAGTAACGTTAAATTTGAATATTAAGTAAAATATCGTGTTATCTATTTGACATTCATATATAAATAGGTATGTATTTGCGGAGTTTAGAACAATGTGTCGTTTAGCCGTTCGACGAATAGGTCTTCAAACATAAACGTTCATGGAATTGATAATTATTTATGTGTTAACCATTGTGGTTTGTCATATTTTTTTGAACGATATTTACTCTGTCCATATTTCGATAAAATACACAAGACACTAATTTAGAATAGAATAGAAAATAAAGAACAATATTTAAACTTATAACAAATAAGACAAAAATGTGCTACGGTGTGGACTGCAACCTATTTACAGTTTCTTTTGTTTGATACCTATATTATTAGGTTCAAACAAAATGAAATTGGTGTTTGGTATGGAAGGAACAAAAAGTCAAATATTTTTTAATATATTTATTTAATCAAAGTATAAACCATTGTTATCGATGCACTTTTGCCATCTCATAGGTAGTTCATTGATCCCCTTACTAAAAATCATTCGGACGGGAATCAATAAAATCTTTGTTTTTAGGCAATTTGCACTGCCCCATCGGAGTTGAACTTTTTCCCTTGCAAGAAGTTATCCAAATTCCGAAAAAAATGGTAATCTGTTGGAGCAAGATCCGGGAAGTACGGTGGATGTCTTAGACATTCCAATTGAAGCTCTTCTAATTTGGTAGCCGTCTGTCGTGCAATGTGTGGTCTAGTGTTGTCGTGAAGTAGCAGTGGCGTAGAGCGATTGACCAGCCTCGGTTGTTTAACAGCTATTTTTTCCAGCATGGTTTGCAATTGCCGACAATAGACGTCTGCCATAATCGTCTGGCCAGATTTGAGAAAAGTGTAATGAACGACACCGGCACTAGTCCACCAAACGCTTACAAGTAACATTTTTGGGGTAAATATTTGGGGTCAATTTTTGCTTGGGACAGGATTTAGCTGGGATGCCAGGGTCCAACCGTTACAATGAGCGCTTCCGATTATCCTAGAGAATCCACTTTTCATCATAGGTAATGATTCAATCTAAAAAACCCTTTATTAATGTGCCGGTTAAGTAATATAACGCAGCAGTCAAAGCGCTTTTGCCGGTTTGCTTCATTCAATTCGTGAGGTACCCACCTTTGAAGCTTTTTAATCTTTCCAATTTGCTTCCTGTGGATTAAAACAGTTTTATTACTAACACCGCAGCCTGCAGCTAATTCGGACGTCGTTTGCGATGGATCCGATTCCACAATAGCCTTCAAGACACGGGGCTTGTTCTGCAGGTCGAAATTTCCAGAACGTAAACGTTGGAACCAAAAACGCACTGTGTTTTCTTTTGCGACACAATCGCCATACACATTATTAACTCTTCCAGCCGTTTCCGCAGCACTGCTACCACGATGGGACTCGTACTAGTAAATAACACGATATTTCAAGTTTTCCATTTTTTATACTGGGTGACGTAAATAGGACAAACAGAAGAAAAAATAAAGCCAAATGAATGCCACCTAACGAAACACAAACATATGTGAAAATGGCTGTCTAAATTTGAATTTGGAATTCCCAACCAAGGAGGAGGAATTTGTGATTAAATTGGCCAGTACGATAAAACGCCAATTTCATATGTAAGGAATCGAAGATATTTTTTTTATTAAGTAACTGCCATTGTAAATTTAAAAAAAATATATATATATCCAGGATTACTTGGGTATATTGTAAGGTTTCTAATGATACCCTATAAATTTATATCGGATAAGTCTTTCAAAAGTTATGATGCAATAAAAAAATCATACATACGCACATAGATACATAATCCCTAAACACAATGGACTTCTCTTATGGGCAGTCGTGTACAAAAACAAAGAAAGAAATTAAATGTCAATAATAAAAATTAAATGAAATTACGACTATTGTATCTATTTGTGACCAGATAGTATATAATATAACTAGAAATTCTGAGTCTGTAATCACTCATCAAACATACTCCTTGCACTAAATTAATACGTAACGAGCTTTGACACAAACAATGAGTTCATCCGCTCCTAGACAAGTAATTACTAGTGTAAATTTATTATTATTTCACTTCTTTAAAAAAATGACGACGATATTCATTATTAAAATACGAGCAAGGACTAAAAAAAAGCTTCCATTTAATAGAAGTGAGAAAAATTTTAAAATTCTAAATAATAACTAGGAATGTCTTAGAAAAATGGTCAATAGATTCCAATTAAAATATTTTGAATGTATGTAAAATTAATTTACTAATATTAGTCTTGACATTATTGTGAGTTGACTTTGCATATCACGAAACATATATAACTGTTGTCCCGCGACTTCACCTGCCTGATGATCTAGCGTCACGTAGGTAAAAGAATTTTTATTATTGGTTCAATATTTCTGAAAATTTCCTGTAATAAACAAAATTAGAAACTTCATCTGCTTATATATTAGTATACGTTATTTGAAAACATTAAAAAGCTTTAAAAGCATAGCTCATTACAAAACGTCACTTTTTAAGGCCCGGTTTCGATTCCAAGACGAGCTAATATAGAAAATGATTCTATTTAGCTACATTGGTTCGGTTTTAATAGTAGTGGTAATTTTTTTCTGTCAGATTGTCATTACCTCAATAACTTACACCCGGCTTCTGAATTGAGTATTTAAAGTTAAGCACGTCTCAAACTGTACTTAAACGTCACTTAAAGAGGTTTTCCTTTCTGATTTTTTTTTTTTAAATAATTAGTTGATAGAAGTTTGATAAAAAACAGAATTTTTGTCTTGTGAAAAGTTAAAAACCTTAATTATTAGGAATAATTAGTTGAGATTTTGTACTTTTCTCAATCCAGAAAACGTATTAAGCAAACTCTGAGTAACTCATTTATATTATTTTCTCCTATTTAAGTTTAAACTGTCAAAGCAATGTTTTAATTCCTTTCATTGAAATAATCGCTTGAATAGAATCATATATTACAATAACTATCAAATAGAACAGCCCTTGAAACCGGTCGTTCACATCATCTCACAAACGTGCCCATATATCGTTATCTGACTCGGATGCATTATGTTATTTAATTTTGGAATAGCCCACTGGCTTATCGAATGGTTATTCCGTACTACTTATAGAACGAATGGGAAGACAATGTTAATAGTGTTCAAATATAGAACAGGAAAGTTATCGGTGTTTTCGTTCCTGGAAGAAAAAAGAACTTTCGAGTCGACTTAAATGTTTAAAACTACGCGACGCAAACTACTACGCGAAGCCCTAGGGCTCTGGGCTCTCACGTGTTTATTAGGGATGGATGAATATATTGATAATATTTGAATATACACCAACAAATCTCATATAAAAATAAAAAGCGCTCCAAATGTTCGTGAATCACGGTTCACGAACATTTGGAGCGCTTACTAATACATTACTAACTAATACATATATAAAAAAGAAGAAAATAAAGTATTATATGTATTGGTAGATAATACTCTTTGAAGTGTTAAGTAACTATTGGAAAATAATGTTGGTAAAACACTGGAAATCTATCAAAGTGAGAAATAAAATATAGACGTTATTACCAAAACAACTCAGAATAGAACGACTTTTTTTTTATTAATAATCTCCTTCCCCTGTGTCTTGATCAAAAGATCTTGTATAGACAAATAAACGTACCCAAACTGAATGGAGTTCTTAGACGGTGGTCCTTGGAAACATCCCAAGTGGTCAATGATTTATATACCATTATTTTAACATAAAAACAATTACATAATAATTTCATTTATTATATTGATATACGTAAAATTCATTTTTATTTACCTAGCCAGATGTACAGTATATTAAATCAAATGAGTCCACAGCCTTTTGTACCTAACAAAAAACATGTGCTGTCACAGGCCCTGGATAGACTCAAATACATGGATAAACAGGTAAGACAAAAAATACCGATTTTCACATTTTTTTGTCCCGTTTTCGGTGAAAGAAACACGATTATTCAATTAAAAAGTTTAAAATTCCATTTCCCCGATACAAAATCTTACAACACTGGCCCTTGTCATATACCTCTTCCGTTCTATTATTTAATCCTTACAAAACTATACGAGGCCTGAAATATAACATGCAGTTATGCATAATTAATAAAACGACGCGACGGCTCAACATTCTCAATTGGGCGTATAATAGTTTTTAAACTATGCCAGTCATTATACGGGTAACATTATTCATTTCATCTAACACACTAGTTAATTTTAATGTAGTAATCTACTGTTTACATCTTGGATTTTGTTGACAGATGTTGGTAATAAATTATTATTTCGGGTTGTCATTAATCTGCCTACTTAGGCGTATTACAATAAAGCAATGTTTTTTTTGTTCGTTTAAATTCTATTTTTGTAAAAGATTCTAAATATCATTCAAAACATCATCATCATCATGTCATCTTTATCAAAAATACACGCGTGAAAATCCACTTCTAATAAAGTATAAACATTCAATCGGTGTATGACAATAGAAAACTTGCCTTGAAAATTATTAATCCTTCGTAAAAAGCTTTTGCGTAAGGAAAAAGACAAATATTTACATATATTTTGTGAGGCAATACGATATAGACATAGCAAAGACCTACTTTACTACCTACCTACATCTACTTTATAAGTTATAAAGGTTTTTATTTAATTGAAACTTTAAGACGTAACAGCTGTATTCGACGACCAATTCGAGGGTGTTTTTAATAGATTTTCATTGTTAAACCTAGCCTAACCTAGCCTAACCTCTCGGAACAAAATCAATTACGCTAATGTAGAATCAGCTGAATATAGTAGTCAAAATAAAATAAACTTATTTAAGATTCATCCAACATTTTTTATTTTACCATATTCAAGACGTCTTTTAACTGACATGAAGAATAAGCAATAGAATCTGACCAGCTCTCATGCAATTTTTAAGGATTAAAGAGAAACAAAGATTTAGTTCAATTAAAATGAAAGTATTATAGCATGGCCCATCCTCCTTAACTATCCATAAGGAAGGCCTGAGCCCCTGCAGTGAATGATTGAATCTATACTTTCTTTCACACAGTAAAAATTTACATAAAACACATATAACATGTAACATAGACGCAAAATGTGGCCTTATTGTATGGGTAGCAATTTTTACCAGGCTTCCCTTGACTAAGAGGAATGGTACTCTTCAGTAAAGAAAAGTACATCTAAAGAGCGTACATGTGCTGTTTAACATATTCTACTTTATATATATTAATATAAGAAATAAAACAAATAGGGGACAAGTAACAGTGAGGACATAAAGGGCTCATAATGATAACAAACATAGTTCAAGTGAAAAAATAAAAGCCCATTTTAAAATCAGATGTTTTTTTTCTTGTAACTATGTTATTTATTGTACTTGTATGTATGTGAGTGAAACACTAGTTTATTTTTGTTTATTATTTGTTTAGTCTGAACAAAAAAGTTTGACGGTTAATAAAGATATTGTTTCAAAGACAAAATTAATACATATAACTTGGAGAATTTATTAATAAGACGCCTTAGGGAAGTTATTTGATATTTAAAAAAAACGTGTTAAAGAAGTGTCGGAAACATAAATCGAATCGAAATATTAATTTGTCCACGGAGTTGTAATATTTTAGTTGTAATTTGTTTTTCAACAAAAAAAAAGATTAAATGGAAAAATATTGCGAGTAGTATTTCTTGCTTTAAACGAAGACTTATTGAGGTTATTTCGCTAGAATTTCTCGGTAAGTATAAGGAACTCGTTTCCAAGTGTAAGCGCTCTTTATGAAACTAGCTAACTTAGAATTTATAGTTGGCCAGGTGCTTTTAAGTTGTGGTTATTGGATCCTAGTTTAGAAACGCTACCATAAGAAAGGTACATGGAAAAGTACCACTTAAGTCGGAAATTGGCCATATGTCTATGTATTATGAATCAATGGAATGTGTTAATAACAAAGGTACCGAAGAAGGTGGTCTGAGCATTTGGGTGTGAAAATAGATACAATAAGAATCTCCGAAAAAACTTATAAAGCCCACGAAAGCAGGTGTCATTAATGTGCAAACTTCAATAATAAAAAAGAACAATAATTAAAAAACTTTCAAAAATATTTAAAAAAAACTTACATTACAGACATCTGTTTAGAATGATTTGTTTGATCCTAAGGTGTTCCAGCGATTTTGCTTCTGAATTTATTTAATAGAAAAATTATTGAGTTAATTATTATGTTAAAATTATAAGTTTTTAGTTTTTTATTCATTGGTTATAAAAGTGATTTGTAAATAATATAATTACTTCAGTCAGAGATTATGAGTCTCTTTAGCTTGTTGTTAGCTGCTTAAAAGGATGTCCTTTGCGATCCTGCGATGAACAGGGGGAAGATAAAAAAAAATATTCAATATGATTTTATCAAATATTTTACTAATAACTTTATTTGAATTACATATTTATGTAATCACATTTTTTAAATTCAGAACTTAATAAGAACGGCTTAAAAATTGAGAAGTTCTGTTGGAAGCATACATAATCCAGTGGTGTGTGCCGACTGCAGTCCGTTTTGTGGAATTACCAGACCCGAGGGTGACACTAAGTTACAGAAACTGTCAGATATTGATATCTGTAGACTGAAAAAATTAATACGTATATAATACTGATAAAAATACCTAAAATATTTAAATACATGAAACGAAAATTCAAGCGATATTTCTTGGTGATATTGTGTTGTACAAAAAGGAATCATTAATAAAAAAAACTATTATTAAATATAATAAATTTTTCATCTACAATGCTGTATTACATGTTATTTTATATTAGTATATTATATTAGTGTATACTAATATATATAAAGATGAAAGATTTGATTCTTCCTTTGTTTGCAATAGGCTGCGAAAGTACTAGTATGTCTAGGTAGTTTCTACGGGAAGCTACATCATTCGCTGTTGACAAAAGATATAATTTACGGATTTTAAAGTAGTATTATCCATTTCGCATTTTACAGTAGTATTATTACAAATTGTCCTTTGAAAATCCATTTAGTTGTTACCCTTTTGGCAGTTTTCAGCTGATGCGAAGCCAAACGAAGCGTATGAAATTGGTCTAGAACGTGTAGCCCCTCCTGAATAGCAGACTTAGAAAAATTCAAGAATAAACTTAGAAAATTTTCTCTTAGAAGAATGTATAGGTAATACTTTCTTTAATTAATCATTCATTTATTAATAATCGCAAAAAGATGGTTCGAAAAAATATATTTTACTAAAATTTACAGAAATAGAACTCATACAGAATAAAGAAATAGTAAGAATAGGATAATTGCGATTTTTAAAAAGCGATAGCAAACTAATGAATACGTAGAGACTCAAATATATAAAAATTTAATCGACATGAGTTAGTGAACGAATTCGGTTTAGAAGGAAAGATAAATAATTTAAAAAATAGTTGGATTGCTACCGCAAACACTGTCCATAACATAAATCAAGAAACAAGGAAATTAAGTAAAGATAAAAAACCATGGGTTTATAAAATACAAAAAAAGAGTCTAAAAACGAGGTTTACATGTGGCATCGTCAGCAATATTGAGCATAATGTACTATACCTATTTAAAATTCTTGCAAGGGATGGAGAAGGATTTAATACTATACTTTTCCCGCCAGCGGCTCCATACGCGTGGACTTGTATTATACTTATAAATCTTTTTCTTGAATCATGAAAACTGCATTTAATTCCGTTGAGCTGTTAAAAAGATTTTAGTGTACACAGCGAGCGGGAAAAGACTTTGTTTTAAACTATATTTACTTTTAAATAGAAGAATCCTTGTCCTGGACATTCTGACATAATGACTTAAAGAAAACGCTCACCCTAAAACGTTAGTTATAAAGACTTGAAATTTAAAGTATATATTTGTTTCACTGCATAGGAGTGTAGTAAGTAAGGATTTATGGAGATCCTACCCAGAAGAGGGTAAAACGTGGTGAGACAGCCAAAATTTGGTACCATAGAAGTTTCAAGAATGTTTTATCGCGCCGTAATTAGTTGTATAATAATGTTGTAAACCCCAAATAGGCCCTAGTTCCAAAACTTAAATCGCTTTGTCGAAAACCATGGTAGTACAACTAGTCGCAATGGTAAATAAATATATCCTTTTTGTCACTGTATAATTGAAGACTTTAGTTATAGAAAATAATGTTACCTAAGAGTTTGTGTGAAACCAGAATTGGTATTAAATTATAAGCGTTCAGAACAATCTGCTTTTTAAAAACCAATTTGCGCATTATTACACAAGAACCATGAATTCGAACGCTTGTTCGCTTACTAAAAATAACGACAAAGATTTTGTAAATAGACGATTCTATTTCCGTTCAATCTATAATGATAACAAACCGAACTATTACCTCATCTAAAAAATGTATATTGTAAACAATTGCGAACAAGTATCTTAAACAATTAAGAATACTATAGTTTAATTTCTTTTGATTTTTTAAAATCTTCATTTTGTTGACGTTATGTAGTTTATCTGCATGATGACAAATTTGCTGTTCAGTTATTTTACATAAAAAGAGAGATTTAATTTAATTAAACAAGAAAGATTTATTTTTTTACCTACTATATTTATTCTTCTTAGACTATTAACTATAGTATTACAGTATATATAATATGTTGCACTACATTATCAAAAAGTAACATAGACTACATCTTATTAGGAGAATATTAAAACACAATTAGCTAAAAATTAATACAAAAACCAAGTAGATCACTAAAGACGCAAATAAATCAATTTAGGGTAACAGTTATTAATTTTAAGAACTCTCACCTCCATTCTTCATAAGAAATAATATGTTTTTAATTTTGGTAATCGAATTAACCCGCTAGGTAGGAAATTTAAAAATGTTAAAATTCTAAGTTTGTAACGTGATCTTGTTTTTTTTAAATATTTATTTATTTAACACTTTATTGCACAAAAAAAGATAAAATAAATACATTGTAAGGAACATAATATAAATTAAATTAAATACAGTTTTGCAATAGGCGGCCTTATCACTGAACAATAGTTGAGTTTGTAAAAACGTCATTGTTAAATTTGGGCGATTTCCCATATAAATTCAAGAACTCCGTTTTATATTTTGATGCAATTTATAGTAAGTCCTTTGGAGGTTTTTCGTCTTAGTAAATTATTGTTTCTGTCAGCGTATTCCTGTAATTTCTATGAAAGTCATCGAATTGTCATCTGTTCAAGTGCGGATGCCACCGCAAGGGTTTTTAAGTACAAGTGATAGAGAGAGAAAGTCGCGAGTGAAAGCGTGAAGAATTGTCATTTTGACCACGACTCTTTCCACAAATTTTCATTGGAAAAATAAATAAAGTATATAGACAAAAAGAGGGTTTATATGTGTAATAAACGACCGCTGGCAGAAGACTAGTAAACCATATAGACAGAAGAAATTGAATCTTTTATATCCTTTATATATGGCCAACTAATCGCTTTTATGTGGTGAAGATAATTTTTCAAATATTTCTTAACAAATTCTTTTGAGAGTACTCGGACTTATATTTAGAATCTTCGATCAAAGCGAAAAGTAAGAATCATTATGTTAAAAGGGATCGTTGATGAATAAAGTAGGATCTTAAACCGCTAACGTAAAGTAAAAATGGACAGAAAAATTGATATCAGTAGGTACTCAAGTTTCCTATGGTGTAGATTTTCGCAATTCCATATTTAAATATTGACAAAAAAGATCAACAACATCAGTATCTTTGAAGATTAAAGTTACCTATTTTACCCCGTCTTTCTAGTTTTAAATATATCGTAAAAAAAATTGATTCAGTATTTTAAAATGGCTTGTTAGACTTCTCCATCGATATATATAAAACTTTATAGTATGTTGTTTACAGTACATTTTTTTGAAGTACAAATTGAATCATGTAATTGAAAATTATTTTTTGAATTAGGGTAAAAGCTTCACTTTTCAAAAAAGCTTTGTTATTAAATATATTTACTTATTAAATGTTGAATACAAAGTATATATCAAAACATAGGCTAATGATCTTCTATAGAAAACATGTTTTTAAAAATAAACTATAACCTCAAGTAGCTATAAAATTATTCAATAGAGATTACTTACCAATATAATTTCAAAGTTTGTCAATGTCTGTAATTCAGCCTTAACACGATCCACAAGCCTATCGCAGTGCATTATAGTTCATCGAAACTGAGTCAAGTATCCTTCCCGGCCTTTACCCTACATCTATGTACATCTACTCAATGTTATTCATCTCACAAATTGCAATCTTGGGACTGTAGGCGGACCAGTCTAAAAGTAGTGGGCGAATGTCCTACAAAACAATCGATTTAAGTAAACCATAGTTGCATACCTACTAAAAACGACGTAGGTGACGACCGTGGTGTAGGTACCGAAAAAAATACTTATGTTACTCTCACAAAAGCTCTATTGTGCACAAAAGATGATACGACGCTGGAAAGCAAACACATAGTAACCTGCAAAACCAATAGAGAGGAAAATTTTGATATTTTTCCAAAAAAAAAAAACATTCCCGTATAAATAGACCAAGGACCACCTTATTTGCTACCATGGACGTTTATAGGAATTATTTATCGGAAAAAATAAATAAATTCTAGTCTAAAAACAATTTTGGTTTTGTGGGTTACTACGTGTTTGCTTTCCTGCGTCTATATGGATGATATAGATGCCGTCAGTCGAAATCGCCAATAACTAAACAAAGTTTCGTTTCTACAAAAAATACCTTTGGCATAACAGAAAATAACTATGATAAATTTTTCATCCTATGCCCGTATTTGTTGCGGAACTGCCGAGTCACATGTTTCGATTAAGGTGTAATCTTATATTATATAAGTGTTATAGAGCTAGGGCTTGTAGAGTTAGAATCTTAGCTCTATGAGATCTGATAACTTTTTGACAGTCCGAGTCATATAGTCTCAGCTTGGCAACACTTTACATGAAAATGTTTTTGTTTGGATAATACTAACGAAATGTTTTCAAGTATTACTAGGGTATCGAGTATATATGGACATAAATTAGGTGTAGTCGTATTTTTTTAATATCAGAATCAGCATTAAGCCCGTCTCTTATATCTGTATCAAATAAATAAATGGCACCAAAGATCCTGTAGATAATCCAAGATTTATCAAAAATATTTGTGACCTACCTGAACAACTTCTTTTAAAAATGAAAACATAAATTTCTACTGCAACATTAATAAATTTGAAGATCTACAATAATATTAATATAACTAAGGATCTCTCGAGAATTCAGTCGCTCTAGATATCGATGTCTTAGATCAGAAAAAGCGTCTAGAATTTATTTTTACGAGCACTTTCGGAAGTACCAATAAAGAGAAACCCTTTGGTACAATTTGTAGGGTGTTTCCCATATATAATATATACATGGGAAAATATTCGGACAAGTTCTTTGAAGAATATTATCACTATTTTTTTCCTGTATATACAGAAAGCTTTATTTATCGACATTTTCTATCTACGAATCATCCCTTTTCTATTTTCTATATACTTTTTGAGTTAGGTGGTAAAATAACGTCCCCACTGCAGGGATTCAGGCCTTCCTTATTAATGGTTAAGGAGGATGGGCTATGACCCTCCACGCTGGCCCAATGCGAATTGGAGGGTATTAACGACTGCAAATGCAGCCGTGCCTTCCGAAGCACGAAGTAGCTCGAGATAATATTTTTTTTTGGTTACCAGACCTGTGATCGACCCTTGCAAAAGATGCTTAACAACAACGATCGCGGGCCGCGGCGTTTTTCGTCTACGCCTCCGAGCTACATAAAACTAGCTAATTTTCGCAACTTCGTTTACGTAAATTATAGCCTATGTCAACAGTAAGAGAAAGAATTTTGAAAAACCTTTCTAGTAGTTTCTGGAGACTAATCAAGCAAGCAAATAAACGATTAAAAAAATAATATTTTCTCTTTATAGTATTGGAAATTAATTTCTATATTTTCACTAGCAAGTTTTGATATTAATAGTCACCCTACAATGCACTTAGTTTGACCGCCGCAGTCTCAATAATAGTAACTCTATCTTTTCCATTTATTCAAGTCGCTACAAGCTTGCCCTTTATAGAGGTAAAGAAATTCAACTATTACAAATATTACAGCAAGTAAGTAATAGTGATATTCAATTTCGCATATTTTTTTGCTTTCCACATTAAATTTTTATAATATTAAGTAGTCAATTATTTTTTATAGTCAATTTCACATATAACTTTAGTAAATAACATTTCAATTTATAAAAGGTACCAGAAAATGCATTAATAGGTATAATCACCGAACACAACGTCTTTCTGTATTCTGTGTGTATAATAATATAGTAAAAGGTTAATAGTAGTGACACTACATGCAAATATTATCATTGAAAACACCACAGAACATAGACAAACATTTCCACGATTCCACAATGATTAATCCACTTCTCACAGTACGTGAAGCCATTTATATCATAGAATTAATAAGTACTACGGTACTTATTAATTCTATGATTTAGAATTAATAAGTACCGAGTGTTATAGAGTGTTAAGTACTACGGTACTTATTAATTCTATGATTTATATAGATACATAATCAAAGACTATTGGTCCTAGCCATATCTACAGTGGCATTATGAGAAAATACCCTGTAATAACTGTTTTCCCTCACAATGCTATTCCATCCATATAGAATGCCTATGCAGAGAATGTCTAATGCCCCAACTGTAAAAAAAATATTCTGGTGGTAATTAATTTGAAAACTGTTAACGTTAACAGTTGAAAATGTAGCAAGAGTTGTACAAATAAAATATTTTTAGTGGTGTAAACAAAAATATTTTAAGTGGATACAGTAAAATTTTGTATAACGATATACAGGAAAATATTTTTCTGGTTAAAATAAGATTTTTAATATTATTAATAAAAAAAAAACTGTTTGTTAAAATTATACTTTAATTTAAAACATTTTAAAAAGCACAAACCTGTTTCTCGGTTTTCAAAATTTACTGCTAAAGGCAATTCAAATCGGAACGCCGCATAGGAACAGTGAACAATTTTCCCAGGTTTATCTTACTTTTATTTATGTACCAAATGCCGTAAATCATTTATGTTAAAACAAGTTTTATTAATCGTTTTTAAGCAGATATAAGAACACCTACATAACAGTAAAAGCTTTAAAAAAATATCAATTTCAATTAAATATTAAACACACAATTTTCTAAGAAAATAAGAAAATTTTTAAGCACTGACATTCGTTGTACATCATATTAACATCGCTGGAAATACGAATGAAACAATTTCTATGAAAATGTTTATACGAGATAGAATTATAAGTATGATCTACACAACAGATGAGTAGCGTCACGTTAGTGCCTATTCTTTGGTAGCGTTATTATTTCAACGCCGGTGTCATTGTTTTGATAATTGTGTCAATGTACGCGTCATGCACTTGATACTCAAACTATACAGATATCGGATAGCTGCATAATACAATATTTGTTTGTTCCTGATTCTTGTTATTGTTATTTTTAATATTTTAGTCAATAATTAGAGCATTCGCGTTCCGTTTGTCCGAAAGTCAGAACGTATCCTGATTTAGTCTGAAGCCGCCCTTGGTAGGAGTTGCACGCGTTACGTGAGCGACGACGAAAATTATCATCGAGAGTTCGAATTTTAAAAAATTAAAAATGTTGAGTTAACGTTATTGTGGACATTACTGTGTACATCTGTGAAGTACTTGGAATTTGGACGAAATTAATTTCACTATAATATAAATTGTAAGTCTGTTTGTTTATATTATTTGGTTTTACTGTCTGTACGGGTTTCTCAGATGCGGTTTAAGAGTGTTATAGTTTATGTGTTCAGGTGTATTGTGATGTTCTGTAATTCAACCAAGACCTTCATTTATTTGCCGGTGTTTTTATAAATTGACAGTTGCACTATAAATTAACACTTTAAAGTGTTTATGATGAATAGATGAGTTGGATGACATTTATTTTTTACGTAAAATATGAAAAAAAAAATAATAGCTTAATTCTTTATTTTAAATAATTGGACAAAAAAAAATAAACTTGACCGATACTAACTTAAATACCAACTTATATTAGTAGTCGTCCAATTTTTCGAAATTCGATCATAAAGTAAATAGTATCTATGATTTTTAAGCAATCTTAGTTATATATGGCTACTTAGTTCATCATATAATCTGTAAGAAAAATTATAAATTGCATAAAGAGAGTAGAGTGTTTAATATATATTTTTTATTAACTTAATATTCTTAACCAGCATTTTGCATTTTTTCTTTATATAAACATCAACTGTTCCTTTCATTTTTCTCTGTCCACGTAACATTCTTCAATAGATTTACAAAGCTTTAGCTTTAGATATATAATTATTATTCATCAAAGTTCTATTCCAAGCTTTATAACTAAAGCACATAAAAATATGAAACATGAACTGTGATTGTGAAAATTAACCCTCAGATTAAAAAAAAGCGTAACTTCCGATAAGATTTGCAGTCAGTTAATAATTATAGAACAATTATTAACCGCAAATCTTATCAGATAACAACAACAATTGTGGGACAAAAATTTTTTTTTTTATTTTCTTGGTTTTAATATAAAATTATATTTTCTGTGTAAAACTTCATTAGTATTCATAGTGCTACTATCATATGAAAAACTGGTTTTAGCAATTACATTTAATAAAACGTTTTATTAAAAAAATACTACGAGAGCTTATTTTTTTTTAAACATCTGGATACAAAAATTGAGGAACTCGATAACACAGTGGTTGGCACATCAGGTCTGCGATGCGGAAATTAAGTAACATGCGTAAGGGCCGATCATAGGATGGGTGACCAAAAACTTATTATGTCAACTTCCTGCGTACTTCAGATGGCATGTTAAGCAGTTAGTCCCGGCTACATCTGTAGTAGGAAACATCTGAAAATTCGCATTGGGCCCCTGAGGCTGATCATCGCCCATTCTCCCTATTCCATCCATAGGATAGGCCTGTTTGTCAGTATTAGGGATATTAATAGGCTGATAATGGTTAGAAAAAATACTTGACAAAATATATCAAGAAAGGCTGTACCTATTTTGTAAGTTAATAATATAGTTTTGCGTTATTACTAAATTACTATATTTGATAAATTTTGTTTCCACAATGTCATCTTAATATTTATCTTTAAGTAAAATGTTTTAAAAATTCGCCAGTCCCATATGCTCTAGACGGTGTTCGAGCCCGTAAACTTTTACAATCTGGGCAACTGCTAAATTTGTTATAGCAATCCCACCTCGGGCACTTAGAACTGGTGATTATTTAAACAAGAACTTCATTAATGAACTTCATTAACCAAGTAAACCTTTGGGAAAAATGACAAACGCGATGGCGGTACAGGGCAATAATGTCTTTAGTGACAATAATACTAAACAAATAAACATATTAAAAATTATAACTTACCAATAATATAAATATATTGACGTATAAATACACATATACAGCGAATATAAACGTGACGTTGTAACGGTGTGCCATAGCACCGTTTATTTTGCCCTAGGTTTCCGCATGCAAACTTTTTGTCTATGGTATTCAACATCATTTCTTTTTATTATTCACCTTTTGTGATTTGAAATTTTGTCATTGTCATGTCAGTTCGTAAAAAAAATCTTCTTTTGTGAATATTGTAAATCGTATAAATTTAAATATAAAAAATTTATCAATGAAGATAAATTGTTAAAATAAAATTATAAATTAAAGTATCTATATCCTGTAACTTGGATGATCCAAGTTATTATTAAGAAACCCAAAAAGGCGTATGTATAAGTTTTTTTTGGTAAATTTAATTTTTATATTTAGTTTAATATACGAACTTTTTTTATATTCATTTTTTGTTTGTTACAGTTTCTTTTCCTTACCATTTATACCACGAAATAAATCCATTCTCAAGCTAGTCAGCCTTCTATTATTTGCTCAAGTATCGAACCCGTCACAATGTAGAGACATATTTTTGACGACAACTGTACAAAAGGGGCAGATTTATAATTGAAAATTTGCGGGATGACAACGGACTTGTAATGAAGTACATTCCGCGCGGATCCCGCGGCATTTCGAATTTTGGCACGCGAAACTTGTAACCGAAATACCTTAGACTTAATCTATGCAGTCGGAATTGATGGCTTAGAACCCTGAGGGCTAATAGGGACAATAACTTTTTTGTCTGTCCGTCAGGTGAATTGAGGAATATAAAACGCGTATTTTTTTCATATAGCGTAATCTAAAATTAAAAACATTGAGTTAAAATGTCACATGTCGTTAGGCTTTTGTACATTTTTCACAAAACTGTGATATAGTGAGGTCCTACTACTTAACTTTAATGCCATGTTCTTTAAGCTTTTCTTGTTAATCTGAAGCAAAAAAATACTTATCTAATATTATTCTATTGTCTGACTGACAGACTAAATAGAATTTATTTTTTACAATTGGTCAAATTTTATAATTTAACGCATTCCACAAACAATTTGACATACGAGAGCGATTGCGGCGTTTCTTAAATATTAATAAACGATATCGTTTATATGACGTTAATTATATTTGTATAAGGCAAGCGTTAGATTTTTTTTTTATTTAATTATCAACAAACTTTATGGTAACATAAATCGGTTTACTTGCATCATGTAAACCACTAAGGTTCGTAACACATGCAAGAATTTATATAATTTACAGATACAAATATATTTGGAAGCTCTTGCGACATGTTAAATTAATATGCTAACTGCAATCTTTCGAAGGGTTTAGCTAAGTTTGTATTATGTTCGTTGATCAATTAAATGGATATTCGTTTCAAAAGTGATGCGGCTTTAAATGTACATCTACATAAATCATCATAGTAATCGCTATATCTTTGAAAATGCTTGTGACAGATTTTGAAATTAGACAATTAGCCCTCGGGGCTCGTGTAATTCATGTTAGTAACTATTTATATATATGTACATTAATAAATCGCAATTTCATATAAAATATTATGAATAAACGAATGAGTCTTTATTATTACACCGTTATATTGCAAATACTAGCTGTTTACCCGACGTCGCCCGCGTAAATAATAGCATATTTGTATATCACCCGAATTAGATGCTGTGACGGGTTCGATGCTTGGACAAATAATAAAAGGCTGACTAGCTTGAGAACGGATTTATTTTGTGGTAAAAATGGTAAAGAAAAGAAACTGTAACAAACAAAAAATTAATGTAAAAACAGTTAATATGTTAAACTAAATATTAAATTACCAATTAAAACGTATACATACCCCTTTTTGAGTTTCCTAATAAAACTTGGATCGTTCAAGTTGCAGGATATACTTTTATTATATTGTATAATTTTATTTTAATAACATATCTTCATTAATAAATTTTTTATATTTAAATTTATACGATTTAAAATATATGTGATTTACATGTATGATTTTTTACGAACTGACATCCATAAAGAGTATATTTGATTAGTCAAAATCTCAAATTAAGATGCATGCTGAAACCTAGGACAAAATAAACGGTGGTATGGCCAACCGTTACAATGCTTCTCATAAGTAAAAGAATTATGAAAACAAAACAAACAAACAATCAAATCTGTTCTCTTTATATACATATATATATAAAGACAGATTTGATATATATATATATATATCATTCGGTTACCCGACCGTTAATCGAAATCTAGAACTCAGAGATAGAAACATTATTGAAGTCTTCGAGCAACAATTACCTGAATATATATACCTCAGTATTTATGATTCACGTGTAGTTGTCGAATCTGATATTCAGCAGTAATATTGCAATCTGAATTGCAAATGGATCATATATGCATATACGTATCTCCTGTTTGTATAATAATTTAGTGAAATATTGCATAGACAGGTGTATACATTAAGGTTTATTTATCTTTGCGAAATAGTAGCCTACTTGCTTTAAATTTTGCAAGCTCGTTTTTACCCATTTGACGGTTCTGTGATACGTTAAGTAAATTTCGCAGTCATGAGATGGATGACCAAGAATTTATTATCTCGAACTCCTTCAACTTTCGGAAGGCATAATAGGTCGTTGGTTCCGGCTGCATATGCAGTTAAATCCCTCCGATTGGACCAGCTTCGAGGGTTATGGCCATTCGTTTTTAACCATCCATAATGAACGCCTAAGCCCCTGTAGTGGGCCGAAAAAGGATTGATGATGATGATCTCAGTACAAGCTCGCTAGATTAGGCCATATCTAATCAGTTAGACGTTCAGCCCATTCATTCAATTATTAATGAACACGTGGTTCGAATCATATCAAAGTGAAGAGACTTTTTTTAGCAATTATGTATTTAAGAAAATCATTATTTATATTCTTGTCATACTTAATTAAAATTTATATATCAGCCATTTACAATGTTGCTAAATAGGGTAAATCAGTTCACTCGTAGAGGATAAGCGCCGCGGGCCGCGATCGTTGTTATTAAGCAACTTTCGCAAGGGTCGGTCATGGGATGGGTGAACAAAAAATTATTATCTCGAGGTACTTTGTGCTTCGGAAGGCACGTTAAGACGTTGGTCCCGGGATTTTTATAACACTTCTCAATAGGTTGTAATTCGTCACGCCGGCAATTCCCTTGAGAGGTCAACATAAAAACAAATAAATTACAACAAGTGTGCTAATTACGTAGAGGCCGTATTTATTGAGCGTCGTTCGCAATACTCCGAATGTGTAATGGTGAAACCATGTAATCTGAAAGCTGAGCTGAAACAATTAACTTTCGTACGCAAAAGTTGATGATATAGCTTCATTTGTCAGAAGGATTTAGGATTGAAATATATTAAAGATAATACCGTTTTCCGATGCTTTGTATAAACACGCAATTCATGAAAGGGATGAAACTTACGTACCTCATAACCGTCGCTCTTTGCGTTTATAAAAACCACGGAGTTTCATTAAAGTGAATTAAGAGGCAATATTCTTTTTTACTTATTTTACAATAAAATAATTAATATTATTTTATCTAAATACCTACACAAATATTACCAATTCCTAGGCATCTTCGAAACTACCTGACTTTAAATTTAAAACAACGAGAGGTACAATCCTAGATCAAGTTAAATAATAATTTGGGCAAAAAAAAAATACTGGGTGGATGTTTGAAAAAAAAAAATAGCAGAATATCCGTTGGCAAAATTAAATTTAGCATCACGCACTAAAATATCTGAAAATGATGAATTAAGGAAGCAAGAACAAGCTAACCGTCGAGTTACTATGGGGAGCATATAATCTTTCATAGTTTTAAACCCTTAAAATAAAAGTTTTATCTAAAAGTCCAGAATGAACATATTAGTCTGATGACGGCGTAATTATTAAACGACTTCAATAAAGCACTATAATACAAAGTAAACAGTACCCTTGAACCACGTGGGCGAAGTCGCGAGCTACAACTAGTCAAATATATTCAAACGCAAATAAATTATTATTATATGTGCTCATAATGTGTAGGCTAACGGCCTCGGCGATATTGCGATTGTAAAATTGGAAACCATTTAGGTCGCGATCGCAAACAAAATTTTATGGACACATAGCTTAATGAAATACCAGGTTAGTGCCAAGATATTTATAAAGTGAGAAATTTTAAAGTTGGAACTGGTGGTAGATTACGGAAGCCAGGGGTAAATAAATAAGTCAAATGTATTTGAAAAATACATGTTAAAGTTGCCATAAAATAAAAAACAAAATGTATTGTGAAATTGTGAATGTACCCAATAGTATTGGTTTCTGAAGGTAGCTTTACTCTTTATTAAAAAGACAATGAGGAAGTATTTAAAAAAAAACGGAACAACTAAAAAAGTACCTCCTCTAGATGGCAACACTAGCAAAAGTTGATTCTTGTAGGAAACGAATGGACCAAACACAGTAATTCCTTTTAATTAAAAAACTGAAATTTTAAAAGTTCGAAAGTTAGATACCAATACAAATGCGAAAAAGTACAAATAATAATAGTTGTTTATTGAGTTTAGAAAACTAATTTACTTTTAAACATGAAAGAAAACCTGAAGGGTGTGTCATGGAGAAATCAAGAACGTACCGTAGCGACATCTAGTTTAAATTCGGGAATTAATGTTTTTTTTTAATACTTCCTTGTTAACACCTTTGTCTTACGTGAACACGGAACCTGTAAAAAGCCTGAAACGTCAAAAAAGATAAATACAAACGCGATGAAACCCTTTAAAAGTTGTTTTATTTATATAAGATATTATTTTAAAATAAAAAGATTGGTGTGTGCCACTGTGTGCACAATCAGAAATGTCATAACCTCAATCGTTTTAAGAATACTATGACAACTGTCATAACTTCATCCCGACAAGTTGGAATTTTCTAATTTGTTTTCAAATAATTCAATCTTTTTATTATATCTTCCTCGAAGTTCGGACCAGGTGTGAAATCCACTTAGAGGAAATTTTCAAATCACTCCTGTAAAAATAGGACCATCTTCCAATGCGCCTTATCATCGTTTGATTTCTTCCATCAATCAAATTCAACTAAGTACTTATAGGGTTTTTCAAATTATCCTGTTGGAAGATGTTGAAGGTGTAATTTGTAAATAAGATGCTCCAATAAATGTAGGTTATTAAAATTGTGTTATAGAAAGAGTTAATTGTTTTTTCTTTTTATGTTATATCATTTATCACTTGTGTTTCGAAAATGACAATGTGCTTATCTCTACGTTAACTACTAATTAGTAGATTATAATAAAACTACAATATTGTTTAGTGTGTTTGTTTAACGTGTGTACAATAAAGTATGTTCTATTCAATTTTATTCTATGATATTTCTAGGATTGTATTTGATAGGGTTAATGCTATAGAGGTACTGTGATAGCATGATGACTAATTGACACCAAGTAATTGTAAAGTATATAGATTTATTCTTCTCTCAATTTCTAAGATAATTATCTGAAAGTTCCCACGAACACACATTAGATTCATTCACACTGAATCATGGCCCGGTTTAGCTAATTGAAAGGCCCGTGACATCCAAACTTTAATCACGAAATAGAACAGCGTTCTAAATTTGTTTATATATAAAAACAATCGTAAACGATCACATTGTATCCCACATTAAACGCAGGTGGCGTTTACAAACTAATTTATAGTAACAGATTAAAAAACATATATACAATATGAGTTTCGTTCACCGACAGATGTCACGGCTATTAATAAAGCTTTATTAGCCGGCCTGTTTTCCAGCTAGAGATAGGATAGTTAGATATTTTAGTTACGATATAGAAATATTTAAAGATAACGATAATTTAAAGATTAGATTTCTGACTAATGACAAAGGTTTTATCAGACACAATTCAAAACGTAAAAAAATATTTGTCATAAATGAGACAACTTTAAAAGGGTTTCATCGCGTATGTATTTAGTATTATGACATTTCGGCCCCTTTACAGGTTCCGTGTCCATATAAGACTAAGGCGTTGATTGACTTTTTAATTAAAAGTATAGCTACCTTTAAAAACCAATATTATTGTACACATATTCACAATTCTTTTTTTTAATATTTTTTGAGTTTCAATAATTTATTAAATTAAATTATTTTATAAATTCTCGTACATTTGACTTATTTATTTATTCTTGGTTACCGTAATCTACCATCAGTTCCAACTTCAAGGGATAAATTCATCCCGAGAACGATACCTGGATCACTTGCGAACCGAACGCGCTAACCACTGCTCCATCGAGCTCCAACAATAGGATTAAAATAATGTAATTCCCATATGTGTCAATTGATACATATAATATATACCACAATCAATCAAAAGCAGCTAAACAATATTACACGCCACAAAGGTGCTTACCCGACATTATATATCTCTAATAGAGATAATGGCTGAGTAAAAAAAAAAAGAAATTCTACTTTGTTTACTAATTAGATACTTATTTTTTTGCTTCAATTTAACAAGAAACGGCTTAGGTAATAGACATTCAAATTGTGGAGTGGAGGCTCATAGCTTCATATAAAATGCACAAAAAATATACAATCTGTTAATACGTCAAATGAAACTCCAAATAATCCAATGGTATGTTTATAGTTTTCACAATGCACGTTTTTGTATTTAAAATTGAATTAACAAAATATTTTCTAGATGATATTTGCAATAGGAAAAGTGTAGAATGAAAATACAAAGGTAGGTAATAAGAAAAATATGCGCTGTGCAAATTTTTAATAAAATCAAGTAGGAGCTATAACATCCTCCCCGCCGTTGGAAGACCTGTCTTTTCAACCCTCGACGATCATGGTCTTCTGTGGTTGGAAGCGGACATAGACGAGTGACTGAACGCTGAATGCAGCCCCTTGTAGTCTTGAGATCTACAACACGAACGATTCTGTCCGATCCGGGATGTAGTTTAGTGATTCGTCCGAGTCTGCAACAAAGAGGTGGAACGTAGTTCTCTTGAATAAGTACAAGATCCCCGACCTTGATGATGTGGTCAGAATTGGCCTTCCATTTTACTCGTTGTTGTGAAGTGGATACGTTTTCGTGCTGCCAACGTTGCCAAAAATGTTGACGAATCTGTTCAAGGCGTGCGTAACGCTGAAACTTGTTTGGATCCTTGTCTTCTACGATAGGAGATGGAAGCGCGTTCAAAGGACGCCCAATCAGAAAGTATCCAGGGGTAAGGCTGCTAAGGTCATTTGGATCAGAGGAAAGGGCACATAAAGGACGACTGTTCAATATAGCTTCCACTTGTGCAAATAAGGTGCCAATCTCTTCGAAAGTTAGGTGGGTGTTACCCATTACAAGTTTAATATGGTATTTTGCACATTTAACGCCTGCCTCCCAGATCCCGCTAAAATGAGAAGCGTACGCAGGAGAGAGGGTGAATTTGACTCCGTTCTCACTTGCAAAATCAGAGAGAGCGTCTGCGTTTGCCCCAACAAATTCATTGAACTCCTTGGCAGCCGTAACAAAATTACGACCGTTGTCGCAAAAAACTTCGGTTGGCCTACCATATTTAATGACACTTGACGATACATTTTTTCGATATCGCCCGTCAAAATGTATCCATGTTGTCTCGCTCTAATTAAGATGAAGAAAAGGAAATCCTGTATGTTTGGACCTATGAGTAGGATATCATTCAAAGAATGGTCTGAAGAAGTAGGTGCGGATCCATCAAAAACAACTCTAGTTTTTGTCGATTCGCTGTTTGCCTTATAGACGGCGTGAAGGCACAGATAGTAAGAAATGTCTGGTTTGGATATGAGAGACTCGGAAAGATGACCTAGTTGCGAATTTTCTCTTCTTAAATCGATGTATTGTGATTTAACATGGGGTTGTTTGCGGAATCTTCGTTCTAAAGAAAGAAGTCTCCTTTTCGCTAAAGAATAAGAATCACCTAAACAATCAGGTGAATCCTTTAAAGGTAATCTCATGCTAAATCTGCCTGTGTCCAGCCGAATAGTATTGGTCACGAAATGTTCCTCATATCTCATATCATATCTCCTAATATCTTGATGAGAAAAGGCAACCATAGTTTCACCTGAAGCTTCAGAGCTTTGATTTGGAATAAGACTGGGTTAATGTAAAAGCGTATTATGCCCTTTTTTATAATTGCGACAAGGACTCAGACGACGATCGCTTACATAATTAGTACATAGTTTCAATTGATTTACTTGTGCGATTCTATCTTCCGCATTCAGGGCCTTAAATGTGGGACAATCATATAATCTATGGTTTTCGTTGCAACCAACACAACGTATAACAAAATGAGAAGATGGTTGTGTAATGCATGCAAAAGATTTTGAAAACGGACGGTCGAGTTTATTATGAAAATTGGCTGGTTTGTTAGTAACACTAATAGAGGTCTTACTGGTGTTCACAGATGTAGATCGGTTAAGTGGTTCAAGAACATCCGCTTGATCAATTAAAAACCTTTGAAATTGTTGAAACGTGGGTACTTCGTCAGAGGCACTACGCTGTTCCTCCCACTTCATAATTGTCTAACTTAGCACAAACGATATGTATGATTAAATAAGTCCCATTTGTCTGTTCGTAAATTTTTTGTAATATTATCAATCAAAAGACGCAATAACTTATCTGATTCGCGTGTAATGTGTAAATATGCGTGTAAATATGCTGAACAAGGAACTCAAAGGATTTTTTATTAATAATAGTTTATTGTCATAACGTTCACAAATTAATTTCCAAGCATTTTCATAATTATCGTTTGATACTTCCAAATTAGCTACAATTCTGGCTGCATCGCCCTCGAGATAAGAAAGCAAGTAATGAAATTTATGCACAGGAGGAATTCGTTCATTTTTATGAATTAATGCTAAAAGTGTCATGAAATTCGAGCAATCGAAAATGTGCACCATCGAATTTTGTGATTTGTATTTGTGACAATTTTAAGCTCACTTCATTGTTTAGAAACTTACATGAAGTAAAATAATTACACTCCGAATTATCTGATTGTTTGCTTGAAATTTCAGTATGTGTATGCTTTTGTTGTTGTTAGCTCTAGCTATATGATTAAAAAATTGTTGCTCCATGTCATCGCGTTCATCAATCTCGGTATTCAAATTAGCCGAATCCAACTATTAAATTTTGTCTAAATAGTTTTTAAATTTTGTCATTTGATCTTTGATTGAACTGCGTCGAGTTATATACAATAAAACAGTTTAACGGGATATTGGCCTGAAAGATTATGGTTTTTCGCGTAAACACAGTATAAATGAGTATAAAATGATTTACTGATAATATGCTAATTTAAAATGTAATTCTGTTTTATTTCACTAACAAATAGATTTTTGTGGTGGTACTTTTGCAAATTATTTTATTGTAATAGAATTGATTAAAACACTAGTTATTGACACAAATAGATAGGTTCAAAGTTACTTAGGATTACAAGGAATTTAATAATGTTTGAGTTTAAAGAAATATAAAGGATTTAAAGAACACTTAATTGAAATGGCGATGTCCAAATTCCGCTTTTATTATCAAATTTACTCTTTTAATTGCAGTATCCAATGAATCTTCTCTAATAATTGTTTATATTGCTTGTAATTTAAATTCAATAATCACTTTGTAGCTATATAATATCAATAGATAAGTTCTTCTTATTGCTTTGAAGTTTTCAAGTCGAAAATTAGAAATTGTGTTTTACTTTCTTTGTTTTTTATCTCGTCCTGTCACGGTCGCCAATATTTTATGTTAATACATAAAATGAAACTCCAAATAATCCAATGGTATGCTTCTATTTTTCACAATGCACGTTTTTGTATTAAAAATTGAATGAACAAAATATTTTCTAGATGATATTTGAAATAGGAAAAGTGTAGAATAAAAATACAAAGGTAGGTAATAAGAAAAATATGCGCTGTGAAAATTTCTATTAAAATCAAGCACTCTATATCACATCCTAAATGTTCTCAATTACAGTCAAATTGAATACACAATCAAAAATACTGTTAATTTGTAACTTAACTATCCTATCCGGTGTAAATAAGTGTAAATGTTGTATTTGCTTTGTTTTTGAAGTGCTTTATTGATTTTCTTGATGAAAGAAAGAAATTTATTTATTGACCTCAAATACATAGTCAAAAACAAGTAAAAGAAAAGGAAAAATGTGAGGCTAAGATGGGGTCCTATCTCAGCAAAGGCTCCTGTATCATTCATAGATGGACTTCTGTCCAACTTCTGTAATACGAAGGGCACTTACAGGAGTCTTACAGTTGCGTCGATAAAAAGAAAATTATATGCAAGAAAAAAAACAAACTAAATGAATATTTGATAAGAGCGGAATAATAAGATAATACATATTATATTAAAATAGCCCATTCTCTCCCAAATCACCGACGCCGAAAGAAAAATCAAAAACTACAAATACGGCTGTATGGTAGTGATTCGTCAGCCAGCAGTTACCAAACAACAAATAAGTATGACTCACTCATATAATGAAAAATGCTTATAAATTCCACTTTGTCCCTGATACTCTGCGATGGAGGTAATAGGGACAAAGTGAATTTTTAAGCATTTTTCATTTAGAATATTTTCTAGTATAACATTTTGAATGGAAAATTTATCAAATAAAATGCTTTATTGATGTTAGCTTCATAGAAAAATAGGAGAAAATAATTTTTATTAACGTTTTTTTATGTAGTTATTAAACCTGAATAACTACTATACTAGATAAAAAAATGTCCCCTAACTCATTGCCATCAGATGAGGTGCCCAGAAGACTGCGAACGTTTATTTGAACGGGTCATCAAAAACATTAAGAAGGTTAACAGTTAGGAATATTATTTGTTTTTACATTTATTTATGGTAAAAACTTTTCTCATACTTATTTTAATAAAACTTAGGTAATAAGCGTAGGTCGTTAATAGCACGAATCCTTGGCCACATTCGAAGTGACGTCACATTCGACATATGACAGAAGGCTGTGTGTATTCGAAAGGAGGTCTATTCTCTAGATCTGATTTTCTGATTATAGCCTTCGTAATACGATACTGTTGTCGTTCACTGTGCTTTGGTTAGGCAGTATCAACAACTAAGAATAGTATCGTTTTGATATAAAGCTTTTGTAATTTCAATGTCGAAAATATGCAAAATTTTACCTTATCGTTTTCTCAATAGACTTCTGTAGCTGGACAAAATATTACATGTCAAATAAAATTTAGCAATTTATTTTGCTTATTTACATAATGAGCCCTGTTACGAAAGAGGACATGGCCATTAGTCTATAATATGTTTTAAAATGTACATTATTGTACATACTACCAACATTATTACAAACTTTAAAATTTTATTTTAAAATTGAAGAAGTGTACCTGCTTCTTCAATAAAGTTGTCATGTAGGAAATGAACTTTTCTATACTCTTTGTGAGTGTGTATCTATAGATGAGAGAAGTAATTGAGAAAATGTCATAGCTTAAGTAAATATATTAAACCAATAAACGAGAATTTTGGTTAAGTAAGAACTCGAGAGTTTTGGTTACGTAGCTCAGTGGCGTAGTCGATAAGCGCCGCGGCCCGCGATCGTTGTTGTTAAGCAACTTTCGCAAGGGTCGGTCACGGGATGGGTGACCAAAATATTATTATATCGAGCTACTCCGTGCTTCGGAAGGCACGTTAAACCGTTGGTTCCGGCTGCATTTTCAGTCGTTCACCCTCCAATCCGCATTGGATCAGTGTGGAGGGTGATGGCACATCCACCTTAACCATCCATAAGGAAAGCCTGAGCCCCTGCAGTGGGGACGTAAAAGGGAATAGTAAAAGTATTCACTAACTCATTCAAATTCTTTGTTTGTCAAAAATATGTCTTTAATTTATATGATATTCCATTATATAATTACTTGTATGGCTACGTATAAGCCACATACTTTGTATCTGAACAATACATATTACGTTGTTTAGTATTGATCTATTTTGGCCGTTTACTCAAACCCAAATCATTGACAGCAATATGGTTACTAACAGCGTAAGTAATAACTACTTAAAAGTTTAGACAATTCAGTTACATGTTCGGTAACTCAGAAGAGCACTCGATTACCTAAAAGTTGCAGATGAATGGCAAGCCTGGTTATTTTATGTGTTTATGTTTTAAAATTTTAATTTCAGTAGTTGTTTTCCTAATATGCGATACGACGATACGATCTCTACAGTACTAATCCTATACTCATATCATAAATTTGAAAGATTTTATTGTTTGCAAAGATACTTCCAAAACTATTGGACCTATTTTAAAAATACTTTCGCTCATTGGAAGCTACATTGTAAACACATAACATGGGCTATAATATTTGTGGGTGAAGTCACGGGAAAACATAATATTTATATAGCCAAGGCACCAAATGTGTGTCTATAATTATTTCTACGTTATATAGATCTTCAAGTACATTTTTTTTATCTATGCGTCTAGTTTATTGCCCTCATTATTTTGAATGCTACTCTTGAGACTGCGACCGCGGAACAAAGCCAGTTCAGAATGTAATGCGCTTACCGCAAGCTTAACATGATCTTTAGGGACACTGTCACAAGAAATTGTAACAGATCCCACGCTATCGATTAATGCTGGCTTCGCTTAATCTGACATATCGATTAAGAATGAATATTTCAGTATCCTAATATCTAGACAACTTTGATATCAAAACAACACAAACAACGTAATGTTGCAATAAAAACTATGTCGGTGTTTCATGATCAAAACTAAAATAAAAAAAGAACCAGAAAATACTACTCGTACAACATGACATCTAAAGGGTTATTATATTTCTTCGAAAACGAAATTTCATCTATGTTTGAAATGCTAATAGGCACCAAAAAATGCATTTTTCGATCACTTTCATCATTAATCTCTTCAAATGTGCTTTTGGTAAATCTCAAGTGTGGCTAGTAAATTTTGGAATTCATTAAACCTTTGGTGATTGTAGGAATTCAAAGAAAAGGAGTCAATTTTTCAGGCGTTTCCCAATGGTTTTATTACCATTAGAAATCAGCACGCGAGCCACACGAGATTAGGACACAGCGGTCGTCAGATGTAAGGTCGGCAAACGAAGTGTTGTGTTAGGACGTTTATTTGTATGGCTTTGCTTTCTATATGAGATAAAATTGATTTATTTGTGCTCAATCACCAATGTCTAAGCTTATCTAATAAGTCAACCGTAAGCAATTTGTTATAAATGTCAGTTTTTCTTAATATTTCAAATAAAATCAAACATTTTTCTCAAAAGACAAGCAGAACATTTAATCAAGAGAAAACCTCCACCAAATTGAAAATCATGGAAATAAGTCCAGCTAATTTGGCTTCGAAAGTAACGGATCGAGTTTGAAAATTCTTTTACCTACGGGAAGCTACATCATAGGCGGTTTACATAGGCTATATTTTATCCCGAAAAACAGCAAATAAAGGAATGAAAATGGGAATGGAAGTTTGTGCAGGGAATTAAAACGTTACCATAGTAATATAAAATTTGTCATTGTAATTGTATGTCATGATATGAATCGATACCCAAATTAACAACTCCCTAGGAATCCCGGACGAAGCTACTATCTATATAAAATAGATATTTCAGTATACACTTAACTTTTCGGTAATGCCAAAGGAGTGTGATATTCTTCTCTATATTTATTATACCAAAAGAGCCTAGCCGTAACAGTTACATTAAAGTAAGCTTAGTAACACGTAATGTGAAGGTGATCTCTTCTAAGTAATACTTAACGAGAGTTATGGGCTATTATCATGCTACAGTTCCCATTTTATTCTCTTACTAATGTTAATGCCAATTAGGAATAAAGTAATAACCATGGCGGTCTGATTATATCATTAAAGGAAATAATGAGCACCAGTGCACGAGTAGGTACCTTAAAACATTGAATAGGAAAAATGTAATGTAAATTAGTTTGTAAAGAAAGTAGCAGAATAAATTCGGTTCTCATTTCTGGATATAAAAGAGAACGTTTAAACAATTAAAATACCTGAAATAGAAGAAAGTAATCTATTTATTATCAAAGAGCCTAACAAATCAACCAATAGTTGATTTGATTGCGTTACGGTCTTTGGTAAATGATCAAAGTCAATCTTTTTCTTATCTCTTTTTCCCAAATACGAATGCACGAGTACCTGGATGACCGAGACTTATTCGTTATTTTTTTGCAAAATTGTGTTTTTTGTAAATTTTATAGTACTGATGAAATATAAACCTAATGACCTTGCCGCCATACAAAAAAAAAATAACTGATAACGAAAAACATGATTTACCAAATAAAGAATAAGCAAAGCTCGTTCATCTACCTGGATGAACGAGCTTTGCTGTTTATAAAATAATTATATTAAATGTCAATCTTCTTCTTTTTCAGATTTGACAGGACCAACCGTACGTTATGGCTTTCTGGAAGATATTCACAATTATATGTGCTGTTTCCGTCTACGCAGAATCAAAGTGGGACTATCGTCATAAGCGTGATGACCATACATCTATATGCGATCCAGTACAAAATACTACAAATAAGGTGCAATGTTACTGTGGTCGTTTAAGCCATCATCCAGACCAAATAGGCACCGCTGAATGTTACCAGACCGCAAACAATCTAAATTTAGATGACCCCAGTTGGGAAAAATTCAAAATATTGCAAAACGTCAGTAGATTAACACTGACAAACACAAGAGGGATAGCTATGAACTACATTCCCACTAATGCCCTTAAATATACCAAAGCTATACTGAGATTAGATGTCAAATATTGTACTATAGAGAATTTACACTCATATGCTTTTGCTAATTTAAGCTTGGTGGAAGAATTGACGCTAAGAGATAATCAAATAAAAATTATGGCAGTAAACGCATTTTCTCATCATGCACGACTAAAAACTATAAGTTTGGATCAAAATAATATTGCAGAAATAAACAGAAACGTATTTGTAGATTTACCATCATTGGAACAATTATTTTTGACAGCAAATAAAATAACCACTATTCATGATAAAGCATTTGTACATTTGGCAAATCTCAAAGAAATTGAAATAGATAAAAATAAAATTTTTAGCCTTAATAGTGAAACTTTTTCTGGTTTGAGAAATCTAGAGAAACTAGAATTAAGCTATAATAATCTAGAAGTCGTAGGAGACAACACATTTGCACCTCTAGTCAACCTCCGATTTTTGAATTTAGGCTACAACAAAATACAGATGTTGGATGAGAAAGCATTCAATGGATTATCGAGGTTACAAGTTTTATCTTTAGAAAATAATAAGCTAACTGCTCTTGAAAATGAAAAAGTTTTCGAAGGATTACAAAGTCTTACATCACTAAGTTTGAAAGACAATGAAATAAAAAATATTTCACAAGAAGTTATTTTACCTATATTAAGCAATTTTTATGGAAAAACTTCTTTATTAAATATAGACGGTAAAAACATATTTATTACATTTATATATATATTTATATTTTTTTATTGAAATCATAAGCTACTCGTATATGTATACATATTACATTTGTATCAGGAGATCGATGGTGATTGTGAAAGTTGAGCAACTTTCACAGAGTTCTGAAGTCCGTTTGAATAAACAAAAGTTTATTATTTCAAAGTAAATTGTGCTACAGGACATTAAACCGTTGGTCCAGATTCTACAATCATAAAGTCCAATGATGATGGGTCCATAACACGGCTGATGAATTATATCAAAACCGATTAAAAATCTAAGTGTTGTGAAAGTTAATGCTCTGTTTTTATTTTCAGGAAATACATTGGATTGCAACTGTCAGATCGATGTTTTTAAGCCAATAATAAATAAAACTCAAAATGTGCGCTTAAGCATTGATATTCAAAATTTGCAATGTCGTCCAAATGATGAAATCAAACGTAAATGGGATAAATTACAAGAAATCGCGAAAAATTCGGGACAAATTTTCGATGACGCCGAACCGCAAGGAGAGAGTGCTGCTTACGAATATTATGATGAAACCGAATTGAACGGTACTTTATTTTATTTTGATATGAGAACAATCTTGAATTGTTCCGGCGAAGACACAACGACACCTAATGTACCTGAAACTAGTTTTACACCAGCCGCTACAAGCAAATTATCTTCTATTAATAATGTATTTACCAAAACAACTACTAGTCCTATTTTGAACTTTGCATCAACAACAATTAAACCTATCGCAAAGAAACATCTACCTATTGAGGTGAACAGCAAAGATACACTAGACTTATCTGCTGCTGAGACTACGACTGAATCTCTTAAAATAAAAGATAGAAATATTCATACTGATGACAATAACATAGTAGATATTGACAGTATTAAAATAGCAGGACAAAAATCGGAACATGATGATAAACACGAGACCAGAAATGATAAAAAGGAAAATGTATATACAACAACTCGCCTTGCTACTGTGTCAGCGAAACCCATAGAAAATAAACAATATGAGGACATGGCTTCCGATGAGGCTAAACCAGATAGGTTAAAATCACATAGAAGTATTGAAGAACCAAGTGAAGATCCATCTAAGTTCAATAATAACAATGCACATAAACAAGACATTTATATGATGTTTCTAGTATCAATAATATTTAATTTAGGATTATTTTTGTAACTAGACATTAATATTTTTAAGTCATAGAGTCTACTTCTCAAATTATCTCACAGTCAGTAAAATAAATAAGTTAAGATCATATTTGACTATTTTGATTCAATTAAAATGATAAGTAATTGTCCTTTTATTTTAACCTATTCGAAAAAAAAGTTCCATATCTTAAGATAAATTTGTGAATTACCAACTGTGAATTCACAATTTGTATAGTATTTCTATATCCTATCTTATTAATATTATAAATGTGAAAGTTTCTATGTTTGAATGTTTCTCTGTCAATCACGCCGAGACTACTGAACGGATTTTGATGAAAGTTATGTTACTTTGATAATAGGATACTTTTTATCCCACTAAACATTTCTTAAGAGACCACACCACCAATGTTCGGTGCATCTATATCAGCCAATAACGAGCACAAAGCACCGATTTTCAGCCAAATATTTGGGGCAAATATTTTAATAAATAATTATTAAAAATACACGATAATAAATGTTACAACCAAACATGAGAATGGGAAAAAATAATAACACAAGTCCAAAATGAAAGATATAGACCTAGTAGTCCTAAAGAATAATTTATTTAAAATAAAATTCAACAGATTGAAGCATTTATAAACACAATTAAAATGTCATGTGCCTATATTTAAAAGTAATAATTGTAAGCGATGGGAGATCAAACAATCACCTTCTCAAACATACCTTTTAAATCTTTTATTGCTCCTTTTACTTTATACGCATTTAAAACTAATCGACAGAGCGCTGCCATGGGTCTACCTACTATACCTAAATTGAAAATTGAATTTAAGATATTTGGATCAGAATATTGTATAATTTTAGATTTGTGCAACGTATGTGGTGTTGTCTAATATTTATTATAATAATGAGTTTATATTGGTAAATAATGCGATAACCTTAAAGATAAAGAAGAGAAGTATCAAACTATACAAAACTGACAAATTTCTCCACTTCATTATAAATCTTAATGTATTAAAGGTAGAGTTCAAAATCAATTGCGGAAAAATGACATGTTATAGTGACCTGAGGTGTAAACGAATGAATAAATAATATACTATATAATATTCAGCTGCCTCATTTTAAAGCTAATAAGTAGACAAAAAGTGTTTTTAAATCTAGTAGTAAGTAAATTTATCAAAAGCAAAATTTGAACCACATCAAAACCTAGTATCTATCTCCGACAATTACAAAATTATGTATAATAACTAGTATGTAGATTTTTGAAATGGTCAAAAATAAAAGCAGTCTTAGAGGCTGTGATATAAATATGCAAGATCTTTCTAAAGCTTGATTATTCAGTGTGTGGAAGTAATAAGGGTATAAATCACTCAGTACCCTATTTGGAGGGGCAATGTAAAGTACGGATAATTCTTAACACACATTTAAATTGCTTTTTAATAGTTTAAAATTAGAAAAAAACGTATTTATGGTTCTGATTATTAATTTTTCTATTAAAAAAGTAAAAACACCAAATCATTATGTATAAATTTTATCTCATGTAAAATATATAGTTTTTTCAAGAATTCAGTGTAAGTAGTGCATACTTTTATTCCAGGTTTGAAAATTTTCAAGAGTTGGAATTTGTACAAAGAATATATTAAAGTTATTGTTTTACCGCTTTTACCCCCCCCCCCCCCCCTGTCTAGTTCCTTGAGAACAACAAACGCAGAAGGATCATTAGATATACTTAGAATCCTATCAATATTATAAACGTGAAAGTTTCTTTGTTTGGATGTTTGTCCGTCAATCACACCGAAACTACTGAACGGATTTTGATGATATTTGGTATACAGATAGGGTATTAGCTGACTTGATAATAGGATAGTTTTTATTCCACTAAATAGTTTCTTAGGGGTCCTTAGGGGTCCGCGGGCGAAGCCGGTGGCGGAAAGCTAGTATTATATAAAAGCGTTATTTTTCATTACAGTTGGCTTGCCAATTGCCTATATAAATACCAAATGTACACAGCTGACCAAACTAAATGTTGTCCAAAATAAGGCACCACGAAGTATTACTGAAGCAAGGTGTACAACACCAATAAATGCCATGGAATGTGCATCTTGTATTCCACCACCGATGTTGCTCAGCATTGCACAGATTAAAAATTGCTGAAAATTTTAGTCTCAAATTAATGGGTACAGAAAATAAACCTCTTTTTTATAGAATCTTACCCCCGGAACATCTATCAATTAACTAATTACAGGGTACTTTTCTGAGTTACTAAGAATTGTCATTTACAATCAAGAGAAATCTGAAAATATTTTTAGTTATAATCCGAATATATTAAAATGAACTTGTAAATATTATAATTCATAAGATAAACTGTTAAAATTATTTATCAGCTTTATTTGAAAAGCCTTATAAAATTTATACTGAGGAAACTAAAACTGATAATAATGTAACTCTATACGATCCACAAGTCAATAATTGCAGCATAAAAATATCTATGCAGTAGAATGTTATGCAATTTATAATACAGTTTTGTATAAAGGAAATATTATAGAAAATAAGAATAATTCAGAAAATAAGGTTTTAAAGCACTATATAAATTATTGAATTTTGTACATAAAAAAACAATTGTCTAAACATAAATTATCGATTAACCATATCTTGATTACCAGCATATGAGATTTGGCTACTGCAAAACTCCCGTCCATGTTCATCAGTGATACTAAGTGCGTCTACTGTCATAAAGAAAACGCTGACACACACCGTATAATAATGAAATGTCCACATAAAAATATACATGGTATAACTGTCGGTCCAGATGGGAGGATCCATACAGGCAGAAAACTTATCTCCGGTGTCCAGCCCGATCACACCCCTTCACAGCACCGAAGAGCGGGCAGGGCGAGTCAGGCATAGAGATGGAAATGGCCGCGAAACTTTCTTTCTCTGAGGAAACTTTCCAGAATACTCCCATAACTTATCCAAACATATAAAACATTATAAGTGTAACCAGATTCTAATGAATATTTTGAGTGTAACCAGATTCTATCTGGTTAGACTCAAAATTATAATTGAGTGTAGAGTTCAAGACCCACATTTTCATGTACATACATTTTTTGTACCAATCTGTTTATATTCTACTAGCTTTTGCCCGCGACTTCGTCCGCGTGGTATACTTATAGGCAGCATATATTTTCCAAAAACGCTGTTGTTTTTCAAGCTGATGATGAAATTACCTTGATGTTTAAGTTCGAAGATACTATAACAAAAAAAAAACAACAACAAATATCCAATATGTATCAGCACTTTATTTTTGAAAACTTTAGATATTAATCCAATCCAATTTAAAATACAGATGGCAAAAACAGTTATGAAATTAATCGAAAACACACAAAACTTAATCGAAAACGTAATCTACACAATATTTTTTAAAGAAACGTTAGCGCCGATTACTTTAGAGGTAGAATAAACGCCATTTAGTATAGAAACTATTAAAGGGTTTAGCCGGATACGTATGACGAGTCGGCCCCCAAATGGGAATCGATATTGAAACTTATGTTTTAATATCGACTTGATGTTCAAACACGATTTATATACTTTACGCGACCGACTTCCGCTTTGACCTTGAGATAGAGAGCAAAATATCCGTATGCTTGACTATTACTGAATGTGATATTTCTCTAAAGCTAATTAAGATAAAGAAGTGAAACTAACGCGAGGTGTTAGGTTACATTACAGAGTATATCACATATATTTTTTTTATAATTTTTAGAATAAAAAATTACATTAAAAAAATAAAAAATAAAAAAATCATGTTTTTTTTTCTGAGTTCTCTGTGACTTACAATCACGAAATTAATATGTGTTATGCTCCTTTGTATGCTCTATCACCCATAAAAATTGCGTGAAAAAGAAGTTGGTGCAACACAACGAAAAAAAATTATATGTGATTTCTGTCTTATGGTATACCCCTGTATTATAAGGTTTTCACATTACATCATTGTTTTTTTTTTCGAAATTTCACATCAGCTTGTTTTAAAACATAAGTAACTAGTCTTAAGAGATGGGATAATAGTTAAAAAAGAAATGAAAAAAAAAACAGCCAGCGTTCAATACTTATTATTATTACTTTTTCGTGTCTATCAAAATACAAGAAACAAACTATTAATCATCGTCACTGTTGTAATTAATTACAATCGGAACACTTTGAGTCGCAAATAACTTAGTTAGGACCTCAGCAGGACGTACGATTTTGGACAAATATCATCCATATGATAGACAATAAATAATAGCTGCTACATGAGAACAGCATCCCACTGTACGTTTGCCATTGGGGCAATCACAGCAATAACGAAGAATACTATTGTAGTCATTACCTTCGGTAATATAGTGAATGTAAATTCGATAGACTTTTCTATTTATATGTCTTGATTTTACTTCTGCTTTGATGATATTAGGTGCTGATTTCACATATTGTACTGAGAGATTATTTTGATCGTCCATTATTTCGGCCAAGTTAAATGCTGCACATTTAGAAGTAGAAGCTTTTTTGTTAATATATGGGATAAGTCGACACTTCTTACAAAAAATATCATTAACTATTACGATTTTATTCACACAGTCACTAAACACTTTAGCTTCTTCTTCATTCTTTATAATTTTTTTATAACCAGGAATCGTACACAGGTACTTGTTACAATTTTTACACTTTCTCGACATTATTACTTAATAATGATTTGGTTCGATAGTTAATAATTTCAAAATGCTGATACAAAATACCTATGACAGAATTTGAGTCCCAAACTGCCTTCTTGTGTAATACAAATGACTGCTACTTTAGCTAAACAAACGATGCAGTAAACAGCTCGATAACAAGTTCGAACTTGTTTGTTTATACACTCACACTACAAGGCGCGAATCACATATAATTTTTTTTCGTTGTGTTGCACCAACTTTTTTTTCACGCAATTTTTATGGGTGATAGAGCACACAAAGGAGCATAACATATATTAATTTCGTGATTGTAAGTCACAGAGAACTCAGAAAAAAAAACATGTTTTTTTTATTTTTATTTTTTTAATGTAATTTTTTATTCTAAAAATTATAAAAAAATATATGTGATATACTCTGTAATGTAACCTAACACCTCGCGTTAGTTTCACTTCTTTATCTTAATTAGCTTCAGAGATATATCACATTCAGTAATAGTCAAGCATACGGATATTTTGCTCTCTATCTCAAGGTCAAAGCGGAAGTCGGTCGCGAAAAGTACATAAATCGTGTTTGAACATCAAGTCTATATTAAAACATAAGTTTCAATATCGATTCCCATTTGGGGGCCGACTCGTCATACGTATCCGGCTAAACCCTTTCTTACTAGATTTTATTTTAAAACTCAGTACCCACTCTACTATTAATAATTTAAGATTTAAAATAGAATGGAGAAATTTGACAGTTTTGTACAGCCTAATGTGCTGTTAACTGTACGGCAAAATACACCTTAACACTATTTTCATTCTAGAAATTCATGAATAGTAAAATTGTCTCTGGAGTACAATAAAATGTTAACGTGATTTTTAAAATAAATTAATTCACTTTTAGATTCTAATAAAAAAATGTTTCATTTTCCGAGTAACTTAGTCGTGTAGTGGATAAGCGCCGTGGCCCGCGGTTTACAAAGACTTTCGCAAAGGTTAGTCACGAGGTGGGTGACCAAAAAATTAGTATCTCAAACTACTTCGTGCTTTGGAAGGCAAGTAAAGCCCGAAAGCATTTGCAGTCATTAATACCCTCCAATCTGCATTCGGCCAGCGTGGAAGGTCATATCATCTATAACGAAGGTCTGAGCCCTTGAAGTAGGGCGTTAAAAGGGCTGATGATGAAATAATATTTCTATTTACAGTGCAACATATACTTTTTTCAATAAACTACTTATTACATTCCACATATATATATGTCGTGGCCACATGGTAGAATTGTCGATTTTCATCAACGTTAAATGATATGTCAATCCACGTTTGGTCATATCATTAATGTAGGGTGCCCAAAAAAAGAAATTATTTGCTGAAATAGCTTGTTTATTCTTTAAGAGTTATGATTTTGTGGTCTGAAAAAAAAACAACCTCGAAATTGAATACTTTTTACCTTCCTAGGGCCATAAACTACCCAAATACCAATTTTTATCGACATAGGTCCATAAACAAAAAGGTTTTATACAAACTTTTTCACCCTTAGACTAGCCTCGTCTATGACAACGAAATTTTTTTAAGAATGAAAAAACGCAAATTAATTAAATAATTACCTCAATTAGAATATAGTATTGTTGGTTTTCAAGTAACACTTTCATATTTTTTTTTTTTTTTTGTTATTTTTAGTCATTTTTCTGTTATATTTATAAACTGTATGTAAATTGTGTATGTGATGTGTGTTGCCAAATAAAATCTATTCTATTCTATTCTATTTAAGATGAAAGAGCACAATAAAAAATTACAATGAATTTTAGAATAGAATCTCTATATTAATAACTGAAGCAAAAACTTTGGACTCCTTTTTACGAAGATTACGAGGATGGAAGAGTATGAAATTTGGCATACTAATAGTTTATATGTAAGAGACGTGGAAACGGCTAATATTTTTCAATAATAATGCTTATAAAGTAAATTAAATCGATAAATAAAACATTACACACATAACTATGCATTTGACACACACAAACATAAATCTTTAATCAATCACTAATATATAAATCTGTTATTGCTGGTTCAAAGATCTTTTGTATTTTTTATTGTGGAGGTTAAACAAGTTTTTTTCAGCGTTGGCGAAATCTGTGGTTATAGTAGGTAATAATATAGTCTTTGACAATAGAACCTTAATAATGTTTGAACATTATATTTTAATAAATTATGTTAAATAACTTCTAATTGAAATTTATTATGGCCAATTTCGACCACTGGACGACCACTACTTACAATAAAAGTATGAACATTGCAGACCTTTTTTAAAATTTCCGTTGATTCTACTACCCAATATTATTGAGGGAAACTCGTCATTATAACTCTCATTTTCTTAAGAATCAACACAGCAATCATGAAATGTTATTTCTCCAGAACTAAAGATGAAAAGAAACTTATCCCTAGCGCAAGCTATTTATGCTTCGGTAACACCACTCAATACAGGTTTCAGGGATTTTGCGAGGACAAAGTTGAATCACTGTCGCGCAGAAGGGAGCATAAGGACTTAACATTGTTATATAAAATCATCAACAATTATGTTGATTCTCCTTATTTACTTAGTAAAGTCCTTTTAAAGTGCCCAAGGAGTAACCTGCGTTCTAGGGATACTTTTTCCGTTCCTTGGAGCCGAACTAATTATGCTAATAACCGTTTCGTTGTTAGAACTATGAATGCTTACAATTCTGAATATGGTCATGTTGATATCTTCAATCTCAAACCACATCAATTTAAAAAACTGATAAAGAATAAACTATAATTTTCTCTCAGTTACTTTAAATCATACCTATTACAGTTGCTGTGAATGTTTGTGATCTTGAGACTTCAATTTGTGTTTTCATGTCATGTTATTCCTAGTTTATCGTTTATAAAAAAAATAACTTAAATTATTAACTGTTACGTTGTTCATTGTTTGTTCGACATAGCATTGCACGTGTTTAGCAGTGGAAACTGTCTAGGCTACTGTACTACTTAATTGAATTATGTATATTCATGTGTAACTCAATGTTAGGGCTTAAATTGCCGATTTGTACTGAAAATTAAAACTTACTGCAGCACAATAAAGGTGAAGATCGATTCAACGAATTTCACTGATAAATTCGCCATCTTTGTTCGAATTTCTGTAAAGTAAACATCTACTGGGATTGCTTGACAAACCCTAATTTGTTTTTTCTGATCCAAAAATGGTCAACTCGTGATATTTATGATTTTATTTGGTCTCGATCTCTAAATAGCCAACACTAATATGTCCACAAAGTAATTTTTAGAGTTCCGTACCCAACGGGTAAAACGAGAACCCTGTTACTAAGATTTCGCTGTCTGTTCGTCTGTCACCAGGCTCTGAAAGTTAGACAGTTGAAATCTTAAAGACAATAACAAGATTGGCATAAAAAGGGCAAGAATCTGGTGCCGTTGAAACGATAAGAAATAGCACACTACTCACAGTATAAACCGGCTGGCTGCGCTAATATTTTAAAGTGGAAATATTTGATTGTGTCGGATAGGCTCTGAAGCTACTGAACCGATTTTTTTTACATACGGAAGGCTACATCATATGCATAAAGGTATATATAGGCTGTATTTAAAGGGCAGTCACGAGAAAACAGCTCGTTTATTATACTCCTGTAAATAAAATATATTTTTTGTTTTTTATTATGTAATGACGAAGTATCTAAAAAAAACATTAATTCCCGAAGTCTAACTAGATGTCGCTACGGTACGTTTTTGATTTCTCCATGACAACTTTCCGGTTTTCTTTCATGTTTAAAAGTAAATTAGTTTTCAAAACTCAATAAACAACTTATATTCTATTTGTACTTTTTCGTATTTGTATTGATATCTAAGTTTCGAACTTTTCAAATTTCAGTTTTTTAATATTTTAGTAAAAGGAACGGAAATGATTGTCTTTGTTCCATTCGTTTCCTGCAAAAATCAACTGTTGCTAGTGTCGCCATCTAGTGAAGGTGCTTTTTAGTGCTTTCGTTTTTTTTAATACTTCCTCATTACAAAATATAAAAAGCATAGCAAGATATGACAAAACTAATTTGAGTCTGTTGGAGCAACAAAATTACTACCAAAGATTACAATATATTACTATGACTGACAACTAATAAACAGCGATTGAAAACATAGCATAGATAGTCCTTTTTCTGCATAATCTGCTGCATAAAATATAACAAAACGCAGAAAGTGGCGCCATCTGTTGATCGTTGGCAAAACAAAGATAAGCTTTAGAAAGAAAAGCATTATAAAAAGCATTCAGTAAAGTGCTTAGTTATAAGCGGTGTTACGAACATTATCTAATGAGTTATGTAGTTGATAGATGGCACTTAAAATAACTTGTTGAAATTTTGTTCAGTAGGTATATAACCTATTTGTTATACAACACAAATACGCAACAAAAGTAAATGTACTGGCTGGACAGGCGGCAAATTTTATGAGTCGCAAAGATCCTAATTCTGTAAAAAAAATTAAAGAAATATAGTAATATCACACTGAATGAAAATAATTATTTAATATAAGCATTAAAGAAATAATAATTTTCATATTTAATTTGTGATTTCATAGTTATACCTTTTAGTATTAGCAACTATAATATTACTAAAGTACTTATTATACCTATTATCTGTATGTATGTACCTACCTACTAAGGAGGAGGAGATGACATAATTTAATCAATGGTTTTGGGTGTTGTAGTAGTCTCAAATAGGTAGATACCTTTTACTTTTAATCTATATTAAGTTAATTTAATAAGAATATAATTAAAAAAGTCAGATTTAGACAAACAAAACTACCTTGTCTTAAAAACATCTATAAAAATAATATTTACAATATGTGCATAATTTTATATAACAATTTATAATATTAATAGGATTTGCCATATTAATAGGATGACATATATAATATATATAATATTAATAGGATGACATGAAACTGTTAAACATGAATCAATTTAAATTAAAACTGACAAAGTGGCTTCTAGAACACTGCTTTTATAGCGTTAAAGACTTTTTAGCTTTAAAAAAAATCCATTACATAATGATAATTGTACGATATTAAGCAGGGGTTGGCGACTCATCGCAAGCGATCCTTTACCGCCACGGGTTCCGAGGGCTGGGTTCTGGACCGGGGTGCGTCGACGCGGTTACCAGCGAAGATATCATACACGATATATAGTTCATAGGCACTGATTCACCGTTCTTCCGAAATGTGCTCATTCTCGATAACGAACAATTCACCAAGCTCAATCAAAATTGCGCGCAGTTAGCAATTTGAATTCACAGTAAAAACCGTCACCCAAGGATTAAGGGTGGGGATTTGGAACGAAGACAGCTAATCGCCTTGCCCATAGACAATAAAAAATTTACCCACAGTTGTGTTGTCTTTGTATAGCTAATTATCAATCATCTGTTTCGTTACGGAACAATAATATATAATAATAATTTGTAATTTTATGAGATGTTAATTATATAATATGATAATAAGAAATGTAATAAGTTAATAATATAATAACAATATTTGCACGCCTGTCCGCAGGCAGAATACTGTACTTGTCTGATTGTTTGTGACCTCAATGACTTGTGTTCTGGCAAATAAAGATCTTATCTTATCTACCTATTTTGAGGACTCGTCATCTTAAAACTATTCGAAATGTATCCTAAATAAAATTATTAGATAGGTTCCTACATCGATTGATTTTGATAAAATTCGTATGAAGGAGAGAATATAAATTTTTATTCTACATTAAAACAAAAAAAAATTTTTTTGAACGATTGGCTTTCCTCTTATAGCCAGTAGTCATAATATCGCTAAGAAGTCGTATCTATGGTTAGAGAATTAGACTGTCGCAACCCTGAAGTAAAATAAGTATTTCCTCAGCAACTCCTACTCGACTATAGTGTTAGATTTTCATTAGATTTTAATATATAAGTCGATTCTATTTCCCTTCTTACTACCGGAAAGCTATTCAAGGAATTTTTCGTTAACTGTAGTCAAATGAGCTAACTACCTCTTTTATCTTTGAGCAAAGGCATTGCTTAAGTAATAATTTACCTTTTTATTTGATACGTTTTATAGGTAACTATATTTTTTATCGATAATCCTGATGGCGCAGCAGCTTGCGCGCCCGCTATCCTCCGTGCTTCAGAAGGCCCGATAAGCCGTTGTTCCCTGCTGCAGTTGCAGTTCATAACACTCACCAATTCGCACTGGGACCGCGTGGTGCGTCATGGCCCATTCTTCTTATTCATTTAAATGCACAGCGAAGACCTGTGCCCCAGCAGTGGGTACAACAATAGCCTGGTGGTAACTATCGCTTTCGGTCTACTAATTTTTAGCAACTTTCACAAAAACAATGATTGCAAGATGGCTGGATAATTTTATATTATAGTATTGTCTCAGGCTATTCGTGCTACTGATTGCACTATTGGCAACATCTGCAGTCGTTATGTAAGACCAATTAATACACTGAGTTCGCGTAGTCTATCTTAGCATAGCAAAATATGAAATAATATGAAAGCCCTTATCTAAGAGTCCAGAATAAGCACAGTACTCAAATATCTAGATCCAAGTAAAATTACGGCGTTATTATTAAACGACTTCAATATAAGAACTATTATTTCAAAGAAAATATTTGTTTGTATATTTTACAAGGCGTATCTTTTCTACAGCACACTAAAATAGAAAGAAGAGCAACTAAGACTATTATATGAAGACACGCGCGTTATCCATAGAAACGCCGGTAAATTTTTCTTATTTGGATCTATTTACTGGGCAAGGATATGCCTCAGCAGTGAGGACGCGGATAAGTTAATGATGATGATAGATAGATAGATAAATGCTTTATTGAACCACTACTATCACTACATTATAAGTTGTTATAAAATACTTTGTTGGTGTATAGAAATATTAAAATTACAAAAGACAACGATTTATATCACCGAACTAGAGTGTGAAGCAGTAGCTCAAGAGGTATACAGCTCAGTGTTGGATGTTCCATATATGAAACAGACACTGATATAAAAGTGTATGCACACAGCGCCCTCCGTGAAGCCACCTGATACAGATAGTGGTAATATTATAAAAAGGACATATTTGATTATTTGCTTATTTGCATTGAATAGGCTCCGAAACTATTGGACTGATTTAAAATTTCTTTCGCCTACAGAGTTACTTCATAATGTCTGCAGGCGAAGTCTATGGACAACAGCTATTATCCATAAGAAAACACAAAAAATCACGTTTGTTGGCCCCTCTAGAATATATTTATTTTATTTAGTTCGAGTTTATGAGATACTGCCTGGTGACAGACGGACGGACTGCGAAGTCTTAGTAAGCATTACCACGTACCCTTTGAGTATGGAACCCTAAAAACCGTACGACGATCATGTCTATATTTTGTTTATTCCAAATATTTATTGGCACCGCATAATAAACGAGCAAAACACGCAAAGCCTATATCGTAGAGGAAATTGAAAACCATCGAATAACATTAGGGATTTGAGTGAGCGTCATAAAATATATCCAAAACGGTGCGAAATGGCAGTACTAAATAAAATGTTTTGGCATGAAACGGATATGTGATGAGATTTATTTATTTTTATTAATATAGACCTCGATACAGCCCTACCGAACGAGACGATGCGAATAGGCTGTAACGAAATTGGTTTTTATATTGATGCCTTATAATCTGATAAATGAGGAGCTCGATCTCACAGTGGCTGTGATATGGCTGTTAAGCAACTTTCACAATGGCCTGTCATAGGATGGGTGACCAAAAATTCATTATTTTGAACTCCTCCGTACTTCGGTAGGCACGTTAAGCCGTTAGTCCCGGCTGCATCTGCCGTCATTAATAACCACGCGTAGAACTTAATTTTAGGAAATGGGAGCTCGATATAACCACCACAGTCAATTAAAAAGAATCTATAATTACAAAATTCAATGCTTTAGCTTCAGAAACTAGAATGATATGTAAACAGTCCCTTTTACTATGAGGCTCTCCCATTTGTGAAGAATATTTCTATCAATTCGCTCAACAAAAATTAATAAAATTAAAGTCATTTGCTGAACAATTATTGATGATTAATAATCAAATGACTTTAGAAATAATTATACGATATTGTCTGTTTTATTCCTCAATTAACCTATGTTTTACGTTCAGCACCTTTTTGGAAACACAAACCTTACACTTATAATGTATAATGCAATAATATAAATTGTTTCCACTATACTGAGTGTTAAAATACGTGACAAAATTTGAGACCAGGTTTCCCTTCCTATACGCTTCGGAAGTCTAGGTTTACGCAAAATTTCTAATGTTGCTCTCCCAGCATTAGTATCGATCCATAGCCTATATATATCCTATTAATATTATAAATGTAAAAGTTTCTTTGTTTGGATGTTTAGATGATTGGCTGTTTGTACGTCTATCACACCGAAACTACTGAACGGATTTTGATGAAATTTGGTATACAGATAGGGTGTTAGCTAACTTAGATAATAGGACCCTAGGGCAATGTTTTATCCCACTAAACATTTCCCTAGGGTCCACGCGGGTGAAGCCGCTGGCGAAAGCTAGTAGCATATATATAGCATAGCATATATTTAACATTGATTTGATACTTGTATACAAAATAATGAATTACCTACCTAGCTACAAAATGGGTGAAAAACAAAAACTGACTGTATACGATACATTTATTTGGAAATACAATTTAGTATTACATATTTGTATAAAACACTCAATTCTTACTTCGATATCTATCTACTCAAGATCCTTATAATATTGTTCAAATATCTAATCTTTTACGATCCACACAAGTATTGTATACAAGTATACCACACAAGTGTTACTTTTCAACCGACATTTCACAAACGAAAGGTTTGATCTCAGTGTCACAAGAATGTGCTCCTAAATATATATTGTTACCATTGTCCATAATATTACCACAATCATATTTCAACTCGTCATTGTTTCTCCAAGTATTGTAGCCGCCGTCTTCAAGTTTGTAGCCGCCGTCTTCAAGTTTGTAGCCTGTCGATAATATAAATATGTTTTTAAATGATAATTTATTGTAATAATACTTATACGAGTAAGATATTTTTATGCGTAAAGTAATATTTATTCAATTTACTAATGTTGCAACAAGAAACCAGTGGCCTTATTATCTAATTTTAAAATCTAATTCTAAGATCGCATCGTTTTTTTGGTAGATATTGAATGTACGCTAAAATTTATTTGTTGATAATTGGAATTGTCTTAGCAAATTGATAGTTACGAATGTCTTTTAAAACTTTTTGGAAATGTCAAAAGGAATGAATTATCTATGACATTTATATCGTTCAAATCATCATTCGTTCTGAAAGCGATTATGACTTTAAAAGATCCATAAATCACTATCACAACCGCTATACGTTTAAAAGGGTTCCAGTAACCTTAATGTCTAATTTATTTAAAGTTAGACATTAAGGCTACTGGTCTGAAAAAGAAAATAATTAATAAAACGTAATCTAAAGACTGAATGTCACGTTTGTTCAATGTAGAATGAAAACAAATTCCTTTGCGTAGCAAAAAAAAACGATTTAAAAAGTTTTGCCGTTTTGGCGGTCTTCTCGAACTTCTTTGATTTTGACACGCGTGTAGGCTATAGTTACGGCTAAATATTAAGTAATTATAAATAGACAAATTAATATAACACAAAGTGTGTAAAAATAAATTTTCTCTTAAGTTTACTTAGTGCGATGTTTTTATTTAATAATTACTACAGTGAACTCAAGAAACGACCTATGGATAATTAACATTGAGCGTCGCACACAACAACTTTTAAATTTTTAGCTTTCTGTTAGCGGCTTCATCTATATAGTCCTGTATTACACATATTAACTTTTCACTTGAATCACTCTGTATATTTATGAAAACCGCATTAATATCCATTGTGTGGGTAGTTTAAAAGATCACATCGTACAGACAGCGGGGAGCGAATTTGTTTTAAAAAGTTTTTATACTATATATTCATAAACAGCAACAAAAGGATTTCAAGTCGAACATTAGCTAGGATTAGTACCTTTTACAGTATAAAAATAATTTGAATATAACATCTTTTTGAATCCTGCGTGATATTGTGTATTCCTGTTTAATAAGTTGCGAATTAATGCTGATTCTATGTCACTTTCAATGACAACCAACAATCCTCCCTCCATAAAACATGTCTCCATAGCTTTCGACCATGTTTTGGGATTCGTGTTTATCTTGTAACACTTTTTGGTCTCTTTAACGTATTTGTAACCTGCAATGAACCATGAAGCATCTAGTTAGAATTAGGTGGATTTCTATTGAAATTTTAGTTTTACTGACATATAATCAACAGCTTCTTAATATCCCCACTGCTGAGCTGAAGAACAAGCCATATAGCCCAATTCGGATGGTTATTAATTTTAAGAATAAAATGAGCTTTAAATCGCTTCTCAAGTCGAAAATTTTTAAATTGATATGTAATTCAAACGGCAATTCAATTAAGAGAAATGTAAATAGTTTAGTTGGGTACTTAAGTACTTAACTTTTGCTATACTGTTTAGACAATAGAAGCTTAAGAAATTGAAAGTCAAAATATAGCCTACGTTCACCGAATATGATGTAGCTTCCGTATGTGAAAGAATTTTATAATCGGTTCAGTAGTTTCGGAGCCTTTTTTTTACAAACAAGCAAACAATCAAATCATTCCTCTTTATAATATTTTATAGTATAGAAATTTGTGTGTATCTGTGGTAAAGATAAAGTAAGGCAATTGTCATAATACCTTTATCAATTGTGGGACAAGTGACATCTTCAACTTTCTTGCAAATAAATGGTCGAAAGCCGGAATGCATATAACATTTACCGAGCTTGTAAGCTCCAGTACCTATATCCATAGTGACGCAATGTTCTGAAGTTTCATCCTTATTTTTTAGACTTATATTTATTGGTTGACCTGAAATTGATTGTTCAACAGTTTAAAATAAAAATAATTTCACAATTTGAACCAATAGTTCCTGAGAATAGCGCCTTCAGTCAAATAATCAAACAAACATTTTAAAATCTTTATATATTTAAGTATGGCAGTATCGATAATTATACTTATCTTCTAAAAGAAAGTTATGCCAAATAAACTGTATGCTAAAAATAATCATGATAAAGTATCATTATGTCAACAAAATAAATTATGCCAAAGTAGGGAAGGAATAAAAATATTATGCGAAAATAAGAATTTCACCCACTTTGAAAATTAACATAAAATTTAAGTATAGAACAAACTCCTTTAGGCTTACCGTTAATATTAACGTATTCACCTAATGTAAACTTGTCGTGAATTCCCACAAATATTTCATTAGTACCGGTAGATGCAGATGGCATAAGTTTTTGAAATTTCATAGCTACTTTCCACTCTTCTTTGGTTTCTGGATAAAATAATTTAGCACCTAAAATACGAAAGGTAAGGACATAAGTGATGAAATGTGTATCAAATAAAACAGCAGCATTTATTGAGTTTTTTTTAAATTTCTTAATTATAGTCTGTATCTATAGTAAAGAGTAGTAATTATTTAGAAAATGTCTAAACTTAAGTAAATAACTTTAACCAATAAGACGAGAAATTTAATAAATCAAAAACTATTGATAGCTAACAATAATAGCTTTCTAACTAATATATTAACTATTCTTAGTTCATTCAACATTAAAATTCTTGTTTGTTCGATAAATATAATATATATTATAAAGTATAATTTTCCTATGAAATCGCTTCCCTGAACTAAATAAAATGTTTTGTACTTTGTACCTAATAAAACCCGTTTCGGAATACCCACGCGTCTGGACTGGAGGACACCAGACACAATTTCACTTCGGGATCCCTGTGTCTGGGGTCCTCTGCGGTAGAGAAAATACTGTGGTATCTGATAGTCTTTTCCAAAAACAGCGAACCGTTCCGCTGATGCTGTTAGTACTGGTAAACTCAGAATTTCCGGTTCCACAGAAAAAGAGAATGTTTTACGCGATCCCCAACTAATGTGACTTACCTTCATCATCACAGGTCAAGAATGCTGTGTTCCAAGAACTGAAATTTCCATCGCTATGTAGTTTGTAAAACGCATCATATTCCTGGACGTAAGTGTAATCCTTTCGGTAGAACTCAACGCGAGCCGACACCACGACAAAACCTGTAATAGGAAAGAATTGTTTTTATTTTTAATAAACTTTGTTGGATGTTATCGTGGACCAGATATCTTGTAAAACCAAATCATATTATGAGCCCAAACTCGACGAAGGAGCTTCCTTTATTTACAGAGGTCTGATGGTTGTCTTCCAGCTCCAAAACCAGATCAGTTATATTCCATATTAAAATTGCATTGTAATGCAAGCAATGTTATAACATAACGATCACATAATTTCAGCTTTGGTTAATATTGGTTAACTTGTAATATTTAACGCTCACTCTAAGTAACCAGGTCTTTGAGTAAAAGTATTTTAATTCTGAAAGAACTCGGATTTTTTTTTAATTATAAGGATTTTAGAGAATTATACAAATAAGACATATTAAATTTTTCTTAATGAGAAATGCTTTAAATCAAATTTGATCATTTATAATTACTATTAAAATATATTTGTTTTATCGGCTATAAGAATATTACGATTAAATAACAAAAAATATATGAAAGTAAAAAAATAGAAATAAATCGATGAAGCTGTTTATGAAAATACCTAAGATAATTTATTAAGCTCAGGATTAATAAATTATCTCATCATCATCATCACCAGTCTATTAATTTCCGCTCATGCCTATGGCTGGAATCGAATCTAATTCTTCATATTAAATATTCTCTCTTGTATGTATGACACGGCATATTAAAGGGCATTAAAATTTCTTTTATTAGCTAATTATGTCTAAATAATTAATAGCTGAGTTATCAGGGAACCGCACCTCCACATTGATCTGAGTGATCCTGAATAGTCTGCCCGTTCTTCTTTATCGGATCAGTCACACGCCAAATTAAAACACAGAAAGATAAATAAAACAAAAAAAAAGAAAGAACTGATATTGTAGTAAACAATTTAGCAGACATTTTAACTCACCGAACACAAAAACATTCAGTAGCAGCAACATGATCACTACGCTATGTACCCGACTACTTTTACGCTCAGCAAATTAAAACTGAATTAAGTCTAAATGTTACTTATATGTTGTTGCAGTCACAGACAATACGCACATACAACTTATTTTGTTTATGGTCGGGAAAGAACCGGACAGTACAACAGGGTGATCTTTATTTACATGTATTAGTTGAGCAAATGGTGCAGTGTTTAGCTTCTTACGCTTATGATAACGATAGTAAAGCAACTTTTTCGAACAACGGTCGTCACCGTTGGTCATTGTGTTTCTTTTCATGGGGAAACCCTCTGCACCATTGCATTGGGATCATTAAAAGGCAAAAAATGATATGATAGAACTAGGAGCATAAAGTTGTTTTATTTTTTATTTCGATATTTGCCGTCGTGTTTTTCTATCTATATATTCACGCTTAAGTATCTATGACGGGATAGGCAAAGAGAAAGGAACGCCACAATGTACAGTCCTTACATACATCTTTCGCCTCATCCGCTTTTATTACCCTTTTCATACACACTCGCCGATTTTTATGGTTTCTGACACCACCTTCTAAGAGGACGCGATCGACTTGATCGTGAAAGATGTGTTGTGGCCTTCCTCGGCTTCTGCCTTTGATTATAGTATATCATATTATATAACATGACTATGATTACCAAAAACCATATTTAAATTGCATATTAAGGGGCTAAATAGACCTGAATCGATAAAAACGAACTTGAATCGTACTAATTCACGGGAAAGCTATAGCTCATATCACCTCCAAAAAATTTGTGGATATCTTATCTCTAAAAGATCAGTATAACTAATCTTGCGGTTTGTAACCAAAACACAACTCTATTAATTTCACTCGATAGAAATTAGTTCCAATTGCATCTGAAAATATTATGTAGGGCAAGTTTCTCAGTGATGTGATACATAAGATTAATGATATTGAGTAAAATATGTATCAAAGGTTGTTAAAAATCATTCAATAAATAATTACAAAACCTAGTGCGTGTCTTCGTGTGTTAGATTTGGTATTAAAAGTGCTGATTTTTTTGCCATGCCCATGTTAACTAGAGCACACATATTTGTAAATAAAAATGTATTGGCAAATCCAGATTCGGGCAACAACGTTTTACCCAGTGACAGAGCTTCACCAAGGCGGAGCGACCATACCAGCTCCCAGATACCGTCGTCTTCACCTAAGCCTCACGGTAATGTTCCCATAGTTTCTAAGAATCATCTTATCATACATAACAAAAGTGCCGCTCCGTCATTTAGCTCATTTATGGTAAGTTCAAATCACTCAGCATAACATTCTACGGGGAGTAACCGCTCCACGTCATCAGTAAGAGCGCGACAATTAGCTGCAAACAGGAGAATACATAATACGGTAGCCGCTGAGCGAGAGAAGGCAGCCGCTGAGCGTCAGAGGGCGCTGGTGGAGCTGGAACTATAAACCGAACTCAATCAGAAGCTCTAAGATGGACTACGTCAAACACTGGTTTGTTAATTCACATGTAGTTTCAGAGCATAATAATCCAGCTAATAATGTTTGTAAGAAAGTAGTCCCTGGTCTATTAACCAGAGGAGTGCGTGCCATGCACCTGGAACGATATGGGGCCTGTCGCCCGCGTTGCCAGAGGCCTGTGTCGTATCTGACAAGTAGAGGGTATAGATTATATAGTCCTATTGTAAACAGACAATAAAATAAAAACATTTCCGGTTTTTATTTTCTTTGATGGATATTTCTTTCAATACATTAAACAAGTCAATATATTTATTTATGTAAAATTATTATTGATTTTACCGGACGGGTTATATTTCTTCGGTCGTGACTGGAGAAACATAATATTTCGGTAAGTTGTTCGCCGGGCAGCTAGTAAGTACTGTAGAAGGATGTTGTGATGGTTAGTCAGCTGATCGACGTTTAGCTGCACAAATTAATGGTGCTATTCTATTTTAGGGCTAGCTGCCTAATTGGACCAAGCTTTTACCCAGTTAGCTACGACATATTCATTATATATTAACATTTTAAACTTTGTATTTCAATTTTAACAGCTATGAGTTAAAAGTCGATCAAACAAATGTGACTATATTCTTCTTATTCTATTTGTTTGGGTAACTGTCTGGTACTTCTTATAATATGATATAATGAGTGACAAGGACAATTGTTTAATTATTCCATACTTATATTATACATTCGAAAGCAGACCTGTGAATATGTCAATTACGTTCTCACTAAACACTATACAGCTTTGACTTGAAACATGACATAGGTTGCTTTTTATAGTGATAAAAGGATTGAAATAAGGAATTAAAGTTTGTACGGAAGGTCGTCATTGTCGAAGATAAAATCATAAAACTGTATTTCAGATATTTTACACGATACAATGAATAAATATTCGTTTTAGAAATGCTGCCGAAAGTAACTTTACCACGCTGACAAAGTCGAGGGCAAAAGCTAGTAGTAAAGAAATAAAAAACCTTCGCCAATGATCTGTCAAACTTTTCTGTCATTTTGGCTTTTTGTATTAGATTGTACAAACATTGTCCTGATAATAAATAACAGATAAAAACTATCATCCAATTTGTTGTAGTTTGAAATTATGCGCGTACAATCGTATATATATTTCGGCGACAAATTTTATATATATAAAGATTTATATTTAACTACATTATGGTAATCACTAGCATAATAGTTTCCTGATTTATTTTTGAACTGATATTTTATATTAGGAATTACAAAATTAAATATGAAATTATTTTATAAGTGAAGCGTCCTTTATATGGTCTCATCGAATATAATACGCCCATACACGATATGTCAGCAATTTAGGTAGGGTTAAGAACTGATGATAAATTAAATATCATATTTAATAAACAGACCTCCTTTATTAATAGTAAGTTATTCATAATGCTATATATTATCATCATTTCCGTTGTTATTTGACCCAAATAAAGTATACATTGTAAAACGCAGAATAATTGTAATGTAACGATTACAATTATTTAGAACCGATAAAGAACTATCATTATGCGCTTTATATTATAATGCACTAGCTGTTTTCCGCGACTTCGCCCAATTTAATTATAGACTATAGCAACCGTGTATGATGTAGTTTCCCGTAGGTGAAAGAAAGAACGCAATTTAATCAGTATTTCCGTAGATTACCCCTACAAGCAATATTTGAAACTTTCATCACCTGTTAATGGTCATGACCCACCGTGCGGCCCCAGTGCGGATTTGGTGGGTGTTAACGACTGCTGATATGTCGGGACCAACGGTTTAGCGTGCCTTCCGAAACACGGAGGAGCACGAGATAATAAATTTTTGGTCACCCATCCTACGACCGGCCATTACGAAAATTGCTTAAGGCTCTCTTGTACCTCAGCTTACGTTTCCATTCAAATACGCAAACAAATAGGCATCGAGAGTAAAGATGCGTTCGCTTGATTTCATACATCTTTAATGACAGATAAAATGCAGTTTAAAAAAAGATCTTTAAAGGATTTTAGATTATATCAAAACCTGTTTTGTATACATTTTAAAATCATCTGAGTGTGTTTTTTTATATCCAGCCAATTATTGATAATTTGTGTTTCTGTTTTTAGTAAACAATCGCTCAAATATTTAATTTTTATTCAAAAAACAATATTATTTGGCGTAGCTCGGTGGCATTGTGGATGAGAGCCGCGGCCCGCGATTGTTGTTGTTAAGCATCTTTCGCAAAGGTTGGTCACGGAATTGGGGACCAAAAAAAATATTATCTCGAGCTACTCCGTGCTTCGGAAAGCACGTTAAGCCGTTGGTCCCGGCTGCATTTGAAGTCGTTAATACCCTCCAATACGCATTGGGCCAATGTGGAAGTTTGTGGCCCATCCTCCTTAACCATCCATAAGGAAGGCCTGAGCCCCTGCAACCCCTGCACGTAAAAAGGCTGATGATGATGATATTTTTATTTGGCAAATATTGGCGTATCCTTAGAATAAAATTGGTTTAAATAGTGGATTGTGGGGCTGGACCCGGCGGGCTCCTTTCTGGATTTATTTTACAGGGTGGACCAGCTTCGACTAAGCCTGCTTTTTTCAGGACGGCGCTGCGTGTGATAGCCCTAGTGCATACACCAACCTAAAGCCATACCTTAAGGTTACAATTCCCTTGCGTTAAAAAAGGCGTGCAAGTAATGTCATAGAGACGCGTTTGATTTAATAATACTAATAGATACTTAACTATAACAAAACGGGTAATAAAATATGTAAGTATACATTCAAAGTATTCATTCACCTACATTGAATGATCGCTAACTTGCAACTTGTAAGTGGGTAATATTGATATGTTATAAGGCTCTAGTATTCTATTACACTTCACGGCGTTTAGTGTAGGTTTTTATGACGTTAACGTTCACCGTCGATTGTGAGCGCGTTAACTTTTTATTATAGAATCCGACATAATGCCCCTAGCGTAACTACTAAGAACTATAAATCTCCATACATTAACGCGCTAATATAAAGCATACATTTACCACTCAGTCGGCGAAATTAAGATTACAAATGTATATAAAATATCTTGGAGCTACTATCTATCGCTATAGCTCGAAACCATAACGGAAAAAAGTGCTTAAATACTCTAGTCTTCTAGTTTATCTGCATTGCGAGGGCGCGTACTAGGGTTGCCAGATAGGAAGAATAAAATATCTGGGCAAAATTTCATAAAATCAGAATTACTCGGAACATTCATCATCTTTTGCCTATATACATTCATCTTTCGCCTCGCAAAAATATTGATGATTAAAAAGAAAAGATAATGGAATCAGTTCAAGGTTGTTACAGCCGCTATCGACAGATAGATTGGTTGATTTAATGATTTTATTAATTTGAATAATTTAATGGGACATTTCCATCTTTTTCAGGGCTCTGGACATCCTCCGAAAAGTCGACACAATTCATACCAATCCCGACCATCTCGCAACCCTAGCGTGTACACAAAATATGACTAACGTTACAAACTGGTTACGTTAAACTGGTTTTGTGTAAAGAATTAACGTTCGAATAAACTGTCGTTAAAAATTAACTACATTATTTTTCTACTAAACTGTATCGTTTGTCTGTTTAATCTGTTACAGTTAAAATGAGGATTAAAAAAATTTCATGATATAAAAAACACGAATGCGTATCTCACGAATGCGTATTTCACTCTCCTTATCCAAACGTCATTTTTAGGGTTCCGTAGTAAACAAATATCCCTTATTGTTTCGCCATGTCTGTCTATCCGTCCGTCCGCGGTTTAGCTCAAAAACTATTAGTACTAGAAAGTTGTGATGTGACAAGTGGACAAAGTGGTAAAGTAAAATTAGGAATAAAAATTTTTAGGGTACCTTCCCTATATGTAAAATGTCTTCTCATAGTTAAGAGTTCGTTGATAAGTCTATCCAAAACATTGGGGTGTGAAACGTTTCTCGATTTAATAAACTGTTTGTGGCTTATTAAGCTGTAAGAGATAATTTTCATTAGAGTCAATCGTACCCCCCTCCCCGCGTATCATCTAAATGGTGGTTGGTAAAAATTCAAACGTTACGGTGATAGTACATATATAACAAAGTTAAATTTCTTTAGAAGTTTACAAGTAATACTCGACCAATTGTATTTAACTCGAAAATCTCAAATAACTCCACAAAAAACAACAAACGTGTTTTTTTTTTCTTTTTTAATGATTAATGGTACGGATCCTTTTGTGCGCGAGTCAGACTTGCAATCGGCCGGTTTTTTTATTACTATACAATTCCTTGTATTTATTTACTATAAAAAATTTCAATAGGCAATTTTTACATGCAACAATATTAGTTAGGTATTTTAACAATGTAATTAATAAGTTATCTGATAACTATAACTAAAAACTGTTATACTTAATGGCGTCTGATGGCGAGAATGTAATTGCCACGGAAATGTTGACCTAATACAGTTCACGGGATTCACGAATCATCATGGTCCAATCCCTCGAGATGGGAACATAAAGATCTTTCGTCCGTTTGTAATAATAATAAGTTATATACATGTTATTATCTAGAAAATCTCGAGAGAGAACGCCAAGATCTATTTGGATTGGTAGGGAATGTGCTGTTGTTATTATTGTTTATAAATGCATCATTCATAGCAAACAACTACGACTACCCTCTAATAACACTATGAATATGTAGCTCGGTGCGTAGAAGATAAGCGCCGCGGCCCGCGATTGTTGTTGTTAAGCAACTTTCAAAAGGGTCGGTCATGGGATGGGTGACCAAAAAATTATTATCTAGAGCTACTTCGTGCTTCGGAAGGCACGTTAAGCCGTTGGTCCCGGCTGCATTTGCAGTCGTTAATACCCTCCAATCCGCATTGGGCCATCGTGGAGGGTTATGGCATATCCTCCTTCACCATCCATGCCTGAGCCCCTGCAGTGGGGACGTAAAAGGGATGATGATGATGATGATGATGATGATGATGATGATGATGATGATGATGTCTTTTTAACAGTGCTATTAATAAACAAGATTTAGAGTCAGAGTAAATTTATGCTTAGTATTTTAGTATATTCATATTATACAGAGAATAAGCAAACCTACCTTCTAGGAGTAGGTAAATATTACTCCCGTAGAACCTCGTACTACGTTAACCTTAGCTAAATATCTGTATAATAATATGAATTTTGACTAATGTTAAGTGCAGTAACAACGTACATTTACCCCAACGTTAAACCTTGTATATAACGTGTGTTTATTTAATAAGTAATTAATAGTTTGTAGACTTAGCAGCACTTCGAGTTACTATGAAATGTAAAAAATTGGTAAATTTTTAATACCTTGACGTAAGGTTTAAAAAAATATCACTTTTTAAACTAATTTTATTCTAAGGGTTTGTCTATATTTTCCAAATAAATGAAATTGAATGAAATTTAAACATATGGTCGATGGTTTGCAAACAAGAGAACTTGATCAAATGGATCGATAGAAAAAAATCGCAGAAATTACTCTAAATAAGTTTCGATCTATTTTACGACTAATATATTATCTTAACCATATAAAAATATATACAAAAATAGGTTTTGATATAATCGAAAATACTCAAAGGAATTTATTTTTATAACTGTATTTTTTCGCAAGATGTCGTTTTTAATACAATATTCTAATTTTTGAGTTTCTTACATTTAAGTTTATAAAATATTACGAGTACGGTCGGCCAAGAAAGTGGTCTACCAGTTTTGACAACATTTCCCGTGTCTTTAAAGCATCGCTAAAGGCGAATCTTAGAATTGCATACAAACAATAAAAGAGATGCACAATGCTGACGTGTTGTCGTAGAGCACAAATGTTATTTTGACCTTTGCAGCCTATGCATTAGATAATAATTTGCAACAACAAATAGTCTTCACAATATTTCATAAATTTAAAATTTAAGTAGGTCACTTCAAAGTGGAAACTATTATGTTACGAAAACTCTTTTACTGAAAAAGAATATATCACTTGAAAATTCATGTCAAATATTTTCTCGGCATTTTCCGTAGGTATTTTCCTAATTAATTTACACTACAATGCCCCGAAATTTATCCATTAACGAAAGAGCACAAATAATCGCATTACACAATGATGGTTTGAATATTAGTGAGATTTCTAGAGAATTAAATGTGTCGGTAAGTATTATTATGTCTGACGTGAGTTTAATGTAAAATCTCAGACCAAGTCCGAGTGTAAAATTTTATTTTTATTTTTTCTGTTCATATTTTATTTTTGATTATAGAGACAAGCTGTCCGTCTTTGGATAAGACGAGAAAGCGAGGAGGGGAATTTGAACGCTCGGAGTCGTAGCGGTCGTAGACCTGAAATATCAGATACTCAGCGAGTCATTTATAAATCGATTTATTTATAAATCGAAGTAATAAGTATTACTTTAATAATAATAGGCTCACAGTAATGTAAGTATTTATTGAAAAAATGTAAGCCGATAAAGCCTCAGAAGCAATCTCATTTTCGAAGAGGAACCATCGTTTTTTGACATGGCGGCTTTATTTTTACAAATTTAAGGCAGCTTTAACAATTCTGTGCACAAAGAAACAGAATGTGTTTTGTTGACAACAGAATGGGTCATAGCCCATTCTCCCTATTCGATTTGATAAATATAGTCTATAATCATAATAGGAGCTTGATGGCGCAGTGGTAAGCGTACTCGGTCTGCGATATGTTGTTAAGCAACTTTCGCAATGGCTGGTCATAGGATGGGTGACCGAAAACTTATTATCTCGATCTCCTCCGTGATTCGGAAGGCACGTTAAGCCGTTGGTTTTTTGGATGCATCTGCAGTCGTTAGTGCCAATCTGCAATGAGCGCTCGTGGTGGTTCATGGCCCATTGTCCTTATTCGATTTGATTTGGCTCGATCCATAGGGAAGGCCTGAGCCCCAGCGGTGGGGACATTAATAGACTGGTGATAATGATGATGATTTTATAATGTGACTCACATTTATTGTATTATTGTCTATTTTCCTCACATGGCTCTTTGTTATCACCTTTGTTGTAAAATTATTCTAAGACTTTTCTTACTAACTTCTCTTATATAACAGAAATGGTTTACACCAAAATTCTTTTTAAGCCTTTGCTAAGAGTTTTCACTCCGCTATTGCTTAAGTACTTAAGAGAAAAAAAAATTATGGACAAAGCCGAAACTCGACACAATAGTAAACGGAAAACCCGGACGGAAACGGGCGTCGCAACAACACAAGAAATTACTTAGAAATATCATCTCATAGAATTTATCTCGGGGAAAGGAAAAAATAATATAGACAGACAACAATGTCCCTTGTCTCACATGACAATTGGATTTTGAGCCTTATCTTTATTGCGCTAAAGGGTGCAACAACACAGACGAACATATTTTCTCGCGGTGCGGAATGCTCTGGAGAAATATAAAGTGTTTTTACGATGTCGTTAATTTTTATACTGTGGCCCATTTAAAAACATTTTGTTCCGTAGTGGTATAGGGGAGATGCCACGCCTACTTTCTTGAGTAGCTTTTACATTACAACACGACAATTATTACGACGATGATGCAGTGTGTGATAAAAAGCTTCTAAATCATGAAATCCATATTGTAAACACAGAAGAAAATGGCGATGTGAATAAAAGATCTGTTGACTAATTTTAAAATCTAACGCAATCCTTTTTACAGATATAGCAATTATGAGAGCGAGCTATTGAGTTATATTAAGTTTAAAGTCGCAACCGTTGTTGGACTGAATTATGGATTTGAATGATCAATTTAATAAAATTAAGTTACGAAGGTAACTTAAATTATTCTATTTGACCAATTTCTCATTCACAATGCTATAATGAAAAATATTTTTAGTTAAAAAATGCTTAAATAATCCACTTGGTCTTTGGCACCCTGAGATGGGATTCGAACCCATGACTTTTCGCAATCCGGGCGACTGCTTTAACCACTGGGCTACCCAGGACCTAACAGGACTGATGAATTTTAATAAGTTAAAGTAATATTCGCGTATTATTAATTAACGAATTCTTGCTTTAAATATATTTAAAAAAAAACACGTCGCAATCGCAATTGCACAAACACAAGTTAAATAGTTGTAGCGTGAAGTTTGTAAATATATTTCAAATGTAAAATTGAAAGGAATGACGATATAGATAGATAAATTAGAAAATTAGGCCCCTGCCCTATATCCGATGAGGTAGCTTTTAATTGGATGGTTTATTTTTTTTTTCATTTATTATCAAGTAAACAAACATATAAATAATTGAATAACATATAAAAGCTTTTGTTTTATTTCTTTTTATTTAATTAAAGAGAGTTTACGTTTTATAGGCGCAATGGAATTTATTCCGAGAAGTAAACTAAGTAGACTTGATGTTTGCATTTATTGACTTCACAATCTTAAGATGATATGCTTTATGTTTGACATTAGAAAGATAAGAGGTGAATGAAAGAGTTTAATATTACGCAAAGTTAATAAATCATTAGTAATAGTGCTCTCTTGCTAAGTGCTAACCTAAGTAGATAGACGTTAGGCATATCCAGAAATAATGTATTTAAATATTCGAAAAATCTAGTTTTATGGACGACAAAATCACACACATGTAAAGATGTTTCCATTGTTCTAGTTTGTGAATTCTAATACATTTAGTCAAATACCTTATTCCATTAAGACAAGACGCGTAGTATAACTACGATATTTTGTAATTAATAATCCCCTTACTTAAAACGTATATTCCATGGTCCTATGGTAATTTGTATAAGCCCTTTTAGCGAGCACTTAAAGGCCTTATAATTCTGGTCAGACTGTATGTTGGCATTTAATAAAATCTACGTTCAAATATCGAGGAAATGGCGTATGTAAATTCTGGAGCGGGGAAAGGGGGACATGGATCGTAAAACTCAGCGATGGACAAATTCCTACAATTTAATGGACTATAAAGATGCAAGAAACCATTGTTGGCCACATTATTAAAAGTCTGTGGGGAATAGCTCCTTTTTAACTGAAAAGGAGGTTATCAATTGACCTGTGCTGATATGCCACTGGTGCAAATCTAATGAAATATCTGTTACGGAGCGCAGCGGCGCGATGTTTCATTTACCCGTAACTAGATCATTACGTGTCATTTCGTCAATCGCGCTAACACCGACGAAGAATGTGTCATATAGGTATACGGCATGTGAGAAAGGAACAGTGACTGGAGAAGAAAGAAGCGGGTAGCCGTTCTAGAGCTTTTTGGTAATACCTCGAATACACCGGTAGGATTGAGACCAGCCTAGAATGTTCTAAGTCGTAACCTAGAACGTTCTAGACGTCGTATCGGACCCTATAAACACGTGGTGGGGCTAGCCCTCCCGACATTCTCTCAGTGACTAGTGAACTGAATACGAGAGCGATCGAAAGCGAAATAAGAAGCGATAACTAGTGAAGTGAAATAACTGGACGATCTAATAGTGTTGGGAAGTGACCATAGTGAAGTGAGAGTTTGAGATTTGTTATCCGTATATTTTTGTAATTTTATTAAGTAAATAAAGTCGGATTGTGAATGTAATTGGCGTTAAGATTTTTATCACGAACCTTAAGTCGTGGCAATACTAATTAATCGCGTAGGTACTAACGGCCAACCACATAAACTGTGATAGTTAGAAAGTAGAAATCATAGACGATGTTTTTCTTTTCTTCTATTATATTAACTAATACATAAAAACATAAATACTTAAAACGTAATCAAATAAATACTTCAGTACTTATTTAATTCTGTATACTTACTTAACTTAAATAATATAACTTTCACTCTGACTGCCATCCGACTATGGAATGGTAATGCATTTGACGTTCGTAACGCCTCAAACAAGCTCGCATTTAAGTCTGCAGCTCGTAACTAGTATTTCTTGTCTCCTTCCATTTCATAATCAGACACCACCATTTCAGTACTCGTTATATCTTATAATGTATATATATATATAATGTATGTATATTAATATTATGTATATATGCGTATATGTATTGTAGGTATATATATACTAATGCTTATAGTTACGATTTTATGTACGGTTTTTACTTTTTACCACCTACTACTGTTCTGTACAATCTAACTGGTTGACTAGGATAGAATGCCTCTATGGCATTAAGTCCGCCATTTGTCCTTAGTTAGGCAATAAAGTATAAATAAATAAATATAAGTTACAGAGCATCCACACAACAAACAAGATTATTGGCGTTTTACGTAGATACGGAATTCTTAGAGCGTTTTAAAAAAATATATTTTATGAAAATCGTTTCAGGTGGTTTTTAACCAAAAAGATTAACAAAATATTGAACACGGAAATGTCGAGAAAGAAAATACAAACGCGTTGAAACCGTTAAAGCTGTTTTATTTAACGATATTAAAATAGGAATAAGGTGACGGTTTTGTGTAAATTACTAACCAAATGCGCACTGTCGCCTCATATTTCAGTATCATTAAGTGTTTTAGCAGGGCCTAAGTCTATCATTGCACAAAAATTATGTATATTACTTATAAACTTAAGATAAACTTCAATAAGTATTGTAAAGAATTCTCTAGTAAAATATCGTGATCAAATAAGTTTAGATTTAATTGTTGTAAATATTGGGGCTTAACATGTTCAAAAGAATAAAAACCCCTTCAAATAAAAGAATTAAGAAAAATACTCCAAGTTTGTTGAAAGCTCTTCTGAATCTTTAAACATTTTTACACAACAACACGAGTATACTGATAGACATACGACGATATAATTTGCAAGTCGAAACAGCGGCGGTATAGCTTTGAATATTTTGTGAATCCCGATTTGACTTTGAAATAGGATGCAACCGCTTATCGTCGACTTATCGATGGATTTCAGTGGAACTATTTCGGGTTAGTATCGTTATTGTGAAAATAAAGTAGTTAGTTAATTTATTATTTAACCACTAGCCGTTTTCCGCGATTTCGCCTGCGTATGTTCTAGTCTAGGTCACCCGCGTATTATGTAGCTTCTCGTGGTTAGAATTTTTAAAATCAGATCAGTAGTTTCGGGGCTTATTAAATCTTTGATTTTGCCGTAGGTTCTATAAATACAAACTTTTAAATCTAAGGTTTAAACATCGTTTTTTTTATTATTTCTTTTACATAATTGTAAATTATTGGCATTTTACTCAAAAGTGGGGTCCGCTCTTTCAATTTCTTCGAGTCAGGACAATCTGTCTAGGCTTGTCAGGTCAGATGAGTCTAATTACAGGTCATATTAATAACATCATTTATTGAAGTGCTTTAAAAATAATACAATAATAAGGGTTAGTTGCACCAACTTACCTTAACAATAACATTAAAGTATCGATTAAGCAAATAATGTTTTATCATTTTAGCAATCGTTGAACTGAATCTGAATATTGATCTGTTAACTATAACCGCCTAAGATTTGCAGGTTAAAGTTATTGTTATACTATACTAAGAAATAGGATGGTGCAACGCATTCCACGGTCAAGGTTAAAGTTAACGTTACTTAACTTTAATTGCGATTATGGTGCAACTGTGAATTTAAGTCTCAAAACACAAATTTAAACATTCGCAATTTTTTGTTGATCTTCTAAAAGAACTAGATAGCTCTTCTTGAATTATAGGTACATTATAGGTAATCGGACTTTTCAAGATCGGCATACTGTGACCTCCTGCAAACAAAGTATTTCTTTATAATATTGCTATAGAGTAAGTAGTTTTGTAGCGCATTGGACGAGCGCCGTTTCCCGCAATAATTATTGTTAAGCAACTTTCACAAAGGTCGATCACGGGATGGGTGACCAAAAAATTATTATCTCTAGCTATTTCGTGCTTTGGAGGGCACGTTAAGCAACGAACGCCCTCCGAAGCATTACTAGCAGCACTAGCATTAACGACTCCAAGGCAGTCAGAAACAACGGTTTCTGGCTGCATTTGTAGTCGTTAATACCCTCCAATCTGCATTGAGCCAGCGTGGAGGGTCATAGCCCATCCTCACCATAAGGAAAGCCTGAGCCCCTGCATAGGGACGTAAAAAATCAATTATCCAGTTACAGTAACCTGGATCGCGAAATATTGAGGGTTTGAATCTCATTCGAATCCATCTCGGCCCTTCTGAGACTGTCCAATGTTTTAAGAATTATTCTGTAAGATAATTCCTTAGGCGGCTTGTGAGATTCGACCATAGTGAATATGTATATGATTAAAATGGTGCACTGATCTTAGGAAGTAGACATAAAAATTATAGTAACCAAAAATAAACTAATCATTTTATAATAAACAAATCTCAAGCCAACGCTAACACCGGTATTTGCAAATCAAAACAGGCCGGCGAACGTGCTCCAAATACTTGTAGGATTAAGAATTTGACTTTAAAATTAAGGAGATAAACCGAGTAACCGGGTGGTGGTAGCTTCATGAGCTCATTATTGATTTACAATAAGAAATCCATTCTCCAATGTAGCCTCGAAGGTACAATTCAGACAGGTAAACTAAGCCTATAAAAATAATCTTCAAACTGGCGGGTGACCAATTAAATATTTTTTAAGTCCAATTTATATAATAAATGAATATTTTAAATTTCCCTGTGGTATACAATAAATAAATTGAATAATTACTCTCAGATGTAAAGTACGAGTATAATGTCATAAAATCATTTCTACTAAAAATAATAAAAAGTTTCTGTTAAATATTATTATGTTTAGTGTAAAATTATGTATTATGTTATTTAGCACTACGAGCACACTCAGTAACTATTGCGCATGAAATGTTGTAGCTCCTCCAAGAAGTCAATCAGTTCTCAAATTTTTTCATTTAGCATCCTTGCCCCTAGTATCCATGGACACCCCAGGTGCGCAGTTTTCACGAGGTAGAACTAATGGCCTGTTTTTAAACATTTATAGGCCTACGTTAGAAATTCTCACTGACAAAAAAAAATCAAAGTCAGGTTTGTACAGAATAACCCAAATTTGACTACAGTACAGTATACAGTCGAATCGAGGATCTCTTGTGTTTTTATTATCAAACGTACACAATACAGTGAATTTCAAGTTATAAAAGCAACAGTAAAGTTGAAAACTTAGTTTAACAGCGTCAAGGAAAAGCACAGAGTTAAAAGAAATTTGTTATATAGAACTTAAAATCTTTTTCATGTCTTATACTCATTTCTCAGTGTTCGAATAAAACTTCAGTTAACATATGAGCCGAAGAAACATCGATTAGCAATGGAATCACGTCGGAAATCCGTATCGAACACTACTATTCCGATTCTCAAAAGAGGCTCAATAAACGGCCCTATATATCGCATTTCCAATCTATTAAAACCCGCTTAACGGGTTAGAAACTCGAAAAGTAGTAGTTAGTGTCCACGAGGGCCATTCAATAGATTCGAATAAGTGGTCCGTTACTCCGGACTATATCCGGACTGAGTCAGAAAAAACTGGATTAAAAAAGGTTACGTTAATGGCGGTGCCGTGAAAAGTGATGCAATTACGGAGAAATTGAGCCTTCCTTTTGTTTTCCACCTTTGATGGATTGGTCCTATTTTATTTCGTGTCGAAACCTTTTTGCGGTCCCGATTCCCACTGACCTTGTTATCTAATTGTAGTCTGCGGTTCTTTTGATTGAAAAAATTATAACTGAAGCTCTTAACTTTGAACTCTATCGGTGCTATTTAATAACAATGTTATTGCTAAGACAGCACTATGTATTAGTCAAAGACTAGAGACCAGGTAAACCACGAGTAAACATTATTAACATATTCCCTCGAATTACCTTATTAATTTTGTTTAGAGATAATTTAAGAAAAAATGCATAGTTGCTTAATAAAATATATAAAACACTAGCATCCCCTGGAACAGGTAAATAAATTCCTAGAACTTTTTCATAACCCCGTACTGTATAACTGTGCTATTAATATTTCAAGCACAAAAACTAATGATCGGCCAATAAAGCCCACAACACCAAATCAATTGTGGGCTATTTCCGTTAAACCGTTCACAAAATATATATTCTTAATATTTAATAATACGAGACCTTACCCGGTCTAGCTAAGGACCGTACTGTCACTGCTCAACACTATAGCGTACCGAGCACGAATGCTCATGGGACGGTCTGTGCATCTCATGTTTTCATTATAAAGAATACAGTTTTTGTCTAGCCCGTTCTTGTTTATACCAATATTAACTTTGACACTTTCATATTTGTAACTAGCTATGTTCCTTCAACTTGATGCGTTAATGATATCACATAGCAACCGCGTAGGGTGTAGCTTCCTGTAAGTGGAAGCAGGAATATGATCTAATTACTATTTCTGAAGATTGCGCCCTAAAAATAAGCAAACGAAGTTAGAAACACTCGTTATCACTAACCTAGAATTAGGCGTAGCTTTACTAAGTAACGTCTGATCTAACGAATCGCCTAAGCGGATTAGTTTTTTTTTATTATCTCTTGACACATTTGTGAAATTACGCAAATACCTAGCGCAATGCGCCGGACATAACGCACGTCATTACCTTAGGCATTGCTTAATGGTTCGTAGTCAGTGTAAAATGCATTTTTGCCTTAGGCAGTTCCTAAATACTTAGGCAACATAGTTGGGCGCTATATATGGATCTTCATATTATATTAGTAACAATATAAACTTTTTAACAGACAACATAAAGCAGCAAAGCAGCAACTACAAATCTACATAACTATCAGAATAATATAACAGTTTATCACTGTCTATCAAATTGGTCACGTTTGCTGAGCTATGTTTTGTGCGTAACGATATTTCGGGTACTGTAACTCTTTTTTACACGGCAAATCAGTCACTATCTAGCTATTTTGGACGTCAAAGAAAGCAATTTGAGTCTTCGTTATTCTCCCCACGTGGGATGTGAAGGTGGCGTGTGATAATTATATGAAACTTTTTCCTACTATATTACGAGTATATTCACAATACGAGTGAAAAAACAATTAACTTTCTGGTATATTCTATCGTCTTTTCCAAAGCTCAGAATTGAATATTATCAATTTTAAATTGTCAATATGTTTTTTTGTGTTGATATAATTTATTTTGTAAGTCATTTCACATTGCGATTTGAACACTTTTGCTATTATTTGTAAATATTATCACGCTCTTACTCAATTACTAAATGCAATATAAGCAATACACATTTGGACACAATAATTGATAATAATTTACTTTTGTTCTCTATTCTTCTAGTTACCTCTCATTAATACAATTTATCAACACGTTAACCCAGTAGTTTGTGTTGGTCCATCGTTAGTTGGTGGAACTACCTAATTTGCATTTAAAATAAACTTTAATATTCAATACATTTCATAAAGCGAAGTGTATATACATATTTGAATAATTTAAGTTAACGTGCATGATATTTCGTCCTGTCATTTTAGCTTTCATCTGCGGAAACACTACTAGAAAACCGAATTTTTTAGAACAATACTAAAGACCTATACGGTGTTTTATTAAATGGGTGTAAAATCGACATTGACATCGTGCCGGCTGAAAAAAAATTCAAGGTCCTAAGGTCACGAAAACCGAATCATTATGATCATCATAAGAATTATTTGCCGGTTAATTTGGCTTTAAAAACGTCTCTTGCATTTCTGTGAGCGATCAACCGTTTTTGAAGTAGAGAGTAGAGAAAGCGGCTATTACTTTTTCTTATGTCATGATGTTTTTTGATAAATATATGTAACGCATTTTGATTCGTAAGATGAATAGGACCTTAAAATTAATTGTATATGACTTACTTAGAACTTAGAATAATAAAATATCTATCTGATATATAATTATACCTCCGGCTAATAGATATCCGTTGACAAGACATGATTCAGTATCCTATCTGCGAAAATGCTATAGTAGCATTTTCACATCAAATTTCAAACAGTACAAAGATTTATTCCTTTTGTCACCGCAAGTTTAGCTCCGGTTCAATAACGTAGCAGCATATGTACTGCCAACATCTGTTTAACAATCGGTCCATATCCGTGCCATAATTCACGAAGAACGCGTCAATGTAACCCCCGTTAATTAATTCAGGGCACGGAACCCGACAACCCGATATCCGTTTGGCTGGGTTCAGCTTTGCATACGCCACACATTGTATGACGATATAAAATTAATATAATAATAGAAGTCGAAACGACGTATTAATATCTGCTATCAAATTTGAACGGGTAAGATACCTCGTTAATTTTTAAGGGTTTTATAGTCAATATTTTGTCATGAAGTTTGAGTTCGTTTTAATTGTTCTACATATATCGCTGCATAAGTACAATGTCTCCTGTCTCCGAAACCTTGGGAATCGGCAATTCTGTGGAATCCTTGGTATGGTGAATGCGTAGTAGTGAAATTGGATAGTAAAATCGATTCAAATATCACTTACTGAGTTTCAAAAAGCAGCATCCTAAACTTATTTTTATATGATAAGAAAGGCTAGACTCCGAACAACTTTTTTTGTAATACATATAAGTAGTCCAAAATGTATTTATTGCTTCAAGCGTGAATGGTTGACAACCACCTGCATAATGCACAGGTTCATCCGACCGGGGAATGGCTCTCTATATCCTGAGATTGTCCCACCCTCGGTGTTAGAACCAGGGAAATCCTCCTCCACTGGGCTACTAGCCCGGCGACTATGGTAGGTCCATTTAAGACTCCAATTGTGAGGTAAATTCTCCAAAGTACCTATATTCGTCTACATATTCTTTACTCGCCAAATTGGAAGTTTAATAATTCTATTAGTCTTGGCATCGGCAAAAGGAATGTACACTGTGTTAAAAAAAGGTGACCAATCATGTGAAAATTTTAGGAAACACTGTTTTAACTGTATATGATAAAAGATTGGAGTTTATTCCTAAAAGTCTATTTAGGAATAAACTCCAATCTTTTATCATAATATAATTTTAGAATAGGCACTAAGCCTAACATGATAATATAACGTAAAAACATACGAAGTTTCTAATGACGATATTAAAAAAATATTTATTTCGAAATACTCGATAACAGTGGGATTATGTTCGACAGCGCTGGATTATATTTTAAGAGGAAGAGATTTAATTATCTTTTGTTTACTTAAAACTTTTTAATTAATCTAGAAATATTCTCATAAAATATTATGTGAACAATAATGAAAGTATTATATGTACTCGTAAATTTGATTGAAAAGCGGAAGGATCTTCAGTTTTATTTCTCAATAGTGTTTTCAGATTTCTTCTTTCCTTTCTTTTTTTTTTAGTAACTGTAAATTTTGTAATATTCTTGTATCATTTTCAATAAAAATAAGAATGAGTTAGAAATGGTTTTTTTTCTCATCACAAAGAATTCAATGTTTGGTCAACTAGCTATTTTCTCGCAACTTTTGCTTGCGTTAATTAGCCTCTGTCACGCGTTGATGTAATTTTCCGCAGGTCCAAAATCGGTTTAGAAGTTTCGAAACCTATTCGATGCAAATAAACAATCAAATCTTTCCTCTTTGTATTATTAGTAAAGATGTACTTATGTTATTTTCCAAAATTCAAAATCAATAAAGAAGCCACAAAATCTGAACTATGACATTTAAATCAATAAATATATTTTTTTTAAATAGATCAAATAACCAAGTGAAAAGGATTTTCATACAATATTATTAACCTGTTTTTGTTACATCCCCACTGCAGGGGCTCAGGACTTCCATACTATCCACGCTGGCCTAATGCTTTTTGGGGGGTATAAATGACTACAAGTGCAGCCAAGGCCAATAGCTTAACGTACTTTTCGAAGCACGGAGTAGAACGAGATAATTTTTTTGATCACCCATCCCGTGACTGAACCTTGCAAACGTTGCTTACCAACAACGTTTGTGGGCCGCGACGCTTATCCACGACGCCACAGAGCTACTTCGTACCATTATTTTTGAATAATACTCATTCAGTTTATGGAAGCCCCCTTAAATATTTGTTTTGCTTTTTTATTTGATACCCACCCCTTGGGGTATGGATCTCTAAAATACATATAAATAAATCAGCATAACCAGTTTTATATATTATCACGAACAAAAGCTAACACTTTGTCCACCAGGGACAAAACATCTGACCATTAATTCACAGTTACAAAAATTTGTAGCAGTGATATTTCTGGACAGAGTTGACTATGCAAGTGTAAATTAAGGCCAAATTAATTTAGTCCGAGGCCAGAATTTGGTTGCCCGCGCGGCGGTTGTAATAAAGTCGTCTTTATTACGAATTATAGTACGGCGTGTGGCCGGTCGGCTATTGCTTGCAATTCTGAAGTTACCAGTATTCATGAGGATATTATGAATTTAAATAAAATGTAATAGAAAAAACTCACAGATCAGAAACAAGCACTGAAAGTAATTACACCTACTAATGGAACTATCACTAATTTCCTATTTCTATGTTAACGAAATACATAAATCAGAGTCAGAACGCTTTAGGTATCTGAATTGGTGAATGTGAATAAGAAGAAGAAAAGTTGGAAAGCTTTCAGCTGGGTAGTCCACGACTATCATCATCAACCTACCAGCAGTAAATTGCGAAATATAGGACAGATGCCCCGGTTTCAGCCATCCGAACTGGTTTTGGTTACTTTTAGAGCTACGAGGAAGTGAACTTTAAAACATTAGACTTGTGAATGGTATTTGTTTTGCCATAATACAACATTCGCATAAACGTTAGTTGAAATGCTAGAAGTGCCAAATGAGGGCAACGGTTAAAACGGGGCGTTCTGCCCTAAGTCTTCCCCGACACATACCATTTTTAAAGCGTCACTTAAACTACCTAAATTTCATGTTCTGTATAGCGGTTACTTCTATTCTTCTTTATGCTCTTTGAGCGGCCTTCTTAGAATATATTGCCTATTTTTTGAAATTTGAAATGAGCGAAGCGGGCAATTTGAAGCACAATGAGTAGTTCATTGATGCAATGGTTGGCGCATTTAATCAAAGATGCGAATCTTAAGCAACTTTCGCAATGACTAGTTGTAGGATGGGTGAAACTTCATATATTTTCATATACAGCCATTTTCATCCACGAATTCGCACAGGGACCGCGTGGTGGGTCATAGCCATAGAGTAGACCATGACTTATTCTCCCTATGTGTTTTGATTCCATCCATAGAGAAGGCCTGAGCCCCAGCAGGAAGGAAATTAATAAGCTGGTAATGATGATGGTGAACATGATAATAAAGAAAACAGATCATAATTTTCTTTTGATATTTATATACATATTTAAATAAGATATTTAGGTTTATAGCAACTGAATACTGTGAGAATGGTAAAATAGCGACTTGAGATTTCCACTTCACGGTAGCAAGCACGGACCGGTAATTAAACATTCCGAACCGATAGAAAATACAGAGAATGTCGTCGAGGATATACAGAACCGAAGTAATATAAATATATATCTGAGTCACTAAAATTTGCTGTAATTTAAAACAGAATAAACTACAAACGACGAATTTATTTTTGTAGGCGGCTACGTTGCAAATAAAGCTTCAAAGAGCTTTAAAGAAGATTTCAATGGTGTTGTGATATAACGTTGCACCGTACAATCAACACTTAATCTTAATCCTGAATTCCTTACATTTAACCTTTTTATATCTCTGATCTTAAATGTCATTATTGATTATTTTATTTTATTGGAAATTTAAATTATGAATATGTCAAATAAAATATAAATAGATATAAAAAATAAAATAATAATAATAAACAATAAATAGAGTTACATATACCATAACAATATAAGATAATTAGTACATAAATATTCATAGATAAATTAATTCCAATTTTGCATAAAAGATGTCGCACTGCCATTTTGATTCGCGATATGATTTTATTTCTCGATTTTTAACATATGTGGTTTATAAGGGTTTTTACTGTTACCATAAAATAAATGGTATAACGAAAATTCAGTCTTTCAATGAACCCTCACTCTAGACTACTTCAAGTACGTACGATTTTTTTAATATGATTTCGTTTGGTTATCTACGAGATCGATCATAATAGGAATGATAATGACTAATTTTTGTATATCTTTTCGTTGGGTAAATATGAAACATGTATATTTTATTACCCAAAAGGAAAAAACAAAATATATTTAAGCTTGTTTCTGCATTTCTGTGTGTCTGCACTCTAAAAGTAATCCCTACCACTATAGTTATACCATACCACTATAGTACTCGTAATACCCTACGACTATAGTTATACCCTACCACTATAGTAATACCTTATGTATAATATTTTAAGAGAAAAGTTTAAAGGTGATTGATATTATGATGATAACGGTAAACTTTTTAAAAATTATTTACTACCCTCAGTGTTATTATTTCTTGTTATATGACCTATTATTATTGTTATATGACCCCAATTACTGGAAGCACGATAAACTGTTGGTACCGGTTGCATCTTCAGCCGTTAACACCCACACTAGGCCCGTATTCCGTCCAAAGAAAAGATATATGCCCCAGCAGTAGGAAAATAATAGGCTGGTGATGAATCTACACAACACATATCCTAATTGATTTACTAATCTCGCACTTAAAAGATTTAAAGCAGAATTCACCTACACTAATAGAAAATAACTTTTACGATGCACTTCAATAGTATTCAAAGTTACACACCAAATGAATTTCTGTCCGAGAAAAGCTATTTCGAGTCTGCTTTACGATCCTTTGCGAATTTCACAGCAATGAAGTAAGATTTTTATGAATAACGCCTTAACGGAACCCAATGTCGACGTTTGTGAATGTCTTTGATGTAGCTAAAGCATTATTTCAGAAGTGAATTTCAAAAACTAATTTCTAGTAAAAATTATTATTTTATCTTATTTTGTCTAAAGACAATTGTGGTAAATGAAGTGGCCGTAACTAGACCATAAATTTGCAATATTATTAAGGTTTTATTATCAACTACCTTCAACCAGCGGCTTCACCCGCGTGTCCTATATTATACATATAAACCTGCCTTTTCACCCTGTATATTGAAGATAATCGCATTAAAATATTTTGTGTAATTTAATATCAGCGTACAGACAGCGGGAAGTGAAATAGAAAACTCATTTCTTTATTAGTATATGAAATTCAGTAAAAAAGGGTCAAACGTATGGGTAGGGTGTGTTATTATTTTTGTTTAATTTCCCATATAAACTTCAACCTTCCACGTAATTTTTGTAAAAAGGGTTCAAAGTTTTTGATTCTCGTATTAACCTATATCCATCCCTGTACCTGATTGAGTACAGCAAATCAAGGACTCAAGAATTAATGCTAATTATGTTGCTGCATGTCATACAACAATTTATCAGATAAAATGAAAACATTAACACGTTCATCGCGAGTCCAATTTTGAAGAACTTTCAGCTGGTGCGGTTGAGGTTGAATCAGCAACATGAACTTTCTTGTAGTGCGGTTGAGGCCTTTTCTACCTCATATTTTAATAGTTGGGTAAATGTGTTGTAACTTAATCAGGAACGTGATTCGAAGTCTAGTTTTAAGCTAAAATTACTGATATGGTTTTGTTTTAACTACACCTAGCTTCGCCCCGGGTTCTGACTTTTAATTTTAGAGAAAACACCTAAAATACATTTGAGGTAGTTTTAGACCTCAAAACGCACCGAATCGGGACGGTATTAGGGATGGGAATGAATTTATTTGCAATATCGATGAATGTCTATGTCAATGTTATACTTCTATTACTTTTTTATATTATTATAGTATTGTGCAAAAAAGTATGAGGTATTGTTAAATAAAATACAAATTATATATCGTTCATCCAAATTATTCTCTTTCTTTTATCTCCGAACCTTTTTGTAATCACTTCGCATGCTGTTCGTTAAAACAATGCAAGCACATAGCTTTCTTACACTTTAAACAATTAGTCAGTTTTTTTTTACATTCTTAGCAGCCTGCATGGCACTAAATGAAAGCCGTAATTTTGCACTCAAAACAGATTTCTTACCAACTTTAACCTGTTGTTGATCTTTCTCACTGTCTGAATCAATAAAAATATATTTTTACCTTTTGCTGCACTGTTTACGAATTTTATTGTCCATACTAGCTGTGCCCGCAACTTCGTCTGCGTGGGAAGTATTTTGGTAGAATTCTTTTATTCCTATGAATGGAGTCGAATAGAATAAAATCAATGGGCCATAACCCACTATGCGGACTCAATGCGGATCGGTGGGTGTTAACGTTGCTGATGCCGCCAGGACTAACAGCTTAACGTGCATTGTGCCAGTTGTGCACAGTGCTCAAAATAATAATGTTTTGGTCACCCATCCTGTCCTTACGAATGTAATTTTTTTATCTTTTTTCTCGTTTCTCGCACTCTGAATGTCGTTTGTGTCTGAGAATTTTATTCGTACCTTGAAACTGTTTTTTAATAATTATTATTTGTCTAGTTGTATGCACAATTGGCTGTTTATTGTCCTATTTTCCATGTAATTTAGGTTGCCTGGAAGAAATCGCTTGCTAGCGATTTATCGTTTATCGTTTGTACTTAATTATGTAAAATAAGAATTCATGTATGTCCTTGTTGTGCACTATTTTACTGCAATTAAAACCGAATGCGCTAACCCACTACGCCATCCGACCTCTTATACCTAAGCTATACTAACATTATAAAGAGGAAAGATTTGGTTGTTTGTTTGTTTGGTTGTTTGCATCGAAAATGCCCCAAAACTACTGGACTGATAGTTTCAGAGCGATTCTACCTACGGGAAGCTACATCACGGATGTCATAGGCTATAATTTTGCGGCAAAGTCGCGGGAAAACAGCTAGATCATTATACCTTGTGAAAACTTATCTGCGGTACGCCTGTGGAGTATGAAGGCAACACGGGTTGGCGATAATCGAAACTACTTTCTCGATCTCTATTGTGCAAACTGCGAGCTCTTTCAGAGACCAAGCGCATTTCTCTATCAAAGGAAGTTTCATACTCATACCATACTGCATGTATGTTACGATCAGACTGTTAGATGCGCTATGTGATCTTCAGAAGTTTCCTGAGATCAAACGCTTGTTGTATGAGTTCTCCGAGAGCTCAAGAGATTGTCCCTGGCTAAATGCTTCAGATTTAAGTTTATAGTGCATGAGCCTGGCGATGGGTAGTTAAATACGCTTCGCGTTTTTCAGGTGTCTCCCGAGACCGAGCGCTTTCCGTCCGATCTCTTTCTTTGTCAATAAAAGTCGGTCGGTACATGTATGACGGAAGATACGTTGAGTTTTATTTATTGATATAAAAAATATATAGATATTTTTAATATCGACTTTCCACACTCGAAGGAAATCGTCTACTAACACATACTTGCGAGAGGTGCTTAACTGAGCTTCCGTCAGATTTGAACGGCCCTCATCATCATCATCACCTCTTTTATGTCACCAACTGTTAACGACTGCAAATACAACAGGGACCCATCGCTTTACGTGCCTTCCAAAGCATGGAGTTGTTTAAGATAATATTTGTTTGGTCACCCATCCTGTGACCGACCTTTGCGAAAGTTGCTTAACAACTACAATCGCGAGCCATGGCGTTTATTCACTACGCCACCGAGCTACTCTGAACCGATCCTCAGACTCGCGTAATATTATATGTGTTGTGACCAATGAATCAACCATTGTTTCCGGCGAAGACTGAATATACCAACTTTGAAGTACGTATCTACAGCAAATTTGTATGTTGAATAAAATCAAAAATAGTATTAACATAAAAAATAGTAATAAGAAAAAAAACTTCAGTTGACGTGAATCTAACTTTTTTAACGTCGTGTGAAAGCTTCTGACATTGTCTCTGCTACGTGGCAAGCAACAGGGGGTGAGTAGGATTTTCCTCCGTGAACCCGATAGTGAGCTGCCCAGTGTGTCGCCAGAGGCCTACCCACCAAAACCCGTATGCTACACCATCTCATGGGAGATGAAACCCGGCAACCTATGGCCGCGTCACCAGAACACTCGTGTATTTGGTCTTCTTGCAGATGGAAAATTGGAGAGGCTCGGGTAAATCGAGTGCCTCTCCCAGACAGACGAAACCATGCAATGCGGGGGCTGCCAACCACCTCCGCTGGCCCCGACGACGACGTGAACCTAATCTGATAAAAATATGCGTTCACTGTAAACTACTCGATGCTTAATTGCATCATCGGAAGGTTCTTTTCGCTTGTTCTCCTATTCGCGTGATCGTATGCCACACGTCCATTATAAGCTGAACCCTATTTAATATCATTGGCCATTTATAAATGAGGTCAACTTACTTTGGGGGTCAAATTTTGGAATCTTATTTTTTTATTTTTCATCACACAAACTATCATTTTATAGACAATATTAATTCGTAGCTCGTGGCGCTATGGATAAGCGCCGCTGCACACGATCGATATTGCTAAGCAATTTTCGCAAGAGTTGTTCACGGGATGGGTGACCAAAAATTATTAAACAAAGGCCTGAGGCCCTGCAGTTTGGCTGTCAAAGAGTTAACGATGATGATCAATATATCAAAGACGAAAATTTAATAAAACAGTTAATATTTCATAGCAATTTTGTCGAACACGTCACTTCAAATAGACATAACTTTTTTATTTGTGAACCGATTGAAATAAATCTTATACTAAATGTTAACGGAAGAATGCCGCATAACTTCTGCAGTCGTTAACACCCTCCAATCAAGGTATATGGCCCATCGCCCTTAACCATCTATAAGGATAACCGTAGGTATCTTTACACATGTCTTACCCACTCGACACGAGATCGCCGTGCGTTCGCCCCGACCCCTGTTTTGGCTTAATAAGTAATTCCTCCTCATTATGATTAATAAATTAATAAGATTTGTAAACATAATAAGTTTATATTATTGGCGTCAACGCTGCATACTCATTTTTGTGTTAAAATAACAAAACTACTGATGAAACTCTGTTGAAGGAATAAATTAATAAATAAATGACCTGAGCCCCTGTAGTGAAGACGTAAAAGGACTGACGATAATTATGACCTATTTTCGCAAGAAGCTTATACTATATTAAAAAATTCAAGACTGCTTTATCCGATACTCAAGTTTAAGTACTGAAAATTATACAGTTCAATTTTAAGTTGTGTCATAGAATGATATATTTCTTATGTATCTCAACTTATATTCCTTTGACGGTATTAAGTTTTCACTTGAAAGATTACAGTGAAGTTGAAACGTGTTGCTTTAATTACACACACCGCAAGCTAAGTTGTTACAAACTTGCTTAGAACTTTAATATCTCTGCTTGGACGGTAAGAGTTTGGTTACTATATATTATTATTTGTCTAAAGGAAACTTAGTCGAACTAAATAATCAGTTCGAGTAGATGCCTCAGTGATTTTTTAGATAAGTATTATAATTTTAAGTTTATAGTACATTTTTTAGATAAGTATTATAATTTTAAGTTTAACAGGTAATTATTATTCAGTCTAGGTCATAAATCAGTACCTACTCCATCAATTCGTTAATCTATGGCGGAAAACTTGTATCAAGAATAGCCTGCTAAAAACTCAGGGCATAAAGTCACTTTCGGTTAACAGAAACTATTCTTTATTTGGAATAAGGTTGATCATTTATTTTTGTTTGTCCAACCGTCGGTAAAATTATTTTAAACAGGTTTTTTTTTGCTAAATCAATAAATTACGGCGATACACTGAGTTGAAATTTTGCATTTTTTACATTCTACGAAGTTGTGATGTAGCGAGCCCCCACTTCTGCCTATTGTGTAACCAATTTCTTGTTGAATATAAGAAAAAAAAATACCTACTACTCTGTCAAGAAAGTACCGGGAAAAGATCAATAATACACAAACTGTTTGTTATTCATCCAAATTTATTTTATCACCTTTAAAGTATGCTCCTTCAGAAACGATACACTTACGCCAATGAATAATCCAATCATCAAAACATTTTTAAACGCTGTTTCTGGAATTGAGTTCAGTTCTCGCCGCGAATTCTCCTTTGTCTTTTACCGATTGAAAACGGATGCCACGAAGTGGTAATTTGAGTTTAAGAAAAAGAAAGAAGTCGGCTAGAGCCATATTTGGTGAATATAGTGGTTGTTTGATGGTATTTGTTGAATGTTTGCTCAAAAATTCGTTTAGAATGTGGCCTTGTGACCTCGTTTTTGATAAAGTCGATTCACCGTAAGCCTTCTGTAACATTTTCAGTGACTCCGATCACGAAATTCCAATGACGACGTAAAATTTTAGACGAGCTCTTTGTTCGATGTTTTCGTCCATTATGAAATTCGCAATACACACTACATATGATATAACTAAAAACAGCACTGTATTTAATATAAAAAACATATGCAACTAAAACTCCGCGCCATAATAGAAAACAGTTGTGCCAATCTAACAAAAAAAAAAATTGAATTTGTAACCATAAACAAATAATCCATTCCCGATACATTTTTGACTAAATATATCATTATCTAACTAACGGATTAAATAAGCATTTCTTTTTTTACCCAAGAATCATCCTTATTCTATAAATTTAATTTACAATAAAATCAGCTCCTAGTAATATGTATCATACACGGTACAATATAATCAAGAATAATAAGTAGGTAATATAAATCTTTATCTATCATCATCATCATCATCATCATCATCAACCCTTTTACGTCCCCACTGCAGGGGCTCAGGCCTTCCTTATAGATGGTTGAGGAGGATAGGCCATAACCCTTCACACTGGCCCAATGCGGATTGGAGGGTATTAACGACTGCATATGCAGCCGGCATCAACGGCTTAACGTGCCTTCCAAAGCAAGAAGTAGCTCGAGATAATAATTGTTTGGTCACCCATCCCGTGACCGACCCTTGCGAAAGTTGCTTAACAACAACGATCGCGGGCCGCGGCGCTTATCCTCTACGCCACCGTGCTACTTCTAAACTAATCTATATCTATACTAATATTTTAAAGGGGAATATTTTGATTATTGGTCAGTTTGCATCAACTACTGGACCGATTTTAAAAATTCTTTCACCTACTGGTAGCTACATCATAATATGTGGTGAACATAGATTATATATTATTATCTATAAAAACAGCAAATAAAGGGATGAAAACGGGAGTGGAAATTTATATAGGTAACTAACACGTTACCATAGTTACCATTGTTTACTATTAAATTTCAAATTGTAATTATATCCGTGTCATGATATGAATCGATATCCAAATAAACAGTTCCCTAGGAACCACGCGGGTGAAGGCGAAAGCTAGTATTATAACAAAAAGTAAATTTTAAGTAATCCAGAGCTGGCTCATCTCCACAAGCAGCACTTAATTATAAGATACAGGTTTCTGTTGTGTTCGGAAAATTAAATTTTATGAGACTAATTTGAAAAATATCACGCTTAGAATACTAGAAAAAATAGGGAAAAAATACTATAAACATTTTCTAAAATACATTTTATTTTTTTACTTTTTCAAATTAGTTTCATAAACTATAACAGCTATAGACATAAACGCTTGTAGGGAGCGATTTCGGCTTCAATTCTAGACATTCTGTTACTTCTATATTATTTCTCAGATATTAATGGACTATTTATTTATAAACTGAAAATAAGAGTTGTCAACCCTAAGTTGCGAAAAAAACCCCGCAACAAAACCGAAAAGATAAAAACAAGAATATTTCCCTATGTGAGTAAGTTTTAGTTTTAGTAAGCTTTTTCTTCACTCTATTCTTCCATCTATACATCCATCAAGAATAACCATGTTTTATGATATATAAATTTTTAAACAATTCATTTCAGGGAACGTCGTAGCGACATATGATTTTGAAATGCAGTCACTTTATCGACATGAGATTACCGTGCATAAATAGACAGACAAAACTGTAAAATTTTGATGTCTTCAATCACGGTGTTTCTAATATATAATATATCTTCCATGTACAAATAACGATCAGTTACAATTTATTATAAACGTACATATATAGATAAAACTTAAGAGAATGCCAACTCTCGCAGCAACAGACTTGCATTACTACTTCTTATATTAAATAATTGAACATCTATGTTTTCTTTCTAAAATAATTTCAACGAATTTTTTTATTTATTTTTATTCAACATTCAAAGACTCCAAGAATATAGGGACTATGAAGTCAATAATTACTTGAAAAGGTTTAATAAAATCAAAACTGTTCGCTCCTTTATTTATCTCGCTTACGTATTTCAGAGAATATTTAATGTTGAAATTAATTTTGGTTTATCTTCTTGTGTCCTAAATATACTGAAGTTTACTCCGAAACCTCCTTTAATACGCAGTAAAACAATGGGTAAACGGAACATTATAAATTGGAGTAAATACTTCTATCAAATATTGCGATAATATGTATTTACATATAAAACTGGATAGAGATAAGAATGAAGTTTTAAATTTTCTTTGAAAACCAGACTTTTGACGTCGGAAAGTAACAAAATCTTTAGATTATTGCTGCGCTGTTTACTATAAAAGCTTTGAACTAATTTTATGCGTCAAAATGTATATATATTGAAGAGTACTAAGCCAATACGAACCTGTTATAAATATTAAATAAAACGGCTTTGAAATGGTATATTTCCTATTCGTTGCTATTTTTAAATCGGATGAACTGTTACACTTTAATATCTATATTCATACGTGAAGCAAAAACTATGAACCTCTTTTTACGAAATTTATGAGGACGGAAAAGTACGAAATTTGGTACACATATAGTTTATATGTCGCAATAATAATGCTTATTTAGTACATAAAATCGATAAATAAAACATTACACACACTACTATGCATTTGACACACATAAGCAAGTATTTGCTACACACAAGCAAGTATTTGCTATACACAAGCAAGTATTTGCTACACGCATACATGTACTCTGTGGTCAAATTGTTTCTTTTGACAGAGAGTTTGTTTCTTTTGAATATTGGCTTCGCACGGCATTTAGCCAGTGTCAAGTTTTATATGTTAACCATAGACATCTATTTATGTTTGTGATGTTTACTGTGGACTTACTGAATGCTAAAAGATATACGATTTCAGTAAAAACTTCTAATTGAAATTTATCATGGTCGACCACTGGTTTATGAATAATCCTTATCTATCGTTCATTTAATAACCAACTTTGATAAAAAACAAACCTGGTTTTAAGAAAACGTATTCCTAAGATCAGGTTTGTTTCTTTTAGTGGTCCAATTGATTTTTGTTAAAATGAACCACTATGTAGAGCTATTTTGTTTAATTACATAAAAAAGTATTATCTTGAAAGAGAATCTTAATCATTACATTCCATTTAATCTGCTTCCTAATTAGTACTGCAAACTGTCAGCTGCCAAGAATGAAATCTTAGGCTCAGTTCCAAGACATGTGCCCAGGCATGTAGACCAAAGACAGCGGTAATGTGTCGGCGCCATCTGGCGTCTTGATTAAATCATAAATATGCAGCATGGGTGCCGAGCACGTTCACTAAGCATAAACAGATGCCATTTCACAATAGTTTCCGGTAGCGGCCATTTTGAATTTTATTAAAAGTTCTTGTAGAGCCACTATGGGCTTTAAATACATTGAGCTTTTATACTGAAAACACAGGCTTTGAGACGTTACACGATTAGTAAGAGAGAAAATTACACACTTCTACCTCTAAATTATCATGAACAAATTATATTATATGTTCCAAACAACTTTCAATTTTAACTTTATTAAAATTGATTTTATTCGCAACAAATACCGTTTTTAATTATGCATGCGCGAGTAAAGAGAAATTGACGGCTTATTTACATATGTAAGTTGGTATTATCTGAGTGGATACAAAACCTTGACTACCAGAGGACGGAAATCTTTTTACAACCTTTTAAATGATCCTAGTGCCCATTCCATGCCTATGCTTGTTATTACATAGTCTTCTTTATTGGTCGTTACATCTTCTTGGTACTGTGTTAGTCATTCATTGCATCTTTAACACAACTTATGCACGCATTAACACACACATACTAGCACGCAGACACACCTACTCATTATACACCGTCATACACATATACTTTGTACCTTAGAATCATAAAACTAATGTTGTCACCCATGATTAATGGGACTTGGTTATCTGTACTACAGGTTCTATATAAAAATTTCTATCAGGCATCGGTCCCTTATATGGTGGGCTTTGTACCTTTGTTTTCTTTTCTTTTTATCTCAAACTGCACTAAAAAAATTGAAATAAAAAATTATATAAAAAAATTACCGACAGTCATTGTCTTCTTTACTCTAGTTAGCTCTATCGTTTAGTTTCTTTATTAATATAATGGGTATATAGTAAAACATTTACATAATAACATACTCGTATAATAGTGATTGGAGTGTACTAAGTACTTATGCAGACTTAGAATGATTCTGATCATAGTTCTAACCTAATCTAATTAAAATTGACTGACGAATTAGTTACAATTAATTTTGATGGAATTTTTCAATATTTTTTTTCTTTATGCGTCACTAAGTTTATCACCATTTATGTTATCTCTCGAAATATATTATTTATATAGATAAATCAGATAGGGATCTTAAGTACAACTTCCTATAAATTGTCACTGTGGGGTGCCTCGTGCCAATCTTGTTCCCTCCCCAAATAATGGGTGTTACAAGGCTGTTTTCTTTGACAAATAGTGTTGCTCGATTGCCTGTTGTTTATTATTATTATATTAGAGTTTGTAACTTAAATTTAACTATGTATAATATATTGATCGGTACACACTAGTAATGTAATCTATATAAAATGGCTAGATAACTATATACTAAAGAACTTAACTTATGTACATAGATATATAGGCAAATTTACCAGTTATTATAACTTTAGTCTTCCAACGGATAACCTGATTCCGGATTTTTTACCTTAGAGAGACACAATATAGACCTTTCCATAGCTAGCTGAGCGACATGGGCCAGTTTCATTGTCATTTCCAGATGACTTTAAGAAAATTATTTACTATTCATTCTTAAATTAGTTAAATTATGAAATAAGTAGACGTTAATTTACAAAATAAGCTCTTATTAAAAAGTATATTAATCGAATTTAATTATTAAAACATACGCAATATTAGATGTTTGTAGCTAAAATAATTTTGTGTTATCCTTATAGCTTAATTTATTTCAATTAAGGTGGTAAACACGATTTATTTGATTCGCTAAGTTAATAAAGCAAAATTTCACTTCTCATTTCGGATTCAATGTGAATCCGTTCTAATTTAACTTATTGTTGAATTTTAATGTACAGTTAATAGAGAAATACGATGAAAAACTTTCGACGTTATACATTTATTGGGGTCTTGATAATAATTGCATGATTTGTAATCCCACAGCCTTCAACAGGTATATCACAGATATCTATACTAAATATTAAATTGTTTGTTTGCATTGACACGACTCCGCAATTATTAGACCTATTTGAAATTACTTTCACTAAAGCTACAATTTACGCGGGCGAAAAGAGTTAGTACCTACTTATTTATAAGGTTAATGCCTGTTTTCACGAAACTTTAGACTGGACTAAATCTTTCGCCTTAATATTTAGGAGTCACCTAAAGTGAAAATGCATTTCCCCTATGACTAGGAACCACCTGACGATATTGTCTTAAATTATGATATGCGTTATGCGGCGTCTTGCGCTACTAATTTGCGTAACATGTCTGACATGACAAAGGATAGAAGACAGGTCACAAATACGTGAAAGGGTAAAAGGAAATAATTTATTTATTTGAAATTAATAAAGCTTAGACGATTGGCAAGATAAGTTGATTTTTAGTTAAGTTATGCGTTGTTCTAGTTTAATGAAAACGGGTGTTTGTATTTTTCGTTTATGCCTAATGTGTATATAACAAAAGCAGTCCGTAATTAAAATATGAAGCAAGGAAGTATGCAACAATCTGGTCTGTAAATATATCAGTATTTATCTGGAACAGGTGATGTTGATATTGAGTTCTTAGTACAAATTTATATATATTTTTAGATCCATGTTAAAAAATAATCAATTCGAATTAAGGTTTCATGGCGCAGTGGTTAATGCGTACAGTCTGTGATGAGTAAGTTAAGCAACGTTCGCGGGGACTGTTCATAGGATGGATGACCAAAAGAAAAAAATCCTAAGCTCTTACGTACTACAGAAAGTACGTTAAGACTTCGGTCCCGACTACACCTGTAGTCGTTGACACCCTCCAATATCTATCTAGGCAAATTATGCATCATGACCAAGTCTATTTGATTTGATATGATTCCATTTATAGAATAGGTCCTTGCCCCAGCGTTGGAGACATTAATAAATAGGTTGGTGATGATAACGGTATCTATTGGGTTGGCACAACTATTGGGTTGGTACAAAAGTAATGAGACACACTAGAAAAATCTATAACATTTCCTTTTTAAAATCAATTTTTTCGATAATATTCTAGAATGTTGTAGAACATTCTAGGTACTTCTGGTGTAGGGTATATAAAGCCGCGATCGCGATTTGTTTAGTCAGTTTGAAGATAAATGGACGAGCGACAAGTTCGAACACTATACTTATACGAGTACTTGTTAGGCCACAGTGTCTCATTACTTTTGTGCCAACCCGATACATAGAGATACAAATACAACATGTAGGGCAAATCTGCTAATGTAAGCGTAATTATATAAAGTAAATAGCGTTTCAACTACAACCCTTTATAAAACTGTATTTGTTACAAAACTATAACTGTATATGTCACCATTGATTTATAAAGAAGACATTTCACTATATATTTCACTTCAGGTAGATACTACAATAGCAAATAGTTAAGAGTCTATTGAGATGCGGTTATTATTATACCTTAGCAGAATTGAGGTCGTTCTGTTTCTATTTTTACTTGGATGCAGCTTAGCCGTACGCGAATTTTTCGTTACATTATTTTTAAGATAATGATCAGTATCATTGATTCGTTATATTTTTTCCTTATTGAATTTCACCATTCTTATTATCGTTCCTTGGCTTCTATTTCTCATTTGTAAATTATTTTAACAAGTATTCAAAAATATCTATTTCCTTTCGTTCATTCAACAAAGTTTAGAAACAAATTTGTGATCTGAATCATTCGATATTTTTGTTTACATTCCGAAAAACAATTATCATTGAAAATGAATCGTTCAAAATTTAAAAAGAATAGAATAAGTTTAATTCAATTGAGAGGTTCTCATTTTCTAATAAAACCGGTCCAAGAGCAAACGAGCAAAAAAAAACACGTTTGTTGTATGGGAGCCCTTTAAATGTTTATTTATTTGTTGTTTTTGAAGCGGTAACAGAAATATATCATCTGTGATGATTTGAACTGTCTAACTTTCACGATTTATGAGGTACTGCCTGGTGACAGACAGTCGTAGTAGTAGGTTTCTCGTTTTACCCTTTGGTTAAGTAACCCTAAACAGGGAAACATAAAAGTCTTTCCTTAGATAATAATAATAATATATTTATTTCTGCATAAATATGGAAAGTACAAGATGTTACAATTTATTTTCTAGTTAACAGACATATTTACCAGAAACTGGCATGCAGAAGAAATTATAACAATTAGGGAATTACAATAATAATCATAAAATTAAACAAATGTCAATTAAATTTCATCAATATAACGCAATAATAGTAGTTTAATAATTCATAATTTTGAGATAATATGTCAACATTTATATTCAAAATATTCCTTTAAGCTATAAAAACATTTCGCCGTAAGCCATTCTTTTAACTCAGACTTGAATATACTAAGCCTGTCGTTTTTAGATTTTATTGGCAGCTTATTAAAAATTTTGATTGCCATAGGATAAGTACTTTTTTGCCACATTTCCGTTTTTATCAAAGGTAGCTGCAATTTGTTTGGATATCTAGTGGTAAACTTACGAGGAATATCATCATAACGTTCAAAAAAGTGCGGATTATTCCTAACGAAAACACATATTTCATAAATGTATAAGCAAGGGACCGTTAGTATTTTTAAGATTTTAAAAAGTGGTCTACAAGATACTATTTTTTTTACGTCACATATGGCTCGAATGCATGATTTTTGTGCAATTAATGCTTTATTTATATTACAAGAATTTCCCCATATTATAATACCGTATCTCAATATTGAGTCTACGTGTCCATAGTAAGCCATAAGAGCAGTTTCTTTGTTTGAAATCTTAGCAAGCTTCCACAAGGCATATGTGAAAGGATTTATTTTTTTACATATTTTGTCTATATGGTCTTTCCAAATCAAATGTTTATCTATAATTAAACCTAAAAATTTTACACTATTTTTTTCCTCCACCATTTGGTTGTCATATGATATTTTAATATCTTTTTTTTTACCATTTCTATTAACAAATTGTATATATTCTGTTTTAGATAAATTCACTTTGAGATTATTTTCTTTTAGCCAAGTTACTAAAGCTTCTAGTGTTTTATTTACTTCTATTATTATAGTCATTATTTTTATTATTTGGTATAGCAACAGATACGTCATCGGCAAATAATATGCATGGGTAATTTGTCACATTTGGGAGATCGTTAATGTACAATAAAAATAGCAATGGCCCAAGTATACTGCCTTGTGGCACTCCAGACACAATTTCTTTTTTATTAGACTTATAGTAAACTTCAGTTTTATTTTGATCTAGGCTACATATTTCTACATATTCTGTTCTGTTTCTTAAGTATGATTCAATCCACTTATTTGCTACACCTCTTATACCGTAAATGTCACATTTGTTCAACAATAATTCATGTGAAACTCGATCAAAAGCTAGATAGACATCTTATCTTAAATATTGTGGACCCTAACGGAATTTGGTAACTATTTGATATAATACAAACTGTTAGGCAAAATTATCGAGAAAATGTCACGTGTTTGAAACCGTGACGACGGTGGATGGAATTATGTAAGCCTCTTCGTATGTTTAAAATAACGTTACAAGACTTCATTTCAATATTAAAATATTAGAGATAACAGAAAATTATTAATCTCATAATACATATTGCTGATCTCCTAAGCAGAGTGGGCGCTGGACGATTTTAAAATGTCGTCATCTCAGAGGTCCCGGTATTAGTGTTGTAAAAGAACTGAGTCTTTTAGTCCTAATTTTGCGACTATAAGTTCTTTTTGCAGAACTCACGACTAATTAGTCTTCTGAGTCCTTAGTCTTGAGTTCTTTTGAGTCTTTTCAGTTCTTTCAGTCCTAAAATTTCTTGAGTCGTTAGATTTATTCTAAGTCATTTCGTTTTTTTTCAGTCCTTTGGGTTCTTTGCGTCCTTTAAGTTCTTTGAAGTCTTATGAGTCGTGTGAATTATACAGCAGGACTGCAGTCCAATCAAAAAGACTCGTGTCATGAAGCCTATGAGTTCTTTACACATAAAAATCATACATATTTAATACTAATTTGTCAATTATTAATTTACATTTAATTGTTAATGTCGTGTGATATAAAAGAAAAACGAAACTATGTTAATACATACTACTTTTACAAATTCATCCTCTCTCTGACGCTCTGGTAGTGTAGCCGTATCAAAAAACTTAACGTAATTGTTTCTAGTATACAATAATGAAAAAAAAATTACCATAACTCAAATCATATAACGAACACATTACATTTGGAATCTCGATAAACATTATTATTTATTTTTACTTTCCTTGAATAAGTAAGTGATACTATCATTCATGTTAGTGTGGTAAAAGAACTGAGTCTTTTAGTCCTAATATTGAGACTCGAGACTTTTTTTGAAGACTCAAGTCAAAAAAGAATAAGTTAAAGCTTAAGCCTCTCTGAGTTTTTAGTCTTCTTAAAATAGACTCCAGTCTTGCCAAAGAGAACTCGAGACTTAGTCTTTTAAAAGAGCTCACTCTTTACAAAAAGAACTCCAGAATAAGTCCTTCAAATAAAAACTTAGCTTTCTTAAAAAGAACTAGCGACTGAGTCCTTTTAAAAAGAGCTCAGTCTTACGAAAATATATAACGCGACTGAGGAAATGATTTTTCCTGAATTGTCCACCAAGAAAGTACATCAATATCTTCTGGCTCCTGTTGCAACTTTAAGTACCTTTCGATTTCGTCTCTGGATAAAGGATTTTGTTTATATACTCACAGAATCAATAAGTAAGGAATTATCACATCTTATGACTATACTTCAGCGTATAATTACTGGCGCTTCGTATCTCGAATTCTCGAAGCTCTGTAGAGTAGGACGTAAATAGATTAAAAATTAATTACCTACATTTTGTAATTACTTACTGACGTACATGAATGATAGTATCACTTACTTATTCAAGGAAAGTAAAAATAAATAATAATGTTTATCGAGATTCCAAATGTAATGTGTTCGTTATATGATTTGAGTTATGGCAATTTTTTTTCATTATTGTATACTAGAAACAATTACGTTAAGTTTTTTGATACGGCTGCACTACCAGAGCGTCAGAGAGAGGATGAATTTGTAAAAGTAGTATGTATTAACATAGTTTCGTTTTTCTTTTATATCACACGACATTAACAATTAAATGTAAATTAATAATTGACAAATTAGTATTAAATATGTATGATTTTTATGTGTAAAGAACTCATAGGCTTCATGACACGAGTCTTTTTGATTGGACTGCAGTCCTGCTGTATAATTCACACGACTCATAAGACTTCAAAGAACTTAAAGGACGCAAAGAACCCAAAGGACTGAAAAAAACGAAATGACTTAGAATAAATCTAACGACTCAAGAAATTTTAGGACTGAAAGAACTGAAAAGACTCAAAAGAACTCAAGACTAAGGACTCAGAAGACTAATTAGTCGTGAGTTCTGCAAAAAGAACTTATAGTCGCAAAATTAGGACTAAAAGACTCAGTTCTTTTACAACACTAATTCATGTACGTCAGTAAGTAATTACAAAATGTAGGTAATTAATTTTTAATCTATTTACGTCCTACTCTACAGAGCTTCGAGAATTCGAGATACGAAGCGCCAGTAATTATACGCTGAAGTATAGTCATAAGATGTGATAATTCCTTACTTATTGATTCTGTGAGTATATAAACAAAATCCTTTATCCAGAGACGAAATCGAAAGGTACTTAAAGTTGCAACAGGAGCCAGAAGATATTGATGTACTTTCTTGGTGGACAATTCAGGAAAAATCATTTCCTCAGTCGCGTTATATATTTTCGTAAGACTGAGCTCTTTTTAAAAGGACTCAGTCGCTAGTTCTTTTTAAGAAAGCTAAGTTTTTATTTGAAGGACTTATTCTGGAGTTCTTTTTGTAAAGAGTGAGCTCTTTTAAAAGACTAAGTCTCGAGTTCTCTTTGGCAAGACTGGAGTCTATTTTAAGAAGACTAAAAACTCAGAGAGGCTTAAGCTTTAACTTATTCTTTTTTGACTTGAGTCTTCAAAAAAAGTCTCGAGTCTCAATATTAGGACTAAAAGACTCAGTTCTTTTACAACACTACCCGGTATTGATTCCCGGGACCTCTGAGATGGCAACAATGGCCTTTTTATATTGTCTCGAGTCTGGGTATTCCCGGGACCTCTGAGATGGCAACAATGGACTTTTTATATTGTCTCGAGTCTGGGTATTCCCGGGACATCTGAGATGGCAACAATGGACTTTTTATATTGTCTCGAGTGTGGTATTGGAGTATCTGAGACAACGAATATAACACCTTCGTTGTCTCAGATACTCCAATACGGGGGCTTATACTCAACTTAGAATCTGAGTAATACATGAGGTTGCCTTCAATTAAAAAAAATATATAAATACCATGCTGCTAGGATATCACATTAGCTATAATAATATTACTATTACTATTTATAATACTTTAAAAACATAAGACTACTGTCTTAGTCATAGTCGTGGTGAAGTGTGTGTATGTGTGCGTATGTATTTGTATATACATGAGTGTAGGTTATTATCCCATGACTAATCAGTTGATCAGTACCAATTATTTTAAAAAGAAAAGAAAATATTTTATTAGGAAACAAATCTGCTCTTTCGCACATTTTTAAATGAAAGCAAGTTTTTAATTTTTTTTTACATTTTAGTTATAGCGATGAAATTCCGCAAGATAACGCCTGATTCTATTAAAGACTAATTATTTTTTAATATTTACTTTTTGAAATATGACGACTAAAACAAATGTACTAAAACAAGTTTTCATATAAAGCGTAATTGTTGGTTACTTACGTTACTAGCTGTTTCCATATTTAGACGTTAGGAAACAAACAGACCGAGCGTTTTATTCAAGATAAAATATTTTTTCTAAATTAACCGCTTCTTAGAAATACTATAATATATTATTTTTCAAGATAACAGGGTTTTTCTTATATTCTTATCAATATGCATATATAACATGGATTAAACAATTTTATCTCTGTGGTATGGATCTTACAGGTGGGAATATACCTACTTTTCAATAAGTATAGATGTAACTTATTTTTTAAACAGAGCATATTTGACTGAAAATGCTACATATTTATGGTATTGTATATTGGTGATAGTAGAAAATTTCTTACCTTATAATTTTGAAATATGATATTGATAATTTTGTAGTAAAAACTAGTCCTATAAAATAAAACATAGATTTATTTTGCTATCCTTTATTAATATTAGATTTCTGCACTTATTTATGCCTTTGAAGCTATAAACCGGCGATTCAACTGTACAGCTAAGAAAAATTGACAATTCTTTTTAATATAATAATTGAGGTTGAATAACAATGTAACAAAACAGTTTCTGACTTAATTGTGAATATGAGTGTTTATACTTGAAATAAATGATTTATCATTAGTTTGTATTATTATATAACATTACATCATCCTTCTAAGGAAGGCCAAGCATTAAAAACTTGATATATATTTTTCAAATTTACCGCTTCCGCAGCGGACGCGCGTTTTAAACTCCTTGACAAGCAAAATGTGTTCCTTGCCTGTTCGTGTTTGTGTCTTAAAGATACCACTTGCTTGGCTAGACTAAAATCTCAGAATACTATAAACTACTAAGAGTTTCGAATAGCATTAACATTACAAAAGACTCTAGACAAGACGTTAGTAGTAAGCATTTAGGAATGGAGTTGACGTTATCGTAAATGAATAATTTTGAGTAAATAATAATCTGCCTCTCTGCGTATCTCGCAGGGGATCTAGTGTGGAAATGTAAATACTCGTAAATAAATGTAAATGACTAATTAACACTATGGAAACAGAAAAATAAAGGTCAGATTGTTAATTGTTGGCATACTCGTTTTGAATTGATATAACGAAAAGTTTAGTGAAAACGATTTCTAATTAAATGAAAGATAGAATTGAATTAATTAAGGAAACTTCAACAAGCACGAGGAAAATTAATAAAGTGGAATTGAATTTACGTGGCTTTTTATATGGTTTGTTAAATTTGCCTACAACATTTTTAATTTACAGTGATTTTGACCAACAACAAGAATGTTGTTTATCAAAATATTTGTTAAACTATATAGATTTTTTAAGCTTTTGAGGAGTTTGATGGCGCAGATTAGAATGGTTTGCGATGCGTAAGCTAAGCGGCTATACGATGGGTAGCAGTCGTTAATACCCACTGTTGCTTTGTGAGATATATGAAAGAGATGAATAAAATATTGTCGACTGTAATTATAGGTTTATATGCAAAGGTACAAAGGTAGCCCGACAATACTATGTATCCGCGCGGTGTCTCGTGCGGTCGTGGAGTGTCGTGACGTTGTCTCGGCCCTCGGTCGGTGCCGAGCCCCGCTCCTCCTCCTCTTCACCTCATGCCCCGGGCTCGTCCGCGTGCGCGCGGGCAGTGTTGTCACATCCACCCACCAATCCGCACTGGGACCGCGTACAAAGCTCACTATCCTTATTCGATTAGATTTAATTCCATCCATAAGGAAGGCCTGTACCCAGCAGTAGGGTCCTTAACAGACAGGTGATAATGATGGCTTGATCAGTTTATACTGTTAAATACACCCGTAAAATTATAATATAAATTAAAAAGAACAGATTTCAATAAAGCTTATTAAAAGCAAGAATTAATTCAAAAAACTTTTTTTCGAACAGATTTATCAACTTTTGCCGCAGCGCAAATGTCCGATTTCTTCCATATGACTGCGACACACTTTTCTCACTATACTTAATGGTTTCAGGCGATGATTTGCGGTTTTGACGCAGAGTTAATGATATAAAGATTCATAGCACGTATTCACGTTCTTTAAGAAATAACTAAACGTTTAGAATTTCTTGTCTAACCATAAGTATAACTATTATAAGAAATAAACAGTGTACAAAACTTAGGCGTTTAGTTTATTCATATAATTTAAAATAAAATGTAATTAATAAAATATATTTTTTTACAAAGTATGTAATCGAAAGGTCAATCGAATTAATATTTCTTGTGAGATTAAACAATGTATACCTATATTTAAAAGTAACCACAGTTAGATAGATGAAATTAATTATAAACCAAACATCTTAATTTTCCTATCCTAGTTTGTGTTAGTCATTCGTTACAGCAGTGTTATTCTATGACAAAAACAGCCACGACCTCGACGTTAAGCGTTATAATATCATTGAGGTTCAATAAAATATATATTTCAAAAGTTAATAAAGGTGTTATTAGGACAGCATAACTGAAACTATCACTAACCAATCCTTTTATAAGACGAAGAGTATTAATTCGTTCTTATTTACTCATTGGACAAATATAAACAATGATAAAACTGCTTATAACGTTATGATTAATAAATGTACCGTATCTTAATGTAACGTGATTTGCTGTTTCCCATTAGACATCTGTGTTACCGATCCAAGTAGGTACGTCTCGAATGTTCCACAAACTGTCGTTCGGATGGAGACACCTTTCTTTGAAACAACAATTTGAACACAGATCCCAGAACCGTGGAAACTAATTAAGAGTTTATTAAACCAATCATAAATTAGGCATACCAGTTTGAAAGTTGTTCAGGATTAATATTCGTGATTTGCATGACACTTAAACGTGATTGGAGGAGGTGCTGTGAGGAAAATGTGACACAATTATACAGTGAATGAATTGTTAATGATGGCCTTTGTTAAGTTTAATATAAATGTAGTAGATGTTAACTGTAAAAGGAAAATAGGATTTCCAACACCAAAATAAGATTAAATACGCACCTGGAATTAGTAAGTGGAAATCAAAATGCATGATTTGACGCTGGTACTTCTGTCAGGGCTTGGTATTAAAATGTGAAATGATCGCTAAACCTATTTAAGTCGAGAGTGAATAGGTTCCTTCTGGGCGAACTCGTCCTTCCTCGTCGTAGATTTCATTCATGTGCCGGGGCTAGACTGAGGTCAAGAGTAAACCCATTATAAATAAAAAAATAATAATACATCGTGTATCGTCGATCGTTGAACGGCAGAACATACTGACTAATAATGATATGACATTTCAACTCGAGGAGCTGTATGGCACAGTACAGCACAGTTATTGAATGATACGGTTATCAAGCAACTTTCACAATGGCCGGTCTTAGGATGGTGACCAAAAATTTACTATCTTGAACTACTATATGATCCGGTAGACGAATTGTCTTTGGCCATGGCTGCATCTGTAGACGTTAATACCCGCCAATCCGCACTGAGCCTGTGTAGTGGGACATTGCCATCCTTAGCAAAGGCCTTAGGCCCAGCAGTTGGGACAACAATCAATCAATCAAATCATCATCATCATCAGCCCTTTTTAGGTCCCTACTGCAGGGGCTCAGGCCTTCCTTATGGATGGTTTAGGGTGATGGGTCATGACCCTCCACGCTGGCCCAATGCGGATTGGAGTGTATTAACGAATGCAAATGCAGCCGGGACCAACGGCTTAACGTGCCTTCCGAAGCACGAAGTAACCTGAGATAATAATTTTTTGGTCACCCATCCCGTGACCGACCCTTGCGAAAGACCCCAACAACGATCGCGGGCCGCGGCGCTTATCCACTACACCACCGAGAATCAAAACATCAATCAAACAATCAAATCAAATAATATGTTTGCTAAAATATTTGTCAACACAGATGGGCGGATAGTCCATCGTATACTTCCGAGGAAGGTTTGACCGATCTTTTCTGTTTGTGCACCAACACTCAAAAATACAAGTGTCACGCACAACATAATTTAAAGAGAATCCAAACATAACGTTTCTAAATAAATATTGGACACGAAAAAAACACAAAAATTATTATATCGCATGCTACATGCAAAACTTTTTGTTAACAAACCAACCAAATATTAATAAATTCCTTTGGAACGACCAAGCTAATATGAGCAGATATAACATGACTTTGAGGCTTCGCTCGGGACATGTTCCACTGAATAGTTATGCATATCTTATGGGTAAAGTTCACCCATGTATTCAGTATGTAATATAATAAAGGACGTACAACATATTTTAATGGAATGTATCCGAAATGAATGTGTACAAAGGGTACAAATATTCCAGCATGATCAAAATATTAGTATATATAACAGTACTATTCGTACGAAGTAACATGACACCTGAAGTCCTATTATATTTCTCCGAAAACGATACGCATTTTTCGTTGATTGATGATGCAACGGAGGTAAGACCTGACACTGCCTCTGATGTACAGACTTCACAGATATGATTCCGAATTTTCGTTCGAGGACAAAGAGGCATCAGATGTTATGTTGATTGCGTACCAATTACATTAGTAAAAAATGGTGTAACTCGTAAGTTACACCGTTTTTTCAAGTATTTTTGAATAAACATAAAAATATCATTGAAAATAGAAAATTTACGTTCATGATAAATGTACTACAAAATACAGTGCGAATTCAATACAGAATGCTTAATACACCTATAATCTATGAACGAATTGTTTACGTGTCTTGAACGCGACCTTGTGCCTAACTTTTGTAGAAAACGTAGTTACGTTTATTCTGTTCTTCTAATAAATACTGTGAAAGTTGTGCCTTATTTATAGCTCTTGTGCTCATAAGTTTTGAGACGAACTTTTAACTGAATAAATAAAATTGACTATTATTCATTTTTTACCGAGTTTGAATTTGGAATACCTAACCTTTAGTTTATTTGTATCGCAAATTCATTAGTTTATATTTTCTCATGATGGAGGCTTAAGACAGGAAAAAACCGATGCAGATTTTCCGTGAACTGAAAAGTTTTCCTTTAAGTCTATTACATAATACAGCGGTACAAAGAGACAAACTATCTCCAAGATCGCCAACACAGTGGTCGGCCACGCTCTGTGAGGACACCTGTGAACATTAAAATCATCCAAGAGTGGCTTCGCCGAAGTCCATCGCGCACTCAGAAGAAACCCGCTCTATAGTCTAATATTTCGCGCATTTCAGTGAACAGAATACTGAAATATGCTCTTGGGGTAAAGGCCTATAGTCGTAGAAAAGTTCTAATTCATATCTCTTAACAAAACATGACAGTAACATGGGTCGAAACTTGAATCTGAAACTGTGATGAATCTGAATTATTATTAATCTAAGATGGTTTCCAAGTCATTTTCAGATAAAACAAAAATATTAACACTGTCAGAATCGTAGTTCATATACCAAATCCTTGAATGACCAGGTCCTCATAAGTGGTCTATATTCCACGCAGCATCAAGGTTCCTTTCCATATTGCGGCGGAATGACTCAGAATATCTTTTTACCAATCGCTTTCTCTAAGTCCATAAAGTTATAAAAGATTTTTTAGGTTAAAACTTACGATATTGTAAAACTAAAAAAATATCTATTCATGCTTTTCCGTTTCTGAATCCTCCTTGAGACTCTCACCAATTCCATCGGATTTACACTCATTTTTTTTCACACTTCTTAGTACACTTTAGTGGCAAAGTCGAGTAAACTAATTGGTACTATATTTGGTGCAGTCTATACGTGAGTCTTTCTTTGTACAAGAGAACAATGACTACTCTATTGGTAACCTTCTTGCTTCCCAGCAAAGAATACATAAGATCCAAAAAACATATTCTGTTTAGACACCACTTAACTTGATCATCAAAGCGAAAACCTTATCAAATTCCACTACTTCTACTTATATTAGACATGTTCTCGACTGTTTTGTCTATTCCAAAATAATATCGATCATCGAACGCAAGCCCCATCTCGAACTCGCTCACTGTATCAATGTTCTTAAAATGATTTCAAAATATTCTCTCAACTATTCTACACAATTGTACACTATGTGTTAGGACGGCTTTAAATATTTGGAAGAATCTCCTCAGCTTCATTTCTCATTTTCTCTAATTTTTACACTCACGCGAAACATCGAGAGCTTCACGTTAATTTCTTCTTTTTCTTCCCAAGTTATTCTTTTATACTTCGTTTTTACTGAAGATTTGGCTTCATACTTATATTGGCTATACATTTCTACTGTGAATCTGATGCGAAATTGAGAAATAATCCAACCACCACTGTTTTCTCCTATTTGCAAGATCATTGATTATCACACACATAAAACATAAGACTTTTTTGGAAATTTCCGTGCACGCATCATCATTACAATAGGAAAGGCTCACGTTTTAAGCCCTTCACTAAATAGACTTATGTAAGTGCTTACTCCTTATAACAATATATTTAATTTTATACCTTTTCTTAGGGTATGAAACCTGGGAAACCGTTATCTATTTACCAGGATATTTACCTTCTCAACTAGAGGCTTGGTCCCCTTATGGGTAGAGAGTCAAGTAGTTCGAGAGCCTTTTTCTAGTCAGTCGAGTCCGTGTAATGCAGGGATGACTTCCTATTACCACAGCTGGTCCTTACAGAGTAAAAGAAGGGCTTAAAATGCGATCGCGCTCTTCTTCCTATCCACTACGAACCTGCCTCGACGCTCGTCCGTGTACCTGCACAAGTCTTTTCACCCAAGATGGAATACTATGGGATATTATTCTCCTGAAACTGCTAACGAATAACCCAGCCACTGGTTTCGAGAAGTTAGAACATTTACATATGCTGGAAAAAACTTGAATTGGATGTCAATGGTGAATATTTCACGTATCTACACCTTGACAATGACATTAATATAATTGTAGAACTAATGCAAAACTTGCTGCATAATTTTAATGGTGGGTAAGTACACCTCGCGAAACTAAGAACTGTCGTTAAGGAAAAACATCTTCAAACATAAATACCTGGCTGAGCAACATTTGGTGGGCTACGTTATATCTTTTCTTTCACACTGCCACAATGCCAGAAGACCAGTAACTTTACAGTGTATCTAAAGCCCTAATTAATCCGTGACCAATCCTCATTGATCTGCTGCAAGTTTATTTAATATCCTGTTATTCAGGAGTTAATTTTAAAGTTTATACATTTATTTATCTTTTTTGGAAAACCAACAGGTATACAAATATGTCAATCATAGGTTTCCGCATAGATATAGCTTAGATCTAACTAGTAGTTTTGCACACGACCTACACCATCAAATATATAATCATACCTGCGCTATAAATTAACGAGAGAGTAAATATTCTATTAGTTTCCGCTTAAAATAATTTATGTTGCAATCGAAGATGTCAACGTCATACCCACATCCATCAAGCACCATATTAAAGCTTATGCTAGCCCTAACAATAAAGCTATTCTGCGTATAATTAGTAGATGACAAAGGAACCACTATTGGTCGGTAATATCTCGGCGTACTTGTCGGGACTGAAAATTTAATGATATTTAATAATTCTGAACAATAAACTAAATAATTTATAATATTAAGTAAATATAAAAAATCAGCGATTCTTCTACGGAGCATTAGTGGCAACAATCGTTGGTCTTTAGATATTAGAAGGTATTCAGAAGAATCATGTAGTTTATTAATCTTATAGCATAGAAACTTAATAAATTTCTTTTGAATGTCTTCAATTCTATCAATATAAATGGCATATCTGGAATCCAGATTTGAGACACATATTCCAGCTGACTACGAACATATGTACAGTATAAGATTTTGTGAGTTTTAATTCAAGAGATGCATATACAAAGGGTTATGCGGAAGAGCTGCAAGTATTTAATCAGTGTGACCTATCAAGTCTACGCAAACAAAACGCGGGACATGACATTAAAGCTGGTCACTTTCAAGAACGTAGGAGAAGCTTCTAGGGTTTTTAAATAGAGACTACGTCACGTCTAATTGAGTGCCAGACGTCCCTCAGTAAGATGGACCGATGACCTCATAAAGGTGCTCGGCAGTGACCGGACGAAGATATATGGAAATCGTGTTTTGGCGCACTTTAGGGGAATCTTCGTCCATGCAACAGGCTGATATACTGATTACCATTTCACTTATTTTATTACCATTCCTATTAAGGGGAACGGTAATCAATCGTAATAAAGCTATACGGTAACGAGTATTACAGACATTTCCATTTATTTATCGTTATTTTTAGTAAATATGCACTTATTATGGCATGCAGATCCAAATAATATTTCCGCCAAACACAACAATTAAATAAACATCCGAATGCAGGAGATATAAGTGCCTTTTTGATAAGATTATAAATTTTTTTCTTCTTATTATTAGTAATTATTTCTCCCGGTGATTTTATTAGAAATAAGCTTCAATGTGTTCAAATCTGGGAATAGGGAGACGACTGTTAATGAGATTTGCGGCTTTTATTTCGAATTTGAATACTATTCTAATGAAAAAAACTACTTCTTGCGAACGACCGATTTTAAAATCCACATTTAACAATACAAAAACCGATTCAGTTCTAAGTTTTTTCAACGATTTACATATCCTTTATCGCCGGACACCTAATTTGCACGAAGTAAAATATTCACCCACCTACCATTGTTCTGGTGGATGAATGTTTCACTACGTGGTTGTTGTTCATTAGAGACATTGTTCCTATATTAATTCTTACTCCGCGAACTTTAGAAAATACGATCATTATTCTAAGCACAGGTTTCATACCAAAATACTGATTATATAACAACATTTAGACCCAATGGTGGCATCGTGAGCACGTATTGATTAATGTCTTTCAATACGAATTTAGTTTAATTAACGATAGACGCAGATCATTATTTAAATTGAATATTCATCGGCAATATATTATTTGATCTGTGATATAAATTTAATTATCAGTAACTTTATATCCAAAGTCTGCTGAAAAAGAAAATTTAGTCTCAACTTTAACCGTAACAGAAGCATTACAAGCATTTTGGAGAATAGTTGTGTTTTTAAGGGTTACTGCCTGGTTTTGGCATGTTTATACGATGGGGTCAGAAGAAATTTATTGTGATGTATTCCGGGTGTCATTTGCTTAGGAATGGTTAGTGTAGAGTCATTAACAGATAGTGGTGTACTTAGGTCGTTTCTAAAAAAGCTAGGCAAGAAAGTCGGCTTAATTGAAATTGCCAGGTATTTTATTTCATTAAACATAATAAAGAGTTTGGACTTAATTTTCTACTTTAATAATCCGGGCATAGAATACTAACGTGCTACAGAAATGTCGAAATTATATTTTTCAATTTATTCGCCAATGTAATTCCATTACAAAATAAAAAGGACCCATACTTTTAATAGTAAAACTGAGACAGACAAAAACTTATTGCTCTCACACTACAGAAAACAAGTGGTTAGAATAGCATTTTTTAAAAGTTTTTAATAAGAAGAATCTAAATTTTCATTAATATCCTTAGAGCTGGGTTAATGTCGTCACTGCTGGAGAGAGTAAAGGCCTTTTTCCCTATTGTTGGAATCGAGTAAAGAGAAGTGGCCTGACGACCAGTGGCCTGGTGACGCAGGCCCAGTGCACATTGATGGCTATTAACGACCAAAGGCGAGTCTTTTTTTTTTTTTTTCTTTTCTTGTCTTCCGAAGCACGGAGAAGCTTGTAATAATAAACTTTTTGATACCCATGCTGTGTCCGGCCATCGCGAAATTTGCTAAACTTTCAAATCGCATGTGCTCACCAATGCGAGTTTCTCGAGTAGAAGAATCAACGTATTCCTTTCTTATTTTTTTTTAATAAATACGCCCGAGAGAATTAATTCAGAGTTCAGAGAACTTTTTAGTTTTCTATTGACATTCCGATATCTAGTTCTTCTTTAAATGGAGCGATTATAGAAACTTTGTAATGTCTACAATGGGACCTATTTGAAACGCGATGTGACCAAAATGCTTGACTAAGGAAAAATACTTGAAATAATCCTATCTCAGACATTATCAAACATATTAATAGGACAAGCAAAGCCGACATCAAAATTTATCGCAATCCTATAAAAGGATTAAACTACATTATAACAATTTCAATAAAAAGAAAAAAAAATAAGACTCAGCCAACAAAACAGTATGATGTTGTCAGTATAATATAGCTTAACGCCATCTAGTATAGCACAAAACATATGTTTCGTGTTTTTATTCGTATATAAAATAATTTGTACTTCAAACTGAATATTTTCAAAAATATTTATTTAAAATGTTATTTTTGTTATCAATTATGTAGGTACTCAAATACCAATTTTTATCACAATATAAGGATTTTTTTTTATAAATAACATTATATATATTTATTACAGTGACAAATCAAATTGTAAACAATACTTGCTATGGTAACATTTTGATTCCCCATAAAAACTTCCAATGCCATTTTCATTCCTTTAAGTGTTAGTTTTCAGGATAAAATATAACGTATTACCTTCCTAGGGTCTTAAACTACCCTAATACCGATTTTCATCGATTTATTTATTATTTATTAATGCGTGTCTGCGTGTCAGTCATTAAATATGTCAGGATATCTACTTTTATGTATGTATAGATTAGATTTTTTTAATCATTAAAGGTTTTAGTTAGAAACGAATGTCAACAAAACTGCAAAAATACCATAAACAAATAAATAAATATTTATTTATGGTATTTTAGATGAGTATCTGAAGCTGATTATCGAGTATCTGAGACAACGAGGGTATTACAACACCCAGACCAGTAACAATACAGAAAAGTTCATTGTCTACATTCACCCAATAGGGAATCGAACCCGAGACCTCAGAGATGGCAAAACTGGCGTGCGAACCACTTTGTGTGAAAGCGCTCTTATTATATTGTGCTATATGTTTAAATCGGCTAATCAAAAATATATCAGTATCCAGTGACTGGTAAAAAGAATAAAACCGTGAAGTTTTGCCCAAGCGCTTTTCTTCTCAATTAAGTCTTATTTAGAACTTTAAACATTTTAGGATCTTAATAACTGATTCCCTTTAAGAGAGAAAATGAAGTAAAAACTCCCTAGCTGCGTGCCTACTAAATGAGAAAAATTCTCAATCTGAACCGACGAGATTGTTGTCAAAGTATTCGAGAAGTCGTTATCTGGTAGATAGGTGAGAGTTCCGAAGGCGCTTTGTGGGCCGCTTTTCCGATAACCAAGTTTTTTCCCTTAAAACCTAACAATTTATAACGCCTCGGCCTCGACTTTATTAATTAAAATTTCAGACACCCCCATTTAGTCGCCTTTGTAGTTTTTTGTTTGTTAGATAAAGATAATTATATCGGCATTTTTGTGGAAGATTTACAAAGTTCTGCAGTGATACTGTTATGAATAAAGTATCGAATAAAAACTTTCACACTTTTGGATGTTCTATCAAAAGTTTTTTTTTTATTATTATTGAAGCTAAATGTAACCTGAGACTTAGCCCATGACCATACGGTACTAAATGGGAAATTAAATTTGCTTTAAAAATCATTCGAAAAAATAAAACATAGTTTAATGATTCTCTGATGAGGCGTGAGAAAAGATAAAACAAAAGAAAATATTTATGGAAATATGTTTATCTAATATTTGTTAAGTAATATTCCGCCAAAAAGCTGCCTCATTATGCTAGGGCTCACGAATTCCCTATGGATATAATCGTATAGGGAAAATGGACCATGACCCACTAAATGGGCCCGAAGCGGATTGGTAGGTCTCAACGACTACAGATCACGATTTAAAAATAAAGTCGAGAACTTATGGTCACTTTTAATTACATTGCACGGAGAATCTACATTTGCGCAACTTATAATTGCAATTCAGCCGTTAAAACAAAACTGAATATGAATGTTAATCTTACTTTCGTTTACAGACACAGTAAAGTAGGTCTACTATGTGTAAAACAAATTCAATCCCGCTGTGTATACGCTGAGATATTTAGTAAACCGTTTGTGACTTACTGAGCTTTATATAGTAAATTTTCATTAGTCAAGTGTCCTCTCCCCATCTACCAACTAAACGATCATTGGTAAATTTCAAACATTACACCATAAGTGTTTTTATATAACGAAGTTAAAAGGAAAACTATCACTGTTAAGCCGTCTTTAGAGGTCTACGAGTATTAGTCAACCAATCGTATTTAGCTCTAAAATTTCGAAAGTAAAATAAACATATTTTTTTTACTTTTTTAAATGGATAACGCCACAGTACCCTTCGTGCGCAAGTCCGGCTCACACTTGGCTAGTTTTTATTTATTACATTTTATTTTCTAGAAGTTTAAATAGTAATAGCGTTCTCTTTCCCCACATCACTCTGAATATTTTTATGACATTTTAATACGATTTACTGTATTCGCGATGTTTGGGTAATAGTCTAACGGCATTTGTCACAGTTATCAGATTATACGACTCATAAAACAATTGAAAATTACTTATAAACTTCACGCGTTACAGTATAGAATCCAACGTTCATATCTGATTTACGATCTAAGTTATTTGCAAAAGCAGCCATCAATTTCGAAATTACAATCTTATCGTGAACTGGAGAGTTATAATGTCGTATTAACTTAGTTGTAAAAGTAATGAAATTGCCTATTCGCAAAGTTTTGATGTTTGTCGTTGTCTCGATGTAACAATAACAGAATTTCTGTTACGAACACGATAATAAATACTCAGCTCTAAGAGTTCTGTTCATTCAGAAACAATAATGGACTATGGAATAATCAGTATTTTTTTGTTATCGACAGTTTACAATCTTATTTTATTAAAAAGGGCGCGTACAATAAAAATCACTTACTTTTAACTGCTTTTATACAAAGAAATAACAAATAAGATGAAATGAAAAGTAAGAAAACTAAATCATATTTCTAAATCGCTGTCAAATACAAAACGTGAACTAATAAAATGTTCTCAATAGAAAAAAATACAAAATTAGTTACCCTAAAATTCATATTTTTTTTATTTTAATTAACTTTTTTTATGGGGAATATTGATAAATATGTGAATCCCTTGAATATGTGAATAATTGTGCGTAATGTCATTCTATAATAGTACCTATTCGCGGAAGGAGGTTAATGTCATCCAGGACCTGTTAAGGCTCAGTATGGCATGTGCCAAGCTAGGCTCGACCCGGCCCACTACTGCGACTAGGGAATGACTTTACCAATACCACGAGCTGTATATCTCCAGTATGGTACTGCGCTATGTCATTTGCGGCGCCTCTTCCTACCTCTGGATTCAATACAGATATTTAACTAAACACCCGTCCGTGCCCTGTACGTGCTTACGGGGACACTGTATAATTCAGATGAATTATACACAACTGTAAGATTACAGTATTATAGTCAATGCTCGTAAAGTGCGTGCGTACAAAGAAAAAAAAAAAATATGAGAACGATGCTGTCGGTGTAAAATTTGAGAGAGTATACCTCCGTTGTGAAAAAAATGGAGAATGATAAAAGCGGTAGGTTGTGAAAGCCGCGATAATATTCGAATCAAAACCATGTAAATTATTATTGATTATATTTTACAGATGAGCTAAAAATCATGTCTTCTCCAACTCTCTCATGCGCGATGTACAAATTACTGTATAGTAGATTTTCCGGTTATTTGACACCTCAGTTGTCATTGGGCTTCTTAGTCATATTATAAGCATTATAAATAACAATATTGCATAATTTTTACACATCAACATTGTGTTTATAGTGAATAGCTTAGTGGGCTGGTCGATATGGTGGTGGCCCGAGATCATTGTTGTTAAGCAACTTTCGGAAGGGTCGGTCACAGGATGGGCGACAAAAAAAATATTATCTCAAGCTAGTCCGTGTTCCGCAAGGTATGCCGTTGGTCCCGGCTGCATTTGCAGTCGTTAGTACCCTCCAATCCGCATTGGGCCAGCGTGGTGAGTCATGGCCCATCCTCGTTAAACATAAGGAAGGCCTGAGCCCCTGCAGTAGGGACGTATAAAGGCTGATGATGATGACGATAATCATATTTTCTCGTAACTTCATTATAATGTATATTTTTTTATAATGATATTTTCTTAGAAGAAACTCGTTTTTTCATATCGTTTTTACAAACCTGATTTAGGGGATGCTCGCCTCCTTGCGTGTTTAACGCGGCGATCACGTGAACTGATTTTCACGTTATAACATTTAAGTATATGCTTTTATGATGTAAAGGATCTGTGATTATTTATTGGCCAAATATTTGAACGGACAATGAACCTCTTTTAAAAATTCGACTTACAAGAATTGAATCACAATTTTAAAATTTACATAAAATTTAATCCTCATAACAATTGGAAATTAATCATCATAAAAATGTCTTTTTCTTCATCTTCCTTTATCAGAGATAGTTCTTATAACTGGTTCAAAGTACATTCTCGAATTTAAGTAATCTATATCTATACTTATAATAAATCTGTAGAGAGGTCAATTCTGTACATGAAATATATTTCCAAAATAACTATCAGGGGGTGATTAAGGATCGATACTGATGCCAAAAATGCAATCAGTAAAATTTTTGTCTGTCTGTCTGTCTGTCTGTATAAATTGTTATAGAAACAAAAACTACTCGACGGATTTTAACGAAACTTGGTACAATTATTTTTCATACTCCTGAGCTGGTTATAGTATACTTTTCATCACGCTACAATCAATAGGAGCAGAGCAGTGAAGGGAAATGTTGGGAAAACGGGAGAAGTTACTCCATTTTTTAAGCTTCCGTCGCATGTGCAACCTTAATGGTTAAGCTACCCAGAAATTATGTGTGACGGAAATGTTCTCCTTAAAATTAAATAAAAAATATCCCACGACAGCATACGTCTATCTTTTATGGTTGACTCACAATAACACGTGTAACTCCCGATAGCTTAGCAGTTCGAAACTTTCTGATTGTATTTGTCTATTGTCTACTCTTACTTTTATAGCACTCTCAGTCATCCCTTATTAAAAAAGTTAAATCACGCCGAAACTACTGAACGGATTTTGATGAAATTTGGTATACAGATAGGGTATTAGCTCCCCCGCCTCGTCGGCGTTGTTTCCATCCCTCTCCTTAGAGAGGGTACGGGATGCGATGCCGGTGGGCCGGGGGGGGGGGACGCGGGCTTCTTGTTCCTGGTGGGCAGCCAAATTCCCGTGCCTCAGATCTTTCCGTGCGGACCGGACGACGGGCCTCTGGTGGCGGGAGCACGACAGTGTTCCCGTACTCGAGGTCTTGAATCCGCGAAGGTTACCTTCTCGCCTTGCAACCCTGCTGGTTACGATCGGCAGGGAGGCTTGGAGAGATGGTAGTGAGGAAAACCGAGGAGTCGCCGGCGTACGCTGGTGAGGGAATTTTCCATCTTGCTCTCTGGTAGTGGGGCCGTCGGGGCCGAACTGCCCCACACACCGTTCGGTGTGTGGAGTGATCAGGCCTCGGCGGGGCCACTATCAGAGCGCGACTAAGGAACGGAATACCGGTGACTGGTTCGGTGCACGCTGGGCTGGACATTGGTATCCGGGGCTATCGGGGTGAGGGATTCACGAGGGTTCAGTCCGTGTGAATTCACTCTCTTAGACGGGCAAGGGTGGGAGATGCTCAATTGCGCATCTCCTGCCTTTGACAGGGGGCAAGTCTGGCGGGTTAGCGCGCTTGCCAGGCATTGCACGCTCCTTGTCCTGTCTGGGGTTGGACTCGAATGTTCCTGAGCCCTTCCCTAACCCGAGACGGGACCCGCCCTGTTAAGGGGTGGGTCGAGCGGGGATGGCATGCGCGGGAAGTTGTCCCGTTGGGGACCGTTACCGCGCGCTGATCCCCCGCAGTAAGGGACATCGCTGAGTTTTAGTGGGTAGGCCTCTGCTCTTTGACCAGTCCCATTCTGGGGTTGGTCCGCAGGGGAGAGTCCCACATAACCCGTGGAGCTCGCGCAGGGTAAAGGGGTATTAAAGAAAAAAAAAAGGTTATTAGCTGACTTAGATAATAGGATACTTTTTATCCCACTTAACATTTCCATAGGCACCACGCGGGCGTAGCCGCTGGCGAAAGCTAGTATGAAATAACACACTTCCATCCACGAAGATCTAATTAAAATTTATATTTAAAAAATAATAATGTATGCCATGGCAGTGGTCAAGCAGTGTCGTCGACAAAAGCATGATGTTAAATTATATTATGACGTTTCTAACCGTCACTTCACTTGCCGAGATGGCTTGGTAGCGATGTTAGTTTACCGTTCTTACCAAACCAAGTACTAGAGATACTTGCAAGAAAATACGTAAGCTTGAACCACTACAATTCGGCCACAAGCTGCGGAGCCAATAATCATATTAATGTCATCTGGCATCTGCTTGAGCTAGTTTTCGCTTCTCACAGACGCAAACAATTCACGGGAATAAAGCGTCCTCGATATATTTTCCACCTATTATATATTATAATATATATTTCCAAAGATTCATCCAAATACATAGTCTAAATTAGACACAAAGTAAATGAATCTTCATTTTATATATTATAAATGATAAAGTAAATTATGAAATTTGCTAGACGGACGATCCTAGACCGGAATTAACATATACAGTTTTTTTTTATTCCACGAAACGTTCTCTATGGATAAATGTCATGTAAAGTCGCTTGTGTAAAGTTTATATAGGTAGGTATTACAAATTTTAAAGGTAGTAAATTGATCTTTCTTTATTATGTGTGCATTCCAAAGATTCACTCAAATGCTGTTTACTGAAAAGTATACGAGTCCCGTTTTGCACCACCATCGTAAAAGAGCAAAATTAATTAAGCTATTTAATACCAGAAATTCAGGCCAAAAGACGAGAACAATAAAATACGAGAAATATACTTTGCGTACGAACTTTGAGTCCACCTACAATTGGATATGCGACTCTCAAAGGAAATTGTAATAAAGAAAAATTAAGTGACGCTAGCTATATATTAGGATGGAATTCCGTATATTGATTAAAAAATTTTAAAGAAGTCTTCCCTTAATTTTTTTATCACATTATGAAATACAAATAGTATATTAGTCAAAATTAAACCTAAACTCAATAACGATAAGACTATTTAGGACTGTCGTCATTATTTTCTTATAAGGTATATTATTTCCAGAAAAAACTTGTGTCAATTTAATTAAAATTGCTTTCTTTAACTGTTGATACAACAACTGTTAGTATTAAGTTTTATAATAATTTCAAAATCTTTTTTATTAAAAACGCTTTGTTATTGCTTTGTTTGTTCAGTCAAATATTACGTCATAAAATCTATTGATATATATGCTTTAACCAATTTTTATACGCGATAAGTGGCCAAAAAGTAATTTTTATTATAATAATCTCCATAAATTTACCGTGGAAGCATAGTAGATGGTAAAGCTTTAGCAGCACACACGGTTACACTTCATCTTACCACAATATGTCAAATTTTTCCAGTTCATTTTTCACTCTTCCCCTAAAGCATTACAGTTTACAATCAAATAAGAAATTTTACTTATTTCTAAAGCTTGACATGCTGTCAACTACTTATTGGTACATTGACAAATAAATATATACCGTTGTTTGTTAGGGAATCATTTTGCATTCACAGGAAATCTTACTATCGGGTAATAATAAGATTTCCTGTGTCCTAAATTTAGACCTGAGCGTATAAATCTGACATTACTTTAGTGAACCTAAAATAAATGGATAAGTTTCGTGATCCGTAAATCGTGTTCCTCGCAAATCGTAAAATGTAGGGGTCGGTTCATTTAGCAACGGCGCTACGATATTATACAAAGATGCTAGTGCCCAACTGGGGCACGGTAGTAATGCCGAATTATCGATACAAATATCAATTAGGATATCGATATAAATAACATCGACACTACAATAAAATTAATATTTCGAAATTTAGAAAACTTATGTTTTTATAATATCTTGGATCAGAGAACGAGTTCAAACTAAATAGGGTTACGATACTTATTCAGACACAAACTTCCAGTTCTAACATCAGACTCTTGATATTATCTCGGACCAACTTCAATTGGTTTACTTCGTTTTATCACAGAGATTTCATGGACAACTTCCGACCTGCTTCATCAGATCAACTCCATTATGTAGATCTTGTATAAGTAAATTAAACGAGCCTTAATTCGACCACAGAATACTAGATGGGATTACTTAATTACGTTACATTTATTTCATCATTCTTCATTTACATAGGTTCCATGGCATGGCTACCATACAGTTACATCATCATATCATCTCCATTCCATTTTAACATTGCATTATCATTTAAGTTATGCCAGTATGTCTTGAGTCGTTACATTACAATACAAATAAACAATAAATATAAAACCAACTTCAACTTAAAAAAGTAAAAATACTACTTATATTAAAAGCGATTTATTCATAAAAATGCTATTAAAGTTGAGCGGTGGTTCCAAACGGCGTCAAAATCGGTTCAGCCAAATGCGAGATAATCGGGGATAATACATACAACATGTGTTAAAGTATGAACCTCCATTTTATTAGATAGTTAATATACCTTAAACCTTCTCCTAAGTCTAACAATTACTATGCTCAAAACTCCATCATCATCGGTTCAGCCAAATACAAGATAATCGCGCACAATCATACATATATACAGGTCAAATTGAGAGCCTCTTTTTTTGAAGTCAGTTAAAGAATAACTAAAAAGGCAATTTCAATAAAAGCTTGTAAAATCCGACAGCCCAAATTATAAATTGTAATAATATCTATAATATTAAAACTTGGTCGTTACATTATTGATATACTATCTATATCTTCACGCCGTATCCCTGGCGGGATGATATTATCTATATTTTTCTCGTTTCTGAAGTTTTAAATATCAATCTTCCTACGATGAAAAAACTATCGATAGTGACTCGAAGAGAGGCATCACTAGCGTACGGTTCAATCGAATTTAATAAAGACCTGTTACTTGGGTTATACAGCCTGGATTATTAGTTAACTTGAGAGGTCACCGTTTCTCGGAATATACGTCTGGCGCTTGCCGGGATTATAATCATTAGAACTGGAAACATTGGAGCTCCGCATTCCAAAGTTTTCGGGGATTACTGTGATTGACAGTTTGTAAATTTATCTGTCAATACAAATTTTCAATAGGAATCGTGATAATTCTGTTGCATAAACTAGACTAAAGTTTAATTCAAACTGCGTTTTCAATTTTGCAAAATAAATAAGATAATCTAAATAGTCTGATTATATTATAGTAAATAGCTTTTTTTTTATTAGTATATTTTACTAACTATTACAACGATAACATTGAAAGAAACCCATGTAAAAGTTTAGATTTATTTAGTTTTGTTTAGAGAATAATAAATATAATACATTCTAATCTGTTTTAGAATGCAATACTAATGTCTCCAAAAACTAAGTCGGTATAAAACTAGTTACTTTAGCAGACTAATAATAATTCGAAACAATTGTGTGTTGTAATGAAACATTTTTTTTTTTGTTTCTTCTGTCGTATTAAAATTCCCGACTAAGCGGAATTTTAACACATTTTATTTCAATGTGAAATGATATAATGCTATGAAATATTTAATTATGAAATAATCCTACAAAACGTATTTAAATCACTTACCTCTTACAATTAAACATGAGGTAAAGCCAAATAAACTTTACTTCTTGAACCGACTCATTCTGTTTACTTTTAAATTCATAATATGTATTGACATAATACACGGGTTAATTCAGGCTTAAGGAAGATATTGTTAATCTAAGGATATCCCGTGTTTATTATTAACATTGTTAAACAATGCTATGTTACTCTGGAATTGGGATAATGACTAATTTTTGTATGTTTGTCTATCTGGTAGATTATTGAAATAATATTAAACAATTTTTTTTTGCGTATCAATAAATTAAGAATTAACTAGGTGGCGTAGAGGATAAGCGCCGCGGCCCACGATCGTCGTTGTTAAGCAACTCTCGCAAAGGTCGGTCACGAGATGGGTGCCCAAAAAATTATTATCTCGAGCTACTTCGTGCTTCGGAAGGCACGGTAAGTTGGTCCAGGCTGCATTTGCAGTCGTTAATACCCTCCAATCCGCATTGGGCCAGCATGGAGGGTCAAGGCCCATCCTCCTTAACCATCCATAAGGAAGGGCTGATCCCCTGTAGTGGGGACGTAAAGGGCTGATGATGATGATGAATAAATTACGGCGATATATTGAGTTAAAATGTCGCAGGACGTGACACATTTGTTAATTTTCTACATAGTTGTGACGTTAATGCCATTTCTTGTTAAACTGAGGCAAAAAAGATACGTATCTAATATTTTTATAATATCTGACCAATGGACTAAATGGAGTTCAAATTTTTTTACCCAGTCATCAAGCCTATTAACTAGTCGAAGTGTAACTTATTAATTTTAGATTAGTTTAAAAACACGTCATTGTTATAATTTAAACTTTGACGTCAATATTTTTTAATATAAACTTTACTTTGACTTATAAATACTCTCCAGAATTTTTATTACATTATTGTTCAGCGATATTACAATAATTTTATATGAGGAAAGTTACACGATAGGGGATCTCTAAGCCTGTTTGTTTCTGTTGAATCAGCGAAACGTAAGCATTACCATTTGCGAATGTCACTGAGAAACGTAATGACGTAGAAATAACATGTAAAACCACTATAAACAGCGCGAGATTTATTCTAGCGAATAAACATGTAGACTTTATTCAAAGTTAATTAACTCAAGTGCTCCAAATAGAGATTCCGTGTCTAAATGTATTTTAGGATTCTATACTTCAAAAGGCAAAAGGACCTTATAAGATCACTTCATCATCTGTCTCCCTGTCAAAACCTTTCGCAGGAACGCTTGGAGGTATTAAGTTGAAATTAATATTAGAGGTACTCGTGTCAGAAATCTTTTCAACTGTGAAAAATCACACGAGTCAACGCAATCGAAAAGTACAAACGTCACAAAAAAAAATATAGAAACTTATTTGCAGTTGCTAAAAACTATTGGGGTTGGGATGAACTATGAAAAACTGTTTTTTCATCACGAAATTTGAGCTTGCCTTCTCCATTAGAGCACGACTTTATTTTTAGTTATACTAAAAATTTGTATTTAGCTCGCCCTGTTTATATGTTTGGGTCAAATCTAGTAATTATTTCTTGATTTTAAGACTCCAGAAACCAAGATACGCGTTTCGAATCTTATGTTGCGAGTATATTGTATTTTAATTTTATATGTAATAAAATAAATTGCTTACATACAAAATGATGGTGACTGATTATTATTTGTCTGTCTGTCGAGGATACTAAGGCTTATTAAAAACGCTTTTTTTTAAATTTTTTGCGTAATCACATAAATTACGGTGATACATTGGTTTGAAATGTCACATGAAGTAATTCCTTTATATATTTTCTACGTAGTCGTGACGTAACGAGTCCCCACTCCTCAACTTTAATCCCATTTTTTATTAAAGTAAAGCAAAAAAAAATGTAAAAAATATTTTTCTTTTATCTGAAAATTCTATTTAGTAATTTCTAACTTTTAAATATGTGTTATCTTAGTGTTTTTTTAAGCAAAATATACGTAACTTATGTTTTTCTAACCTAACTGACGGAGTAAATATAACATATATATATATATATTTTTTACCACACTTCATCTCTACACTGGATGATTTTCTACAATGACACATCCACGGCTCGAGCCCATAACAGATTGTGACATCAACACAGTGGACCTAGCGCGCTCTTTCATAACTGACTCCGAAAAAAAGGAGGTTATGAATCAACTCATATAGGTATGTTAGTCGGTATGGATTATTGAGTAGGTGTGCTATATACGCAATTTTTTAAGTATAATTACTATTAACTATTATTAAGTATAATTACTATTTAATACTATTTAGTAATTTCTAACTTTTAAATATGTGTTATCTTAGTGTTTTTTTAAGCAAAATATACGTAACTTATGTTTTTCTAACCTAACTGACGGAGTAAATATAACATATATATATATTTTTTACCACACTTCATCTCTACACTGGATGATTTTCTACAATGACACGGCTCGAGCCCCACACCTTTTTACCACACTTCATCTCTACACTGGATGATTTTCTACAATGACACGGCTCGAGCCCATAACAGATTGTGACATCAACACAGTGGACCTAGCGCGCTCTTTCATAACTGACTCCGAAAAAAAAGAGGTTATGAATCAACTCATATAGGTATGTTAGTCGGTATGGATTATTGAGTAGGTGTGCTATATACGCAATTTTTTAAGTATAATATATATTTTTGTATTCTTGTCTAATACTCGCAAATACTTATAACACCCTAGAAGTTTCTTCAATAATTTTTCACTTTCTCGATTTCATGAAGTAAGTTTTTTATTTTTATTTTTATATATCACTCCTGAGAATCGGTGATTTATCATGGGATATTAAATTCATAGCCCAATAATAAATATTTGTCTTAAACTCCGTTGCCGCAAACGAAGAGAGATACTGACCACAAGTCGCGAAAGATATGATGTTATACCCAACCCATATTTTGTATAATAATAATATAAAATCTCCTTAGTATTTTACTTATTGGTTCATTAGCTGCCAGTGTTCCGAATTTCAAATCGATCGTATCGTAGTTTTTCTTTTAAGTATTGACATTTCAAAAAGCACGATTTTCTGCGACGGTTTGTTACTACAGACGAGACTTGCGTTCACCACTATATACCTGTATCAAAAATTCAGTCTAAACAATTGACGGAAAAAGGATTCCCGGCTCCAAAGAAAGCAAAAGCCGTGAAATCAGCGGAGAAAGTCATGGCGTCAGTATTTTGGGATTCGAAGGGTATATTGATGATTGATTACCTTCCAAAAGGACAAAACATAAATGGCGAATATTAAGCTGATCTACTGGATAAATTACAAGTGTGTATTCGTGAAAAAAGACCCGTCCTGGCTAAAAAGAAAATAATCTTTCATCAGGATAATGCACGCGTTCACACGTGCATCACTGCGATGGCGAAATTCAAAGAATTAAATTATGATTTGCTACCACACCCAGCTTATTCTCCTGCTCTGGCACCATCTGACTTTCATCTATTCCCTAAGGTCAAACATTTTTTAGGTGGACAAAGATTTGAAAATAATAGCGAGGTGATGTCTGCCGTGGACAGTTATTTTGAAGGGCTTGAAGAAAACCACTTCAGGGATGGCATCAAGCCTTTAGAGCATAGATGGATGAAGTGCATAGCGCTTCGAGGAGACTTTGTCGAAAAATAAATATACTTTTAATAAATTAATTCAAGTTTTTCTATGCAAGGCTAGCTATTTATCATCCCGCCCTCGTAGGTAATGGAAATAGCAATCGTGACATCGCGATTTATGCCAAAAGTATGTGTGGTCGTAGTTTTAGATCGCAACTGTGGCCACTGAGCAATGCTAAATAGATATTTATTGAACCTAATATTTATGCATTAATATTAATCTAATTATGGATAACGTACATACAGTTGATTTTGTAATCTGCCCTCCACGATTAAGGTTTAAGTTAATGTAAAGGAATTAGACTATTTTGTGTAATCTGCCGTGCTGTTAACTATGCCCATAGTAAATATACCAGGGCTCGCACATAAAAACAAGATCAAATAAATTACGTACATTTCACAAATCATAATGGATTCTAGTCAAATATGAGCCGATATTAGCTAGAAATGTTTGTCTGTTAATTACACATATCGTTAATGGGTACTTCTTGAAAAAGCAATTTTTGAGTGTCACAGGGTCATATCTCCTATAAAAATAAATTATAATGATAAAAACTACTATTACATCGTTTCTTCATTTCATTAAGCATCGTGTCATATAGATTTCACGGATAAAAAACGACGTAGATCGGAGTAACTTACCCTCAACACCTCAAATCCGGTCAATTTTGCACGTTTTTACCGTGTCACACGCGCGCCGACTTTTGAGCAATCGCAAATATTTTTGAAATTACCCACGTTTTTAATCAGTTTGTTACACACATTTAAAAAAGACAAATCGCTTTACATATTGATCAAATTTCAAATTAATCGGAAGGAAACTTTTGATTTTATGGTCAGAAGTATACGTGTCACACGCTTAGCAAAATTTTCGCGGCGCGCCTTGCACGAGATACTGCTCTGAGCTGGAGAGGCGTAGACAAACCCCGATTGGTGTTTACGAATCGTCATTTACGCCGCAGCTAGCAGGTGAGGTGGCCACGTCGCTGTTACCCGCGCTTTCGTTGCGAGAATAAGTTCTTCAATCTCTTAAATTTTGGTTCTCAGTTATCCGGCTTTGCCATGTCACATTTTTTCAATATAATTGTACTTCTTCTAGAAAATGGGTTTTAAGGTGAAATACCTAGCTCTATAATGTAGATAAACAGTAAAAAACTAGCCGGTTATATCTTTTCAATGCAGAGTAATTTCAAAATATATGTTTTTTGGTAATTTCCATGGTGTAATTTCCATGGATAAAACACCATGGAAATTACGTATCACCCATGGAAATTACCTTGTTTCTTTTTGGTTGCAAAAAAACAAACGTTATGTTAAATGTTTGTTTTCAATGAAATGCACGCCATCGCCAAATACAGACTTAAATGTTGAATGTTAGTTATTTTTTTTAATTAAATCGTCTTAAATATCACCGGATTAAGTTAACATATTATATAATTTATTTAATTATTGTAAAAATTTACTTTGATTAAACACTAAATTGGTACCTGTAGGGCCAATGGTTTTCTCAAAAACGATAGATAGCCAAGGGGGTTATCTTGACTGAAATAACCTCCTAATATCTACTTATGACCGGTGTTCGCTATCTATCGTTTTTGAGAAAACCACTGGCCCTACAGGTACCAAATCGGTGTTAAATGAAAGCCAATTAAATTTACAATAAATTAATTATTGATATTTGACGTAGGATGCGTATTTTATAAGATAATTGACAAAATAAATAACCATTTCGAAAAAGGGTTCTCTATGTCACTTCGAAACACGTTTCTTCGATAATTGATACATCGACAACTATACAAGTACGTCGAAGCCTTCATTGTTCGAAGTTTCAATACATCGCATATCTTACTTCGACGCCCGACTTTTGTTTATCCGATGTAACGTTACTTCGAAAAATTTGCCAGATGCTGAAATTTCAATGTTGGTCTCATAGTGAAAGTTGTTCAGTTTTATGGGCTGAGCTACCACCTGAGAGGTTTTGCGCTATTTCCATAACACGTTGTATATATTTTGTTTTTTGAGAACATGAACGTGTTTACGTTTCGTTTCAATTTTGAGTAAGTACTATCGTATATCGTTTCAGTATAATGTAGGTAGATCTTAATACTACCCTAACTAATATGACAGCTTAATTTCATATATGGCATGGTGTTTAGCAAAATTTTATCTGCTGTGTAATTTCCATGGTCCGCCAATTTTCTACATTTTTTTTTTTAGCAAAAGTATAGATCTCAGTCGTGGCCAATTTTAATATGTTGTTTAAATTTGCAGAAGTTTTCGAAATATTTATATAATTCACCATAATTTTGCGATTTCAAAAATGCCCTGGAAATTACACGGAGAACACATTTCCCAAGAATCACCCTAATATTTAAGTGGATATGAAATCCGATCAGTGTTGCTTATTTTTTTTTTTTAAACTAGCACTGGTTGCAGTTTCTTTCTTTATTTTTCACTCGGCAAAAAGTAAGATTAAATAGAATCATTTATAAACATGTGACGACAAACATTTGAGTACCCATTCAGCTATAGTACAATACTATACATATATTGAATTTAATTTATGGAATTGAAATTACCCCTGCAGTTAACTATACTTAATTGTAGGTATTCATTGAATCTTTTAAGATTACGTTATTTCAGTTTAACTAAAAGATAAATTACTCTCTTTTTACTTTAATCCGAAAGTATAAAAACACTTTATATGACTGGTACGCCGATTAGGTTATTTATAGGAAATCCATTTACTGCCAGTTCAAAAATGAAACGTTATCTCAAATTCATACGAAGTGATCGTGCAGACCCTCGAGGAGCTTTTAAAATAGTTATAAGGCATTCAACGAAACGATTCTCTGGAATGATGATCGACAGTTTATAGATAACAGTTTATAAGATCGTTATTTTATGAAGGAAAATAGTTTTATAAGCACATTAGTTTCACAAATAAAACAGTTGATGTGTAACATATACCGCAAGCAGTGATTTAATTACACATGAACTCTTATTTAAGGCTACGAGGATGTTCATACTCTATAATAAAAAAGATAAAATAAATAGATAAATAAATATATTTTAAATAAACAATAAAACATTATATCATAATTTAAAGTAAATACTCCATGTTCCGAGTATATACTTAGACAATATAATTAGTTCCAATTTGGAATATTAGATAGCGCGTACCAATTGTGAATCGAGGTATAGTTTCATTTTCACACAATTAATATATATATAATTGTTATGCTTTATAAAATATTTTTGCCCGTGCACATAAATAAATTCTGTGGTTAAACTTCAGTCTCTTTTTGAACCGCCGGCCGCTCTAGACCTTGACTTTGACATACAAAATAATGTATAACATAGAAGTAACTAAAATATAGAATATTATAATGAAATTTCTTGATCTCTAAATTATTATTTACTAGCTGTTATCCCGTGATTTCGCAAGCACAAATCATAGCCTAAATCAACCTCATATGATGTAGCTACCCGTATGTGAAAGAAAAGAGCGTATTGTCATAATTCAGTTGAAACTTTTACAATACGATTTCAGTTCTTTCGACAGACAGAAAAAAATAATCTTAAAACATTCTCAACAATAATTTCATTGTCAAATGAAAATTAGTGACGGAAATTACATAACTGAACACAGTCCGTAGAATGTTGCGCAATAGAGGGCCAGTGAAAATACGTTCTATTCAGGCGGGCCCGCAAAATAAATTGTTACGATTTTTCTTTGACGCCTCCTAGAATGTTTCTTTTATGCGTTGGTTCAAATATTGTGTGACCAGCGGCATCAATAAAAGCTTCAAAGGGATCTAAACCAGAATATAGTTGTCAAGAAAATCCATACAAATCGCCTTTGGGAAACACATTCGTCGACATCGGACGAATATATTTGATAACGATTCTGTTCGAAACGTATTAACCTGGATATGACGCATTATTTTATGTAAGCTGATTGAGTCCAATTCGTAATTAGGCTCTGCTTTCGCCAATTCAATCAATAAAATGTTTTACATAATAGGGTTAATTACTGATTTTTGTTTGTCTCTGCGTCGGGTAGAATAATAGATAAATATATGGCTATGTTAGGGGTTTCTTTGCGCGATAGAATCCGAAACGTGGATATTCGCCAAAGAACTAGAGTGACCGACATAGCTCGCAAAGTTTGTAAGCTAAAGTGGCAGTGGGCGTGGGCAGGCCACATCGCTCGACGAACCGATAACCGATGGGGACGAAAGGTTCTCGAGTGGAGACCACGAACCGGAAGACGCAGCGTGGATCGACCCCCGACGGACGACATCGTCCGAGTCGCGGGCAGCCGCTGGATACAGCTGGCGCAATATCGTCCGTCGTGGCGTTCAAAGGGGGAGGCCTATGTTCAGCAGTGGACGTCTTCCGGCTGACGATGATAGATAAATGAATAATATTAAACACATTTATTTTATTTTCCCACGTATACGACCTTGTTACATCTTCTGCTTAGTTGTGACGTACCGAGCTCCCATTCCTCAACTTTAATGCCTATTATCTAAGCCATTTCTTCTTAATTGAAGCAAAAAAATGGCTCTAATATTCTTCTTTTATTCGACTGATGGACTAAACATCTTTTTGTAACCCAAGTATAATTCCTATAACAAAGGATGCAAATGAAGACTCTAGTTACCTGTCTAGGCGGTCAAAAACTTTTTCCAATGAGGAAGTATTAAAAAAAGAAAGCACTAAAAAAGCACTTCAGCTAGATGGTGTCTCTAGCAAAAGTTTTTTTTTTGCAGGAAAGGAATGGACCAAAGATAGTCATTCCGTTCCTTTTAACATATTAAAAAACTGAAATTTGCAAAGTTAGATATCTTTACAAATAGAATATGATTTGTTTATTGAGTTTTTAAAACTAATTTACTTTTATACATGAAAGAAAACCGGAATGGTTGTCGTGGAGAAATCAAGAAAGTACCATAGCAACATCTAGTTTGTTTTCGGGAAGTAATGTTTTTTTTTTTTTTAATACTTTCTCATTGCAATATTCAGTTGTGACTTGATCTAATTAGTGAATATCGAAGTTACATCAGTTGTGTCATATTGCCAGTGTTCGCACTGGCTAATGAGCACAGTTATGAAGTTTCTTTTAAATTGCGGCAACGGTGAACTTACCTTTTTTGTTGTTGTAACAGGCAACTCCGAGCGGATGTTTAAAAAAAGTTGACATCGACGTTAACTAAAGTTGCTATGTGTGATCAGCGCTATAAGACTTGCACTCGCCATCCAGAATGAACTAGTTGCTTTTCTGCGACTTCGCCCGTGTAAAATAAAGCCTATGTCACCCGTTTATGTGTGATGTTCCGTAAATGAAAGAATTTTCATTCCCCATTCCATTTACTCTTTTACATAAATAATTTAATCTTCTCATATTCTCTGAGTTACTAGAAAATAAATAACTAATATAAATATAATACAACAATACGTATATTTTTTGGTAGGTGACTCGATAAAATCCTTTGTATTAAATATTCAAGAGCTCGATGCATGCATGATGGTGCAGTGGCTAGCGCGCTCGGTGCGCGATACAGTTATTAATTAACTTACGCAATGGTCAAGCAAAGGATGGGTGACCAAAAATTTGTTATCTCGAACTCCTTTTTCCTTTGGAAGGCACATTAAGCCATTAGTCACGGCTGCATCCGCATCCGTTAGGTATAAACCAATCCCCACAGGGTCCGCGTGGTGAGTTATAGCCAATTCTCCCTATTCGATTTGATTCTTTTCCATCTACAGGGAAGGAGATATTAATACCTCTATATTGGACTAGTCATGAAGAAGTAATGAAATATCAAAAGTACCTTTGATATGCCAGACCCGAAAAACATGATAGATAATTTTTAAAAGCTTTAAAAATTACATAGGAATCTTTACATACAAATACCTTTCGTTTTATATTGACGCTCATATAATACTATGTGTATTTGTCTATCTCTTCACCTAGACTAAATTGAAACAAAGTGATTCACAGCCTTTTGATAATTACCACCGTGAGAGTAAATCAATTATATAAGGGGTTAAAAATTATCTGTATGATATTCAGCAGGAGTTGATGATACTTTACCGCCTATGTTTCCAAGGGTTTGGCTCAACAAACGGGTGCGTCGTCGACATATTTTCCAACGAATATATGTCCATGGAAACTGGATCAATATTCTTCCGAAATATAGGTACATATTCTAGATGCCACGGTTGATAGGGGAGAGGGGGGCACATTAGAACACTTTTTAAGTAAAATATAATATTTATTGTATGGTATTACTAATCAAGATTTAATTTATGTTAATATTAGATATGGGGCTTATACTACATAACAAAAATGATATTTATTTATTTTGAGTTGTTAAATGTAACACAATTTCTGTTTTTTTAAAACTCAATTTTGTTCAAATGTGCCCCGTGGATGGGGCACATTTGAAATGCATTGGGGCAGTTTTGAAAAACCATGATAAAATGAAAACCATGTAACTAAGAATATAATCAACAGTATATTTATGTTATTTGTATCTAATACTATCATAGTACACTTTCATTTATTTCTTAAAATAAATTTTAATTGCATAAACTATATAAAACTCAGAACCACCTGGGGCAGTCTTGAACAAGAGTAACAAACTTATAGTTACAACCGAGATCAAATAAGATATTGCGAAACAATAGTAAAAAGTAATAACGTTCATAAGTATCTCAAAAAATACAACATTTCAAAAAGCCTTAGGAAGGAGTTTAAAACATGTTAAATATAAAATAAACAAACTAAATAACCTTAATGGCTATAAAAAAATAATTATGAAAAAAGAAACAAAATTTATTAAAGCTTGTTGAGCGAGAAAGGCTGGTATTTTCAGGTTTTTGCAAAGATAACACTGAGTGCCTTTTTTCATAAAGTTTTTCATCCATTCAATACCCGCAATCTTGTTATTTATTCACTTTACAATACGTAAGACTATAATTCATTTTAGACATTTTTATAAAGTACTTTTCCAGCATGCTCTCTTCATCGTTTGTGAAAACTTGATGCACAGTGTGTTTGCTATAATATTTTTCATTTTTAGGAGTTAAATTCTCCTTATATTTTTTGACTATATAAAATAAAATAGATGGTTTTATGTAGTATATTGCAGCAGCGGTCCTCAGCTTCATGCCGTCGTTGATAACACACAAAACAGCTCGTTGTGCAGCTTCTTCGTCATTTTCTTTTTTCTTTTTATAATTTCGTGTCATTATGACTGTAAATACAATACAATATTAAACCACTTAGGTACTTAATTTTCATAAAATAAATACCCATGTTTTATTTATGTGCACTGTTGAACATTTTATACAAAAGCAATTTGACCACTTTTGAAAATTTTTGTTCAAAAGTGCCCCAGTGATTTTTTTCAAATCTGCCCCAATACCGACCTTCAGAAATAAATATTCATAGACGAAAAACTAACTTGTGTTTAATGATCTTATATTTGTAAATACTGAGTCCATAATATATGCAACACTATAATATAATCACAACTCGAAAATAATACTTACTTTTTCAGAAATTTGCTTACAAGCAAAAAAAATATTTGTTTATTTTCTTCTTCTTAAAATAACCGGCAATATTTTTATAAAATGACTCTGACATTGACGTTAGTTGGGACCTGACAGATGTGTAGTTTGGTATTATCAGAATTAAAAAGGTTAAGTAGGTTAGAAAAGATGAAGAATGCGTTCATAAATCGATTGTTTCAAAACTGCCCCTGTTCTAAACTGCCTCCCTCTCCCCTACACCAAGCACCTTCAAAATAAGATGCGTGCTGTTAAGAATTTGAACACACGGTTATAAAACTGTATTATTAAATTCAGTTTCCTACGAGGTTTGTTACCCACAAACATAAAAACTGTTCTAACAAATTTTCAAGCTTGCAATTCTTTTAAATATTTAATTTCCAATCATGCAATTTATGTATTGTAATTATCAATAAGCTAGTTATTCAATGTTACGTACCAATTAATTGACAAGCGTCAATGAATCCATTTTACTTAAATGATTTATTAGAATTGTAAATTTTCATATTTCAAATTAACGTTCCCGACAGTATGAATGGAATAATTATGAAATGTATTTTTCAAATAACTCCATACATGCCTATGCTGGTTTATGAATCGATTTGAGCTTTTCGATTTTAATGAATACGTCTTATAAAACTACTAGCTTATGCCCGCGACTTCGCCCGCGTGGTAAAGTTACTTTCAGCAGCATTTCTAACGAATACTTATTCATATCGTGTAAAATACCTTAAATAAAGTTTCATGCCCTATTTTATCCACTTAGGGTGGAATTTATCAAAATTCTTTCTTAGGGGATGCCTAATTCATAGTAGCTTTATACATGCAAAGTCTCAGCCCTATCGGTTTAAAATTGACAAAGTTCCATACAAACTTTCATCCCATATTTTATCCCCTTGGGAGTAGAATTGATTGAAATCCTTTCTTAGCGGATGCCTACCTGTATGCCAAATTTCAGCCCGATCCGTCCAGTGGTTTGAGCTGTGCGTTGATAGATCACTATGCCAGTCAGTCACCTTTGAGTTATATATATTTAGATTAAGGCGTTCAGAGTAAAAAGATAACGAGAATAGCTTTAATGTTTTATGAAAGTAACAAAATAACTAATAAACTTCTACTGAAATTGAGCAGGGGTTTATGTATCCTATTCGTCTTCAATAGAAGAATTTCGCATTATTTTTCAGTTATTAAAGTAGTTTTAATTTTAATAGTTGGATTATCGTCAAAGCGAATTCTATTTTTTTTAATTTATTCTAGAAATAAATTAAAGTTGATATCTATGTAAACAATCTAAAAACAATCATTGAAAAAACATCGAATGTCTATTCTGTAAGAAATAATGGAGAAACACATAAGTAGATTTTTTTGCTACACGAGTTTATGAACAATTTGTGCAATTCCAACAATAAACTGTATTACAGATATGTCGAATAATAATGACCATTATAAGTACTACTAAATCTTTTGTTAGAAGTCGCTACCGCTTGTGGCTTAACATTTCTCACTGACATATATTTTATTACTAGTTTTTGCTTACGTCATTACTTCTATGGGATGTTTAGGTTGGCCGCAAGATACAGAGTACAGTTATTTGAGCTAAACAAAAACACTCGAATAATTATTATTGCATATTGCGGCATTAAAACACGGTTTTCTACAACGTAGCTATTATTTTCATATATACAGATTTTGAATTTAATAACATAACTTATCGGACACATTCATGGATGTAAGGTTTATTGGTTTAGATCACATGAGAATCGCATTTCTATATATAATTTTAAAATAAATTACCTACACCCTTTAAGCATATAAAATAAGGAATAATATTAGCCGTGTATTCTATACAATTAATACAGTTTACTGGTGGGCCTTTAAGCTCCCTAACCAAACATCGTACGGGTCTGACGCTATCTTGAAATGGGTCTGGCCACGGTCAAAGCTTGGAGTTTCATCTGTCCATTAAATTATTTATGACGTAACCATGTATTCATGAAATCCCGAGCTATATTAAAATGAATTTGAAGGGACTCACATTCATTTACAATATGTAACATTTTTAATTGGGCCCCGACTTATTCCAGATCGTTTCCGTCGTTTTCTCCATAGCCGAGTGGTTCGCACACCAATTTGAATCTCTGAGGTCCCTGATTCGATTCCCGATCGATCAGTGATATCTGATATTTTCCTACATGATCGAATTAAAAATATGGAGAACTAACTTTACTAACATTGTTCGCAGAATTGTTCAGCTGAAGTGGCAGTAATCGAGACATTGTTCTTTTGGCTGGAAGATTCTGGAATAGTTTGCTACACCACACCGGACGACGCCTAATGGAACCCGCAACTAGGTGGACCAACGATTCAATGAAGATTGTAGGCAGCGAAAATCTATGGGAAAGATTAGTCAGTAATGTGGTCGTGTTAAAATAGATGAGCCTTTTTTAGTACACCTTATATTTGCTAATTTATTTCTCTGTTTTTCAGTTATAATGTAAAACTATTATTTTAAAAAAAAATTTAAAGTATATAAATAATTTAATAACTAAAATAAACCAACTCAACATTTATTTTTGTTATCGAAACAAACAATGTATTATTACGCTCTGTCCTTACTGCCTTTCTGTTCTGTCTAGTCTATATATCAAATATGACAATAAAACATTTACAAATAGATACAAAAGCAAAACCATTGTGCGATTTCATGAATACAATGATATTAATTGCTTTCTTCGTGTTTACAACATTGTTTCATGGGCAAATATATATCGCTGCGAAGCTTTTGGGCAGGTGTCAATGCGACGGTGACCCTGACTCGTAATTTATTAAAAAGTAATCTATGTAAGGAGCTCGATTGCCAAGAGGTTAGCGCACTCGGTCTGTGATCTCGCATTGGACGGACATAGGATGGGTTAGACTAAAAATGTATTATCTCTAGCTCTTCCGTTACCCGGAAGGTGCTTTAAAAAGCCCACCCAATCGCACTAAGCTCGCGTGGTGGGTCATGACACATTCTCTGTTCGATTTGGTTTCATCCCATCCGAAGGGAAGGCTTAAGACTCAGCAAACATAAAAAGGCCGATGATGATGACTTTTTGTAACAAGACTGAACTGAAGTGATGAACATTGAATCAAAAGTATTGAATCGTAAAGACCCTGCAGTACTATTCTACAACAAAATCAACCTCGTACTCGACGTCGAGCACAGCGCTGTTATAGAGGTTCAATTAATTGAAACTTATTTCAAAAGGTAATACAGTGGTAATCTAATCTATGGTTATCTAATATAACCTACCTTTGAAAGGTATTACGATTACGATGTATGGTATTATGTAACGTTAAAGCCGCAACCGCTTTCAGAACGAATGGGTTTGAATGATTAAGAAACAATAAAAACTTGAAGTGATATTTGCATCTAACGCTCTCTAAAAAAGATAATAAAATTTAACAGTTTGATTTGTGACAATATAATCTATTTTTCCTGTATAAATATAATTGCTATTTTCAAAGAAGATTTCAATAAATATTATTATTATTCATCATCATCATCATCATCACCAGTCCTTTTACATCCCCGCTACAGGGGCTCAGGGCTTCCTTATGGATGGTTAAGGAGGATGGGCCATGACCCTCCATGCTGGCCGGGCAGCCGGGACCAACGGCTTAACGTGCCTTCCAAAGCACGGAGTAGCTCGAGATAATAATTTTTTGGTCACCCATCCCGTGACCAACCCTTGCGAAAGTTGCTTAACGACTACGATCGCGGGCTGCAGCGCTTATCCACTACGCTACCGAGCTACTACTTATTATTATTAAATAAATGTAATACGTCAAATTGCAAGCAGTGTATATTTATAATCTTACGCGATAGATTATAATACCTTTAGCGAATTATTCAATTTTACGGTGACATTCGGTAGCATTACCTATTGAACCCATATCCCTGAACCATTGAACCCATATCTATTTTTCGTTCAGTCTTTAAAGACAACGATCGAAGCAAATGATTATAAATATATTTATATGTATATTATTGTCGTCATATAAAGGCAGATTTCGGTCATTAATGTCACTGGCGGTCCGTACACAATCAATTGTGTCTCGATGTATGATCGAAATGAATGATCGTGAATTGATTTATAGTTATCAGTATTACCAACGTATTCGTAATACAACTTTATTATCTCGTCATTCTAAAATGAAGTTACATAAAAAGTAGATTTATTATCAACAATTTAACCTTTGAACTTTTTATGGTGTGCCCACGATTATAATAGTATTCTAATCGTCACATCTGCGACCACGACTTTAAAGATATCCACCAGAAGGTACCAGGTATATAGTTATCTTATATCAATAACTTAGTTATAAGCTTCAGATCGATAATTTCCAAGGGAATAAAAATTGAATAAAAACACTTTCTTTTAAAATATTAAAACCGCATTTTAATTCAGTTTGAGAATCATTTCCACGTCATGTGCCATCTAGATTTATTATTACCATTAGCCTATCAGTGACTATTGAGGCACAAGTCTTACATAATAAATGGGCCATGGCCCACCAAGCGGGCCTAGTGCAGATTTCTGGGTGTTAGCAACAGCAGCTGCAGCCGAGACCCCCAGATAATAGTTTTTTGGTCACCATCTTATGACTGACTATTACGAAGGTTGCTTAACTACCGCATCGCCGACTGACCACTCTAATCACTGTGCAGCAAGCGTCTCTAGAAGATTGATATTAAATTGTACCCTAATACAGTATTGCCACCTGAAAATAAGTAGAAATTTTTTATGACCGCCCTAAGTTTGTTGCGGATGTGCAATTTTCTTAATATCGTGTCGGACATCAACTTTCCAAGTTTGATTCCCGAGACATTTTCCTTTAAGTATCGAAACTGCAAAATTTGCTAGAAAGTTTTCTTTTCACTGACTCTGTAACGATTTCCTTTAAAAGTTTCGAAGCTTAAAAAAGCTTGACACTCTCAATACAAAGTGCTGAAATCGCCGATAAACTTCCGAAGTTTATTATCTTAATGAAACTTTTATATTACATTCACTGAAGTAATATACCTAACGTACTAATTAATGATGGTGGAAACTACGGTTTTATATTAGAACGGGTCTATCTTGATTTAACACAGTAAATAGTAATGAAGAGTATATGAATTTAATATCGAATTAGATTGTGCATTAATTTAGTTTAGAAGTTGTTTAAATAATAAAACACCCAATAAATTATAACATAACTGAAGGCGCCCTTTATGGCCTTAGGCAGGCTATGCAGGGAGGGAGATCGTAATCTCCTTAAAAACGTGGGTGGACTGTAAGGCGCAGTCAAGAAAAATAAATAATTAAATTAGCGGGTTTTCGCGATGTAAGAGCTGGTGACAAGTACGAAATAAATGGAAATATAAGGGGAGAGGCACTGCACTTACTTGTGGTCAATATGGCGCAATGGCGGCTCTCGAGCGTAGGCGGCGACTCCTTCCTCAGTATCACGGCGCTGTAGGTGGACTCCAACAGACGTGACAGGCCTGGTTACCTGGCCTGTCTCCTCCAAAATACTTATACGCTGTTATGGGCGTAATAAAACGCCTTGGTAGCTTCAGTGAAAACGTACTGACAAAAAACGTCGGCATGGCGGTTAAGTTTTATACACTCAAAATAGCACAGAACATCAGCACCTCTTCATTAACACTTCTCACCAGTACAATATGCGGAATTCAAGCGGAATTATATAGTTTTATGACATGGCGAAACGCAGAAGAAAGATTACAATGCGGACGCGGCGGGCGATTTTCTTCAACTAGCGCCTTCTACCGAAGACGCCATAGATGTCGCGGAAATATGTTCTGTCTCGCTCTTTCTCTCTTATTTTGTGTAGTGCCAAAGAGGGAGGAAGAGAGGAAAAGTACTAATGTCAACCAGCGAGAAATACAAAATGGAGATACTTATTGTAAAAGCGGCGCGAATAATCAAATTAATTATTAATATTTAAATAAATGTATGTTGGCGTTACCAATAACAATTAGTTATAAAAGTTTCAACAGTACAATTAACGGACTCGTTGCTAGAGAGAAACATCTTCTAGTCATCCGAATTATCTTCAAAAAAACTGGTTGAACCGAGTTAACGTAATAATATCTAGGCTACAATGTAATATCTGATTTTTTGTCATCTATACATAGTATAAAACAAAGACGCTGTACGCTGAGATCTTTCGAATTACACTATGGATTTTTTTAAATGCAGTTTTAATTAATATGGTGTGTGATTGGAGAGTAAGATTTGAATGCTGAATTCTGATCTTTATATTTTAAAACATTCTTATTATATATCGATACAAATAACATTCGATGGACACTTACACCCGCGTTGGCGTCGATCTGACAGATCAATTGGATATGTATGGACATATTCGTTGTTTGCGATACCGTTTGCAATAAACTGAATCATAGCTGGCCACGAGTTATACAGGTAACAGAGAAATCAAAGCTATTGAGTTTTATATATAAGCGAAGATAAAGTTAAGGTAAATATATGTTGTAGCTATCTGGTTAAAGCAGTCGTTCAATTGGACGGCTAGCTCTTTAATTGTATGGTACTATATACAATTAAAAAGCTACTGTATGTAATAACAATTGTAATTGTAAGGTACCACATTTTTTTGGGTGTTTTATTATTTAAACAACTTTTTAACTAAATTTATGTACAATCTAATTCAACATTAAGTTCAGATACTCTTATTTATTATTTACTGTGTTAAATAAAGATAGACCCGTTCTAATATAAAACCGTAGTTTCCACCATCATTAATTAGTACGTTAGGTATATTACTTCAGTGAATGTAATATTAAAGTTCCATTAAGATAATAAACTTCGGAAGTTTGTCGGCGATTTCAGCGCTTTGTATTGAGAGTGTCAAGCTTTTTTAAGCTTCGAAACTTTTAAAGGAAATCTTTACGGAGTCAGTGAAATGAAAACTTTCTACCAAATTTTGCAGTTTCGATACTTAAAGGAAAATGTCTCGGGAATCAAACTTGGAAAGTTGATGTCTGACACGATATTAAGAAAATTGCACATCCGCAACAAACTTAGGGCGTTCATAAATATTTTCTACTTATTTTCAGCTGGTAATACTGTATTTGGGTAAAATTTAATATCAATCATCTAGAAGCGCTTTCTGCGTAGTGGTTGGCGCGGTCGGTCTGCGATGAGGTAGTTAAGCAATTTTCGTAATGGTCAGTCATAAGATGGGTGGCCAAAAAATTATTATCTGGAGGTCCCGGCTGCAGCTGAAGTTGCTAACATCCAGAAATCTGCACTAGGCCCGCTTGGTGGGCCATGGCCCATTTTCCCTATTCGATTTATTTCGATTGCTATCTTGATGTAAGACTTGTGCCTCAATAGTAACTGATAGGCTTATTTCAGTATGGAGATCAAACATTAAAAGATAACAGCTGGTTTTTTTGTTATTGTGAGAATATCATATATTTCCTTTTTAATATATGATTTAATCCAACGACATTTTCTTTCGGATTATTAGTAAAAAAAAATCCTTTAATTTCTCAATGGCATGATACATCACGCTGTTAGTTATGTTACTTCCATGAAATACACAAATTTTTCTAATAATATATTTGGAAACTCATATTTTTATTAAAAAACGGACAAAAAATATTTAAAAAATAATAAAAAATATTTGTAAAAAATCAATAATATTATTGCGTTATGTATATTTTGTTTTGATCCAATGAAAATTTCCATGGGAATATTGAATACCAATAGCCTTATAATTATTTATGAAGCAAAAATATAACACGCAATATATGTAGCAGACTTTTGAGTTAAACACTACTAAAAATCATTAAAATCCACTCAGAAATCCTTTAAATAAAGTTTTATCATATTAAACTACTAAAAAAAAGTAAAAAATTAAGTTTTAGAAAAATCACTATTTTCTGTAAATTTTTTAGTTGGATTTCAGTAATTTTCATTGTCGCTATGATAAATAAAACCAAAATTTGTGAAAAAAATCCTGTTAGTAATTTTGCGGGAAGGAAATGAAGGTTTTTTGACTTGATGTTTTTTTTATATACCTTCCGTAGCTAAAATGAGATGGATTCTTAAATATAGTCTCTTGTAATTGGCTTACAAACTTGATTAAAAATATTCCAGGCTTATATCGAATTATTTACGTTTTCCTCGCATTTGTATCAGGCTATTATCATTCATTTAAAGAACTATGACCGTTTAATTCTATCAGACTACGTTTATGTCATTTCAAGGTTTATCGTATTCAACCCTAGCATGTGACATTGCTCGCTCGTTTATTCATGTAGTTGGCATCCAAATTTGATTTTCATCATGCCGCCTCTGTATTTCACATGGAACGATCAAATTTCCGTTCATAACTTAAACGCCTACGCAATACGCACGACGGACGTGGATTCACGTAGAGCACGGTCTACTATAAATACTTGCGAGGGTTCGATTACTAAGCCCAAGGTTGTTTATTTGTTCGGCTAGTTTCGGCGCTTTCCGAAGCTATCCTAAACATTGACTTAACAATATTTTGCTAAGCGAGCTAATTAATCGACGAGAATTTAGTACTTAAGGCATATTTTCATTAGTCGAAGTCATGGGCAGTGCGACAGAGGTTTCTGTAGCCAAATTTTGTATTTAATCTACAATTATACTTAACTAGCTTTTGCCCGCGACTTCGGCCGCATGGTGTAGTTACTTTGGGCAGCATATATTTTCCAAAAATACTGTTGTTTCTTGAGCTGATGGTGAAATTACTTTGATGTTAAAGTTTGAAGATACTACAAAAAAAAACAATAAATATCCAATATGTTTCAGCACTTTATTTTTGAAAACTTTAGAGATGTTGATCCAATCCAATCCAATTTGAAATACAGATGAAAAAACAGTTCTGAAGTTTATACAAAACTTAATCGAAAACGTAATCTACGCAAAATTATTTGATAGAAACGTTAGCGCAGATTACTTCAGCATAAATGTCATCTAGTATAGCAGAGCTTAAATTTCTTACTACATTTTGTTTTAAAACTCACTACTCTACTTAAAGATGAAAATGAGAAATTCTACAGTTTTGTATAGCCTGATATGCTGTTAAATGTACGGAAAAATACTATCTATGTCGGCAGCACTTCACACATTCTAGAAATTCATGAAGAGAAAAATTTTCTCTGGAGTTATACAATGAAACGTTAATGTGATTTTTAAATATATAATAAATCCACATTAAGATTCTTATAAAAAATATTTCTTTTTCTGAGTAACTTAATAAATCGGCTGTCCCAGGTCAAAACCTAGTAACTGTTTTGGACTAAATGTTACAGGAGAGCAAAAAAACACTTTTTAGGGTAGCCCTTTTAAACTATTTCACACCTGTCGAGAAATTATTGTTTACAAGAAGGAGTGGTTTGAATCTCTTAATTTGATATATTAATTATTTGTGTAAGATTCATACTACAAATTTTATGAGCTAAAATAGTTTTAACAAAAAAACGTCCAAGTAAAAATTGTTTCCCAAAACCATTTCAAACCTAGTAAGTTCTGTTACTAGATTTTGATCTGGTTTAACATATTAGCTGAAAATCAGGTTATCCAGACCAAAAGCTAGTGAGAGCTATCATGTAACTTTCAGTTGATTTGTTTACAACTAATAAAAGTAGTAAATAAAATATAAGTACAAAAAGGCAATATATATCAAAATCAGATTTATTGATTTAATCAATTGTTTCCATTTGACCAAAAAAAGACAAATCCAATGATTGGTTATTTACAGGCAAATTATACCAAAAAGCTTTTCTCGACGCTGGCATTAACGGTACTAATTTGGAGATGATATCGTCCTTCTTTGCTTGGTTAACTCCCCAAGGTTCTTCGACAGGGGGGGCAAAATAATTGACATTTAATTTTTTTTGTAAAAATTCTATTTCTTGAAAATTTTCGTCAAACCTGGAATAATAAAATGAACTAAGTATTTAAATCGAATTAAAAAAACTAAATTTTAATTTAATACACACAATACTACATATAAATTTATTTACTGAAACGTCTTGTACCTGGTTTTATAAAATAGGTTTCTTGAACCCTTTACGAATTTGACCTGGACCACAAACTTTAACTTAAACTCTCTGAGAGTTTCACCAAAACGACCAGCTCTCTTTTTCTTAGGCCAGTTACGACGATTTTGAATTTCTAATATTTTAATATTTTTTCTCGATCTCAACTCGCAATCCTTAAAATCTCCAAAATCGTAAATACCACGTTGACGTCTCATTTTTTGCTCAATATTAGCATGAACTGCATCAGCGGCCATATGAGTGTGTCCTTTAGTTAAATAATTAATTGTTATTGACTCGATTTCATTTGCTTCGTTATTAACTATCATGACCATAGCAGTGAAAAGAGTCCAATTTTTATTTTGGGCAGTACAATTATCGGCCCAAAGGTGATAATGCTGTACATCCCTTTGGTCATATAAAAAGGCTTTGAGTGCGTCTACAATATTGCTGGCGTCTCGTCCAGCAATCGCTTCGTGCCACAACACGCATACAGACATGTCATCCGATTTTTTTTTAATGGGGGCAAAAGTAAGCTTAAAAGCTACTAAACGACTTAAAAAGAAAGCATCCTTGTATTGAGGCATATCTGGAAGTAGGACAACTTTTTGTAAGTCCATACAAAAATATTTAGTCCTATTTTCATTTCTTTTGGCTCCATCTAGTCTGTATCGTTCTATTGCTAACTTAACTTTTTCTTGATGTTCTTTTTGTTTAGTCAAAATATCTTCTGGCACTTCAGTACTTTTATCTGTATGTTTCTTAATTTCTTCTTCATAAAATGAACATTCCGCACACTTATCGCCTTTTGGCATATTAAATGAAATATTAAGTCTTTTAATTGTTTGTCGATGAACTTCTACACTACAGCGAAAATCTGGATTTTTTAATTTAAAGTCGGCATGCATTTGCTTCAGTGTCAAATTCCGCGGTAAATATCTTACATTTGGGGCATTTTGCCTTCGATAATGACTGACGACTGGTTTATAATTTAAGATATGTTGTTCAATTATAGTCTTCGGTATTTCGTTTCTGTTACCTCCTCTGCCGTCTTTTAATACTCCACCATAGATGTTACCTTTTTTTATAGCATTACTTATTTCCGTAATGACGCCGTCTGTTTTATAACCTAAAGTGTCGAGAAAAAATTTTCGGCAAACAGGAATAGATTCATTATTATTATTAGGAAAATAAAAGAATCTAGATTCCTTTTTGATTATTTCTGGAGTGCCAGTTTCACTCACTCTGCGTTTTTTTATGCCAGTTATTTGAATACACTTGTTTAAAAAGTTACGTCGTGAACGAAAATCAAGTTCCCAATAATTATGCCAAATTTGAATCCTATTTCCAAGTGAAAATGACGCACACTTACGACTGCATTTACTTTTACAACTGTTAATTATCATTATGTGTCGACTTTTTCGTTTGAGAGAACATTTGGATTTTTTAATATAATTTTCCTGTGCATCTTGTTTGTTAGCAAAAATTGGACCAGGGTAATCTGCCACAAATATACTATTATTTTCTTCTTGAATTGATTTTTCATCTGTATTAATTGGTCTGGGGTTGTTGTCATCAGGAAGAACTTCAGTTTTATGTTGCCGTTTCGGCTGAGGCTTCAGGTATTTTCTAAGCCAATTTGTCGATAAAGTTACATTATCATCAGAACTGGAGCTATCGTATAATTCTGATGGTATATCGGCAACAGAATCACCTAAATCACTTAAAGTAAAAAGATCTACATCATCTATCTTTTCTTTGTAGTTATTAAATGAAGTTTCATTATGAACATAATCTGAGACTGCATTAGACGTAGATGGCTGTGGTTCGGTAGGAAAATCCTTAGCATTAGCTATATCCGAAACATCAATCGCGGAAGCAATGAATGTAGTGTCATTTAACATAATTTCTGATTCGGATAGCAAAAAAGGCAACGTAGTATTATTGATAGAGGCAGCAATTACACTGTAAGTTAATAAAAAAAACACATGCAAAACCTTCACCAAAAAAATATCACGAATAGGTAGATTTAGTGGTGACTGTGAATGAGCCATTCTTTTTTATTTACTTTAACCGTTATGATAGCGGTAGTCTTACCCGAAAATACTATAAAATATAAACCACGCTCAGTTACTTTGCCATGTTAATTCCACATTTATACTAAGAATATTTTATATTTCAGAGGATAAGAAAATGAGAAATTTATATAAATTTAAAAAAGAAAACAAATGTGTTTATTTGCGATTATAAAAAAAATGGCTCAGTTTCAATATTTATTATTAACAAAATGTAAAATTTCTCTCAACTTCGGAAGTACTTGTTAGTATACAACAAACTTATTGTAATTGATAGTTTGCAAATAATAATAAACAAAATAAAACATACAAAATCTGCGAGGAATAACATACAAGCGTAATTAATTATGTTTGATTAATAGCACAATATTAAACATCAACATTCCCAAATAAATGATAGAGTGAAAATATAGGTTAAAATACCTACTTACATGTATTTGAATAATTTGGTTCATAGCTTATATTTATAGAATCCATTATTCGTCTTGTTCGATAGTTACTATAATAACGTCTCCAGATTACGTCATATATAAAATACAAAAACCTAAATTTCAAGCTCGTAGCAGCAGACACGCACAGCCAATCTCTATAAAGCCTCAAAGGCGTCTGCCCCGCTTCGCCGATCTCGCACTCTCATGTCATGAGCAAGAAGGGCGCGGGGGGCAACTAATAATACCCAGCATGCCAGTAAAATAAGAATTTACCTACTACTACTAAGTAACTATAAATTTAGTAAACAAGACTAACTTAGTAACTCGATATTTTAATGTCTTACGAAATCCACAAAATGTTGTTTCTATACATTTATTCACTTCATAACCCAGTAACTATATTTGACCATTTCAGAAACCTAGTATGTGCTAACACATACTAGAGTTTTGAAATGGTCAAAGATACATACTAGGTGTTGAAATGGTTGAAACTTAACTTTTCATAAATTTAGAAGCACTTACTAGGTTTAAGGTACCCTATAACTTTTGATAGAAGTGAATTTTGATATAGGGTATTTTGGCATCTTGTGGGGACTTATTGGAAAACCACTTTTAACAAAAAAACACAATTTCCAATTTTTGTAGACTTACTAGGTTTTGAAATGGGACAGCCGAAATTAAGATAAGCGCCGCGGCCCGCGGTCGTTGTAGTTAAGCAACTTTCGCAAGCTCACCTATTATATTTCTAACCTATCACGTGACCTAAAGTAGTGAATTATATATTTATCATAACCTGCAACATATCCATAAAACTATAGAGATAGCCTTTGCTGCTGCACCTTCGCATTACACTCCTACATTTATCTTACTGAGCTTAATCTAGTAATTGTTTTCCGTTGCTTAGTCACCCTACTCTCTTTAATTTGTTGTACAACCTTAAAATTAAATAAATAATTTATCACAAAAACAATGCGACATCAGCGCCTGTTACTGAGACTTACGTAACTATTTTACGATATTATAACTTACTCTTGGCCACAACATGAAGAAATCTTGCCTATATCATTAAACGCAAATCATTAATTGATCTGGTCAGGCCACATCATAATGTGGGCAGCAAGATTTTTCTCATTTCATGAAATGGCTAGCTGCATAATGAATTGTTCAATTCTATGACTTGGCGACGATATTATACTCGGAAACCTTACATGATATGAATGAACAAATGTAATAAAATAGGAGTTGTAAAAATTATCAACTTGAAAATATTAGGTTAAGACCTATCAATACTCAATAAATTAATTACTGATGAAACGAAAAACACAAAGAATTGCAATTTTTTAAATCTAAACTTGAAGCAACATTTTAATGTTTTTGATTTAAAGCCTGTACAAAGTTCTTTGATCAAAATAATACCACGATTTAAAATATATTTGCCATCAGCTGGCTGAAAATTTATTCTAGGTATATTTTCTAGGCAAAAATATCTGCGTTTTAGAATATATTTAACGCCATCTAGTGTAGGTTATATATATAGAAAATATAAAAAATATCTTTTATTTCGTAAACAAAATTACTTGAACTTGAACATTTTTATCCATTAAAATTTCAAAAATGTAATATTTACTCAAAAACCAGTTTTAATCGCTATACACATAATATATTTTGTACATAATATTAGGTAATTTTATTACAATGACAAAACAGTTTGTAAATAATGGTTGCCATGGTTACACTTTGATCCCCATAAAATCTTTTACTCCCATTTTTATTTCTTTAAGTGCTAGTGCGAGTTTCATATAAAATTTTTCACTCTTTTTGACTCCCTTCGGGATGGAATTTCCGAAAATCCGTTCTTAGTACACCTCTACGTATTAAGGGGAATGTTCCCTCCAAATTTCAAGTTTTACGACCAGCGGTTTAGGCTGTGCGGTGTCTGTCAGCCAGTAAGTCAAGACATCTCCTTTTATATATGTATAGATTACGAGTATACAAGAGCGGCTCTTTATTTATCTTCATCTGATAATGAACAAAACTATTAAAAGACATGTCTCCCGCATTCAGAATGCTAAAGATCTTTGTACGCTTGCAGTAGGACCATTAGCTATTTCAGATTTAAAAGGAAAACAGAATTCGAGCACTTTATTTTATCGTTCATATAAAAAAGCGAATGACGATAAATTACTCGGTCTAGATGTAAAACAATACAATAACCTATTAGATGATAAAATAAATAAGACTTTGGTCCCTAGACGATCATATACATACGTGCTGTCATGCATGCGTCACTGTACGAGTATAATTGTATGCAAATATACTTGCATGTCATTTGCATCAGTCATCAATGGCACGGTCACGCATGCATGACAGCACGTAATACATACCACATGATCAAGTAAGAATCGCTTTACAAGATATAATACAATATAAAGAACTGATATACGAGTATGTTGATAGAATCAACAAAAAACCCAAATAAATAAAGTGATTTTATGGTACTATTTTGAGACAAAAGCTAATTCAATGTTGCTGTTCCATCGTTATTAAGACCATAACCTGAAGAGATAAAAAGGAAAAGTTGTGAGATATTTCAACAGTAATTTTCTTTAGGAAAAATCTTGGGCCAAGTATGTTTTTTTTTTTCGAATAATAGATGTTTACAAGTTATCATCCCCTCGATGCTTTGGCCGTCTGGAGATGGGAATTAATGGCGGGATAAAGTGATCAATTTATCACTCTGACCGTGACATAATTTATAAAGGAGATAGGTGCATTATATTTTCGGGAAACTTCGTCCAGAGTTCGATATTTCACTTCGTTGCAAATTCGCGAGGGAAGCGCTAAACTTCTGACAGGAATATATTGAAAATATCGGATATTGTTAAAATTCGGTGACCAAAACAGTGCCGTTGTATTCTATAAATATTTTGCAAGAAATATATAAACATATAGCACCTCATACCCTAAACAGAAATAGAAAAGCTTATAATGAAAGAAAAACAAATGATCACTTACCCATACGAATTTACTTTGCCGATAAGGTTGTCGATTTGTATTTAATTTCATTGTTTATTCTCGAGTTCTACTATTTATTAGAAATGTTAATTATTATATTTGATAAATTTTGCATCCAGAATGCTGAAAAAAATCTTAATGACAAATGCTTTAAAAGCTGTTTATTCTATTCTACGTTAAAATGTCAATGAAAAATATTTCTGTTTATGTTTATTATTAAACTCGAATCGATCGATGAACATTTTACTTTTACTATACATTGTTATTGTAATATTCAACAAAAACTTAATTATTCTTTGGCGGAATGGACCGTATTTAGGGATGAAACGATACGAGTAAATACAAGTACTTACTCGATACCTTTCTTTCGATACCAAGTATTTTGGTACCGATACTTTAGACGCGAGTAACGAGTAGTATCGTGGAGTAAGTATTTGTATCGTTACTTGGTCGGTCACTCACTGAGAATTGTCAAAAAACTCATGTGCACGACTGTTTACTCTGTGGTAAGTCTAAAGTATGTCTCATGAAAAATTACCACTGATGCGGCGTCCCTGTCGTATAATAATAAGCATTGCCAACACCTACTAATTTTATGTAGTCAAAGCTCTATCTGGAGAAATCCTTACTAACAAAAATTTAAATTATACCTAACTATATGCATTGCTTTTCATGCCTGAACCTGCTTCTCTTTCTTCCGTAAACAGATATTGCTATTTACTGTCAATAGTATCAAATTTGCTCTAAAAATCTACAAAAATGACGACTATGGCGAGGTATTTTAAAAGTATTTGGTACGAGTTAGGATCGATACTTTTCATTCGATACCGAGTAGGAATCCATATTTCCGATACGGTATTGAGTAAAGCTAACGACACCAATGTTGTATCGTTACATCCCTAACCATGATAGAGGAAGGAACCCTCAAAGACGTTAACACCTACCAATCCGTACTCGGCCCGCGTGGTGGATCCTGGCCATAAATAATAATCAATTTACCAATACAAATACATTTTGATTGAAAGTGTAAAACTCCGGCCACACGGTCTTTGTAACATACGCAGCTCGAATCAAAATAATGTAAGTGAATTAATAAAACTACATGCTGATATTGTTCATTGACCAATTTAAAGAATTTGTAAAAGATCAGTAGTTTAAATCAAACATTATAATTTCTTTCTCGTGTATTTTTTTGTAAAATAATTGCCATTTTCAGATGCTTTAACATTAAATTAAACCTATAACTTTTGGTTCACTACCTATTTTTGGTGCGAAAACGTGGATTAATTTATCAAACAATTAATCTAATACAAACGATTTTGAATAGAAAAACATTTTCTTAATGAAATATGCTCAGAAAATCCACTTTGTCCCTAGAGAGCATAGCATTCTGTCCCTAGAGAGCATAGCGTTCATAGCATTCTGAGATGGGACATCCAGAGCAGTCGCCCGGATGCGAAAATTCATGGCTTCCAGTCCCATCGTAGAGTGTCAGGAGCAAAGTTGATTTTTTAAGCATTGTTAATTCCAACCTTACCAAATGTAATAAAAATAAAAAGATTATAAACAAAATTTAAATAGGTATATAAGTACCTACCATAAATTAATTTATTTTACATACACAACAGACGAGTCGATACGCAATATTCTATATTTTGTTACATATACCAATTACTGAGAAAATTATTCAAAATTTAATGCGAGAGAATTTTACAACACTTTTGTTTGCGTTTCTATAAGAAACTTCTTATGTAAATTCGTAATTACGATAATGAGGTGTTCGGTTACTGATTTGAGGTAACTCGATGGGGAAAAGTTTCAGGCGTCGATACGTGATTAAAGAATAAACAACAGCTCTATTAGTTAAATAGGGATAATGCCTAAGTAGAGGGTAGCTCGGTTGCGAAGTGGATAAGCGCTGCAACCCGCGATCTTCGTTGTTAAGCATCTTTCGCAAAGCTCGATCACGGGATGGGTGACCAAAAATTATTGTCTCGAGCTACTCCGTGCCATTAGTCCTAGCTGCATTTCCAATCGTTAATACCCGCCAAACCGCATTGTGCCAGCGTGGAGGATCATGGAACATCCTCCCATAAGAAAGGCCTCATAAGAAAGGCCTTTTTTTCTGCAGGGCGGACGTAAAAGGACTGGTGATGATGAAATAAAAAATAATTTTTATTAAGTGCGTCAGTAAGACAATATTAGAGAATAATTTTTATTGTTTCAATTTAACAAGGAATTAGTTATCGAACATTAAACTTGAGAAGGGCTCGCTACGTCACAATTATATATAAAATGTAAATGATACCTAACTAAATGCATTGCTCCAATCAAATGCCTGACTGACAGACATAAAAGAGAGTCCGCTCTTTGACTCCTTGAATAAGCTTCTTCCACGAAATGTTTAGCTATATCTTCATAACCATGAAATCAAATCAATGCATTTTGCAATTATGCATTTATTGAGTCTAGTCTGTTACATAGCACTTGTGACAGTCAAAAACTATGCCAACGGTTCGCAAAACTAGGGCAGGAGACCTTGTATTGAAAAGAACCGGTAAGAAAATCAGCAAGGGCTGCTTTTTTCTCCTTGTTTCATTTCACACAGAAGTTTTTTTGAAAAGTGACATTATTAGACTATGCAGTCACTTTCCATTACAATATCAGAAATAACAAGACATTTTTCGATTACTGACCAATATGCGGGTTGCCGAATCATACGTACTCATTGACAAATAGATACCTATACAGTATTCACAAAAACAGAAAATAGACGAAATTAAGAAGTTCAGAGCAGACTCACCCCCACTGGCAGCACCCGTTCACGAGCATGACGCATGAGCGAGCTATCGTCTCGCTCAACCATATTTTAAGGACCATAACGACCCGCCACACACGACACCACCACAGAATATTTTCAGAGTCTGTGACTACTCTAGGTACTTAACTTATGCAGTGAATTAAGGAAGCTAGTTCTAATACATTTATCAATGGCTGCAGGACATAGCACATAATACATAGGTACAATCTTAATCACATTAGGTTTAAATATCTAACACCATTTAGATATTCTTTAACGGTATGATATCCTTTGTAGACAATTTTTAATAAGACTTTTAAAATGGTTTATTGGCAAATCTGGGAAATGAGAAACTGGTGGAATTCCTCAGTCTTGAGATTATTTGCAATTATATTATAGGGTGTAAGGTATAACATTAAATCACTTACAACGAAATACTATGATACTCACTCTATGCCGGTCTCGATCAGAAAGTAAGATTATCAACCAGCAAAATAAAAACACGCGAATTCGTATACGAACAAGTAATAATTTAAAATATTAACGGCCAGCATTGACCATAACCCGAATAGTAAACCTACCTATGGTAATGTGCATGGATATTACAGTACTATTCCTTAACCCATGAATCAAACTAAACCAATTCAGTGAAAGCAGTAAAGAAGTATTAAAATCTTTTAAGTATTGTTGTGAATATAAAAAAAGAAGCATGTAAAGAATATAATTAAATTAAGAGTTATCAAAACTTTTGTTTGCTGGGGAAGAAAAGAAATTATTTACATATCAATCTCAAATACTATATGTTTTCATAATTACACAATATTACATAAATACATTTGAAGATGTTTAAAAATATTTTTTTTAATAGAATTATAAACTGAATTATTAGTAATTTTACTATAAAATTAATATTTTAGTGTGTATACAGTAACCTATATAAAAAATACTGTAAGTTTCACCTAAGTAGGTGTTTAATATAAAAAATGGGGGTAAGCAGTTTATGAAGATTTTTTAAAAATTAAAACATACAAAACTAAAGCATATCCTATGTCAACATGCACAAAGTCCATAAAAAATATGACACGAAATGAAAATTTTAAAGGCAGAAAAATATGTAGGTAAAAAGACAGCAAAAAATATAATAAGCCGCGATAAAGACTTCATTTCAAGCGAGCACAGTACGTATGTGCTCCATCAAGTAAAAAAAAACTTCTTGTTCATTGCAGCATAAAAAACTTATTTTATGAGCTTGCACAATATTTAGTATGTGCAACTTATTTTAAGAGAGATTTACTCAGTAACATTTTTCATAATATACTCAGCTTTATGAAGGATATATTTCTGTATGATATTTCTTGGGAAGTTTTTGTTGATTTTCTATCCCTTTCTCTACAGACTTGGATATGATTAGAACTCAAACTTAAACTCATTTATTGCTTTCTTGTGGTAAAAGAAGACGTTCTTTTTTATGTGTATCTTGACATGAATTGTTAATAACTGGATTGCTACCATGAGATTTATAATTACTGAGTTCCTGATATTTTGGCATTATTGCAAGCTTCATGATCAAGGAATAACTATTTTTTTTGCGAGTGGGTGTTACTGGGATACATCAATAAAGGCAACTGTTATTGTCAATTATTTAAATATTAATGACCGTGAAAACTTAAAAGAGACTTTGATATGATTTTAAAATATAAACAACTAACTAAATTTTCAATATAAAAATGTGCAAACGTACTACAATTACTGTGCGTACCATTAACATTATTTTTGCTTCCACTAAAAAGATTTTATTGTTTATTAATAAAACAATTAAGTTAATATGTTGTTTTAAAGTTTCTTATTCATAAACATACTACTCCTTGATTATAACGGTTGCGACAGCGCCTAAAGATTGGAAACTTGGTAAACATATTTAAACAAATATCAAAACCTATTTTTGTATATTTTTTATATAATTAAGATTTCAATTAGTCGTCAAATAGATTCAAAAAACCTATTTAGAGTCTTTCAGTTATGTTTGAGTTTTTAGTAAACAATCGAAGATATGTTTTATGTTCATAAAATGAATTTTATTTGGAAATATATGCATAGCCTTAGAATAAAATTGGTTTAAAATTAGTAATTTCGTACAACATTGCCTTAATTTCGCAAAAATAAGCTTCAAATCCTTTTTGAAGCTTATTTTTGCGAAAAATCAGCTTCACGTTCCTATTTTGTGCGATTTTTTAAAGAACAACTTTCTCCCTAATTACTACGCAGAATTATTTATGCATGCTGCAATTTTACGTACTTTATAGCCAGCTCTAGTATTATGTGTTATATTGCCTAGACGACAACCGAACTCTCTAGCCATGACACTAGTCAGGATACATATTACGAAGACGGCAAGGGTGTAGGGTATTCAGATCATGGTAAGTTTTTGGGTGTAATACGTACTCAGTAAGAGTTAAGTTTTAAGGCACACCTCTCAGCCATTGTCACACCCTTGCCGTGTCACACCCTTGCCGTCTCCTTGTTAGTGAAATTATGGCAATATTTCATTTCACTTTACTGCTTCGACATATCTTTTTAGTGGATATACCACTAAATTGGAAATACTGTTTTCAATTCATCATCATCTTTAACAATCTATGATATTCATTATTATGGCTAGAGGATTAGGTAGTTGCACCCCTGACCTCCGCACTGGATACTGAGTGATGTATACTCTTAATACTAGATGTGTAGCGATGTATAATAAAATCAATCATTATGAAACTCCACATTTTTATCACGAACTCTTCCAGCTTATCGCGAACACAAAGTACAAGCTAAAACTTCTTTTTGTCGACTCTTGAGATCATAGAATGACAAGTATCCGAGATGTTCTTAATCACCCTTTCAATTTTAGATTATACCGAAAGTTTTAAACTGAACGGTCCTCGATATTCTATCTAACCGGTAACGTCCTAGCTTAGCGAAAGATTAAAGTAGAATCGATATTAGCTAACTCACATCGGTTCCAGACATCATAAAAAAATGATTTATGAAGCCAGTATTCGTTAAAGTTATCTGTAATCGATATTTTTTTTATAGAAAAAAGTTCACAAAAAGTTAGTAGTCTATGTACGGGAAGTCCGTTATATAGATTCTAATAAACTGATAAAGTAATAAAACTGTTATGTTCTGATAAATATATACATATATTTGTAAAATTAATTAATTATAATGATTATGAGAACGCGAGGTACGCTTGATGACCGAGTGCGAACTGATTTTGTACTTTACAATTAAGATATAAGAGATATAAGAGTTACGATGAAGTAAAATTGGGGTCGACTTAGAACAGATGATTCGAGGGAAAATGCAAATTACCCGTACAGCCTAAACTCCGAAAAAAAACAAAGATTTTTATTGCCATTTGCCCCACATTTCACTACGCTTAAATACATTAAATCAATGTGTTATTTGGAATAAGTTTAGTCTATATTTACTTAAAAGCCCCTGGCCTCGTTTTTGAGATTTCTAAAGTTCAAGCAATATATTTTGGACGGAGTTCTCAATACCATCTTGACTTTTTAGTTATTTGTGTGTTTACGTCTAAGGCAGATGACCCCGATTTCGCCAATTTAAGATTATGAGCTAGTTTTGGCCACTTTGAGAGTTACGATGAAGTTAAATTTGATACTACATAGCTTTTAATGAAATTAGTTTTACCATAATGAAACACTTGTGAAAACTGTTCACGGTAAATGAATATAATTCTCTATGCCTTAGTTAGAACGCTTTGAGGATCCGAGTGACCAAAAACGGAGCAGTAGCCGAAACTGGGTCTTTTGCTCTACTTAATCACTTAAAATTAAGTTAAAAACCTACTTAGTAATTAATTACGTGTAAACCAGCCATTAGATTGAACGCGTTCTTGTAAAGGTCGACACGTGGATTGAAGTTGGCTATCAACTGTCGTCAACGGCCGCTGTTCTTCATTAATACGGTTCAAGACTAAGACGATTATCAAACGACCTGAATAAGCCAGATTACAGACACGCCTGCACAATTGGATAGGTTTATAGTTAGAATTGCTGTTAAAAGCTTAGTTTAATTAATTAAAGTAGATGAAACGCTCCGGTATAAGTTAAAGGTGCCGTTAAGGGTCTGTCGATGTTTTTTTCCCTTAATGGCCAATGTTTTGTAAGATTTGATGGCATTTTTATAACCGTAGATTAAATTCGAGTGAAATAATAAAGATTTTGGACGACTCACTTTTAAAGTCTAATCACTTTTCTTTTTATAGAGATAATAATTAAATTTATTGGGTCGTAATTGACTTGACTATGATATGATTATTATTTTTTATTATGAGTTAAGACTTGGGAAGATTTACTTTTGGAAAATAATTAGTGTTGGGTAGGTATTAGGCATAGGAAAAATTACAAAGAAAATTAAATGCGTACATTTTCTAAGAAAATTGTCTTTATAATTTTGCCGCTATAAAGATAGCGAATAGCGTTTGCCTACCCCGCGAAGGATACAACGATGTCAAGTTAAACCGATATAATTTTCAATTTTTTTGGTACCTTTACTTTAATAGTTTAGTAGTACCAATGTCATTTTAATATTGATCTACCCACAATATTTATTAATTGCTGTAATTAAAATCATATTTAGATTTCTTTGTTCGATTAAAAATATATTCGACTTTTCACGTAATACACTATCTCATTATCTCGATTGATAAATAGTCAATAACTTTAAGATCGATTTTACGCCTCAGACTTATAACGACGAACGAAGTAATTTATGAAGTCACTTATTTTTAGGGTTCCGTATCCGTAAAGTAAAACGGGAACCCTATTATTAAGACTTCGCTGTCTTTCCGGTACGGAAGCTTTTGTGCGCGACTCCGACTCGCACTTTGTAGATTTTTTAAGCAAATATTTATTTTATATTATCTGTATAAACGAGATTGCATAAAAATAAAAACAAACCAATTATTCAATAAATTGGCACTAAACAAAGAATGTCACGCTTTACCGCTATCTACAAATTGGCGTAGACTCAAGCCTGTTACCATGGATACTATTGCTGATTTCCTTACAGCAATGAAGGGACCGATGGCCCAAAAACACATCGCATCCCATTTCCGGGATAAACAAAACGCTTAGTTACTCGTCTCTTATTTAAATTTCTTGTAAACGCTCCCCCAAGTCGAGTTAAATTTACCGAGAACTAAATAAGAACTTTGGTTTTGCTGAGTTTTTCTCCAATTTCTTTATGCTCGCAGTAAAAGGAACTGGCGATTTTCAGCATGATGTTATTAAGGTGCCTAATAAATTGCTGCTTGAATAGGTTTTCTGATTAATTATGGACGGTTCGATCGCTTGTATTCGTACCGTAGATTTCGTCGGGTATTACTTAAGATATTATATTAATTAGCCCATTTGTAGCCTACTTTCTTTTATTTCCTTTGATGATCTCGAGTAATTTAGGATGTCTCCATTTGACTGAATAATAACAACTTTATTTAAAAAAATGTTAATATAATGTCATAAGTATATGTAATCTGCCCCCTAATTGTCTAATTTTAAATCTAATGCAATCGCTTTCAGTTTGAATGGCGTTGCACAACCATTGCTGCATGATACAAATACTTTTTTTTCAACTGTCTTCAGAAACAAGCAATGGTTGTGCAACACCTTTCAAACTGAAAGCGAATGCAAAAGATTTAAAATTAGACAATTAGGGGGCGGGTCTTGTTCGTGCGTGTGAGTTTAAAAATATTAATATAATGTCGTTTGTCGATCCTTTCTAGAAGAAATTAATTAATTATTTGTATTTTTTTTTAATTGAAGCTCAATCTTAATCTTATAGACTACTATTTTAACCATATGAAGAAATTGCTGTAATAGAGTAGGACCATTAATATGATGCTCAGGAATTGAAGTCAAACAATTATCTGCAAAATAAAGTTTTTGGCGTTCCTTTTCTATACAACATTTTTATTATTACATTGATTTATCGAGAACTGCCTACTATGACCTATCCCACAAACGTCTGACTGAAAAATTCTGATCCGAAATTACATTGCATTTACATACATTGTGTAAATTAAAGATAATGTTACTAAGTTCCTGTTGTATTCCGATACTCATAAAAAATTTACAATCTGCCCTCGGGGCTAACATATCCAAGTTTCGAACAATTAAAAGTCGCTGCCTACAATATGATTTTGTCATTAAAAATATTTGGAAGTCGCTAATGATCTTTTTTATGTACGGAAACTAAAGTTTTATGTCCTCGTTCTGTGTTATAGGTGGGTAGTGGAAGGAGGCTTTAGTCACAAATACATCACGATTCTTTTTTTTTTATGTTTTCCAGCGCGTAATTTATAGCATGTGTCAATAACGTATGATATATCTTGATCCGTCCATGCCGTAGGTAAAAGAATTTTTAAAATCGGTTCAGGAGTTTCGGAGCTTATTCGATACAAACAAACAATGAAATCTTACCTCTTTTTATTATTCGTATAGATATAAAACATACATATATTTCAAACCTATTGTAAACAGAAGAGTCGGGAAATAGGCAAAAAGCAAAACCCGCTCTTCAATTTTTTTCCAACTACCCTGCGATTCTGCAAAAATCCAGACCCAAATTCGAATTCACTCATGTATCCGAATTTACGTCATTGAGTGTAGAAATTCTATTGATTCCATTTTTTTTATAAAATACAAAAAAAAATGATTGATACGTGACTTAGATATTCTATTCCTATGTCTTTTCGAAACTCACTTCCCTTATGCCACAAAACGTTTGTATCCTGTTATTACCAATTCAAGTTTGAGCGGAAGCCGCTTTTTGGTATAAATTCGGACACCTGAGTGAAGTCTGATTAGGATTTTTACAGAATCGCAGGGCTGTAAACAAACTGCAAGAATAATGCAACATAATTGTTTCCTAATTAAAATATTATAACCTGCAGAAAATAAATAACTTTGGAAAGTCCGGTAATACGATTGATGACCAGCACGCGTGACAAACTCGAGAAACGCTTTGTCTACACTCATTTGTCAGTTTCTCGGATCGAGAGTGAGATATCGTATGGGCGCACCCGAGAAAAGTGACATTTGAGTGTAGACAAAACGTTCTCGAGGTCGTCATGCTACGCGTGCAATTATTACCCACCAAATCACTAGGCCGATGAGGTTGATTATGGTCCGTTCTGACTATATAATTGACTGAATTTTGAATTGAATGAATAATAAACGTATGAAAATGTGCTAAAAATATATTAATTACTCATGAGGTACCAAACATACAAATGGACTAAATTTTGTCGCGTATCTCTCCTAATGATAGTGTAGTTGGTTACTATTGAATCTCAGTTATTTTTTTACAATTAATAATAATCCTTAATATATGTAAAAGGCATACAAATTTTCGGTACAGATGTTTTAGGGAACACCTGTTTGTTACCGAAATACCGCGATAGGTCGTTCAGATTACATTTTAATACGCCCTTACCTCAGGTACTCCATTTAATATTTACGAGAAAGGTTCCAGTGTTGAACAGAAAAAATATTGTTTCATTTTTTCAAGCATAAAACACGCTATTTAACCGAATGATTTAAATACTAATTCACTTATAGCAAACAAGGAGTTATAATAGGAATATTATATTTCGCCATCACTGACGTCTCTTTCAACATTGTTTTTACACAACTGCCAAATAAAAGAGCTTATTGTGTTTAGATTTAACTTGTATAATATGCAAGTTTCTTTATACTACCATAACTTTTGAAAGACTTAAGTGATAACATGTATAAGGTATTAGATCATCTCGAGTTGCACTGGTTATATTGTATTTATAAAAAAATATTCAAAATGGTGAATGTAAACAACCATGATCCGTGTAATAAATGTGAAAAATAGGTATTTGATCAAATTCGTATATAATTAAAAATACTCTTAATGAATAATGCTCAAAAAATGGGTTTAAATCCCATCTTAGGGTACCAGGGACCAAGTGGATTTTTAAGCGTTTTTCATTAAGAAATATTTTTTTCTTGAATTATATCAATATGGGTGTCAAATCCAAGGTCTTAACGAGTACATTCTAAATATACATATTTTGTATATATAATTAACTGCTCACTAAAAGGAATAAAAATAAATAATTAAAAAATACTACTTGTCAAAATCGACCTAAAAATAAAGATTGCAGTCGGAGGACCGCTCTGGGGCAACAATTTGTGATATAACAAGTCCCCCGTTAGTTTATTTATTGACACAAAGGAAACTTAAAGATGATACGTATCCCTAATAACAGGATATACTTCCTGGGCATGTCTCTTTATGTTCCATATTCCAGTATAATAGAGAATCTCATAGTAATAATATTAATGGAGGTGTGATGGCTTTACCGGTATTTATTACATTATCAATGTGTATTTGGTGACTATAATATTTTAGTATACTTAACATGCTACAATTCTAAGAATTATTCAGTTAAATTTTAATAAATTGGGTACTTTTATTTGCTTTACACATACATATTTTCTAAAAATCTCTTTTCAGACCTTACTTTAATGTCCCATTTTTATATTAGATACTTGCATCGCTATTTTTGAAGTACCCTATTATCAATTTGGATATCGAAGACTGAATTGAAGTTTCATAGATATTACGATCTACTATGTAAATGTAAGATAACATAATAGCTGATATTATAGTCAGAAATAATACACTCACAGGCACAATTAACCACCCACCTGTATCATTCATCACCCTGTTTAGTTCCGTCAAATATGGCTTATCAACTGTTTTGTTTTTTTTAAGTGGATACTCTAGCAATAAATAAAATACTTATACCATCATTATTTTGCCTAAATTTGTGTAACCGATGGGTTTTCAGAATTTAGTCCTTGTTTTACATTGTTGCTGTTGGGTTACCGAGTTAACATTACCTGTTATTTTATATGGGCGAATATTCTTTAATTTGAAATTATAGTGTTTGCTCATTATTTTGTGATTATAAAAAATGCTACTCGATACAACTAATATAGCTCTAGCACTAGCGCACTAGCTTTAGCTGATGCGGGGTATAGCTAGCGTTGCATCGCTCGCACACTCTGCGTAACAAACTGTAGAGATAGACTTCATTTTGCGCGAGAATATGTTGACTGGACTGTAGAGGAATGGAAGAACTTACTGTTCTTAGATGAGATCAGAATATCCTAAAGAGGTCCAGATCGACATCAGCTTGTCGCAGGCGTCAAAATGAGAGGTTTGCTCCATGAGGTATAGGAGGGTCCATAATGGTATAGGGAAGTATCTATTATGAGGCTCGTTCCAATCTTGTTGTGTTCGATAGAGTCAGTGTAAACGCTCAAAGATACATGGAAGAAATTCAAGACCATGTCATATCTTTCGCTCCGTTCATTGGTGACAACTTCAGATTGATGTATGACAACGCATGTTAATGAGGTCGGATTTCAAATGTTACCATGGCCCGCACGCTGTTCCGATCTTAACCCAATAGAGCACATTTGGGACAATCTTAAAAGACGCACCCGAGCATGAGTACCAGTCCCTACGACTATAGGAGAGCTAAAAACGGCTGCAGTATAGGAGTGGCACAATATCTCCCAATTGGATATTCGAAACATCTTGGATGGATTGACAAACCGACTCAAAGAAGTCGTAAAGACCAGAGGTGGCAATACCCTCTATTAATTTTTATATTTTGAAATCAACATTTTAAAATTTTCTTTAGATTAAAAAAAAAAAGATGTTTGGTAAGCAAGTGGTAATATAACACTCTTTCCAATAGTTTTGTTGTTTCCATTTCTTTGAGATTACTTTTTAACATTCCTTTCATAAAATATGATTTAAGTTATGATTCCTGCGAATTGAAAGAAATAGAAGGTGGGCGATTAATTGTGCCTGTGAGTGTATATTATGATTACTAATATTAATATTAAAAAAAATTGTTTGTTTATTTGCATCGAATATTCTTCCAAATTACACGACGTCAATCAACGTTTAAATATGTTTATTCGAATATATATCTACTTAAAGTGGAATATTATTATATATCTATCACCTGTGATTTGTGACTAAGACATTGCACTAATATATTGGCCTTAATATAGATAGTAAGTACAATCGCGAAGTTGAGACTCCGTACAGATGCTATTATTACGTTTTCAGAATAGGCTGTTTGTATGTTTGTTGTATCTCCCTTCCACGTAAGGGTTCTAGTATGTAGATATATTTCATAGGTTTTTATAACATTGGTAGCAGACGAAGCGCGATTGTTTTTCCAAAATTACTTTATTTTAATCAGCAAAATTGTCCTACAGGTGTCATCAATGCGATTACCTTTTCAATTGGTGTGTAAATCAAAGTCAAACTCACAATTACCTTTAAGGTAAAAGTAAATTGTTATTAAAAAAAAAATTAAGTATTGATAGTTTTTTAAATCTTGTGGTAAAAGTCGATTACCTTTATTAAAATTGATAGCATTAAAATTACTATTTAGTATGGTCCCGGAAAATTTCTTCTTAGTAATTTGTTTTTTTTCTTTTATTATCAAGTAAACAAACATATACTTACATAACAATCAATTTAAGATAACATCTAAAAACTACTGAGGTTTGAGTTGTGTTATCAGAGTTTACAACTTGTTTTTATTTTCGTAATTATAAAATCAGATGCAACATATTATTACAAATACGAACATTACAATCAATAGACGGTTACAATAATAGCCTTAAATGATTTACAACGTATTAAAAAAAAACTCGGTTATGAGTTTTCAACATTTTTCAGTTTGTTGTGTATAACATACATTAGGGATATAAATTATGGTTTCCAATAAAAAGAAAATCTACCTCCCTTCTAATTTCACTCGAGAGAGGGGATAATGGGTGGAACAGGTGTCGACAGGGCTGTTTTAAAACTGCTTTTTTGTTTTAAACTTAGCTCGGGTCGTGTGTAATTCCTTTTATATTCCAACGAATTGTGTTTAAATAGGGTAATATGGAGTTTTTTTTTGTTTTATTTCGTACTCCACAGCTTATTTTAATGAACGTGAGAGTAGAATGAAATTTTCATAACTAATACGTTTTACATTATCAAGGGTTATTTTGAAATTAATATTTCAGACATTTTTAAAAAGAGAAAGTATACGTTTTTGCGGAGATTTATCTTGTGTTTATTGGTCTAGAGGATAAAGGACAAAAAGTTAATCTACTCATGTTAATTGAAAAAATCGGCGAAATGCTATTCTTGTGTGTACAATATATAAGAAAAACTTAAAAAATAAGCCCCACTTCAATATTTATTTTATTCTGTTGCTATATAGTGGCAACAGAAATACATCATCTGTGCAAATTTCCTCTCTTTTACAGTTTATAAGGTACAGCCTGGTGACAGACGGATAGACAGATAGATGAATGTTGGGGTCTCAATAATACTGCTGCTACACTAACAGCTGCTAGTTAACAATTATGGATTTAACATTAAATATGTTAATCTCAAAATATAATTATTGAAAAATAAGAACTAGAACATTATCTTCCAAAATTTATAATTAATTTACAGCATATAATTATTGACATAGCGACAATAAAATTAATTCCAGATTAATATGTTTCACGGAAAATGTACTAACACGGAAAACTCGTTAGTAGAACGTGCGGTTATATAGAAAATGACAAAACTTAACCTCAAGTTTTTCTTACATATACAAAAAACCTTTTTTAAATACGAATAGCTATTTTCCCACAACTACATCCGCTTAATTAAATCTGTCACCCGCGTATAATGTAACTTCCAGTAGGTGAAAGAACTATTAAAATCGGTCTAGCAGTTTAGGAGCCGTTTCAAACCAACAAAAAATAAAATCTTTCCTGTTTCCAAAATTAGCAAAGCATTCACTCATTAATCTTGTGATTTATCATTGCGTGAAAAATTAATTCGAAAATCAACTGTAAATCACATTGTAACGAAATGCACATTTTTCCTAGGATAATATCATGCAATAGAATTTTTTTTTCGTTGCTAATTTTCCTAGAGCTATATTTTCAACACTCACGTTGTTTCCTGAAAAAGCTGCAAGATGAAACGGGGGCGTTTTATAAAAATAACCCGCTCCATCTTAAAATACGAGCACTCCAAACAGATGCGGTGTGTGAAGTTTTTAGTTACGGACCTCATATCCTCGGAACTTAGTGATTGCCAACTTTTGCTCATATTACGAACGTTATATTAATAAAGTGGTATATTCAGAAGTTTTCTGGCGCTAGTTTGGGTATTTATCTCTTTTTTTGTGAATAGTATATCTATACTATCTAAGTATGTACTTCTTCTTCCACTTTATGTGGTACTATATATGAAACAGCTTAATACAATTACTATACCGCTATACGCAAGACGGGAGTCCAAAAGAAGCTTGCAAAGCTCACCGTGGGTCCAGTAGTGCTTCCCATCGTGCCTACGAAAAAACAGCATAATAAAGAGTTTATTCTTCTAAACGAAAAAATGAAAATACAATTAGGAAAATTAAAATAAGAGAACAAGAAATACTTTAAACTGGTTTTGCCAAATTAAATAACTAAACCAAGAGAAGTCCTCAAAACAATGGTAATGGTACTTTTGTTGAGAGAGGAAATATGCTTAAAAGGTTGAAAGTGTAGGAACCAGATGATGGTTACGGCCCTATCATCATATATCAAAATCATACAATGATGGTTATAGTAGGGATGATCGATATTCATTGATGCTTAATAAACATTGATGTTTTAACTTCAATAACATCGGCACATCGATGTTTTAAAATCTATATTTCCTTAGGGTCATCTAACGTGCTCTAGATGTACTAGCTAGATGATCTCGTATATCAAGTTCAACTATTTTCCACTAGATATCACCGGTTGCACTCGTAACTGGAGTAACCAAACAAATAGTCTTTTTTTTTTGCTTGCATTTTTCAAGGAAGTCGAAAATAAATCTGTCGACTTCAGTGCTCTTTGGTACCCTATAATTAACCGATAACGTACTTCAATGCCTGTTACGTTTTTTTTAGGTTATTTTGAGAACAAAAATTAATAAGTTGCCCTTAAGAAGATTACGATAGTAACTGCTTGCTGATTTTGTTTTGCATTGATGGTATAAAGATTCTTTTTTTCGGTGTCAGGTAGCTTCGCATGTATGAGAGATGAGATGACTCACGAAAGAAGTACCTCGGATTAGAATGTTTTCGCTTTTATTTCAAAGGAATAAGAGTAATGCAGTGAGACTTCTTTCGTGAAATTCTAACTAATCTCTCTTTTATTATTAATATCAATTTAAATTAATCGATATCACCAAAAACATCGAAATTATGATAAAAAGAAAACCAAATTTTCTTCTTCACACATCTTGAAATATATATTTTACATACATGTTTAAAAAGTTGGCTTGTTTGACTCTTTATCAACAAAGAAATAGATTAAAGCTGGTTCTTCCTCATCAAAATTAGTTTTCCTTTAATCAATTGATATAAAATATTGAAATATGTAATGATTTGTTCTGTTTCTTAATAAATTTCGAGAGATTCACTGTATTTCTTTTCTTTGTAAATTATTGCAAAAAATCAGTTTTCGATAAATATCGAACATCGACGTTGAGCTTTCGTGGATGACAACGATGTCAACATCGATGTTTTTCCAATATCGATCATCCCTAGGTTATGGTACGCTTAAGATAAGGGAGACTAAAGGTAAATTGTCCCGTTCCGACTTGGGTGTTGGTTGCTCGGGAGTCTTGTTCATATATGAAGATATATGAAGTCACGGCGAAACTTAATTAGCGCGATGCAAGCACTGAATTGGCGATTTTAACGCGATGTGATTGATGTCGTCACTTGGGTATATGCTGCGAAACTAGTGAGGTCGTTAAGTATTAAGTAAAAGGTAATATAATATTGAAATATTGCAATGACGCTGAGTCTCTCGAAGGGGAGCGTATATGCATGTACCTAATCTAGCCGTTTTATATATGTGTAAGCATCCTTTAGGAGTCTAAAGTAGCAATAGATGACCTTTATCATCGCTATGTGATGCGATCTTATACGCCTTTTGTTTCACGCTAGATAGCGGTTAAACTTGACCCCATATTTTAAGAAAATATAGTAATAAATCATTCCTCCGTATTTGCCTTGGAAGCTCATATAGGAAAAATGTTATTTTGTTTTTATACGAAAAAAAAATGGATTGAAATCATGAATATAACATATTCATTCTAAAAAATTCAGATACTAATTTGCATTATTTGATATATATATTCTAGTTCATAAAGGTAACTGAATAATTGGTTTTCTCAAATTTAAAAGATATGAAAAAAAAGTTTAATAACTAAGTTTTCATTTAAATCAATATGTGATATTTAAATTTTCAAAAAATCACGATACCCTTTTTAACTGTTATTGTGTGAAATACAGTTGAAACTAAAACCGCTGGAAATATAAATGTAAGAATATCGTAAACGGACACATAAAAAGGGAGGATTTATTCACGTTTCGAGTCTCGTAGCTCTACTTGATTCGCCATTCATCTAGCCGACTTAGAACACACGAAGTGCAGTGTTATTTAAATGAACATCTATTTTATTATCTTGTCATAAACTTTTTCTTGTTCAATTGTTTTGTAATTCAATTGTGATTTTGTGTTTTGTGATTCAAAGATGCCAGTAGTTTTTCAACAATCCATCCACTACCGGTGCAAGATGGCGCGAATCTCAACGTACGTCAATGTCAAAGGGCATTGACAGCTCAACTTAGGAACAAGATTAAGGCCTAATCGCAAACAAGGAAGACAGTATGTAGGCACCAATGTAAGATTTTTTAATGTGATTACTTCATCCGTGCAAAGTCAGGGCTTGCGGCTAGTAGTCAATGAATGATATGTATTTTATATTCGAATTTCAAATAACATTGTAAATGAAAAAATCAAATAAATGTAAACCATCTAAAAGGTAAGAACCCTCTGAAACAAACTGTTGTTTACTTTTATGTTACAGAATTACAATATCACGCCTGGAAGTTTGTAAAACTGAAAGTGTGAAATTCACAATGTTGTAGTGGGTTTGGGTATAATTTAGAGATGCGACGAATAGTTGTTTCACCGAATAATTGAATGTTATTATGTATATTCGGTTTACCATTTCATTGTTTTTATATAGCCAGAGTGTTTGTAATTGCTCCTTGCAATATAGCGTGTGAATAACGAACAATTTTAGGAAGCAGATATGATGATCATACCAACCAACAGGCCCTTGCTAGAGAGAGCCTAGGCTTGGTGTTTCTGCACTATAATTTACCATTAATTAATTATTAATACTAGAATATTTATATTTCTCCTAATTTATTTCTGATCTCTATTATATTTTTATAGTGACTATGGTTTGAAGTTTAAATGCTTTATTTTATTATTTTTATTGAACATATTCTAAACAGAATTTCTTTGACTTGTGATATAATATAAGTTTTAAATAAGAAGTATCATCTTTTAGTTCTATACCGAGTCGTATAGCCAAGAAAATAGAAATATTCGAACCGAATATATTCGGCCCCAAAGCCGAATAATTCTGCGGAATAAAATAGCGAAAAGGACACAAGATGCCGAATACCGAATATCAAACCAATATTGGGCACATCTCTAGTATAATTTGTTGGAGAAAATAAAAGTTCTATTCTCTCTCTTTTCCTCTAACCAAAACCTTTTTGCGACTGACAAATTCCATTACAACTGACAACGAAACTTTGTCCGAGAAATGGGAATGTCTTCAAGAGTGACCCCTAACCGTACAGATTTGTGTTTTATTTTATTACATCGTTTGCGTTCTGTGTGAACCAGCATTATAATCTTTAGGCAATCTTTGAGCGATATAGCTCTGGATACTAGAAAGAGCTCGATCCCACAGTGATTAGCTCCCTCGGCCTGCGATACGTCTAAGCAAGCTTCGCAAGAATCGGTCAAATTATGGGTGACAAAAAATTAATTATATCAAGCTCCTCTGTGCTTCGGATATTGTTATAACTTTCGGATTACTCTTTTTTTTATATACACTACTAATGGTACATTGAATGTGCTTTTGAATTTAATTCTAGATGATGTTAAGTCCTGCTGTCGCGGCAATAACCTCTCTAAGATATTAAAATAAGGAGACAAATCCATTCATTAAATGTCATTCTGTTAATTCTTGGATTGCTTATACGACATGAATTGTTTTTTTATTAAAAAAACACTTTTCAGTTATTTCTGTAAGTTCCATCAATATGATATTTGTAGTTTCTTAGATTATCTTGACCCGTTTAAGCATTATTATTCTTTCTATTAACACACCTAAAACTATATAATTAAGCTAATTAATGTTTTATTCAGACAACTACATAAAATATGTTATATCCAAAATTAGGTAAATGCGTTAAATAATATTTAATGGAAATATTCTATTCGTATTAATCTCAACAAACTACTAAAACAAAGTCTGTTGTATCTATTGTCTTAGTTACTAGACGTCTGATATTTAAGTTAGTAGATTTGCATAAGTATTTTCCAAGAAAGATATTAATACAAAATTAATTTAATGAAAAAATCTAACATTAATAACGCTTTTCAACGAAATTTCATTCAGCTTTGACGTGAAAAGTACTTAAAGCATTATAATAATTTTATTATAAATGATGTGTTCAAACGGTAAACACACGAAAAGCGGACATTATTGTATGTTTCAAGATGCGTAAACACATTTTGACAAGTCGACAGAGTACCATACATACCGGTGTCAGCTGTCATCGCGGCGGTAGCGAAGGCCTATGGTTAAGCCCGGCCGCAAGCATTTGTTTCTTTTTATTTACGCTCTTTAATAATCTCTTATATCATTCTGATATCCTTTACGACATACCTATTTGTTTTCATAAATAAAAACGGAAATAATATGTTGCTAAGTACTAAATTTATAAATAAATTAATAATAGATATCACATATTACCCTTTAATCTGCATTGGACCACAGTGGAGGTTCATGGCCCGTCCTTAACCATCCATAAGGAAGCGCCTGAGCCCCTGCAGTGGGGACGCAAAATGGCCGATCATGATGATATACATTGCACTGATTCCAAGATGAGTAGCTTAACATAGCTGTATTAGAAAACGAACGAAACACAACTAGGTGGTGTTATGAACCCGAGACAATAACATCAAAAAGCTATTTGCTACTCGTACATTAACCCGACCGGAAATCAAATACATTAAATATAAAATTAAATATATAAAATATATAAATTTTAAATTAAATATATAAAATTCGTGATTTTATCAAGAAGATAAAATAGCATGTATTGTTATATTTGACCAGTTTTGCATTGACAATGTTACAAGTATATTGATATTTACCTTAACACTAGAAGGGCCATGGCCGTCAATTTGACGGCAAAATAATTTTGATGGCTAATAACTTTTTGTCTGTATTTCAGTTTGTATTCATATTTAATGACTTTTCATAACTTATGATTGTATAAGTTTTAACTTAATAAAAATAAATAAATAATGATTGATATGCGGGGTATGCTTACTCATACCTAATAAGACCGGACGCCGTCAATTTGACGGCACTTGAATACTTTGAAGTGTTATAAACAAAAGTTTTGTTTCTACCTTCTTATCTTACCTATATATTTATATGTTGTGTTTATTGACATGACTTACAGTTTCAACTGATTATTTGAAGAGAATTGTCGTGTGTTTATTTTATAATGAGTTCCAATCGGCGTTCCAAACAGCTCTCGAGTTTAGAAATAGAACGAGAGTTATCGCAACTTTGTAATATTGTAGAAGATGACTCAGGTGATGAAAGTGGCAATGAATTATCAGTAACGCATTGTGATAACGAAGATGAAGACTTTCAGCTAGACCAAGAAAGTTCTACATCTGAGGATTCAGAAGCCGACATTCCAACTGAAAGTCATTTCGACAGTGAAACGCAGGACAGTAATTTACACAGCGAACGTGGTATACGTAGAAGTCGTGGCAGAAGACCTGGATCCAGCGGAAGAGCAGTGCATTCGGGAAGTATAACACGTGGTGGGAGGCAAGTCAGAACGTCATCATTACCCGAAATAGGTATGAGACAAGTGGCTAGTGATGGCACTGAATGGACGTGTATTCCTAGTTTTAGTGGTGGAACGACGGGCCGTCGAAGTCGGCAAAATGTACTGAGAGAAAACCCAGGTCCCACTCCATATGCAAAGCGGTATGTAGAATCCAAAAAAGTTATTACTTCTTGGCGTCTTTTTATTCAAGAATTTATATTACGACGCATAAAGTTGTGCACTGAAACTGAAGCACGTATCAAATGTCAAGATGAATCGTGGGAAATTTCTTTAGATGAATTAGATGCTTTCATTGGACTGATTTATGCACGTGGAGCTTACAACATGAGCCATTTAGACCTAGACATTTTATGGTCCTTAGAATGGGGTCCGCCAGTTTTCAAAAATACTATGAGTAAAAATAGATTCAAAGAAATAATAAAATATTTACGATTTGATTTGAGAAGCACGCGTAATACACGTTTATCTACTGACAAATTTGCAATGATTTCTGATATATGGAATAATTTTATAGAAAATTGCCAAATGTGTTATATTCCTGGTGAAAATATGACTGTTGATGAGCAGTTATTTCCATCGAAAACACGTTGCCCTTTTTTGCAATATATTGCGAACAAGCCTGATAAATTTGGAATAAAGTTTTGGTTATTAGTGGATGTTGAGAGCAAATATCTGTGTGGGGGTTTTCCTTATTTAGGAAAAGATAGTGAGCGCCTAAGTAATATGTCGTTACCAGAACATGTTGTTATGAAATTGTTACAACCTTACCTCAAAAAAGGTCGGAACGTTACAACGGATAATTTTTTCACATCTCTAAAATTGGCAGAAAAGCTTAGATCTGAAAGTACAAGTATTGTTGGAACAATGAGACGGGCAAGACGAGAAGTACCAGCGAATTGTAGAAACATTCGTACAAAGAGATATGAAACCTTTATACTGAAATCGGCAACAAACACAACCCTAACAATTTATCAAGGTAAACCTGGGAAAAATGTCATTGTATTGAGTACATTACACGAAAATATTCATATTGATGCTGAGTCAAAAAAAAAACTACCGGAGACTATACAATTTTATAACGAAACTAAGGTAGGCGTGGATATAATTGACCAAATGGCACGAAAATACACTGTAAGAGCTGGAACACGAAGATGGCCAGTCCACGTCTTCTATAATATTCTAGATTTGGCCGCCATAAATTCATGGATTATTTATCGCCAAGTTACAGGTGAAAACATTTCTCGTCATAATTATATTCTACAACTTGTAAGTGAACTTCGCGCAGAGTACGTGAATAAAAAACAAAGTGCATCAGCTTTTCAACGTTTGGATAACATAACTATTGAAGAAGAACAGCCTTCTACATCACAAAAAAGACGACAATGTCAAATTAATTCAAAATGTAAAAAGAACCGCACTTGTGACTTATGTACTATTTGCCAGAAAGCTGTTTGTGGTCAATGTGTAAAAAAAGTATTTAAAAAAATTATTTGTAATAAATGTTTTATGTAACTAATCAAAGTATTTAATTAAAAGCATTAATTAAAATTCGTAATTTTGTTTTTATGACACACATAGGTACATATTTCAATCATATTTTCTCCGTAATTATCATATACCGTCAATTTGACGGTCGCGGTCTTTGAAGGTATGCAATTTCCCCGACCCTTCTAGTGTTAAAGATAAAAATACAACTGCCAAAATCGAACTAAAAATAAAAGAAACAAGTTCTATTATGGCTTGACTTCTTTATAATAAACAGATGTTTATTATGTCAGATACAATGTAATCCTATTGTGGGCCTAACTATATTGACATATATCAACAGAGATTTGCAATAAGAAATTATATTACGACATAAACACAAACAAATTAATTATAAATGTTGTCAAGAGAGTATGTCCAGATGCAGTGCATAATTATGAGGCCTAAAAAGAATTGAGAGATTTTGTAAAACACGCTTTTATTTGGTGTATTGTATTCTACAAGTTAAGCCCTTTCGTTTGATACCCATATTATATGGGTTGTTCAGAAATGAAAGAAATGAAAGTTCAGAAAGCAAGTACGCCATCGTTTTGTTACGGCAGCCATTTTTGATAATTATATTTAATTGCATTGTCATTAGAATTAAAGTTGCATTTAAGATTTCAGCTCAAACGGAAACTGGGAAGTGGATAAAGTTTACCTTGCAAGATTTGATTACAGAAAGATAAAGATAAACAAAAATTTGTAATAAGGGGATGCCTAGTACTATATGGATTAGCGGCCCTACCGCTAATCCGTCCATGGATGTCAATGGAAAAATTATGGCTTATATAAACCAACCACAGAACATAGAGAGAGAATAGAAGTAGTAAGTGGGCGTGGCAAGCGTCGCTGGCATATGCGCTTTTACTCATATGCCGCCCTTTCCTCGGTTTTATATTTGTCAGTCGTTCGTCAATCGTCGAGTGGTGATTTTACTGATTTTTTCTATAAAAAATACCGTTTTGTGCTATTATCACTTGCAAAAAGCAAAACAAAGTATACAATCTAACTAATGCAAACATTTCCTTTCACTGGTAAGTACAATTTTAGTGCTAAAATATAAAAAACGTAATAATTTGACACAATTTCAAAGTAAATATACATTGTTTGCTCAAACCAACATTAATGTTTTAAAGCCCGTTTCTAGACAGCAATGTAAATCATATTGTCCACTTTTACAAAAAATAGTGCTGTGCCTCCTGAAAATAAAAGATGAATTGATACTGAACAGATGAAATAATGAACTATTCAGGCACTTTTTTACGAAGATTCGGTTAATTATTTACACGCAGATAAATATTATCAAAATTTTGATGTGCTATAAATATCTAAGTTACGAAGTATATCAACGTTTTATGAACAATATATAAATCAAAAGAAACTTCGTGAAAAGCTACGAGTGTTGGCCTAATAGGTCTTATTAGAAACTGGTGAAACCGGATTTCACTTATTTTGCATTACTTATATTTCAGTTTCCCTAATAACTTTACAACGGATTGCCCTGTTTACATAATTTATTTTGTCCTATCCGTTTTAGACCTAAACCTATCAAATGAATTTCAAAACAACATATTATCTATACAAACAAAAAATCATGTTTTCAACTAACGTAATATTGTTGGTGGTGTGAATTTAATTTACAAAATTAATTTATAGGCGTCAATTTAATTTACTTTATTATGCTGATTCATAATCGGAAACCATTATTATAGAAATCAAGTTAAGATAGCCACTTTAAAGAACCGCCCACAGAACAGCTTTTATAAATTTTTTTGTTGCTTCATATTTGCACATAAGTTTATAAACGCATGTCTCAAACGGATGTGACTTTATATGTAGATTGACGTTTGTACGTACTTATCGCTTTTGTGTTTGTCTTCAAACTTTTTTGTCACGGCTTTCAATCTCATACTTGACCAGCGATTCCTTATTGTCCAGTCGTTGCAATTAAAAATGTAGGTACTATTATTCTTACAGTTATAAAACTTAGAATAATAAAGTAAAACAAACATGGCTATGATGAATTTATTATTGTAATGATCATATTAGTTATTATGAATCGCTTTTGAATCGTCCAAAATTTTTTTTTCCCCTACCACTTGTTCAGGACGTCTTTTAGCTGACAAGAAGAACAAGCGAAAGAAACTTACCAGCCCTATGATATTTACATAAATCATGTCATTTCATATCCTTTCACAATAATAAATACAACTTTCAAAGTCTGTAGGACATAGGTTGAACATAGAATTAGTCTTTATAGAACAAAGCGATGGCTATTCATTCCATGCATTGCGATTCTTAAAATAATCATCAACTTTATAATAGCCTTTACTCATAAGTATGTTCATTACATGAATTTTAAATTTATTTATGGGTAGGTCAACTACATTTTGTGGAACTTTATTGAACATAGCAATGTAAATGCATTGATCCTCTGGTTTTCTGAAGTCTGAAGCTTGAAACGGCAAGTTTATTTTTATTTCTTGTGTTATGATTATGAACACTACTTTTTTTGTGAAGGAATCGTAATGTTTTCTTGCGTAGATAATATTTTCATTGATGTATTGAGAGGCAACAGTCAAATTATTTATTTCTTTAAATATTTCTCTGAGAGATTCTCTAGACCGTAAATTATATATAGCATGGACAGCTCTCTTTTGTGGAATAAAAATATCTTGAATGCTAGCCGCAGAACCCCAAATAGATTATACGTCATTACACTATGAAAATAACTAAAATATACCAATCCTGCCGTTTCAACATTTGTCAAGAGTCTAATTTGCTTAACAGCAAATGCTGCAGAACTCAGTCTACTTGACAAATTATCAATATGAGGATCCCATTGCAGTCGGGAATCTAGTGTAATACCAAGGAACTTTGTCGATTTCACCAACTCAACTTTTTCACTATTTACATTTATAAGTGTATTAATATGCCTCACATTAGGTAATGCAAACTTTATGTATTTCATTTTATTTGAATTAAGCTTTAAATAATTACTATCAAACAACTGTAGAATATTGGCGAACTGAATTACATTTTACTGTTTCATAACAAAATTTAAACCTCTCATTTCATCAACTACTATTATGTCACATCACTAATATGCACAATCGGAATGATACCAGTAAGAAAAAATTACAAATTAGGCTTAATGTAATTAATACAAAAATTCTGTTGGTTTCTTAATTTTTTTTTTTTTACACTTTCCCTCGCTTAATTATATTACTCCACAGACATATGATAGAGTTTATCATTAAGTTTTCTTAGTTTTTGTACTGCGTTTTTTAAAAGAAGTTATATAGGGAAAAGCGTTATTTTTTAATATTCACTTGGTTACAGCAAAATCTAAGCTTAATAGTTCGCACATAAAATGATGTCCCCAATTTTTTAAATGTGCATAATCTTAAAATATTTTTTCCCTTCTGGTATCCCCGTATACAGCCACGTGACAGTTCAACATTCATGTTAAAGTAAATTATTTATTATCACGTTGAATTAGAGTTTGTTTTTAATCGTGTGATTTCTTAGCTTAGTATCTTTTTGGGATTATGTTTATGTTATCACGAACGTATCGCGTGGCAGTTGTTCATGTAGTGAACAAAATGATCATTTCATCTAATCTGTATTTGTGTGCGGAGAGGCGACAGTCGGTTCCCATACTAAATCAATATCATTATACTTCTATTCTCTCTCTATGTTCTGTGAAACCAACCCAATAACTATTTTAGGTTAAAAAATAAGAAAATATTTGTCCGTTTGTTTGAAGCCGGACTTATATTCATGCAACGTTTTATCAAAGGGCCGACCATCAACATAGTTTGTTTAGCTGGAAAAGTGTTATGACAATATTATTGCTACAACTCGCTGGCGGACCGTCCGATTTGGTAAATAATAACTATGCCTGTGAAATATATTGTATGTTTATATGTTAGTACTATCGTTAATTAATGATAACAATTAGAGGTTGTACGAAATGACTACTTTTTAAATCAGTTTTATTATAAGGCTACGCTAATACTTGCCAAATAAAAATCATTTTATGAAAATTAAACATACGATCGACTGTTTGCTAAAAACAGAAACAGAACAGAAATTTCAATAACTGGCTCGATGGAAAAAAACGCACAGATAAAAGAACTAAAGATAAAAGAGTAAATAGGTTTTTGGATTGACATTTCGACTAGTATGTTTCATCTTAACTGTATAAAGAAATATACATAAAAATAAGGTTTGATATAATCTAAAGTATGAACATAAGATTTCTTTTTATATCTCCCTTTGTTTTTTTTTTCTGTGATTAAATTTATGAAATCAAGCGAGCACGTCTTTACTCTTGTTACGTATTTGTATGGAAACGTGAAACTTACTGTAACCCGCGGTTACTCCCGCGTGGTCCAAGGGTGCCGTGTGGACACTAGTCTGCCTTATTGGAGTTTTAAACTAATTCTTAAAAATTGCCAGTGTGCCTCTTATCTAATCATTATTAGCTTATCAATGTATTCACTAATGGTATATAGATCTGCCTTAAAAAATAAGTTACTTTATTTAATTTATATAATACGAGTAATATTAGATAAACATCAATAATACATTTATTATTTATGTTTAACCGTTTTAATTAATTACATTGACTTTTGCCATGTATTATTATAAATAATTTACATTAAAATTTGTTATTTCATTATATATATATATTTCCGTTCAAAGTTAAATTGGCTTCCTATTCGCCGGCGCAGGGACTTGCATACTCTCACGGTTCTTTACTCTATACTTTTCCTCCCATCATCTCGACCATATCTTAAACAACCATTTTCTTTTCGCTCCTCTTCATCACAATGTATGTACATTACGTTTCTCTTCAAACCTCACTCTCGAAATCCCTCGTCACTATACACATTTCTATTCTTATTCTTTTGCTGTGCATGCTGTGCGTCTGTGGAATTCTCTTCCAGAAGGTATCAAGAGGGCTGGATCATTGGGATCCTTTAGCGAATAAGTTAGAAATTATTTCCTTTCCACATCCTCAAACTATTTTCATATTATTCTTTCACTATTAAACCGTTTAATTCATTTCATTTGTATACATTTATTTTTTATTTATTATAATATATTAACGTTATTTATTTATTTATCCTTCTCTATATTGCACCCACTCCCCATAGTATCTTTATTTTTTATCCATTTTCACGATAGGTTGCCTGGAAGAAATTGCTGTTTAGCAATAAGGCCGCCATTTGTTAACTCAATCTCTTAGATAATAAACTTTTTTGTAAACTATGTATCATATTGAGTGCAATAAAGTATTTTATTATTATTTTTATTATTATAGACCTTCTATTTTATTATGTAGACATAAGAGTATTATACAGTATTTGCATAACAGGTTATGGCGTAATGTTTAGTTAAAACCAAATGATATATGGTTTTATAAGTCTTAAAACAATAATCCAGTTTTGCGTTGATACTGTCAAATATAATTAAACCGTGTAATTAAAATTCAAGTCATGGCGCTTTTTTTCTGCTAAATCATGACCTATCAGGAATTTTCTATACAAAGTCGACAATGGATAGATTGGTCGATTAATCGAACGATCGTTGTCATGATCAGATTACAAAAATAGATTGGTGTTATATACCTAATTGGGAATAAATAAAACCGCGCATTTTTACTAACATAATAATGCTGTGTGGTTAAAAGAAATAGGATAAATTCAGATTTTTGATAAAATTTTAAATTAAACTGTGATTAAATCGTGAAACATTCAATAGAACTTTTAATACATTTACATTATTCAAACATTAATAACTAAAAATACCCAAAGATTTATTTATTATTATTGTTAGCATCGAGTCCATATTAGCCCAGCGTAGTGGGTTATATAAAGCCCATTTTTAGCGTGCTCCTTTCAAAAACGAGGACCTGTGTTTTGCAGTGAGGTCTTTAAAATGATGATCATGATGTAAATTGTTATAAAATAATGGTGGCCCTTAATTTAGCTGAACATTTTAAGTTTGCCTTTTGTCTGTCTGTAAATTAGGATTAATCGATAAGGCTGTCAAGAGCAGAAATCTGTGGAACTTCTAGTTTTCGCGTAAATCTCGGGAAGGTCCTCTTGATATATTTATGGCCGGCTTGTGACTGATTGATAGATGACACCAGGATTATATATATTCAAAGGAGTGTTAAGAATAGTTACCATTTCAACCGTATTATTTATTAATTTATTAACTTGGAAGACTTATAACAAAAACAATTATAAAACTTAGGAATTTGCTTTATTAATCTATACGATCAGTGAATAGACTCACACACTAAGTCCGAAGCTATGATACTCAAAACCTCAATCAGACAGTTAATAGCATACCGACACTTACAAGTAAAAAGAAAATAGGTACTATTTATGACATGGCGAGCCTATTATTTTAAATAATCATTGAAGTTCAATTCACAATAATTATAAATGACATTTATTTTCTTTGTTTTGCTTCCTTTCTAAATAAACATTATATAAATGTTTAACTCAAGAACTGTATCAATTTGGCTACTTCTTTTTGTAATATTCCTTTTGTACCTTTTAATGGGAAAAAATGGAAAATTGAGAGGATAGTGATAGATACAAGATTTTTGCTTTATTTTTTACTAGCTTTTCCGTCAGCAGCTTCATACTCGTGGTCTTGTATCATACTTCAAAATCTTCCTATTGAATAACTCTATCTAATTTGTGAATAATCACAGCGTATAGAGATCGGGAAGCGATTTTGTATTATACTATAATGTATAGATAGATAAATCGGGATATAAAGATATTAATATCGGTATTTGAAGATTTGTTTCCCGTAAATTCACCAGTAACTGACTAAGACCGAATTATTTTGCTAAAAAATAAAAATTGATACAATTTAATTTACCGCAAAAGAACTGGAGGAATCTACTTTTTTTATAAACCAGAACTTCTATTTTTTTTATAAGAAAAAACGCCAAGAATCTTGCTGAATTGTCCATTACAATGATGTATTGTATTTTAAAGTGAATTTGCGGAGATTCAACATAATTACGTCTCCTTTATTATGGAGCACGATTTCGCTTTTCGGTTTAATTACTATTATTCTGCTGTAAATGGGCGGTGGCGTAATATTACGTCCGAAAGATAGATTCCAGTTAATCGTTACTTAATGGCGTCGCTGTTTCGATTTGACGCCTCAATAAATTAACCACTGATTATGGTGGCTTCGATAAATGTGGATTATTGTTTTTAATTGCGCTGCCTTTTTCAGTATGAAAATTCCGATAGTTCAAAACATAAAATTGTTATTATTGCTTATTAATTTTGGGTAGTCCAACTATCAGATCTTTATGTTCAAGATCTTTATGTTCAAGTTCAAGCTCACGCCTTCCTTGTGGATAGTTAGGGAAGATGGGCCATGGCCCTCCATGTTGGCATAATGCTGATCGGAGAATATTAACGACTGCAAATGCAGCCGGAACCAACCGTGCAAGTTTCATGTGCCTTCCCAAGCACGGAGTAGCTCGAGATAATAATTTTTGGTCGCCCATCCCGTGACCGACCCTGGCGTAAGTTGCTTAACAATAACGATCGCGGGCCCCGGCGCTTATCTACTACACCGCCCAGCTACTCAATATCAATGTCAGTGTTTCAAAATTAAATAAACCTAACGAACATATAAAAGTTTCAATTAAGAATGGATAATTGAGAATCTTTTTTTATAGTGAAATGAGTTTGTCAAAGTTAATAAATAAATAAATGTAAGATTAATACAGTCAGTAATTCCACTTAAGCCTCAATATTATTCGATTTAGTAGATATATAAAGAATGGCTGGAAACAAGTAAAATGGCGTCCAAATAAACTGTATTTCTAATGACTAGGCTAAAACGGTTATTTATAAAGTTTCTAATTAGAAAGAGTATTCAATTAATATTGTAATTATTATTTTTTTATATATTGTGAATAGGTAAATATGTAGCAAGTTTGCTAGCCACTTACATATTTTCGAATACATACTTTAAGAGCTTAATCTGTTTGGTCACTAACAGAAATTCGGAAAGTTTGGAATTGTTCTTATAAATTTGTTTAAATAATATCCGTGATGAATATTTATACATCAGAAGTAATGTCAGGAATTACATATAATACACCATAAATTATAAAAAATGGGTTCTTAAGAATGATGTTAGAGTTTCGAAAATATTCCAATGATATATACTTACTTTAAAAGGCAATAAAGGTTTAAATTGTGATCTTTATTGTTTCCCTTTAAAATTGCGCTTTGTTATTGTTTCACCATCGTGTCCCATTGGACTGCGGTTTCCGGAGTATGAACACTCAGCTGGTAGAGTGATAATTTACCTTTGATCTCCTTTATCAGATATTAAATTAATGGAAGGCGTGTTTATTGATAAAAAAAACAACACGTACAATTATGGCTATCGCTTTGAGTTAAGCACTTTAATCAAAAGAAACAAAATAACTGAAAAAGCGCACACATATCTTAATTTTAATTTAAAACCAAAATACCAGTCACGTGGCAAAACATGGTCATATTATAAGATATATTTGTATCAACTTGAGTCAAAATCACCTTGAATCAATAAGTATATTTCCTATTTTAGTCCGAGCAAGATTTAAGTCGGACTAAGATAGGAAAAACTTAAAAGAA